>CM062813.1:831317822-833717822 GCA_031772625.1 Pinus tabuliformis
TGTTCATCTAATTGTGCATTAAATCCTACAGAAAAATGATATTTAGAAACTGTAATATATTTCACTATGTAATAAAATTAGTAAAATGGAAGTAAAAGTAAAACTCTAAACAAGAAGCCAGAAGTAGATGTAACCATCGATGCAAAATTTGGAGTAGAATTGGATGTTAAACTAGCCATCAAAACAAGATGAAAACAATGAGACAAAAAGAGATTTAAAGTAGAATTAAAAAAGGGTGCAAAACTAGACAAAAGAGGGAACAAAATATGGCATACAAAAAGATACCAAATTGGGTGCAAACAAGGATGTAAAAATGGACACCAAAATGAGGATGCATAGAATGGTGTAAAATTAGGATGCAAAATTGGGTGCAAAAAGGATGTAAGAAAAGACACAAAACAAGAAGCAAAATGGGACTAAAAAAGGGTGAAACTAAGGATGCCAAAAATGATGCATAACTAGATGAAAATTCAAACTAAAATCTAGGTGCAAAATGAGATGCAAATGTGGCAAAAAAAATGATGCAAATTTGGATGCCAAAAAGGATACAAAATTAGACACCAAAAAGGATGCAAAATTGGACATAAAAAATGGTGAAAAATTAGACACAAAAGTAGAAAAAATGGTGCGAAAATGGGCATAAAAATGGCTCAAATTTGAATGCAACATTGGATGCAAAATGAGGTGCAAAAAATGATTCAAAACTTGGTGCAAAAACAAATGCAAAAATAACGAAAAAAATGGCTCAAAATTGAACCTAACATTAGACACAAAATGGGATTCAAAGGTGGACACAACACATGGTCCAACATAGGGTAAAAATTTAGATGCTCAAAAGGATGAAAAATTGGATGCAAGAAATGTTGTTAAAAATGATGCTAAATTGGATGCAACAAATGATGCAAAATTAGGTGCAAAATAGGATGCAAAAAAGGGAGACAAATGAAATGAAAAAGTGGATGAAAAAAATGGTGCAAAAATGGATGAAAATTTTGGCACTAAATCGGATTCAACATATGGTGTAAAATTAGATGAAAAAAATGGTGTAAAAAAAGGTAGAAAAACTGTGCAAAAACAGATGTAAAAATAAGTACAAAATTAGAAGCAAAAAATGGCACAAACTCGATGCAAAAAAAGGCACTAAATCAGATGCAAAAGATGGTTTAAAACTCGATGCAAATTACGACACAAAAATAGAAGCAAAGAATGGCACAAAATAGGGAGCAAAAAATGATGCAAAAATAGATGCAAAAAATGGCACAAAACTAGAAGCAAAAACTGTTGTAAAACCAAATGCAAATCTTGGTGGCAAATATGATGCAAAAAATGATGCAGAATTTGGTGTAGAAAAAAGATGAAAAATTTGGCGCAAAAAAGGACGCTTTAAAAATTGTACAATAGAGCCAGATTTAGCGCCAGGCTGCTCATCCCAATGGAGAGAAAAATACACTAAAATCTGGTGCTAAATCTGGCGTAAATTGCCTGTTTTGTTGTAGTGTTGTCTCTTCGACTGGCCATCTGGCTCTCTCTGCGTTACAAACGTATCATTGTATATAAAATTCCTACTTGCAGCGTGGCACAATGATTAGGGGTACTTACAAAGGAATCGAGGCCTTCTTCCAGGTGAAAACTCGAAAATGGAACAAAAGTCCAATACACAGAGATTTACCGCAAATACACTATCAGGCGCGAAATCTGGACTTCAAACATTATGAAATCACCCCTATAAACCCTATCAGGTCTGCCTTTCATCAACATATCACAATCGCATAGGTGGGAGGTCTAAAAACCTCAATACACGGGAATACATAGAAATCCCGAAAAACCAGATTTCAAATTTTATGCAATCGGGTCATTAAATCCTATCGGGTCCATGTTTTATCACTTATCGCAATCGCAATTGCATTGGCCCTGGCATCAGGGATCGTCGATCACCGATTGCTGATAAAATCCTGAACGTTGATATGCTCCTGATTGGACGGTCGATATCGCATCACATGTTGCTCCATCGCATATCGCATATCGCCCAGTCGCATGTCGCTATGCCTGCGGTCCCAATATCGGGCGAAGGCCTACCTCCGATGCGATAAGTCAGAGGTCATAGTCGAGGGTTCCTTCCGCCCTTGCCTTAAGTCCTCTGCTTAACCCTTCCGATGCGATTTTCCTTTATAAGGCCTTTAGCCCATTTTTGGAAGAATTTGCCTCCTTTTTAAAGGAACAAAGGCAAACTTATTTTTTCGATAACTTCATCATCCGAAGTCCATTTTAGCCCATTCAAATTGCAGTAGATTCAGAATGAAAAGGTCTATGCAATGGGACTATTTCCAGAAGAATCCTTGGACTTTAATTTTCCTCTATGAGGAACAATTTAGACTTAGAAGTCTATCCAAGATCCATTTTGGATCACTTGACGTGGTTAAAACCATCAAAGAGGGAAACAATCCACGACTTGAGCCAACGCGGTCACTTCAGACAATTTATTAATGTAAAAGAAAGAAAATTTACATAATATTCTCTCATGAATGGTCACCTTACAAATGACCCTCCATTCTCTTCAAACATAGATCATGGACTAATCTGTTAAGCCACAGATCAAGTGTCGGTAATATTGAGGAGAGAATGAATCGTCAGATCACTTCATGTCTAGAACATATCGTGACTGTCAGATTGTAAGTTACAAAAAGTACATAGTACAGAAACACATTTTACCTAACTATACACTACACATAGTTATAATTAACTATTTCCTATGTTTCAGAATATCCTAACATCCCCCTTAAGAACAACTTGGGATAGGATTGAAGGATGTACAAATATGACACAATAGGAGAAGGAAGGAGGCATTAGAGCCTATCCCCCCTTAGTGACAACTTCCTGAACTCCAACCATAAATCGAAGTTTAGTAAACTTTGCCTTTGTGAGAGACTTTGTAAAGATGTCTACAACTTGATCATTGGTTGAACAATATTTCACTTCAAGAACATGGTCATGAATGAGATTTCTAATGAAGTGCATGTGTAGTTCAATGTGTTTGCTGCGCTGATGTTGGACTGGATATTTGCATAGTTGAATGACACTTTGATTATTACACCAAATTGTAGTTGGATGCTGTTGCTGAAAGCCAAACTCTGGCAGGATATGACGAAGCCACAGGGCTTCCTTACTAGCGTCTATGGCATCACAATACTTTGATTCTACTGAAAAAAAAGAGAAATGGCACTTTGAGGTCCAGAACCAAGAGTGAAGACATAACCTACAGTAGACTTCCGATCATCAGGGTCACCTGCCCAATCAGAATCAATGAAACCTACCAATAGAGGAGATGCTTCTACACTATAATGAATCCTAAACTGAATTGTACCTCGAACATAACAAAGTATTCTTTTAGCTGCTTTCCAATGACTTTCATGTGGGTTTTTCATAAACTGATCAGTAAGGCCAACAACAAAGGAAAGGTCAGGATGGGTATGGGTCAGATACCAAAATTTTCCTACAAGTTGATGGTATAAGGTAGCATCAACTTTAGGGGAAGTGACTGAAAGGTTGGCTCTAGACTGAAAGGGAGAAGGGGCTGGCTTATAGCCTTCCATGTGAAAGTGGCGTAGAAGATCACAAGCACACTTGGACTGGAAAAGGGAAATACCTTGGATTGCAAGACTTGAAGGCCAAGAAAATAATGCAATTGTCCTAAGTCTGTCATTTCAAACTGCTTTTTAAGGCTGGACTTCACATGGTTTATAAGTTTGGGGTCACTACCAGTAAGGATAAGGTCATAAACATAAAGAACAAGAATGATAAGAGACTTACCCACTTTCTTGGTGTAGACAACATTGTCATAATGACACCTAAAAAAGCCAGTATCTAAAAGAAAGCTATCCGTTTTTTCATACCAAGCCCGAGGGGCTTGCTTGAGAGCATAAAGGTATTTCTTAAGCTAACATACAAGGTTGGACTCTGTTTTTATAAAGCGAGGAGGTTGTTCCATATAGATTTCTTCATGCAAGTCTCCATGCAAGAAGACAAATTTAACATCCATCTAAAGGACTTCCCATTTGAAAGAGGCAACAAGAGAAATAACAAGGTGGAGCAACAAGATGAGCTTTATGTTTATCAACTTTTCCATCTAGTCCAAACTTGGTTTTGTAAACCCATTTGCATCTAACAAGTTTTCATCCCTTTGGAAGAGGAACAAGATCCCATGTATCATTTGCTAATGATGAACGATATTATTCATTCATAGCCGCATCCCAATCTGGATGGCCTGAAGCTTATGCAAATGTGTCAGGATCATAATTCGCTGAAGCTTGAGTCAGTAAAGAAGAGGTTCTATTGAACTGAGAACGCGTACGTCACTGATATGTAGGATCACTTGCAAGAGCACCCGCTGCATCCCGAGTAGCACAGATCCATTTTGGAAGCTAAGGAGCTAAAGGAGGATCTCAAGAAGGTGGGGGAGGATTGTCATCCTCGCTATCATCATCTGAAGAAGAAATATTTTTAGAAGTAGAAGGGATAGAGAGAGGTGGCACATCTGCCGAACTAGGCTCGTAGGCCATATATATTTTCAACAAACTTTACATCTCTTCTAATGATAATATTTTTGGATTTAGGTGGAATAAGTCTATATCCTTTGACATATTCAGAATATCCAACAAAAATACATTTTTCACTCATAGGTTCTAAGAATTTATGTTTCTCATTGTGAATATGGGTCCATGCTTCACTTCCAAAAACATGAAAGTGACTTACATCTTGTTTAATTGAGCTCCATGCTTCTTCTGGAGTGATATTCTTTAAAACCTTAATAGGAGTGCGATTTACTACGTAATTTGTATAGTTAATTGCTTCTGCCCAAAAATTAGGACTAGGCCCTTTATATTGAAGCACACAATTAGCCATTTCCTTTAAGGTGCGATTCTTCCTTTCAACTACACCATTTTGTTGTGGAGTATATGGAATAATATGTTGCAATTGAATTCCATGCTCAATGCAAAAGTTGATTAATTTGTCAACATATTCTCCGCCATTATCAGATCTTAGCTTAAGAATTTGATTTCTAAATTGTTTCTCAACAAATGCCTTAAAGGCCAAGAAAATGTTAAAGACTTCACTCTTGAGTTTTAATAAGTATACCCAGGTGCGCATGGAGAAATCATCAATGAAAGTTAAGAAATACTTGTAGCCAGAGAATGAAACAACTGGAAGTGGACCACATAAATCACTATGCACAAGCTGTAAAGGGGTTGAGGTGTGCCAAGAGGCATGTTTTTCAAAACTATCCTAATGGTGTTTTCCAGGTACACATCCGAAACAAACACCATCTCTGCAAGATACCATAGGAAGACCTGTCACCATATTTTCCATAGATCTTGAAGGGAGCGATAGTTTAAGTGACCAAATCGCCCATGCCAAAGTTTCCTCACTTCATCATTATAAGCAATAAATACCGAGGGAAGAGTTGATGACCCAAATTTGTTAAACTTATACAACCTTGTAGAATCATTAGCAATGTCATCAACTAAAATCTGTATAGGATCTTTTAGGTCTTTAATTACAACATCATGAGGTGAAAATTCAACGGTTTTACATTCACATGAATGAGTTATCTGATATACAGATAGAAGGTTGAAGGGTATTGACCAAGTTCGCTGGTAGTGGAGCAATGCATGTGTTCCTGCGTGACTCTGCCGCGGTACTATCCAGACCTGCTGGCAGCGGAGCAACACCAGAGATGAAAACTTGTACTCTGAAAATCTTCCTCTCGCGAGCCAAACTACCCTTCCCATTTTTGAAACACTGTGATCAAGCTGAACTTTTGTTGTGTTTGACTGAGTTGGAAAAAGGTGAACCATGTCTGTCCATGTGGTAAGTGGGGAAGTCGAAGTAACTCGCACAACAATTCAATACTCCCCAAAATACCAAGGCCTTGCGTTGTTAATGAACCAAAATAGAGAAGCTGGAGTTATACCAGTGTGTCACTAAGGGTTGTAGCTGCTACAACACCCTCCAAAATTTTGGCCCACATCCAATTTTAAAGTCTCCTTTGAGAGTTTGACTTGATGTTTTCACACACTCGGGTTCACCCCGTGAGCTTGTGTGAGTCTTTGTACCCACCTTGCTTAATCGTTCAACATACAACTTTTGCATGTGGGTAACAATGTCACACTTGCGACCATGTTCTGGTCATGCACAAGGTCTCCGCTTCGTGTTACATGTTGTGTTCGCTATGTAAACATCCGTCGCGCTCACACATAGAGTCGATATACACTGTTGTGCAAGCGTAGTTGCGGTTGTTCAATGATCAATCACAACCATCACGCCTGTTGACTTGCACCATCGGTCAGTCATGTTGAACATGTCTGTCTGGATGATTTGAGTCATCTCATCCTCAAGTGATGTAAGTGTGTGTTTGCAAGTTCACGTATGCACCTTTTCACTTGCTCACACACTTAGTCGCTTTGTTGAAGTTCTGAGGACCGGATCTCCCTCTGACAGCCGGACCTTCACCTCGCCATTGACTCGACCGATTGTCACCCAGAACAACGGAGAAGCACCAAGAAAGCCATTTCAAGATGCCCTGCCCACAAGCTCATCAATCAACCCTCCTGCTAGTCAACCATAAAGTTTGACGTGATAGTCACCCTGGGACTAACTCCCTTCAGAAAGCTGCATAGTTTTCCCAGTGAGACCACGGTCAGCCGACCGACTGCTCACCTGGAAAACTGCGCAGATTTCATGAGCAAGCTCTCTACCCACCAGTATTCCACTTAGCTCAAAAACTATGCAGAGATGATAAGTAGGCCAGCCTCCCAGCATCAACACAATTTTTCCCTCCAACAGTTCCCAGCATACAGTTGCCAGTTCCCTCCAGGAATTGCGTAGTTTTTGCTGCCAAGCTCCCGGGAGCTTGCTGCCAGTTCCCTTTAAGAATTGCGCAATTTTTGCTACCAAGCTCCTGGCAGCCTACTGCCAGTTCCCTCCAGGAATTGTGCACTTTTTTCCACCAAGCTCCCGCTGCTCGCTCCTTCTAGAAATTGCATGTTTTTTGTCTGCCCAACCTTCCTGCAGTCTAGACTGCTCCTCCCAAAAATTGCACAGATTTGTCCTCCATCCGATCCAGACCCCATGGATAGTCATTGTCGATTTAGATTGCGCGTCACCATCTCCCAGTGACTTCTGCACAGTTTTCACCAGTAGCGCCTGGAGCCTTCATCCCGGCTTGAAGCTTGCTTTGCGCAGTTTCGTAACCTTGTCTTCTCTCTCGGTCGCCTGCATTCGAAATGATCATGCAACATGGTAGACTAGGAGGTTTATGGATTTGGTGTCATCTCATCATGCGTGACTGAAGATACATGTACACAAACATTCATGGCACGACGATGGATGGGATGAGCAAAGGGAGTACATGTAGAAGGACATGTTCGCCAATGGATGAACAAATGATGCATGCAAAGGGATGTGCTCACGAATGGACGAACATGAAAATATGTGTTCGCGGATGGATGAATGAACGAACATGCGAAGATGTGTTCGCGAATGGGAAGATGGACGAACATGCACTTTTCGCAAATGGATGAACCTATCAAGCATGCCAACATACAAGCAAGGAGCAATGTGTGAATGCAACATTAAGCGAACCCAACGACCATCAAAGACTCCACATACCTTGCCGTGCGTAGGTGAAGCTATGACACACCATGAGCACATCCATCTCCCAACAACACTACAGTTCGACATGCGCACCAACAACAACATGAATGTACCAGCATTGTCATGTTGAGTCTTGTCATGAGTCGTGTCATCCACATCTCTAGTGTGGGCCATATTGTCAATTAATGTAATGTAACGTGGAAGTCCAAGAGACCCACTTGTGATATGAAGAGTCATGTAAAGTTGAAATTTCATGGAAGTCAAACAATCATGAGGGAAGTCGAACAGCCACAAGGGTCAGTTTCACCCTTGGCTATAAATACCCCCTCATTTGTACATGCAAAGGACTTTTCACCTTGGATCCTCCCACATAGCCTTAAGAGTCTATAGCCTTTTATTTGAGGAGTAAGTAATGGCTCCAACGCCCCGCCCATGGGTTAGTGATGTATGGTGTATCGATGTGTCTTGGAACTTTCGCTTAATTCAGAAGCCTGCTAACAGGCCAACATGCTTTCACACGTGTTGTAACTGTTTGTAAGATTCGTCTTGAACACTTGTAATGCATGTTGTTTTAACCTGTGTTTAACACTTGGATTCATTCAACTGTTCTAATACATATATATTAATGAAAATGTGTTGTATATGTTGTTAACGTTGTCCTGCCTGTGTTGGTCACCTCCCGGACATGAGACAGAACCTTTCACATAAAATTTCTATAACGACCATTGCACTCACACAGATTTCCTGCTGATTATTGTAGATGCTATCTTTCCTTGTGTGTTGTGACTGTCACATCTGTGTGGATTCCTCCTCCAGAAGCTGCACATGTCCTGTTGTGTTGTGTGTTCCTAACAGAGTTGGGTTTCCTCCCATTCGACTTGGGACTCACTCCCACCCTTCCTCTCTCTGATGAAAGAACCTTAAAAAAAGTAACACTATCAATCACCAGGCACATGAACCTCACTACTCGAAGACAAAGCATACCACTCTCCTGTGCTGACAAGCAAGAGCTAAGGAAAACATTTAAGATAATGGCAACTGGGCCATCATACTGGATGGGACTCCCACACCAAACGGTGTGAGGTCTATTTGGGACTTCATACCAGGGTGATCCCCTGAATGTTGGCGGGTCCAACACCATCAACAAATTCATAAAGGTTCATTGTGTGCACACTACCTACAAAGCTGGTATCTTTTACGGTATAACTAGTAATAGTAGTACAAACCTACAAGGATCATTACAACCCAGTTCGAGCAAATTATACTCCTCCCATAAGGTCAGTCATACATGGTGGGATCCTTCACTAGGTATCCCTAGTTCTCTACTAGGGGGAATGAGGACATAGAGAAAAATTGGTATATGTGTGAAGCCATCTGGAGGGCCCACCAAACTCTAGATGTCGTAAAGCTGATTGAACTCCAAACCACTCTTCAAGAGAGATCATTGACATAGTTTATCGAGTGGCTTGAACTACAACAAAATCTAATGGCAGACGAGGTCAAACAAGAATTTGTTCAGGAATTTAAGTTTCCCTAGACTAACCAACATGGGTTTTCTGAGTTATGGGAAATTAAGTAGTGGGAAGGAGAAACTACCTAGGAGATGATGCAAAGGTTTAAGGATGTGATTGGTAAGCTGAGCTACCCGATTGAACCGAATCATCAACGAGACTGGTTCATTAAAGCATTGTTGCCACTTACCCGCACGCCATTGACTCAACAAAAGATTCATACTATGCAAGACGCTCTAGAGCAAGAAACGCAAATTGAGGCCATGGTTCGATACCACATGAGTGCCCGAGGCAGGGGTAGCCTCACATGACCCCTCTATCATAGGACTACAACACCAGATCATTGATATGACAAAGAAGCTGAGGTATCTACATCCAACGCGACTCGCACAACGAATTTTTGGTGTACCAACTACCATATCGAGGGGCATCATGCCAAATAAATCCCAAGGTTGTGGGGCTCGAGCACTCCCTCCGTGCTGGCAGGGTCACCCACATCTTTGTCACTGTTAAAGTTGTGTAGATTGGTACGTAAGGTCTATACACAGGGTGCACTTAGATCCATGCATTTCCAAACCAGCAGAGTGCAACACCCACCAAGTACTGCGAGATATGTCAAACATACAAACATCTCCCTCGCCTCTGTCCAATTCATTAGAAATATTGTAATTTCTTGAACAATAATTTTTATGAATTTTGTGGCTCGCCAACTCACCATATTGATTAGTGTAGAACACTAGATGCCCTAGCTAATGCACTGGATCTATCTTCCTATCGAATCAATTAGACTCTTCAAAGACGAGGAGGGGGAAGAATAAGGGGGGGTGTAACACCCTCCTCCCACATCTACCCAAGAAACCGACCAGTTGGGGCAAACATCCTACAAGAGGGAACTATGATATGATTCGACCTCCTAAGTCACATTAAGGAAGTGGAACTGGCAGAAACACACCATACAAACATCCAACATCATCAACATAATCCTCAGAGGATAAGTCAGCCACTCAGACAACCTGTCCCTGGGTCTCACTGTCATTTTAGGTGTATTGGGCCATAATCGCTCTCATGCTATGGGAAAGGGAGAGACTAGCAACCTAAAGTCACTCTCACAAACCTGCCTGCGAGCGACTGTGGACCAGCATTGTCAACGACTGTGACAATGACCTTGGGATTTAAGCCACTTTTCTCAGGCTCAAAGCCCAGGTCACTTCCCATAATTGATCCATCTCTTAAAATAATTTAGATAACATGGAAATGATAGTACTAAAGAAAATACTTGTTCAAGACCTTGACTGGACCCCTACTAGCCATGACAAGCATTTCGTCAAACATATCACAAATGTGTAATCTACAGGTGCAATTCACAGTTTTGAGCAAAGGGGGTCCCATACTTAGCTGAGAGTCACTAAGAACCATTGATGCCTCAATGCATCAACTGTCATTCCATCCATTAGGTCACATATACATTTATCATCCAATTACAATTAAAAGCATGATGAGAGGCACACATGGCTACTGTCATAAAACACATACATAACCAACATAATAGCAACAGAAAATAATCATGAAAGCACAATCATATAGACCACATATAATCCATAAAAATGCTCATAGAAATACAAGGAGAAATAACCATTCATTAATTATACAAAATCCAAACCCAGGATAGGAATTCCATGTTCCACCTGACCGTAGAATGGCTGAGCCAAATCTCTCTTCAGCCATTCACCCCCGTGCCATATTCCAAGCATGAATGTGGGACTTCATAGAACACATCAACTAAAACTCATTCAGGGCTTCCAGAGGCCATCCACCTCAATCCATCGAACAATGATTCCACCTCAGGTCATACATCACAAAACCATCATCAGATTGGTCTCCATCCAAGCCTTCCAAGGCTTCTAGAGTGTTTGTTCCAACCAAGGTTTCCAGGACTAGTAACTCAACCCACAACTGCTGCGGGGATTCCAGAGCATTTTCCGACCGCTTCCAGGGCTAGCAACTCAACCACTAAGGGCTTATAGAGAATTTTTCCAACCAAGGCTTCTAGGAATAGTACCTCAACCCAAGTTGTTACAAGGCTTCCAGAGCGTTTGTCCAACTAGGGATTTTAGGAACTAATAACTCAACACAAGCTAAGGAAACATGAGAACCAACCAAAAACAAACAATGAAAATAAACCTACAATATCGATAGTTATCCATGGAATGGCAAGGTTAGGCAATCCACTGTCAATCTAGGCATTCCTCCATGCCAGTGACAGATCACAACCAAGAAACCACATGCATGTTCCATGCATGCCAAAACTAGTGAAGGAAACATACATGCAACTCGGTACCTACAAGAAAATATGATGTAGCTTCTGATCCCAATTCCTCCTTGCGCTTTCCTGCTTTTCCTTTGCCTTCTTGCTCCAAGAATCCAAGTATGCCACGCCCTACAAGAGTGCTCCCAAAAAACTCTAAGTGTCCAAGATTATGAGAGAGAGAGAATAATGAGAGAGAGCTCCAACACTGAACTGAAAAAAAGGTTACCAACTGATCCTTATAAGCCTTTTTATGGATGAGGCATTTATTTTCTTCGTTTTCCATTATTTTCCTTCATTTTCCTCCTCACATGAAATCTATGACCTTTCACCTCCTTTTTCTCCTAATTTCCATTATTTTCATAAATAAATGTGCCAAAAATGCCTTTTTTTCTTTTAATGCCTTAGCCATTACCTTTGCCAATTTCCTTAGCCATAAACAACCAAATAAATACCTCATAGGATGTCTTGCCCAACATTCAGCTTGGAATAAGTGTCCCATCGACTGCGGTTATTATTTTTAACTTTTATTACATGGAATTTTCACCAGGGCTGTTAAAGAACCCTCCCCCTTAGGGGACATCGTCCTCGGTGTTCAATCACACATATACCTTAATAACTTGTTGAAATAAGACCTATTGCTCATGGAGATTTATAACACATCTCGGTGCAATATTTACAATGAAATATCTACTCAAGATAAAAACGTCATATCAACATGACAACATACCGCATAGTGGAGCTTTATAACACAACTCATTACGGTATTTACAATGATCATCTTGCTGAGTGCCAACTCATATAACATCATGATAACATAACCACACGATAACATAATAATATGACACCCATACCACATAATGGAGCTTTATAACATAACCCATTACGATATTTACATCCATACCTAGGTGTACATATAGAAACATCATCAAAAACATATATACCAAAACATATGCCAAATCATATACCAACGCATATATCAAAACATATACTAAACACCATGTCTAAGAATATATCAAAACATCATATAGCTTATATCAAACCATCATAAAGCATATATCAACCACCATAAAGTAAATACCAAACCATCATAAAGCATATACCAAACCACCATAAAGAAATTACCAAACCATCATAAGCAAATACCAAACCACCATAAGCAAATATCAACCCACCATATCAAGCTGCTTTGCCTCAACCAACAAACAAGGAAGGATACATGGCCTGCATTTGGTCCACCATCTCCCATGTAGCTTCATCTGGCCCAAAGTTCTTCCATTGCACTTTAACTTGCTCTATTGCTTGGTTCCAGAGTATGAGGACCTTTTTTCTGTAATATACACTGAGGCTCCTATTGGAATTCTCCATCTGGTTCCACCTGCAATACAAGCCAGTCAATTACATGATCAACATATTTAACATAATTCTTAAGAAATGAGATATGGAAAACATCATGGACTTTCACTATCGAAGGAAGTTCAATTTTATAGGCTACTGGCCCAATCCTCTCAATGATATTGAAGGGTCCACAAAACCATGGTGCCAAATTAACACATGAGCCAATATGCAAGGATCTCTTCTTCGGTTTGATGCACAAGTACGCTTGTTCCCTAACCTGAAACTCCTTGAACAACCTGTTCCTATATGCATAACTCTTCTACCTATCTTGTGCTGCCTTTATATTTTTATTGATCACCTGCATTTCGTGTTCCATGTCTGCCAACATATCTGGTCCAATCAATACCCTGCTAATCAGATCACTCCAACTGATGGGGGTGTTACAACTCCACCCATACAGTGCCTCAAAAGGATCATCCTCAATGATTCCTGATAACCGTTGTTGTATGCGAACTATACCAAGGGGAGATACTCTTCCCAGTTCCATTGTTGATGCATCACATACATCCTCAACATGTCCTCCAATATCCTATTGACCGTCTCTGTCTATCCACCTTTCTGCGGATGATGCGTTGTGCTGAAGACCAACTCTATGCCCAAACCTACAAATAACTTCTTCCAAAACTTGAAAGTGAAATTCACATCCTTGTCTAATATAATCTTCTTTGAAACATCATGTAATCTAACCACATATCTGATGAATACCTGTGCCACATCACTAGCTGAGAACGTAGACTTCACAGGAATGAAGTGTGCAACCTTTGTTGACATGTCCACAATGACCATGATGGAATCATGCTGCTTCACTGTCTTCATCAACCCTGTGATGAATTCCATGGAAATGACCTCCAATTTCCATTCCGGAATCGCGATCAGCTGTAGCATTCCACCTGGATGCTTACACTCTACTTCCACTCACTAGAAATCAAAACATCTAGCCACAAACTCTGCTACATCTCTCTTCAAGTTCGACCAATAGTAACATTTGTTCACTGTTGTCAGTGTCTTCTGGTAACCTAGGTGACCTGAATATGGTTTCGCATGAAACTCCCTCAAGATCACCTTCTTGAGATCATTGTCATTCGACACATATATCTTGTCCTGGAACTAACCAATCCATATACTGCAAGACAATAGTCCAAGTCTTGTGCACCTGCACCTGTACTTGTACCATCACATGTACCTGTACTCTGTTGCAACCTGTGCACAATCTCCATACATCTGACATCCTGCTCTCCTGCCCGCAAGATCCTGTCCTATAAATATGTCCCATAAGAGCTCATAGCTGCTAAGTGATTTACCTATACCCGCTTGCTAAGAGAATCTGCCACTCTTTTCTCCTTGCCTTTGATGTATCTGATCCCAAAGTTGAACTCAATGATCGTGGCCAACCACTGAGCCTGCCTACCATTCAGATTTGGTTGGTCAAATAGATACCTCAACCCACTGTGATCACTCATCAATGTGAACCTCCTGCCCAGAAGATAGTGTCTCCACATCTTTAGTGCATGTATAATTTCTACCAACTCAAGATCATGCGTGGGATAGTTTTGCTCATGCTCATTCAATTTATGTGACTCATAGCATACTACCTTTCCATCCTGCATAAGGATTCCACCAAGCCCTCTCTTGCATGCATCTGTGCACACAACAAACTCTCTGTCCGTGATGCAGGAGCATCTAGACTTAGCCAGGAATGTGATTGTTTGTTCACATGTTGTGGCTAAATGAGTTGAACTTCATTGACCTAAGTGGTCAAAAAGTCAGTTTTAGTAGAGAGGGTTGGATCTCTAAAAAATGATCTTTACTCCATTATTGTAATAATTAGAAAATTTTATTATTTTAGACTAAGGGATAAGTTGTTAACATAGGTGTGTAATAGAGCTTAAGAATAGAGATTTGATTGTTAGATTGATTAAAAATAGAGATCGAGTCATTAGTGCAGTTAGAATAGGATTTGAATCATAAAAGAGAAAAGAATGTAATGGAGAAGGATTAGTTGAGATGATAGAGAATTGAGTGAGAAGCGAGAGTTTGAGTGATAGATAGGGTTTTGAGATTAAGACAGAGGTTAAATAAACTGTTGCAATTGAGCCGAGAGGGCCAAGACTTTGTAACTTCTATTTTATTGAATAATTTGATTCAGTGTGAACTGTGTGTTAATCCTGGTGCAGAATATCATTTACATCTGTGTATCTGCGTTATGAACCCTAAACGGGCATTTCCTCTGTTTTCACGCTTTAATTGTAAATCTCAATGTTTATGTGTTTATCGTTAATTGCTGTCATTTAGCGTTAACGGGTAATCTCAGAATTAAGCGTTAAACCTTCTTTAAGCGCTTTATTAAAGTTTGATTTAATGCACATGGGTTGTATTGGAAGAGTGGGAAGTGGTATATCGCGTGCCTTTCAAGTGGTAAGCGGTAATATTCTGAGTCTGCGCGATTAGCTTTAGCGCTCGACATGTAGCAAATGGAGGAGAGAGAAAACAACTTTTCTTGCATGCCCCCAAAGTGATAAAGATTGTGCTTGAGTCCATGCAAGATCACGCAACAACCGTTGGATCGGACGAACAGATAGACAGTAGAAAATCAATAGGCTAGTTAGTGATCGGGGTGAGCGATGACTGTTAGATCTAGAGAGAGGAGATCAACGGTGTAGAGTGAAGCGCCTATTTAAAAATGGAAAGTCAACGTGGGACCGATGGGTTTAGTAGAAAAGTGGGACCCTTAGGAGAAAGTAAGCCACATACAAAATCCGATTGAACGTATCTGATTGGTTAAAAAGTAACCATTAGTCTATTTTTAAGACTACAACCTTATTTTTGATCAACCTCCTGCGTCATTTTGGTATCAGAGCATAGAGATTGAGTTTGACTATAGTAAACATGCCACCGAGGAGGAGCGCTGGCGTAGGTCGAGGAAGACCTAAAGCAAATGCAATTCTGCTGGAGGATATCCGGAGTCTACATACAAGGATGGACACAATGGAGACTGTTCAGAGGAGAGCACCTGATGAAGGAGTTTCCAGTGCTGCAGAAGAATCTTCTGAGGAAGAAGAAGAGGAGGAAAACGAAACTACCAAAGTTATCAAGATGTTGGCTAAAGTAGGGGGAAAACCAAAGGTGGAAATTCCTGTGTATGCAGGAGTCTCAATACAGAAGAGTTGTGGATTGGATCAATTCATAGGACAAATATTTTGACTATGAGGAGATTGATGACAAAAAGAAGGTGAAATTTGCAGTTACCAGATTGAAGGGTCATGCAACTATTTGGTGGGATGAACTACAAACATCCAGAACAAGAAAAGGAAAGTCCAAGATCAAGCAATGGGATAAAATGGTGAGTAAAATGAAAGCTAAATTTATGCCAAAATATTATAAGTTAAAGCTTTTCAAATAGTTACAGAATTTAAGGCAAAAAGGAATGTCTGCCAAAGAATATACATAAGAGTTTTATAGATTGAGTATTAGATCAGGACATGTAGAGGATGACATGGAGAAGATAACTAGATACATCAATGGCTTGAGATATGACATACATGATGAGATCAACTTGCTGAGTCTAAAGACAATTGAGGATGCCTATCAAGCAGGTTTGAAGGCAGAAGAGAAGATGTCGAGGAAAAAAAATCAGAGGAATAGAGGGAAAAGTTCAGTAAGAGGTAGAGGAACTACGAGACTAAGGTTTCAACAACATCAGAATGAAGCAGGAAGTTCAAGTAGTAGACCACCATAGAGAGGAGACTTTAATAGAGGAAGATTTGCACCCAGAGGAAGAGGTTGAGGAAGAGATATTCGATGTTATACATGTGGAGAATGGGGACATGGATCATGGGACTGTCCTCATAATAAAGCAACAAGTCAGAGGAATGTGAATGTGGTTGAGGCAAAGGAAGAAAAACCTCAAA
Source organism: Pinus tabuliformis (assembly GCA_031772625.1). Classification (NCBI taxonomy): domain Eukaryota; kingdom Viridiplantae; phylum Streptophyta; class Pinopsida; order Pinales; family Pinaceae; genus Pinus; species Pinus tabuliformis. The sequence continues at coordinate 831,334,595 of CM062813.1, forward strand.
TTGCAGACAAGGAAGAATCCCCTAAAGTAGGAGAATCCATGTTGTTGAAAAGGGTATTTCTTAAGGCACAGAAAGAGACTGGAGAACTAGCTAAGAGAAAGAGTTTATTCAGAACTACATGCAAATCCAAAGGTATATGTCGTAAAGTGATAATTGATAGTGGAAGCACTGATAACCTTGTTTCTATAGAGATGGTGGAAAAACTAGGATTAGTGAAGACAATACACCCTACTACTTACAAAGTGTCATGGTTGCAGAAAGGACATCAGATTATTGTGACAAAACAATGCAAGGTAGAGATACAGATTGGCACTTATAAAGATGTGATATTGTGTGATGTAATGCCAATGGATGTATGCCATGTATTGTTGGGAAGACATTGGTAGTTTTACCGGAAAGCTATTCATGACGGGAGGAGAAATACTTATACTCTGGAGAAGGATAGAAATAAATATACACTGCTGCCATTGAAGGATGAAGCTGACAAAGGAGCACCTGGAAACAGTGTTATGCTGATGAGTGGAAAGGAGCTGTTGCAAGAGGTTGGAAAAGGTGAAGAAATGCATTTTTCTGTCATAGGAAGACCTAAGGTAATTTTGACTTCCATAAACTTAGATGATTTACCTGAAGAAATCAAAACTCTGTTGAATGATTTTGCTGATATTATTGTGGATGAGTTGTCAAATGCATTGCCACCAATCAGGAGTATTAGTCATCATATTGACTTAATACCAGGAGCAAGTTTTCCAAACAAAGAAACATACAGATTAACTCCTCAAGAGAATGCAAAATTTGGAAGACAAGTGCAAGAACTGATGGATAAGGGACTAATCAGAGAAAGTCTTAGTCCATGTGCTGTACCAACAGTACTCAGTCCAAAGAAAGGAGGTGAATGGCATATGTGTATAGATTCCAGAGCCATAAACAAGATCACTATTAGGTATATATTTCCTTTACCACACATGGATGATTTGATGGATTGTTTGAGTGGGTCAAAGTATTTTACTAAAATAGATCCGCAGAGTGGATATCATCAAATAAAAATTAGAGAAGGAGATGAGTGGAAGAATGCATTTAAAACAAACAATGGGTTGTATGAGTGGTTAGTGATGCCTTTTGGATTCACTAATGCACCTAGCACATTCATGATATTGATGATTGAAGTCTTGAAGGAATATGTAGGCAAGTTTGTTATTGTTTATCTTGATTATATTCTATTTTTCAGTAGAAGCAAAGAAGAACATCTAGAGCATCTTAAGTTGGTTTTAAGAACTCCGCAGAAAGAGAAACTACTGATAAATATGAAGAAATGTAGTTTCATGAAAGAAGAATTAATTTACTTAGGATTTGTAGTTTCTAAAGAAGGGTTAAAAATGGATCGAGAGAAATTCCAAGCAATTTGGGACTGGCCTATTCCAAGGAATATATTTGAGGTAAGAAGCTTTCATGGTCTTGAAAGTTTTTATAGGAAATTTATCAGAGGTTTTAGTTAGATTTGTGCACCAATTCTTGAAACAATCAAGGAGACTAATCAACCATTCAAGTGGACAAAAGCATCAGACAGGAATTTTAAGTTTCTAAAGAGGAAAATCACCGAGAAACCAATTTTAGCTTCACCTGATTTTGAAAAAGTATTTCAAGTTGAAACAGATGCTAGTGGAGTTGCAATTGGAGCAGTTTTGAGTCATGAGCAGAGACCAATAGTATACTTTAGTGAGAAATTAAATGAAGCTAAGAAGAATTATTCTTCTTATGATAAAGAATTTTATGCTATTGTACAAGCCTTAAAACAATGGAGACATTATTTGCTACCAAAGGAGTTTATATTGTATTATGAAAATCATGCATTATAGTTCATAAACAACCAGCCAAAATTGAACCAGAAACATGCCAAGTTGGTAGAGTTTTTACAGAGCTTTAATTTTGTGATAAAACACACAAGTGGTAAGTTGAACAAAGTTGCTAATTCTTTGAGTAGGGTAAATTTCATTGTGCAAGAATTAAAAGTTGGTGTTGTAGGATTTGAAGAAATGGTTAATATGTATAAAGATGATGCAGATTTCAAAGATATTTATGCAATAGTACAAAATCCAACAATTCATAACAGAAGTTAGTGGTTAGATTATCTTATCCAAGGAAGTTTATTGTTTAAAGGTAACAAATTGTGCATTCCCAAATGTTCTATGAGGGAAAACATAATAAAGGAGAAACATAGTGGAGGATTATCTGGTCACTTGGGACAAGACAAAACCTTTGCTCAGGTAAATGATTTTTACTATTGGCCAAAGATGCAGACTAATGTTAAGAGATTTTTTGAGAAGTGCAGGATATGTCAGCATGCTAAAGGGAGAAGCCAGAATATAGGATTGTACTAGCCATTGCCAATACTAGACTGACCATGGGATGCAATTAGTATGGATTTTATTTCAGGGTTACCTAAAAATCAAAGGGGAAATGATTCCATTTATGTTGTGGAAGATAGATTTTCCAAGATGGCACATTTCATTGCATGTAAGAAGACTGGTGATGCAACACATATTGCTAATCTATTTTTTTTTCAGAAGTTGTAAGATTACATGGATTGCCCGTGAATATTGTGTCTGATAGAGATACAAAGTTTGTAGGGCATTTCTGGAGAACTCGTTGGAAGAAACTAGGTGCTAACCTTAGTTTCAGTTCAACATACCATCCTCAAACAGATGGATAGACTGAAGTGGTAAACAAAAGCTTGGGGAACATATTGAAAAGTTTGGTGTATCAAAATCCTAAGCAGTGGGATTTAGCACTAGCTCAGGCTGAGTTTTCTTATAATGATTCTCCAAACCGAAGTAATAGATTGAGTCCATTTCAGATTATTTTTGGAATGAATCCAAGAGGTGTGTATGAGCTTAGAAATCTAGGTAAACAGGAGACAAGAAGTGTAAAAGCTGAAGAGTTTGCAGACAGATGCAAAGAATCCAAGAAGATGTCAAAGGCAGATTGTAGGAAAGTAGTGGAAAATACAAACAGAGAGTTGTTATGAAAAGAAGAGAGAAAGAATTCCAAGTGGGATATTTAGTGATGGTGTATTTGAGAAAATAAAGATTTCCTGCTAAAACTTACAATAGATTAAATATGAAAAAGATAGGGCCATGTAGAATTGTAAGAAAATTTTCAACTAATGCTTATGAAATTGAATTGCCAGAAGGAATTGGAATATAACCTATATTCAATGTTGCAGATTTGTATCCATACAAAGAGACAGAGACATAGCTACAGAAGGAAGATACAGAAGATGAAGTTCAAACTTTGAACTGGGAAGAACAAATGCCAAAGACAGTCAAGAAAGAGGTAGAAGATGTTTTGGAGAAAAGAGTATCCAAAAGAACCAAAGGAAAGGTTTATTTTCAATATCTAGTCAAACGGAAAGGACAACCAATAGAGGATGCTAGTTGGTTGACATCATCAGAGTTGCAGAAGTATGGAGTAAACCCTGAAAGTCTAAGGGATGATTCTTTTCTTCCCTGGGATTCTGATTCAGGAGCATCTGGACTTAGCCAACAATGTGATTGTTTGTTCACATGTTGTGGCTAAATGAGTTGAATTTCATTGACCTGAGTGGTCAAAAAGTCAGTTTTAGTAGAGAGGGTTGGATCTCTCGAAAATGATCTTTACTCCATTATTTTAATAATTAGAAAATTATATTATTTTAGACTAAGGGAGAGGTTGTTAGCATAGGTGTGTAATAGAGCTTAACAATAGAGATTTGTTTGTTAGATTGATTAAAAATAGAGATTGAGTTGTTAGTGCAGTTAGAATAGGATTTGAATCATATAAGAGAAAAGAATGTAATGGAGAAGGATTAGCTGAGATGATAGAGAATTGAGTGAGAAGCGAGAGTTTAAGTGATAGATAGGGTTTTGAGATTGAGACAGAGGTCAAATAAACTGTTGCAATTGAGCCGAGAGGGCCAAGACTCTGTAACTTCTATTTTATTGAATAATTTGATTCAGTGTGCAATTGTGTGTTAATACTGGTGCAGAATCTCATTTACATCTGTGTATCTGCGTTCTGAACCCTAAACGAGTATTTCCTCTATTTTCACGCTTTAATTGTAAATCTCAGTGTTTATCGTTAATTGCGGTCATTTAGCGTTAATGGGTAATATTGGAATTAAGCGTTAAAACTTCTTTAAGCGCTTTATTAAAGTTTGATTTAATGCACGTGGGTTGTATTGGAAGAGTGAGAAGTGGTATATCACATGCCTTTCAAGTGGTAAGCGGTAATATTCCGAGTCCGCATGATTAGCTTTAGCGCTCGACATGTAGTAAACAGAGGAGAGAGAAAACATCTTTTCTCGCGTGCCTCCGAAGTGATAAAAATCGTGCTTGAGTTCGCGTGAGATCACGCAACGACTGTTGGATCGGACAGATAGATCGACAGTAGAAAATCAATGGGCTAGTTAGTGATCAGGGTGAGCGATGACTATTAGATCTAGAGTGAGGAGATCAACGGTGTAGAGTGAAGCGCCTGTTTAAAAAGGGAAGGTCAATGTGGGACTGACGAGTTTAGTGGAAAAGCGGGACCCTCAGGAGAAAGTAAGCCACGTACAAAATCAGCTTGAACATATTTGATTGGTTCGAAAGTAACCATTAGTCTATTTTTAAGACTGCCTCCTTATTTTTGATCAACCTCCTGCGTCAGTCCGGGTCTGCAATCTTCAACACTGGTGCATGTGTTAACAACTGCTTGAGCTACTCAAAACTAGCCTCACATTCCTTTGTCCATGCAAACTTCTTACCTTTTCTTTGCAAAGATGTGATAGGATAAGCAATCTGAGAAGTTCTTGATTAACCTCTTGTAGTAGCCCGCTAAACCCATGAAGGATCTCACCTCATCCACATTCTTAGGAGCTACCCACTCCATGATGGCTCTTATATTTTTTGCATCTACTACAATGCCTTCCTTGGAGATGACATGCCCCAAGTAATGTACCTCTGTCAAAGAAACTACATTTGCTAAGCTTAGCATACAACTGATCCTCTCTCAACAATTTCAACACCATTGCTAGATGCTCATAATGCTCTTTTTTGTTTTTAGAATATACCATTATATCATCAATGAACACAATAACAAACTTATCCAAATATGGATGCAATATATTATTTATCAAACACATGAATGTAGTTGAAGCATTAGTTAAGCCAAATGGAACTACAACAAACTCATAATGCCCATACCAGGTCCTAAATGCAGTCTTGTAAATGTCCTCCTCTTTGATGCGTACTTGATGGTATCCAGATCTCAAATCAATCTTTGAGAACACTACTACCCCATTCAGTTGATCGAACAAGTCATCAATCCTTGGAAAAGGGTACCTGTTCTTGATAGTCACTTTGTTCAACTGCCTGTACTCAATGCATAATCTGAGAGTACCATATTTGTTCCTCACAAACAAGACCGATGTGCCCCATGGTGATACACTTGGCCTAATGTATGCTTTGCCCAACATTTCCTTTAGCTGTAGCTTAAGTTCTACCAACTAAGGTGTTCTCACCCTATAAGGTGCTTTTGATGTTGGAGTTCCCCTGGCACTAACTCAATGGAAAAGTCTACCTCCCTGTGAGGTGGTGTCGGCTTGATGGGCCCTGACCCAGGTTCAATGTTAGTCAGCCAAGAAAGTCCCTACACTACTGGCTCTTTCGGCATCAGCCCACAGAGCGCAGGCTGAAGTCTTAATCGAAGCAGTATGGGGGGATGTAGGAACCAAGTTTCCACACCCTGAGATGGTCATGATGTCGGTCTATACTTCCTGATCCTACCTTCTACAGATCGACAAGCCTTTAGGGCTTATTGATGTTCCTCCTCTTCTCCCCTTAAGTACCTCCACGAAGGTACTTGACTGATCTTTGCGCAGTCCTAAATTAAGGTCTAGGCACTTACGCGCCTCTGTGACTGCGTTACTGTATAAGTTCCCAAGTTATCTTAAGTGTTTCCATAATCTACTATGCATTTACAGTTACCTTCACGTAAACCTTTACTCTTTCTTGCATTCAATTAGCAGATATAATCAAATACATTTGTGCATCAAATAAGCATTATAAAGTAAACCCAGATTGTAACATAATATAATCAGATGCATTAAAAAGAGACAAAATACACAGTGGTTGCAGAATACTTGCCTTTACTGATATCTCAAGTTCAGTACAGACTCTATCCGCCCTGCACACTTAGCTGCAGGGGTTCACGGACTTAGCTGTGGACTTCCACCCTAGGCCTCTGCGCACTCAGCTGTAGAGCCTCTACCTACTCTAAGACTCGAGAACACTTAGAACTTCTTACCCAAAATCCTTCTTCTTGTTACTACTCCCCTCTTAGACTTTTCTAAGGCTCCCTTTTTATACAATCCCATGGTATGGGGACCATGGGTAGATATTTACATCCGACATGATACTTCACAAAACAAGGGTGAACAACCCTTTGAGCTCTTCGCGCTCTCCGACCACAAAATGTGGAGACTTTACATCTTTATTACAAAATTTGGGCCTTTTGCCCCAAACATGGGCTTGTATCCCCAAAACTGGCTCTTGGGGGAACCCGTTCCCAACAGGCCCCAGCACAAACATGGTGACTTTCCCTCGAGTCACTCTGCGGGTGCGAACATCTTGGCATGAAGACCCCCCAGCTCGACCTGTATGACTGCTACCTCGGCGGTGCACGCGTGCACTGGTGGTGTCGCGACCTGCTTTCCTTTCTTGCCTTTCACGCCTTCCTGGGTCTGGGTAGGCCTTGGTCTAGGCGACCGTGGCGACTTGGGTATCTCTGCAACCTCCGAAGAAGTTCCCTCTTCTTCCATAGCAACCTCTGGCACAACCCCTTCGGCTATTACTGCTTCCCCAATATCCACGGTTTCTTCCGGTGTCGACATGACACTACCTAACGTTCTTTGGTCTCCTTTGGTAATTGCTCAAATGCCGAACTCACTATCAGAGCCTCAAAGAATTCATGGTTCATACACGTTTGAGAGCTCAACAAATCAATGCTCAAAATTCCAAGTACTCTTTGTTGGGTAGCCACATGTAATTTATAGAACATTTTGAATTCAAAATCAGACCGTTCCCCCCAAAATCGGTTCATTAATGCTAGATTAGCGGCATATTTTCAAGGATCTCGCCCATAAATTTTTTCTTAAATGTCGCCCCCCACTCCATTTGGCCATTTTTCCTTCGTCAAATCATGAATAGTGACTTTAATGGTCACTTTCCGGCTGACCTGCGCGGTTTCATCCGAGGTAGTGCAACCTTCTGTGCGCTTGTGTGGTCTCTGTGACATCTCCTCATTCCGCGTAGTTTTTTTATCGCGTATTTCCCTGACACGGAAAGTGTAGTTTATAGTCCTATGCCTCCTTTCAGTTGCCTGGAGCGCTAAGACTGTGCTTCCTTCATATAGTCATCTAGTGGGATCACAAGTGTATGAATTCAATTGGCTGCCATTCACTTTTCCTGGGAAGGGCTCCCCATTTAACTTAACCAACTGAACTTCTCCACCGTCGGTAATCTCTTTGATGACATAGGGCCCAGCCAGTGCATCCTAAATTTTCCTGGAAATTTATCAAACTTGTTGTCATATAGCAAAACCAGATCATTTACCTAGAAGGTGCACAATTTAATGTGCTGATCATGCCATGCCTTTTCGCGCTCCTTTTGAACTTGTTGATGAAATCCAGCTAGAAATCGGTCCTCTTCAAGCTCTGGTAGTTGTGCGAGCCTCTCTTCCAAGGCTTTGCGATCCACCATTCTTATGAGTGTTCATATGCACAGACTAGGTACAATGTATTCCATTGACATCACAGCTTCTACGCCATACACGAGTCTGAAAGGGGTTTGCCCAATCATCTTCTTGCAAGTCGTTCTGTAGGCCCAAAACACCGTGGGTACGTGCACATCCCAGTCATTTCTCTGAGCATTGCATACCTTTGTCAGTGCGCTCTCCAGTACCTTATTGAATGCTTCCACCATCCCATTAACCTGCAGATGATCAGGTGTACTTTTCTGATGATACACTTGAAATTATTCTGTCAATGCGTTGATTGTTTCGTTAAGAAAGTGCATACCGCGATCACTCATCAATATTTTTGGACAACCAAACCTTTTCAACACATATTCAAAAAGAAGCTTCGCTGCTGTCGTGTCGGTACAGTCCTTCACAGGCTGTGCCTCTACCCATCTGGTCAAGTACTCTGTCGCGGTGATGATGTACTACGCACCTATTTTCTTCCCCGGAGGCTGAATTGGTCCCACAAAGTCAATCGCCCATTTCTTGAATGGTTTTAATGTCACCTGCGGTGTCAATGTCAATTCATCCCTTCGTGATGGCCTTCGAGCCCTCTGACATGCATCATAGGCCCTACAATAAGCTTTCGTGTCCTTATGCAGAGTTGGCCACCACAACCCAGGACGCAGAACCTTCTGCTCTGTCTCTTTTCCTGCATAAAGTCCTCCTGCAGCTCCTCCATGAGCCTCCACGAAGATTTTGCTCCACTCAAAGTCAGGTACATAGCATCGCAATATTTCATCAAACCCCATTTTGTATAGATGTCCTGCAATGATGGAAAAGTCTGCTGCGCGCACTACTAACTCCATCTTCTACTGGCTTGTATACCCTTCTGGAGCAGTCCATGTTGTCAGGAATTGTACGATATCCTCAAAGTGACTATTGATGACGTGTACCACAAAGAGATGCACATCAAGCAATCCTTCCGCCAAATTAGTGGGCTCCTCTCCCGTTTTGATGCGCGACAGATGATCTGGTCCCGCGTTCAATCGTCTAGGGTTCACAATAACTTCAAAATCATACTCCTGAAATAATAACAACCACCTGCAGATCTTCCCCCCTAACACAAGCTTATTAACCAGGTATTTTAACGCAGAATGATCCATATACATCTTAAAATGTCCACCCAGCAAATAGTCCCTAAACTTTTGGAGCGCGTATACCATGTCTAATCCTTCGCGCTCTGTAGTGGAATAATTCTTCTCAGCCTTGGACAGCTTCCTGCTCGCGAATGCTATAGGATGGTCCAATTCCCCCATGTCCGCATGTGTCAGCATGGCCCCCAGCATGATACATGAGGCATCCACATGCACATGAAATTCCTTCTTCCAGTCCAGAAAGACTAGGATCGGCGTGGTGACCATTTTCTCTTTCAGCACGTCCAAGCTCTTCTGGCATTCATCACTCCAACAGAACGTAGCATCCTTTTTCAACAACTTCTCCATGGGCGCGGTGATTTGGGCATAACTCTTGATGAACTTCCTATAGTATCCAGTATGCCCCAGGGTCGTGCGCAGCTGTTTCACATTCCTTGGCACCTCCAAGTTGATTATCACCACGATCTTCGCGGGGTCTACCATCAATCCTTGTCTGCACACCACATGCCCTAGCAGGATCCCAAAAGGGACACAAAACAAACACTTCTTTAGATTGAGTGCGATCTGGTATCTTCGACACGTATCTAACATTAAGTGTAGACTTGCCACATGACGTTTGACCAATCCAAACATTTTCCAATCGTCAAAGTACACTTCCAGGAACTTATGAATGAAGTTTTTGAATGTCGCAATAACTACGCGCGAAAAAATTGTTGGCGCATTTTTCAGCCCAAAAGGCATTACAATATACTGAAAACATCCCCATTATGTCACAAAGGTCGTCTTGCTTCTATCTTCAGGTGTGATTTTGATCTGATGATACCTAGAGAACCCATGTGTGACAGAGTATGCTTCTTGGATGCCTACATTACCCACAACTTCATCAGTGAATGGGGCCAAGAAGGGGTCATGCACGCAAACTTATTCAGCTTCCGAAGATCCATGCATATCTTTATTTCTTCCTTCTGTTTCTTTTCCTGAACCACTATCGGTCTTACCTAATTAGACTCTTCGAATGGTTCAATAATTCCTGCCGCGAGCATCTTATCCAATTCTGCGTGAACCATTTCCTTTTACTTAGGATTAAGGTGGCAAGGTCTTTGTTTTACAGGCTTCGCTTCCAGTTTTAGGGTGATCTTCATGACACCCAGGTCTCCTATTATCCCTTTTAGATCGAAGAACTTTTTGGAGAACAAATCTTGACATTCGGAGAGGATCTCAACGACCTTATCTACCGTCGCATCATCCCAAGAGTCCCCAATTTTTGAAAATTTTGGTTCCGCCTCCGTGCCAATGTTGACATGCCTGGTTTTTAGCAGCGCAGTTATGTCAAGATCCTCTATTTGTGAACCTTCAACCTCGTGGTGAGCCTCAATTTCTAGAATATTAAATTTTTGGGGATCCTCATCTTCTTCTTCCATGGTCACATTATAGCATTCTAGTGCATGACTCAGTTGGGTAGTCCAATCAGGTTGGATCAGGTCCAAAGGATCTTGTGGTATCCTAAAGGTCGCTGCTTTAACCTCTTGTAGCGCTGCGTCAATACAGTCAAACCCATCCTCAAAGCTGAACGTCAATACAAATACATGGTACAGGATATCCCATTCCTCCGTGCCATGGCGGATCTCGGTTTCCAAGTACCAATTCATTGGTATGACGCTCAGGGTATGACAAAACAAATGCACCCATTCAGACTGGGGATCTGCGCCATAAGCCTTATTCCATTTAGCCAGGTGATCGCGCGGGTCATCTCATCTGTCATACTTATTTGTCATCTGTACTTTTGGCTTCCCAAAATGTATTCTCATCATCCTCCTATAGTCACGCAAATCACTAAAACTATCCTTGTGCGTACCCCACCATCTTGCAGGCATAGCGCGCAGTACCCAGTCCAAGGCCTGGAAGCATTGTTTTACCGGTACTTCTCTTTCAAATGCATCCAAAAAGAAATCAACATTAGTTAGCCCATCATAATGAGGTAGATTCCTGACTTCAGATGACACACAACACAACGATTTGGTCATCATATTACAACGCAACGTCGAGACTTCATGCAGCCAGTTCTACCAATGCTCCAATTCTTCATCTGAATCTGACATGTAGGAGCTTTCACGATCCCATGTAATGCATCCGTATGCTATCGGATTCACCCAATCCTAGTCTTGCGTCGTTATCTTGTAAATCTGGTCCCAAATCGTCATCACTTTCTTAGTCTCGAACTGGTTCTGTCTAGCGCGGTACCTCTGCAGGATCCAGTGGGACCACTACGCAGAGCGACTTGTTTTCAAATATCATCTTCTGCTTCTTCAGGTTGATTACCCCATTCATGTCAGTGGCCCAATCGATTCCAAGGAGCACAGGGTAGGGATTGCTATCATCCACAATCTCTATCACCTCAAAATCCACCAGTGCGCTTGCACCCTTAATGTCAATTGTGACCCCTTGCAATGTCCCCATTAGGATAATTTTCTGTTGATTCGCCATCCTTAACTGTATCGAGGATCACTGGAGCGCATGCCTCTCCATTCTCTCCCAAGCCTGTTTTGGCAAAACATTCGCACCAAACCCCAGATCTAGGATAACTTGGTCCATCTCATATTCCCCTATCTGCGCGGTGAGTCTCATCTCTCGCCCGGTCCTTGCCTTGTGTTTTCCAAGCTTCCTGACCATGCACGGTTCACCAGTAGTTCCATCCTTACCAGTGCACCGATTGATCAATTCCTGCAGGACTTTCACAACCTTACTCTCATGGAGCAGCTTCATGCAGGTCTCCAAGAACGTGGTAAGCATGGACAGGTCCATTTCTTCAATTGCTTTCTCCTGACTTCCAGAGGTAGAGGCCTCGACAAAGCTTTTCTTTGCTTCCATAAATTTTTCTTTTGCACACTCCAAATCAAATTCAGTCTCCTTTTCTGGTGCTTTACGGACCCATGCACCTTTTGCAGGCTGCTTCCCTTTATCATCCCTAGTCGTGGTTCCACTCTGCAGCATAATGTTTACCTTAGGGTCTTCCTCACAAGGCTCAACCCTCATCATCTAGAGGTTCTGCATTGGCTGCGGAGTTTGCGCACCCTTTTCGTGAATCTTAGCCAACAATATTGGGTAATCCTCAGTCGCATGGTAAAACTGAGTACAATAGCAGCATGAAAATCACGTCGGATTTAGATAGTGCCTTGCGTAGTGTCCTGGACCTCTGAAATTGTAACAAATAAACTGTCGTTTGCCTCTCCTAGGCCCTCCTCCACCTTGGCCTCAGCCGCACCCCTGATATTCACCTCGCGTTCCCCCAACGTCTTGGTTTGGAGGCCACCTTTCTGTCTCATTCTGTATGCAGGTGTCCTAACCATCATCAGTTCATAACTTTGACAATTGCGCTCGTCATGGCCTATTGATTGATAGAAATTATAGAACAATTTTTTCGACGTTTGTACAAATTTCTATAGCAAATGGAAATTATCAGTCTTGTGTTTCCCTGCTACCTGACATATAGCCCACCATAGCCTAGGCCCTACACTTGGCCCTGCTGTGGCCATCGGTCGGAGAGGCATTGGTCCTCCTGCTACAACATAGTTCGCAAACACTGGGCAGTGATCCTTGTCATGCCCTTGACCCTTGCATTTTATGCACCAAACCTCTTTGCGAGCCTCCAACTGAGCAGTTCTGTCTTGCTTTAGACTTTGCATTTCGAGACAAAGGTTTTGCAATTGTGCATGAATCTACTAAACCCCTAGATTCAGATCTTGCATCAACGTTTCTTGTAGTCTGATTGCAATCTCCAAGGCTTCCACCTGAGTTGTAATCTTCTGTTGTGAGAGCGCAACCCTCAGGTGAGGTAGGGGCGAAGCCACGAACTAGTCATAGTGCTGCCCATCTAGCAAATTCATATTAGCTTCGTGGATTTTACACTTCAATATTTGATCTAATTCCTAAGGGGTCTCACCAGTTTTCATCACGATTTCCTTGAATCCCACAATCGGCTGCGCTTCAGACTTAGGCCTACTGAATTCTTTATTCAGCGCGATCTGGATCTTTGCCAGCGTAGCTGCCTGGTTTTCATTAGAGTACTTGATGTACTAGGTTAGTGCGCGATCCTGCAAAGCACTAACCAATGTCACCTTCTTCATGTGATCATCCACAACGCCTTGAGCTTCCCATACAACCTTTATGACGAACCAAAATTGGTCCGGGTCCTCATTCCCTATGCCCTTGAATACAGGTAGTTTTACAGAGTTCGCCATATTGAACAGTGGAGGTGGCGGTGGTGTGGGTGATGGGGTGAGCGGTGGAGGCGAGGATGGAGGTGGTGTGGATGGATGTGATGAGGGTGGAGGTGGTGTAGGTATTTGTGAGAACCCTCGTCTTATCAACTAACTAGCGATCATGCGAGAAATCTGCAGTGTCCCTTCGTCATCACTTAGAGGGAATCCGATTAGTTGGCTTTACTCATGACCCTTTCTTCCTCCATCCCTAAAAGGTTTTCTGCTTCGTGTAGCTCCAAACATCAAGGTAACTTCATAACCTGTTGTTCACACAAGAGCATCTTAATCCAAGTATTCAGTGGTTTTAAATAATTACCTTGTGGTCTTTTAAAGAAGCGGCGATCTGCTTCGCTGTAACTGATAGAGGTATCAATTGCGAACTCGGTCACAAATCCTCCTATGATGCGGTCGAGCCAATGGTCAACAACGCGCATGATCTTATCTTCAGAAGCTTCTAACCTCCTTACTAGCTCCGATGTCCAAACAATCGGCTTGTCAAGCCTCCACCTTCCTTGACCGTCTGCCAACTTCGTGATCCACTCATATAACTCAACCGGGAAGGAACAAAAGAAGATTTCGTGTATTTATGTGTACAGGTATCTGTCCAACCATTGTTCTTTCGTCAATTGCGAGTTCTTATTTTCTTGTGCCGCGAATTCATGGATCTTTCTATCCAACCAGGCTTCAATTTCTTTCTTCGTTGGATTCCAATGATACGACATCACACATCTCATTATGTAGATCTCGATCAATGACACCATTTGTTGGCTTGATGGGCCCTAACCTAGGTTTAGCGTTAGTCAGCCAAGCAAATCACTACACTACTGGCCCTTTCGGCATCAGCCCACGGAGCACAGACCGAAGTCTCACCCGAAGCAGTATGGGGGGATGCAGGAACCAAGTTTCCACACCCTGATATGGTCATGATGTCAGTCTATACTTCTTGATCCTGCCTTCGTGCAGATCAATAAGCCTTTAGGGCTTATTGATGTTCCTCGTCTTTCGTCCTTCGGTACCTCTGCAAAGGTACTCGACTGATCTTTGCACAGTTCTAACCTAAGGTCCAGGCACTTAGGCACCTCTGTGACTGCGCTACTGTATAAGTTCCCAAGTTATCTTAGGTGTTTCCATAATCTACTATGAATTTACAGTTACCTTCACGTAAACCTTTACTCTTGCTTGCATTCAATTAACAGATATATTCAAATACATTCACGCATAAAATAAGCATTATAATGTAAACCTAGATCGTAACATAATATAATCAATGCATTAAAAAGAGACAAAATACATAGTGGTTGTAGAATATGCCTCTTTATTGATATCTCAAGTTCAGTTCAAACTCTATCCGCCCTGCGCACACAGCTGTAGGGGTCCGCGCACTCAGCTGTGGACTTCCACCCTAGGCCTCTGCGCACTCAGCTGCAGAGCCTCTACCTACACTAAGACTTGAGAACACTTAAAAATTCTTACCCAAAATCCTTCTTCTTGTTACTACTCCCCTCTTAGACTCTTCTAAGACTCCCTTTTTATACAATCCCATCGTCCGCGGACCATGGGTAGATATTTACAGCCCACTTGATACTTCAAAAAACAAGGGTGGACAACCCTTTGACTTATTCACGCTCTGTGACCACAAAATGCAGAGACTTTACATCTTTATTACAAAATTTGGGCCTTCTACCCCAAACATGAGCTTTTAGTCCCAAAACTGGCTGTTGGGGGAACTCGTTCCCAACAGGTGGCAACTCTGTAATGTCCTCAAGAAATACATCCCTGAACTGCTATAAAACCAGGTACTTATTCAAGACTTATGCATTCTCAACCTCCTTACCCTTATCACTAGAAATGTGCACTGCGAATAGCTTGCAAACTTTCCTGCGGCTATGCTTTTCTTGCATAGATGTCACCATCCTAACTGATGTGGCCTTTTTATTACATTGTAAGACTCTTGGTTCTCCATTGTCATCAACCCACTCAATAGCTTTGTCATAGCAGACTACCTTGGTTCTATGTAGATACAACAAATCCCTTGGTCATAGCAGTCTACCTTGGTTCTTGGTTCTCCATGCCCAATAACATACTGTATGATCCCAATGGTAACACATTCAAATGTGCTACAACAGGCATACCATTTAAGTCAAATGCGCAGGCTCTTACCCAATGATGCACTCGCTTCTTTGTACTTGTATCGAACTGCACTAACCAAGACTTTGCATGCAACTCCTTATTCAAACCACACTTATCCACAAAGTCAGGTATAACATAGTTATAATTAGATCCAGGGTCAATCAAAATAGAAATAACTTGATCAAAAAGCTTACCGTCCATCTCAATGAGAGATGCGTGGTGTTCTTCCTGCCTGTTGTCCATTGCCGCATAGATACATGGAATACTCTAACCAACATCCCCAACAGTCTGTGCCTCATGTGTGCTGTATATCTGAGGTCTACCACCCTGATTCTACGTTTAATCTCTCCTCCGATGATCTTTGACACAAGTCCAACACTCTATAGGCTTCCAAACTCCATCCTTATTCTTTTCTTCAGATTGATGTCCCTGTCCTATATCTATTCATTGAACCTCTTAGGTGGTGCAACATTCTCCTTGTTATCTGCACCCTATGGCCTTGCTCGCTTTTTATCCTATTTTCCTTTGTTCCTTACATTACCTCTCTAGCTTAGCTTAGTTTCAGTGTTGCACTTCGATTGTTCATAGCAATGCTTTAGCTTCCGAATGGCCTCCTCCAATGATCTAGGCTCATCGAACTCAATCCTATATTTAAATGCAACTGGTAATCCACTAATGAACCTCTGAATCTTGGCCTTCTACTTTGTGAGGTAAGGTGCATACCTTAGTAACTCCAAGAACTTACTAGTGTACTCGTCATCTGTCATGGAACCCATCTTTAGTTCATAAAATTCTTTTTCCCTGTCATCAAAGTACCTTTCTGACAAGTACTTCTTCTTAAATAGCCACTCAAACTCACTCCAAGACAAATATTCCTCATGAATACACCTGACATTCTTCACATCTTCCCACCAAATGTCCACTTTACCTTTGAGACTGAAGGTAGCTACTCTAGCTTTCATGTTCTTTGAATAATCATGCAACCTGAAGAAATTCCTCATGCCAAGAAACCATGCCTCTCCATCCTATGGTTTCTTCATTTCCCCATCAAAAGTAGGTGGCTTCACTTTCTTAAATTCATCCGGCAAGTATCCCCTATCACTCCTCCTGTAAGGATGATACCGATGATGATCATAGTGCTTATCTGAATTAGAACTAGAATCATACCTGTGTTTGTCCCTTCTCCTCTCTGGAGTGTCTGTCGGCCTGGATAAGTCGTTCTTGATGACAAGACTAACCTCCCTAGTATCTAATGATATATAGCGACAAGCAAACCAAACAAATTCTATCTTTCTCTAAATATGCAATTTATAAATAAAGGCAAACAAGTGTTTTAGGCCTACCTTGGGTCCAATGAAAGTTTGTGGAAGCCTCGCTCCGTTGATCCAAATGAGCTCCATTGTAGAGAATCTACAAACAAAAACAAGCACACATATTAAATCGCACCTGAAAAGCCAATATAATAAAGCATACTTATCATGATGATCAAGGAATTCATGAAACAAATCACATAAGACAATTTGTTGAGGAAAATGAATCTGATTGTATTAACTTAAATCAAAGAAGAACTTTACAACCTTGGTGCCTTGATGCTGTACAAGCTCCTCCCAGGGTCCAACAAGAAGTCTCCTCTACTTTGACAAGTTTCACTCTCTTCCCAATGAAGACAAAAGGTATGTAATCTCTCCTCGCAAGCTTAACTAGGAAGTCTCAATTCCAAAATCATTTACCCTAAAAAATGTTCAGCTTCTAACCTCTCTAGCAACCAGCCCAATGCCTTAATTTATAGTGCAATGGAGGGAAGTTAATAGGTCCACCATCAAAGGGATAAAGCCCTCCTTCAAAGGGATAAGCTCCTCTCATCAAGGGATTAGCTCCTTCAGTTTTGGGATGCATGAACCACTTAGGAGTGAACCATCCACGTCAAGATTCCTTCTAGAATCATCTAGAATTAACCACAAGTGATTTTTTAAGAATAAACTTGCGCCTTTTTGACTTTCACAAGGGTCCGCACCCACTCCTTTAGAGACAGAGCGGGCAGGTCCGCAGGTAACATGAACAAGGGGTGCAAGACCGCAGGTAACATTGAGAGAAAGTGCAGAACCAGAGCTTTATTGATTTTTAAGGTCTTTCTCTCATTTTAAAAGCTTGACATGAAGATTTGAGGTTTGAGACTTGCTAAGGAGGACAGTATGAATGATGATAGACCCATACTGACTGCAAATAGTCATGGTGACAATATTTTGTTTAACAGATTGCCCCCTAAAGTGCGAAGTCTGTAGAAGATGAGGATTTCATTTATCATCTAAGAAGAGTGGAGTACTTTATCATTTCGAGGATTATCTTATGGAGAGCCCGGTTGGAACCTGTAAAAACATTCAATGCAAAATATATATATGAGATCATATCATCGCTGAGGTAGGCATTCCCATACTCAAATCAAAACTGACTAGAAAACTAACTACTGCTCTGATATAGGAATGATCTTGTAATACATCACAAGTATAGACACATGTAGACATAGTATGGACGCAACCATCTGTTTATGAATAGTCCACTGTATAATGAATACAAAATTCCTCGCAGCCTGGATGGTGGAAACTAGATCCAGGGTCTTGATTTCTACTTCCCGAAATAGTACGATTCTAACCATGTGAATGAATGTGTCGAAGTCGAACATGGTAGAAACTACTTGATGATCAGTCAATGATGTAAATTGTTAACAAGTGTGAGAGAAACCACCAGTAATGTCAATGGCTCTCAAAGTACTCAGTATAATCCATGAGATGTGAATAAATGTGTTGATGTCGAACATGTCACGGAATCCTTTGATCGAAGGTTAATGATGCAACCTATCGTCGAAGGCGAGAAACCTGCTATTGAGGCATGCAGATCCCAAGGTACTGACGATTTCTAGATCATCTTCCTAGATAATGAGCTGAAGTCGATAGAAAGAGATCCGTCGTAGGCAAGCCCACAACACGAAATCATAGATCAAGTTTGAAGAAATTTAGTTGCAAGGACTGATTCAGGGATGGTCAAGATGGATGACAGATATTTTTCAAATGAATGGTTTATTTGCACTGACCTCTTGAACACATAACGACACAGCAGATGGTTTGGTGACAATTGACCCAAAGTTAATACCCAGAAACCGGCTAAAGACTTTCAATATGGTTTTATCAACTATTAGGCAACGGATCTTTCAACCCAGGTGAATAAAAAGTGTCGTGTTCAAGAGCGGTTACAAAGTATGAAAAACAGGCTCATTTTTCTCTCTTTTCCCCCACCATTTCTGGCAAGTACCTCTTTATTTTTTGACAAGCTTGAGGAGGATAACATTTGCTTGATTATAAGCTCATCCTTCGGATGAGTCCAACTTAGTTTAAATTCGAACCCTAAGAAGGAGTGGTCCATTCCTGTTTGTAATTGAACAGGTCCTTTACTGTTAAATTTTAACGAGTCCAGTATAGGAGAAACTCGACGTTTTTTAATTTTAGAGAGTCTGAAAAAAATTAAGAAGACTCCATGGTTGTCCTTTTTTGTAAATTTGTGTCTCCCAAGCTCAAAAAAGTATAAAATAATACTTGAGAGAACCGCTTGATCATTACGACCAAGGAGTACTTTTCATAATTAGTGCCTCTGATCCGAAAAAGTAAAAAAGCGATCAATGACACGTCGTTTTATAACCAATATCTAATTTGAAATGACAAAAATCCGGCAATCTTTTCATGTTTTTACGGTCAGAAAAGAGCTGTAAGTGGACCGTCTTTTTAGTTCCGTTTTAACGAACGTAAAAAGAAAAACTTGGCAATCTTTTCATGTTTTAGGAGTCAGAAAAGAGCTTAAAGGTGACTCTAATGTTTTTCGTCAAAAATGACCAATTTTTCCTGAAAAATCCGTTATCCTACACAAAAGCTCAAACATTACTCATACCTGTTTAAAATAGATACAAATGCTGCAAAAGTTACCTCTTTAAAGTGAAAAATAAACAAATTAAAAACTCATTTATTCAAAAAAGCTTATAAAAAGGGCTTTTGTAAATTCATTTTTACTGTTTGACTTCAGAGTGAGAAAAGAGAGCTTTTGGTCAGAAACTTCCCGTGAAGATTACAGAAAATTCGTCCGTTGGAATCGAAGGCCGTCTCTTCCAGGTAATCTACATCATCCTACTCTTTCATTTCATCCGTTTCAAATTTGTTTTTAGGCTTTGATTTCATTTTTTAAGGAATTTTTAGGTTAAAAACCCGCGCGCGGGGGTCCGCAGGCATAGCATAGGTAACTGTTAAGTCTTGAAAATGTCATTCATTTGCATTACACTTTCACTATTATGTCCATTATATCACCTCTATTTCACCTCCATTTCACTACTATGTCACCACATTCATCCCACTTTCATTATCATTGGGCTACCTTTATGTTTTTCCAATATTTATTATTTCTAAGCCTTTTAAGTGAATTTGTGGTTAAACATTAGAAAATAATGTGCATATGCTTATACCTAACAAATGGGTTGAGTTTGTTGACATGTGTAGGTTGAAAGGAGACTTCTAGAAGACCCTTATGTGGCACTCTAAGGCCAAATTCGAATTTGGTTGGAAAGAATCATGGGATCATGAGGATATGTGTCACATCTCCTAATTGTATTGTAACTCTAAAAGACATGTGTCTTATCAGTTCCTATTTTGATTAGGACTCTAGAGGTAGAGGGAGAGATTCATGGATTATCATTAATGAGATGGCTCTCATCTTTTTGTATAAATAGGAGGTCTCTCTCCTTCATTAGTTAGTCTCTTTTTAGTCTCTCTTTAGTCTTTCCTTTAGTCTTTTCTTAGTCCTTTTAGTTTGTTAGTCCCATGGCTTTTGAAAGCTTTGGAGAGCTTTGTTGTACTTTGCACTTTTGAAGAAATTGAATAAAGCTTTGATGTTCTCAACATGGAAGGAGATGTGAAGTAGATGTCATGGAGCATATTAGGATGTAAGTAGATTAGATTTCATTTTGTAAATATTGCTTTGTAGAATGTAAGGTAGATTAGATTTTCATTCATGCAATTTTAAGTATGCTTTGATTTCATAGGTAGAAGGGGGCCCCTTCCTTGTACAGTTTGAATTATTGCATTTTATTTTCTCCCGGGATTTGTTTTTATGTTTATGTATTTGCTTTACAAACTAATGGTATTTGAAGTTGACAGGTTCAAGCTGCTGCCTTTGTTTTTATAGCTGATTTTTAGTCTTATTTCTCAAAGTTCTGCTAACACATGAATGATCTTTTATCATAAACTGTTATCTTTTAAGGATCAGAATACCACTAACTTGCAGTTGGCTTTGAGTGCTTTTTAGACTAATCTTTCACTACTTTCTAATCATACTTTGCATAGTACATATGGCTGAAGTAGAGAGTTAGAAAGAGCAAAACATTATCACTAGTCTTTAAAGTAGATTTTTCTCATTTTTAATCACTTTTCTAATTCAACTTGAGCTACTTCCTAATCATACTTTGCATAGTACATATGGCAGAAGTAGAGAATTAGGGAGAGATAATCATTATCTTTGGTTTTAAAAGTGACTTTCTTTTCTTTTATTTGCAGCAGCATGAATGGTGTCTAGTGCCATTGGAAGTGGTCATTTACTTTCAAGTCATTTCAAGTTCTTTGTTTTCAGTTTCATTTCAAGTTACTTCTTTCAAGCTCTTTCTTTGCAAGTTTAAAGTTTGATTACTTTCTAGACTTATTTCTAACTACTTCCTAATCGTGCTTTACACAGCACATGTGTTTGAAGCAGAGTTTTAGGAAGAGTTGAACATTATAACTGGTCTTTAAAGTGGTTTTTCTTACTTGTCACCTTAGAGCTTGACTACTTTTTGGACTTATTTCTGACTACTTCTTAATCGTGCTTTACACAGCACATGTGTTTGAAGCAGAGTTTTAGGAAGAGTTGAACATAAACTATAAAACAACGAAGTAAGAGAAAGGTTAACTAAGCACATATAGTGCACCACACTTCATCAGTTTACGATACCCGGATTGATAATTTATGTAGAGCAATTTAAGACGTTAAATTGACTAAACAGTAACCTGCGGACCCCGAATTTTTTGTAAAAGGAAAAAAGTCAGGGGTCCACACCTGCCGTGAAGGCAAAGTGTGGACCCATGCACTGTCTCCCGCAGCAAAGGTTTTTAAACCTAAATTTCTCAAATTTCACCCAAAAATTTTGATTTTAGATATTCTAATTCGCCTTTTTATTGAATGTAGGGTATACATCATGCTTGATTGGTGAGAACGGGAGCACGAGGATGTAGATCTCGCCGCGATAAATCATCAACCTTCGATTGATGCATTGAAGGCATGCGGCTTATACAAATTCTGGGCCATACCTGGCATGAGGGCCCAGGTGGACTTTTTGCAGTGGCTGGTAGACAGGTGGAACATACAGGACCAGTGCTTCTTTATTGGTGGTCACCAGCTCGAAATGGAGCTGGAAGACATTTACTTCTTGACTGGTTTGCCTAAGAGAGGTGAACACTTGACTCTATTCGGGACTAGGCCAGGTGGCCAGTCTGTCAATAGCCTCTGGCTAGAGTTTTGCAACAACCAAACTAGAGACAAAGGGATAGATATCAAAACCATATCCCTTCCTGAACTGAAAGTGATTACATTTACTATTACCAGGCTCTGCGGAAGCGCAACACTACATATAGCCACTGGATCCCAAATGCCGATGGCAGTAGACTGCTTTCGAGGCACCATCTTCAACTGGTGCGATGCTGTGTTGGCTAATATAAAAGGCCAACTGACTAGAGCAAAGAACGAACAACTGAAGACCTTTGGATATGGTGCTTTAGTTGTGAGCTTTGTTCTGGAGAGGGTTCCAATGTTGGTCCCACATCATCTCACTATTGGAGCTGGACTTCCCCGAGAGCCCAAACTGATGCGTTGGGTTGCAGTTATGGCCCATCATCCTGAGGAGGGGAAAAAGTCGTTCGATTCACTTCTGAGTATTTCCATTGGTTGGAGAACCAATTTTTTGCTATTCATGACTTTCCTTATGCTGGGGTAGATTATCGTGGTGACCCAGACATGGGTCTTCCACCAGGAGAGCAATGGGATGACTCAGGTAAAATCATTTTCAACATTTTCTAATTATTATTTTTTTTGTTTTTATTTCGTCCCAAAATTGATAGTAAAAGTTTCAAACGCAGATGTAGGTCCACGACGACCAGCCACTCTTTGGCCTTATGAGAGGAAAGAACCAGCTGCAGCAGCACCAGCCCCACAGGACGAATCTACAGAGACCTTGGCCGAATTGGAGAGTCATCTAGAGCGTTTGACAGCAGACATTCCGGAGACCAACATAGATGACATTCCTCTTAGGCTACAACGCTATGTGATTGGGGTCCCAAGACCTTTCAGGAGGTTCCTTTGTAAGGTGGCCCGTACAATGGTTTCTTATCGTGATCATCACCAGTGATAGGATGATCGCCTGTTGTAGACACATATGACATTTTTTGCTTTTTGTACTATCATTTTTTCCGATCATAAGGTGTTTTTCAACCTATGATCGAAGATGATGTATATTTGACACACTTCTATGTTATACTATATCACTATTACCGGCTTATCTTGTAAAACATGTTATGAAATGTTTTTAAATTTACTTGTATGATTATTGCAAATGTCTACTTAACATTCGAGAAGCAATCGCATCTGCTAATGTATTTAAATATCTTGGAATATGCTGATATTAAATATAGTCAAATTCACGTTCCAAGAGATGAACTCTAAAAAATAATCTCAATAACACTGGATTTCTAATGGCATATACTCTATTAAGCTGTAATACAACGAGTTTAGAATCTAACCTCACTATCAAACTCTGAATCCCAAATGAGATAGATTCAGATAATAACTTGATCACTGCACTATACTTTGCAATGTTGTTCGTTGTTTGACCGAGGCTTACCCCATGCATAGATACCAACTCATCAGAGGGCGGATAGATAACCCAAGCTGTGGAAGAAATGTTTTGTGTATTACGACAAGCACCATTAGCAAAACCAATGTATGTTTGGAGAGGCGTCGACATCTGCAATATCAAGAGTAAAATCAAGATAAACATGAATAATGACAAAAAACACTCTCTAAGCTAAGCACACTTTTTAATCTAAAACACACCAGCTAGAAAGAAAACTAACCTAACTAAAAATCTCCACACCCAGATTTAAGCATAATATCTCTTCAGGTAAAGACCATTTATGGGTTTACCTAAAGAGACCCCGTCAAAGTCTACCAAAAGGGTTTACCTAGGTACGAATTTTCCAACTCCTAATTTATCATTTGCTTGATCTTACAATAAGACTAGGTATCCTTCCAAAAAATTACGAGGGGTAACATTTCGATCATACTGAGCTTTAATACGTTTGGCATGAGTTTTGATTGCTAATGCAGCATCACGTCGATTCTCATCTAGCTGAGCCAAGTATAACAAACGTTTTTCCTCTTCGGAAGTGGCTGGAAGTAATTCGATGGCCATTTGCAATGACAGGATTTCACATTCAATGGGTAACACAACTTCCAGACCATAAACTAGTTGGAAAGGAGTGAAACCAGTTGACGTTTTTATTGAGGTTCGATACGCCCAAAGCACTGAAAATAGAATGTTATGCCAATTCGACCTATGAATCCCAATGATTCGTCAGATCATGATGACTAGAAATTTGTTGATGTCTTCAACCAGACCATTAGCCTATGGATAATATGGAGTTGAACTATCGTGACGCAAGCCAAGTTGGTCTGTAAGTTCAGTCATCATAATGTTTCGAAAATGATGCCCATGATAATTGATAATCGCTTGTGGAACACCAAACCTAGCAATTATATGATTGAACATGAAAATCGCAACAGTTTTTCCATCTGCCTCAAATGTAGGCATTGCCTCGACCCACTTGCTAAAATAATTTACCGCAAGGATGATATACGCATGCCCCCCGGTCGAGTGAGGGTTAGATGTAATAAAATTGATACCCCATTTTGCAAAAGGACCGACGACAATTATAGGGTGGAGAGGAGCAGGTGGAGCACGCATCTTTTGATCAAAAATTTCGCAATTGTGGCATTTTCGGACCGCGTTAATACAATTTTTAAACAAAGACGACCATAAATAGCCAGCGCGCAATATCTTTTGGGCTGTGGCAAACCCAAACATATGACCGCCACACGATCCAGACTGACAGTCATTTAGAACCCTTTCATCTTCCTCATGAGTTAAACAACGTCGGAAAACAGAGTCCGCCCCACGACGATAAAGTGTATCTCCAATAATTTTGAATTGTTAGGACTGGAATCGTATTTTCCGACGTTCTGATCTTGAAATTTCTAGCCAAAAGGATTAGGTCTAGAGATAAACTATGATATACCCATACCATGGATCTAAAGTGCTAATTAGAAACAAGAATTCGTCCACAATGGGCTCCTCTGCCACAGTTTCCGTGTCAGCACGCGGGAAGTCACACATTAATTCTGCAAAAACTAAAGATTTCTTCGACTTAGACTTTTCAAATTCCAAGTTGAACTCCTGTAGGATCACAATCCATTTGGAGTACTTGCCCCCTAGCAATTGTTTGGTCAAAAAAGAGATCATAGGGTTGCAATCGGAAATTACTGTAGTTTTGCGTAGTAAAATGTAATGACGAAAACGTTGGACAGCTTGAACAACTGCTAATGCCAATTTCTCCATATGTGAATATTTTAGCTCAGTTGGATTTAAAGTTTGACTAAGGTAATATATCACACGTTCACTACCGAATTCATCTTCCTGAACTAACACCATTCCAATGGTGGAATGCGAGGTGGCGAGATACAAGAAGTAGTCCTGGTTGTAGTTGGGAGGATGCAATAACAGTGCATGGGTCAACGCGTGTTTTAGTGCATCAAAAGATTTATCAGCTATCTCATCCCAAAAGAATGGAGTATTCTGTTTCAACAACCGGGTAAAACCCTTTGTGATCTCGGCGTAGTTAGGAATTAATTGACGTAAAAAGTTTGCTTTCCCCTGCAAACTTTGGAGTTGGCGAAGAATCGAAGGAGGAGGCAATTTGACAATAGCTTCAACCTTCGAGGGATCGATGCGGATGCTGGCTTTCGAAACAACAAACCCTAGTAACCGACCCATTTCTATACAGAAAACACACTTATGTGGATTCAACCTAATTCAATAATGCCTACACCTCATAAAGATTGCTCGTAAATGGATGAGATGATCAGCTCGATGTAATGAATGAGCAGGTAAATCATCGAGATAGGGTTACACAATGTGCTTGATGTCATGAAACGTGTAAGACATGGCTCTTTGAAAAGTTTCCCCGGCGTTCTTGAGCCCAAAAGGTAACTTGCAATAAGCAAATTTTCCCCATGGACAAATGAAAGCTGTTTTTGGTTGATCAGTAGGTAGAATATTTATTGATTGTATCTGGAAAAACCATCCATGAAGGAGAATATTTCACTACTGGCACAATCATCAGTGATTTGATCGATATAGGGAGTTGGGTAATTGTCTTTTGGACAGGCTCGATTAATATCCCTATAATCGATACATATTCTTATTGTTCCTTTATCTTTGTTAACAGGAACAATATTCAATATCCAATCCGTTAACGGAATTGGATAAATGAAACCTGCTTTGAGTAATTTTTCAACTTCTGCTTTAATAGCAGCAGCTTTTCGCGGGTGGATCTGACGCAAATGTTGCCGGACGGGTTCAGCATCCGGGTAAGTTTTGATTTCATGAACAACAATTTCTTGGTCAATTCATGGCATTTCCTCATATGACCAGGCAAACACGTCGCGAAATTCTTGAAATAGGGCCTTATATGTTTGAATTTCATTTTCCGTACAAGAGGCACCTATATGAATGTTTTCAACAATTCCAGGCTTAACCGAAATATCAATAGGAATAGTTCAAGAAATGTTTCCCAAATTTAACTCAGAATCAGGATTTTTCATTGGATTCTGAGATTCCTTGACATATTTAGTCGTAAAAATAGATGAAAAATCATTTTCAAAGCAATCAATCTCAGGTATAAACGAAGATCTATGATGAAGATCTTCCCATGGTAAATCATCAACACACAGGATTTCACGAATTTGCTCATCAGTGTGGACAAGTTCAGAAAATGTCGTTGAATCTGAGTTTGATGTTGAAAGTGATTCCTCATGGACCACATTCATTAAGTCAATTTTAGTTGAAGCAGGGTCGGAAAACGACTGCACGACCTGATACGCAACTTCATATGGACTCAAAGGCATAAAATCACCAAATGAATCTATCTCAGATTCGGAAGGTACAATCCAAGGATCATCATAAACAATAGTGTCTGACGAAATCATATGAATGGTTGCAATAGAAGACGATACGTTGATAGGAGGAAAAGGAAAAGTTCCTAGTAAACCAGAATCTTTAACTAGTCCTACTCCAACATCCTTATACGAGATAGTTGTTTTGCCGACATGCTGAATACTTTCAGAAGAGGCTGGGTCAGATGAAAAGTAAGTCAGCTGGTCTATAGTTACGATATTTCCATTATGAGGGAACTTTATAAGCCGAAAGACCGATGAAACAAAAACTGTCATGGCGTAAGACCAACTACGACCCAAGAGAAGGTTGTAATCTAGAGGGGCATCAACCACCTCCACATCTAGATTAACAGTTTTGCCTTCAACCCCTATAGGTAGATCCTATAGAATTCCAAAATGATGGAACCCACGGCCATCAAAGACTGATCTGGATTTAAACAGGAATGCAACAAATTACAGAGATAACCATATACACAAAGATGCAGCGGAAATAATACTTCATTTCATTAATGGAAAATACTCAAATATGCTTACAACAGAAATGGAAATAAACTAGCTAGGGCGATGGTAGCTTATCTCTGAGAAGAGATGTGATGGCTACATGCCTCTGAACTGTCTTACAATGAGGCTCGGAGGCCTATTTATTGTTGAGAAACAATAGAAAACCCTTCACATTCCAAAACCTAACCCTAGAAGATGAAACGCCAAATTGTGGGCCCCGTTTTTGGGTAAGTTGGTACATCAACTTCCCGGGGTCGCGAATTGGTCATACTATCTCCGTTTGACGTGCATGATAGCCCGTTGGAAAGATCTCTCCGAGGACTACGACGGAAAAGATGATTTTTATTAGAAAAATCACTGGCGGTAGATTTCCCAAAAAACGTCGTTTAGGGCCTCAAAACGGCTCCGGAAGTTCAGGACCCGAAAAACTGCTAAAAATAGTAAGTTGTGCTACAATTAAGGAAACTGAAAATGCTGAGAAAGACAATGGTGGGGGTCCAGGTGGACTTGGCAGGTGGCCACCAATATCCACCTGGATCATTCCTCCCCCCTTAGGAAGCAATGGTCCCCATTGCGTTGAGATCCTCCATGAGATGAGGAAACTTCTGCTGAACTTGTTCCCTGGTGAGCCACTTGCCCTGCTGAAGGAGTTGGCCTGCTTTGACAACTCGATACAGTTGGATATTCTGTTGGCGAGTGTTCTTGATCTGTGTGTCCATGATCCGATCAGTTGCAGCTTGTTCCATGCAATCTGGATTTAATTCTGTGGGTTTGAGCTGTTCTGCAATGTCGGATGTGTCTAGCAATGGTGGAAAGTATGGCCGAAGGCGGTCCACATTGAACACTGGGTGCAGGCCAAGGAATGGGGGAATGCTGAGCTCAAATGCATTGTCTCCCATAGCCTTAGTAATGGTGTAAGGACCATATCAGAGTGGTCTCAATTTCCGATAGGCTCCAGTAAGGCGTTCCTTTTGCAAATGCAACCAGACTTTGTCGCCCACCTGAAACTTGTGTGGCACCCGATGTTGATCATGTCGCTGCTTGTACTTGGCATTTGATTTCTCAAGAATGTCATGGACCTGCTGGCGAATATGTTGGATGCGCTCAATGAAGCTGGTGGCCTTATCTGTTTCGGACTGGACATGAGCTGAATTCATGTGAGTAGCTGCAAGTGGCATGGCCACATCAATGGGGCATAGTGGCTGGAATCCCAAACCCACCTGAAAAGGGCTATGGCCAGTGGAGCTGTGAAGAGCTCGGTTGTAGCTATGCTGAACATAGGGGAGGCTCTCGTCCCATGTGCGTGGATGCTTTGAGTTATACATGCGCAGAATGTGCACAATCATCCTATTGACAACCTCTGTCTGGCCATCAGTTTGAGGATGGAAGGCTGTGGACTTCGTGAGTTTGGTGTCCAGCATTGACCAGAGACTGGACCAAAATGTGCTGAGAAACCGACTGTCCCGATCTGAGATGATAGACTGTGGGATCCCAAAGTGCACCCACACTCGTTCAAAGAAGAGTTTAGCAGTGGCTTCTGCTGTGATATTCTTCTTGCAGGCCATCATAATGGCCATCTTTGAGAACCTGTCGACGACCACAAAAACACAGTCATTTCCATGCTTAGTGGAAGGAAGGCCTGACATGTAATCCATGGAGATGGATTCCCAAGGTCGACTAGGGGTAGGCAACGGGGTATAGAGGCCTTGCTTCTTAATGGTCGGTTTGGCAATGGCACAGGCAGTACATGATCGGATGTACTTCCCAACATCCTGTCGAAGATTCGGCCAATAGAAATAATTTTGCAGTACTGCCACTGTTTTCTCGACCCCGAAATGCCCAGCAGCCCGACTGTAGTGTGCTTCCCAAATCATCTTGGCACGCTCGCTTGAAGGAACACAAAGGTGACCGAGGTGGCATAATAGGGCATCCTGGAGGTGAAAATCTGCAACCTGCCGACCCTCCAAGAGTGTCTGGTATGTGTGGCCGAATTCTGGGTCGCTTTTGTAGAGAAGTGGCCAATCAGAAGTCTCGTGCCCGCAGGAGTTGAGCACGGTGGTTAGCGCCATGATCGGTGGTCGACTGAGGCAATCTGCAACATTATTGGTGCTGCCCTTTTTGTACTTGATATTCAAGTGAAACTGTTGCAGGTATGTAGACCACTTCTGATGGCGATCATTTTGCAATTTCCCTTGGGTCTGTATGAACTGCAGAGGTCGGTGGTCTGTGTGGATGACCGTTTCCTTCCCCAAAATGTAATGCTTCCATTGTCGGCAGGCCTGTACAATGGAATACATCTCTTTATCATAAGTGGGGTACTTCCGGACTGTGTCTGAAAGTGTTTCACTGTGATATGCCACTGGATGTCCATGTTGAGTAAGGACTGCCCCAATAGCATAGTCAGAGGCATCTGTCTCGACCTCAAATGGTTGTTGTAAATCTGGTAACGCGAGCACTGGTGCCGTGCAGAGGCGATCCTTCAACTCCCTGAATGCCTTCTGTTGAGATTCAGACCAAAAGAATTTTGCTTTCGCCCCGCCCTTGGTGACTTGACTCAAGGGCCAAGAAATATGAGAAAACCCCAACACAAACCTGCGGTAGAAGTTGGCAAGACCTAGAAAGCTGCGGAGCTCTGTTAGAGTGGTTGGAGAGGGCCAATCCCGAATGACTTGGACCTTGGCTGGATCGACATGCACCCCCTGTTCATCAATGATGTATCCCAGATACTGAACCTCGGTCATGCCAAAAGTGCATTTCTCCAAATTGGCACATAGCTTGTGTTGCCGCAGTGTTTGGAGAACCTGTCGGATGTGGTGGAGGTGCTCTTCCCAACTCTGGCTGAAGATCAGAATGTCATCCAAGTATACTACTACAAAGGAGTTGGTGAATGGCCGCAAGATGTCATCCATTAGCCTCATAAAGGTTGCAGGAGCATTCGTCAATCCGAAAGGCATGACCAACCATTCGAAGAGGCCCTCCTTGGATTTGAAGGCAGTCTTCCACACATCTGAGGGTTCGATTGGTACCTGGTGATATCCTGACTTCAGATCGATCTTGCTGAAATATTTCGCCCCCTTTAGTTGGTCTAGGAGGTCATCAATCCGTGGGATCGGGTACCTATTACGGACAGTGATCTTGTTCAGCGCCCGATAGTCAATACAGAGTCTCCACGTCCCATCCTTCTTCTGTACCAACACGATCGGGCTCCCACAGGGCGATGAACTCGGACGGATGTGACCTTTCTGCAGGAGCTCCTGAATCTGCCTCTTGATTTCATCATTCTCCAGAACGGAGCGCCGATAAATTGGTCCATTGGGTAGCGGTGCACCTGGGGTCAGATCGATGGAGTGCTTGACTTGACAGTGCAGAGGAACCCCTGCCGGGGAGGTGAAGATGTCCTCGTACTCCTCCACAATCTTGTCCATCTGTAGTTGTCGTGCAGAGGGGCCCCGTTTGGAGGCCGCGGCCACTGTCTTCTTCTTTCCTTGAGGGCGTATCATCAGGAAAACAAATTTCCTGGTTTTGGAAATGATCTTACTGCATTGTTTTGCAGTAATCAAAGAGAGGGCGGCAGGTGGTGCTACCTCTGGTATCTTGAACAACTTATTTCCCAATGTAATAATAACAGCACGGGCCTTGATTCATACACAGCATGTCGCTTCCACAAGTATGGTTGTCCTAGTAATACATCACAAACTTCAAGGGGAGCAATGTCACACAATACCTCATCCGTGAAGGGCTTGATGTTGTATGGAAGGCGACACTGCTGGCTCACGCGAAGATCTCGTCCTTGGTGAAGCCACCCAATGGTGTATGGTTGTGGATGTGCTGTGGTCGGTAAGCCCAACCGCTTCACGACCTCTGCCGAAATGAGGTTCTTTTGACTCCCGCTATCAACAATGAACTGTATCGGGGAGCCCTTTACCCACATCTGGGAGTGGAAGAGACGCTCCTCCTCCTCTGGATCTTCAGGTTCATTTTTCTGGATCTTTGCGGTAGCAACAGTGGCGCTGGGGTCCGCATCAATGATCTGCTTCCCTTTTTCATACCCCTTATCGGGTTCTGACTCAGAGTCGGAACATGCATCTGATTCTGAAACCTTTAGCTCAGCCACCAGTGACTGCTTGGCCCGACACTCACTTGTGTTGTGAGTGGAGCTCTTATGGAACTCGCACCATTTTCCAGTGTCCTTTCTCGGCTTCGCGGCGCTGTTCTTTGCTTGCAGCTTCGGCTGGTTGTCTTGGGCTGTCCCGCCTTGGATTTGTCCTTTGTTCTGTGGTTTAGGGGCACCTTTCCCCTGCTTTGGATTCGCAGATCCAAAGTCTCGCTTCTTTTGTTTAAACTTCTGCTCGACCTTGACGGCATACCGGTATGCTGCGCCGAGCGAGGGGATGTTTAGGAATTGTATTTCTTCCTGGATGTACTTGTGCAGGCAGCCACAGTATTTGAGTATCAAATGTTGCTCCGAATCCTTGATACCCAACTTTGTGCGAAGGGTATGGAAAAGATTGGTGAACTCCGGCACGTCTTGGTCCCTTCCCTGCCGCAGCGTGGTCCACTTTATGTATTCATCCTCATAGCTCCCGACAGGGTAGTACTGCTCCTTGATAGCATCCCGGAACGAATCCCAGGTGGGTGCGGCTGAAAATAGTGAGCCAGTACTTTCATCCTTCTGCTCGCAGTAGGTTTCCCACCAGTCCTTGACGTGGGGGGCTGCTTTGAGGAGAGCAAAAACAATCTTTTCCCGACTCGAAAATTCATGAACAGAAAAATAACCCTCTAGTAGATTTAACCATTTATCTACGGCATCTGCGTCTATCTGACCTTCGAATATGGGGATTTCAAAATTAACTTGTACCTTAAAGGGTGTGGCGTTTCCAGAGTAGCTGCTGGAAGCCGATGCGTTGCTTCTCGGTAGCCGCTGAAGGATCTGGGCAAAACTGTCCATCATCGCGTTCCGTTGTCGCTCGAGGGCTTCTTCGAGCAAGATTTTGATGGGATCTCCTGCCCCCTCGTCTTTCTTCTCGTCCGCCATGGGAGGCCGTCGGGATTTGTGAGGCTGATCTTGCAAAGGTTCAACCAGTTCAAGCCCTAACTCCTTATATCCCGACCTTGTTGGGGACATGCAAAGAAAAACAGAGAAAAAGCAGACCGCTCTGATACCACTGATCCGGATTTAAACAGGAACGCAACAAATTACAGAGATAACCATATACACAAAGATGCAGCGGAAATAATACTTCATTTCATTAATGGAAAATACTCAAATATGCTTACAACAGAAATGGAAATAAACTAGCTAGGGCGATGGTAGCTTATCTCTGAGAAGAGATGTGATGGCTACATGCCTCTGAACTGTCTTACAATGAGGCTCGGAGGCCTATTTATTGTTGAGAAACAATAGAAAACCCTTCACATTCCAAAACCTAACCCTAGAAGATGAAACGGCAAATTGTGGGCCCCGTTTTTGGGTAAGTTGGTACATCAACTTCCCGGGGTCGCGAATTGGTCATACTATCTCCGTTTGACGTGCATGATAGCCCGTTAGAAAGATCTCTCCGAGGACTACGACGAAAAAGACGATTTTTATCAGAAAAATCGCTGGTAGATTTCCCAAAAAACGTCGTTTAGGGCCTCAAAACGGCTCCGGAAGTTCAGGACCCGAAAAACTGCTAAAAATAGTAAGTTGTGCTACAATTAAGGACACTGAAAATGCTGAGAAAGACAATGGTGGGGGTCCAGGTGGACTTGGCAGGTGGCCACCAATATCCACCTGGATCAAAGACCTTTAGAATTGTCGGGGATTGATTAAGCGTAGGAGAACCAAGTGATCATCAACACTGGATCGACATAATACACGTTGAGGCTCCCTCATCAATCACAGTCCTATAACAAGGTCTGTTTTTGACTAACACTGGAATCTGGAAAGCTATTTGATGAGGTAAGCGCGGTGTACTATTTTCTAGATCGAAAATTATTAGGTTCGAGTCCTGAATGTCAACAACTCCTATAGCCGACAATAGCAATTTACGCTGTGCTGGACATGATTGTAACACTTCCAAAGCCGACATTGCCGAAGGTGAAATAGCCAAATCTTCAACAATGTTATAGTTCTAAGCTGCTCTCGCATGTGGATTGAAAGCTGACTTTCGAAGTATACCCTTGGCGGGCGGTTTGATTACTAAGTCTGGGTTAGGTTTCTCGATCTCTAGTGGATTGGAACCGGGAGTTGAAGTTGATGGGTTCGAATGAGAAGATTCTTCTTCCTTACCATCAACATGACTTTTACTTCCATAATCTTGCGATTGAGTTGTAAACCTAACATGGGACATCATCATTATGGGTTCTTCGGAGGCATTTGAGGAAGAACCTATCATCTCACTGGCTTGACTAGGAAAAGGATCCCTCAAAATAGCAAGAGTTTGGGAACCTTTGACATTTTTCGCAACCTCTACACGATGAGGGCAGTCTCTTGTAAAATGGTCTTCGTCACAAATGAGACAAGGATAACGAGGTTTGCGTTTTTGATCAGTAGATTCGTTTTTTCTGGTTTCTCTTTTGAATTTTTATCTGTTTTATTTTTCTTCTTCCCTTTCTTTTTACCGTCAGATTTTGATTTGGCTGCAGATGACTCTACAACATGAATATCGGCGGAAATTTCCGCGGAAGAATCTCCTGTCGGGGAATCTGGTAAAGTTATGATGGGCGAAGAATTCTTGGAAGGTTTCTTCTTAATTTTGGTATTAACCGTACCAATCATACCATCAACGACATGAGACCCTGAAGGAGCTGCATTTATTTGATTTTGTTTAGGAAGGTCGGGGATTTTCTCATGTAACGTACCTGACTGCGTATAAACTAAGTCAAGGTACTGAGCTTGAGCAATTACTTGCTCTTTAGTAACGACTCCTGCCTTAGCTACATCCTCAGTGGTCTTCAGTAATAAAGATTTTACAAACCATTCAGCTAAGATCTGATCCGGAATAAAAACATTCACTAAACGCTGTCGACGTCTCCATTCATGAATGTGATTTGAAATGTAAGTGGACGTTGACTGTTTTAATGAAGTTAATAATTCCGTGCCATTGTCATATCTGACTGGCAACTGAAAATGAGTTAAAAACAAAGTAGCTAACTGACTAAAGTTATAAAAAGTGGCTCGCGGTAACTCAATGTACCACTTGGCCGCAAGACCAATTAGAGTGCGTTGAAAAATCCTTAAACGGATTGAATCATCTGAAATGGAATTAGATGCACACCAGAGGTGATAAGTCATCACATGGTTTGACGGGCCCTCTCCTGATTTGCCTTCAAACATAGGAATATCACTAGGAAACTTATTTGGCATTGGTGGCGAAAACGGAAGATAGTTAATTGGATCGTTCGTAAGGCGTGACAAGTCAGGCAAGTCCAAAGTTTCAATGAATGGTAACTGACGATTAGGGTCCCTAAAACCCTGGGTCATGAGACCAGCTCCAGGAGGAGGATATCCAGGATAACTAGGAATTGGAATTGCATTTGGGATATTATATCCTCCCGGAAAACCAGGATTAACTAGACCGTACTGGGGTTGTTGAGGTTGCTGATATGTATATCCAGGGTACGGTTGATACTGATAGACTGGCTGCTGCACAGCAGGACCGAAATGGTACTATCCCTGGTATGGTTGATAAGTAAATTGAGGTTGACTTGTGACAACTGTACTTGGACCAGGTTGTCCTACAGGCATTTGAACCGAAGTCTGAATTTTGGATCCAGACTGAGGTAAAGATGTCTGAGGAGTTGATACAGGAATACTAGAAACCAGAGCTGTCGATACTCCAGAAGTAGGTGGGGTAGATTGAACAGATGTTGCAGTAGTCGTTTGAGGCGGAGTACGAGGCATACTAGGCCCAACCTGAGAAACTACAGAAGGTGCAGAAGTTTGAATGGTAGATTGGACAGGTTGCTGGGGTGAACCAGAAACCAAGGGTTGTCCAGATTGAGATGACAATTGCACATTTGGTTGCAAGATCTGTTGAGATTGAGATGGATCCTACACTAAGTTCATTCTGGGGTACGGACCCATAGCAGGTTGAGAATATTGAGGACCATAACCGGGTTGAGGGTAGGGTTGATAATTCAAAGGTACATTTCCAGCTCCTTGGATAAATGATTGACCGGAAGGTGGTTGGAAACCTTGGGTTGGGTACTGACTTTGAGGTTGATAACCTTGAGGCACGTACTAATACTGGGGTTGACCTGGAGGTACATATTGATACTGGGGTTGACCTTGAGGTACATACTGAGTCTGGGGTTGACCTTGAGGAATGTACTATCCTGTAGGTACGTACTGTCCTTGAGGTTGCCCCCCAGGTGGAAATTGGGTACCTTGAGGTTGCCCCCCAGGCGATAATTGAGGACTTTGAGGCTGCCCCCCAGGCGGTAACTGGCCACCTTGAGGTTGCGGATTAGGAATAGTACCTGACATCATAAGAATATCTTCTACACTCAACGGCTTAGTTCCGTTATTACCAGTTAATAACCCTTGTTCAATAGGTTGAGGAGATGCTCCCGAAAAAGTACCAGTAAGTGACTGATACCCAGAGGGAATAGAAGGACCACCATATAAAAGGTTTTTGGAGATTGAGAAAACATGGATGACTATCTTGACATATTTAATGGAGGACAATAACCCCTAGGTGTTGGGTGAAAAGGAATGCGAGTTGGTGAAAAACTTAGTCCTGGGTTTTCCAAAAAATTGGTCAATGAAAGATACCAAGCGTTGCTCCTAGGTGGACTATAAAAGATCGATTCACGCTCCCTAAGTTCTATAGATGGTTGATTTTCAGGGATAGGGATACTTTCTTTCGGAGTAACAAGTTCTTCAATAGCTATAAGTCCAGAAGGAAGATTTTGGGTAATCACTCTTTCTACCCTGGATGAACCAGGACCACTGGAAGTTGGAGAGGCAAATCCTGATGTTGGAGTAGCAACAAATTCAGTTTCAGGTTTAGATATTTTAGGTTCCTTAGCTATATCACTAGTAGATGAAAAATTACCAGTAATTTTAGAAAATGAAATAGATTGCGGATTATAATCTGTTACTAGAGCTTGATAATCAGGATGTACAACCAAGGAAGACTCTCCTTCTTCAGGTGACCCAACTCTACTGTCTCTAGGAGTTACAAGGGCTCGTAACCCTTCAAGCTGACTCGGTGAAAACTCAGGAGGTTGGCCTCGAAGTCTACGGACTTCCTCGGTAATTTAGCCACGATTAAATATTTTAACTACTTCACACGCAAACAAAGAAAAATCTCAATGAAAACCACCTAAAGCCTCTAAAGAACCAAACAATTTTGAATCACACGCCAAAAGAATCTAGGAGATGAAACCACACACAAATAGTAACTTTCCGTACCGAAAACACTAGTTGGTGATGAAATCCAACGTCGTAGAATTCAATACAAAAATGGCGGTTGGAACAGTTACCTCGGCAACTTGCTTAATGAATAGACTAGCACAAGTTTCTCCAATAAACCGTCTCGAGTGAAGAGAACCCCCCAGAAAATCCAAGTGAGTCTAGCCGACGTCTGCTCCAGGTACAGTGGGATCTTCCCTCCACCGTCACCTTAGGAAAGAATCCTATAGAATATGGTCACTATGGTTACCAACGGAAACAAATATACCTGGGGGAACAGTCTACAATCCGATACGCATGCAAGGGCAGAGTAACAAGCTCAATCCCCTTGAAGGCTCCTTGACATAATCCAAGGTGTTACAGGGAAAAGTGTCTATATAGAACTGCTCTATCCCACTAAGGTGTGACAGCTGCCTTAGAAACAAACAGAGTAAAGCTACTTTCGTTTTTCCTTTATGAATTATAGATAGAGAGGAACAGAAATACCAACCTCTGTCTTGCGCTAATCTCCTAGTTTGATTCCTCTCTTCCTTGATAGTCTCTCGCTACTTGTTCCCTTGCACGCCCAACTTCACAAAGTACCTGTAAGATCACAGTAGCATAGCACTATACAAAGACATGGATCTATAATCATAAACAATCTAGGATCAGATGCAAATTGACCATACAAATGTAGCAAATATCAATGACACAAGAGCATGGAGGAAAACTTGAATAGCTTTTATTGATAAACAAGAAAGAGCCAAGAGGAGTTACAACCAGTTGTTCTGACCCAACATCAACCTCTCAGCAAGGAAGCCCCTCTTCACCTCATACAAAGCTTAGATCACCCAACAATCTGATGTTTGTCTCAAGAAACCAACAACAATTCCTTACAATATGCAAAATTCCAACCTCTGGATCTCTGGGATGAGGGATCCATATATAGATATCTGTAATGGAGATGAGTCAGCTTATGATTTGATTAGTGTCTTCCCTCTGATAGTTCTTTCTTCCAATTGGAGATTGATGATCTCTTACTCATCCTTGGTCGAATTTAGAGAGGCAAGTGTCATAGGAGAAGTTTCTGGAAGCTTCCATTGCCTCTCCACCTTGCGGAATGACACTGCCATTTGTCATTTCTCACCCATCGCACCCCATAAAAGGGATTTCTGAAATGCAACGCACCCACACAGTGTATTTAGGTGAGATGCAACGCACTTGGCCAGTGGAGCAGCTGAAATGATCCTATTTTGACCAATTCTGAGCAGTTTTTCATGGAGAACTTCTGGGAGAAGCTGTAATTTGTTGACCTTGTTCCTTTAGGGGTTAGAACAACACTTTTAGGGACTTAGGAGCCCTTGGTTTATGGACATTTCATGCTTGGGGTTGTAGGGCCAAAAAATGTCTATAACAGTTGCCCCCTAAAGCATGAGGTCGTTAATCTTTTGATGTCGGGTGAAATACTTTATTATGAGGATCCGAAGTTCTTTCAAGCTGGGAGGAGACCTGTAATAAGATACACTACAATACATTATCTTCATAATATTTTCATGTTCTAGCTGAGGTGGGCATTCCCATGCTCAGTTTTATAAATTCATTTTCATGTACATAGGACAGACAATCGTCTAAGTGTAGACGGAGGATTCTGGTAGAGCCATCATCCCTTTGATTCGATGATTATCTGTGCAGCAATGATGTACATTTGATGTCTTTATTTCCCTGAATATATATCGCAGCCCGGATGGATGAAACTAGATCCGGGGTCTTCAATCTCGTTCGACCTTCACTCGAAGTACAAGTCGATCCATGTGAAAGATGTTTTGGAGTCGAACATGGAAAGACATCGCCTGATTACCAGCCAATGATGTAAGCTGTTAATAGGCGCGAGAGGAATCACCGATAATGATAATGACCCTCAAGGTACTGTAGTACAATTCACATGGTGTGAATAAAGGACTTGCCGTCCAACACCACGCAAAATCTTTTGGTCGAAGGTCATTGATGTAAACCTGTCGCCAGAAGTGAGAAACTTGCCATTGAGGCATGCAAGCTTCAAAGTACTGAATGGGGTGTTCCTAGATCGACTTCTTGGATAATGAGCTGATGTCGACAAGAAGCGATCCATCACAGGAGGGCCTTAATGAATCGCACATAAATGACACGGAATGGAGCAAATGATTTTAATGGAGGTGAAAACGATCTGGTGATATAAGGTTCAGGGTGGCGGTCATGAAAGAATGGAGTATAAATGTATGGTAGTGGGTGAGACACAGGTGAATTATCTGAATGACTTCTCTTGAACATATCGGCGACACTGACGTGATGGATTGGTAGCATTAACCCCAAATGTGGATGGTATGATGGGACCATGGTGATGTGACCAGTGAATGGAACAACCCAACCCGACTTGGATGCGGAGTGAAAGTGTCATGTTCAAGAGCGACTTGCTACCAACAAAGTTTCTTCAAGTTTTCTTCCCAATTTTCCCCAGTCATTGCTGACCAGTACCTCTTTATTTTTTTCAAGCTTGAGGAGGATAACATATGCTTGTTCTATAATTTTCCCTTCGGGCAAACCCATCGCTATGTTTTAACAAGCCTAGCGATAGTGAGACTCGTTCTCGTCTATAGACAAGTTTGTCGCTATTAAAATTTTAACGAGTTTAACGACAAAGATAACTCGGTCCTTTTCAATTTTAGAGAGTCTGAAAAGGAACGTAAAGGAAACTCCAAAATTCCTTTTTCGTCATCTAATCCCTTAAGTCCGAAAAAGTATAAAATAATACAGAAGGGATGAATTTTCGATACTTTTAACGAGCCGAACAAAACAAGCGCTCGATCTTTTTGTGTAATAATCTCTCAGGTCCAAAAAGATTAAAATTTAGAGGAGAGATAGCACTTCCGGTCCCTTTAACAAGCTGGAGAGGCCAATGGCTCGACAATCTTTTCATATTTTACGAGTCAGTTGAAAAGAGCTTAAAGGAGACTTGTCTTTTGAGGAACGAGTGATAAAATGGGTAGCAACTTATTCCAGGTAAGGTTTGGAATTTTCCAATCACAGCAGTGTTACAAGGATGGCTAGTGAGATCACTCTTCGCAGCTGTTCCTCAAAATGGGTAAACAATCAAATGGAGGTGAATGATCGGCCAATGCAAAAGTGGAGGTGACGGTGCAAACACGATCAAGGCTTTAATGGCTGAAGTACTACATTCACGATGGTTATTTACCAGGAAATAGTTCATTTTTTAATGAGCTTAAACGCGAGGGGAAACATTTGCTCATGGCTTATGTTTATTTTTTAGCGAGCTTGAACTATGTGCTAAAACTGCTTGATGCGGGTTTATTTTTTAACGAGCTTGAACCTTGCGGTAACACTGCTTGATTAATCCAGTCATGTGATAAGAATGTCTCATATATAAAAACGACAATTTTTAGAGTTTTGCCCCACATCCTTTCTTTATGCAAGTTAGGAAACGACCAATCCAAAAAACAGATAAATGATCGCTCTTTGCTTGCATGCCAAAAGGTTTGCATGCCCCCAGGTATAAAACAGAGTTTCAAGGTTACCCCTTCTTCTTTCTGCCAAAACATTTGTTTTACCGAGAGAGGTCTACCTCTTACAGGCTACCAAAGATTGTTCTATTCACAGCGCAAACAAAACACTTCTTCGGCGATGTCTACCGAAATAGACAAAGGTGAGTGGCGATGCCCGCCAACTCACATAACTTTGACAAGAGGATCTTATTCCAGTCCAACTCCCTCTTCCAATCACGGACGGGAGTATGGAGGTGATATACTCTCGCGGAAACCTACCCTATACTCGAAGTTTTCCTGTCAAAACAGACCAGGGTGCATGCCCCCTGGGTTTCAGTCATGTCCCCCGAATCACTCGCGCTCATCAGGCAGGCGGACTGGAGATTGAGACATTTCTTGCGTGAAAATACCATTTAGGGATGGTATATGACTATTTTATATGCGTGAATCGGGGAATGAAAGCTGGTCTACAAGCTTGACCACTCTTCCTGCGTGAGGATAACACATTACTCTAAAGAGTGAGGAGACAATCACTCCCATGCAATAAATATAGTCTCGTCCAAGGAGTAGATTATAATCCAGTGGTCGTTGAACTACCATTACGTTCATTTGAACGGTTTTCCCCCTCAATGTTATGGGCACATTGGGAAGGATCCCTAACGGTCGACTGGTTCCTTTATCAAAGCCTGTTAGATTTATCATCTCAGGCAAAAGCGATGGCAAACCAAGCGCTTTCCAAGAAGTTGAGGAAAGGATACTCACATAAGCCCCTTCATCTATGATGGTACCGACCATAACCATTCTATATATTTGAACAATGATTCAGAATGGTATACTAGCTGGCAAACGGGGTCTGCCTAGCTAATTCCAATCGAAGGAGAGAACTAGGTTGCTTGGAGGTGGAACCGAATAGACGGTCGGGTATGACTCTGACGAACTTCCTTCTTGCAGTAAAGGAACGGGTAAATTGCCCCCATGTTCATTGGAGTCTGTGCTTACGAAAAGAATTTGGACGGTGTCATCCTTGTTCTCTTCGGTGACTGTATCATCTGAAGGTGAAACCTCTGAAGGCAAGACCGGTTCAACTGCTGCCTCGACCTTTTGACTTTCATCTGGTATGGGTTCAGATGGTTTATCTTCAATGATAGATGCTTCAGCCGACCACCTGAGCGGGCCAACCGATTTTCAACTAGTGACGGACTTGGCAAGAGTTTTTTTATATCTAGGAGGAAGTCGTAACGGTGAAACCGGATGATCATCCAAAACTCTTTTAGCCTCGTCTAAGAAGGGACAATGGTGGACGGCATGATTTCCTTCGCACAATTTACAAGGAAATCTATATTTTCCTTTTTGTCCTGGGGCTTCACTTTCACTAGTCGACGGTGTGTTTTCAACATGATCACCAGAGGTTGACGACACTGGGTTGTGCAAACGAGGAGACCAGTCCCTTAAGATCCAAGGGATGCAAGGAAAATCTCTGTGATAGTGGTATCCTTTGCAAATGACACATGGCGATTTAGGCCTGGTCGGTGCAATGTGTGGATTTTTGCTAGACGACACTCGTTTGCCCCCATTCGCTTTTGGCTCGTTTTTCTTCTTCTCTTTCTTCTTCTTTTCCTTCTTCTTCTCAGGTTCTTGACTTTTGGCTTTACCAGCCCTGTCAAGCGAAGAGGAAGGAGGAGAGGAAGAATTAGAGGAAGTAGAAGGTTGGCGGGTAACTCTGGACTCGTCTAGTTGTGATTCGATTGTTCAGGAATTGCGGTGTTCTGAACGACAGAGGTTGAGAAGAGCCATACAGGCAAGCCGATTGTCAGTCCTGGAAGTGACAATGTGGCCATATGGGGTGCACCAACATCTCCCCAAGAGGAGAAGGGAAGAGGAGAAGGGACTAGGATTTCCTCCAAGGGGAATTCCTTGGTTGATGGATTCCATTTTCTCAACCCAAGATCAACGTAGGAAAGGGTAATGAATATTCCGTTTGAAATAAATTTTAGACGCTTTGACATAACTTGTTTTTTCAATTTTTAAGAGTCGAGAAAAAACAAAAGATGACTCTAGTCTCCTTCGATTTTTAATGAGCCTGAAGTGACAAGTGCTCAGATGGACCTTTTCTGTTAAAGAGTCTGAAAAGGAACGAAAGGGACTGCTCTGGAAATCTAGGTAGAGGGATTACCAAACCAATCACAAAACTGCAGAATACTTTTTACGGTACGACAGTCAATCTTCCCGAATGCTATGTTCAGTGCATTGCGATCGATAGGGCAGCAGACACGGCTTCCTATGGATAAAGGATTAAGCCTATTGGGGTCTCTCAAAATATACTCGACGGTACGTGGGAGCACAAGTACGTACTGGCACTTATTGTCTCAAAGTGGAGGAATCACCCAACCATTAGTGAGAACAACAGTTACCAGGCTTTATGACGCCGGAATACGTCTCTAGCCTAGACTTCTAAATGTTGTGCGTTAAGTTCCAAAGCATTGTTAGATTCATTGAATTTATTTTATATTTGATCTTGTTTATGAAGTTTGCCTTTCAGGTTCACTGCGAGATGTAGATGTAATTCCTAAAATGCAATCTAAGATGATAAACAATCTTTTATATTCTTTTTATGCAATGAAAATCCTAGCTACTAAGGAAAGAAAGACAGAACCTTTTCACAAAGAGCAAAGAGCACACTCTAAATGCACTTTCCTAAATCAAGCCAATCAGACTGTCTATATGAAAATGCACATGCATGTATTTGTTTTCAACTTTCTTAGTATATGAATGCTAAAAAGAAAGTTGATGCACAAATCTGAATTTCTTTTCAAGCGACAAATATCAACAAGTTTCTTTTCGAGATAAAAAATGGGGACGATCACAACATCTTATGATTTTGAAATGAATACTTGTTCTTGACACTAGAAAATTAAAAATTCAGACCAAAAACAATAGTAACAGGATAATTGACCATCAACAACAATCAAACTCTTTCCTACGATTGAAATCGACACTTGCGACAATTTCAAATCAAAGGAGGACAGTACGATTACGCTACTTTTGCAAAGGAGAACTGAAAATGACTCAACAAACACACAAAAACATTTACAGTTCTTTTGTACAAAGGAGGCGGAATAACAGCAAGGAAAAGGGGTTTCAAATAGACATATACTGATCATAGGTAGCAAAATTCAGGAATAGAACTGGAAAGAATGAATCTCAGAAACCAAAACTGCACAAAGCATAGTCTGATCAGCACACTTGTAACACAGAGAATTTGAAATGCAGCGCACATTCTCCACTCGGGAAGTGTGCTAAATTTAAGATTCTCTGAACAGTACCTGCGCTGGGCCAGAAATGAGACTCTGTTTGGGTTCCGGGTCACAATTTGCAGTTCAGTTCATGGGTTTTGGCCGAGCAAAAGGCAATCAGTAATGCAACAATCAGGGGTATATCTAAGGAGGATCTAAGAGCTATCACAAGGGCAATCAGAGAGTTTGTGAATCAGTTGTTTAAATCATAAACAGGTCCCGTAGATAAACTGAAGTAGCATTTATCTACTTTGCATTTGCTATGGCAAATGTAGTTCGAATGCTACCTATAAGTTTATGAAATAGACAACAAGGAATGATAAACAAACAAACTAACACTTCCCCAGTATGGTCGCCATTTTGTTACAGGGAAAAGTGTCTATATAGAACTGCTCTATCCCACTAAGGTGTGACATCTGCCTTAGAAACAAACAGAGTAAAGCTACTTTCATTTTTCCTTTATGAATTATAGATAGAGAGGAACA
This sequence comes from Pinus tabuliformis, assembly GCA_031772625.1. Classification (NCBI taxonomy): domain Eukaryota; kingdom Viridiplantae; phylum Streptophyta; class Pinopsida; order Pinales; family Pinaceae; genus Pinus; species Pinus tabuliformis. Next base: position 831,378,436 of record CM062813.1, read on the forward strand.
TAAAGACCAACCTCTGTCTTGCGCTAATATCCTGGTTTGATTCCTCTCTTCCTTGATAGTCTCTCGCTACTTGTTCCCTTGCATGCCCAGCTTCACAAAGTACCTGTAAGATCACAGTAGCATAGCACTATACAAAGACATGGATCTATAATCATAAACAATCTAGGATCAGATGCAAATTGACCATACAAATGCAACAAATATCAATGACACAAGAGCATGGAGGAAAACTTGAATAGATTTTATTGATAAAAAAGAAAGAGCCAAGAGGAGTTACAACCAGTTGTTCTGACCCAGCATCAACCTCTCAGCAAGGAAGCCCCTCTTCACCTCATACAAAGCTTAGATCACCCAACAATCTGATGTTTGTCTCAAGAAACCAACGACAATTCCTTACAATATGCAAAATTCTAGCCTCTGGATCTCTGGGATGAGGGATCCATATATAGATATATGTAATGGAGATGAGTCAGCTTATGATTTGATTAGTGTCTTCCCTCTGATAGTTCTTGCTTCCACTTGGAGATTGATGATCTCTTACTCATCCTTGGTCAAATTCAGAGAGGCAAGTGTCACAGGAGAAGTTTCTGGAAGCTTCCATTGCCTCTCCACCTCGCGGAATGACACTGCCATTTGTCATTTCTCGCCCATCGCACCCCATAGAAGGGCTTTATGAAATGAAACGCACCCACATAGTGTATTTAGGTGAGATGCAACGCACTTGGCCAGTGGAGCAGCTGAAATGATCCTGTTTTGACCAATTCTGAGCAGTTTTTCATGGAGAACTTCTGGGAGAAGCTTTAATTTGTTGACCTTGTTCCTTTAGGGGTTAGAACAACACTTTTAGGGACTTAGGAGCCCTTGGTTTATGGACATTTCATGATTGGTTTTGTAGGGCCCAAAAATGTCTATAACACAAGGTTTACCAACAAGTGACCCCAGGCTCCTCGACAATGGTTAATCTGAGGTTTACTGTTTTTAATACATGAATATCTTCTATCGTTCCCAATGAGGAAGGATTGATTCCCACACTAGTTCAGATATGATCTCGTGCTTCTCCTTTAATAGGAGCTTTCCCAGAGCATAGATGTAACAATTGGATTTTATCTCCTACCGCAAGATACAGCTAGTTGTTTGTTTTACTATCTTGGAGAGTTAATTACTCCCTACTCCAAGATACTAGCCTAAGCTATGTTGGTGATATAGAGCCCTAGAAATAAAAAGATTACTAGATAGATTTTACTTTAAGCGTTATTTTTATTGGTTTTTCTTAAGTCAAAAGGTGCGGAGATGAAACTTATGGTGTGAAGACTCGACTCCAAATCACTAAAAAATGCACTTAAGATGATAAACAATCTTTTCCCTTCAATGAATTTCTAGCTAGGAAAGAGTTGAGAATGCAAATGCTTGTAAAAACAAATCTTTCTTTAACAAACAAATCAAAATAAGAGCTTTTTGTCTTTTCCAATACACTCAAAACGAGACAACTAGTTATGCTCACGAAAATTTCCCTTTCTTTTCAAACACTCAAATACTACAAAAGCAAACTTTTTCAAAAGAGATTTTTATTTTTATTTTTATAAAACACTCAAAACTATGGAAAAATATAATCTTGAGATCTATCTATAAATTCTAAAAACTATTTAAAGTAAAAGCTTACAAGATTTCTTTTCAAGGATGTTTTACTTAGCTATAAGCAAACTAAGGACTAATTTTTCCATAATCACAAATCAGTAAAAAAACAACCAATTTTTGTTTTCTTTTCTAAAAATGAAATCCAAAACTTTTAACACAAGTCCTTTCGAAGTTTCGCAAAGAGAAACACAAGATGGATTCCTCAACAAAGGCAGATTTTGCAAACGGTCAGACTCATAAGAAGGCCAGTAAAAACCAAGGTGATCTGAGGCTTCTAAGGCTTTTAAGCTCTGAGCTACTACAAGACCAAAATGAAAATCAAGCCCGACAACCAAAACTTCTAGGAATTTCACCTAAAACCCTAATACCAATGGAATTAAACTAAGAAAAGTTCCTGACAAGTCACATGTAGATCTGGGCAGAGGCTAAAAACACCTTAACAATTCCTAAGCTGACTTAAAGAGAAAATCTTAAGTTTTTCAAAATTTTGACAGGGTCCGCAGGCCCGCAGTCCACACAGGTGCGGTACCGCTCTGTGTGTAATGAAAAAGTGCGGATAGGTCCGCACTGTGTTACAAGCAGAGGGTGTGGTCCTCTCCCAAAAGTATGAAAAATAAAAAATAATTCAAGATCTACTAAACCTACCCAGTCCCACACCCATCAAGCCAAAAACAGAAACAAAAACACAGTTTCTCAAGTCAAAGTAAAAGCAAATAAAAAATTCAAGTCCCTAGTGGAGTCGCCATTTTGTTGGCCCGGATAAGTCGTTCTTGTGGACAAGACCGACCTCCCTAGTATCTAATGATATCTAGCGACAAGCAAACCAAACAAATTCTATCTTTCTCTAAATATGCAATTTATAAATAAAGGCAAACAAGTGTTTTAGGCCTACCTTGGGTCCAATGCAAGTTTGTGGAAGCCTCGCTCCGTTGATCCAAATGAGCTCCCTTGTAGAGAATCTGCAAACACAAACAAGAACACATATTAAATAGCACCTGAAAAGCCAATATAATAAAGCATACTTATAATGATGATCAAGGAATTCATGAAACAAATCACATAAGACAATTTGTTGAGAAAAATGAATCTGATTGTATTAACTTAAATCAAAGAAGAACTTTACAACCTTGGTGCCTTGATGTTGTACAAGCTCCTCCTAGGGTCCAACAAGAAGTCTCCTCTACTTTGACAAGTTTCACTCTCTTCCCAATGAAGCCAGAAGGTATGTAATCTCTCCTCTCAAGCTTAACTAGGAAGTCTCAATTCCAACAACATTTACCCTAAAAAATGTTCAGCTTCTAACCTCCCTAGCAACCAGCCCAATGCCTTAATTTATACTGCAATGGAGGGAAGTTACTAGGTCCACCATCAAAGGGATAAAGCCCTCCTTAAAAGGGATAAGCTCTTCTCATCAAGGGATTAGCTCCTTCAGTTTTGGGATGCATGAAACACCTAGGAGCGAACCATCCATGTCAAGATTCCTTCTAGAATCATCTAGAATTAACCACAAGTGAGTTTTTAAGAATAAACTTGCACCTTTTTTACTTTCACAGGGGTCCGCACCCTCTCCTTTAGAGACAGAGCAGGCAGGTCCGGAGGTAACATGAATAAGGGGTGCGGGACCGCAAGTAGCAGTGAGAGTAAGTGCGGAACCAGAGCTTTATTGATTTTTAAGGTCTTTCTCTCATTTTCAAAGCTTGACATGAAGAGTTGAGGTTTGAGACTTGCTAAGGAGGACAATATGAATGATGATAGACCCCTACTGACTGCAAAGAGTCATGGTGACAATATTTTGTGTAACAGTGTCCAACAATTTTCCATCTCGGATTGTTTCCTCTCTATTTGATTGGTGAATGCCATGCGATCTACTGCCATATGCCCCATTAGTTTGTTCTCCTGCTCATGACTAATCCGAAGCGGCCCCCATCGTTGCAAATCTAACAAGCTCTGAAGTATAACTGCATTTACTTCTACCAACTTTTCTTGTGACTGTGTGATTCTGTCATTATCTGCCTTACAACTCCTTATCACTTACTTTAGGCTTTGTAGGTTTTTTACCCCGTACAGAAATTACCTGCATACGAATTCTAAAAACAGAAAATAAACAATGGTGAGAGCATAACACATAAACAAATATACACATAGATTTTCCCTTGGATCCCAAAACTGGGACTACCAAATTGATTTTTCATTATGTTCTTTCAATGTTACAATACATAGATATATATACATGCCGAAGCATCCATAAACCCCAATCCATTAACCCTGGATTAGAACATAACCGTAGTTCCCTTGACCGGATCTACAAAATACCATGGATCGAAAACCATCGCGCCCAAAACCATGTGCAGAATCCATGCACAAAACCATAGGTAGATATGCCCACCTAATATAGGGTCCAATTTTTTTTTCCCTGGGGCGCTACCTTAGACCCCGTGGAGGGGCCCTCGACACGGGGGGCTTCCGCTCCCCCATGTGACCCCCCTGCTACGCTCGGTGAAATGAAGGGGGAACTCCAGCGCCCCTCTAACCCCTTGGCTTAACTACTGGGGCTAGTCGTGGAAAGAATATAACACAACCCAATGACCTTCTCAATGTCACTACCAAATTAGAAGAGTTTCCAACACCATAATTCTCTTCGGATTCATAGGGAGACTCTCTGTAGTCAACAATCTTACTAGCCATTTGATGTTTCTTCCTGCAAGGTATATCATGTCAGCTAAACCAAACTGCAATAAACCAACATACCTTAGTATAGCTCGAGGAGGATACCGTGTCTATAAGATCAAAAAATTGACATGATACATGTATAACATAATCATAACAATATATAAGAATAGTACATAAGCATATAACCATGCAACTGTCATTCTAGCTAGGGTCCAGTCATCAATGCATGACCTTAACACAACACACACTATAACCTCATGCATGAAAACATCCACTACATCACGATACACTTGACCACATGCAAACATGAAAATGCATAAGCATTACATAACCATACATACCATGACCTTATGCATGATGACATAAATCGTACCATTATACGTGGACCATGCACAACCACAATGTAGACAATACACCAGCCTACATGCAGATAGCACTCAAGCACGAGTACAGGCCATTCCCACACATAATGCATATAATCAAGCATAAATGAACAACACTCGTATGTAGCATCATGTAACCCAATACAAAAGAATGATACCTATGACCAACATACAAGAATGTAACCAAGCAACCACATGATATATGTAAGCGATATATAACAACACATAACCAATCATATACTCACAGTGATGCATCCCACAAAATCACGCTAAGTTCCACATGACGACATCACCACAACAATGATAAACATCATGCAATTGTAACAACATATGCAATGCAAGTGTGAGAGACACACATGAAACTGACATGCATGCATGACCAACATATAGCCCATCCAATCTAAGGGGTGAACCATGCTCTGATACCACTCTGTAACACCCTTCTCCCACATCTACCCAAGCAACTGCCCAATTGGGGTAAACATGCGACGAGAGGCCACTATGATATGATTCGACCTCCTAAGTCACATTAAGGAAGTGGAATCGATAGAAACATACCATAAAAACATCCAAGATCATCAACAGACCCTCAGAGGACAAGTCAGCCACTCAGACAGCTTGTCCCTGGGTCCCACTTTCATTTTAGGTCTCTTGGGCCATAGTTGCTCTCATGCTATGGGCATGGGAGCGACTAGAAACCTAAAGTCACTCTCACAGGCCTACTTGCCAGCGACTATGGACCAAAATTTTCAGTGTTGTGCCAACGACCCCGAGATTTAAGCCACTTTTTCAGGCTTAGAGCCTAGGTCACTACCCATAGTTGATCCATCTCTTCAAATTAGTAAGATAATGTGGAAATGATAGTAGTAAAGAAAATACTTGGTCAAGTCCTAGACTAGACCCCTACTAGCCATGATAGGCATTTCGTCAAACATATCACAAATGCGTAATCTACAAGTGTAATTCACAGTTATGAGCAAAGGGATCTCATACTTAGCTGAGAGTTGCTAAGAACCATTGATGCCTCAATTCATCAACTGTCATTCTATCCATTAGGTCACAAATACATTTATCATTCAATTACAAGTAAAAATATGATGAGAGCCACACATGGCTGTTGTCATAAAACACATACATAACCAACATAATAACAACGTAAAATACTCATGAAAGTACAATCGTATATACCACATATAATCCATCAAAATGATCATAGAAATACAAGGAGAAATAACCATTAATTAATGATGAAAAATCCAAACCTGGGATGAAACTTCCACGTTCTACCCAACCGTAGGATGGCTGAGTCAAATCTCTATTTAGCCATTCACCCCCATGCCATATTCCAAGCATGAATGTGGGACCTCATAGCACAGATCAATAAAAAATCATCCAGGGCTTCCATAGACCATCCACCTCAACCCATCAAACAATGATTCCACCTCACGGTCAAATATAACAAAACCATCATCAAGTTGGTCTCCATCCAAGCCTTCCAGGGCTTCTAGAGCGTTTGTTCCAACCAACGCTTCCAAGACTAGTAACTCAACACACAACTAACGCCGAGCTTCTAGAGAGTTTGCCAACCAGGGATTCCAGGACTAGTAGCTCAACCCACCAAGGGCTTCCAGAGAATTTGTCCAACCAATGCTTCCAGGACTAGTACCTCAACCCAAGCTGTTATAGGGCTTCCAAAGTGTTTGTCTAACCAGGGATTCCATGAACTAATAAATCAACCCAAGCTAAGGAAACATGAGAACCAACCAAAAACAAACAATGAAAATAAACCCACAATCACCATAACTATCAAGGAAATGGCAAGGCTAAACAATCCACTATTAATCCAGGCAATCCTCCATGCCAATGACAAATCACAACCAATAAATCACATGCATGTGTTAGGCGTGCCAAAACTAGTGAAGGAAACATACATGCAACTCAGTACCTGCAATAAAATATGATGTAACTGCTGATCCCAATGCCTCCTTGTGCTTTCATTCTTTTCCTTTACCTTCTTGCTCCAAGAATCCAAGTATTCCACAACCTCCACGAGTGCTCCAAGAAAACTCTTAGTGTCCAAGAGAATGAGAGACAGAGAATAATGAGAGAGAGCTCCAACATTGAACTAAAAAATAAAGGTTACCAATTGATCCTCAGAAGCCTTTTTATGGATGAGGCCTCTATTTTCTTCATTTTCCATTATTTTCCTTCATTTTTCTCCTCACATGCAACTTGTGACCTTTCACCTCCTTTTTCTCCTAATTTCCATTATTTTCATAAATAAATGTGCCAAAAATGCATTTTTTTTTCCTTTTAATGCCTTAGCCATTGCCTTTCTCAATTTCCTTAGCCATAAACAATCAAATGAACACCGTAAGGATTTCTTGCTCAACATTCAACTTGGAATAAGTTTCCCTTTGACCGTGGTTATTGTTTTTAAATTTTATTACATGGAATCTTCACGAGGGATGTTACAGCGGAGAACAAGAGGCAAAGATATGATCCGTTGCTACAACTGTGTTCAGGAGGCGCATGTCGCAAGAGACTGCCCACTGCCTAGAATACCTTGGTGCTCTCAATGTAGGATTAACACACATGCGACAAAAGATTGTCTGGAGATGATTGCAAGATGGGAAGAGTGCAACCACCAAAGGGGAGCAAATTTAATCAATGTTGAACCAAGGATATCAGAGACAACTCCCCTCTTGAAAATTAATATAGTCACCCAAGGAGGGAAGAAGACCAAAGTTGACTTTGGAGCCATAGAACAACAAAGAATTATAAGGCCAACCTCATGTTGTGGCCAACAACAATCTCCCTTCTTATTTAGTGTTATTCCTAATACTAAATAAGTGGGGACCCTTAGTTAAAAAATTTAAAAAACAATTAGTGCTTAAATTTCCTTTTATAATAAAACTTATTGTCATAAACTTAGGAGAATATCCTTGGAAAAAAATAAAAAAGCCTAAGTTTTATGATAATGTAGGACCTTCAGAAATATCACATCGCAAAAAGATAGCAATATACCTCCTTGCAAGCCGAACTCTAAAATTGTGAGATCGCAATACGCGATAACAAACATATATCGCATCGATGCATCAAACATCGCTTACGTTGAAAAACTTTAAAATTCCCGATATGCGATGGCATATCACAAATCGCATTTCGCAGAAAACAAATTAACAAATATTGTCATATATCATGTTCCTGCGATATTGCGATATTACAGTTTTGCGATAAAGCGACACGATTATGCAATAATGCGATATAACGAACTATCAACTCTGCGAGGTTGCGATCTGTGATATTGCGAAGCAAATCGCAAAATCGCCTCATCACAGATCTTTCGGGCTCGTGGTTCAAAAAAGTATTTTCCATAAATCGACACTTGGTTATGCACTTTAATGCCAATTAATGAGTTAGTTGCTAGTTATTAATGGAAATATGGTTTCGCGATTATCAAAAAGTCATTTCATATAAGGTGGTATATTTTATGCGTCTTCGACATTTAAAACTTTCCCATCACCCTTTCTTATAATTATTTTCACTTCACTTGTGAATTGCAGGAACGAAGAACAAAGAAAGGTACAAAGAAATACGCAGGATATTATGGGAAAGAAAAGCAAAGCTCCGAGCTCTGAAGAGAAAGAAATGGCTCCCTCTTATACAGACACCGCCTGCAACCGAGAGGCTGGTATTGCTACGTAGAAAAGCAACGATAGAGACAAACTGGAAACAGAAAGCTCAAGAAAAGGCAGAAGAAATCCAAGGGTTAACCAAGTTGAATTGGGATTATTACTGGGCATACTTGGTAAAGCCACATAGCCAGTGGATGACTCTCAAGTGTATCATTAGTTCTATCGAAAAAATGGCGCCAGCTCTCACCAATTCTGTTTTCTCAGCGCAGCTAAAATCAGAAGTCGGCCAGCCGAATCTTCTCAAACAGATGCTGAACGCGTGCGATTTCAAGGAGCAGATACAGAAGTAGTTTTAATTTTAGATTCAATTTTAGTTTTAATTTAGTTTTATTTTTTCCTGAAATGAGGACGGTCATTTAAACCGCATCCTACATTTTTGTTATAAGTTATTTTTAGATTTAGTTATTAGTATTTAAACCCTTCTCATGCATTTAGAGAAGGGTCCTGAAATTTGTCAAAAACTTATCCCTAGAACATGCACTTTTGTACTCTCTGAGGAGGTTTTGATGAATGAATGGAACAAGATTTATTGATATTTGCATTTAATATCTGCTACTAATGTTGCACTTCTGTACTCTTAGTGGATGTTAGATCAAGAAGAGATAAATCATTATCACTTGAAGCTCATGAGTAGGACCAGTTATAAATGGTACTTCTGTCTCTTAACTATTTCTGCCCTTGTGTTAAAGTGATATTCATGTGCAGTTGTTTATATATTAACGTATGAATGCTTGAGTTATCATTTGGCACTTTTGTACGATGATAGCTATTTATTTATGCTTAATGTATGAATAACTTATTATGCGATATGTTTTTCGCAACTGTTTCGTCTAAATTTTTATACGAAGTGGTTTATCTTTATTGAATTCTTTTCTCATAGTAGTTGAATGATCTTTATTACCAATTGTTATTTGAAATCATTATAGATCGCATAACAGAAGGATTACACCCCGGGTTAGTGTAGAATTAGATGTTGCTGTTTATTAGAATAAAATTTGCATGTTATTAGATTAGAGTTAGAATTAGAGCATCTCACTTAGGAAATTTTAGAAGGGAAATATCAATTCTTCACACACACACACATAAATTGGGAAACTGGTCCCATATCCCAGTCGGACCCACTATACCAAACGAAAAAGGAGCTGCTAACCAAGGTCCGGACCGGGTGGGTGTCCCCCTTGTTGTAGACCCAATTTTTAGGGCTTCATCATATTTGGTGCTAGAAGGAGGGCCCCGAACTGTGAATGGAAAGTAAATCCAAATCTAAATACCATTTTGAGAGTAAATCGCCCTCACCATCTCCCCCGACTTCTCCATTGCATTTAAATCCAGAGCCAGAAGTCACTGGAGCAACAACCGCTACTACAAACCCTGATGTTTCAGAACAATCTACTACTGAACCTCTTGAACTTGAATCTTTGATTCACAAACTTCACTGATTTTCTATATCTCCTCAAAAATCTGATAAATCTCAAGGCAACGTGACTTCGTAATATAACCCTGCTCATCCTCTTACTAGATTAAAGAGTGAAAAGTTTGGTGTTCAGCCAATCGAATTACCTCTCCCTACAAGGAAGAAAGCAAGGAAGTCTCCTAAAGGGTCTGATAGCGAGACTCTTTCATCATCATCATCCATTTCAACCTCTTCACTACGAAGTCAACCATCCACTCCTCCACTTCAGATCATTGTCCATCAACCCACTGGAATTTCGACAACTCCTTCTCAACCATATGGAGTCGTAATATCCTCATCTTCTCAACCGCAGGGATCATCTTCTGCACTTTCCTCTGTTATTAGTTCAGCGATGGCCCAATCTCCATGGAATAACCCAGGGGTAATAGTAATGCCTGCACCCTTGAGTCAGCGACCGGCCCATCCTAAAAATGGTTGCCTAAGTTTAATCCTGAGGCAGGCATGCTAGCGGAAGAACATATAAAAACTTTATGCTATCCATAAATCTCAATGGAGTTACCAACGAAGGTGCTGTTGTTCGAATTTTTCCTTATACTCTGCAAGGAATAGTCAGATCATGGTATTTCTCATTACCATCTGGATCTATTACTAGTTGGGACATCTTCCAAGAACAATTCCTGACCAAGTTCGGTGATGACAGGTCTACAGTGACACTGATCAATGACTTGTCTAACCTTAAGGCCGAGTCAAGAGAACCTATCAAATATTTCAATTTACGTTTCAATAAAATCCTAAACAAAATTCCTACTGCTTCCCAGCCTAGCGAAGAAGTGCAAAGTGAATGGTACATCACTGCTTTACCATCAAACATAGCAATCTTTGTTGATAGGGCTAACAAAACAACCTTAGTTGAAAATATGAAAGAAGCAATAGCAGTAGAGAAATGTATTATGGCCCTAGAAAAGAAAAATGCGATAGAAGAACGAAAATCCAAGAAGGTTTCTTTCAAAGAAGAGCCCAAGAAAAAACAATCGAAAGATCCATTCGATTTAGAACGATTACAAAATTTTTTGAAGACCGTGCCTAAAGAAATGGTTGACATTAAGAAACAAGTGGCAGAAACTTCTTCTAAAAAGCCATACAGGCCTTTTAAAAGCAATCCTTCGACTGATTCCAAACCCCTAATGCTATTACAAGTGATGAATAAGAAGAAGAAGAAGAGGAAATCGCTACTGAAGAACATACCGATGAAGAAGAAGTTGTAGAGTTAAAAGGTATGTGGGATTTCATCCTCCCAGATGAAGAGGATCAAGAGGAATTCCCATTTAGTACTCGCACCAGAAATCAACTTGATCCCCCTCAACCTACACCTAAGCCAAAGAGCGCAAGCTCGATGACTAAGGATAAAGTCGTAGCCAAGAAAACATCACCTAAAGCGACTCAAACTAGCCCAGTCCAAACAGAAACATCAACTCAACCTAAAACACTAATCGTTTCGGATGAAATGGAGTATAATATCATAGAATACATGAAAAAGACTAGGGACAATATCACTTTTTTTGCATTGAGCAAGTTAAAACACCAGCAAAAAGTACTTTTGAAAGAATTGCATGCTGTACCAGTTACACCTTTGCCCGTTGCTGTAATCTCTCAAGCTTCCCATGACATGGGAAGACCTCCAACTAATGCGATGAATAAGGTTGATCCAAACGATATCACCTTAATTGTAGGAAGATTGAGATCTCATACTCCCCCATTTCTCCTTACTTATGAAATTTTTAATAAAAACGTGCATAATTTCTTAGTGGATTCTGGAGATTCATCGAATATTTTACCAAGATCAATATGTGAAAAATTGAACTTTCAACCACAGAAATCTGCTGTGCGCATAGTTCAGCTAGATCGATCGCAAGTCGAAGTGATTGGTGAATTAAATTAGGTTACCATAAGGCTATCATCCAACCCAAAGGTATGTCAAGTTATCAACATTTTAGTTGCTGATATTCCAGAATTTTATGGCTTAATTCTTAGCAGAGATTGGTTAGAAAAACTTCATGGATACTTTGCAACTGACTAGTCGCACATGTGGCTCCCTTATAATGGTAAACCGAATCAGATAAAATTTGAGCGTGAACGACATCAGAAATACATAGTAACAGAACTAGAGGGAGAAAATGAACCAGTAGCATATAGCAATAACATCATTGGCAATTATTCAGTAGATTCTTTCCTAGGAAATTTAATGTTCATACTTCACCTTACTTGGAACATTCTGTTTTATCTCAAGTAGAAAATTTTCTCTCAAACAGATAGTTCTAAATGTATTAATTTTTTAGATAGTCCTATAAATAAATCTTTGTTTTGGAAGTTATTTTTTGATGGTTCCAAGTCTAACGAAGGAGCAGGAACAAGATGCGTGTTAATAAGTCCAGAGGGAGATAAAACTATGCTAACTTACAGACTCAAATTTGATTGCACAAACAATACAGCAGAATACGAGGCTTTAATCCAAGGGTTATACAAAGCAATCAGATTAGACGTCAAATACCTTCAAGTTTTTTGAGATTCTGAAATTGTAATAAGACAGGTACGTAATACTATACATTGTTTATCAGGTCATTTAAAACATTACCAATCTCTAGTTCAAGATCTGATTGAACACTTTATAGCATTTAATATTTCACCAATTCCCAGACTCCAGAATGCTAGTGTAGACCTCTTAGCCAACGTAGCTTCTAAGCTCATTCCTTTAGAAGATTTTAGCCCTGAACGATTTTCAATTGATTTAATTTTTAGACCGTCTATTCCTGATAACATTACCAATTGGAGGATTTTCAATGACGATCCTAATATTGTGAGTTTCCTCACATCTGAAGGATCCTATACCAATCAAATAATTGACGAAGACCAACATGACCAACAATTGCAACAGGATAGTACTAATAATGCTATACCTAAATCAATAGTCAAGTTAGAAGACCTTTATGATTTGAAAGATCGATTCAAAAGATCTACCAATTCAAAACTCCAAAATTCACCTTTGAATTATGAATTAGTAAATCTAGGAACTGACGCCAAACCACAGAATATCAACCTAGGCATTGGCCTAGCCCCTGAAGAAAAATTAGCATATATTCGTCTCTTGAGACAATACAAAAGTGTCTTTGCTTGGAATTATGATGAACTCAAAACATACGGCACCTCCATCATCCAACATACTATTCCAATGGTCGATAATGAAAAACCTATCCAACAAAAGTTGAGAAAGATACATCCTAATTTAGAAAACTAGATCAAAACTGAACTCAATAAGTTATTGAAAGCCAAAATAATTTTTCCCGTTAGACATTCTAAATGGGTCTCCAATATGGTCCCTGTTAGAAAGAAAAATGGATATATTATAATCTGCATTGACTTTGAAATCTTAACAAAGCCTCCCAAAAGGATAATTTTCCTTTACCTCCCATGGAACAAATATTGCGGGCAGTCGCGGGCTCAGAATTAATGTCATTCTTGGATGGATTCTCAGGATACAGTCAAGTGTTGGTACATCCTGATGATCAATTAAAAACCATCAGAACTAAATGAGGCACATACACATATCAAAAGATGCCATTTGGTCTGATTAATGCAGGTGCCACATTTTAGAGAGCCATGGACATCACATTCAAGGGGTTATTTAATAAATCAGTGGTAATCTATTTGGATGATATAACTATGTATTCCAAGAAACGAAACAACCATCTCAGAGATTTAAAACAAATCTTCCAACGTTGTTTAAGGTATGGGATTTCACTTAACCCGAAAAAATCCTTTTTCGCATTAAGTGAAGGAAAACTTCTCGGATTCATAGTGTCAAAATCTTGGATTCACATTGATCCTGATAGAATCAAGGAGATTTCTGCAGTACCCCTACCTCACAACAAGAAAGCCATGCAATCTTTCCTTGGCCAGATTAACTTTGTAAAGAGATTTTTTCCGGACTTTTCAAGAATCGTGTCTCCTTTACAAGCAATGATTAAAAAGAATGCAAACTTTAAATGGGGCCAAGATGAACATGAGGCATTCAATCTAATCAAACAAGAAATTATTAATGCTCCATCTTTAGCAACTCCAAATTTTTCCGATCCTTTTATTTTGTATACATTTGCCTCAGATAGATCATATGCTGCGATACTCACTCAAGCAAATCAAGAAAAGGCAGAAGCCCCAATTGCTTTTTTCAGTTCCAATTTACAAGGAGCTGAGTTGAATTATTCAGATGTGGAGAAACAAGCTTACGCTGTTTTCAAAGAAATTAAATATTTCAAACCTTTTTTACTCAAAACACATACCAAAATCATAGTACCATTTCTAGTAAAGAAGGATGTGGGTGAGAAAAGGGCCAAGAAATCTTCTAGTAAAGAAGGATGTGGGTGAGAAAAGGGCCAATTGGGTTATTGCCTTACAGGGATATGACATAGAAATCAAACCAGCAAGTATTGTAAAAGGTCAATGATTTTGCAAAATGTTGGCCGGAGCATCGCTAATGTCCGGAAATCCATCAACAGAAATACAAGTGTACGAGGTAAGCCTAAACGATGTTGAGTCATTATACACTGATATCATTTATTATCTAAAGAATGGATATGCTCCTTCAAACCTCGATCATACCAAGAAAAGAGCTCTAAGGTTAAAAGCCAAACAATATCAGCTCGTGAATGATGTTCTTTTTAGAATAAATTATGATTATGTTCTCCTTAGATGTCTTGAGAAATCTGAAGCTGAAAAAGTCTTGCAGGAACTCCATGATGGGCCAGCAGGCGGACACTACGCAGGCTATTACTGGCCCACATTATTCAAAGACGCACACAACTACGTAAGGAAATGTCAAGTCTATCAAGCCGCTGCTAGGAGACAAAAGAAACCATCCTTGCCACTGCAACCAGTTAACATTGAACGACCTTTCGATCAGTGGGGATTGGATGTAATAGGTGAGATCGTTCCTCACTCTTCTAAACATCATAGATATATCCTTACAGCAACAAATTACTTTATTAAATGGGTAGAAGCAGTTCCACTCAAGATGACTAATGCTAAAAATATCATCGAGTTCATAGATCAGTTCATAATCACCAAGTTTGGGTTGCCTTCCGCTTTAATGTTTGATAATGCATCATATTTTTCTGGTAATGCAATGACTGAATTTTCACTCAAAAGGGGTTTCAAGCTTAAATACTCTGCCAATTATTACCCACAAGGGAATGGGTTAGCTGAATCTACAAATAAGAATTTAATCAAAATCATTAAGCGAACCATTGACCAAAATCATAAAAATTGGCATAAGTATTTAATATATGCTTTATGGGCAGATTGAAAAATGCAGAAAGCCTCTATCGGCACTTCTCCCTTTAATTTAGTTTATGGGAAAGAAGTGGTTCTTCCAACACATTTGGCAATTCCCTCTTTAGCCTTGGTTCAATATATTGATGAAGCACCAACTTCTTCCTTACAACTAAGGCAGCTGGAATTAATTAAGTTAGAAGAACAACGAGAACGGGCTAAGATAAATCATGCCCATCACCAAGCATTAGTGAAGGCTTCTTTTGATTCAAATATGACATCCAGAAAAGATTTTCAGATGGGAGATCTAGTTTTAAAATGGGACAAGGCTCATGAGGAAAAAGGGAAACATACAAAATTTCAAAGAATGTGGCTTGGTCCTTTTCAAATCATAGAAGTCATAGGTCCGTCTACTTTCATGTTACAGGATTTAACAGGGAAAAGAGATTCTCTACCTGTTAATGGTCAGATCCTCAAAAAATATTTTCCATAGAAGAACATTCTTCTATTTTTATAGATTAGTTGTTTTTCTTTCCAAAATAAAACCAGTTGTAAATGGTTACATTTGAGATTCACAAAAAAGACACAAATTCTCTTTTAGATTTTGTTTTTTCACTTGTATAAATAGAATTCCTTCTAAAAAATTGATCATTACTATTGAAAGATACAGTTAAAGACTATAGACATAGGAATTATACTAGTTTCAACTGTATAAATTTTGATGAAAAACTACCTTTAGTTAGAAATTGTTTTATATCAGTCTAATGAAAGGTATCAATAATGAAATAAAGATTCTCTGTAGAAAATCTCTTTCCAAAAACTCCATCATTGTCGTCCAGAGCTATCTTGAGGAAACAATGACTTCCTCCCACCTAGGAAGCTATAATGTTCAGAGAATGATCCAAAGATACACTTCAACTTAAAGAATAAGAGATCTCATCACGAGTCGACTTATCATGATCATAGATATTATAGCTTGCTGACTTTGCCAAAACTGCATACCACAACAGGGCAATGACTCAAGATTGTTGCAATCAAAATACAAGGGGTCTCATCACGAGCCAACTTGTTCAACAAAGTTATAAATCAGTGAATGACTGTGTCATGAATTGGCTACCAAACCAAGACATTGTTCTTTAAGGATAAAAAGAAAATGAAAGCAATAAGTGTGGAAATGGATTTCTCTTTGAAAGTTGTAAATTTCTCAAAGTAGGATATAAGATCATTGTTGGGTAACAGGTAACCCTGTCGAAGCTATAAACGCTTGCTGGTAGCAGAGGCTCTACCTACGACAAATGAGCATATTTAAAACTGATTTACAGAGAAGGATTTTTTTTTTTTATCTTTATAAACCAAGTAATGACTGATGTAGATACAAGGACTAGCTTAAGGGAGTAAATAATCAAAGTTAAAAATAGAAGAAACAAAATATCATTGATAGGTAAAAGCATAATGTACTTAGTCTTTCTATAATAAAGTTTAATTTCTGGAAAATTTTCTATTTTGGAAGTTTTGAAAATTCAAAAGAACAACAGAGATAACTGGTTCTTCCAAGTGAATCGCCAATTGTTGTGGCCAACAACAACCCCCCTTCTTATTTAGTGTTATTCCTAATACTAAATAAGTGGGGACCCTTAGTTAAATTTTTTTAAAAACAATTAGTGCTCAAATTTCCTTTTATAATAAAACTTACCGTCATAAACTTAGGAGAATATCATTGGAAAAAAACCAAAAAGCCTAAGTTTTATGATAATGTAGGAGTTCCTTCGAAAATATCACATCGCAAAAAGATAGCAATATACCTCCTTGCAAGCCGAACTCTAAAATTGCGAGATCGCAATACGCGATAACAAACATATATCGCATCGCATGCATCAAACACCGCTTACGTTGAAAAACTTTAAAATTGCTGATATGCGATATTGCGATAAAGCGGCACGATTATGTGATAATGCGATATAGCGAACTATCAACTCTGCGATGTCATGATTCGACAATGTTGTGATCTGCGATATTGTGAAGCAAATCGCAAAATTGCCTCATCGCAGATCTTTTGGGCTTGTGGTTCAAAAAAGTATTTTCCATAAATCGACACCTGGTTATGCACTTTAATGCCAATTAATGAGTTAGTTGCCAGTTATTAATGGAAATATGGTTTTGCAATTATCAAAAAGTCATTTCACGTAAGGTGGTATATTTTATGCGTCTTCGACATTTAAAACTTTCCCATCACCCTTTCTTATCATTATTTTCACTTCACTTGTGAATTGCAGGAACGAAGAACAGAGAATGGTACAAAGCAATATGCAGGATATTATGGGAAAGAAAAGCAAAGCTCTGAGCTCTGAAGAGAAAGAAATGGCGCCCTTGTATACAGACACCGCCTGCAATCGAGAGGCTGGTATTGCTACGTAGAAAAGCAACGATAGAGACAAACTGGAAACAGAAAGCTCAAGAAAAGGCAGAAGCAGTCCAAGGGTTAACCAAGTTAAATTGGGATTATTACTGGGCATACTTGGTAAAGCCACATAGCCAGTGGATGAATCTCAAGTGTATCATCAATTCTGCCAAAAAAATGGTGCCAGCTCTCACCGATTCTGTTTTCTTAGCGCAGCTAAAATCGGAAGTCGGCCAGCCAATTCTTCTCAAACAGATGCTGAACGCGTGCGATTTCAAGGAGCAGATACAAAAGTAGTTTTAATTTTAGATTGAATTTTAGTTTTAATTTTGTTTTATTTTTGCCTGAAATGAGGACAATCATTTAAACCGCATCCTACATTTTTGTAATAAGTTATTTTTAGATTTAGTTATTAGTATTTAAACCCTTCTCATGCATTTAAAGAAGGGTCCTGAAATTTGTCAAAAACTTATCCCCAGAACATGCACTTTTGTACCCTCTGAGGAGGTTTTGATGAATGAATGGAACATGATTTATTGATATTTGCATTTAATATCTGCTACTGATGTTGCACTTCTGTACTCTTAGTGGATGTTAGATCAAGAAGAGATAAATCATTATCACTTGAAGCTCATGCGTAGGACCAGTTATAAATGGTACTTATATCTCTTAACTATTTATACCCTTGTGTTAAAGTGATATTCATGTTCAGTTGTTTATATATTAATGTATGAATTCTTGAGTTATCATTTTGCACTTTTGTACGGTGATAGCTATTTATTTATGCTTAATATATGAATAGCTTATTATGCGATATGTTTCTCACAACTGTTTCGTCTAAATTTTTATACGAAGTGGTTTATCTTTATTGAATTCTTTTCTCATAGCAGTTGAATGATCTTTATTACCAATTGTTGTTTGAAATCATTTTAGATCGCATAACAGAAGGATTACACCCCGGGTTAGTGTAGAATTAGATGTTTCTATTTATTAGAATAAAATTTGCATGTTATTAGATTAGAGTTAGAATTACAACATCTCACTTAGGAACTTTTAGAAGGGAAATATCAATTCTTCACACACACACACATAAATTGGGAAACTGGTCCCATATCCCCAGTCGGACCCACTATACCAAACGGAAAAGGAGATGCTAACCAAGGTCTGGACCGGGTGGGTATCCCCCTTGTTGTAGACCTGATTTTCGGGGCTTCAACACCTCAAAAAAGCGCTCATACGACTATGAACAACAAAAAAAATACTAGAAAAAATCCATGGAAATTTTAACAAATTGACTCTAAATGGTGAACCCCAAGGAGAACGGCGAGGGTTTCCAAAATCTAGGATCCTAGGCCCATCACAACTCAAGAATCGACCCATAACTGAGTGGTTCAAGTTGTTTTTGTACATTGTGAATGATGATTAGATGATTGAACAATTACGAGGAAGTATTAAAGTTTTTGTTAAGGATGGGGTGGCTATTGAAGGATTCGTCTTTGTCAACCTACCCGAAAGACACTCTAGGAGGGTGCACAAAATCAAGAAGAGAACAAGGAGGGAGTTTCAGATTGATGCCCATATTTCAAATCATGGATATAATCTTAGACTTGGGCTGAGATGTGAACATCCTACCGGGGAAAACCTACGAAGCCTTGGGAAGGCCGAAGTTGGTGTTCTCTCTAAATCATCTACTCATGGAAAATCAATATTGCATACTCTTGGTTGGAATGCTAGAATATGTAGAAGTTGGCATAATAGGGGTGAAAACTTATGCTGACTTTGAAGTAATAGACATTATGTGGGACAAAGACCCTTATCCAACATTACTTGGAGTATACTGGGCTTTTGAGAATCACATGGTAGTTGATCTGAAGAAGGAGTTGATGAACTTTGAAGTGGAGGGAGTTAGAGTGATCTAGCCTCTAGACCCATACAAAGGACCAAGGTGAACCTGAGTTGGTTGATCAATTATACCGAATGATGGTGGGTAGAAGGGAGGATTATATCAATCCGATGGTAGAAGGATAAATTAGCTGGAGGAGAATTCAGAACTCAGAGGTTGGCTCAGAGGCTGCATGGGATAACTAGCAGCAAGGCGGACAGGAGATGAACACCAGGCGTTGTGCCACTATTTATCGCATGAAATGGGTTGGTACTGAGGTACATGAATTCCCTATTTTCAATGACATGTGATTTGTTAATGATTTTATTGATGAAATTGATACAACCGTCTCTTAAGAACACAAAGTGCCTTTACTGGATGTCACCTTACAAGTGACACCAATAGGGTGGTCAGGATCTCATCGCAACCATCTTAGAGAATGGCAGGAGATTAAGACAACGATGAGAGTCAGATTCAGATATCCAGGAGACTAACCACAAAAAATTATTAAGTACTGGGGAAGCTCCAACCCCTGGAAACACCTGCAATATTGTAAGGCTAGATGGATCAGGGAAGGACTTCCAAAGGACTTTTAGGTGCATAGCTTTGTACACACCCTGGGGATATTTCCAAAGGCATGGTATGTGAAAGGAGAAATAAGAAGACATACCAGTGATTGGGATTGTTTAGCATATAAAATCATCAACTACTTTTCATTCACGGACAGTGCAGAAAGGATAACAAATGCTTTGCAAGATGTTAAGCTAGTTTCTCTCACGGCAAGGCAGTTGACGGAGGGATGTATAGATAAGAACAATTTGGAGCATATGTATGAATCAATGTGCCACGAATCTATAACATGTAGGAAGATAGGCTGGGAACATGATGAAGACAATTTGGGGGAGTTTATACATCTAACATTCACGAAAAATAAGGGGGAATGAAGTGTTGAAGAGGGGCTCATGACTGATGGTCCGCAGCTACTACCTCCGAAGTTGCGGAAACACAACATTGGCATTGATGAAAAGTCGAAGTTGGCCACGATTGGAGATTAATAGGACGAGGAGACTACCAAAGAAATCTTCGATCTCCTAAGAGAATATGAGGATTTATTCCCTTCATCTGTGGTGGAGCATAAGGGGATTAAGGGAGAGTTAGGGGAGATGAAGATTGTGCTTAAACTTGATGCCAAGTCAGTGAAACATTGACTGTACTGTCTAAACCCTAGAGTTAAAGATAAGGTGACGAAGGAAATAAACAATATGTTGGTACGAGGGCTTATCTTCCCAGTTGATGAAGCAGAGTGGGCCAACCTAATTGTTATACAAAATAAAAAGGTTTCTGAAGAAATTTGGGTATGTGTGGTCTATTGGAGTCTGAAAAATGCCTACGTTCATGATCCTTTCTCCACCCCTTTTAGCAATGAAGTTTTAGGTAATGTGGTAGGCAACGAAGCTTACTATTTTACAGATGGATTCTCTAGTTATCATCAAGTCTAGATTGTGGAAGAGGATAAGAAAAAACCACATTCACCATGTAATGGGGCTCTTAGGCGTACCACGTCATGCCGTTTTGGCTTAATAATGCGCTAGTGGTATTCTCAAGAATTGTAATCATTGCCTTCATGGATTATATTCACATGTTTCTATAGTTTTACATGGACAACTTAACTGTCTATAATGTACTAAAGAAACATTCAAGTTTTCTCCGAGTGAGGGTTGACTGTTGTAGATAGCTACAGATCTCCCTAAACCTAAAAAAGTGCATATCCGTTGTCCCTTTCAGAACACTTCTGGGCCATATAGTCTGAAAATAGCGAGCATGTGTCGATCCTGCTAAAGTCATAGTGATCCTGAACATGGCCCTGCCAACATGTGTTAAACAACTGAGATGCACCCTTGGCCACACAAGATATTATAGGAGGTTCATCCGCATCTATGACTAAATCACTGCACCAATGGAGAAGCTATTGAATAAATATGAATGATTCACATGGCTAGATGAATGTGAAGCCGCTTTCAATGTGTTGAAGGAGAAACTAGCAAGTGAACTAATCTTGGTTTATGCAGATTAGAATTGTTGGCTTGTGTTATATTCTTTCCATGACTACCCCACGCACAACGGGTGCTTCCGGGGGGGGGGGGGGTGGCTGCCCCACTTCTTGGGGGTATGCAGGGGGGCGGTAGCCCCCTGAATGGGGTCGAGGGCAATGCCCCAAGATTTTTTTTTGTTTTGGACCCTATGTTAGGTGGGCAGGCCTACCTATGGCTTTATGCATGGATTTCATACATGGTTTTGGGCATGATGATTTTCTGCCCATGGTATTTTGTAGATCCGGTCAAGGGAACTACAATTATGTTCTAATCCATAGTTAATGGATTAGGGTTTACGGATGCTTCAACATGTATATATATGTATTGTAACATTGAAAGGAACATAATGAAAAATCAATCTGGTAGTCCCGATTTTTTGGATCCAGGGGAAAATATGTATGTATATTTGTTTTATGTTTTAGTCTCTCACCATTGTTTATTTTCTATTTTATAATTCGTATGTAGGTAATTTCTATACGGGGTTAAAACCAACATTTGGTATCAGATATGTTTTAGCTTCAAGGGGACGCCTTTGCTGCTGAGGGGTTTTTTCTTTGGCCTGTGGTAGACCCTGTTCAGTGGGAGATCTGCAGGATTGATTCTTGTGGTGAAAGAAGATGGCGAGCAGTGGAAAGATAGAGATCGAGAAATTTAATGGTTAGATTTTTGAGCTATGGAAACTCAAGATGGAGGATCTGCTGGTGGATGAAGATCAGTGGATCACGGTAGATTCAGGTACTAAACCAATGACAATGTCAGATGAAGACTGGGCGAAGTTAGATCAAAAGGCCAAGAGCATAATACAATTGTGTGTATTAGATTCAGTATTGTTGAATGTATCAGGGGAAAATTCGGTGAAGGCTTTGTGGGACAAGTTAGGAACTTTGTACCAATCTAAGTCTTTGGTGAATAAACTATTCTTACGAAAAAACTATATAACTTGAGGATGAAAGATGGAGACTTGGTGATAGAGCATTTGACCACATTGAAGACTGTGGCAAGCCAGTTATTATCTGTTGATATTAAAATTTTAGATGAAGATAAGTGCATCAGTTTGTTGTGTTCTCTACTAAATTCGTGGGATAATCTGGTTGTTGCAATAGGTAGCAATGCATCTGCCTTACAGTTTGATGAAATAGTCTCATCCTTGTTGTCGGAGGAGATGAGACAAAAAAACATGAAGGGCCAGAATGGTGATGTCTTGCCTGTATGAGGACGGTCCCATAACAGAAACAAAAATAAGTCCTCGAGTGGGAGATCTAGGTCTAGAGGGAGATCTAAATCACCAGAAAAACCTGTAAAGGTGTGCTAGAAATGTGGAAAGGAAGGACACTTCAAAAGGGACTGTAAATATAAATCTCCTGAGAAAGGAAAGGGATCTGATGATGCTCCTTCTACAAAGGCGAAAACCACCTCAGATGAAGGGGGGAAGTATACTTGGCTTATTCTTCATGTACACATGTAGATCATGAGGCATGGTTAATTGACTTAGGTGTATCCTTTCACTTCACTCCCCATAGAGAGTCATTATATGAGTATGAGAAATATGATGGTGGTGATGTTTTCTCAAGGGATGACAGGAAGACTAAAATCGTTGGTCGCGGAAAAGTCAAGTTGAATTTGCAAGGTGGAAGGATTAGAACACTTCCAGTTTTTTTTCATATTCCTAGATTGGACAGAAATATGATTTTTGTAAGCAAGGTGGATGATGCAGGTGTAAGAACAGTGTTTGAGAAAGATAGCTGCAAGATGGTTCGGGGAGCATTGGTATTGATGCGGGGAGTTTGGATTGGAACTCTGTACAAGCTTCAAGGTAACACTATTATTGATGGGTGCAATATTTCTGTGGTTCCTGAAAGTGGAGTAGAAAATCTAGTGGTCTTTGGAGAAAATACCATGATATGTCATCAAAGGCTTGGAAATATTGGAGAGAAGGGCCTTCAAATACTTCATGGTAGAGGTATGATAGAAGTTATGTCTAATATCTCTTTGGATTTTGATTTATGTGAAAATTGTGTATATGGGAAGAAAAATCGGGTGAGTTTCCCCTCTCGTGGTAAGAGGGAGAAACACATATTAGAGGGCGAAATGAATATTAGTGCTTGAGCACAGTGATGTGATTGGACCTGTGTCAGTTCCATCACTGGGTAAGTCTATGTACTATGTATCATTTATAAATGACTTCTCAAGGAATACATGGATATATTTCCTTAAGAAGAAATCTAAAGTCTTTGATAGGTTTAAAGAATTTAAGGCTCTAGTGGAAAACTAGACAGAGAAAAAGATAAAGGTGTCGAGGAAAAATAATGGTGGAGAGTTTTGCAAGAAGGAATTTGAAGAATTCTGTAAGAAGTGTGGTATAGCACAATATAAGAATACTCCATACACACCTGAGAAAAATGGAGTTGCAGAAAGAATAACAAGACGTTGATGGAAAGGGAAAGAAGCATGCTCAATGGTGTCTGGTTAGGACATGAATTCTGGGTAGAGGCGGTGGAGACTGCATGTTACCTAGTCAACAGATCACCTTCATCAGTGTTGGATGATAAGACTCCACAAGAGGTATGGATTGGTAATAAACCCTCTCTAACCATAGGTTTCGCCGCTTAAATCAAACACACAATAAAACTCTAAAATCCACAATATAAGAATTTATATAACTCTCAAATATAATTTATTAAAGACATAAAATATTTACAGGAGAACTTCTCATTCCTCACTCTCACACTTCTCTCCCTTTCATGCCTCATGGGCTCCTCTTAATTTATACAAATGGATTAGAACCCAAGTAGGTTCTAGATCCCTTAACAAACTCCAACAATATCTCTCTTGATCCCTAAAATCTCTCATCCAAATCCTAAAAATCCTCTAATTCCACTTTTAACTCAACTAATCCTCTATTCTAGGATCCCCTAATCCCTAAGATCTCTATGAGATATTTACAAGTTTACCATCACTCATATTCTCTCATAATTGAGAATATTTACAATTAAAACCTCACACACATAGTTTCCTCAATTTATTAAAACATACAAATAATTTAAGAACATCACACCCCCAAGTCAACCAAATATACAATGATTTTATGAAGTAGGATGCTCCTGCATCAGACTCTTGATGTAGAAAAGAAAAATTCATAGACTCGTGTCTATGAGGTCTGTCACTTTTCTGTAGTAATGTGATAGCCACAAGTCTCAATGACTTGCTACCTCTAGGATTCCAAACTCTGTTTTGCTTCTGGCCCTTCAATCTTTCTTCCTGATGCTATTTACAATATTGGAATAAAAATTCATCATGATTACATTTAGGTTCCATATTTGGACATTTTTCTTCCATATGTGAAATATGTTCATGTTCCAACAACATTTTCATTTCTTCAATTTCAACTTTATTATCATTCTCTATGCTTCCGTTGCACCAAATTTGTTGATTTGAAGGCATATTGTCACATTCTAACTTTGGATTATCCAACCAATCTTCTAGAAATTCTATTTTTGCTGCAATATTACTCATGTCAATATCTGAAATTATTTGATGATTATCAACAACTTCAATTATTTGTTCACCTTCAACATCTTTTTCATTTCCTTCATCCACAAAAAAGCTATCAATTTTTAAAATACAAGACCTTTCAGCCTCATTTGATGCTTCAAGCACCAATCTTTCATAATGGACTTTCTGGGTTTCAGAAAATCCTCTTTGTTGTGACTCAATTCCTTTGAGTCTCTCCTTTTCCAAGAAAGCAATATGTATTTTTTCAAGTTCTCTGAACTTGTTTATCATCCTGACATTCCATTTATTTTGCAATAGGTTCCATCTAACCCATTTCCTCATTCTCCATCCATGTATTCAGTCTTCATTCTCTTTTCCTTGTAGCCATTCCGTTAGTATGTCAAGTCGTACTTTCAATTCCTCGATCTCTTTCTTCATATTCTGTGGTGAACTTTATCCTGTCCACTATCACTTGCAACAACTAACACTTTACCATGTTTTTTTCTCTGAACTTGGCCAATGGTTCACCTCACTTGAACCTACTCTTGAGCAATCCTTGCTCCTCTTTTCCGCAAGCAACAATTGCAGTAACTCTTCAAATTATCCTTACAACACTTTGACGAGACTTTGGGTGTTGGGCTCCGCCGATCATGCACCCATTTGTTATCGGGAAATCTAGTGTCCACTCAGAGCTACTAGTCCCACTAAGACTGGTAGCTGTCTTAGAAACAAACAAACTAAAACTACTTTCGATTTCCTTTATAAGAAGTAGATAGGAGGGGAATGAAGGACACCAACCTCAGTCTTGCGCTTGGTTCCTTGCTCGGTTCCTCTCTCTTCTTCTGACAAATCCTTGCCGCTCCTCTCTCGTCAACACAGCTTCAAAGATCACATGTGGAATCAAATCAGCATAATACTATCGAAGAACAGAGATTTATGATCATAAACAATATAGGACCAGATATATATTGACCACACAAAAGCATATATCATCAAACATACAAGAATGTGGAGGAAAACTTGAATAGCTTTATTAATATCAAGAATAGCAAAGAGGATTACAACCAATTGTTCTGACCCAGCATCATCCTCCAGCATGAAAGCCCTTCTTTCACCTCATGAAAAGCTTCGATCACCCAACACTATGATGCTCCAACAAGAAACCAACAACACTTCCTTACAAGATACAAAATTCCAGCCTCTGGATCTCTGGGATGAGGGATCCATATATAGACGATTGCAGGGGGGTGAGTCAGCTTCTGGGTTTTTGATTAGTGTCCTCTCTCTGATAGTTCTTGATTCCACTTGGATATTGGTGATCTCTTACTCATCCCTGGGTGAATTCAGAGAGGAAAGTGTCATAGGAGAAGTTTCTAGAAGATTCCATGTCGATCCACTTTGCAAACTATCTCTACGATTTGTCCACTCTCGCTCATCGCACCCTACAGAAGGGCTATCTAGTATGCATCGCACCTTTTACACTTGAGCAGGTGGGATGCATCGCACCTTCTACATTGGGTAGCCTGTATGGTCTAGCTTTGACCAGTTCTGAGCAGTTTTCTGTGGAGAACTTCTGGGAGATGATGTAATCAGCTGACCTTGTTCCTTTCGGGTATTAAACAACACTTTTAGGGAATTAGGAGCCCTTGGTTTATGGACATGTATGATTGGGGTTGTAGTGCCCAAAAATGTCTATAATAGTTGCCCCCTAAAGCATGAGGTCGTTAATATTTTGATGTCGGGTGAAATTCTTTATCATGAGGGTCTGAAGTTTTTTCGAGCTAGAAGGCGACCTGTAATAAGATACAATACAATAAATTATCTTCATAAAATTTTTCATGATCTAGTTGAGGCAGGCATTCCCATGCTCAGCTTTATAAATTCAATTTCATGTACATAAGACAGACAACCGTTTGTGTGTAGACTGATGATTCTGATAGAGTCATCATCCCTTGATTCGGATGATCATCTATTTGTCAATGATGTATATTTGATGTCTTTATTTTCCTAAATATATCGCAGCCCAGATGGATGAAACTAGATCCGGAGTCTTCAAAATCGTTCAATCTTCACTCGGAGTACAAGTCGATCCATGTGAAAGATGTTCTGGAGTCGAACATGGAAAGACATCGCCTGATTACCAGCCAATGGTGTAAGCTGTTAACAGGCGCGAGAGGAATCACCGATAATGATGATGACCCTCAAGGTACTACAGTACAATTCACATGGTGTGAAAAAGGACTTGGCGTCGAACACCATGCAAAATCTTTCGGTCGAAGGCCATTGATTTAAACCTGTCGCCGGAAGTAAGAAACTTGCCATTGAGGCATGCAAGCTTCAAAGTACTGAAAGGGTTGTTCCTAAGTCGACTTCTTGGATAATGAGCTGATGTCAATAAGAAGTGACCCGTCGTAGGAGGGCCTTAATGAATCCCAGATCTACAACACGGAATGGAGTAAATGATTTGGAGGTGAAAATGATCTGATGATACAGGGTTCAGGGTGGTGGTCATGAAAGAATGGAGCATGAATGTATTGCAGTGGATGAGACACAGGTGAATTCTCTGAGCGACTTCTCTTGAACATATCGACGACACTGACATGATGGATTGGTAGCGTTAACCCCAAATATGGATGGTGTGATGGACCAATGGTGATATGACCAGTGAATGGAACAACCCAACCCGACTCGGATGCGGAGTGAAAGTGTCATGTTCAAGAGCGACTTGCTACCAATAAAGTTTCTTCAAGTTTTCTTCCCAATTTTTCCTCAGTCATTGCTGACCAGTACCTCTTTATTTTTGTCAAGCTTGAGGAGGATAACATATGCTTGTTCTATAATTTTCCCTTCGGGAAAACCCGTCGCTATGTTTTACCGAGCTTAGCGACAGTGAAACTCGTTCTTGTCTGTATGGACAAGTTTTTCGCTATTCAGTTTTAACAAGTTTAACGACAAAGATAACTCGGTCCTTTTCAATTTTAGAGAGTGTGAAAAAGGACGTAAAGAAAACTCCATTAATCCTTTTCGTCATATAATCCCTTAAGTCTGAAAAAGTATAAAATAATACAAAAGGGATGTTTTTACGGTAATTTTAACGAGCCGAACAAAACAAGCGCTCGATATTTTTGTGTAATAATCCCTCAGGTCCAAAAATATTAAAATCTAGAGGAGGGATAACACTTCCGGTTGCTTTAACGAGCTGGAGAGGCCAATCGCTCGGCAATATTTTCATATTTTATGAGTCAGTTGAAAAGAGCTTAAAGGAGACTCATTTTTTGAGGAACGAGTGATAATTTCGGGTAGCAGCTGATTCCAGGTAAGTTTTGGAATTTTCCAATCAAGGCAGTGTCACAAGGATGGCTAACTGTATCACTCTTTGCAGCTGTTCCTGAAAAGGGGTAAACAATCAAATGGAGGTGAATGATTGGCTAAAATAGAGTGGAGGTGATGATGAGAACACGACCAGGGCTCAAAAGCTGATGATAATACATTCACAATGGTTATTACCATAAATTTGGTTCATTTTTTTTTAAAATGAGCTTAAACTCTGGGGGAAACATTTGCTCATTGCTTATGTTTAATTTTTAACGAGCTTGAACTCCACATAAAAACTTCTTGTACTAGTCATATAAAAAGGATATCTAATCTAAGATGCCATTTTTTATGGAGCTTGCACCTTTCAAAGCTTTGCCCCGACGCCTCTCGCATGCAAGCTAGGAATGACCGACTACGCCTCTCTACTTAACTACCAAGATCACTACTAAGGTTAGGTAGGAAAATTTTTCCTTTACTTTTCCGGTGCCATGGTGGGCCCTGCGAAGATGAATGGTCGATTCGACCACTCACCCGACCTAGGCAGTTGAAGTCAGCGAAATCATACAGTTAACGTTAGTTGGTTGTTTCTCGCTTGCTTACAAGAGGTTTGCATGCCCCCAGGTATAGTGAAAAATTTCCAGGTTACCATATAGAAGTTCCCGCATCTGCAAGACAGTTTCCATCCACACTGTGGATAGAAACACTTCCTGGCTTAGTCCATTTGGACAAGGGTGGTTCTAAATCCCAACCTCCTAACCTTGACAGAGGAATCTTATTCCGGTCTAATTCCCTCTTCCTATGCGGACGGGTATCAGACCAGTCATTTTCCTTCGTGGAAACCTACTATATACCTAGAGTTCCCCTGCTGGAGCAGGGCAGGGTGCATGCCCCCTGGGTTTTTGTCATGTCCTCCCGAATCACTCGCGCTCATCAGGTGGACGGACTAGAGATTGATGAGACATTCCTTGCGTGAAAAGACCATTTAGGGATGGTATTTGACTATTTTCTATGTGTGATCCGGGAAACGATAGCTGGTCTACGAGCTTGACCACTTTGCCTTCATGCGGAAAACACATTACTCGAAAGAGTGAGGAGACAATGGCTCCCATGCAATAAATATCGTCACGCACAAGGAGTAGATTATAATACAGAGGCCCTTGGACAACCATTACGTTCATGTGAATGGTTTTCCTTCTCAATGTTATCGACACATTGGGAAGGATCCCTAATGGTCGACTGGTTCCTTTGTCAAAGCCTGTCAGATTTCTCATCTCAGGCAGAAGCGATGGTGAACCAAGCGCTTTCCAAGAAGTTGAGGAAAGGATACTCACAGAAGCCCCTTCATCTATGATGGTACCGACCATGACCATTATATATATTTGTGCAATGATTCAGAATGGTACACTAGCCGGTAAACGAGGTGTGCCTAGTAGATTCCAATCGAAGGAAACGACTAGGTTGCTTGGAGGTGGAACCGAATAAACGGCTGGATATGAATTTGACGAATTTCCTTCCTACGGTAAAGGAATGGGTAGATTTCCCCCATGTTCATTGGAGTCTGTGTTTATGAAAAGAATTTGGACGGTGTCATCCTCATTCTCTTCGGTGATTGTGTCATCTGAAGATGGACCTTCCGAAGGCAAGATCGGGTCGACTGCTGCCTCAACCTTTTGACTTTCGTCTGGTATGGATTCAACAGGTTTATCTTCAATGACAGATGCTTTGACCGACAACAATGGCGTGTCAGTCGTATTTTCAACCAGTGATGGACTCGGCAAGAGTTTCTTATATCCAGGAGGAAGCCGTAACAGTGAAGCCAGACAGTCATCTAAAACTCTTTTAGCTTCGTCTAGGAAGGGACAACGGTGGAGGGAATGATCGCCTTCACATAGTCTACAAGGGAATTTACATTTTCCCTTTTGTCCAGGGACTTCATTTTCACTGGTTGACGGTGTACTCTCAACATGACCTTTAGAGGTCGATGACACCAGATTGTGCAAACGGGGAGACCAGTCCCTTAAGATCTGAGGGATGCAAAGACAATCTTGATGATAGTGGTCTCCTTTTCAAATGACACATGGCGATTTAGGTCTGGACGGTGCAGTGTGTGGATTTTCACTAGATGATATATGGTTGTCCCTTTTCGCCTTTGGCTCCTTCTTCTTCTTCTCTTTCTTCTTCTTTTCCTTCTTCTTCTTAGTTACTTGATTTTGGGCCTTACTGGCTTTGTCAAGAGAATAGGAAGGAGGAGAGGGAGAATTGGATGAAGTAGAAGGTTGGGGGATAACTTTAGTATCATCTAGTTGCTGACTTTATTGTTTAGGAATCATGGTGTTCTGAACGATAGAGGTTGAGAATATCCATACGGGCAAGCCGATTGTCAATCCTGGAAGTGACAATGTGGCCATATGGGGTGCACCAACATCTCCCCAAGAGGAGAAAGGACTAGGATTTCCTCTAAGGGGAAATCCTTAGTTGTTGGACTCCATTTTTCTAAATCTAAGACCAACGTGGGAAAGGTGGTGTTATTCCGATTAAAATAAATTTTAGACGCTTTGACACAACTTGTTTTTTCAATTTTTAAGAGTAAAGAAAAAAAAAAAGATGACTCTAGTCGCCTTCGATGTTTAATGAGCCTGAAGTGACAAGTGCTCAGATGGACATTTTCCTTTAAGGAGTATGAAAAGGAACGAAAGGGACTGCTCTGGAAATCTAGACAGAGGGATTACCAAACCAATCTTAAAACCGCAGAATACTTTTTACGGTACGACAGTCAATCTTCCCGAATGCTGTGTTCAGTGCATTGCGATCGATAGGGCGGCAGACACGACTTCCTATGGATAAAGGATATAGCCTATTGTGTTCTCCCAATATATACTCGACGGTACGTGGGAGCACAAGTCTATACTGGCACTTGTCATCTCAAAGAGGAGGAATCACCCAACCAACAATGAAAGTGACAATTACCAGGCTTTTTGATGCCGGAATACGTCTCTAGCCTAGACTTCTAGATGTTGTGCATTAGGTTCCAAAGCGTTTTTAGGTTCATTAAATTTATTTTATAGTTGATCTTTCTTAAGAAATCTGCCTTTCAGGTTCACCACGTGATATAGATATACAGTTTCCTAAAATGTAATCTAAGATGATAAACAATCGTTTAATCTTATTTTTGCAATGAAAATCCTAGCTACTGAAGAAAGAGAGATGGTATTCTTTCAACATAGAGCAAGAAGCACACACTAGATGCACTGTCCTAAATCAAACCAACAAGCAGTCTAAATGCAAATGCACATGCATGTATTTTTTTCAGCCTTCTTAATGTGTGAATGACAAGAAGAATGCTAAGTACAAATTTGAATTATCTTTTCAAAGTGACAGTACTAACAAATTTCTCTTCAAAAATGAAAGGACGATAATGACGACACTTTGCTATTTTGAATCGAAAACTGCTTTCGACACTTGAAAAACTACTAATTCAAATCAAATACAAGAGTAACTATATAATCGACCATCAAGAACAATAGAATTCTTTTCTTTGACTCAAAACGACACTTGCAACACTTCCAAATCAAGAAACGACAATTCGGTTATGCTACTACTTTGTAAAAGAGAACTGAAAATGGCGGAAAATACACAAAAACATTCACAGTTCTTTGCACAATAGAGGCGGAATAATGGACAGGAAGGGGGTTTACAAAGAGGTATACTGACTTCAAACAACAAGACTCCTGAATAGAGCTGAAAAGAGTGAAGAAAAACCAAAGTCTGGAGGCAAAATTAGCCTTTTTTGATCAGCGCACCTGTAACACAGGGAATTCAGTATGCATCCCACCTACTGCACATGGGAAGTGTGATGCATACTGATATCCTTGAAGAGCGGGTGTGATGGTACAGTGCGAGACTTTTGATCTAGTTATTGATCACAGTTTGCAGCACAGTTCAGGGATTTAGGCTGAGGAAGTGATAATCAGTAAATACAAATCACAGGGGCTGATCTAATGAGGTTACTAGAGCCACCACTAGGGAAATTAGAAAGTTTGCAAATCGATTGTCTAGTTCATAAACAAAACCCAAAGATAGAATGAAGCAACATTGATCTACTTTTCACTTGCATAGCAAATGCAGTTCGAAGGCTAGCTGGCTTAACTTCAGGCTCTGTCTGTAAGTTTATAAAACAAACAAATATAGACAAGCAAACAATCTATTCGCTCCCTAGCGAAGTCGCCATTTTGTTATCGAGAAATCTAGTGTCCACTCAGAGCTGCTAGTCCCACTAAGACTGGTAGTTGTCTTAGAAACAAACAAACTAAAACTACTTTCGATTTCCTTTATGAGAAGTAGATAAGAGGGGAATGAAGGACAACAACCTTAGTCTTGCGCTTGGTTCCTTGCTCGGTTCCTCTCTCTTCTTCTGACAGATCCTTGTCGCTCCTCTCTCGTTAACACAGCTTCAAAGATCACCTGTGGAATCAAAGCAACATAATACTATCGAAGAACAGAGATCTACGATCATAAACAATATAGGACCAGATATATATTGACCACACAAAAGCATATATCATCAAACATACAAGAATGTGGAGGAAAACTTGAATAACTTTATTAATATCAAGAATAGCAAAAAGGATTACAACCAATTGTTCTGACCCAGCGTCATCCTCTAGCATGAAAGCCCTTCTTTCACCTCATGAAAATCTTAGATCACCCAACACTATGATGCTCCGATAAGAAACCAATAGCACTTCCTTTCAAGATACAAAATTCCAGCCTCCGAATCTTTGGGATGAGGGATCCATATATAGATGATTGCAGGGGGGTGAGTCAGCTTCTGGGTTTTTGATTAGTGTCCTCTCTCTGATAGTTCTTGATTCCACTTGGAGATTGGTGATCTCTTACTCATCCCCGGGTGAATTCAGAGAGGCAAGTGTCATAGGAGAAGTTTCTAGAAGATTCCATGTCGATCCACTTTGCAAACTATCTCTACCATTTGTCCACTCTCGCTCATCGCACCCTACAAAAGGGCTATCTAGTATGCATCACACCTTTTACACTTGAGCATGTGGGATGCATCGCACCTTCTGCATTGGGCAGCCTGTATGGTCCAGCTTTGACCATTTCTGAGCAGTTTTCTATGGAGAACTTCTGGGAGATGATGTAATCAACTGACCTTGTTCCTTTAGGGTATTAAACAACACTTTTAGGGGCTTAGGAGCCCTTGGTTTATGGACATGTATGATTGGGGTTGTAGTGCCCAAAAATGTCTATAACACCATTACATTCAAAGACTCAAATTTTTTACTTGAATTGACTTGACTTTTTGACCCAAACTTTTAATTTTACATCAATAGATCTAAACTTGAATTTTACATCAATAGATCTAAACTTGAATTTTACATTAAAAAAACTCTATTCCCTAAAAAATCATATTTCATGGAAAAATTCACCCTTTAGAAAAGCCCCAAAAGCAACATAAACTCCTTTCCACACTTTAAAGTTTCTCATATAAATCCTTTCTCTCATCTAATATTAATTACCTCCCTATCACTCCATACGTTCACATGTTTCATTTTAATCTTTAATAAAGTCACTTTATAAAAAGTGATTTATATTTTTCTCCTTTAAATCTTATAATTAAAGTGAGATATGCACGTAGCTTCTTAAAACCCATTACTTAGCATGTAAAAGCATTAAAACCATTCGGTAGCTTCTTCAATCATAAATGGTTGTCGAATGCAATCCATTTCCACGCAGTTCATTGACACGTTGATGCACACAACATTTCATTGGCTCCAACGTGTTCCAATGTGACATTATGTTCCTGTGTTCAGCGTTCCACATATTCAATGCAGAGAAAATTAACACATTTAAATATTTTACTGTGCTTGCAAAGCTAGTGTTTCTCTGCGATACCTCAGGCTTCCTTCTGACAATTTTCTTCCAGATACCAGGTTCTCTAGGAGCACAAGCCCACCAATGAAAGCAACAGTTGCAGCTTCCTCACACTGTTGCAATGAATGGTGGCTCCAATTCACGAGTTGAATTGCCAAATGTTTGTTAGCAAGACCAAGCTTATCACTCACTTAAACCACACAGATCATAATATCACTTTCCACTCTTGAATTTACCAATTCAAAGATGAATTTGCCAGAATTTCTTCTGACTCATACTAAGAGCTGCGTTACTCCATTTCTATTTTCGTGGTGATTTATTGAGTGATGGAATGCATCAACGATGGAAAAAATTTCCTCATTATGAAATTAAACACAAAAACATTCTCCAGAATCCTTTTCTCGAGGCGACATCCCACAGGTTAGAAGAAATAATTGCCAGTCATGACGTGCCACTATCAGGACGCATTTAACATCTTTGTGCACTAAATTAATTCAAGAAAAATATAATCTATCCATACCTTTACAAAACACAGTATCTCGGAGGCAAAATCGATAGCAAAATCGTGCCAATGTCAACAGGCTATTTCACAATGTTTAGGCATATTTCTTTCACCGCACTTCACCGTGGCTTGCCAACACTGTGCTTCCAATGCGTCTTTTACCCTGTTGTCACGTGAATTTCCAGTTAATTATTCTGTGTTCCTCTTTATCTACACAATTGATGATCAACAACAATTTCTGCTAGCTTTCCCATGCCGCTCCAATCTCTCCATGTTGATCCACAAGTTAGCAATTTCTTAGAGACAATGGCTCTGTGACAGAAATCAACACAACGCAAAATTCACAAATTTCGGCTCTAATACCACTTTGATGCAATGCTCTAACCATAGGTTCTGCCGCTTAAATAAAACACACAATAAAACTCTAAAACACACAATATAAGAATTTATATAACTCTCAAATATAATTTATTAAAGACATAAAATATTTACAGGAGAACTTTTCATTCCTCATGCTCAAACCTCTCTCCATTTCATGCCTCATGGGCTCCTCTTAATTTATACAAATGGATTAGAACCTAAGTAGGTTCTAGATCCCTTAACAAACTCCAACAACGTCTCTCTTGATCCCTAAAATCTCTCATTCAAATCCTAAAAATCCTCTAATTCCACTTTTAACTCAACTAATCCTCTATTCTAGGATCCCCTAATCCCTAAGATCTCTATGAGATCTTTACACGTATTTCATCACTCATATTCTCTCATAATTGAGAATATTTACAATTAAAACCTCACACACATATTTTCCACTCAATTCATTAAATATATACAAATAAATTTAAAACATCACACCCCCTAAGTCAACCAAATATACAATGATTTTCTGAAGCAGGATGCTCCTACATCACATGCTCAGTGGTGCCAGGTTAGGACAAGAATTCTGTGCAGAGGCGGTGGAGACTGCATGTTACTTGATCAACAGATCACCTTCATCAAAGTTTGTTGGGGCCTTCGTTTTGAATTGTGAAAGTTTTTGAAGATACAAAGAAGAGAAAATAGGTGGCAGAAGCAACGGTCAAGTTTCGGAGAAGACAATTGGGAAGGGAAACATGAACAAGAAGTTTCAGGATGGTGGTGACACAGGCAAGTACCCTCTGTAGATAGAGGCAACCCCTCTAGCCCTAGAGTGGGTCTAGTCACAACAAAGACAATACCAAAGAAAATTTCCTTAGAAAGTTGATACCATCAAGGCTTACCTTCAAATCGTCGTTCGATGAAGTTCCTATTGTGTTGCTCCAACTTTCGTTCTTCTAATCACTTATACCTGAAAACAACATACATAACACAACCACGAACATAATAGAGTATGACAAAAACTATCTACTTAAAGAGTCAAGGAGCTTCAAGCTATCATTACGCATTTCGACATATAATATAAGAAATAAGCTGTTGATTTGTATTAATGTAAATCAAAGTAGAACTTACAACCAAGCCTTGACATCGTAAGTCTCCTGGAAGGGTCCTGTTAGCATGTCTCCGCAAGCATTCACTTGTATACTGTCTCCCAAAAGATGAATAACTCTCTCTCCTACCCAAAAGGCTAATGCTAGAATACTCTTACAACCAAGTTAACTCCACTCAAAACCATCCCAAACTAAGTTACATGAGAGGCTACTTCCACACTCTAGCAAAAACTCTCTACTCTTACTATTGAATTCTTGAACTCTGAAGCTAGCTGATCTCAGTCATGGAGGAAGTATTTATAGGAGGAGGAGCTTCCATAAAATATGGGAGAAAGAGCTTATCTCTTTGAGAGGTTACACAAAAAGTGGAAAAACCATCCCAAAGGAGAGAGGCGAGCTCATCTGATCCAACAACCAACCCTAGGACTACCCATGGAGCTGTTACACTTCGAAGCTTCAACGAGTTGTTTAAAAAACTTGCCAAAAGTAGCTCGTCGTGAGTGCAACACAGAGACAGAGCGAAGACTTCACTAGGGCTAGTGCAATCTTGGCCATCTTCACGGGTGGAACAAATGCTGTCCTGCGACGACCCAAAAACATAAGTAAAAAAGGGTCTGCTCTAGGAGAAATAAACTGAGATATTCTTCCTAAGATGACAAGGAAGACATTGACACATAATTTGCAACATGACACAATAACATGGATCGGCAGTGTCCAGAATCAGGGAATGCAGGGTCGGTGACAAATTACTGTTTAACAGATGCCCCCTAAAGCATGAAGGCTGAGAGAGTGGGAGGGGTGAAATGCTTTACAAATCCATAATTGAAACAGAACACCATCATGCAGAACCTACAACGCAAGTAAAATTGATATCTTGGATACATGAGTACATAGTGAAAGAAGATATATGGACATAAGGCATGGGCGCAACCATCCATAAGATAAACATAAATGGCCCGTGGTATAGACGCAACCATCCAATCAAAAGGACCATATGAAAGACTCAGGTATGGTTGCAGCCATCCAATCAAAAGAGTCATGTATTCAATCATGAACCAACCCACACAACCTGGACTTGTGTAATCTGAGCCTAGGGTCTTGAATCCAAACCCGATCATGGTACAAATGCTAATATGCGAATAGATGTGTTGAAGTCAAGCATACTAAAAAATCGCTTGAGTACTGGTCAATGATGTAAACTATTAACAAGTGGGAGAGAGACCACCAGTAATGTCAATGGTTCTCAAGGTAATACTAGTACAATCCACGAAGTGTGAAGAATGATTTGAAGTCGAACACTCGTGAAATCACTCGATTGAAGGCCAATGATAAAAGCCTGTCGTCAAATCTGAAGAACTTGCCATTAAGGCATGCAAGCTCCAAGGCACCAGAAAAGAGTCTCTAGATCAACTTCTCGGATAATGAGTTGAAGTCGACAGGAAGCGATTGGTAGAAGGAGGGCCATAAGGTTTCCCACATCATCAACGCGGGACAAAGGAACAAGATGAATATAAATGAGACAAATATTTGGAGGAAGGTGTGTAAGGATACAAACTGCAGAAGGATTAAGCTCTTGAACATATCGGTGACACAACTCCAGAGTTTGGCAACATTTTGGTACCAAGGGATCAAAGGTCATGATGATACAGCGGGGATCAGATGGAATGAGGCAAAATGGATAACCCAAAACCTGGAAGGCCAACGATAAAAGTGAGGATATCCCAACTCGACACAAAGTAGAAAGGTGTTCAAGAGAGACAAGCTACCGTAATAATCAACAGAATACTTCCAAATTCCCCCCACCATTTCTGGCGAGTACCCCAACTATTTTTGAAACACAAGCTTGAAGGGGATAGCATATGCTTGTAATGTAAGTTTGTCCTTCGGAAAAATCCAACCTAGTATGTTTTTAACGAGCCCTAGGAAGGAGAATATTGGTCTCATCATGATGACAAGTCCAATGTCATCAGGCTTTAACAAGTCCAACATAGGTAAAACTTGGAGTCTTTTTAATATTTAGAGAGTTTGAAAAAGACATGGAAAAGAAAACTCCAAAGGTCCCTTTTCGTAAATTTGTCCCTCGAATTCGAAAAGGTAGAAAACAATACCCAAGGGAAATGCTTCACCATTTCAGCCAAGGAGTACCTTTTTCGTAAATAGTGCCTCCCAACCCGAAAAAGGGGTAAAATTATACTGGGTGTGCTACATTTCGCATCTGTTAACGAGTTTGAAATGACAAGGGATCGATCATCTTTTCGTTTTTAAAAGGTCAGAAAAGAGTTGAAAGTGGACCTCCAAGTTTTATTCTCTTTAACGAGTCAAAAAGGAAAAATACTCGACACCTCCCCCAAAAGAGAGTTGTTCCTCTCCTCTCCTCTCCCTCTCTTCTCCCTCTTGGGTTTACGTATTGGGTGGGGGGGCTATGGTCGAGTACCTAAAGGTCCTCTCCTTAACAGTCGAGCCTGATTACGCATCCTTAACAGTCGAGCACCTAAAGGTCCTTATGGTCAAGCACCTAAAGGTGATGGCGGCCTTAACAGTCGAGCCTGCTTACGCATCCTCTCCTCTCCCTCTTGGGTTTACTTATTGGGTGGGGGGGCTATGGTCGAGTACCTAAAGGTCCTCTCCTTAACAGTCGAGCCTGCTTATCTTTTCATCTTTAACGAGTGGTATAAAAGGTAGCAACTGGTTTTCGCAATGGAGGAACTGCTCAAAACACATAATGGTCAAGAGGCTGGCTAGTAAAACCACTCATCGCTGCAGTCCCTGAGGAAAGGAAAAACAACCAAGTGAAAGCATATGATTGGTCAAAGAGATGGTGGCAATGTAATGAAACAACCAAGGCTCATCTAGTAGAAATCAGCTGATCAAAACGAAAATCACAAGATGTAAATCAGGCGTGGATTCATTTTTACACAAGCTTGAACCATGGAGAACTCTGCTTGGATTCAGTTTCATCTTTACACAAGCTTGAAATGAAAAACTATGCTTGCACTATAAGTTTGCATGCCCCCAACATAATGATTCAAACCGAGGTACATGCTCCCCAAGCTTCATTTCATTAGGTGGATGGAATGAAGGTTCACTTGCGAGATCTTGGAAAGACTCGACTGGTATTTTATGAGATCTTAATCAAAGAATCGATTTGGAAAAGGGAGTTGTTTCATTTTTTAATGAGGTTGACACAATAAAAGAACTATCCTGATGACCCTTATTTCATTTTTTAATGATCTTGACACAAGACAAGGAACTATTCTCAGGACCCTTGTTTCATTTTTTGACAAGGTTGACACACGACCAAGAACTATCCTCATCGCTTGTTTCATTTTTTAACGAGGTTGACACAATAAAAGAACTATCCTCGCCTCTAGGTTTCATTTTTTAACGAGGTTCACACAAGAAAAGTACTGTCCTCATGACCTTTTGGTTCATTTTTTAATGAGTTTGACATAGGAGAAAACTATCCTCGGACATCTTTTCATGGACCATATGAGAACATGGCTCCCAAGAGGTCTTCACTAGACGGAAGGACCACGCTCTGGGAGGAATAGATGTCATTTGGTACGAAAGACAGATCGGATTCCAATGCCCCCAGTACATAATGTACTATACAAGCTATGTGATCAATGGTAGATGTGGAGATGGAATGGGTAGCCACATATTTGAACTGTGGCGGGGAAGATGCTGCTTGAAAACAAGAGCCGATAGGGGATGATGGTTGCAAGGGGGGGGCCTGGTGACCAATGAATGATAGTTGATCAATAGTCACAATTCTCACTTCATGCAGAAAACACATTGTTATCACTCAGGTTGTTCCCTTTGACTCCCAAGGGAATACGGCCGAGGTAACCACTAACCAATCATTGGACTGCAGGTCCTAGCCTACCCGCAATCAGAGAGGGCTCTCTCTTTATGATTTAGCTTTGTTGATGATGATTTTAGGCTAGTTATTGAGTTCAAGGGGTTTTG
Organism: Pinus tabuliformis; assembly: GCA_031772625.1. NCBI lineage: Eukaryota > Viridiplantae > Streptophyta > Pinopsida > Pinales > Pinaceae > Pinus > Pinus tabuliformis. Next base: position 831,418,561 of record CM062813.1, read on the forward strand.
TTTGAGTTTTGGTGGGAAGGATGAAGCTTTCAAGTAGAGAGGTAATGCATAGTATGATAAGTTCAAACCGTTGGGCATGGAGTCATGGAGTAGGACTGCTGGTGCATTTTCTTGGTCACAAGAGGAATACAGAGAAAGATAGATACACATGAAACAACTTTCAAGCTAAATGGAGATGGATTGAAGGCTAAGGAATGAGAGGCAATTAAGAATCTCTTATTCAACTTAACAGAGGGAAGGTGAAAGAGCTCTATCTAGGAGTAGTAAAGAATCCCTAGATAACTGTCAAACATGGGTGACTTAGGAGAAATATGAGCCAAAGGGAATTCATATTCATTACCAATTCAGAGGAAAACATAAAGAAACAGTAGAAATTGAGCATAGAGTGCAGTTAAACAAATTATAAGCTATTCATCTTTTCTTCTATTTTAGATGGCGATATATGTATGATATGAGCATATATCAATGGAAAACAGAGGTAGAAAACACTTATTGAGTCATGTTGCAGCACAAGAATTCCATATTCATTCTTCAAAACACTAAAAACACAGCACACAATCCATCCTCCAAGCTTTTCAGCAGTCTTTGATTAAAGAAAACATCAAGTATACAGAGTGAGTCTCTAATGGAGCAACTCAACCAACCAACCCTCTAAACAACATATATCAATGGAAAACAGAGGTAGAAAACACTTATTGTGTCATGTTGTAGCACAAGAATTCCATATTCATTATTTAAAACACTAAAAACACAGCAGACAGTCCATCCTCCAATCTTTTCAGCAGTGTTTGATTAAAGAAAACATCAAGTATACAGAGCGAGTCTCTAATGGAGAAACTCAACCAACCAACCCTCTAAAAAGCATATATCAATGGAAAAAAGAGGTAGAAAACACTTATTGAGTCATGTTGCAGCACAAGAATTCCATATTCATTCTTCAAAACACTAAAAACACAACAGACAGTCCATCCTCCAAGATTTTCAGCAGTCTTTGATTAAAGAAAACATCAAGTATACAGAGCGAGTCTCTAATGGAGCAATTCAACCAACCAACCCTCTAAATAGTGAATTAGGGTGGTTTTTATAAGCAAAATATCTACAAAAATAAGATCTCAGACAGATCTAATGCAATAAGTGTCTTTAACCTAACATATGCTTGAAATAAATGCTCAAAATATCTATCTAATGCTGCGTCGGGGGCAGTTGCCTAAAAAAATGAGTAATTATGATGTCCTTAGAGCCTTGCGCCAGCATTTGGCCACAATTGTGCCTTGATTTCTGCAGTGCTGCCCGTAGGTGGCCTTACACATTAACTTTGATCAGGTGAGCTTTGATGGCCCAATATTGCTTTATTGACTTTGATGGGGGTCTCTTAATGTTTGCCTGCTTTGGAGATACAGATTTCCACCAAAAATACTAACTGATAGTCTTCGTCACTTCCTCTGATACACTTTCACTGAACCTGGGCTCCTTGTTGTCTTCTGACTACCTTAAAGTGTCACATCGACATTTTATGGCTGTTGCTTGGCCCTTTGTTTGCCTTAAGAACTGTCTTTGCTCCTTTTCCAAACCTATGTGAAGAAATTCCTGTCAATTTGTGAATTTCAGGCCCTGCCGGTAGCCGCGTCATGAGAGGGCTTCCATTTTGGCCTATTTCCCTTAGCGATGCGTGATAAGTGCTAATCGCGCATCAAAAACTGCCTCAGTTTTTCATTCCGGGCATCCATTGTGCAGATTTCGCGCCCTTTTTGATGATGACATCAACATGATGTCAGCGGTGGGTCGTAGTACGGCGGTGACGTGGCAGGGTGACGTCAGCAGTACGTAGGGTGATGTCAACAGTACGATAGGGTGACATGGTAGTGACACGGTGGCAGCGACGTGGCAGTGACATGGCACAGGACACGGTGGCAGGAGGCCGACACAGGATGATGACGTGGCGCTGACGTAGGAGGGCGGAAGGCGGTATCCGGTTTTTCCTGTACCACCTTTCGGCACAGGCAGTATTGGGGGAGGGGCCTCTGAACACACCGGGAGGCTGACACATGGCGGGGGTACAACGGGGAAACCGCCCATCCCCCAGACGTTAACCTTCGACGGATCGGCATATGAAAACACCCGCTCACCATTGATCTCGGGCACTGGCCATCGGACGGCTGGCGGGGTAGGTGAGGTAGCGGGAGGTTAGGGACGGGACTCGCCCGTTTTATTTAATAAAAAATGTGCGATGGGGGGGTCCAAAACTTTGGAAATGTGGGTTTTATGGGTTAGTTTTAAGCGGGGGAAACGACAATTTAATGTTTAATAGAACATTTAACCATTAATTTTGGGAAAATGACTGTGGAGGGGTAGGAATATGAGGTTTTATGGGTAAAGGGGTGGATATAGGTTATTGACCTAACCAGAGGTTTAGACCAATCCCAAATTTATGACACGGATGGGCTCATAATAGTCCCAGGTGGACTATTATATCCCAGAACTGTATGTACATAACTATAGTGCTATAGGGTGGGATATGTAATATTTTTGGGGTTTTTATATAGTTTTTTGTGTAATAGGGGATAAGGAGATGATCTAGGGAGCTAGATAGTAGAGTTAGGAGTTAATATGAATTTGTGAGGTGAAGTGTAGGGGAGAGGCTAAGTTTGTGAGCTGAAACTTAGACACAGGAAGTGAATGGACTATGGAGACATGATTTTACACAAGAAATGTGGCTTCTTTTCACTGAAGAAAGTCAAAGCTTGACTTGGTATTTTACAAAAATGAAGTAAGAACAGGACTGGTTAGGCAGATCCCAAGGTCCTCAAGGGGATGTTAGTGAGTGATTTGGGGATTTAGAAGAAAGGGGAATTAGACATGCCTCACTTGAGCTCTTCCAAAGGGGAATTGCCTTATACTTGTGATCTGAATAGTTATAGCATTAAAAAGCATGAAATGGATCACCTAGCTTGATTCTGCAACCACAAAACTACTTACCCAGCATACTTACCTAACATTTTTTCTTCTTTTTGCATGGGTGCACTTGGACTTGCAGACCCTGATTATCCTTTTTTCTTTTTGCTGTGCTCCTATCTAAATCTACACTTATTTATTCCAAGGTCCCAGATTAAGCAGTTGGGCTCCTTTGTTTCTCTACCTATCTACAAATCTGCCAAGATTAAACTGTTTGGACAAATTTTCATTCTCTACATTCTAGAACAAGAAACCGAAACCTAGGGAAGCCAAGATTAAGCTGTTTGGCCTTCCCTTAACATAAAATTCTTCAAAAAGGAATAACTCATCAAAATTGGAATACAACAGTGGCATTTAGACTGGCACACTTTCATGGCCTCTTCTTTGGCCTCTTTTGGAAATATGGAGCATTGCAGCATGCAAAGTATGACATATTTGGCACTTTCAATTGTCAATCATGAAATATGAACACCTGTTGCAATAGGAGACTAACAGTGGCTCCACTTGGGGATGGATTTTCCTTGTGAAAAGCCAAGAACAACAGGTTAGACTACCTTGATCTTCTTTTGTTGCTGTAGGCTGAAACTTCCCTTGTGCTGGTTGTCAAATGATTGAAACTTTGAAACTTGAACACAACATTCTCATCAACTAAATTTTTATAGCATAGCAGCATCGCCTGCTTTCTTCTGCGTGCTCTATTATTACATGCACCTATGCCTGAGAACCTGCCTTTGAAATAAACAAAACAGAGGGGAACAAAATTGGAGCACTTCCCTTGATTCTGTCTTGAAAAAGGGTGTTGATGTAAACTGAAAAACCCCTTCTCTTTTAATGCCATTGACAGAAAGAACTGCCTGCTCTTTTGCTGTGATTAATGCAATGACAGAGATCTGAATGGAGGACTTGCTTTGGTTCTGCCTTTAAAAAACTCTGCTGCACTGTTCCATTATTCGGCCTGCTAAAAAAAACAAAGTGCTGAAAATACAAGTATTTATGTACAAATATAATACAGCTGCGTTGTGTTCAACAACAGGGATCATAATAATTCTTTAGCATTCGGCCATTGATAGGGCCTTCTTCAGTTATGTCGTCCTCGCCTTCTTCAGTTATGTGGTCCTCTATAGATTTGAGGAAATATGTGTTATTGCCCTGCACAGCGCTGATAACAAATGGACTTTTCCATAAAAAATCAAATTTTGCATGTTTGCCCTTGTCTTCTCTTCATGAGTCCCACCTTAGAACTTTGTTGCCAACACAGAAATCTTCAGCCTTAGCTCTCTTATCAAACATCTTTTTGAGCTTCTCTTGCAAAATTTGAGCTCTGTTATAGACCTGTTCTCTTGTTTGTTGAAGATGAATGGTCTGGTTTATTCTTCGTTGAATATCATTTGGTTCAGCTTGGATCTCTTGTAATAGCTTGATGATAGGAATTCCCAAGGAAGATGGAAATCTGGCCTCCATGCCATACACCAGCTCGTAAGGGCTCATCCCAATGGATTTCTTTGTTGAAAGTCTATCTGCCCATAGGGCATTTGTGAGCTTTTTATGCCAGTTCTTCTTGTTTTCTTCTAGCACTTTCTTTATGATGTTGATGAGGCTTTTGTTGGATGATTCGGCCAAGCCATTACCTTGAGGGTAATAGGCTGTGGAGTGGCCCAAGGTAATGTGAAATTTATGGCAAAAATTGATCATCTTTTTGGATTTGAAGGCAGCGGCATTGTCAGTAATGATCTTCTCAGGGAATCCAAATCTAGAAAGGATGTTGGTCTCAAGGAATTGGATAATGATGGAGTCATTGGCCTGTCTGCATGGGATGGATTCAATCCATTTAGTGAAATAGTCGATGGCTGTTAGAATCCACTTATGCTAGCCTGAGGAAGAGGGGTGGATTTCTCCAATGAAGTCAAGACCCCATTGTTGAAAATGCTTCTCGGTTGAGATGGGCTTAAGAGGCAAACGTAACAACTTTCTTTTGCCCTCAAAGATTTGGCATTTATGACATGAGATAGCAAATTTTTTTACATCTGCAAACAAAGAGGGCCAATAGAAACCAACCCTTAAAATTTTATCAGCAGTGGACTTCCAATATAGATGTCCTCCACAGTCCCCTGCATGGAATTGTTTCATGACATTGTTAGTTTCATTCATGGTTAGACAATTAAGCAGTATGCCTTCATGATTTTTCCAAAATAAAGCACCATCTATGACACAAAACTTTGAAGCTTTCATCTTTAAAAATCTTTTCTTGGTTCTGGACAATCCTGGGGGAGCAAACAGGTTTAACAATACAAAGCATATATCAGCATACCATGGGGATTGCAAAAAGGTTTCACTGATCTGTGGAGTCGCCAGCTCCTGTTCATTGTCCAATTGGTTAATGTCTAAGGCTTGGAAGTTTGTTTCAGACATCAGTTTGGCTAAACCTTGTCCCTTTATGAGATTGGTTGGTTTTATTTCTATGTCATACTCAAGGATGTCAACAATCCACTTGCCTCTTTTGCCCTCTAACCCCTCTTGGGTTAATATGTCTTTTACAACAGCATTTGGGACACAGGCAATCACATGTGAATATAAAATGTAAACTCGGAAATCTTTGATTGCTTTGACAAGGGCATAGGCCTGCTTCTCCATGATTTGGTACTTCAAAGGGGCATCTCTTAAGGCTTGGCTGAAAAATACAATTGGCTTTTCAGCTCCTTGATCATCTGTTTGCAAAAGGACAGTAGCTATGGTGTGCTCAGATGCAAATGAGAATATGATGAAGTCCCTATCAAATTGAGGACTTGTGAGGACTAGAGCTTGGGTTAAGGCATATTTGATACTCTCAAAGGCTTGCTTGGTTTCAAGAGACCATTTTATCTTGGCATCCTTTTTTAACGTGTTGCTTAACAGTCTTATCAGCTCGGCTAGATTTGGGATAAATCTCCTTAAGAAATTGATCTTTCCAAGGAATGCTTGCAACTCTTTTATGTTTTTTGGAAATGGGATTTGAAGGATGGCTTGAATCCTTTCAGGATCAATTCTAATTCCATCTTTTGAGATGATACGGCCTAGTAATTTACCTTCTTCAAGGCCAAAGAGAGACTTCTTGGGGTTCAAGGAAATGCCATATTTCCTACATGTCATGAATATTTTCCTTAGGTGTTTGAGGTGCTCTTGATCAGATTTGGAGAAAGGGACCAGGTCATCAAGATAGAAAACCAAGAAATCATGGATTTCCTTGGCAAATGCAATGTCCATGGCCCTTTGAAAGGTAGCACCAACGTTTTTAAGTCCGAAAGGTATCTTCACATATTTAAATGTTCCCCACGGTGTGGTGAAGGCTGTCTTGTCTTGGTCATCCAGGTGAACCAGTATTTGATTAAAACCTGGAAAGCCATCTAGCAAAGAGATTCTAGATGACCCCACCACTCTTTGTAGGATGTGGTCCATTTTTGGAAATGGCTAGTGGTCTTTTATGGAGACTTGGTTTAAATTTCTTAGATCTACACATAGCCTAATCTCACCTGTCTTCTTTCTTGTGGGAACAAGATTGGATACCCATTCAGAAAATATGATGGGTGTTATGATACCTGCTTCAAACATTCTTTTCACTTCCTTTTCAATCAAGGGGAGAAGCACAGGATTGATTCTCCTTAGTTTCTGTTTGAAGGGATTTTGATTTTGTTTTAAGGGAATGGTGTGTTGGATCACTGAGGTGTCATAGGACTTCAAGTCCTCATAACTCCAAGCAAATACATCTTGGAATTATTTAAACAAATCAACATATTTGGGCTTTTGATTGTGTGGCAAAGATTGAGATAGTTTGACCATTTTGGGCTTCTCTGGTGTCCCGTTGTTGTGTTCTTCTATAGTAGTGTTTAAGGGTTGCATTTTTGGTTTTTTGGGCACATCATTTGCATCAAACATATCTTCTAACGGAGTGAGGCCAGAAGGGAGAAATTTATCTTTTAGATCAACGATCTCGGCCTCTGTTTCGGCTATTTCCTCCAAATGCATCTGTTTCAGCTCTTCTATGTTTGTATTGTCAAAAACAGTTGGGTTTAAAATTTGTTTGGCTGTTACAACTGTCACAGCCTGCTAATTTTCATTTGTTTGCTATTGTTCATCCGTCATAGCATCCATGTCAATGTTAATATCTGAAAACTCACGTTCAAGAGTGAGAAAATTGTTAATCTGGGCATCATTTTCAAACACTTGCCAATATTTAACATTATTTGGGATAACAGGCCTATGTTTTATCTTAGCAGTGAAATGGTGATTTGGCTCAAAGGGAATCTTGCATGTACTAGCAAAGGTGGCTAGGCTGTGTGCATGAATGTTATGATTTCTTAAGATCTTGGCAAGCTTGGATTCAGCGAATGCATTGAGTATATTAGTGGCAGCAGTCCTATAGGCCCTCATTCTATTGTCATTAGTAACAAAGTTTCCTTTAATTTGCTGTATGACTAAATCAGGGTCACCTAGAATGGATGCTTTTACAACTCCTAGAGCTTTGAGCAGTTTAAGGCCTAAAAGGAGAGCCTCATACTTTGCCATGTTGTTGGTACATTTGAAGTTTAGTCTGTAGGAATGGCTTTCTGCATGATTGTTGTGTGTATTGTGAATCCATACACCTGCCCCTGCTCCTAACTTGTTGACAGAGGCATCAAACTCTAAATACCATGTGATTTCTTGCTTGTGGTTAGTATCAAGAGTTTCAGTCATTCTTGCAGTGGGCAGATTTGAATTTTTTATTTGGGGAGGTTATTGTTGTATGCTGGTTTCCTTGATTGTTTTGACAGTTTCATCAGTATGGGCAACCGATTCTTCATTGATGTGCGTGTCCAGTTCTAAAGCCAACGACTTATCATTAGTGGGAGGACTTGTTTCCTCATTAAATAAAATAAAATAATCCATATCAGAATGGATTGAATAAATAGGAAAATTTTGGGGCTTGTCCTCACTAGTTACCACATATTTCATCAATGTTTCTCTATGCAGTCTCTTTGGTTGCCCAAAGACAGATATAGTGGCATAAGAGAGGTCTAGTTGGAGAGATCCTTGGAGTTTTTCTCCCCAAGATCTTGACAATAGCATGCCATACTTTGGTTGAATGTCAGCAACCACCACATCCATGAGGATTGTCTTGTTGGGATATTGGACTAAGGAGACACATAAGTCTTTGATTAAGCCTGAACACTTGACCTGACTTGAGTTAAAGGAAAATAAGTCTTTGTAGGGTCTTGTAACATCAAGGTTTAGATTTTCCATTACAGCTTTGGGCATAAGGTTGTGTGAGGCACCTGAGTCAAACATAGCATTATGCAATACTTTATCATGAATGTGCAAACTGACATAGAATGGTAACACTGCTCCATGTCTTGATTTACCATTGACTTCAGGACCGAAAAGGAGCTCAGGTTGATCATCTAATACATTCACATCATCCCTATTTTCTAGAATTTGCAGCAATCTTTTGATTTGCTGCCTATAGATATCATGTTTGGCAAGTTCAGATAAAGGGATGGATATCTTCAGTTTACCTATTTCTACCTCTAAATCAAAAGGTTTTTCTGATTGTGATTTAGTATTTTGACTGGCAGATTTTCCCTTTTCAATTGCACTTTCAGCAGTTTTTCTTGTTCTTCGTTGATTTCTTGAACTATTTCTTATTTGGAAAGTTTTTTAGGATAGCTGTTCAAATCTTCTTTTGAGGAAGAAGGTGGCAGAGGTTGATCATTAGAGGGCTGCAAGTCTATGACATCCTCTATGGTGACATCCTTTGGATTTGGAACTGTTTTATCAGCAGTTTCTATGAGGGCAGCCTTTACTTTGATTTTCTTAGGCTGTTTGGTATCACTTGGTTTAACCTTTTCGGGCATATCTATGGTTCTTGTCCTCAGCTTATACTGTTTGTGGACCTCATAAACCGCTGAATCATAACCTTGCTTAAAATCAAAAGACTCACCAAACTTAGTTTGAAATTGATTAAAGTCATGCTCATCTTGTCTGCTTGGGTTAGGAAAATTTGTTGCTCAGCCTTCAAATCCACCAAGTTCATGTGAGTGTCCTCTGTGGGCTCACTAGATGTAGATGCTTCAGCATAATTTTCATGAAAAGGAGGCCTTACATCATGGTCTGGGCTAGACCTACCAGCATATGTGTTCTGAGTTTTCTGGAAATTTGGGTTCCTTATGGTATTAGGTTGTAGTCCTTCCCATGATGATTTCCTCTCAACACTCTCTACTTTGTCTCCCAGCCTGTGCATGCCACTAATAATAACATCCAGCTTTTGGTCTAAGGCTGAGGGTTCTTCCTTAAAGGTGGTTCTTCTCTCAGTTCTAGCTCTGTTTCTTTTGGCAATTAGATTTGCCTCTACGCTAACAACAACATTTTGCATGTCTACAAGGGTTTGAGGGGCTCTTTCCCTTAACTGATAAGCCATGTCAGTATCAAAACCATCAGGGAATTTATACAAAGAAAGATCAAGTGGAGGTCTTAAGTTCTGTGGTATTGCATTATAAACGTTATTGAATCTTGCACAATAGTCCAAGACAAACTCTTGAGGGCCTCTTTTGATGGTGTCATATTCAGATAATAAGTGAAAGGGGTCTTTCTTTTTCTCCCATCTGTTGATAAATGACTGGTATAAGACTTCTGGGTCTGTTATGGAATTGGCCGTGAGTGTTCTAAACCAAGTCCTGACATCACCTGTCAAACTTTGGACAAAAATTTTCATTCTCACGCTATCATCATCAATCTCGTAGTTCTCAAAATAGTCTTGCATTTTCTTGGTATGATGAAGGGTTGTGCAAGAACCACTACCATCGAAATATGTGATTTTAGTTTGGTAATCCTGAGGCATAGCCCCTGGATTAGCAGGCAACTGTAACGGAGCATATCTATTTGCCATATTCACATGGATAAGTGGAACAACAGGGATTAATGGAACGACTGGAACAACAATAATAATAGTGGTAATGGGAGTATGTGCAGTGAATGGAGGTGTGGAATTAGTGCTTTCAGAGGTGGATGATGAACAAGGGGAAGTAGGGGTTGAACGAAATAAAACTTTGACAGGGGTTGGAACACAGCTTCGCTAGATTGTTTCAGGACTAGAATCAACAAAATCTTCTCTTCGCTCTAGCTTCCTGAGGTTCCTTGGGATTAAATTTGGATTTTCAAAAATAGCTGGGGGATTTGGGTTTGGATTTGACCTTGTATAATGTGAGTTCCTTTTGGGAGCCAGATTCTAAACTTGTTTTGGTATTTTCTGTGAATGTTTTTAGAATTAGCAAGGGACTGATCAAATTTTGGAATAGCTATCTATAGCTTAAAACTAGCATGAAGATTGACTGAAGCAGCTTTTATTTACTCTTGTAAATGCAAAGCAAGAACAGTTTCAAAGGCTCCCTGGTTGACATTCAGGCTTCATATGTAGTTTTAAGGAATATAAAACAATTAGAAAATTCATTGGTTTCTCCAGTGGAGTCGCCATTATGTTATCACTCAGGTTGTTCCCTTTGACTCTCAAGGGAATACGACCGAGGTAACCACTAACCAATCTTTGGACTGCAGGTCCTAGCCTACCCGCAATCAGAGAGGGCTCTCTCTTTATGATTTAGCTTTGTTGATGATGATTTTAGGCTAGTTATTGAGTTCAAGGGGTTTTGTTTGAGTTTTGGTGGGAAGGATGAAGCTTTCAAGTAGAGAGGTAATGCATAGTATGATAAGTTCAAACCATTGGGCATGGAGTCATGGAGTAGGACTACTGGTGCGTTTTTTTGGTCACAAGAGGAATATGGAGCAAGATAGATACACATGAAACAACTTTCAAGCTAAATGGAGATGGATTGAAGGCTAAGGAATGAGAGGCAATTAAGAATCTCTTATTCAGCTTAACAGAGGGAAGGTGAAAGAGCTCTATCTAGGAGCAGTAGAGAATCCCTAGATAACTGTCAAACATGGGTGAATTAGGAGAAATATGAGCCAAAGGGAATTCATATTCATTACCAATTCAGAGGAAAACATAAAGAAATAGTAGAAATTGAGCATATTAGAGTGCAGTTAAACAAAGTCTAATTTATTCATATTTTCTGCTATTTTAGATGGCGATATATGTATGATATGAGCATATATCAATGGAAAACAGAGGTAGAAAACACTTATTGAGTCATGTTGCAACACAAGAATTCCATATTCGTTCTTCAAAACACTAAAAACACAACACACAGTCCATCCTCCAAGATTTTCAGCAGTCTTTGATTAAAGAAAACATCAAGTATACAGAGCGAGTCTCTAATGGAGCAACTCAACCAACCAACCCTCTAAACAGTGAATTAGGGTGGTTTTTATAAGAAAAATATCTACAAAAATCAGATCTCAGACAGATCTGATGCAATAAGTGTCTTTAACCTAACATATGCTTGAAATAAATGCTCAAAATATCTATCTAATTCTTGAAATAAATGCTCAAAATATCTATCTAATGTTAGTGACTGATTTGGGGATTTAGAAGAAAGGGGAATTAGACATGCCTCGCTTGAGCTCTTCCAAAGGGGAATTGCCTTATACCTGTGATCTGAATAGTTATAGCATTAAAAAGCATGAAATGGATCACCTAGCTTGATTCTACAACCACAAAACTACTTACCCAACATACTTACCTAACATTTTTTCTTCTTTTTGCATGGGTGCACCTAGACTTGCAGACCCTGATTATCCTTTTTTCTTTTTGCTGTCCTCCTATCTAAATCTACACTTATTTCTTCCAAGGGCCCAGATTAAGCAGTTGGGCTCCTTTGTTTCTCTACCTATCTACAAATCTGCCAAGATTAAACTGTTTGGATATATTTTCATTCTCTACATTCTAGAACAAGAAATTGAAACCTAGGGAAGCCAAGATTAAGCTGTTTGGCCTTCCCTTAATAGAAAATTCTTCAAAAAGGAGTAACTCATCAAAATTGGAATACAACAGTGGCATTTATACTGGCACACTTTCATGGCCTCTTCTTTGGCCTCTTTTGGAAATATGGAGCATTGTAGCATGCAAAGTATGACATATTTGGCACTTTCAACTGTCAATCATGAAAGATGAACACCTGTTGCAACAGGAGGCTAACACACACCACACAGAAAAGTGAAGAAAAAAGAGCTCCCATGGAATAAACATAGTCGCATCCAAGGATAAAATTGAAATCTAACGGACCTTGGACTACCATCACATCTATATTGATGGTCTTTCCTCCCAAAGTAATGGGGAACTGCGGAAGGATCCCTAAGGGTTGACTGGTTCTTCATTTGAAATCCAACAGATTCTGGGTGACCGGAACAAGCTGTGGGGAGCCCAAAGCTTTCCAAGTAGTAAAATACATGATGCTAACTGACGCACCTTCATCTAATATAGTGCGAGGTGCTACCATATTATAGTCTTGTACTGTGATCTGGAAAGGCACATAAGAAGGGAGGCAATAAGCAGTCAAGTTACTCCAATTGAAAGAAACGACATAACTACTTGGTGGGGGTATCATATGATTGTCCCCATGCTCTGCAAGAATAGAAGAAGGAATCTCCTGAACAACTGGGGCGGGAGTGTCACTCTTTGATTCGTGAGAATCCGAGGAGACGAGAAGAACATGAGCAGTATGATCACCACTCTCTTCCAGAAAATAGTGAGAAACTGGTGGCGAAACCAATTCAACACTCTCTTCGACCAATGGTTGGTCGGGAACAAACACAAGAGATTCAGGCTCAGGAAGAGCAGGATGGGCAAGAGATGAATCCAAGTCAATATCTTTACCAACCAGGGGAGGGTTAGAGGAAAGCCTCTGATAACCAACAGGAAGTTAGGATCGAGGAGCTGCAAGGTCTTCCAAAAATTTGGAAGCTTTATCCATAAGTAGAGAAAGGTGAAGAAGATGCTCTCCTTCACATAACCTACAGGGAAATCTAATCTTCCCTTTATTCTTACCATCGCTAGCCAAGAGTGTAGCATCAAGATGATCTCTAGAGGTCGATGGGGATGGTCAATTTTGAGACCATACCTCTAAAACTCTGGGAATGCCAGGACCGTCTCGGAGGAGATGGTCACCCTTACACAACCTGCAAGGGAATTTGACCTTCCGTGGAGGATCAGAAGGTTTGCTGATAGGTGGAGAATTTGGAGTAACAGCCGCACGGTCGACCCCTTGCTTAGCTGACTTCTTCTTCTTCTTCTTAGCCTCTTGGTTACTATATTTGAAACTCTCACCAGGCGAAGTAGAATAGGAAGGTGAAGAAATAGGGGAAGAAGGTGAGGGGTCAACCTTAGAATCATCATGCCGTGATTTGAATGATGGAGATGGCGGGGCAGGAGTTGAGACACTTGGGATCACTGAGGTCGAAAATAACTAGACAGGCAAACCAATGGCTAACCCAGGGAGGGACAACGTTTCCATATAAGGAGCACCAACGTTTCTAAAGGAAGGAAAAGGACCAGTATTCCATTCCAAGGGGAACCCTTGACTGGTAGACTCCAGAAATGTTTCCTTTGGAATCGACTCTAAAGAATTACTAAGGAAGTTAACTTTAACCTAGAATATTTTGCAGGAAGTTAATTTTATGACATTGAAACAAAACTTTGCCTTTTCATGTTTTAAGAGTCGATAAAAGGAAAAAAGGTGACTCTATCGCTTTTGATTGAAAACGAGCTCGAAAGGACAAGTGCTTGGATGATACTTTTACTTTTAGAGAGTCTAAAAGGAACGAAAGTGACTACTCTGGAACTCTAGGAAAAAGGTTTACCAGGAAAGCGTGAACTATAAAATACCTCCTGGCGAACCAAGAAGTACGAGCAGGAAATCTCCCCGAAGGCTGTGTTCGTTGTATCACATCTGCAAGGTGGCCGACTTGGTTTCCTATGGATAACAGGATTGCAACCTAGTGGGGTCTCCCATCATATACACGCCGGTATAGGGAGCACAAGTCCGTACTAGCACTTATCGAATCACAAAAAGAGGAATCACCTAACCTTAGTGAAAACAATAGCCACTAGGTTTAGAGACGCCAGAACACGTCTCTAGCCTAGACCTCTAGATGTATCGTTAAGTTTCAATGCTTCCTTAGGTTAATTCAATAGATTTTAACAGTTGATCTTAAATTAAACCTCAGTTTCAAGGCCCTACCGAATGTATCTTCAAAAACTCCTAGAATGCAACTAAATGAGAAAAGAAACCATTCCTTTTCAATGGACAACTAATTAAAGACAAGTGAGAAGTTCATTTCAAAGCAAGCAAAGTGACAAGCAAGCAAATGCAAGCAAACCAACTAAGAGGAAAGAGAAATTCAAGCAACCTAATCAAGAAAATGAACAACACACCCTTCGCTTTTCAATTTCTAAATGGAAAGAACTTACTAATGCAAAAGATTATTCATATTTCCTAACACTAGATGAATGCAATATTTTGATTTTTTCAAATGAATAGCAAGAAACCAAATGAAAAACTTGAAACCATACTAGTTTTAAGCTTTTTCGAATGAAATCACTCAATGAATGAAGAGAAACATTTTACTCTAAAACGAATCAAAGACTCAAAACCAAGAAGATGTTTCTTTTTGCAAAACTAGAAAGATTTTCTCACTGACCAGGAAGCAATGTGATCTATGCCAAGTTAAGGAAGGAAACCAAACGAACAAGACTTGAAAGATTTGGTAATCAACGTCACGTACCAATCAGGAAGATGAAAAAAAAATTAATAAAGAGAAGCCTCAAACTAAGCAAGGGATCATGCCAAACACCGCCCAAAGATCAAACGAACAAGTAACCCAAGAAAACTAATGTTTCAAGAAACCCTAAGGCAAACAGGTCACACAGTTCGAAAGGAGAAGTTTCAAGGGAATGGAACTCGAAATCAAATATTCTAGTAATAAACAATTTGACACACAGTAAAAGGCATAAGAGAAGCTCAAAAGGATAGGACACACTGGCCAATCAGCAAGAAAAACCTCAAAATTGAAACCTATAGGAATTGTCACGAGCATAAAACTGACAACATGCACCAACAATGAAATGTCGAACCTCCCTAACTAGCAACTTTGTGACGTTTTCACTGAAGTACACCAGTTAACAGCACTGAGCCAATTTCGGAGCTCTTCGTGACTGTGAGGTGACTTAATCGTGCCAAAAAACAGAGGGCGCAATTAAGAAGATAACGCAAGTGTGACTATCTTCAAAACTATAATAAAATAAACTGCGACTACCCTAAAACAAAGGAAAAATTTCAAAAACTAGCTGAGGGAAGGCTAGAACTATCACTCATGACAGAGGGAAGACTACCAAGAGTAGTCAAAACAACCTAGAACATTAAAAATCCATCCCAAATGTAAAGGATATGATAAACAAATAAAACAAACTCAAATCAAGAGAAAAAAGACAAATCGGTCCCTAGTATGGTTGCCAATTGGTGACACAGGCAAGTTCCTTCTGTAGACAGAGGCAACCCCTTGTTACAAATCAATTTGGGCACATCAAATCCAAACATCCAGATCAATGTTTTAGGGCTCATCAAACCCTAATTTCAGTTGCTTCATGCCCTAAACAAGTCACCCCTTTGAATGCCTCCTTCCTAGACAGTTTCATGACTTGAAGACATCCAGAAATAACCTCTAGAGGGACCAGCGCAAGTAAGCCCTTATGAAGGTGCGTTGCAGAGTAGTTAAGTCCACTACCAGGGTGCTCTGCAGAGCACTTAGGCTTCCTTTCACCTGCATTGGGCGAGAATGAGTGAAATTCACATAGGGTTTGGGGAATATTCTTATCTTTTGGAGTCATCTAGAAGTTTCCCTAACTTATCAACTCCTATGAGCTCGAAAATGGATGAGGAATGAGTTGAGGTGCATCCTATCCTCTCATCCGTTCCTCCATGGAACTAATTCTAAGTATGGAAGGCCATTCAATGCCACCATTAATGACAAAACCTCCTTCATCCTCCTATAAATTTACCACTCATCTAAGTGATCAGGGGCTGGACTATGTTGAATTGTAAGGAGATAATGCTGCTATGAGATTTGACTTTGAAGCAAGTATTGTGATGCTACAATTTTGTCATGCTTTTGATGTGAAGTGGATGGGATCCAAGCTAGAGGAATAGCTTTGAATCAGAAACCAATGGTTGTAATTCCTTCTTCTATCCAATAAAGTGTTTGAACCTTTTTCCCATATGTTTGTATTGTTTCATAATTCTTATGTATGTGAATTGTATCTGATTCCTTTCACTTATATTCAATAGATCATATGCTTTGATTGGTTCTTTGTCTTCTGTTGTGTTTACAGGGTACTTCTCAAGAGGATTAAGTACGGGAAGGAACGACGGAATCGATACAAGGGAGACGAGAGGAAAGAGGAACTACAAGGAGGCCTTTTATCTTCTCATATTATCTATTGCTTATAGGAAAAGTCTAAAGCACTTTAAAATGTTGTTCTAGATACAACTACTTATCTAGGGAATTAGTATTTACCCGTAGATACTAAATTCTCCAAAACAAATTGGCGACTCCATTGGGGAAGAATCCTCTTTCCTAGTAGCTTATCCACCTCCTAAGACATCCTTGTAAACCTCATTTGTGTTCATAGATTGTAATTCAGCTGTTTACATTGAAAGATTGGTCAAAACTGTGTCAAGTTTCCTCTAAGAATACTCTTTCCTAGTAGCTTATCCACCTCCTAAGACATCCTTGTAAACCTCATTTGTGTTCATAGATTGTAATTCAACTTTTTACATTGAAATATTGGTCAAAAATGTGTCAAGTTGCCTCTTGAAATGGCTTACTGTCACTAGCACAGGCTTGTGAGGGACATAGTGCACTGCAGAGCACCCTTGGCTTAGGGACAATGCTCTAAAGTGCACTGTCTCCCACTCTGGGATGCGCTGATCCTCCTAGGGTCAGTTTCCCACCTTTGGAAAGAGTTTTTTGCCAATTTTTCTCTATTTGTTTGTTTGTTGATTGATCAATGAATGTTATGTCTAAGAAAATGAGTTGTTATCTCCTGGTCTAGCCCGAATTTGATTGGATTGATTAATGTTTCTTCATGTTTTCTTTGTCATTATCGATCAATATTCAAATTTAGGATATAATTGATTAATCTTCATTCGAAATAAAGTGTTGTAAAGTCTTCTCTTCCTTCGAATTAGAACTATCGTAAAAGTCTTCGTTCTTATGAAAGATTGATTGATTGTATGTGCATATTTCCTTTTGTTCATATTCACATTAGGGAAATCAAAAAGAAATACATGCATGATGCATTGAAAGGTTTGCGCGTGCTCATAGGAATAGTGTAAGGAAATTGCATTTAGATTGTGCTCTTTGCTCTTTGATCAAAAGAAATATGAATGCTCTATCCCTAAGTAGCTAGGATTTTCATTGTTAAATTGAATGGAAAGAATGCTTATCATGATAGTTGCATTCCTAGGAATTTCATAATACATCACGTGGTGAAATTGAAAGGCAAATTCCTAAGAAATATCAACTTAAAATTAACATCTATTTATCTAATGGAGCATTGTCATTAACGAGAACATGTAGTGGTTCTAGGCTAGAGACGTGTTCCGGCGTCATAAAACAAAGCAACTGCCTCTAACTTGTCTGTAATACATCTCAAGTGTGATACCTCATTCCACGTACGTGAGTATATCGTAGCTTGTCCACATACCTTCGGGTATATAGGGTAGTGTTACAGTACGTAAGGTATATGGGAATTCCCTCACTATGCAGTTTTGCATTAGACATCGCTTATATGGACTGGGCCTCCATGTACCTTCGGGTATATATGGGAGGAAAAGTCTAGGTTGCTATCCATCCTTAAGTAACCGAGTCGGCTACCTTGTAAACTGTGATACACCGAACACAACACTTGGGGAGATTGCCAGCCCGTAATTCTTGGTTCGCTAGGAGGTATTCTGCAGTTCACAGTTACTTGGTAAACCTTTTGCCTAGTATACCCCTTTTTGTTTATTTCTTTTTTGATAATAAAATTAATCATCAATCATGGAGGAACATCAAACCTTACCCCATCATTCACGGAGAATAGCGAGAAAACTGCCTTTGCCACCTGAAGCGACACCTATTTAGGCAAAGAGGTCTCGCTGTACTGAGTTTAGTAAATCAAGAACTCCTAGTTCTTCATCTGAATTACCTGAATCATCTATTTCAGTAAGTACTGAGACTCCAGTTACTCCAACTATTTCTGGTACATCTGTTCCTGAAGAAGAAGTTTCACAATTACCTGAGGTCATTAGCATTGATCCTAGTGAAACAGTAACTGAAGTTTTTGAACAAAAAGTTGATCCTCAACTTGAAGTTGTTCAACAAGAAAGTACTTCTGAATTTGAATCAGTTCAACCAGAAGTTAATCCATAACCTATCCCAGTTCAAACGGAAGTTACATTTGAACCTGAAATTGTTTAGGAACCTCTTACTGAAACTGTTGTTCATTTACATGAACATCTGGACTTCGAAATTGAAAATTCAGAAGTTGTTACTTTACCGGAGGACGATCAGCTGGTTACCCCTCAGACATCAGTAACTACTGAAGCTTCAACTTTATTGACACCAGAAAGCTTTTACGGACTTGGCGGTGAAGTTCTTCCACCAGGTATAATTGATATAGAGGAAGAATTGGAAGAATATTCTACACCAGGAATACCTTTCCATTTTGGAGCTGGGCTTTATCTCTATCCTCATACTCATTTTACTGCTCCGTTTGATCCTGCTTATTTTCAAGTCCCCATCGAATCTTTAGGACAAATTTTGGGTCAGTTAACTATGACTGAAAACCGTCAAAATCTCAGACTGTATCATCTGATGCAGTTGCAGCAGAATCTTCTGTTGCAACCTCCTCGACGTTTTCTACCACATCTGAGTCACACCTATATGGTGAACCGTCTATCCCGGTTGGTTACCGATATTTATTTGGAAACCACTCAGGGGTTGCTTCTACACCATGGTCATCACCCATGTCCTCAATTGGAATTTTACTTGGTTCTTCTCTAACAGGAACTCAAGAGTTTGATCCTGCATATCAATATCAAGCTGGGCAATCTGGTCAATAAAGACCTATGTATCCATTAAATACTGGATTTCCACCATATGGAGAGCAATATTCTTATTCACTGTATCCTCCTTGTTCTGGAGGACCATCATATGGTAATATCCCGCAGTATTCAGGTCAATCTGGAATTAGAGTTTGTCAATGGCAACCAACAATGCCAGTTCAACCCAAGCTTGTGTATCAAACACAACCAACGCAAACTGTGTTAGCTATTCCTACTACACCTATTGTTACTATTGTACCACAGTCACACGTTCAAACCGTTGTATCTCAACCGGTAAAAATTGATCCTTCTACCTCGCAACCACAAGTTTCAGGTCAAGAAGTTCAAATCCCTCAAGTTGGTGTATAACAATCACTTGTTTCCGAGGTTCAGTAACAACCTCAGGTTAGTATACCCTTATCTAGACTGACCCAAGCTTACACTGGTATAGTTTATTCACAACTTGGCCAACCTTGCATTACTGGGAAACAACAACCGTTAAATCAACAACAATTGTATCAACAACAACAGTTGATTCAACAATCGTGGCAGCCTCAATTTCAACAACCCCAATTTCAGCAAATCCAACCCCAATTTGGACTTGCTTAGCAAGCTCAACCTGGGTTTGGTCAATATCAAGCTTACCAAGGTCCTGGTCAACAAGGTTGTGTAGGTTATGGATAACCACACATTGAACTTGGTTATCAACAACCACCTTATGTAGGTTTTGTTCAACAACAACCATACCAAGGTTACCAAATGCAGATGCCCTATGTTGGTATGCAAAGAACTATTGCTAAGGCAATTCCATCATATCCCGGGTATGCTCAACCTGAATTGAATTGACAGTTGCCATTTGTAGAAACTTTAGAATTACCAGATTTAAATCGGTTCACTAATGATCCAATTTTATATGCACCTTGTTGGCCGATAATTCCACATAAGTTACCATCTGACATTCCGAAATCTAACAGAAATCCCGGAGAAGACCCATCAAATCATGTCATGACCTTTCATTTTTGGTGTTCATCAAACTCCTTAAATGATGATTTGGTCAGACTTCGTCTTTTCCAAAGAACACTTATTGGTCCGGCTGCTAAATGGTACATTGAGTTACCAAGAGCTTCTTTCGACAATTTCACTACTTTAGCCACTACATTTTTGACCCACTTCCAGTTACCCATAAGATATGAGACTAGAATGAAACTCCTAACCAAATTTAAACATACAACTGCTACCCATATATCAGATCATATTCATGAGTGGCGGCATCGTTGTCAAATGATTAAGAAATTTGTTACCGATTAGCTATTAGCTAAGTGGTTCATAAAATCCTTGTTTCCATCAATCACCGAGGATGTGGCAAAATGTGGAGTTTTCACAGAAGAGAAAGTAATTTCTCATACCCAATACTTGGATTTGATTTACACACAATCCAACACGCTTTATGATAAAATTCCCAATGCACCCCGACTAGCTTTCACTGTTCCTCCTCCTCCACAATCAAGTAAGAACTATCATGCCAACGACGATGTGATTGGTTCTTCAAGCACGCAAATGGCAGGAAGACCATCTGGTAAAACCCTTGCCATTAACAATCAAACTACCAATACATCAAAAAATACTCTTGCTTCTGAAATTAATGCCGTGTCATCTGACAAAGGAAAAAATCCAAAGCAACTAGGGAGCAAGAAAAAGGGAAAAAACAAGAAGAAGCAAGATAATTCCCCTCTAGAGAAATCATCTGATTCCTCTGCTTCGGCAAGGAAACCTTGTTATCCATTTCTAATCTGTAATGATGAGCATTTTACAAGAGATTGTCCACACCACTTCGAGGTCTCTAAACTTTTAAAGACTTCAAACACATCGGCAGTGTTGACTGATCCGTTTCCAAACCTGGAGACTCATTTGATTGCAATAGACCATGCTTCCACATCCCAAGTACTCTTGTTATCCGTCATAAAGCCACAAAACAAAGTTTTTGTGTCAATGAGAAACAAAGATTATGGAAGTCCACCGTCATCGTCGAACAATCAAGCCACTGATAAACCTCATCCTTTGACTTCGACTTCAACTGCATCTGAAAATGTCCCACCTATTGTACCAGAATTGACAGTAAAACCACCAAAGGGAGTTGTGCATAAATCAACATTTAACCCTTGAGCTTGAGCAGCTCAGAATAATAATTCACCGCCGTTGTCACGACCACCAACCACGTTGAAAGATTTTGATGGAAGAACATATACCCCTTGTGGTATTTTGAGTAACCTTCAAATCAAACTATGGGGAAAAAATTACTGTTGAAGTTGAGGTAGTTGACGGACCCCTCGATTACAACATTTTACTGGGAAGGCCGTGGGTATATGCTATGGCTGCTATGGTTTCCACGTACTTCCGTACTATTGCATTCCCTTTTAAAGCTGGAATAATAGTAATTGATCAGCTAACCTTCTTTGCCAATAGTTCATAGGCTATGGGAAGCATTCCGTTGGTACACGAACCCCCACTGTCACTTCAAAGTGTTGGAGTAGGTCTCTTTAAAGATCCTTCCCTAATGGGTACTTCTACCCTACCGTCACCATCTGATTTGGTGAAAGTGGCAAGAGTAGAGACTTGTAATATGATTTCCTCCACCTCATTTGATTTAAGGAGAATTACCAACAAGGTTGAAGTTGATAGTAATATTAAGGTGATGCCATTAAGCCCCATTGAATCATCATAGCAATCAATTTTTCAGGCTTGTGCGGCAAACCCAAATCCGCACTCAACAATTGTAAGGGCAGACCGTTCGTTAGAATATGGTAATTCTTCAGATCCCTTTTCACTTATTGTTGAAAAATGGCAACAAGAAATGCTAAAAATAACACTGCTATAAATAAAAGTTTGAGTACCAGTGCTGGATCGGGCAATAAGGAATGAAAAATGGAAGTGCTAAAAATATAATTGTTATTTTTAGTAGTTCAGTATGGATTCCTATTTTATTCAGTCCCTGGACTAGAAATAGGAAGTAAAATTCGAATTTGAACTTAACAGTTGTTTGAAAATAAATAAATTAATTCTCCATGAGTTAATTAGCTGTGAAAAAATCAAACATGAAGTCTATGTGAGGACATGCAACAGTTTCTCTATTAGTTGAGGAATTTATCCATCAGTTAAAGAGATAAGGATGAGTTCTAATTTGAGTAGTAAATATTTGGCTCAGTTAACTAAGTCAAGTCCAGTTATATTTGATTTAAACAGTTTGTTTAAATTAAGTAAGTTCAGTTAGTTAATGCATGCTAGCATATAACTGCTATACTTTAGATAACTAAATATTTTCTCATGAATAACTCATGCATGTAGTTCAGACAGAGACCCAGTTGAGATCAGAGAAGGGATAGTGTACTATCAGTTGGATGAATATTTTTCCTATAAAGGAATCTCATCCATGATGAGGATTTATCTCCTTCAAGATTGCGCAGTTATATCAGATGTTAGTGAGTGTGTGAAGAGGCCAATTCACACATGTGGCTTCACTGGACCCCAAGAAAAAATACGCAAAGAAATAGGAGGCTTGGAGGGCAGAGGAGAAGGTTTGAGAGAGGCCTTTGACTATCTATGAGCAGCAGAGGGATTGCAGAGAGAACAGGATAGCTTGTGAGTTGATTCTTTTTGTAATCCAGACTATATTTCCACTTATATGATAATACAAAGTTGGTGTTTTAGGCTGAGGTTTTCCCTGGGTTATTTCTTATGTGTTATGTGTGATTGATTTCTTCTTATCAGTTATATGTGTTCAATTGATCTTGCTCAATTCGATTAAGCTTCCGCAAAGTGTTGTAGAAGTAGATCTTGTATTTTGTTTTAGTATATTGCATAATCTGTTGATCTACAGTGGGAATTTCTACATGTATACATTCTATAGATGAAGGAATCATCCAATCAATGATGATAGGAGAAGAAACATGGGAATATTATCATCATTGTTCCCATCTTCCAGATGACATTGAAGATTATTCAAATGAACTCAACCACCCGTCAGTCATTGATTTCTTATCGAATTCAGGTTTCATAGACACAAATGAGTTTGAGCAAAATTTGTGAAATATTGAAGAAACAATTTCTATTAATATTTCAACCAAGCCTAATATTGTAGAGAATATTCATGTCGGCAAATCTTGTTCTCCATTAGAACTCGATAATTACCGTGCTGTCTTTCGTGAATTTAGAGATATCTTTGCATGGTCTTACGAGGAGATGCCTGACATTGACTCAAGTATTGTTGAACACAAAATTAAAATGTACCCTGATGTCTGTTGGAGCCACTTTTCAGAGGGCAATGAATTATGCCTTCCATGACATCAAGCACATTGTTCAACCTTACCTTGATGATTTACCTGCTCATTCACGAAAGCAGACTGATCACCCGCAACATTTGAGAGCAATATTTTTATGGTTCCGACACTACAAGATATGACTCAATCCACACAAATGTGTGTTTTGCATTGGTTTGGTCGATTGCTTGGATTTGTAGTGTCTAGAGAGGGGATTCAACTTGATCCATTAAAGGTTCATGCAATTTTGGATTTGGCTCCACCTTCAAATCTTTTACAGTTACAAAGACTCCAAGGGAAAACAAACTTTTTGAAGAGGTTCATTCCTAATTACGCTGAGATGGCTATAGGATTGAACATCTGATTTATTACTTGAGCTGTAATCTCAATGTCACAGAAAGTAAGTACTCTTATGTCGAAAAACTAGCTTTGGCAGCCGTGCAAGATGTTTAGATATTTCACCACTATATCCTATTACGGAAAACAAATGTCATTTCAGATTGCAACCCTATGACATACATTTTGTCACGTCAATTGCTGGGGGGAAAATACTCTAAATGGATAGTTATTTTATAGGATTTTGATTTGGAATTCATCAAGTCCAAATCAAAGAAATCACTAGTTTTCGCAGAGTTACTATGTGACCTTACCTCTACCTCCATTGATTCAACATCTGAACCATCAATATTGGATGAGTCTCTGTTTCTAATTTCTTCATCTGATGCATGGTATGGAGATATATTGATCTATCTCCAGACCCAAACTTTCTAGCAAGATACCTCTCGCTCGCAACAACGACGTATTTGTTACCAAGAAAACTATTATCTGATCATTGGTGACACACTTTACCTTCATGGTATCAATATGGTTTTATGGAGGTGCCTCACACATGAGGAAGCTGAGAAAGCATTGAATGATTTCCATTCCGTTGCCTATGGTGGACACTTATCTCGATATGCAACCGCACAGAGAATTCTCCTTGCTGGTTACTTCTAGCCAACTATATTTAAAGATTGTGTTCTTGCTGTCAGAAGCCATTATGCATGCCAGATATATGATTGAAAAACCAGAGTACCACCTGCACCACTGTATCTAGTCATTGCTGTTGGCCCATTTTCCAAGTGGGGCATTAACGTTATGACATGTAACCCCACCTCGGCTGGGGGGGCATGGGTATATTATAGTCGCCATTGAATATTTTAAAAAATGGGTCGAGGCGATGCCAACATTGAACAATAGTGGCGAAACAACTGCTCTTTTATTTTTTAACCATGTGGTTGCCTGGTTTTGTGTACCACAAGCTATAGTTATAGATCATGGGTTGCATTTTCGCAATCACATGATGGCTGAATTGATTGCTAAGTTGGGACTGTCACATGATAGTTCTACCCCATATTAACTGCAAGCGAATGGACAAGTTGAGGCCGTCAACAAAGTCCTGAAGCGGATGTTGCAAAGAATGATAGGGGTTCATAAAAGAAACTGGCACTTAATCCTATACTCTGCCTTGTGGGCATATCGAACCTTGGTGAGAAATGCAACTAGATTTACACCCTTTTGGTTGGTGTATAGTTTGGAAGCAATCTTACCAATACAATGCGAAATTTCATCGCTCAAACTCGCGATTGACTTGTTACCCAAAACTTATAAAGAGGAAGCGGATTTCTTGGAATTAATCCATCTAGATGAAACCTGTCATGATGTTGCATTGGCTAATGAAGCACATAAGAAACATATTAAGGCGCAATATGATAGAAATGTCAAGCCTCATATCTTCTCAGAAGGAGACCTGGTCTCGCTTTATGATTTGGAAGCTGATAAACTTGGAGCAGGAAAATTCAAACCAATGTGGATGGGCCCTTATGTTGTCAAGCGTGTTCTGGAAAAAGGTGCCTATGAGTTAGTATATTATGATGGGATTCCATTGTCGCAGCCCAAAAATGGGTTGTACCTCAAACGTTACTATACTTGATTAACTGTAGTAAAGTTCACTGTATACATGCTTTCATTGCATGTGTGTTTATTCCTTTTACAGATTTTTATCTGGTTAGTAATCCGCTTTGCATTTGTGCCAGATGTTGGAATCTTCGAAACCTTTTGTTGGTTACGCTGATGGTGCTAGTCTTAGTACACAGAGTTTGTCTTTTGCAGCATGGGCTATTTTCGCTCCAAGTGGTGAGTTAGTGAGTTTCCAAGGGATTTGTATCGGTCGATCGACAAACAATATCGCTGATTATAGTGCGTTGATTGAACTACTTTCTGATGCCATTTCACTTGGCATTTTCCGAATCATCGTTAGGCTGGACTCACAACTCGTTGTACTACAACTAAGAAACATTTATACTGTCCAAAATCCAATAATTTTACGAATGTTCCTTAGAGTTTGTATTTTGGAAAGACGTTTTGAACACATTCAATATCAACATATTTCCATAAATCTTAACACATTAATTGACTCTCTAGCAAATTATGTGTTAAATAGACATTTGAGACACATGTGAAAATAATATTTTAAATTCACATCATCAATTGAATAGGATTGCATATAACCATAAAAAACTCTGAAAGTAAAATAGATAGGTGTTTTAAAAGTTTTTACAAAATTTGTGCCCAAGACGCATTTGGTCATCTGACTCGAAGACTCAAAAATACATACAAAAAATCCTAAGTAGATGTAGTGGTGCTCATGGTAACAGGTCACAACCTATTCTATCATGCATAAAAGCCTAGCCCAATGGTTAGGAACACCAATAGTGTGGCGCTGCAGCCTCACAAGTAACTCCTCGATCTGGATATCCAGAATACCAAGGGTTAATCCCTCTATGTGATCCTGTAACTCTACTAAGATTTCAACCAAATCCAAGTCCTGGGGAAATTCTCTCCCAATGTTTCTTTGCACTGGCCCACCTGCAACCTGTTGGTGTCCCGCAGGTCGAACAATACCCACATCTGCATGCATAAGAGTAATTTTAGTTTAGTCTTGGAAACATTGAAAAACACAAAAAACATGTAGAAACTTGAAAAATCAAAAGACACTTTGGTCAAACAACTTACCCATAGCACCCCATTGTGCTCCAATTGGTAGAATCAAATCTGGATCTCCACGATAATCCATCCCTGAGTATGGATGCTTCTCGATAACAACATGTTGTCGCTCAAGCCAGCTGAAAAATGTAGGGGAGAAAATGATTGTTGACTGACCCGCATGTCGAGCCATCAGTTCAACCCATCTCTGCATACGTGGATCGCTAGGACTAGCCACACCTAGTGATACATGATGTGGTTGCATCAATGGGTTTTTCTCCAAGGAAAAAGCAATTAAGTTCGAACCATAGAAGAAATTATTTGTCTTACTGCTTTTTACCTTAGTCAATTGTTGTTTCAGCAAAGAAAGCACAACCTCGCACGAGTTAAAAACTTTTGGTTCTAGACACTCCAGTGCATATTGCATATAAGATCTGTTCGCTAGATGGAGTGTCACACTGCCAACCAATTTTGTGATTGTGACGAGGATCATTCTTAAAGGAAAATCACCTACACATCCCTGATATTTATTTTCCAATCCTTGCTAGGCTGTGTACCTGGCCAACAAAATTGTCTGATATAATCTCCACGGGAAAATCCAGAAAGTGAGATGGGGGCACCTTGCCTTGACAGTCTGGTAAGAAAGTAAATATCCTCAATGGTAATAGGGACCATCTTGTCCCTAATGTAAAAATTCTGATCTGTTGGATCCCATGCACGAACAAGGAACTACAGTAGTTCTATTTGTTGCCTCATTCTGGACAACTTAAAGTATTTGAGTAACCCACAATTTTTGAGGGCCTCAAACGTACTCGGATTGTTTAGAGAAACCATATCTTGTTCTTCATACTCTCTTTATCACCATGTAATTGAAATTCTGATCCGATGAAAGCCTGAAAACACAATCATAAGCTAAATTAGGATCCTTTCCATGCAAAAAAAATGGCAAATTTTGGAGCAAACAACTAAAACAAACTTGGGAAATGCACCTAGCGCAGCCTAGACACAGAGACAGTGTGCTGTAGAGCATGCAACCTTCTATTTGGGTGCTCTTAAGCGTAGTTTTTGATGTGAAATCTTGCGCTGATCCCAGGGCAAAAAAATGAAACCCAAGGGGCCCAAAGAAACCCTAAAATCTGCATGAAATGATAAAAGAATGACTTGAAAAGAAAGTAGAGAGGTTTAGCTCCTACCTTGTCCAGAAGGCTTGAGAAATGGTCCGCAGAATCTTTCGCAATTAGCTGGTGAAGATTGAGGTAAAAACTGAACTCAGAGCACAAAACTGAATGGTAAGTTCCAAATGGTAAAATTTCATGGTAAAACCTTGTTTTATATTTATTTCATGTTCATTAATCAATTAAACATTAGTACTTACCTATTTTTGCCTATGAAACAAATATTTTTAATCCATTTGGTGATGCCTTGAGCAGGTTTTGCAACTGATTTACAGAATTCAACGTGCTCGATTGTAAGTTGGACCTTTGACCACAAAGCACACTTTTCTCTCTTTTTCGAGCTCTGTTAAAAACAAAAAATGAACCCCCTTGGAGTTCTCTTTAAGCTCTTTTCATACTCTCTAAATATGAAAAGATTTCCGAGCACTTGTCCCTTCCAGCTCATTAACGGATTGGAATTGATATCTCTCTTGTATTATTTTATGCTTTTTCAGACTTGAGAGATTAATTTACGAAAAAGAAATTGTGGAGTTTTCTTTTTGTCCCTTTTCAAACTCTCTAAACATGAAAAGGACCGAGTTATCTTTGTCGTTAAACTCGTTAAAACATCAAATAGTGACAAACTTGTCCATCTAGACAAGACCGAGTTTCACCTTCACTAGACTCGTTAAAACATCAAATATCGATGGATTCGCCTGAAGGGTGAAATTATATAACAAGCATATGTTATCCTCCTCAAGCTTGATAAAATAAAGAGGTACTGGTCAGCAATGACTGGGGAAAATGGGAAAAAGGGGAAACCACTTTATGGTAGCAAGTCGCTCTTGAACATGACACTTTCACTCCATCACCGTGACTATTTAGGTTGGGCTATTAGCTTGATGGTTATCACACCATTGATCTATCATACCATCCATCACTTTGTTTTGGGTTAATGCTACCAATTCACTTTAGTGTCGCCGACATGTTCAAGAGAAGTCATCCAGTCAAAATTCATATTTTGCAATACCATAAACCTTCATTTTCATGACCGCCATTCCTGAACCTTGCGTCGTTAGTCAAATTCCATCTCTAAAATCACTACACTCGTTTCGTGTCGTTGATACGGGATACATCAAAGCCCTCCTGTGATGAGTCGCTTCTTTTCGACATCAACACATTATCCAAGAAGTTGACTTAGAAACACCCATTCAGTACCTTGAATCTTGCATGCATTAATGGCAGGTTTCTTGCTTCTGCCGACAGGCATACCTCAATGGCCTTAAACTGAAATACTTTGTATGGTGTTCGACATCAAATCATCCATTCACACCATGCAGAATGTATTGCAGTACCTTGAGGATCATTATCATTATCGGTGATTTCTCTCACATCTGTTAACAACTTACATCATTGGCTGGTAATCAGATGGTGTCTTCCCATGTTCGACTTCAGATCACATATTCACATGGTTAAGAATCATACTTGAGTGAACGGTTGAACGAGATTGAAGACCCCAGATCTAGTTTCATCCATTCAGGCTGTGATTTCAGGAGTACTAAATCATATGTACAATGGCTTTACATTGATGGTCATTCCGTTCATGGGTCTATATCTATAGACGACTGTTTATGTACATGTAATGAAAGTTTACAAGCTGCGCATGGGTATGCCTTCCCTCAAAAATTCATGTAAAATAAAATATCATGATATATGTATTGTAATTGATGCAGGTCACCTTCCACTTTGATACCTCCTCATCACATCGTAAATCATTTCATTCGACATTGGCATTTTTTCGACTTCATGCTTTAGGGGACAACTATTACAGATCCATTTGGGCACATCAAATCCCAACATCTAGATCAGTGTTTTAGGGCTCATCCAACCCTAATTTCAATTGCTTCATGCCCTAAACAAGTCACCCATTTGAATGCCTCCTTCCCAAACAGTTTCATGACTTGAAGACATCTAGAAATAGCCTCTAGAGGGACCAGCAAAGGTAAGCCCTTATGAAGGTGTTCTGCAGAGAAGTTAAGTCCACTGCTAGGGTGCTCTGCATAGCACTTAGGCTTCCTTTCACCTATGTTGGGCGAGAATGAGTGAAATTCACATAGGGTTTGGGGAATATTCTTATCTTTTGGAGTCATCTAGAAGTTTCCCTGACTTATTAACCCCCATGAGCTCGAAAATGGATGAGGAATGAGTTAAGGTGCATCCTATCCTTTCATCCATTCCTCCATGGAACTAATTATAAGTATGGAGGCCATTCAATGCCACCATTAATGACAAAACCTCCTTCATCCTCCTATAAATTGGCCACTCATCTAAGTGATCAGGGGCTGGACTATGTTGAATTGTAAGGAGATAATGCTGCTATGAGATTTGGCTTTGAAGAAAGTATTGTGATGCTACAAGTTTGTCATGGTTTTGATGTGATGTGGATGGGATCCAAGCTGGAGGAATGGCTTTGAATCACACACCAATGGTTATAATTCCTTCTTCTATCCAATAAAGTGTTTGAACCTTTTCCCCATATGTTTGTATTGTTTCATAATGCTTATGTGGGTGAATTGTATCTGATTCCTTTCACTTATATTCAATAGATTGTATGCTTTGATCGGTTCTTTGTCTTCTATTGTGTTTACAGGGTACTTCTCAAGTGGATTAAGTATGGGAAGGAGCGATGAAATCGATACAAGGGAGACGAGAGGAAAGCGAAACTATAGGTAGGCCTTCTATATTTTCATCTTATCTATTGCAAATTGGAAAAGTCTAAAACACTTTAAATGTTGTTCTAGATACAACTACTTATCTAGGGAATTAGTATTTATCCATAGATGCTAAATTCTCCAAAACACCCCTCTAACCCTAGAGTGGGTCTAGTCATAGCAAAGGTAATACCAAAACAAATTTCCTTAGAAAGTTGATGCCATGAAGGCTTACCTTCAAACCATCGTTCGATGAAGTTCCTGTTGTGTTGCTCCAGCTTTCGTTCTTCTAATCACTTGTACCTGAAAACAACATACAGAACACAACCACGAACATAATAGAGTATGATAAAAACTATCTACTTAAAGAGTCAAGGAGCTTCAAGCTATCATTACGCATTTCAACATACGATATAAGAAATAAGTTATTGATTTCTAATAATGTAATCAAAGTAGACCTTACAACCAAGCCTTGACATCGTAAGTGTCCTAGAAGGGTCCTGTCAGCATGACTCTGCAAGAATTCACTCGTATACTGTCTCCCAAAAGATGAATAAATCTCTCTCCTACCCAAAAGGCTAATGCTAGAATACTATTACAACCAAGTTAACTCCACTCAAAACCATCCCAAACTAAGTTACATGAGAGGCTACTTCCACACTCTAGCAAAAACTCTCTACTCTTACTATTGAATTCTTGAACTTTGAAGCTTGCTGATCTTAGTCATGGAGGAAGTATTTATAGGAGGAGGAGCTTCCACAAAATATGGGAGAAAGAGCTTATCTCTTTGAGAGATTACACAAAAGGTGGAACAACCATCCCAAAGGAGAGAGGCGAGCTCATCTGATCCAATAACCAACCCTAGGACTACCCATGGAGCTGTTACACTTCGAAGCTTTGACAAGTTATTTAAAAAACTTGCCAAAAGTAGCTCATCGCGAGTGCAACACAAAGACATAGCGAAGAATTTGCTAGGGTTAGTGCAATCTTGGCCATCTTCTCAGGTGGAACAATTGCTATCCGCGATGACCCAAAAACATAAGTAAAAAAGGGTCTACTCCAGGAGAAGTAAACTAAGATATTCTTCCTAAGATGAAAAGGAAGACATTGACACATAATTTGCAACATGACACAATAACATGGATCGATAGTGTATTGAATCAATGAATGCGGAGTTGGTGACAAATTACCGTGTAACAGATGGTCACGACAAGGTGTCAACAGAAAGCAGGGGCAACCGAGCAGACAAGGCGGACGAGAGGCATCTGAGGAAAGAGACAATCGAGTAGAAATGGTAGTGCAAACAACATAGGAGAATACAAAAGGAGTATGCCGCAAGGAGATACAGTTGAATATTTATGGTCATGAACGAGCATAGAGGAGGATGTGAGCTACCAGAGCATCTGACCTAAAGGCCAGAGTAGTAACCTGGGAGCTAGAGTTGAAGATTGTTGCAATTTGTAATGTTATATAAATTGGGTATTTCATGCAATTGTCTATGGTTGAGGCCAAATGTATAATGTAATTAAATTTTTGTTGGATTAATATAAATGAGAAGTCAGACTGGTTATTTGGTATGATGTGTGTATTTGGTTATGATTCATGGACCCACAAAAAAATGAATGTGTTGCGAGTCTATTCTCAAGTTAGATTGATCATCATGTTGATATAATGTTAGTATGAATATATGCTTAGGGTTGCATATAGAGTAATGGTTAAGGTATCCCTGACCCTATATTGAACCCTTTTTAGTTTTGATTGCATCATGCCTCGAGTGAGACTCCTTATCCCTTGGGGTAAGGTGAAAATGCCGACGTTGTCCTAGACTACAACGAATCATTTTTGGCTCTTTGTGCCTGAACCCAGGGTCCTTCCCTGATGTCATTTTGTGCTAACAAATGGTTCCGTTTCTGGGACCTGAAGTTATAAGAACCAATTTGGGATATGGTGTCGAGAATAATTAAGAAAGAGATTCGGGATTGGTAGGATAATAGAGTAGACCAGTTTATATCAGAACAAGATATTCAACGGGGTAAACCTATTTCCAAAGTAAGTAAAGAGACTTTGTACTCTGAGGTTTCCAGTGACCAGTACGAGATCCTCTAGTGTAAGTTCCCAAAGGTCTTGTATAACTGGTTAAGGAGGTTAAAAGTGCAAAATCAACCAGAAGGAATGACACCAACCCGTCGCGATTGGGTTCCCTTAGAACTTGCGTCACTTTGACACTGGGATATCGATTTGATAAGGGCAATAGATTTTTGGGTGTAGACTATAGTAGAGGGATACATAGTCGAGTTTTCAGAAAATAATTAGCAGCCCTTCTCGAGGGTGGACGAAGTGTTCAACTCAGGATTAAGAGGGAAGATGGTGAGGGAAGTGCCGTTGTGGATTAAGATGTTCATGGTGGAAGAAGGGCTGCTACCTTTACCTACAACAACTATGGTAGCGTAAAACCCCAGTACTAGGGGAAGGGCCTAAGGGGAGGATGCTACTGGTTGGGGAATGTAGATGTTGCTTAAGGAATGGATGTAGAAGGATTGCGAACAACTAGAGATATTAGAGCACAAAGGAGAGTGCTACTAGCTGAAAAGTAGCAGGAGAGAGCAGTAAAAACTCTAAGGGAGAGATGGATGGGACCCCACCAAGTAGGAGCGGTGTCAGGGGGCTTAGAAGAAGGAAAGATAATGGAGGAAGATGTATGAAAAGACAGGAATGCTGATGGGAGGAACAAAAGTCAAGATAATGACGGGGACTCTCTCTTACAGGTTGCGGGAAAGATGCCCGAGGAAAAGGTTTGTTACAGTTGCGAAGAGGAAATGGGTAATTTCATGAGAAGATTATTTGCCGAAGATGAAACATCTACAAAAGATAAACAATAGAATCCCTGAAGTACAGGTAGTATCCATCCTGACCTTCCCTTGGTGCCTTACAATAATCCTGATAAACTTGTTGCTAAGTTAGCTAAAGTGATACGAGTAGAAGATGTGCATGAGAAGTATAAGGCAAGTTTTTACACATTAAATTCAGCAGTAATAGTAATTTAGGATTATAAGGATCTCAACAACCTAGAAACAGAGGATTTGTGTTGTTGGCACACACTCGAGTAACCATGGAAGGATCTTTCACTAGATACCCTTAATTTGTTGGTAGAGGAAATGAATATGTAGAACAACATTGGTACCTTTGCAAAGCTATATGGAGAGCACGTCAGACGCTAGATAATGTTAAATCAATTGAATTATAGACCACATTGAGGGAGAGAGATTTATGTTGGTTTATAAAATGGGCAGAATAGAACCAGAATCCCACAGTAGATGATATCAAGAGAGGCTTCGTGCAAGAATTCAAAGTACCTCAGATTGACCAACAAGGATTATCGGAACTATGGGAAATCAAGAAAAAGGAAGGTGAAATTGCTTGGGAACTGATGTAGAGATTTAAGGATGCTATTGCTAAGCTGAGTTACACCTTAGATCCTAATCATCAGAGAGACTGGTTCATTAAAGCACTCTTGCCCCTTACGAGGACACCATTGACACAACAAAAGATTGGGACTCTCCAAGATGCTTTAGAACAAGCGTCACCTATAGAGGCCATGGCAGGATACCTGCATGAGGGGAGCGGGGTGGGATTACAGGGCTCGTCGATCATGGGCCTCCAAAATCAGATCACCAACTTAACGGAAAAACTGAAAGATCTACAACCAGTTCAGTCAGCTAGACCTAACATATGGTGTACTCACTCTATGGTGGAAGGACATGTTGCGACAAAATGACCGAGGTTGAGAGGCATCAATAATTAAGGGGGGATTGTAGGACCATCATGAACATTGCCAACAATAGGAGTTACGGTAGTAGGAGCGCAAGTAACTTTCCCAGGACGAAATACACAAGAATATTGTGAAATCTGTAGGAATTACAGACATTTACCACAGGTATATGCAATACTATAGAAGTACTCTAATGTACCAAATAAAACTATTATGAATTTTGTGCATCCATAATGCATCAGACTGACCAGTGCAGGGCATTAGACAATTTAGCAGAGTGGCTAGGCAGTTCTACGTTCAGAGTCAATGAATCTAGCAGGGGAGGACAAGGAGGAAATATGAGAGGAGGAAGAGTTGGAGGTAGAGGTCCTGTAAGATGCTATAATTGTGATCAGGAGGGGCATGTTGCCAGAGAATGTCCGCTCCCCAGGAGACCATGGTGTTCGCAATGCAGAATCAATACATATGCCACAAAAGGTTGCCTTGAGCTCATTGCAAAATGGGAAGAGAGGACTAGACAGAGAGGGGCCAATCTAATCAATGCAAAGCCTCGTACTAGTGACACTCTTCCCATAACTAACATAAATATAGTTACAAGAGGAGGAAAGAAGACAAGGGAAGATCGGGGTATGGTGGACCCACCCTCAATTGTTCGGGTAGCATCCCCGAAGTCATATAACCCCACACAACAAAAACAGTATTATCAAGAGGCAACTAAATTGTTTGAAGGAATGACAAAGACAAAGGAAAACCAGAAACATGACAAATGCACACTCAACAATGCTCGACTGATAGAAGAATGGTTTAAGCTATTTCTGCAGATCGTTGATGATGAGAAAATGTTGAAGGAGTTGCACAAAAGTTTGAAAGTGGTGTTGCCAGAAGACGAGGAGAAACAAGAACCAATATCTGCCAACTTTCCAGAAAAACATACAAGAAGAGTGCAGTGGAATAAAAAGAGAATCAGAAGGGAATTCTGGATTGATGCTCAGGTTGCAAGATTCTAGATCAAGGACACAATGCTAGACCTAGGGTCGGATGTAAACATTCTACCTAGGAAAACATGGGAGGTGTTGGGGAAGCTGCAACTTAAATATTCACCAATACAATTGAGGATGGAAAATCAATATTGTATTTTGCCTATTGGAAGGTTGGAAGATGTAGAGGTGGATGTAGCGGGAGTAAAGACATATACTGAGTTTGAAGTGATTGATATAATGGGTGACAAGGACCCGTACCCAACACTTATTAGTATCGATTGGGCATAGGAAAAATATGCTGTCATTGACTTGAGGGAAGAGTTAATGATCTTTGAAGCAGAAGGGATGTGAGTGATATAACCCTTGGACCCATATCAAGGACCCAAGTTCACAGAACCTGTGCATGACAGAAACGAGTCAGGAATGCTAGACCAGCTGTACACACTAATGACAGGAAAGAGAGAGGATTATATAAATCCTACATCTGGAGGATCTGTTAGCTGGAGGAGTATTCAAAGCTCACAAAATGGTTCAGAAGCTGAGTGGGATGCATGGCAACAAGGGGGATATGAACTTGATACTAGATGCTACGCGAAGATATGCAGCATAAACTGGATAGGGGCAAAGGTAAGCGACTATCCCAAATTCCACGGTATTGAATCAATAAACATTTTTTTAAGCAAAGTAGACAGAGATATAAGAGAAGATCACAAGGTTTCATTACTAGATATTGCGTTACACGCCACACCGAAAAGGTGGTGGAGAGCGCACTGCAACACGTTGTGTGAATGAGTAACCATAAAGCGAGACATGAGAGAGAGGTTTAGTCAGGAAGAAGACCTGTTGCAGAATAGAGTGAAGTATAGAGGTAATTCAAATCCTAAGAAGCATCTAAAGGACTACATAGAAAATTGGGAAATAGAAAGGCTTCCGAAATAACTTTGGGTGCTTGTACTTATACAAACTCTAGGCACAATCCCACAAGCATGGTACATACAAGAGGAACTTCGTAAACAAACAACGAATTGGGATATCATGGCTAGCCAGTTCAACAACAACTTCTTGTTCAAAGATGCTGATTGATGCATGATTGAAACCTTATATGCCATAAAAAGGACCATGTTCACCCTGGACAGTTATTGGAAGGTTGCGTTGATGAGAAGTTTCTACAACATTTTTATGAAGCAGGTTATCCAGAATATATGTCCTGCGACAAAGTAGACGCAAAACTAGATGAAGATGATTTAGAAGGATTAAGACACCTGACCTTTGAGGAAACAGAAGGGGAAAGGGATATTCAAGAAAGTCTCGTAGGAGAAGCCACACACCTACTCTCGATGAAATTGTGAAAGCATAATATCGAATCAGATGATAAACCCAAGATGGCATCCATTGGAGATTACTAGGACGAACAAACAACAAGGGAGATCTTTGACCTGTTGCAAGAATATCAAGACTTATTCCCAACTTCGGTAGCTGAGCTAAAAGGGATAAAAGGGGACATAGGAGAGATGAAGATTGTGCTGAAACTAGATGCCCATCCAGTAAAGCACATGCCATATAGGCTAAACCCAAGAGTGAAAGAAAAGGTCAAGAGGGAGATTGAAAAAATGCTAGAAGCTAGAATTATATTCTCAGTGGACGAAGCATAATGGATTAGTCCAATCGTTATACAAAACAAGAAATACGCAATGGAGATCAGAGTCTATGTTGATTATCAAAGTTGAACAATGCATGTGTGCATGATCCCTTCCCAACACCTTTTAGCGATGAGGTTCTGGACAATGTAGCGGGCAATGAAGCGTATTCCTTCACTGATGGATTTTTAGGCTACCATCAGGTTCGAATAGCAGAAGAAGACAAGAGGAAGACAACGTTTACAACTGAATAGGGGTCATATGCTTATCATAATTCCGTTCGATTTGAAGAACGCACCTGCTGTTTTCTCAAGGATTGTTATAGCTGCATTCAGAGACTATATTCACAGGTTCCTGGAGGTATACATGGATGACTGGACAATGTACAGTTTACTGAAGAAACACACAAGCTTGTTGAGGGTCATGTTTGAGAGATGTAGACAATTGCAAATTTCCTTGAATCTAAAAAAATGCATCTTTGCAGTTCCATTTGGAACACTACTGGGCCATGTTGTTTGCAAAGACAGAGTCTGTGTAGACCCCGCAAAGGTTGCGAAAATCATTAACATGGAACCCCCACATAATGTAAAGTAGTTGTGGTCCACTCTAGGCCATACAAGATATTATCGACGGTTCATTAGGAACTACGCATCAATTAAAACCCCTATGGAGAAGTTACTGAAAAATATGAAAGCATTCACTTGGTCGGAGGCCTATCAAGCAACATTGAATAAGTTAAAAGAGAAACTAGTAAGCACTCCTATCCTTGTATACCTAGACTGGAACAAGACATTTCATGTACATATTGATGCATTAGGGATTGCACTAGGAGCAATATTGGCGCAACGAGGAGAGAGAAATATGGATCACCCAGTGTACTATGCCAGCAGGAAATTATCAACTGCAGAAAGAAACTATATGACAACAAAGAGGGAAGCACTGGCCATGGTTTACTCTCTACAAAAATTCAGGCATTATTTTTTGGGAGTGGCATTTAATTTTTTTACATACCATTCAACACTGAAGTATTTGGTGAACAAACTAGTATTGGAAGGCAAAATATGTCGTTGGTTATTACTCTTCCAAGAATTCACGTTTGAGGTAGTCATAAAACCCGGAAGGATAAATGTGGGGCCAAATCATCTATCAAGATTGGAGATAGGAGAGAATGAAGGGTCATTAGATGATCAGTTACTCGATGCCGACTTATTCAGAATAGAGGTAATTCCAGACTACTTAGAAGAAATTGTTGGGCTACTAACAACAAGGTACTACTCGGAGGGGTATACATCAACATATAAGCGACATCTAATAGTAAGGGCAATGGATTACCAACTAATTGCAGGACATCTCTACAAAATGGGTCTGGATCAAATTATGAGACATTGTGTACTTCAACACAAGAGAAGAAGTGCTCTGGGAATGTCACGCTGGAGTTGCGGGAGGCCATGTCAGAGGGAAAGCCACTGCAAGGAAAATACTGCACGCAGGATTATGGTGGCCAACCATCCACAAGGATTCTAAGGAATACACTAAAAATTGTGATGTCTATCAGAGAGTTGGAAATCCATCACGTCGAGATGAACTCCCTTTAAACCCAGTTCACACAGTGCATATTTTTGAGAAGTGGGCGATAGACTTCATCAGGCCTATAACACCACCAGCGCGACATTCACACACAAGGTACATAATAAAAACTATAGAATATCTCACACGATGGGCAGAAGCAACACCAGTCAAGGACTGTACAACCGACACTACTACAAGATTTATTTTTGAATACATAATATCAAGGTTTGGATGTCCAAAAATCCTGACAAGTGATCAAGGGACACATTTCATTAATGAAACTGTTGAATCTCTTCTTAAGAAATTTATGATTCAACATCATAAAAGTATCCCATACCACCCACAGGCCAACGAAACTGTTGAAGAATTTAATAAAACACTGTAGAAAGGCCTCACAAAAATTGTATCAACCAATAGGGACGACTGGGATGAACACGGGCCAACAACTTTATGGGCATACAGAACAACAGTGAAAAGAATACAAAAACAAACACCATTTCAACTAGTATATGGAAAAGAGGCAGTGGTCCCAGTGGAATTCATAGTGCCAAGCATGTTTATTTCTCAAGCAACAAAAATGACAGATGATGAAGCATTAAAAGAAAGAATGGATCAACTGATGGAACTGGACGAATTCAGATTCCTAGCTGAGTTTCACCAGTCAGTAAAGCAAAGGAGGCAAAAAGCTTGGCATGACAGACATATATGAAATAAAACATTCCAAGTCGGAGATCATGCGCTGTTATACGACAACAAATTCCAAAAGTTCCCGGGTAAGTTGCAAATGCATTGGCTGAGCCCATTTATAGTTGCGGAAATCAAAGGTTCTAGAGTGGTAAGGCTAGGAAAACTAGATGGTGGAATTCTACCGAGATGGGTGAACGATGCACACATGAAACCCTTCCACATGCCAAAAGGCACACAATCAAGTTAAGGGGTCTCAGAGACAAGCCCACAAGTAGGTAGTAGTCAATAATGCCTAGTAAAGTTATTACCAATTTCATTTGAAGTTCATGTCTTTTGTAGTATTATATCTTTTTCAATAATAAGAAAAGGCATCAATAAGGTTGCGGCAAAATTGGCCATGATACCACAACCCATTTTTGGTCGGGGGAATAGTTATATGCTTTGCCAGTCTTAACAGCCACACGCTTTGTCAGTATTTTCTGTCATACGACTAGTGTTTTCCATAATAAGTAACTAGTAATACAACTGTTAGATAGAGGCCCATAAAATATTTTCCCGTTAGGAACAAATTTAGCTAATAAATACACCCCATCACAAAAAAATTATTAACCATGCGGCCCAATCTGTCCTTCCCCATTACAAGTCATAGATTTCAGGTCCAAGTCAGTCGACGATGTTAAATCATGGGGAAAGTTTCAGTAGTAATTAGTTGCCAAGTCCAGTCAGAAAATGTCGTGTCAAGTCCGTCTACTTAATTTGCATGACAATGCAAGAAACTACATAATTTCAAATGCAGGTAGCAGAAGAACTCCAAATTTTCTCTGAAGAATAGTAGTAGCAGAAGGGCAGAAGTTTGAGGCCTCTAGTAACAATTGTCTACCAGAGATGAAGATCAATGGAAAAAGGAATTATTTTAGTTCCAAAAGATAGACTCAATGAGCGAATTATCTTGTTGGAAAATCCGTATGGAAAATATGATAAATCTACCTTTGTCGACAATGATCTTATGGATTGCTTCTAGTTTCCAGTGCTAAAGAGGGAGGTTTATACAGAGAAAGTTCCAAAGGAAGATGGAATGATGACAACCAAGGTCAAAGAATATTTCATAGGTCTACAATGATCGACGTTAATCAATCTGAGGAGTCTATTGTTTTTCGGCACACAACCGGCTGCAATGCAGTGCATGAAGCTCCTAACCAGCAGAATGCGCTGTGGCTCAATAAGGAGTATACAATTCATGTAGATTTTATCCATTGTCTCGTAGGACTCTCGGTAGGAGGAAATGCTGTGAATACAACATTCCAAGTAGGAACAAAAAGAGAAAAGAAGGAAGTAGAGAACAATTATTATGGAAAATATGGAGCAAAGCGTGGGGGCAGGGGAGAAAAGATTGATCTTATTATAAAATTTGAGATAAGACTTGCTTGCTACATAATAGCAGGCAAAACAATGAGACACTTTGCAAGAAACGAGTGCACTCTGGACAAAATCTCGATTGTGGAGCATTGCTGTAAGGGAGAAGTGCTCAACTAGTCAAATTTTGTGTTAAATGATCTTTTTGAGGCTTGTGAGGATATCTACAGAAGGAGTACTAATTTCATATTTGGATACATAGTGATGAATTTAGGAATGTGGAAGTGGCGACCACCAAGAGGAAGGGAGATGATGTAGATTACTGAAGGACAATTGATATCGCTAAGGTATGAGCCATGGAGAGTTTCAGGAGACCCGAGCAACAAGGAAATCAATGAGGTGGTCTTCGCCGAATAGTATGAGCTGATGCTGGACATAATTAGGTCGATGGAAAGAATACCCAAACTACTTCTGAATGAATTTTCACAAGACATCTGGTTTGGAGTCTCACATGGACACACGTACCTCAGACCAAAATGTCTCCACCCTCAGACCTTTAAGATGAAGCCACAAAAATTTGTTCTAACTAAGGCAACACTCCATAGAGAGATTGGGTCATGGTCGAGGATTGCATGTGATATCACTGAAGGGAAATACCATTATCTGTTTGACAGACTGAGGCCACAGTCACAAGTAGGGGAAGTGGGAGAGAGCAACAGAAAGAGACAGGCTGAGGAAGACATAGAACCAATGGTGCTACAAATGGAACAAAAAATGTTTGCAATAAGGCAGACAATCACAAGATTTGGTGAACCTTCAAGTGAGACAACCCAATCTAGGTTTTTTCAAGGTTCTATTATGTTTACTTCAATAACCACAACCCTGTTAGCTGTGGAAATTCCTACTGTTGGCCCTGAAGCTCAATCACAACCAACAATCCCGAAGCCCAAGAAGAAAAGAGTAGTAAAAAACCCGACAACCAAGAAGCCCAGAACTACCGAAGCAATTCACATTGTTGACCTCACTGATGAGGTCAGAAAATCGATATCCGCATCACCTATTGTTGAAGAAAATCCCCAAAATTCATCTCCCTTTCCACCACTGTCGCGGAAACCTTCTGCGCACACAACCTCCACCTCTGTAACCCTGTTAGAAAACATCCCCCTGGTACAAGGATGACAACTGAATAAATGGAATTAGACTCAACCCAATAGCCTAGAGGGGCCAACGATAGAAATGGTGCCCAAATAGCCTCGCTAGTATCGTTACTTCTCGGGTTGAGCCCACTCCAGGGGGAGGAACCAATCACGACCATTGCGCAGTTAGTGGGAAATGAGCACTACCAGTCAATATTTCCTATAAATTTCCCATTGGTCCCCAACCCTAATATCATTCCCTCCACTCCCCAGTTCACCCCACAATCACAACCAATAAACTCTCCCACCTCCCACTCTGAAAAATCCATTTCCAACAGCTTACCCATTCAAGCAAACTTTCTAGATTCCAACACAATGTACTCCGAGACACTACAACACTGGTCATCGACACAACTATTTGCATTCATCCAGCAAGCTGCGCAAAGAGCTAAAAGGATACATGATGACCTAGTTCGGGAACACAAAGAGCAGAAGTAACAACTACAAGAGGTCATAGAGGAAAGAGATCACCTGAGACATACAAATATTGGTCTGCAGGCGTAGGTTGACCAGGTGACAGAAATTTCGGTCACTATGGCCAACGATAACAGATGTTAACACAGAAGCCCCAAAGGACATTGCAACATGCACATTGGAAAATTGCTGCGACCACATTCAAGTAGCATGCTCAAGTCTGGTGGAAACAAGCGCTGACATGAAGAAAAAGATGGAGATGGTCAGATCAACATTTACAAATCCGGTGGAGATATATGCCCAGACAATAGATGAAAAAATCAGTGCAGTGGCAACCAAGAAACAAGAACTCGCTGAAGCATTAGCCGATGGATACACCCTAATGGAAAGAGTTCATGACTGGCCAAGAAGCCTCGCCATAAAGAATCAACCAGTATATCCTATGAGGGAAAAAATTCAAATCTTGTTTTCCAACATCAAGGAATATACAAACTCCAACCAACTCCAGAAGATCGACGAACAAATCGTAGCTATTCAAGCACAGGTTTCTCATATAGAGGAGGAATCAGTGAAAACTAAAATTATAATCTGAGACCTGATACCTCCGGTCCGACTACAAGTACTGACCCTAAAGGAAGTCTGTAATAATAGTGGGGAACAATGGAACACTTGCAGAGTCAAAATCCAAGTGAACTAATGTCAAATGCAGCAGAATACTTTACCCAACAGGATGATTCAATCATAATTGCATGAGAAGCTTCCCTCCATAAATACAACGAATTTAGGCAGAAAACGACCACCGCCGTTCCTGCGTTGGGGCCTTCATTTGGGAAAGAAGGACAACATGGAGAAGAAGGGGTGGTCGAAGAAGGAATCACCCAGCCAATGAAAGAGGATACAACAGAAGCAGTAGCTCATCAGATGGAAGAACAAGAGTAGCCACCAATAGAAGCATCTACAGAAACAACAATAGGAACTGCAGTGCTCGAGATAGATTGACTTGGGGACGAGTCAAAGAACCGTGGTCGGGGCTTGTTGGGGCCTTCATTTTGAATTTTGAAAGATTTTGAAGATACAAAGAAGGGAAAATAGGTGGAAGAAGTAATGGTCAAGTTGTGGATAAGACAACTAGAAGTGAAACATGAACAAGAAGTTGCAGGATGGTCATGATAAGGTGTCAGCCGAGCGGACAAGGTGGATGAGAGGCAGCCGAGGAACGAAACAACCTAGTAGAACTGGTAGCAAAAACAATAGAGGATAATACAAAAGGAGGAGGCCGTAAGGAGAGATAGGTTGAATAGTTCTGGTCATGAGAAAGAAGTGAGGAGGATGTTAGCTACCAAAGCATCTGACCTAAAGGCCAGAGCAGTAATCTGGGAGCTAGAGTTGAAGTCTGTTGAAATCTGCAATGTTATATAAACTAGGTATTTCATGCAATTGTCTATGGCTGAGGCCAAATGTATAATGTAATTAACTTTCTGTTGGATTAATATAAATGAGAATTCAGACTGGTTATTTGGTATGATGTGTGTGTTTGGTTATGATTCATGGACCTACAAATATTTGAATGTGTTGCAAGTCTATTCTTAAGTTATATTGATCATCATGTTGATATATTGTTAGTATGAATATATGCTCAGGGTTGCATATAGAGTAATGGTTAAGATATCCCCGACCCTATACTGAACCCTTCGTAGTTTCGGTCACGACACGCCTTGGGTGAGATTCCTTATCCCTCCGGGTAAGGTGAAAATGCGACGTTTTCCTAGACTACAACGAACCATTGTTGGCTCTTTGTGCCTGAACTCAGGGTCCTTCCCTGATGTCATTTTTGTGTCAACAACATTGGAGGATAAGACTCCATGAGAGGTATGGACTGGTAAGAAACCTTCTCTTTCACATCTGAGGGTATTTGGATGTGATGCATATGTACATGTTCCAAAGGAGAAAAGAACAATGTTGGATAGTAAATTTGATAAGTGCATCTATATTGGATATAAATATGGTTTAAAAGGTTATAAGTTTTGGAACCTAGAAACAAGATTGTGTACAACTGAATGTGGCATTTAGAGAGGCGAAAGATGTTATTAAACATGAAGTCCTACCAAAGGAACTTGAGAAGATAGAGTTTTAGATAAAGGAGGAAGAATCAGACTCTACTATAGAAAAGAATCATAAAATGAAGAGCCACAAAATTCGGCTGTGAGAAGATTAGTTCAAGAAAGAAGGCAACCAGAAAGGTATAGTCCATCTACTTTCTATTTTAATTTTGCTTTATCTATACTGATGATGATCCCAGAACTGTGAAGGAAGCAGTAGATTCATAGGATGGAAAACTCTGGAAAGAGGCCATGGTTGATGAAATGGCATCTTTGCACAAAAATGAGGCTTGGGATATGGTGGAGTTGTTGACTCGAAGGAAACCCATTGGCAGAAAATGGGTGTTTAAGAAGAAGATGAATGCAAAAGGAAAGGTGGAGAAATACAAAGCTTGGTTAGTAGCA
Source organism: Pinus tabuliformis (assembly GCA_031772625.1). Lineage (NCBI taxonomy): Eukaryota > Viridiplantae > Streptophyta > Pinopsida > Pinales > Pinaceae > Pinus > Pinus tabuliformis. The sequence continues at coordinate 831,462,873 of CM062813.1, forward strand.
AAAGGTTATTCCCAGGTGCCGTGAATTGATTTTGGTGATATGTTTTTCTCCCGTTTCCAAGGTAACTTCTATTAGATTAATTTTATCTGTTACTACTGCTTTTGATTTTGAGGTAGAATAGATGGATGTGAAGACAATATTTCTTCACAGGGATATGGAAGAAGAGATCTACATGAAGCAACCTGAAGGCTTTGTGGTGAAGGGTAAGAAATAACCGGTATGCAAGTTAAAAAAGTCTCTATATGGGTTAAAACAATCACCAAGGATGTGTTATCAGAAATTTGATACATTTATACGGGCACTTGGCTTCACCAGAAGCAAAGTAGATCACTATGTGTATTTTAAATTAATTGGTGACCATGTCATTTATCTAGTCTTGTATGTGGATGATATGTTGCTTGTTGGAAATGACAAAGAAATTATCTAGGATTTGAAGACCCAATTGTCCTCCAAATTTGACATAAAAGATATTGGTGCTGCAAAATATATTTTGGGCATGGAAATTAAACGAAATTAGGCAAAGAGGAAGCTCTGGTTAAACTAGAGGAAGTATGTTGAGACAATACTGCAGAGGTTTAATATGCAGGATAGTGAACCGGTGAAGGTTCCTATTCCTTTAGGTGTAAATTTATCTGATGAAAAATGTCCTAAGACACAAGAAGAGGAAGAGGACATGTCCCATGTTCCATATGCAAGTGCAGTCAGTAGCCTGATATATGCAATGGTCTGTACTAGACCATTGCAAATGTAGTTGGAGTATTGAGCAGGTTTATGTCAAAACCAGGGAAGGAGAATTAGACAAAAGTGAAGTAGATTTTTAGGTATTTGCGTGGCACTAGTGATTGTGGTTTGTGCTACCAAGGAAGACCATGATTGAGCAGAGTTTTGGACACCCGTGGCTTTGTTGATGCAGACTAGGATGGAGATCTGGATTAGAGAATATCTACAAGTGGGTATGCGTTTAACCTATTTGGAGGTGCAGTCAGTTGGATGAGTAAGAGACAGTCTATAGTGGCGCTTTCAACTATAGAAGCAGAATACATGGCAGCCACTCATGCAAGAAAGGAAGCACTTTGGTTGCAGAGATTGTGTTCAAGTATGGCGTTAGTACAATGAGCTATAGGGATAGAATATGACAATAAAAGTGCAATTTTATTGGCAAGGAACCCTACTTATCATTCAAATACAAAGCACCTTGACGTTTAGTATCACTTTGTGAAGGATATGGTTGAGGGAAAAAAGGTGTTGCTGGTAGAGGTGGACACATTGAAGAATACTCCAGATGCATTGACAAAGTTTGTGAGCACTAAGAAGTTCTCTTGTTGTAGAGAAACAATGGGCATTGTAGGGTTGGATAAATGACTTAGCTCTCTCGTGGCCCCCTGTGGAAATAAAAAAGCAAGTGGGAGAATGTTGGGTTGTGTTATATTCTTTCCACGACTACACCACGCGTGGGGGGGGGGGGGGGGGTAACAGGAGGGGGAGAGCCCCCCTACACGGGGTTCGAGATTTTTTTTTTTTTTGGACCCTATATTAGGTGGGCGGACCTACCTATGGTTTTGTGCATGGATTTCACACATGGTTTTGGGCATGATGATTTTATGTCCATGGTATTTTGTAGATCTGTTCAAGGGAACTGCAGTTATGTTCTAATCCAGGGTTAATGGATTGGGGTTTACTGATGCTTCAACACGTATATGTATGTATTGTAACATTGAAAGGAACACAATGAAAAATCAATCTGGTAGTCCCGATTTTTTGATCCAGGGGAAAATCTCTGTGTATATCTGTTTTATGTTTTAGGCTCTCACCATTGTTTATTTTCTGTTTTTAGAATTCGTATGCAAGTAATTTCTGTACGGGGTTAAAACCTACAGGAACAAGCAGTTTCATTCTCACATCGATGCATCAGATATCGCCTTGGGAGTCGTCTTGGTTCAACCCGAGGATGGAAATATTTATCAGAGCATCTATTTTGCTAGCATAAAATTGTCCACAGAAAAAACGAATTATGCCACAATTGAGCGTGAAGAGCCTGTGGTGGTGTATTCGCTACAAATTTTTCAGCACTATCTTCTAGGGGTCTGTTCAAAATTTTCACTAATCATTCTGCCCTGAAGTACTTAGTGAACAAAACTGACTTGAAAGAAGGATTTGCAGATGGATTTTGTTATTCTAGGAGTTCACATTCAGTGTAATTGTCAAGCCAGGAAGGCTGAATGTGGGTCCTGATCACCTCTCCTGGTTGGAGTCAGGAAAAGCTGAAGGGTTGATAGGTGATCAATTTCTAGATATTGACCTATTTTGGGTCGAATTCATACCATAATACTTGGAAGATATTGCAATATTTCTTGCCATAGGTAAATTCCTGGACAAGTACACAACAACACAATAAAGGCACATGGTGTTTCACACTACAGGTTATCAATTGATCACAAGACAATTGCACAAGTTGGGCCTTGATCAAATAATGTGAAGGTGTGTGTTTTATGATGAGAGACATGACATATTGTAGGAATTCCACTCAAGAGTTGTGGGTGGGAATGTTGGAGGGAAAGCCATTGCGATGAAAGTGTTGTAGGTGGGACTCTCGTGGCCAACACTTTTTCGTGATGCAAAGGAGTACACCAAGGGATGTTGTTATAGACATTTTTGGGCACTGCAACCCCAATCAAACATGTCCATAAACCAAGGGCTCCTAAGTCCCTAAAAGTGTTGTCTCATACCCTAAAGGAACAAGGTCAGCTGATTACATCATCTCCCAGAAGTTCTCCACAGGAAACTGCTCAGAACTGGTCAAAACTAGACCATACAGGTTGCTCAGTGCTAAGGGTGTGATGCATCCCACTGCCCGGTGTAAAGAGTGCGATGCATATTGAAAAGCCCTTCTGTAGGTTGCGATGGGCGAGAGTGGACAAATGGCAGAGACAATTTGTGAGGTGGATGATCATAGAATCTTCCAGAAACTTCTCCTATGACACTTGCCTCTTTGAATTTGCCCAGGGATGAGTAGGAGATCATCAATCTCCAAGTGGAATCAAGAACTATCAGAGAGAGGACACTAATCAAAATCCCAGAAGTTGACTCACCCCCCTGCAATCATCTATATATGGATCCCTCATCCCAGAGATCCAGAGGCTGGAATTTTGTATCTTGTAAGGAAGTGCTGTTGGTTTCTTGGTGGAACATCATAGTGTTGGGTGATCTAAGATTTTCATGAGGTGAAAGAAGGGCTTTCATGCTGGAGGATGACGCTGGGTCAGAACAATTGGTTTTAATCCTTTTTGCTATTCTTGATATTAATAAAGCTATTCAATTTTTACTCCAAATTCTTGTAAGTTTGATGATATATGCATTTGTGTGGTCAATATATATATGGTCCTATATTGTTTATGATCGTATATCTTTGTTCTTCGATAGTATTATGCTGCTTTGATTCCACAGTGATCTTTGAAGCTGTGTAGACAAGGGAGAAGCGATAAGGATCTGTCAGAAGGGAGAAAAACCAAGCAAGGAACCAAGTGCAAGATTGAGGTTGGTACCTTTGTTCCCCTCTTATCTACTTCTCATAAAGGAAAACGAAAGTGGTTTTAGTGTGTTTGTTTCTAAGATAGCTACCAGTCTTAGTGGGACTAGCAGCTCCGAGTGGACACTAGATTTCCCGATAACAGATGTGACATCTATCAAAGGGTTCGGAAGCCATCACATCGAGATGAACTTCCTTTGAAACTATTACGAGCACTCCAACCCTTTGAAAAGTGGGTCATTGAATCTGTGGGACCTATTAACACACCTGCTCTCCACTCACACGCTAGATACAATATTACCGCCACAAAGTACCTTACGAGATGGGTTGAAGTTACATCAGTCAAAGGTTGGATGATAGAAACTGCTGCCAGGTTCATCTTCAAGAACATCATCACTAAATTTGGGTGCCCTCGAAGCCTCACCAGAGATTGGGGACCCACTTCATTAATCCGACGACCGCTTCATTAATGCTGCAAAAATTTAGGATACAACACCATAAGAGTAGCCCGTATCACTCTCAAGCAAACAATATTTTGGAAGCTTTAAAAAAAATATTAGCGAAGGGACTCACCAAGATATGCTCGACTAATAGAGACGATTGGGACAAATAGGTGCCAATCACACTTTGGTCTTATCATACTACCATCAAATGGTTATTCAAGCACACACCCTTCCATATAGTATATAGATGTGAGGTCGTAGTACCTACCGAGTTTACCATCCCCAATCTTTTTATTGCACAAACCACCTGCATGACAAAGGATGAATCAATTCCAAAGTGATTGGAAGATCTCTGGGAGTTGGATCAAGCTAGCTTTTTTGGCATATTTCCACCATACTGTCAAGAAGCAGAGTTAGAAAGCAGGGCATGATAGGCACATCAAATGAAAATCTTTCAAAGTTGGAGGGCATGTTTTTCTATATGAAAGTAAGCTCTTAAAGTTTCTTGGAAAGCTAAAAATGCATTCGTAGGACTGCTTGTAGTTGCGGAGGTGAAAGAATCAGGAGTTTTCAATCTCACACAATTGGATGGAGTCCTATTTATTGGATGGGTGAATATGCATGCCTGAAACCTTTCCATGGCTCAACTAGTTTGATATCAAAATGATTTGATCTCTTGAAGGGGATCGTAGGTAGGCCTAGGTAGGGTCAGTCAATTCTTTTAGTTTGTCAGTTGTGTCCATCAGTTAGTCGTTCCAGTTAAATTTTGTCATGAATAAATTTTCGCCAATTCTTTCAGTTGTGGGAGTTGCTTCACCCCTTCGCAACCGTTCATGGTCCTAGAGTCACGCAAGTCAGTTGTTGTATCCATAATAATCAGGAATAATTCCCTTTGTTAGTTCAAATTTAGGCTAAAATCCTCCTCTAATACCCTCGACATGAGCTGTTCATCACCTCCTAAGCGTCTTTCATCATATCAACATAATTACCCATCATTCCCAGCCTCCTTTTCCATTTTTTGCGTCATTCGAGTTAGGTCCGGCTGGCCATCATTATTGCTGCCATGGTTGGGATCGAGTGCGAAAAGCTCCCATATTAATTAGCTAAGAGGCAAAATAAAAAAATTCATGTCTAGCATTTCTATTTAGTTTGCATGGAAACGATAAGCTTCTCAGTATGAAAAGTCGACGTGGTTGAGTTGCCAAGTTTAGAGTCTGTATCAAATTTCCCCCATTCCCAACCCAAGTTCAAGCCTTGAGCTTTCTTTGTACATCACCGTCGCACTGTAGCCATGCGAAGACCATAATCTCGGTCCTATATGTTGAACCAAAAAAGAGAATTACAAAGATAAAGCTTCTTTATGACAATTATGATAATGTTGTGCTTGTAGATAATGACCTCTGTGACTCGTTTCATTTTCCAGCAGTCAAGCAGGAAGTCTACACCGAAATTGTTACCAAATAGGATGGAAACCAGTCGACAAGAGTTACAGATGATTTCAAAGGATTACAGAGGTTGATGCTGCTGCATTTATGGAGTCTTCTAGCATTTGGCACTATGGGAGCAACAACGTAGCGTGCAAAATTCCTCATCAGTAGGATGCATGGAGGGTCTCTATGGCTCGATAAGGAACACCCAATCCAGGCACTGACTTACAGGGTTTTCTACTGCTGGATCCGCAGTATCAACCACATTCCAGAATAGTTCCAAGCGGGGGAAGAAGAAAGGTGATGAAAATTATTATAGCTAATATGGTACCCAGTGTGGGGGCAAAGGTGCTCTAATAGAGCCAATCAACAAGCCCAATGTCAAATTCTCTTGTTACACGATTTCTAGGAAACTCATGCGACATTTCTCAAGGGATGAATTCACATTGGATACAATCTCGGTTGCGGAGGCTTGTGTGCAAGGCACATAGTTGAATTGGTGTAGTTTTCTGCTAACTGAACTCTTTGATGCTTGTGAAGATGTATATAAGTGGGCCACTCATTTTATATATGGATAACTCATTTTCTCCTTGGCCATGTGGAAATGGTCCCACCATAGGGGTGAGATATGGAAACAATTACTGAAGACCAACCTCTTTCTCGATGGTATTTACCATGGAAGACCTCTAGGGACCCCAACAGCAAGGAAATCAATGAAGCCTCTTTTGCTGGCTGGTACAAGAGAATGCTAGATATCACCAGGGCTAGACTTGACCAAAAATCCCATCATTTCTCCTTGATGAATACTCCTAGGATATCTGGTTTGGCGTGAGTCATGACAACACCTAGGTGCGGCCCCAATGTGTCAACTCTGACACATTCCAGATGCGGGCCCAAAAGTTCATGTTATCAGAAGAAGCCTTCTATGTTGAAGTTTCTTCTTGGTCTGGGATTGCAGGAGAATTTTGGAAGGGGAAGCACATACACTTGTTCGAAGGAATGGTGCCTTAGCTATTACCTGGGAAAACCCCTTCAGCCTCAAGGAAGCGACATGCTGAGGAAACTCTGACCCCAGTCTTCAAGGAGCTTGAGACACATATGAAATCCTTACATGCCACTTTAGATAATAATGACATATTAGTAAGTCCATTCCCTCCCTTTTCTGAATTTCAAAGTTCAACTCTGTTCATTTCTATGACCTATGGCTATGTTCTTGCTTCAATTCCTTCAATGGGCCCTCACTCTAATCCCGAACCCACAATTTCGAATTTCCAGCCTCTGGTCACTAAAATTCCCTCGGTCCCTAAGAAAAAGATCAAAATGACCTCCAACCAAGTTGTTGACTTGACTGACCAAGAACCTCAATCGCACACCTCTACACCGGTCACCGAAGAAAATCCACCTTCCACTTCTGTCGTTTCCCTCAGGTCGTGTAATCCATTGCCCCACACAACCTCCACCTCTGACACCATATCCTACATACCTCCATCTGGATCTCTACTTGGTACTAAAACATAAATGGAGGTAGACTCTGTTATCAAATCAGTGACCGAAGTTATGAATGGGACACTTCCAATTCATCCTTCGAGAGTAGAATCTGTTCATAAATCTATGTTGTCTTTATTATTTGAATCTACCGACCTAATGGTTACTAGTTAGGTTATTGGCTCCAAGCCTCTCAATCCAAGAACCACCCACTCTGTGCCGCTACACGATGAATCTGTCCCTCATCACCACTGCACTCCACCCCAACCCACATTAGTTCTCATGCTGCTGAGCCTTGAGAGAAAGAAGAATCACTCCAAGGGAAATATGAGAAATAAGTTGCTAGTGGGAAACCAATGCAGACCTAGGCCCCTCAACCCTCCACCATGATTCCCGATGAATTCTAGGGTTGGTCCTCAGGTTAATTAATGAATTTCATTCAACTGGATGCACACCAAGCAGAGGCATTGCACAACATTTTTTCAATTACACATGCCCAACAACAACACCAGATCCTTTCCCTCACTGCAGAAAGAGATAATATACTCCAGGAGAAAGAGCATATGTAGAGTCAGGTCGAGTAGATTACTACGAAGTTCCAAGATCTATGGCCCTCAGTTGCAAATATCGTCGTAAATGAACCCGAAGACTTCTCGGCCTGCAACCCCTTAGAATGTTGTGACCACATCAAATCAACCTACATTGATCTTGATCCAGGTGGATATTGGTGGCCACCCTCCTATTCCACTTGGTGCCCCACCATTGTTTCTTTCAGTTTTTAGTTTCATTAATTGTAGAACAATTTACTATTTTTGGTAGTTTTTCGGGTCCTGAACTTCCAGAGCCATTTTGAGGCCCTAAACAACGTTTTTGTTGTTGGAAAATTGGCGATGACAAATGTTTGTAGTTGAAAGTTATAGTGCTTAGATAGATATTTCTAATGAGGTATTGTGCATGTCAAACATATATCTTATGCCAAAGTTATGACCCCAGGAAGTTGATGTACCAATTTACCCCAAGAGGGCCCACAATTTTGATGATTCATCTCCACAGTTTTTGGATGTTTAGGGTTTTCCATTGTTTCACAATAATAAATAGGCCTTTTAGCCTCATTGCAACGCAATTTAGAGGCATGTAGCCACCACATCTCTTCTCATAGATAAGCTACCATCACTCGAGCTAGTTTATTTCCATTTTGTATGTAAGCATATTTCAATTCTTTGATAATATTCAAATGAAGTGTTATTTCTACTGCATCTATGTATTTATGGTTATATATGTATTCTTTTGCATTCCTATTTAATTTTGGATTAGTGGTATTAGAGCGGTATGCTCTTTCTCTATTTTTCTTTGCATGTCCCAATGAGGTCAGGGTATAAGGAGTTAGGGCTCGAACTGGTTGAACCTTTGCAAGACCAGCCTCACAAACCCCGAAGGCCTCCTATGGCGAAGGAAAATAAAGAAGAGGGAGCAGGAGATCCTTTTAAAATATTGCTCGAAGAAGCTCTCAAGTGACAGAGGAACGCGACGATGGACAAATTTTCCTAGATCCTTCAGCAGATACCCACAGGTGACCATCTTCTTCCAGCAACCATTCTAGAAGCCTCACTCCCTTTAAGGTCAAATTAACTTTGACATCCCCATATTTGAAGGTCAGATAGATGCAGATGTTGTAGATAAATGGTTAAATATTCGAGAAGGATATTTTTCACTTCATGATTTTTCCAAACAAGAAAATACTAATTTTGCACTCCCTAAAGTCACCCCCCACATCAAGGTCTGGTGGGAAACCTACTGTGAGAAGAGGGATGAGAGTGGACCCTCACTATTTTCAGCTGCACCCACTTGGAATTATTTTCGAGACGCCATTAAGGAACAATATTACCCTGTCGGGAGCTATGAGGATAAATACATAAAGTGGACCACACTGCGGCAAGGAAGGGACCAAGACATGCCATAGTTCACAAATATTTTTCATACCCTTCGCAAGAAGTTGGGTATCAAGCTGCACATGTACATGTAGGATGAGATGGAGTTCTTGGACATCTCCTCACTCGACACAACCTGTCAATACACTATCAAGATCGAGCAAAAATTAAAACAGAAGAAGAAAGACTTTGGATTTGAGAATCCAAAGCAAGGGAAAGGCACCCCCAAACCGTAGAACAAAGGAAAAATCCAAGGCGAGGTGACCCAAGACAACCTGCCGAAGCCACAAGCAAAGAAAAGCACCATGAAGACAAATAAGGAGACAGGAAAATGGTGTGAGTTCCATAAGAGCCCCACTCACAACACAAGTGAGTGTCAGACAAAGTAGTTACTAGTGGCCGAGATGAAGGCTTCCAAATCAGATGCATGTTCTGACTTCGAGTCAGAACCCGACAAGGGGAGTGAAAAAGGGAAGCAAATTATTGATTTTGAGCCCATTGCCACCATTTCCAGCACCAAGATCCAGAAGGATGAGCCCGAAGATTGACAAGATGGGGAGTGCATCTTCCACTCATAGATGTGGGTGAAGGGTTCTCTATTGTGGTTCATTTTCGAAAACGGGAGCCAAAAGAACCCAATTTTAGTAGAGGTCATGAAGTGGCTGGGCTTACCGAACACAACACACCTGCAACTGTACACCATCGTGTGGCTTCACTAAGGACAAGATCTCTGCATCTGCCAATAATATCGCCTTCCCTACAACATCAAGCCCTTCACATATGAGGTACTGTGTGATGTTTCTCCTCTTGAAGTTTGTGATTTATTATTAGGCTAACCATACCTGTGGAAGTGACACATTGTGTATGAGTCTAGGCCTCACACTATTATTATTACTTTGGGCAATAAGTTGTATAGGATACCAGAGGTAGCACCACTTACCACCATCTCCTTGATCACTGCGAAGAAATGCAATAAGATCATTTCCAAGACCGGAAAATTTGTTTTCCTTATGATTCACCCCCAGGGAAATAAGAATATTGTGGCCACGACCTCCACATAGGGCTCCTCTGCACAACAACAACATATGGGCAAGGTCGTGGAGGAGTACATGGACATCTCCACCTCACCTACAAGGGGTACCTCGACAATGTCAGGTCAAGCACTCCACGAATCTGACCCCAGGAGTGTCGCTACCCAATGGACCGATCTTTTGATGTTTTGTTCTAGAGAATGTTGAAATCAAGAGGTAAATTTAGGAGTTTTTAGACCAAGTTCATCACCTTGTGGGATCCCAATTGTGTTGGTACAGAATAAGGAGGAGAGCTGGAGACTCTGTATTGACTATCGGGCGTTGAACAAGGTATCCAATCCCAGAGATTGATGACCTTCTTCACCAGCTCAAGGGGACCAAATATTTTAGCAAGATTGACATGATTTCTGGCTATCACCAGGTACCAATCAAACCCTCCAATGTGTGGAAGACTTCATTTAAATCCAAGGAGGGTCTTTTCTAATGGTTAGTCATGCCATTTAGGTTGAAAAATTCCCCCGCAACCTTCATGAGGTTGATGGGAAATGTTTTGTGACCCTTCACCAACTCATTCGTGGTGGTGTATTTGGATGACATCTCGATCTTCATCAAGAGTTGGGAAGAGTACCTCCACCATATTCAACATGTCCTCTAAACTTTGTCGAAACACAAGTTGTGTGCAAATTTGGAGAAATTCACATTTTGTATGACTAAGGTTCAATATATAGGGTACATCATTAATGAGCGGGGTGTGTATGTGAACCCAGCCAAGATACAAGTCATTCATGATTTTCTAGCCCCAACCACTCTAACAAAGCTTCACAACTTTCTAGGTCTTGCCAATTTCTACCATAGGTTTGTGTTGGGGTTCTTTCATATCACTTGGCGTTTGATTCAAGTCATCGAGGGAGGAGTGAAAGTAAAGTTATTTTGGTATGAATCCAAACAAAAGGCATTTTTCGAGTTGAAGCATTGTCTATGCTCTGCACCAATGCTCACATTACTAGATCCACAACAACCATTTGAGATTGAGACAAATACCTCCGACTATGCTATTGGTACAGTTCTTACTCAACAGGGGCATCTAGTGGCATATCACAATGAGACAATTTTAGACACAGTCTGAAAGTATCCCACTTATGATAAATATATGTATTCCATTGTGTAGGCCTGCCGACAATTGAAGCATTACATTTTGGAGAAGGAAATGGTCATCCACATAGACCACCGAACCTTGTAGTTCATACAGACACAAGGGAAGTTGTAGAATGATCGCCATCATAAATGAACCACAAACCTACAAAAATTCCATTTGAACATTAAGTACAAGAAGGGAAGCACCAACAATTTTGCAGACTGCCTCACCGATAGTTGGTCATGGCGCTGACCACTGTGATCGAATCTTGTGGGTACGGGACTTTGGGGTGGCCACATCTTTACAAAAGCGATCCAAAATTCAACAACACATACCAGACACTCCTGAAAGGTAAGAAAGTTCCAAATTTTCACCTCTAGGATGCACTATTATGCCACTTAGGAAACTTCAGTGTTCCTTCAGGCGAGCATGCCAAGATGATTTGGGAGGCACACTACAATCAGATTGCTGGACACTTCGGGGTAGAGAAAATAGTGGCAATGTTGCAAAAGTATTTTTATTGGCCGAACCTTCGACATAATGTTTGGAAGTACATCATATCAGGCATTGCTTGCACCATTTCTAAACCGATCATCAAGAAGAAAGACCTATATACTCCTATGCCTACTCTTAAATGACCTTGGGAATCCAAATCCATGGATTACATGTCAGGTCTTCCTTCTATTAAGTATCACAACGACTGCGTTTTTTTGGTTGTCGAAAAATTCTCTAAGATGACCATTCTGGCGGCCTATAAGAAGAGTATCACAATAGAAGCCACTACTAAGTTTTTCTTTGAATGATTCTAGGTTCACTTTGGGATCCACAGTGAATTATCTCAGACCAAGACAACAAGTTCCTAAGTACATTTTGGACAAGTCTCTAGTCGATGCTGGATACCAAGCTCACTGAGTCCATGAATTTCCACTCCCAAAATGATGGCCAAACAAATGTTGTCAATAGGATGATTGTACATATTTTTCGCATGTTCAAATTGAAGCATCCATGCACATGGGATGAAAGACTCCCTTATGTCCAACACAACTACAACAGAGCTCTCCATAGCTCAACTGGCCAAAACCCCTTTCAGGTGGGGTTGGGATTCCAGCCACTATGCCCCATTGATGTGGCTATACCAATTGTAGCTACGCAGATAGATTTAGCTCATGTCCACTCCGAAGCTGATGGGGTTAACAACTTCATTGAGCGCATTCATCACATCCACCAATAGGTCCATGACATATTGGACAAAGCCAATGCTAAGTACAAGCAGTGACATGATCAACATTGGGTGCCACACAAGTTACAAGTGGGTGACAAAGTTTGGTTATATTTGTAGAAGGAGCGCCCCCACAAGTAGAAAATGGTGAAATTAGTGACTAAGTGACTAAAAAAGTTAATCACCACAACTTTTCCAAGTGAAATATTACCAAAAATTAGAAATATTAAGAGACCCAACTAAAAACGACTAACATAAATGACTAATGTAGTCGTGAGTTAAAATATACGACTAGCTAATAAGTAATACTACTGAAAATGACTAACGTGAAAGACTAATTTAGTCTGGGAACAAAAATATGACTACCTAACAAGAACTACAATAATATGAATTAGTTGTTTATGTTAGTCATTTTAATTGTGTCTTTTCAACAATCTACACTTACAAGTGATAGGGGATTCAAAGGATTTTATAGAGTGGATGAAAGGTTATACTTCCTTATGCACATCTTTATTAGATCATAGGATTATTAGAATTATGGAGCTTATTAGAATCTTTAGGGTTATATCATTTGATCACATTCACAAGGAATTGAATTCAAAGGTTAACAAATTATCGAAAATGGGAGTGGGCCAACACCTCCTTTTGCAACACGACATGACCACCTAGCTTGAGCCACACCCACCCTTAACATGACCATATTTTTAACTACGGAGTTTCAAATCGGTGACCTTAACACCACAAAATGCCTTAACAATACACCCTGTCATAATCTATTCTATGCCCCATGGACATAAATTACCACTAATTATTTTAGATAATTTACTTCTATTTACATGACTTATAAATTTTAATTAAAAGTAATTGGTTCAGTACCATAATCTTCCCTCCCTACTTTAATCCATTGTATATGAAAAACCTTAATTACACCAAAGGTGTCCCTTTTTTTAAATTGGTCAGGCTAAGCATTGTCTAATACCCTTTTCATATCCATTTCACATTTGTTCCGATGTACACCCATGCCATCTGTCTGATTCTCACAATTGCCATTGTTATCAACTGAATTCTGCTGTTGAGGATTGTTGAGAGACTTTCTCATGGATATCTGATAGATTCTTGGTATATCTAGTTTATTGGTTGTTGGATATACTCTTGTTGTTATAGTAGCAGTCTCTAGTTTGACGACAAACTTGGTCCAAATTATTCCAACAAATTATGGATATAGCACGATAAGAATAACAAAATAAGAGAAAAAAAATATGTAAAACTATGAAAAACAACAATCATCGACAAGAATTATAAAACTCTTTAAAAAAATTCTAACAAACTCAAAAATATAAAAAAGAAATATAATTAAAAAAATATCATAATTTTTTTTTATTAAAAAATACTAAAAATACATTCTTTATGTTAAAAAGATTTTACACAATTTCTTTAAAAAAATGTGCATTTCTTTTAAATACTTGAATCTCTAAACCACCTATTGGCTTACATAGTTAAAAAAAACACCATTAATATTTGAAAGTAAAATTTATACATATTTTACATAATCAATATTCATTTCTACAAAAATACATTAACTCTAATCCAATTTCATCTATAATATATTATCACATCCAATCTCATTTAAAATATATTATCATAAGATAATATATTAAAAGTTAAATATTATTTAAATTCTTAAAAAATTATAATTATATTATAACTGAAAAGTTAGATTTACGAAAGTATGCTTTAATAAATCATCACGAAGATTGAAAAAGATGTACCATAAGAATATGGGAGTGGATTTATTTATTTTCCTTTGCACGTTTAAATACAAATATCTTTCAGTTGATTTAATATGTATTAAAAACTAAATGTTATTTTTTAAGCCCATTTGATGTGGAGAAAAAAAATAAGACCCAAACAACTTTTAGGGTTTACACTATGAACCCAAAAAAAACCAAACCCAAACTAAAACAAAGAAAAATAAATTAGAGTTGTTGGGATAAAAAGTAAACGAGCTTTAGGTGGGAACTTAATAGATATTTAAGCCTGTAAGAGGGTTTATAAAAACCCCTTCTGTGATTTTGATCCCTAATAATGTATCTCATGAGTGCCGACAATGAGCAGAGAGGCTATGAAGAGGTGTTGTTAAACATCTGTAAGGAGAAGCACCTGGATGCTCTGGCCTTGAAGCCCGTTCATGTCCAACAGTCATGCATTCAGTTGGAACACTGAGGAATGGTTGTGCTTCTCAGGAAGCAAATCACACGGGAACAAATACAATCAGACTTGAGATTCAAGGTATCAAGGTGAATTGGGTCCATTTGCAGTGGACTAAATAAGCAATTTTGATGCGTATCATTTTGATAGAGTCATGATGATGTCTGTCACCAGTAGGCAAATGCTATTGGATCACATGCTTTGAGCAACAGTAGGGGGAGGAAGAAGGGAGGAATTAGGTAGGATATAGATAAGGATGTCATCTAGAAGAGAAGGGCAGATTTACTGGTGTAATCAGTGCTAGAGGAGTATCAAAATTGATGTGTGGGAGGAGGGCCTCATTTTCCCCTATTGCAATGGATGTTTTGTACACCCAGGGGAGGTAGGGGAAGGAGAAAGGGGGATTGTGATTCCAACCATGGCAAGCTGGACCAGGTCCTGTTGGGGGTCGTTCTACAACTCTTACAGCTGGTCATGGCATAACCCAAATGATGGAATCCTTGTTTCTTTATTCCAACATGGGAACGATGATGACAACAACAATAATAGTAATACCAATGATGAGGAGTAGAGAGGGAGAGGAGGAAGGGTACAAATTTTGATGGATCCTAGTGGGTTCAATCCTATGATGTTTACTCATGGTCAAATGATGCAGAATTTGATGGGTCTGGGTGGGAAGAATATGGAATTCTTTGTTGATGCCAGCACAAGGCGTGGCCAACTAGATTACCTGGTAACTTTGGGGATTATTTCCTTGGGATTGGTTTGGATAAGCTTATTCAACAACTGGCAGAAAATTACCCCAATGGGTATGGTACACCTCCTACCTCCAAATCTTCCATAGGAACAATTCCCACCATTAAAATTACCCAAGACCTTCTTGTTACTGATTCTACATAGTGTAAAATATGCTAGGATGAATTTGCAGTGGGAATCGAAGTAAGACAAGGGCCCTATAAACACATGTACCATTATGTTTTCATTCTTCAGTGGCTTGCAAAACATAATTCTTGTCAAAATTTTCGATATGAGATGCCCACAGATGACGTGGAGTATGACTGCGCTCACTCCTGTGGGAAAATCTCTCATTGGGTTCAGAATTCTGGCGGCACATCAGATGGGAAAGGTGGAAATCTTGATGGGTTTGCTTCACGGGGTATTTTGGGAATGTCAAATAAAAATAATAATGAATCTTTTGTGCCTGAAATGAGCTCTGGCAATACTATGGTAGGTACTAGTAGTATTGCCCCAAATCAACGAAAAGATTCCGGTGGTAGAGATGTTATTATATTTCCTACCCACGAAGCAACTAATGTCAATTGTAGTGGTAGAGGGACAAGCACGAACTTTGAGGTGTCTCTTGCGGGGCCATTCAAGGCTTCCTTTTCAAAAACTGAACAAGCTCAAGCTGAAACAAGTTCTGGTCTCGCAAACAGTGGAGAGACTATTTCTAGCAGACCAGACGAGGGAAATGATGTGCATGGGAACAACTTAGCTACAACGAGGGCAGAGGATGATGGTGATACTCTTATGTATGAAGCAAGAGAGGGAGACTTGGAATGATGGTTTGCATCTTATATCACACAACAATGGTTAGCTAGAGTTTAGTGGTGGGCTCCAGTATTGCAGTAATAATGATAAAACTCCTGGGGCTTCCTTCTTTACTTTTATCAACCTGGTAGTTTGTAACAAACTTGAAAGAGATGGTGCTGTATGCACAAGTACTAGCTCTTACTGCAGGTTGTCACTTGATCAGCTGGTGCAAGTTCGCTAGGAGATTAAGCCAACTTCTATGAGTTCTCAGAAGAAGCTTTTAACTGTGATGGAATAAAGCTAACTCTACAGAGGCTATCCTATTTGCAGAAAGATAATGAAAATTGAAATGAAATGCAAACCCTAGAAAACCCTAGTTTACCTACTAACCCTACTTTTGCAAGAAAAGAGATGGAAACTAATGAAATGAGTGCCATTAACTACTGAAAAGGTAAATTACATTTATGTAGGCTAATTCTGAAAAGAAATGAGAAGAAATCATCTTTTTGTACTTTTGAGTGTTTTTATGTGAAATTATTATGCTTGTGATTTATCTGGTTATGACTGTGCAGAGGTTTGGTGACAGAGGAAGATGGAGTTGGCTTTTGCATAGGGTGAGAAAGGTGTGGAGAGGTCCTAAGAAGCCCCTAGTACCCTTTTGAAGACTTTCATAGCGATTGGACTTCGAAAAATCACTCACAGGAAGTTCTACAGGAGGCTGCAGGGGATCTATAGGAGGAGGCCAAAAGCTGTTTTTGGAGTTTTGAAGGTGGAAAAAATGATGGAAAAGGGAAATGAGGGCTGGATGAAGGTTTTGAGGTGTCTAGAACTTGTCAGGGAAGATCATGGACAAATGTGATGGTCAGACTTGTTCGAATGGCAAGAAAGTAGCTTTATGGAAAAAATGTAGAAGTTAAGGCAGATTGGCGAAATGTTGCGAATGAGCTGGGAAATCTTATGAGAAGTGAGCTGGTGCTAGATGTTTTATGGAGGGATGGTGAGCTGAGATGTCCTGCAAGAGATCTGCACATTTACTTAGCAAAACTGACCAAAGAAAGAACTAAAAAAATAATTTTGTCTAGCTTGACCTAATTTCTAACCTACAAACAGAAAATTCTAAACAGTACCTTATGAACAGAAAATCATGTGAGAGAACTATGGGAAAAGAGCAGGAAATGATCTAAGCAAATGAATCTAAACTACTATCAACCTTTCCAAATCAAAGTTATCACACTAGCAGTTGCATGGAAGAGCAAAAACTGTGTTTTTGGTGGCAGCAGTAGTACCTTGACCTCAAATCATAGTCCCAGGAAGGGAGAAAGGAGATAAAGACTTGCTATTGGCCTTTTTGAATCTTTTTCTATCACTGTAGAAACCTACTTGAACAGCTGAAAAGACAACTATACTAACCATCAAAAGCAACCTAATCTATCAAAGCAAAATGAATCTATGCAACAGATTTTAACTCATGAATGGAAGCAAAAAAATATAAGTACATAAAGGAGGTGATGGGTAGCTTGAGTTGGGCCCTAACCCAAGAGCTTCAGCCCTCTAAAAGAGATCAGTGCTGGCTCAAAAATTGTTTCATCTTCATTTATAAAAAATAGTAGTTACATCGCATAAACTGTTCTAAAAAGGAACTCGAAAATAAGCTGAACAATGTGTTGCACAAAAGTGCGAAAATATACTAAGAACTGGCTAACCTACTGAGGCTCTAAGCCTTCTTATTTATACAAATGGGGACTTCCAACAGTCCTCCTAAAATCAAGGAACTCGGCTTCCTAGAACTGAAGATAAACAACAATCCTACTTGACTTGCTCGGTTGCCCCTTGGAATCATCAATGTGGGCCTTTGTGCTCCGAGTTGCTGATGGAGGATTCGAGGAAAGGGGTCATTAATGAAGGATACATCCCACCTACAAGTCCTCTTCCCTGTTTTCCTCGAGTTTTGGCTGCCATTTGTTCATAAATTCCTTGTCTTTGTCCAAAATTGTCCAAAAAATCTGCATAAAACACTCATTAGACTACATGGAAAAGTGACTAACCCAATTCACTCTATTAGCATAAATATATTCAAAAACATGCAACAAACTAATGAGAATGGTGGATTAAGTCGAAATAAGAGGCAGAATGAGCCCATATAGTTACCCATTTCTGGGGCTAATCATTTAGCCTTTTTAAAGGTATGATTTTTAGGTCATTCAACAATTCCATGTAAAGCATGAAATAAGGACTAGTTCAGATAGTTTCTTGTTCTCAGAATGAACATTTATTTACAGCTTGGGAAGTTTTATTCGTCACCTTAGTTTTTATTCTTTTGGAATACTACTACTACAATGAATAGGTTCCAATGATGACCAACATATCAAGTTATTTTTCGATGAATGATGCTAATTCTCTACTGTTAAGGGATTTTAAGGTAATTTTTAGGCAAATTTTACATGTCATTAGATCAATGCATCTTTCTTTGCAAAATGTTTGAAGCACAAATAATTACAATCAAAACAACATTTTGTTCTGAATGTGGAAATATAATTCAGTCATGAGAGATTAAAATAGAAAATGATAGCAACATAATGGTGATAATTCTTTGATTTCAGTTCAAAATCTAGTTTGGTTAAGCTTTCCAATATCAGAAATTGAATGTAAACACCTTTGCTACCTAGATGATACCACACACCAGTTCTAAGCATGAAAGGTTTCCATGCCTCCTTAAGAAGTTTTTCTTTTGATCAATGGAATGAACTATGACTTCTTGCAACTTGGATGAATCATCTCTATAATTCTTTTATGGAATATGAATTACTTTCTTAAGACTATCTGCCAATATCAATTAGAAAAACGAAAATAAATATTTTATGGGAATGTAGCAAAGTGGAATCTCATAATATGAATCTTTGAACTCCAAGCCTTTAACATAAATATCTGTTCAGTTAAGCATTCTTCTACAAAATTTAGTTTATAGGGACTCAGAATTATAATGTGTGTATGAAAGATCTTATATGGAACTACACTTCAACACAACTTGTGGTGTTTGGGGAAGTCAAACTTTCAAGTACCTTCTTCCTAATGTCAACTCCAATAGAACACAAGCCTTTACCCTCAAATACAATTAGATACTTAAAGGTCTATTATACTCGCAAAAATTCTTAGTTTTTCTTAAATGATGGATTACTATTTCCTCCTATTAAATTCTACACTAGTTTAAAAGGGGCATATCCTCTGATAACCTTTCTTATCTCTTGAAGAACACATTTAGAGGTACATGGATTCTACAACAAAAGATAAGGCATGCAATGAAATATGCATTCAAGAGATGGAGCATCCTTCCCTGGTATAACCATATCTTTTGTAAGGGTTGAGTCCTTGACTCTTTTTTCTCTGATATCAATTCCCAGTTATTTTTGATTTGTTTCAGATAGGCATTCCTAGAGATCTGAAAGCTCTTAGAGCCTTCTTTAAATGGATCTCCTAGATTTTCAAGGTTCTCTCCTAGAAATGGAGATGATTTTAGGCATAGATAGTGGCATTTTTTTCAGCCAACTCCATCCTACTTTTATAAGGACAACGCTTAGCATTTGTTTGCAGACTTTGTCCAAGGAGAATTGTGCCATCAACAAAGAGTTGATGAGAGATATACTTGATCTCAACAGTGACGAAACTCTTAAGTCTTGTAAATTAGAGCAAAGATGTAAAGTTATGTGAATCTCCTCTAGTGGGTTGTAATTGAAGTCTCCCCTAGTGGGTTGTATCTAAGGACTAAAATGCCAAATCTCATTCAAAGATCTTGTGTATCTAGAAACGATGATTCTTATTGAAATATTAGATTTTTTTCTTCTAAAATTTTCATTTTCTGAGAAAATTGATTAACAAAGAATCACTTGACACAAATAACTAACATGATTTTCCACTCTTCTTTCTTATTCTAGTTCCTTTATAGTTTATTTTTGCACAATCAGGCATCACACTGTTTCTTGATCTGCTAAATTTATCTCCCAAAACTATATTAGAGTAATACGATATTTGGAATCTGTGAGATTAGAGACCAAAGAAGATCTGTGTTAGAGAGCTAAGGATGAGATCGAGAAATTTGGGCATGCTGAGGAAATAGTTTTCATCAATAGAAGCAAAGTTAAGTTAAGTGAAGCGCTTGTAGGGTATATGATACCCAACATTAGTGTGTTATGTATTCTTCTGATTGATTGTTTTTTATTATAGTTTGCTATGATTTTACCAATTATGTCTTTATAGAAAGCTAACCTTTGGTAACAAAGCATAGTTAAATTGGTGTAGAGTTCAACTGACACGATTGAACTTGTGAAATTTGTGTGCAAATGGCATCATCCTTTATCCATGGTGTGTCAAATGCTTTGACAGAAAAACTTTCAGGTGCAGAAAACTACAGTATGTGGGCAGACACCATGATGTTGGAAAATGTAACTAGGTTCGGTCTTCATTTAATGTATTTGAGTCATTATGTAATGTACTTGTCAAAGGAATAAATAAAAGACTTTTTACTATTATTATTGTGATTTATTAAAGCACGGGTTTCATGCTTGGGTCACTATGTTTTAGGTCAAAGTCCCCAATTAGGATTTCTAGGATTTGTTCTGAGTCTATAGAGTCATTGTAATTTTAAAGAGACACTTCTTGGGCTTTTGAATCCTGTAAAAAGGTTAAGTATTGAGTCAAATATAATTTATGTATCCTCCACATCAAGTCAGCCTAGAAGAGATCAATTTGGCCTACCCTAATTTGACCTCACATGGAGCTTATAAATACAAGCAAGTCGAGTTCATTTGGATCATCACTCTCTCACAAGAAGTTCGATATCTCTTATAGCTAGGAAAATTGCAAAGTCTGTTGTTGGGAAGCTGAAGTAAGTGCGAGTTTGGGGAAGTCTAAGGAGAAAAGAAAAATCAAAGTTTTGGTGCCTCTCTCTCCTTTTTTTGTGCCTAGATTGGAAGATCAAAGTCTTCCAATTTTCACTGTTGTCGGAAGTTGTTGCCTAGTTGAAGTTTCTAGAAAGGGGTCCAAATTCTGGGAGGTTGGCTTGGTGTGGCGGGAAGTTTGGTCTTGGTCCAGGGTGAAGAGTCTCAAAATAATACTATTGAAAGGAATAATTTGTTGACTGGGTTTTCCCCTTGAGGGGGGCTTTTCCCTTGCATAGTGCCTACATCGGGTGTCTATTGTTTTATGTGTTGCTGCTTTGGTTATTTCTTGATGAACTAAAATAAAGAAGATATAAAGAATTGTAATAACAAAAAACATCACAAGTAATTATCAAGATGTTTTAAGTATTAAAATATTTTTATTTTGGTTTTCTGTCTCTCTCCAAGTTTAATAAATCTAAGGTTAAGATGTATTTATGTTGTTCAATCATTCATCTAGAAATTAATTGAATTGAGTCTATCACTCACATTAACATTTGTTGTCTTGGTTTTTTTTTTCTTGTAAGAAGCCTCTTCCTATCACTCATTTTCTTCACAATAAGAGCTACCACAACCACAACAACCATTTTAATTATGTTTTGGAGCATTGGGAGTAGGATTTAGTGCATTTTTAGAAAGAGGATAATTATGGGAAGTAAGAAGAATGTTATGGGCAATGATTTCTTTGGTAAATCGCTTCTCAAAATGATGTTATTCATGTCCCTTAGACAAGATCATGGATTTTCAGGTTTTGTTTTTTTCCATGTATTTAGAGTTAGCTTATCTGTGTGGTTTGGATAGTGTTCCAACCACAATGCTCTTCCTTTAGGATGGTTGTAGTTAGAACATTGTACAATAGTGTTAAGTATAATAAACAATTCCATCCTTTAGTGGTTTGTACAATAGTGTTGAGGGTACACTAGTATTTGTGGAGGAGAGAGATATGGTGCTCTAGGGTACACTAGTGCTCTCTTTTCCATATACTATCACAGGTGTAAAAATACAGAGTCACTTTTCTTTTTACCTGGATAAGCAAATGACGACAACTTTGTATTTTGCAGTGTCGAGGATAACTATGTATTGTAGCTCGACCTTGAGCCCTTCAATTCATCCTTTCCTTACCCAACATGACCTTCTTCCATTAGTAATGGAGTTCAATTTTTGAACGAACATTCGTCTTCAAGACTATTCATAAAGAAAGCATGCATTCATTGTTGGATTTCCTTTGAGCACACACATACCATAGCCATGCCATTTTTCTTTCCTTGGTTAAGATATTTCATCATTGTGTTTGATAGTTAATTCATTATTATTCTATGCACAATAAATCTCTATCAAATAGTATAGAAGGATGACTTGGATATTTTAGATATATATAATATGAATTGATTAAAAATTCATAGGGCTATTTTGAGAAATGAATTGATTAAAAATTCATAGGGCTATTTCGATTCTCATCTTTCTATTTCACTTCTTTAGGGGAAATTGTTTATTCAAATACAAACTCAACTCAACTCAAAATAAAATAGAGAAGCCTATTTATGAAGATGTTTCTCTCTCCACTACCTTGCAATGACGTTATTTTTCTGAATTATACATGAATTTCATTGATAATAACCTGGATTTATATATTGCTTTTACCACCAAATTGACATCACGGTAAACATATGAATACCTCATTAAATATGACCTAAAGATGATTCAAAGAATCTCACCTTTAGCGTAAGCACACAACAAAGTAATTTATGAGGTGTGAAGTTTTATTAAAGGCATTGTTTGTTTGTTTTGGTTAGAAAATGGTTTGATCTTGGTTTTATGTGACTTTGAAATGATCATATGTAGCATGTTGATAAATGGGAAAGAATAATGTTTGACATTTATCTTGCAAAAATTGATGTTGAATGAAAGGATATAGAGTTTGACCAAGCTATAGTTTGCTTTGATAAAGGCAAAGGAACATCTTAAAAAGCTACCTAAGAATACACCATATACAAAGTTTGAACATAAGTAATATATGGCTTTTTCTTTTTCATATATGTTATTTTTTCTATCCAAGATATCACAACAATAAAAATATTTATATTGTAGAAATTGTTTGAGGACCTCATTAAGGTCGATTTTTCTGATGTCCTACTTGATAGATACTTTTTCATGACAAAAAGGCTTTAAATATGAAATAATATGTTCGCGAAACAAATTAGATTCAATTTTTATAGATATAAACCATAAAACCAAATGTCAATGCCTTTGTTTGATTATTACTTGACTCTAGCGTGGGCAGGTTACGTGAAATGTGATTGGAAAAAGGATGGGGAGACAATGTATAACACGTATTGGATATGATTCATTTGTTGTTGGAGATCCCTCAGGCACCTGAGCCATCGAATTTGGAAATGTTCCTAGTAGGGATTCCTATGGCTTTTAGTGTTGTGATTCTTTCACCTGATGGTTATAATGGGAAAACAAATGTTTTAGGAATGATTGACAACATATCGATGGACAGGTAAACAATTTTTGTATAATTTCATTGTACATTCTATGATATCCTCTCTTTGTTGTTTGATTGTATTTTGAACGTTTCTTTTGATTTTGTTTTGTATTTTAACTATGAAATTGAAAATATTTGGTATCATGTCCATTTAAACAACAACCAAAGCTTGAAGATGAAATTAGTATTACACGACATTGATTGAAATCCTTTTAGTTGTTTTGCGTTGAAATATTTTCATGACTGTTAGAAAAGTTTACTTTCATGTTGTTATTTGGGCACATGTTGTTTATATACTTAACCAAGTTGATGTGTTAGAGAATGAAATGTTGTTGTGAATAAAACGACAAGGGTTAGACATCACACCTTATATTATTTGTTTTCACAAGTTATCTATAGCTTGAGATTTTTAGCATGTAACTTAGTTGGCATGATTGTGCCTAAGCTTTCCTTGAAGGTTGAATACTAAGTTACTAAGGCGTTATTTTCTATGGTGATGTTTTATTTTCTTTCTTTATACAGGTCATGTGGCCACATAGTGGCCACTATCGCTCAACGGAAGAAAACTTGTTCATGTTTTTTGATTTTATGGGGAAAAATGGCTTTAACATTGTTGATGTTGAGGTATATGTCATATAAATCCTTTATAGTATACTTTAGTTTATATTTTAGTGTTCATTTCATTTCATGCCTTACACTTTGCACTGTATCTTCTTTTGTTTTCAGAAAAATAACTCAGTATTGATGGTAAGCAACATGATTTGAAGAAAGAGGAGAACAATAACACTAGAGAGACAAATGCAAAAAGAAAGACAAAAGAGAATCGATCTAGTGATACCCTTACCCTTAAATCCAATATCCAACTTAAGACACACACATATATACTCATGGTCAAGTCTTCAAATTTGGTGAATTCGCGTGCAATGCCTTGGCAACATAATGATAATGTTTTGAAGTGGTGAAGCAACATTTCATGTGTAAATTGTAGTCTAACCAATATTAAGTTGAAACTCATATTGTAATATTGACATTTCATATAATATAATTTATGTGGTTGAAATTATGTATAGTTGCACTTGATATTGTTTAGTATTGTAATTAACATATGTAACTTTGCGTTTTCATATTAGATGAACTAGTGCACATTATATGACATTTTTTTTTAATTTAGCCGCAAAATCATACTAATTAATTTATGTTGATTAATAATGAACACATAAAATCAATCTAAAACTACTAAATTAGTAGTTTATAATGATTAATGATATACACAAATAAAATGAATATACGACTAAAGTAGTCGCTTATAATGATTATTAATGAAAATAAATGAAATGAATATAAAATACTAAATTAGTCGTTTATATAATGAATATGAAACTACCAAAAAAAAGATAAATGACTACTGCAAATGATAAATTTGTGATTACAAATGACAACTAAATTTGGTCACATATACGACTATTAGTGGCTA
This sequence comes from Pinus tabuliformis, assembly GCA_031772625.1. Lineage (NCBI taxonomy): Eukaryota > Viridiplantae > Streptophyta > Pinopsida > Pinales > Pinaceae > Pinus > Pinus tabuliformis. The sequence goes on from CM062813.1 coordinate 831,487,701, forward strand.
ATTTACAGTATCTTATAACATGAAAAAAATTTAGTCATATTTCTTTGGTCATTAACTGGTTTCAAACGATGACTAAATTTGCATATATATGACTATTAATAGCTAATTTACAGTATTTTATAACACAAACAACATTTTGGTCATATTTCTTTGGTCATTAAATGGTTTTCTCGGATGATTATATAGTAATATATTTTGTTGTATATTTGGTCATTAATTGTGGAAATTAATGACTAAATCAATGACTAAATTAATGACTAAATTAATGACTAAATATACTACTAGACGATAAAATCGAGACAACCAATTAATGACTAAGCTAAAAACGACTAAAAGTTGGTCACATTATAAGATACTGTAAATGAGTTATTACTAGTCACCGACTGAAAAATGGTCGTTTATATGCAAATTTTAGTCGTTGTTTTAGTAACTAATAAGCCATTTTGTACTAGTTCTCCCTGATCCCCACCGCAAGCTTCGCCTGCTCTGATATGGACCTTACACCATCACTAATTCTGTAGGGGACAATGATTTCGAACTCAACATTCCACCATTCCTTAGCCTGCAACTTGTGTTCAATGTGGAATGCCTTCGACCATACTTTCCATCATTACTGGACACATCAAACATTATAGAACAACTCAAACCAAGAGAGCTAAATCCATACTGCATGGAATCAGCAAAAACTAATCAGATCATGGACATGCAAATCAAGAACACTCACTAGCAAAATATCCAAATGTATTAGGTTGTCAAAGTTTGCCAACTCATGCACCAAGGCAAGTGGCTCACCAGGGACTAAGTTCAGTAGAAGTTTCCCCATCTCGTAGATGCACTCAATGCAATGGGGACCATTGCTTCCTAAGGGGGGAGGATTGATCCAAGTGGATATTGGTACCCACCAACCTATTCTACTTGGACCTCCATTGTTGTTTCTTTCAGTTTTTTAGTTTCATTAATTGTAGCACAATTTACTATTTTTGGTAGTTTATTGGGTCTTGAATTTCTAGAGCCGTTTTGAGGTCATAAATAACGTTTTTTTGGAAATCAGGAAAACAATAATCCTTAACTAATGTTTTCATTCAAAATTTGTAGTCCTCGGATAAATATTTCTAATGAGGTATTTTTCACTTCGAACGAAGATCGTATGCCAAAGTTACGACCCCAAGAAGTTGATGTACCAATTTACCCCAACGGGGCCCACAGTTTTGGCGATTCATAACCTAGGGTTATATTTTTGGATTTTTAAGATTTTCCATTATTTCTCAATAATAAATATGCCTTTGAGCCTCATTGTAACACAATTCAGATTCATGTAGTGGCCACATCTCTTCTTAGAGATAAGCTACCATCACTTGAGCTAGTTTATTTCCATTCTATATGTAAGCATATTTTAGTTCTTTGATATTAATGAAATGAAGTGTTATTTATGTTGCATCTCTATATTTATGGTTATATATATGTATTATGTTGTGTTCTTGTTTAAGTTCAGATTAGATATTGTATCAACCAAAAGAGAGCTCAAACGTAGTATTGTTGCCACTCAAAGGGCACTACTGGATCCCGCTACCTAGTATACCAGTGAGATTGAAGAGAAAATCACAGAAGAGCCTTGCCTGAAAGCCTCTATCCTTTAGGCTACAACGAAAGCCCAGGGACTCTTAGAACAATTAAACAACTGGTCAGGCTACCTTGCATGAAGAAATCAACCAGTTTATCCCTTGTGTCAACAAGCCAATCATATTTTCAAGGAATCCATGGTATCTAAGGACAAGGTCTAACAAACAAAACTTTTAGCACAGGTGGATTCCATCACAATCCAAGTGCAACAAATTGAGGATGAGTCCAGCAAGGCCAAGGCCCTGCTCCATGACCTTAAGACACCAGCACAAGCTTATTTGAGGGTGCTATAGCAGATCAACAACGACATAGAAGCTCAATGGAATACACTGTTTATGACCTGACCCACCCATCCTAACACCAAGCTCACATTGCAATTCCTCGATCACGTGAGCACGCTCACATGCTTATGACAGACAAATATCAATGATTTAAAAATATTAAAAAAGTCCTCCATTGAGTATGTCCCAAAGTTGGGTATTTATTTTGAAGGAACCAGTAACGGAGGAGTTATGCAAAGGAATAAGTGCAACAACAATAGGAAGCACCCACAACACCAACATCACCACCAACACCGCCAAATGATTGACTTGGGGACAAGTCAATGCACTGTGGTCGGGGCCAATTGTGTCCTTCATTTTGAGAGTTAAGTGGTGACACATCTTGAAGATTGACCATATTTTGACCAGAGGCAATCGTTGGAGGACACAAAGAAGAAAACTAGAGAAGGAGAAGGGGCCTGCCATATACTAGCAATTGTGGAGATCTGGTAAGAGAAATCAGGACTCAGGTGGTCGCAGCCACGCTGGAAGGAACGCTGGTAATAGGGGACAGAGACATAACCGAGCAACATAGGTAGTGGAAACAAGGGAAAGTTGGAGTAGCTGAGGGAGAGGTAGCATCAGGCGTAGGCATAGGGTTTAACAAGGCAGAGGATAAATGAAAAAGTAGAGAGCATATGAATGCACTAAAATGTTGTTGTGGAACCCACTAAGCCTACGTTGTTTTGTCTCATATTGCTCGTATATTATATTTTTATTGTAATTTTCTATTCTATCATTAAGGTCGTTGAGCCCAATGTAATGATGTAATACTATTGAACTTAATTAAAGGAGGAACTATAGGGTTATATGAGGATATTTGTGTGTAATTTGTTGTAGCCTCTTATTTTTTTTATTATGATTGCGCATGTACATTATACCTTCTTCTTGAATGCTTGAGCGGAATTGATTACACCTTGATGTTCTAGTTCTAAGTTTATTAGGTGTTGATAGCCTTCATGGGGTTTCCCCGACACTAGTTTCCAACCCTATCTACGTAAGGTCGCGACACACCTCAGGTGAGATGCCTTATTCTTCTGAACATGGTGAAAATGTCGGCATTGTGCTAGACTATCACAAAGCCTTTGTTGGCCCCTATGTCTGAACCCGGGGTCTCAAACATAGATAGGGACATGAACCAGGAATAAAACTAGAGGACGAAAGGCCATGAAAGTTACCAGTGTAATGTTACACCTCCACGGTTACCTGGATGATATTTTCCGCATATGAGGAATGGTAATAATGCATGTCAAAGCCATGTGTCCATGATGACACAACCTAGATGGCCCCATAATAATAAAGGTGTTGAATGCTGAGGCACCCATGGTAGTCGAAATGTGTAAATTCACCCCACCAATGTTAGAACATGAATCCCTTCCAAATCACACATAGGATGTAAGAGATATAACCATGTCGACAATCAGTTAAAAAAGGAGCATAAAAAAAAATCCAAACAATACAATGAAAAAAATCATCCCCTATCAAGATGAAAGACACACCACATGGACAAGGAGAGATAAAGTCGTTGGCATCAACTAGTAAATAGTATTAAACATACACCATTGTCAAATACTATTTTTTATTATTATTGAAATCCACTACCTTGATTAAACATATGAGGCACACCAATCTAGGATTAATTTTCCATTAAAATACATCCCTACAGACCCATCATAACCTTACCCATATATCCCCAACACTGCCACACCAAATTAACAAGTTACTCATCACTCCATTATGTGAAATTCCACTGGCATAAAAAGATATGTTCCCCACAATAACAAAGCTCAGAGGATCTCCACGTTAGATATAGAAGGTAGGCAAGGATCCAGTAATTGCTGGGTAAGATAGAGATTATTCAGCCTAAACCCTGTGTAAAATGCAGTAACCTATGACATGCGAGTTACAACAATATGATCACCTATCTCATTAATAACATTAATGAGATATATTTCCTTCCACCAACCATCTGAATGAACCCTCACAAATTATGCAAGAGAAATAGATGAAAATGAGGATGCATAGATAAAATTAATATCCATTCAATTGAAACTGCCAAAAAAGCATCGTAGAGAGTTCACCAATATGCTCATGCATCTCGAAAATAGTTAAGACGACATGACATATTTCAAAAACCCTCCACTAACAGTAAATCAAAGTAAATGCCACCCCAATGAACCATTATAAAATCAGAAACAAGGATCTCCTCTTGGAATTTATGCCTATCATACCAGGATGATCATTAAACCCACTTATGTATTGCATTACTATTTATGGTCCACAATACCACCTCTACACCATAAAACTCAGAAAAGAAACCAACCCATATGCATTTGAAAACATATAGCCAAATACCCAACAATATAATGTATCCTGGAAAAAATAACTAGGTTAATGGACCATCTATTAGTATGAAACCATGGACATGTTGTATCAATACCTGGACAAAATTATCACATGAAAGAAAATAATCCAATATGCGTACTAACTTCTTCTTCATAAAAACCGCTTCATCTACTGAATATCATCTCATTCCGTTATTTCCACATGAACTCGATATAATAGGCCAAGGATGTTCTGATAAAGATGAAGCCTTTGTAAGCATATTCTCTCTTAGACTAATGGTCATATACCATAACAAATGTCTAGAGCTCGAAAAACCTGACTTATGAGAAGGGAAGCATGAAACTTCAACATATAGAATCCCTGCCTTTTTCCCTATAAAAAGCATTTAATTTGGAGTATTCATGCACAAAAACAATTGAATGAGGATGGGTTTTTGTCCACCCAAATTTAATGGGGATTTACTTCATGCTATGTGTGGAGTCATGTTACCCACAGATTTCAATGGTATCTTAGGTCATGTATAAATAGGAAGATACTTCTAATTTGTAAATCATAACACATTGGTGATAAGAGGAAGGAGTTCACTCTCTTTTACCTTTTTCTTTTTCTTGTTTGTAATTCTACTACTATTGAGGAAGAGTAGCAATGTTGTGGAATTGATGCTCATGATGATGAAATTTGATGGTTTATGAGGTACTATGTGTTTTTATGAGATTGGTTTCAAGTTTTCATCTTTTAATATTTGTTTAACATTGAAATTCTATTTATTTTTGGGCAGATCTTAAATATTGAATGCTAGTAGAAAGGCCCTAGTTGATAGTGAATCCCATAATTTTCTTATTTATCTTAAACCCTAAAATTATAGTCACCATTTTCATGTGCATTGGGAATTCCTATTCGATACTTTTCCAATCGATGAGTGGTGTTGAAACCGTAGACCTACTTAGACTTCATTTCCAAACAAGAAAAAAGAACTAATCCTATTTTTCTCCATTATCCTTACCTATTTATCTCCAAAACCTAACTAGGTCACTTGACCTAATCTTAAACTTAAAACCATAAAAATATGTACAATATATAAGAATCCTAAAATAGACCTTGCAAACCCTAGGTGTTATCTCTTTATCTATCCCTTGGAAACATTTAAACCTAATTACTACTAAAATAAGGTCATTCAACCTTACTTAATTATAGGGTTTTAACCAAGAAACTAAAAGTTTCAACTATTAAAATTAAAATTTTATTTTTCTTAGTCCATCCCCTTATTCCCAAACATTCCTGGTGTGCATTTATTTGAGGCACACAAACCCTGCCTTTTACCTTATGAAATCCATGCAATTTGGAGTATTCTTGAACAACGAAAATATATATGTGAAAAATTAAAAACATGTAATTTTATTAATGTTACGTAAAAAATGCTCTACAAGTTGAAATCATTCAATTTGGCCTTGAAATGAAGGTTAGGCATGCATTTGTGTGAAGCAGGCCAAAATGCCCTTGCTTCACAAAAATGCATGCTCATGCTTCATTTATTGGCCAATCTAGTTGATTAAAATTGTAGATTGTTTATTTAATGATTTTACACACTTTTAAATTGCTATATACTTACTTTGAGCTTAAATATTTATACTTTATATTTCATATAACATTCTAAATTTTTCTTCAACTTGCCTCTATATGTGAAAGCTGTGTATAAGTGGGAAACATAGTTATGTATGATATTTGTGAGACATGATGCAAGGTAATATCCTAAGGTTAGGAATTGTCCAATCATGTCCTATTTCAAATTTCATTACCAAGAGAATAATTGGTTTGGCATGGGAGTGCATATTTGTTCTCACTGTGATCATTGGCAGATATGATCAATTGTTATTCCAAAAGAGTTGAATTTTAATTTATAACATTTCGTTTATGAAAATAGCTATGATATGTTGCATAAAATGGTTTTATATTTAGGTTGGAATGATCTTTATCACACATCCAATTAAGTATAGGTCCCGATATGCATTTATTTGAGGCACAAAAACCTTCACTTTAACCCTACAAAATCGATCTAATTTGGTATATTCTTGCACAACATAAATTTGTATGTGCAAAAGTACTGCTAATTATGAGTAAAAAAATACTCTCCAATCTGAATCATTCAATTTTCTCTTGTAATGAAGGTCGGGCGTGTGGTGAGCTCCAGTATTGTAGCAATAATGCTACAAATCCTGGGGCTTCCTGTCTCTTAATTTTATCAACCCGGTAGTTCGTACAAACTTGGAAGCGATGGTGCTATATGCACAAGTACTAGCTCTTGTCACAGCTGTCACTTGGTCAGCTCGCACAAGTCCGCTAGGGCTCAAGCCAACTTCTATAGGCTCTCAGAAGAAGCTTGCTAATTGATGGACGAAAGCTAATCTCAAAGGAAAGCTACTTTACTTGACAAAAAAATGAACTGAAAGCAAATCAAAGCATGTAAACCTAGGAAACCCTAATTTAACTAGTCTGACCTCTACAATGCAAGGAATGTAAATGCAACTTCTACCAATGCTGTCACTACCTCTAATAAATGAAAATGCATGGATCTAAACTACTTGCATCATGAAAGTTATGTTTTTGTATTTTTCCCTTAAGTGTGTGGAATGATGGTGATCTTGTGCTAACTAGGGTTTGGTTGTGCAGATGGGATGGAGAAGGAAGGAAAGCGTGGGATAGGTTGGGTGTTGAGATTGCAACAAGATGATGGAGCTTAGTGAAAAGAGTCGCCTTCACTAAGTGGGCCCGCAGGCTATTTTTGGCGCAAGTCTATTTTTAGACTATGTCTATTTTTAGACATATGGATCATGTCTATGTTTATGGATGATTGATCAAGTTGGGAAAAATAGATGGACTTCTATTTTTGATGAAAGTGTGAGTGATCACAGTGTGAGTGATCAAGTCTATTTTTAGACTGGCTGTCAAAAATAGAAAAGTCAAATATTATTATCTCACAATAATATTTGGACTATAAACTTAATCTTATTCTCTTGGAGCACTTCAGTTTAAGCTACGGAAGTGGCACATGCAGCTGTCAGAAGGAAATTCGTTTTTCTTATGAGTCAGTTGAGTTGTTGCATGCATGACTTCAGTTAGAACTCAAGTGAGTTGAGTTTAGTGGACTGGAGGTACAGTTGATGGAGTTGTGTTCAGTTTAACTTAGTTAAACTGGTTGTAGTTAGTCTAACTGCAGATAGACTAATGATGAGTTGTTAAACTAATTATTAACTCATAATACAACTAAAGAATACATCAGTTAACTCAGTTGCATGTCAGTGCATGTTCAGTTCAACAGGGACAGGTGGTAGAGAATCAGATTGCTATCAGTTGTGACTATAGTTGTGCACCAGATCTTGCACAATCAAAGGATTGAGTATGCCAATGAGTTTGCTCACGTATTTGGCCCACATTTTAGCCTTTGCTCACGTCCACAAAGAGTGAGTGACTATTTTGCAGGTGAAAATCGAGTTTGGGAAGCAATTCTCATCAGTTCTTGAGCAGGTATTGAGCAGTGGAGGCAGGCAAGCAGTGGAAGAGATTTGGAGATCAGATCTGAGCTGTATTGTGTGTAACAGAGGTGGAGATACTTGTGAGAAGTATTATGCTGTGTAATGTTACATGACTCAATCATTAATATACAGATAGTGATACATACTGTGTTAATGTGTGAATGCTCTTGATGTTTTTATTGTTATTGATGCTGCTATATTCTTGATCAACGTAGAGGAGCTTATGTATTGTGTATGTTTTCCGCATTAGTACATGATCAGGATAATCTCCATTGAATATGTGTTAAATTATTCAAAATTTCTACATGGTATCGGAGCTAGATAATTGTAGAAAAAATTTCTACATGGTATCAGAGCTAGATAATTGTAGAAAAAGTTTCTACATGGTATCGAAGCAGCTTGATTTGTAGAAGAGATTTTTACAGGATATCAAGTGAGGGTTGATCGGAAGCAGTTGAGTTGGTTGCTGGTGGAATTCGAATTTGCAGCAGTGTTTTCTTGGTGACAACGCAGCAATGTCTTTCAACGGATTGCGATTGGAGTATGCTCTTGAGGGCAGCTCAAACTATATTGCATGGAAGGACAGGATGGAGGCAGTATTGGATGATAACGGGCTGAAGGAATTCATAGATACGGATATCCCAAAGCCTACTGATGCTACTCAAGCTGATGCTTGGCAAAAGAAGATTGCAAAATGTCGAAGAATTCTGTTGGAGGGCGTGAAGGATCACATTGTGTCCAGCCTCCATGGAAAGGCTACTCCATATTTGATGTGGAAATCATTAACAGAATTATTCCAAAGCAAGAGCGATCAGAGGAAGCTGGCGCTCAAAGATAAACTCAGAAACATCAAATGCGAGAAGGGAGACAGTATTCCCAAGTATCTCACGAAGTTCACTCAGTGTCGAGATGAGCTGGGAAGTGTGGGGGTTACTGTCGATGATGAGGACTTGGTGAGCTTGGCTCTCCTTGGTCTTCCGAAGAGTTGGCATTCCTATCAGGACTCTGTCAATGGTCGGGAGAAGTTGCCAGGATGGGAAAGACTATGGTCAGATCTTGTGCAGGAGGAGATCAGGCGGAGTACCAGGGACGGATCTTCGTCAAAGGGAGATGATGAAGAGAATTGTGCTTTGGCTGCCAAAGCAAAGAAAGGGAAGAACAAGAAAGCTTCTCAGTCTGGTGCGAAAGGCAAGAAGCAGGATATGTCCAAAGTGAAGTGTTTTCACTGTCACCAGCATGGACACTATGCCACAAATTGTCCGCAGAAGAAGAAGAACAAGCAAGCTGCTGGATCTGCAGGGGGAGAGGCTTTAGCTTCTCAGTTTGAGCTTGATTTTTCATTGATCGCATGCTTGGTTTCAAGTGTGATGGGATCAGTGTGGTTCCTGGACAGTGGTGCGTCTTTTCACATGACGGGAGATAGAGATTTGTTCTCTGATCTGGAGGACAAAGATCTTGGAGTGCACATCGAGATGGGCGATGATGGTAGATACAGTGCGACCGGTATCGGTACCATTTCCTTTGAGAGGGAGTCTGGTAAACCCTTTGTATTGAAGGAAGTCATGCATGTTCCAGGATTGAAGAAGAATCTCATCTCAGTGGCGATGTTAGAAGACAAGGGGTATGATGTTGTTTTCAGCGAGGGAAAGGCCTTCCTGTGCAGCAAGACAACTGGTGAGACCCGGAAGATAGGGGTTCGAGTGAGGAACCTTTATCAGTTGCATGTAGATGGATGCGCAGCAATGGCAGGCAAGGCAGAAGGATTGGTGAGCCGGGATGATGGCGAGTTGTGGCACAGGAGATTGGGTCACCTTCACCATGGAGCCTTGAAGATACTGCAGCAGATCACTACAGGGCTTCCTAAAGGCACACTTGCGCAGTCAGATCAGTGCAAGGGGTGTACTTTGGGGAAGTTTGTGAAAGCCACCTTTCACGAGAAGGATAGTCGCGCCACGACGATCCTTGAGAGAATTCACACAGACGTGTGTGGACCTTTCTCAGTTGCTTCGACAGCAAAACACAGGTATTATGTGATTTTTGTTGATGATTTCTCTCGTAAGTGCTGGATCTTCTTCATGCAAAAGAAGAGCGAGACATATTCAAAGTTCTGTGAATTCAAAGCACTGGTCGAGAAGGAGTCGGGGAAGAAGGTGAAGGCTCTTAGGAGCGATAATGGTGGTGAATACATCTCGGACGAGTTCAAGGATTTCTGCAAGGCAGAAGGGATTCGTAGAGAGCTCATAGCTCCCCATAACCCACAGCAGAACGGGGTAGCTGAGCGGAAGAACAGAACGATTGTGGGTGCTGCACGGGCAATGTTGCATGATCAGGGCCTACCCCTTCACTTGTGGGCGGAAGCATGCAATACAGCAGTTTATGTGCAGAACCGTTGTCCTCATAGGATACTTGGCATGAGTACACCCGAGGAGGCTTATTCTGGTAAGAAGCCTGATCTTTCTCATTTGAGGATTTTTGGTGCTAACGTTTACATGCATGTGACGAAGGATGCCAGAAAGAAGTTGGAGCCGACTGCAGAGGTTGGGATATTTGTGGGGTACACTGATACACCCCACAACTATCGTGTGTATTTGCCAGACAGTGGTAAAACTGTTGTGCGACGGGATATAAAATTTCAGGAGGAGAAAGCCATGAAGTGTTCGCTTGAGAGGGAGCTACACTTGCATGCAGATGAGGAGCTATTAGTTCCTAAGGATGAGCTTCAGGACGTGGATCAGCCACAGGACGAGGTTCATGGAGTGGAAGAGACCCTCATGCAGCGCCAACCATCAGAGGGCGAAAGCGCTTGACAGAAGCTGAGCGACTGGCTCAAGATGCAGAGAAAGTTGTAGGACCACCTACAGCCCAACGCAGGCAGAGACAGTCACCTGATCGGTACACTGGATACATGGCTCTTATGAGCAAGTGTGTTGTGACTGAGCCATCCTCTTTCGAGGAAGCTGTGGAGGATCCCGCATGGGTAGACGCCATGGTGGAAGAGTATGATTCTATTGTCAAAAACAGTGCATGGGAGATTGTTCCTAGACCGGAAGGGAAATCAGTGGTGGGTTCGAGATGGATCTACAAAGTTAAGCAGGCAGCTGACGGGAGTGTGGAGAAGTACAAGGCAAGATTTGTTGCCCGAGGCTTTTCACAGATTGAGGGGATCGATTATGAGGAAACCTTTGCACCTGTCGCAAGGTATTCTTCCATACAGACGATTCTTGCTCTCTCAGCGCAGATGGGATGGCACATTCATCAGATGGATGTGAAGACTGCGTTCCTCAACGGAGTCATTGAGGAGGAGGTGTACATTGAGCAACCCGAAGGCTTTGAAGTCTTCAGCAGCGAGTCGCATGTGTGCAGGCTCAAGAGAGCGCTGTATGGGTTGAAGCAAGCACCACGTGCTTGGTACACACGGATAGACAGCTATTTCACAGGACTTGGATTCTCCAAAAGCGAGGCGGATCCGAACCTATGCCAGATTGTGGTGGAGGGTAAGTTGCTTATCATTGTACTGTATGTTGATGATTTGATTCTAACGGGTGATGAGCTGTTGATACTGTCATGCAAGAAGGATCTTGCTACAGAGTTTGAGATGAAGGACTTGGGCCTCCTTCACTATTTCCTAGGATTGGAAATATGGCAGCGCAGTGGTGGACTGTTTGTTTCTCAGGGCAAGTATGCTCGGGAGATACTGGAGAAGTTCAACATGCATGGCTGCAAGCCTGTTGATACTCCTCTTCCTGGAGGTTGGAGGAAGGAGGATGCCACTTCGGGAGAAGAAGTGGATGCCACTGTTTATCGACAGTTGGTGGGGTCGCTGATGTATTTGGTCAATACACGACCTGATATATGCTATGCAGTTAACCAGCTTTCACAAGCTATGGTTAAGCCTACCAAGCTCTTCTGGAAGGCGGGCAAGCATGTATTGCGCTACTTGAGAGGCACATCGGGATATGGTTTGTGGTACAGACAGGAGGATGAGGTGAAGCTATGTGGCTTCACGGATGCAGATTGGGTAGGGAGCCCAACGGACAGAAAGAGCACATCAGGAGGGGTCTTCAGTATCAGATCGACAATAGTTTCTTGGTACAGCAGGAAGCAGAGATCTGTGTGGATGAGGATGATCTTGGTCGGTTTTTTCGGTTCCAAGCACATCAGGTACCATCATATCAGAGATTGTGTGCAGCGGAGGATCATGTTACTTTCGTACATTCCAACGGAGGATCAGGATGCTGATATTCTAACGAAGGCTCTCACCAGGAGCAAATTCGAGTACCACCGAGGCAGGATAGGGGTTGCTGATAATCCATATCTTGTCGAGAGGGAGTGTTGAGATTGCAACAAGATGATGGAGCTTAGTGAAAAGAGTCGCCTTCACTAAGTGGGCCCGCAGGCTATTTTTGGCGCAAGTCTATTTTTAGACTATGTCTATTTTTAGACATATGGATCATGTCTATGTTTATGGATGATTGATCAAGTTGGGAAAAATAGATGGACTTCTATTTTTGATGAAAGTGTGAGTGATCACAGTGTGAGTGATCAAGTCTATTTTTAGACTGGCTGTCAAAAATAGAAAAGTCAAATATTATTATCTCACAATAATATTTGGACTATAAACTTAATCTTATTCTCTTGGAGCACTTCAGTTTGAGCTATGGAAGTGGCACATGCAGCTGTCAGAAGGAAATTCGTTTTTCTTATGAGTCAGTTGAGTTGTTGCATGCATGACTTCAGTTAGAACTCAAGTGAGTTGAGTTTAGTGGACTGGAGGTACAGTTGATGGAGTTGTGTTCAGTTTAACTTAGTTAAACTGGTTGTAGTTAGTCTAACTGCAGATAGACTAATGATGAGTTGTTAAACTAATTATTAACTCATAATACAACTAAAGAATACATCAGTTAACTCAGTTGCATGTCAGTGCATGTTCAGTTCAACAGGGACAGGTGGTAGAGAATCAGATTGCTATCAGTTGTGACTATAGTTGTGCACCAGATCTTGCACAATCAAAGGATTGAGTATGCCAATGAGTTTGCTCACGTATTTGGCCCGCATTTTAGCCTTTTCTCACGTCCAAAAAGAGTGAGTGACTATTTTGCAGGTGAAAATCGAGTTTGGGAAGCAATTCTCATCAGTTCTTGAGCAGGTATTGAGCAGTGGAGGCAGGCAAGCAGTGGAAGAGATTTGGAGATCAGATCTGAGCTGTATTGTGTGTAACAGAGGTGGAGATACTTGTGAGAAGTATTATGCTGTGTAATGTTACATGACTCAATCATTAATATACAGATAGTGTGGGGTTTTTAGCGAGATGCTTTCCCCGTGATACATACTGTGTTAATGTGTGAATGCTCTTGATGTTTTTATTGTTATTGATGCTGCTATATTCTTGATCAACGTAGAGGAGCTTATGTATTGTGTATGTTTTCCGCATTAGTACATGATCAGGATAATCTCCATTGAATATGTGTTAAATTATTCAAAATTTCTACATGGTATCGGAGCTAGATAATTGTAGAAAAAATTTCTACATGGTATCAGAGCTAGATAATTGTAGAAAAAGTTTCTACATTGGGGAGGCTAGGAGAGGTCCCTAGGGATCCTTAGCATCCATCCACAGAGGTTCCTCGCATTAAGATGCTTAGCAACTGAGAGAGTGGCCTCCTACAGGATGGCTGTGGAGGATCCTACAGGATACTCTGTTTTCTACAAGATGTCTACAAATGGCTACAGGATGACCTACCGTGAGTGTTTGGAGTGATGGAGGAGTAATGGAATGGTAGGGGGAGATGTGTAAGGTAGGAATAAGGCTGGTGATGGCTTTAGAAGTGAAGGAATAGGATGGGAAATGAGTGTAGGGAGTAGGTTGGAAGATAAAGGGCTATGTCAACGAAAGTTGAAGGAGATGGAGCTAGGTGGGAAATGAGAGGTTTGGAGGGTAAATGAGTGAGACAGAGGTTAAATAGAACTTGAGGAGGTGATGAAGATGATAGAGATGCCCTGCACAATGCTCATTTAAACGAATCAATGAATTCTTGCAAACAAACCAAGTCCTAGCTAACTTAATCTAATTGTCAATGAAATAAATGAACAGCAGCTTTGTTTGGAAAGAGAACCATGTACTTCACGTGAGAAAGAGCGTTCCAAAAGATCCAAATGCATAACAAACTCCTACCAATCGATTCTAAGCATAAAAAGCTACGTTACCCATCAAAACCAACTACCATAACAAAGAAAGATCTAAAGAGCAGATTTTTATTATGAGAATGCAGCAAACACATAAAGATACACAAGGGAGGTACTGGGCGCTTGAGATGGGCCCAACCCCAAGAACTACAGCCTCCCAAGAGCGATTTAGAGCTGGTGCAAAGCTGGATCCATCTTTATTAATCAAGAAATGAAAAGTACATCAAAACTGTCCATAAGGAGAGCTTGAGAATGAGCTGAAAGAAAAGCTAATCCATGGCCTAAAATTCGAACTACAAGCTAGCTAACTAATGGCTAAAACAAAAGGACTAACTAGCTACAAAAATGACTACCAACTAGCTAACAAAAATGACCAACCACTAGCTAACCAAAATGAGGCCCCAAGCCTTCTTATTTATACAATTTGAGGACCCAACAACCCTCCTAAAAGTTAGGGACTTGGCTGCCCAAGACTTGGAGTTAACATCAGTCCAACTTGACTTGCTTGGCTGCCCTTGTGCTCATTAATTTGGTGGCCTTTGAACTCCGAGCTGATGGTGGAGAATTCGAGGTAAGGGTCCATAAATGAGGGGGACACCTTCCTACAAATACTCTAGCTTGTTCTCCCACGAATTTGGCTGCCAAGTGCTCATTAAGACCTTCAATTTTGTCTCCAAGTTGACCAACAAGGCTACACAAAGCACCCATTAGACTTGTTGGCATAATGACTAACCAAATTCACTCTATTAACATAAAAATAATCAAAAACATGCAATAAACAAATGAGAATGGTGGATTAAGTCAAATTAGGAGGTTGGATGAGCCCAAATATTTGTCCATTTTTGGGGCTCATCATCACCCCCCTACTGAAAGTGTTGCTCATCCTCTGAGCAACCAAATCTCTCCTCATCTAATGGCCCTGATGGGCTCCTTGTCATGCCAAGCCTCTGAAGTGATGTCCTCTTCTCTGTTATGAAACCATGCTTCTTTGCTTCTTCCCACTACTTGCTCCTTTCCCTAAAGAATTCTCAGCTTGGGTATGATTGTGCAAGTATATTCAATCTGATGGCGGAAATGGTGGTGAAAGGAGATGAAACCAGTGGAGGATAGAATAAAAGAGTGGTTGCATGCCTCCTCAACAGACTTCAAGCTTCAAATCCCTCTCCAAAATTGATTCTGGCCTGCCAAAAGGCTTCTACAGGAAAGTCCTGTAGCTTCCTGTAGAAGGTTGAACCGTGACTAAATTGTGCTCGAACCTTGAAAGAAATGAGTGTTCATAGAGGGGATGGATGTGCTTGGGGTGGCCAACACATGTGCTACCTCCTTAGCCAAAATCTCGGCCGATTTCTCCTTTTGCTGCCCTTTTTTCAAACTTCCTGTAGAAACTGTTTTGTCTTCCTGTAGAAACAGACCTGTAGCTGAGTTTTGGCTTGCTTGGCTGAGGGTGCCTTCTCCTCGACCTGTGCTGTGGTTGCCTTGGGTGTGTCCCCACTTGTTTTGACATTTTTAATCTTCTCTACTCTCTTCTGCAATCTTTTTTCGAGGTGTTTGTGCCATTGTTCCTCCCACAATTCTAGGCTTAGCAATTTGGCCCATTTCTCCTTTTCCTCTCTGTTTCTTCCTTCTTTTTTCTTGCTTTTCCTCTTGCTGCAAATGGAAACAGTGGGTGCTCATTCTTACTTGGATGCAGTGAAAATTCAAATGGAGGCCTTTAGGTCTGCTTTAATGCGTTGGCCATGAAGGATCCAAGCCAAAAACAATGCAAAGGAAGGCAAATATATGTATATGAATTGCCCAAAAGATTCAATGCAGAGCTTGTAGAGCAATGCCACAGCCTGATTCCATGGCTCAGTCTCTGTGATTATCTTAGCAATGAAGGAATGAGGAAGCCCATAGAAATTTTTATAAGCACTGGTTTCAGACTCATCAATATGCTGATGATAGGAGTTCAGGCTTGGATAGTCTATTCCATAAGTTGTCTGCATTTGTGGAGATACTACAGGTTATGATGATTCCTTACGGGCTCACTTAGTAGCCTCCACAGTCTTGAAAGTCACAAATGCAAATCCCTGTTTGGTGAAAAATACATACAACATTAACCAAGACAAATACAGCCAAACAATCTAGGCCTCGGAAAAACATGCATAAATCTCTAAGAATAGAGGCATTTTAAACTGCCCATCATAAAGAAATATGATGTATATTAGATTTGTAACCTAGATTCGTTGGTATTCTCATCAGATGCAACTGGACCTTGTACCTCTTTACTCATTTTCATTTGACTCGGAAGCTTTCAACTTCACACAAGAGTTTCTAGTCAAGCTACTTGGTGAATATCTTGACCTATTTCTTGTTTTCGGGCTTCCTGTAGAAGCCTGTTTCTGCCTTCCTGTAGAACGTGATTCGGCCTTCGAGTGAGCCCGATGCACTAGAGAAATTTGAAAATAGGTAGGAAACTCAGCGGAGGTCGATAGATTAAGCCGATTGTGGAAGCAGAGGATGTAAACTTCAGTTTAACATGATGCAAGTGCAAGTTGACTAACAGTTCATGACTTCCAGCTGAGCGCTCATTAATTCTGCGTGATTTTTGGGTGGAGTGAGGTGGCAAACATGTGCGCTGGCTTTTTAGAACTGCAGTAATGTTATGAACTGCATGTATTCATCCATCTGTCAATCAGCTGATGTCCTGTGTATTGGAGTTCCACAGATCTACCACTAACCGTTTTTTTTTTAATTTCCACATGAATGACTGATCATGCTGCGTGATTTTTGCCTTGCTGAGTGCAATTGGACGTGGCTCCCTTCTTGGCTGAATCCACTCATTTCATTCATTCATGCATTGCTTTAGATTAGATCTACGCAAACAGAGGAACAAGGTTAAGTCACGTACCTCGAAGTTGAATGGTTGCTGTGAGCTGCTTGCTGCATGCATGTGTGGATCTTCATTTGCTGCATGTATGGTAGCTTGATTGATGATTTATGGCTGTTTTCTCTTGTGCAGGTGCCCTCTGGACGGATGCATGCAACAAAAGTTCATTTCCACGTTCAGATTTGCACATTCAAGCTGCTGTTGCTGCATCTTCACCAAACCAGAACTTCTTTTTGCCATTTCTCCCAAACGGCAAACCGGATTGAGCTAAAACTTGGTGGGCATGTTCCTACCATCATGATGCATCTCCCATAGCAAATTCGTGATCAATGGATGCACGAATTTCGAGAAAATTGGAAAATGGCTGAAGATTTCAGAGCTCGATTTCTCGGAAACCATGCATCGGAATCGGCTGAAACTGCTTGGGTAGGCTACTATCATCCATGTGCATCTCCCCATGAAACAGGTTTTGAAACGGATGCACGGTTATGGAGAAAATGCAAAAATGGCTGATGGTGATGGAGGCTGATTTCTTGGAAACCGTGCACCGGAATTGCATGAAACTGCTCAGGCATGTTGTCATCGACCTTGTACAATCCCCCATAAAATGGTTTGTCAAATGGATGCATGGTTCTCAAGTTATGGCAAAAACAAATTCTGCTCTATGGATTTTTGCCTCAAGGCTTTTTGCATGTGCTTGCATGGGATGACAAAATGAATTTTGTTTGTGATGCAGGTATGGAGATGATGGAGGATGAGTTGGAAGACTGCAGGAGGACTCTTGAACCTTTGAGGAAGCTATCATGCTTGCCAAACCACTTTTTGAAATGTATGCCTAGTTTCCCACAATTTCTACAGGAAGATCCTGTAGAAGCACAATGAGAAGCACAAGGAGGTGAAAAAATGATGGATGAAGGCAAGGGATGGACACACAAGTGCTTGTAGGCCTAATCAACATATTCCCACCATTAGATTCATTTTTGAGATTGAATTTGGCTCGTCCAAAGGTTCTACAGGATGTTTCCTGTAGAAATATAGAGCATCCTGTAGAAAACACAGTTTTGAGGAAAGAAGCATAATGACATGAACAGAATGATGGAAAAGGGTGAGGAGTGGAAACATAGATGAGTGTAGGCCTCATGGACATATTCCAAGCCTTCAGGTCCTCTTTGGAGATCAATTTGGCTTTTTTGTAAGCTTCCTGTAGAAGATACGAAACTTCCTGTAGAAGGCACAAAGACTCTGACCTTGATTTGAGTGCTCCTCCTGTCATGAAACATCCTTCTTGCAACCTGAAATGTCATTGCTGCAACATGAAATTATTCAATGATGATTAGCTTTATTTTTCTTTTCTTTTTTCTTTTTTCTCTTTTTTTTTCGAAAAACAACTAGGGCGCCTCATAGAGGTTTTCACCCTAATCGCCTGCCTTGGGCGCCTCCAAGGGAGGTTTTCACCCAAAGATCTTTTTCTCTTTTATTTTCTTTTCTTTCCAACCCATTGACCGCCTCATGGAGGTTTTCAATCAATGAGCCAATCTAAGGCGCCTCCAAGGAGGTTTTCACCTTAGATTTTGATTTTCCTCTTTTTTCATTTTTTTTTTTTTTCTCCTTTTTTTTTTTTTTTCTCTACCCTACCCTACTTGAAAAACAAAATCATTTTCAAGTATAAGAATACTTCCAATGGAGCCATGTGCACATCGAGATTAGAGACAAGATGATGTAAAGGCTCGGAATGCATGCTTTGACAACTATCCAACTTTCAGAGACAACATGATCTGACTTTGAAAGTACAAAACATAGCTGAGGAGGAGAGTACTGCTGCAACTTAGTGACCTTCTGAAACCATATCTCAATATAGCTTTGATATCCTTGGTCATCTTGCTGATTTGGATCATTCTTCATGTCACCTTCTATCATGACCTTCTGATCTTCCTCTTGTTGTTGATTTTTCTCTGGAATACATGGAGGATTTGATGGTGACCATGAGGAAGCTTTCTCGATCTCTGATTCTGATCTCTTTTCTTCATCAAGTGCAGCCCATGGTTCTTTGATCTCCTCTTTTGAATCTTCTTTTGCTTTTGGTCCTTCAATGCTTTCAAGATGATCTCTTTTTTGCATTACTTTTCCTGAGCTTTGGTGAACATCATTGAGCTCACGAGGAATCATTTGCACATGTTGTGCCTCAGATTTGCAATTGGGTTGAGCTGCTCCATTGTATGGCTTTGGAAATGGTACGGGTAGTTGAGTGGAGGTGTGAAATTGAGATGGAGATGGATGACATTGCAGTTGGGTAGGCATTTGGGGTTGCCTTGGTGGAGGAGGAGGCGATGGTTGTGGATGAGCAGGTGGTGGAGGAAAATGAGCGGGATGAGAGTTGTACCGGGGCCTCAACTCCTGATAAGGTGCATTCAACTGAGGCTGTGGCTGAGCATAAGAGTGAAATGAATGAGCAACTGGTTGGGCATAATATGGATCTGTGAAGGAACAAGGAGAATATGACCAAGGAGGAGGTGTAGACCAGGGAGGATGAGCAGGGGGATCCCAAGAAGGCATGAAAGTGGCTTGATAAGGGTCATAATAGGTCTCGGGTATCCCTTGCATCTCCTGCTGGTAAGATCTAGGTCCATGTGGCCTCCTTTGGTTCATATAATAGAGTGATTCAGTGGCTCCCTTGGCTCTTTGATATGCAGCTTTGATTCTGGGCAAGGAAGGGCACTGATCTGTAGGATGGTATTCTTCACATACAAAACACACTTCTAGGGAGTGCATTGGACATTCGTTCCTAGGATGCTTTTTAAGGCACCTAGGACAAAAAATGACCAAAGCCCTCTTGGCTTCTTCTTGCTTCTTTTGGATCCACAAGGTATCCAGTTGCATGGCAAGAAACTGCCTCATGTCACTCTTGAAATCTTCGATCTGATTTGCAAATTCATCTTTGGACAAGATGTTGCTCCCAACATCTCTACTTGTAGCCATGTGCTTCAGAGGAATGTTTTCTTCTTCTTCTCCCCTATAGGTTCTTCAGATATGTCTTGATGTCCACCCAGGGGCTCTTTCATCACATCCATCGAAGAAGAACGTTGGCTGTGTAAAGCAATGGGGGTGTTGTGCAATCATTTTTCTAACTTATCTCTACTCCTACAAGGCATGAAATAGATTGAACTGCAACTAACTATCTTGCGAAATTGAAATGAAAGCAGGAAAGGACTAATCTATTTTGCTCAAATGAAATTGCAAGAATGAAATGCTAGGCTACGCTTGCGAAATTGAAACACTAATCTACGCTTGCAGAATTGAAATGCGGAATTGAAAGGCTATTCTAGGAAAGCAGGAAATGCTAATCTATGAAAGCGGGAAATACTAATCTAGGAAAGCAAGAAATGCTAATCTAATTTTGCATAAATGAAATTGCATAATGGAAATGAAATAAACTACTTAGCAGAAGGTTGTAGTAGAAAATAGAAGAATAGCAACAATCACCAATACTCTGCCGCTTCCCCGGCAACGGCGCCAAAAATATGGTGAGCTCCAGTATTGTAGCAATAATGCTACAACTTCTGAGGCTTCCTGTCTCTTAATTTTATCAACCTGGTAGTTCGTACAAACTTGGAAGCGACGGTGCTATATGCACAAGTACTAGCTCTTGTCGCAGCTGTCACTTGGTCAGCTGGCACAAGTCCGCTAGGGCTCAAGCCAACTTCTATAGGCTCTCAGAAGAAGCTTGCTAATTGATGGACGAAAGCTAATCTCAAAGGAAAGCTACTTTACTTGAAAAAAAAATGAACTGAAAGCAAATCAAAGCATGTAAACCTAGGAAACCCTAATTTAACTAGTCTGACCTCTACAATGCAAGGAATGTAAATGCAACTTCTACCAATGCTGTCACTACCTCTAATAAATGAAAATGCATGGATCTAAACTACTTGCATCATGAAAGTTATGTTTTTGTATTTTTCCCTTAAGTGTGTGGAATGATGGTGATCTTGTGCTAACTAGGGTTTGGTTGTGCAGATGGGATGGAGAAGGAAGGAAAGCGTGGGATAGGTTGGGGAGGCTAGGAGAGGTCCCTAGGGATCCTTAGCATCCATCCACAGAGGTTCCTCGCATTCAGATGCTCAGCAACCGAGAGAGTGGCCTCCTACAGGATGGTTGTGGAGGATCCTACAGGATACTCTGTTTTCTACAGGATGTCTACAAATGGCTACAGGATGACCTACCGTGAGTGTTTGGAGTGATGGAGGAGTAATGGAATGGTAGGGGGAGATGTGTAAGGTAGGAATAAGGCTGGTGATGGCTTTAGAAGTGAAGGAATAGGATGGGAAATGAGTGTAGGGAGTAGGTTGGAAGATAAAGGGCTATGTCAACGAAAGTTGAAGGAGATGGAGCTAGGTGGGAAATGAGAGGTTTGGAGGGTAAATGAGTGAGACAGAGGTTAAATAGAACTTGAGGAGGTGATGAAGATGATAGAGATGCCCTGCACAATGCTCATTTAAACGAATCAATGAATTCTTGCAAACAAACCAAGTCCTAGCTAACTTAATCTAATTGTCAATGAAATAAATGAACAACAGCTTTGTTTGGAAAGAGAACCATGTACTTCACGTGAGAAAGAGCATTCCAAAAGATCTAAATGCATAACAAACTCCTACCAATCGATTCTAAGCATAAAAAGCTACGTTACCCATCAAAACCAACTACCATAACAAAGCAAGATCTAAAGAGAAGATTT
Source organism: Pinus tabuliformis (assembly GCA_031772625.1). NCBI lineage: Eukaryota > Viridiplantae > Streptophyta > Pinopsida > Pinales > Pinaceae > Pinus > Pinus tabuliformis. The sequence goes on from CM062813.1 coordinate 831,509,298, forward strand.
TTATTATGAGAATGCAACAAACACATAAAGATACACAAGGGAGGTACTGGGCGCTCTAGATGGGCCCAACCCCAAGAACTACAGCCTCCCAAGAGCGATTTAGAGCTGGTGCAAAGCTGGATCCATCTTTATTAATCAAGAAATGAAAAGTACATCAAAACTGTCCATAAGGAGAGCTTGAGAATGAGCTGAAAGCAAGGCTAATCCATGGCCTAAAATTCGAACTACAAGCTAGCTAACTAATGGCTAAACAAAAGGACTAACTAGCTACAAAAATGACTACCAACTAGCTAACAAAAATGACCAACCACTAGCTAACCAAAATGAGGCCCCAAGCCTTCTTATTTGTACAATTTGAGGACCCAACAACCCTCCTAAAAGTTAGGGACTTGGCTGCCCAAGACTTGGAGTTAACAGCAGTCCAACTTGACTTGCTTAGCTGCCCTTGTGCTCATTAATTTGGTGGCCTTTGAACTCCGAGCTGATGGTGGAGAATTCGAGGTAAGGGTCCATAAATGAGGGGGACACCTTCCTACAAATCCTCTAGCTTGTTCTCCCACGAATTTGGCTGCCAAGTGCTCATTAAGACCTTCAATTTTGTCTCCAAGTTGACCAACAAGGCTACACAAAGCACCCATTAGACTTGTTGGCATAATGACTAACCAAATTCACTCTATTAACATAAAAATAATCAAAAACATGCAATAAACAAATGAGAATGGTGGATTAAGTCAAATTAGGAGGTTGGATGAGCCCAAATATTTGTCCATTTTTGGGGCTCATCAGCGTGCATTTTTGTGAAGTAGGCCAAAATTGCCTTGCTTCACTAAAATGCACGCTAAGGTTTCATTTATCAGCAAAAATTATTGATTCAAATTGTATATTGTTAATTTAATTATTTTACACGCTTTTGAATTATTATATGTTTACTTTGATCCTTAAATAATTATGCTTCATATTTCATACAACATTCCAAGTTTTTCTTCAACTTGCATTATGTCAAAGTTGTGTATAGGTTTTGCTTTAGCTTGTTATTGGGCAGAACAATTGTCCTTTTAATTCAGAGCAATAGTTCCAACTCTTCACATTAATTTTCAATCTGGGTAGGTTTTGTTATTGCAAGGCTATTACACAAAATATATGCAAGGGAAAATGATGACTAGTGCTAATGAATCTCAAACTCAATCGTTGTAATCACACTCTCAACAACTCAACACTCTGGTTGTTACACTCTCAAACCTTGTTCACACTCTCAAGAAATAAACAAACAATGTGGAATAAAACCACTCTGTCACACTGTCACTCTTATTCAGAAAAGAAGAGCTCTCCTAGAAACCATTCTCTTAGCAAATGTTGAAACACATTCAAATTAAGTGAACGCACCATCAAACTATGATGAGAATTAAATAAATTTCACACTAACAAACGGACCGGTCCAGGACCTATGTTATTACAAAATATATTGGTTAACATTCTGCAATAATTAAAGCATGAACAAGGCTAATAATAATTGTAACAACAACCACACATGAATTATAACTGAGAGGAAATAAATCAAATATCTATAGTACCTTCCTTTCCAGTGATCCCTCCTACGAAGGAGGGCCCTTACTTCCTAGCAGAGGATGGCACACAACACAAAATCTAGTCAACATAAATGTATCGCACCACAAATTATTAAGCTTGCATTAATGAAGCATACATTATTACAATGTTAGCGCTCTCCCCCTCTATCATTGTCTATCTATTTATATATGTCTATCTCGTGCGGGCAGAGAGTACACCTCTTTATAATTTCATATTGCAATGATAACATCATGATAATCTCTCGATTCTCATGTGATCTAATTTGAGAATACACATTAACAATTTGATAACAATTTCCAAGGTTAGGACAAAGTTGTAACAACTTTTCCAAATTACAATAATTATCAATAGAAAATCCTAACTGTTTCAGCTGCGTTGTCCATAAACTTCTCCTTTGATAGTTGAACTATATTTTGACCATATGCTTTCCAAATTGATGTTCATAACTAATTGAAGGAGGTCAACAAGTCCAAAATAGATCTTCATGTGTAACAAGAATGATCAACGAGTCCTTGTCTGGTCCTTGGCGAGGAAAAATTTGAAAAATCCTACAACAACATCTCAATAGACCACAAACCTTATAACAAACTAGTTGTGCATTTTACGAGAAAGATAGCCTAAAACAATAGTTCTCATTCCAAATTACAAGTATAATTGGATAATAAGGATGATATATAGAAAGATACATACTAGGTTGATAATGGTTGTTACAGTGGTAGAGTACGGTCGCAAGAATAAAAAATGGTAAAGAAAAGGTAGGAAAATGAGTGCAAAAAGATGCCGATTTCACATCCCAAAATCTGCCCCCAACTTAAGTTTTTGCATGATTTCATGTCCCAACATCTCCATCCATCTCTGCTTCAACTGTTAGTTCTTGTGTAACATAAGCATTTTTAGCAGGTTCTTGTGGAACAAGGGTTTGGAATTCTTCATCTTGCCCCCCAACTTGAATTCTAATCGAAGTAATGGTTAGCCTTTCACAATATTCTTACTCCAATACTTCCTTACATCAGTCACATAATATAACTATCATTATTTTGCCACTTATGCCAAGGTTTCTACTCCATTTTGTTTTCTAGATTGAATATGCCCTTCAATCATGGTAAGTTGTTTCCTTAAATTCTCATTTTCCTCCAATTTATCAATTTGCTAAATAAGGAGGTCAATTTCAGACTTACTTGGTAAAGAGAAACCTTATTGTTCCCTTTTTAGCTCCTCCTCTTTCTGTTGTTCCTCAAGTTCCTTTGATTTAGGTGGAATGACATGCACTTTAGGTGACAAGGTATGTTCTTTTACAAATTCTTCTTCTTTCTCTTCATTCTATTGTCCTCAGGACTCCTTTGGTTTTGCTGTATTACTATATTCCTCAGATATTGAGGTAGCTAATAGTGCAATGATTACCCACACTCTCTTCTTGGGATTCTTTCCACCCAATGGCTTCTTCAATTTCCTATTTTTCACCACAGTTTGTATAGGAGTATATTTTTCAGATACTTTCTTAGATTCCCCGGGAATTTCTATTTCAAGAACCCCTACTTTAGCTGACGTTTTTCCAGGTGCCCTTGTTTCAATAGTCTTTGCCTTCGGTGCTTCTTCCTTAATATGGTATCTATGATAACTATCCCCAGATTGTCCACTAGATATATCCATAGGTTCTTTAGTGCATGCTCTTTTTCCTTCAGCGGATGTACCAACATAGGTTCTTATGTAACTCCATCTCTTAGGGTTTCCGTGACAGGGTCTCGGAGGTGTAACCACTCTTCTTTGTTTAGGAAGTGTAGCTACTCTACTTTGTAAGGGAGGTGTAACTACTCTATATTTTGGTGCTATTTCAACACTTACCTCTTGTTATTCACTTTTTGGCTTCTTTAATTTCCTATTTTTCACGTAGTTTATACATGAGTAGTTTTTTCAAATACTTCCTTAAATTCCTCGGGCATTTCTATTTCAGGAATCCTTGCTTCAGCTGATGCTGTTATAGGTGGCCCTGTTTCAGCAGTCTCTGCCTCAAGCCCTTCTTCTTGAAAAGGACATCCATAATAATTATCCTCAAATTGTCCATTAGATATATCCACAGGTTCTTCAGTGCATGATCATTTTCTTTTAACGAATGTACCAATAAACGTTCTTATGGAACTCCATCTCTTACGGTTTCTGTGATGGGGTCTGGGAGGTGAACGATTCTTCTTTGTTTAGGAAGTGTAGCTATTCTACTTTGTCTAGGAGGTGTAATTGCTCTATATTCTGGTGTTTCTTCAACACTTGCCTCCTAATCTTCAATTTCACTTTCATTTGTTTCAGTGACTGGTGCATGTGACTTTTCCAATAGACCAGTTCATATGCTTCCTTTCTATTATAGTGAATTAATTATGATTAACTTGATGAGTGCATGGTTGGTTAAGAAACTCTTTGGATGTTTTTCCATATGCACTGCCTCTTCCATATGTTGTAAATTTTTTAGCAAACAATAGGGAAAATTTATCAGTTGTCCATTACGAATATGTGCCAATAACTGAAAATGTTAATTGAATACTATCCCAAAACGTCGCTCACAAGTATTAAACTTCTGAATAAAGGAAGCTACATCATCCCAAGGGTGGAAGGGATGTTCTATAAATACCTCTCCTCTTTCTCCTTAATTCCTCTCCTTGACGTAAAAATGTTTCCTTCACTGTTGGAAATGTTATTTTCCTAGAACTAGCAAGCCCATGTCTAAGGTAACCTTGTCTCCCTAGCAATTATGTCCTTTGTAACGAAAATTATAATTCCTCTAACCTCTGAATATTGCTCCTGCAGATCCTGTGTGAATTACATAACAATTTGTTCGCTAAAACCCTGCAGCTTCTCAAAATAGACTAACCACCCTACATTCCTAAATATTTATAGGGCTTCTGGATGGTGTATAAATGCATCAATGGAGTCTAGGTCATGACAGACTATCATTCCTCCCATGGTTGTTTCAAAGACTGTTACAAGGTGACACTTGGTCAATACAAACACTTGGGTAGAGAATATCAGTCGAATGAAATTTGGCAATGGGTAGGGAATAATTAAGGTTACCCTTTTAATGAATTCAAGATTTTCATCATAAATGACAACTACCAAGAATGATTTCCAAGTATTCAAATTGATTTTAGGAAATGACAACAAGAGTAATGACTATAATGGGTAATTACTGATTTAGGATAAGTGCATTATGCATCCGCTAGATGTTAATTATCGAATTTGGATACAGTCATAGTGTATCCTATGATACATACCATACACTCCTCCCCCAAATTAATTACAAAAGTTGTCCTCAACATTTGTAACAAAAAATGTCATATGTAATGCCATAACAAGAAACGAAATACGATGATACATATGAAGCTAAAAAGGAAGATACAAAGTAAGCTAAAATGGACATTAAAAACAATGGCATAACTAGGAGTAAAATAGGATGTTACACAATAAGTTATACATGAAGCTACATCAGGAGCTAAAGAAGAGGTTAAACTAAGCATATTATTCGGCGTTAAAGTCAGTGTTATTTAGTGCCAACTTTAGTGTCAAATATTGTGATCGGCGAAGAAATGCCAAAATTAACGCCATCTCGATAAATAATGTCGAATTTTTCAAAAAGGTGGAGAAAAATACACTAAAACAGTTAGTGGAAGCAAAAAAGGGAGCTAACAAGGAAGCTAATTACATGGATCTATTGTAGTGAATCTTCACTTTTGAAACAATTTGATAACTAATTTTTTTAATTTAAAGATTTAAAAAAAAATATAATTAAGGCTTAATAATTGAAGGTAAGACAAAAGGTTGGGCTCCTTAAAAATAGGGAGTGACTTGAAAAGGGGAGGACCCACATCCATAAAACATGGCCATATCATCAAAAATTTTAGATGCATGATTTAATCATATATATAATACACATGAATTACATAAGTATTCCAACCATGGAATCAATAATTGCACATTTGGAATGTAGTGAAATCACCATCACAATCATGCCCAAAATTATGAAAATATCCACTTTTAAAACAAACTATAAATGTAAAATATGATCAAGATATATCACAATCGTACCCACCCCCAAAGTATTTATGTCAAAACCATATAATATCAAACATAAACCACCAAAATCCTTATCCAAAGGTTACAATCTTCAAAGCACATCATCAAAATGTAAACCATCAAAACATACAATATTATATTTTCTTGTCAAAATTCCTTCCAAACATTCATCATTAAAATGTCATAATTTGTATGCAAAGGGGGATACCAAGAATCATTTCATGGAGAAGCATGGTCCCTTTGCCTCTAATTATTGTTGACCTTTGTTCTTTGGAGCAGAGGCTGTGGTATATAACAATGATCCTAGAGTGACATTATGATCAACATCTTTTGCAGAGGAAGCATTGACAGGAGAAGTGGATGGAGGATATGGTGCAATAAATATGAAAACTGAAGGAGTAGCAGAATTCTCATGAGTATGACTAGTAGTATTAGAAGAAGGGATGACATTTGAATGCAAATGAAGAACACATCTTACAAAAGTTGAGGAAGAAGAATAATGGGTAGCTGAACAAGAACTAGAAATATGATGTGGAATTTTAGAAACATTACCCCAAGTGTTGTTATCACATTTAGACAAATTTTGGATGGGGTTCCAACCATCATTTTCACTCACTGGTGCATTAGTAGGTTTGGGTATTTGTATCTCTTGTGTGCTAGGATGATGTTGAATAGAGGGGATTGAATTTTTTTGATAGAAAGAAGGAATGCATGACACATCGGGAGACCAAAGGTTGAGGTGATCAGTGGTGGAAAGCTGATGGAATATAAAAAGTGACATTAAAATGGATTGAGAAATGAAATTTCTTGTTTTTGCAAGAATCCCATCAACTTTGTGGTTTATTCCTCCTTCCTCTTTCTCAACCCTACCATTTTGAACTTGAGTTCATCTTTGTAAATCATCAAAACATTATTCATCATTATAAAACAGGTAAAGCTATCACCTACTCATTTTAATTTACAGTTACTACAAATCAGTTGTGCTAAATCAAAGGTTATTACTTCTCGTGTGGTTTCAGGAGAAAGGATGAGAAATACGATTATAAGTGGATAGAGTGAGATGGAGAGCGAAATTTCAAACCCAAGTTCCAACTATGTTGCCATAAGGAAACATTCATCCTTTGTAAACAATAATTTTCCCTAATGAGTAAGAACAATGCCACAATGCCAAATTTGTCTTTATAGTGAGTTAAAACCCATACATTTCTTATTCATTTAATATTTATACCTTATTGGCAATATCATTTAGGAAAGAAAACCTTTATCATCATTTTTTCCTTGAAAGTAGCTAAATCAAATTATGGTTTTAACAAGGGATAATGACTGTATAAAGCATTCTGGATTTTAGACATCTGTGGTTTATATCTTCTGAGTTAGTTACCGGAGAACCCACAGTAATAACCATATTCTGTCAACGTTTCAAATCCCAACAGGGATCCATCATCAGGACTATTTCTGAATGTTGATAGTAGAAGAGCTAAATGAGAGTTTTAAATAGTTATGAGGTGAGTTGTTTTGATTTAAGGAAGAGATGAAGGTCGGTTGCTTAATAATTATTATTATCCATATTTTAAGGTTTTTTATTAAATTAAGTTTTAATTTTAATTTTAATTCCTATAATTTTTATTTTATGATGATTTTTAATTTAGAAGTTAATTCATTAATTGGAGAATATTAAAATAATAATTATTACAAACTATTTATTATTAAATCTAATTATCAAGAGATTAATTATATGATTAATAGAACTATTCTTAATCTTGATCTAAATATAAATAATTCTTAGTATAAATTAATAATAATACTCATAATTAATTAATAATAATAATAATAATTAATAGAAATAATTTATAATAATAATTAATAGTAGTAATTTATAATAATAATAATTAATAATTAGTAATAAATATTATAAATATTCACCACTAATTTTTGTTAATAGCGAGTTAAAACATATTTTTTTGTTAATAGTGAGTTAAAACATATTTTTTATTTACATGAAGGTAGCAATAGAAACAACATGCAATAATTCTAGAAAGAGTAACAAGATCAAATAATTTGTATGCTAGCGTTTAACCAAAGAACTATGTTTTTCTTTTGCAGGAAAGGAGAATTCTAAAAGGACTATGTAATATTTCGAACATAGCGTTAAAAATCACTTGGGGACAACGTGTAATGAGAGTAGGGATTTTTCCATAAGAACCTCTCGATATATTTAAAATTTTAAGTATAACAACATGAACAATTGGTGGAATTTCATCATAGGGTATATAAATGAAACCCTTGAAATGAGGTGCAACTGCAAAGAAAAATTTGGACTCATCCCACGAAATATATTTTCTCAAAATGAAATTTCGAGAAATAAATGGGTGTCGTTCATAACAAGAGACCAGGAAGGTGAAAATATTTTATGCACACACGGTTAACCATAATTCAAACTCAGACAATGAGCAGAGTGAAAGAGAATTATTTTGAACTGACAATGCATGGGGTTTCCCCATTTCTTCTTTTATATGCCTAAAACCTTAAGTAATTGACATGAAAATTCAACTTCACTATCTAATGAAGGATAATAGTGATGCAACTGTGGGAGGAGCCCTATTCCCATTAATTTTTATAAAAAATACAGTGGCTAACGGTGGAGTACCCTGAAATGTGGTAACAAAGCATTGAGAAGGATTAATTTGGCACATGGAAGAGGAGTGATGAAAGGGAGAAAATAAACAAACACATATAAGTTAACTAACCAATGAAAAAGACACAACGAAATGTGTAACTAACCAAACACTTAACTCTAATACACTTTAAACTGAAAAATACATAACCCTTGTCTATAAGTAATTTTCTAGTTGAGTATAACGCCTTTACTAAATATGGAGGTTTTACAACATTGAAAAAACCTAAAATGAGGGTTGATACCAAACGCTCGACTAATAAAATACAAATTTTGTCAATTGCAAACCCTAGGTTGGAGTTAATCTCCATATTCATTGTAAATCTCCACATTAAATTCTCAATACAGTGCCGCGGGCTTCAAGGCCATTTAATCTAGAGCTGTAAATGTAGATATATCAACCAACGAAGTCTAAAGTCTCATAAATATACACAAAGCCATGTCATATAGCTAGATCATCTAATGTCAAAGGGTGATTTACAAATGTAAATATGAGAAATTTCCATGACATCAAACGTCTCTTAATAATGAGAACTGTGCAACACAACATATCAACACCACATAAAATACCAATCCATTGTAGCCAACTAAGTAAGGTCTTACATTGACGCTCCATACACAAGGATCAAAACATTTAATTTCCACTTGAAATCAAATAAATACATATGAATTGCCATATAATGCTGATGATATATCATGTGTTCAATGATGAACTTTTCAACACATATGATATTCATACCATGCTATAACTATAATATTTGTTGTTAGCCTCATTCTCATGTGATGAAAACAATTATAAGTCTAAAACAATTAAATTAATTAAAATCAAGAATATTGGATTTAATCCTATCTTTCCAGATTGAATTTGTTCCTCATGGTTAGGAGTCAATTTAGGCTTAGTTGGTTGAGAGATTCTCTCCAACTAATTAAGCTCCTAGATTAGTGTTTGGTTGTGAGATTTTCTCAACCATAGTGTCCAAGATAGATGTACTATCTTGAGACAAACTTTCTCATGTATTTATTTGTACTATTATCATTATTTGCAGATTACATTTTGAGAGTACTACGAATACATTAAAGTTGAAGTTTTTTCCGCCATTTCTATGTCTTTGTGTATTTTATTAATGTTTTATTAGTTGGTTGAATATCCTACATGTGGCATCAGAGCATTTAGCTAGCTGGTGCAACTGCACCATGGAGCTTGTAGTCGAATGCATTTTCAAGAAAGTATGAACCTCTAATCGTGAGCCCACTGGTATAGCATGGAAAACGAGTTAAGTCATGGGGAAAAACGCAGAGATCCATATCTGTGTAGAGTCAATGTGTAACACACCTTTGCTAGTCATGGACCGGGAGGAGGAGTTGGTCATTCAGTAATGCAGCCCCTTCGTATTGAACAAAGACCATATCGAAACTTCATTTATATTCATGAATTGTCTAGAACCTGCGTGCAATTTTTGATCCAAGAAGCGCTCCGGTGGAAACCAAAAACAACTGATTTATTCAAAGGATCGCCTCTAAGGGCATCTGGTTCACCTCTGTAATGAAATAGCTGGTGCGTTTAAAGATATATTTAGACATTTCCTTCACGATTTTGATGGGGCTGGATCGAATCGTGTCGTGGGCTAAATGTAACTTTGTTGCTGAGTATAAGAGAGATAAATCTCATCATTGATAAATCTAGAATTGAGTGTGATTTTTCCGTTACTTCCTGTGTTGTTGAGCGCATGAAGAATCATTCTTGCTAGAGAATCAATAGCGGAATTTGGAGAACGAATCCTCCATCGATATTAGTGATCATTGAGGAGAAAACTGCGTTAAGGACAAAGGAATTACAAAATAGAAAGCTGCATTCAGGAGAAAGCCATTACAATGAAGAAAACTGCGTTGAAGAATCAACGTTTGCCACAAGAAGCTGCGAGCGTTTTCCAGGAGAAAATTGTCTGAAGAACGAACATTTTCTAGGAAAGTTGCGTTAATTTACTTCTCCAAAACAAAAAACATATTCATAAAGCTATGGCTTTATAATATAAATATTGAAACATGGCAAGTTGCGTTAATTTACTTCTCCAAAACAAAAAAACATTTTCATAAAGCTATGGCTTTATAATATAAATATTGAAACATGGCCATCTGTTTTTTTAAAAGTGATTTCATGAATTCGTTTTTTAATGGGAGCTTAAAAAGTATTGAAAGGTAAAGTTTACTATTGGAGAGAAGGTATGTTTTTTGAAATTTGAAATTTTTGGAGAGATAAAAAGTGTTGGTAAGTTGATATTTGAAATGGAGAGATAAGAAATGTTGGAGAGATAAGGTGTGATTTTGTTGAGTGATAAAGTGAAATTATTTTTTTGTAATTTTGGAGTGATAAGTTTTTTAAGTGTGGAGTGACAAGTGGGATTTTTTATTATTATATAAAGTAAGGGCTTATTTTTTTGTAATGGAGTGATAAGATGTATTTGTTAAGGAGGTCATTTTAATATTTTGTTGAAGAAAGCGGGTGAGTCATTTTTGAAGACAAATTGTTTCAACGAGTTTTCAAACTTTGTGCTTGAGAAGTTTCAACGAAGATGTTGTAAAGATGAAAGGTTGACATATCAAATACTTAATAAAGACATATTTTTTGTGGTGTTGATGTGTCCTAGATTCGCCTGAAATTGAATAAGGGGATCTGAGGTACACCATGTGTAAGTTTGTGATGGCACATGCTTCTTGATGTAGCTTATTTTTTGTGTCTAGTTTTGACACTATCCTTCTAATATGGTAAACATGAAGTACACAATAAATTAAGGCAATGCATGCACATAATCAATTCCATTCAAGCTTATGTAATCAATCAAACTGAAAGAAATCAAGAAGCATAAATACATAATCAAGTTGTCAAAGACATTTCTACATCAACATCCAATCAAGTTAATGAAGCTGTCATCTACATCAACAACATTTGCATCAATTCAACAACAATTTTTTGGAAAATGAACTTGCACCATTTTTTAAATAAGCTCAATACAAAACTGTAACTTGCAAATCATAATTTGTAAGTTTGATTAACGTCAAATTCAGTTGAATTGTAAGGGTGCATTCTCGGTTGAAACCAACACCCAGGCTTTGAATTGATAGGGAATCAATTAAACCAAGTGAATCCATTATTTTTTAACTGAGTCATTCAAATCATTGTAAGCATTTCTCTTGGGTGCATTTTCGATAGTATTCGACACCCTTCTTTTGATCAATCAAGAGTGTGAGTTCAAGAAAGTGCAAGGTTCACAATGTCAAGTGAGCCTGAAACTGGTTGAAGCAAGCATCAAGAGAGTGAGTTCTAAAAATCTTGCAATTATTAAAAGCAAGCAAGTGTGAGTTCCAACAAGTTCACATGGAGAAAAGCATTCAGTTGTTAAAGATTCTTAACAATTTGATCCTCTCAACTGCTAAAGAAATAGTGCAAATCAACAAAAACTCTTGTTGAAATTAATCTACAACAGGCACATGAAACAACTGAGTTCCTTCAACTAGAGTCACAACTACAAAGAGATGAGTTGCAACAGAAGAGTGATGCTTCCAAGTCTTTCAACCACACAAATGAAGATAAAGCATTGATCCAAACAACTTCAAGTGTAAAAGTTGTCCATGATCAACTTGAACTTGCTTCTTCCAAACCAATCATTAAGCCGTGGGAAGAACTCCAAAGTAACAAAATTTGATGAGGAGTAGGATATGACAAAGATGAAAACAACTTGCATATCCCTGATTATTATAAGCCGATCAAGTTCATCAGTGCAGGCTTTCTTGATTAAACAACATCAACAAGCCATGAAAAATTTGAAGAAAAAGCCACATGTAAACATTGTCAAAGAAAATAAGATCGTTGTTTTGATCTCCATCCTTGTCATCATTTTGGCAAGCAGAATCAATCATCAACGAAACGCTGCAAACAACACCAACCTGCCAGATTAAAGACCAATTATGCATGGATTGATCCTTGGGAATGGTCGTCAACGATAAAACGATTGTATAAGTTTTACAATAGAATTCAATCTCACCTATGCAGCCAATAGTCAAATGAAGATGGTACTCTCATGCACCTGAAAGTGGGAGTACACCGATGAAACTCCCTACACCTGAAGGGGGGGAGTTCAGAATTCAGGAATCAAATGCATAGGATTATCTCTCCTTTCAGCTGACAAAGGGGGGAATTAAGGATGGTTTTTAGACTGAAAGTTTCGACAACATCATAAAACACAACCAGTGGGCATCTTCAAATCAGCCAGTGGGCATTCATCAACATCAAAGCAGCTAGTGGGTAGTCAACATCAAAGTAGCCAGTGGGTGTTCTCAATATTTTGTCAATGGACAAAGGATGCTGATTGCAAGCAAAGGACAGATGGATCCTTTTACAGCTTGGAATGTTATGGAGTTGTCAAGAAAAAATTAGAGATGAATCAAACTTGTAGTTGATTCATGTTCTCTTCAGATTGGAGTTTTTTTCAGCATCCAACTTTGGTGGTTTTTCAGGTAGCGTTTTTGAGGATCAACAGTTTCAACATGAGAACTTGGAAGATGGTTCCTGGTTCTTATTTTGGACTTATCATCAAGGTGGGGGGGGGCAATGTTAGCCTCACTCTCGTGTGATGAAAACAATTATAAGTCCAAAACAATTAAATGAATTAAAATCAAGAAAGTTGGATTTAATCCCACCTTTCTAGATTGAGTTTGTTCCTCATGGTTAGGAGCCAATTTGGTCTTAGTTGGTTGAGAGATTCTCTCCAACTAACTAGGCTCCTAGATTAGTGTTTGGTTGAGAGATTTGCTCAACCATAGTGTCCAAGATAGACACACTATCTTGAGACAAACTTCCTGATGTATTTATTTGTACTATTATCATTATTTGCAGATTACATTTCAGAGTATGAGGAATACAGTAAGGTTGAAGCCTTTTCCCCCATTTCTATGTCTTTGTGTATTTTATTAATGTTTTATTAGTTGATTTAATATCCTACATTTGTAGCATTCATTACCATAGAATTGCATCAAAACATTAATCCATAACAATATAACGCTATAGATTTGGGACATGGCAAAGTTTTACATAATTATTTTAATAGTTTGAGTCAATTTGCAATCTAATACCATGTATTATCTACATATAGTGACCTTGTAACAATCCATTCTTATAAAATAATATCTCAATAGTCATAATGTCCATAAATCTTAATACAATCATCCACATATGCATCTCATAGTTGTATTAACTGATGTGTATTTTCATTGTAGGAGTAGCCAACTAATGTGACAAGGTGTGGCCAATTCAAATATCAATAAACCATAAACTGACATCCTACAGAAGGCACACATGATCATAAGCATGTACAACTATAACTTTAATGGCATTGATGTGGGGCCATTTGTAAATAATTTTAGTGGTCCTCCCCTTTCGGTCATAGCAATAAAACAAGATGGTCGAATAGACAAAAAGAGAGTTACTAACAAGAAATTATGGTGTGGCTAAGCATGATGGAGGCCAGAGATTTTGTAGCATATTAAAAAATTAGAAATTTAATAAAATGAGTATCAATACTTTATACATTGGAGGGGAAGGGACAGATTCACCCCTATTACTTGGCCAAGTAGAGCAACATCAGTGGAACATGGATTAGCATCAACATGATATACTTGTTCCATTTACATGCATTTGATCCTTCCCATGAGATGGATTGAAGGTTGGTATCCTATTTATGGAGGGATACTTGACGGTACATGTTTTTCCAAGGGCACAATATAGAAAGAGCTCTTAGGCATGGATGATGATGATTTTCCATGGTGGCATTATGATCCAGATGGATCCATTGATGACAAATTCAATCTGGAGCTTGTTTTGGATCTAGGTATCAAGGGGTCCTTTCATATATATTTAGCACAAAGGCATGATGTGGCCTAGAGGTTCATATGGGATCCTGGTATTAGTGTGCATATGCCTCTACAATGGACATATATGAATTTCTTTAGTGCAAGTAATCTTGGGGTGGAAGGACTTGCAATGTCCCCATTTTAAGTTTCCTCCATAGTACAATCAAGATGGATTTCCATGGTACGTGATGGCCAGGTCACAGGAGTAGGATTATGTCATCAGGAGTCCCAAAGGGGTTTTGAGGAGTCTTATGGGGTCCAACAACATTTTCTTGGCATATTCCATGATTAGGATTAGTTTTGCACAACTTGTTTTTGGTTTCGTTGCGTTCCGATAATTCCAGTAAGATGGGATTATTATTGAGCATAACTTAAGTAATTATGCTTAAGGTAGCATTGTGGGAGGAATATTTGATGGAACGCCTTAGTATAATAACTCGTTGGAATTGAAACAAGAAGATCTATAGGATGGGATGTTGAGAAGTGAATTCCAAGGGCCAGAGAAAGTATGGTTGGCAATTTACCATTTTCCCAGATTAAAAGTGACTTTAAAAAAAAAGTGAAAATATTAATTAAGGGGAAAGGGCCAAAAGAGACTTAAGTAAAATAGAAATAACTTAAAATTCACTTAAGATGAAGTCAAGAAGGAACTTCTAGAATAACAATAAAATAATAAAATAAAATACTGCTAGAAGATTAGAGATCTATCTATCAAGCCTTTAAAAGGAGGAGGAGATCATTTTGGACATCTTGGATTTGATTATTTGTCTTTGGTGTGGTTTGGAGAACCTATTTTTGTACTTTAGTAACCCCAAGAAAAAAAAACCTTGAGGCTTGTGTGATTTGGTGAGAGTGGACAAAAATCCATCTCATCTCTTGGTGAGTTTATCTAGAATTTACAAGAGCGCTTATCAGTTCCAGTTCAATTTGGAAGGGCAAATCTTGTATTTTATAAGTTAGATATTGAGGCCAAATATAGTTTGGAGGATGGCATCTCAACTATCCTCCTTATCTTTGCAAAATCATTTTTATATTAATATAAATAACGCTGAGATTTTTTGCATGCGTTCATTACCTATTATGAGACTTGCAGTTTATATTTCTAGTTTTCCATTGATTTTTATGGTTCAATTTGTGAAATTTGTTTATTGAATTAACAACATAAATTTTTGAATAAATATTATGCTAAATTTTTATTTGGGATACTATAAATATTAAGGGTTATTAACTAATAATGAGAGACAATTTTCTAGGCTCGATTTACATTTCCACGGTCTAGGTAACCACACCTACTATGCAATTCCTATCTCCTAGAGGGAGTTCTATATATTGTAATCACTTATTCAATATGATACAAACATGATGTAGGAACATCAACCCCCTAGGCAACCATCTTCCCTAGACCCCAAGGGGGTCATGAAATTTCAAAGATAAATAAATTTCTCTCAAACATAATTTGTATAAAGTTGGGAATGGTGGATTTTTAGTGTAAATACAAGTGTCCATATTATAGAAAGAATATGGATTGTTAGGCTATTAGTTTGTTTTGTTGAGTTGGTCTTATGTCCAAGTGGGCCTTTTCAACAATAACAAGTGTCTAGATAAGTTATTATATAGTTTAGGAATAGGGACATATGTTTAGAAGGACTTATTTTTGTTAGAAGATATTCTACCTAGTAGCTAGAAGTAAATATTTGTATAAATTTTATTGTAGCATGGGAGAGGACCAAAGTAGGAGAAGGGTTAGTAGAAGGAGAAAAAAATCTCACAAAGCTTGAGGAGCACAAGATCCTTGCAAATGTGAATGTAAATTGTGTAATTCTCAATCTTATTAATGTTTAATGAATGAGAATTAAAACTGGGTTATGTTTACGATACAAGTGTTTCTCTGATTGTCATGTTTGGGTTGTGATTGCATATGTATCTATGTCAATAATCTATTTCCATAAATATTGTTTCTCTTGTGGGAACTTAGACACAGGCGTTGTGGTTGTAGATTTGTTTGTAACACGATAATTGTAGGTCTCTATATTTGAGTGTGTGCATGAGGCATCCATGCTAGATTGAAACCTGACCCAAAAGTAGGATCACAAGTATCTCCATACAAGCATAGCTCGAGTGAGGATTTTTACATGAGTGGTTTTTTGGGTCGCAATAAAAATCTTGATTGTCATTTACAACATAATCTTCTTATTAGACCATAATGTAGAGTTCAAAGCACACCATGAACAAGAACCTTTGATTTGATCTATGATTTATATCCATTATAGACCCCCTCCCTACTCCCTAATGTAATGAGAAGAGCACCCCCCCCCCCCCCTCGCCCCACACAAGTTGTCGATCTTATTGGTTGAATCTCCATCGTCCAATCAAGTGAAGGAACTCCAAATTGGAACTAAGAGTGTTGACCACCCCCACACCCCCTCACCTCCCCTCCATGTTGATGCCATAGGGGATGCCCCACTACACTTCACCAAATTTGTTGATCCATTCATTGATTGCGACGGTTAATAATAACGCCTTGTTACAAAGAGCACCTAGCCACTAACAGGAAACTCGTCTATGGTCTAAAAAACATGGGGTTAAGTTCCCACTATGGGTTTTGGCTAGTGTGGGTTATATACGCTTGTCAAGAAATTGAGGATTTTATTTGGGAGAGGTGATGGTGCACTTCACTTCACCACATTGAGTGTTGACTAAGGGAGGTCGAGCCTGAGACCAAATATTGAAGCAGATCTCAGGCCAGTGTCCAAGAGAAACTAGGAGGGCTATGTCAAGTTCTAGTAGATCCCAACAACACTCTTTGGGCATTAACAGATAAAGGGAGTGATTAGAGAGGACTTTCAACCAATAAAATAGGAGATTGTTCATGGTGGAGACAAAATCATAGAAAGAGGTCAGGATAGAGAATACCCAGGTTGTAAAAATAAGGCCAAGTAATCTGGGTGTGTTAGAATTTGTTTAATGAAAGCATATTTCCATGCTTTAGCGAATATATTTATGTATTAATTTTATTTCTATAATAGAATATGTATGTTGTGGGTTTGAGGCTAGTTTATTTCCCAATAGTAAATAACTACAGGGATATGTGATTCCTATAAAGGGGTTAAAAAATTCTTTTGGGAGGTTGAATCTCGGTGACAACATTCAATTCGTAGTGAATTGTTCAGAGTTTTGTTATTGCATGCAAATATAAAGGTGATGTTTACATATTTTGTGAGGAAGGGTCAAGTCATATGGAGCCACATTGAAATTCATAGGCAAATCATGAGCTAGGAGGAATCATTTCAATAGAGTGTTATCCAACTGATAAAGTATGCATTGAAGATCATCCAATTCTTGTCAAAGGGACGCCTTGGTTGAAGTCAAAATGATGATGAGTAATCACCATTAAAGACCTATGTAAAGATCTAGAGGTTGTGAGGGTAAATGCACCCATTTCATTATAAAATTTGGTAGAGGTTTAAGTCACATCCTACAGGTAGAAAAATTTACACCTGATGATTTAAATGATTATATGATGGAATTTACATGTGGAAAGAATCGAGGAATTTCTCTTAGGGAAAACATTGCATTCATGTGAGATCATTGACATAGGTGAGATTATATGTTTAGGGAATTCCTTGTAATGGTGAATGGATGAATGTGTACTGAAGTATACACATGATTATAGACCTGTAATGCTAATGTGCAGGAAAAAAGTAAAGATTTGGATGCCTAGTTCAATGTGTAATGCTTGAATGGAAATTCAATGTAATGTTTGAGTGCAAGGTGCTTGTTATGGTTTCATTAGAAGATGTTGAGTTATTGAATGCATGAATTAAGAGATGAGTGAAAAGTACATGAGATGTAAATGGATCCAGAGATTGAGAGAAAGTAGCACACTTGATATTCTCAGGGATTAGATAACAATTGGATTTTATCAAAGAAATATGGTAGCACTTTGAGGTTCCCATAATTATTATGTAATTCTTGTAGATATAGATAAATAAAAAACATAGAGATGATGAAGGTAAGATATGTTATTTTATTTACAGGTTGCTGAATATGTAGGTACGCTTTTATTTTGCTAAATACATAAGAATTAAATAAATGAATTTGTGTTTATCTAAGTCTATCTAAAACAATATGAGAGCATGTGGGTTGACATGATGATGGAGGTGTTTATGGAAAGCAATGATTTATGGTAGTGTAAACAAACTATAGGTATCTAGCCTGCGTCAAGTGGATAAAGGACAATGAATTTAAACTTTAGTACAAAGAGAGGAGAAAGAATCACGAGTGGGACAAAGTAGATTGAGTGTATTCCTATCCAAGAAATAAGTAGATTTGGAGAAATTTCAATCCAAGCATATTGAGCAATTTGTGAAGAAGAAATGGTGGAAATGGTCACAATCAAGAAGGAACCAGTGATGTTCTTGGATGACAAAAGATCCCAATGTTAAGGGGACTTGGAAGTTAATATGAAATTTAAAATTTTAAAGGAACCGAAAATTACAAGTAACAGTAGAAGAAAAAAGAACTATGGTAGAGAACATTGCAGCAAAAATGCTGCATCAGAAGTTTTCTAGCTGAGGTTGGAAAGGAGAAAAGGATAGAGGAATTCCTCAAAGAGAAGTCAAGAGAATAAGAGAAGTTATCAAGAAAGGTGAACTGTTAGGGGTAGAAGCCCGGGAGAGCAAGGAGGTTATAGAGGAGATAACCATAGGAATACCAAAAGGCTAAGCTATAGAGAAAGGTTGGTGAGGTATTGGGGAAGCATGTTAATAGAGAAGACTTGTTGTAAGGCATTTTTTGCAGCTTACTATGAGCCACACAAAAATAAAAAAAAAGGAAGGAAGATGACTACTGATAGTCATTACAAAGGTTCAAGTGCAAGCCACAATAGAGTAGAGGAAGTTTCCAAAGTAAATGGCAAAAGGATGAGAATGTGTAAAGAATAATTTGATAGAGAGTTTGTTGAGATTAAGGAAAGGATCACTACAATGTTGCAATTGTTATAAGAGAGAATGGGCAAAGGCAAAAGATGCATATAGAGGATGAATAAGTGGGTTAATTGACCTGTTGTGAAATTATATGCAAGGAAACCGAGGAACAAGTTAAATGCTTGGTTGAAGTAAGAAGAACTCAAGGCAGTCAAGTATGAAATGGTTGTTCATTACCTTGAACCAGAACAAGGACCATTCCTTGTAGAGGAAGATGATGATGTTGATAAGAGACTTGTTAAGAGTCTCATATATTGTTTGGAGAGTGAATATCAACACAAATATTTGATTATATAGGAATCAAATGAGGCCATAAGGCCTTATGATTTTAAAACTGATAATTTGTGCATGGTTGCAAATTTTGCAAGTACTGAAGTTGGATAATCATTTGAAGCTATCACACATACAAAGGAAGATGAATGAATGTATTTTCAAGACATTGAAGTTGGAAAAAAACTTGTCATGGATAGGGAAGAACCAAATCAAATTCTCTTGCAAGAAGGAAAGAGAAAAATTATTTTATTTAGACCATCAAAGCGAAGACCAAACACAGTTGATGAATGAAATTTTGAAAGACAATTTGTAGGAATCTATTTACGAAATTAAGAATAAAAAATTGGCTTGTGAAGAGAGTCATGTGAAAACAGATGAAGATGAATAGTAGCACTTGGATAAAATGTTCATGAAGTGTGATGAAAACTTAAAATTGCTGATAGAACCGAGATCCTCATAGGAGAGGTTAGTAAATCAAATGGTGAATATTTAACATGTAAAATTGGAACTAGAAGAAGATAACAACCACAAGTTTCAATCAAGGACAAAGATATATAATGGAATTGATGAGGTATGGATGCTAATGAGGAAGGTGCCTAAGAAGAGGCATATGAAAGTGAAGAAGGAAGTCATCAACAACATATAATTTATTGCACACGTTTACATCAACAAGGCATGTGGAGCACTAAAACATAAAGTCTGGAAGCTTGAAAGAATGAGGATAACAATAGAACAACAATATATATGGATGATTGAGGGAATACACAATACAATGTGGGATGTTGGAAGAATACTTACTGTAAATGAATAAAGGGATAGAAAAATAAGCTGACAACAACATGATCAAGTATGGAATCTAGGAGGAAGAAGCAAGTTGAAGACTTATGACCAGGAGGTCATAAAAGTTTTCTACGTGGGGAGTGTGATGTGGGAGCATCAACCCCCTAGGTAGCCATCTTCCCTAGACCCCAAGGGGGTCATGACATTTCCAAAGGGAAAGAAATTTCCCTAAAATGTAATTTGTAAAATCTTGAGAATGGTGGATTTTTAGTGTAAAACAAGTGTCATACCCTCCACAACTCATCAATCTTCTCATTTGAATCTCCATTGTTCAATTAATTGAAGGAACTCCACATTAGAATTGTGAGTGTAGAACCCCCCCCCCCCCGCCCCCCCCCCACATTAACGTCATAGGGGAGCCCCCCCTACAATTCACCAAATTCGTTTATCCATTCATTGATTGTGACCGTTGATAATGAGGCCTCGTTAACAAAGAACTTATGGTCACTAGCAGGCCGATCAACTATGGTCTGAAAAAGTTGTGGCTATGTTTCAACTCTGGGTTTTAGCCAATGTGGGCTATGTACATCTGTCAAAGAATTGAGCATTTTGTTCAGGAGAGGTGATGGTGCACTTTTCCTTGCTAGCTACATTGCATGTTGACTAAGTAAGGTCAAGTATGTGACTAAAGATCGAAGCAGATCTCAGGCTAATGTCTAGAGTAGGCAGGAGGGTTGTGTAAAAAAAAATCTTTAGTCCCTTGACAAGGAATGCAAAATTGTATTTTATTTTTCCAGTCTATTTGAGTGATTTCTAATTCTATCCTTTCTCTTTGTCTTGTAATTGATAGTGTAGTTAATTTTATCAAAACTAGATCTTGTGCTTGTTCTTAAAATTCTACATGGCAAAAATGATTTTATGATATCAAGATTAAAAAATCTAACAAAAATTTGATATGGCTATCACTTCCAAGACACATTATTTTGGGGATTTTCAAATAGAGTCAAGATGGGTGCTTTGAGAGATATATAATCTTGTTCTCATTAACCTAACTTTTATGTAGGTTGTTAGGTTCCTATACCAATAGGAGTCATAATTTTGAATTACTGAGATTAAGCCTTGTAATATTGTACATACCTTTTCTTTCTGCAAATGTTTTCCATATTATAAAAAATAAAAATTTTTAAAGAGGGTATGTCCTAAAAGAATAATCAAAGGACAAAAAGAATGAAAAGGTAAAAAAAGATGAAAATATATGAACCCCAAAAGACAAAAAGAGATCATGAAAGTGGGCAAGTCAAAATGCCACTACTATTTACCTTTATGTAAAATAAATTATTGTGTGCAGCTTGTAACTCATGCCACAGTCCATGATAGTCAAAATATTTAAACTTGGCTATTTCATGCTTTGAATTTTATTGTTTATAGATAAAGAATAAAATTTGACGAAATAGTGTAATCTTGGTAGAGATTTAGATAGGTAGAGTAAATAAAAGGAGCTCATTAGTTTACTCTGAGCCCTTAGTTGTGATAAGGTTATAATTAGATAGTTTATTTTGTAAATAAAAGAAAAGATTGATAAGGGTTTGCTAGCTTAAATGCACCCTAATAAAGTGAAGAAAATGGTAGGATAAGTAGATGGGTAAGTAAAAGAAAGGTTGCAGAAGTATGATGATTGATTAGACAAAAGGCATATTTATCATCTTTTATCATATGTTCCAAATATGAATGGACAATCAAGCATGTAAATGGATTTCAAAGTCAATTAATTAAATTCCCCCATTCATTTCACCCCTATACTTAACTAATTTCCCATAATAAAGTTCTAAGTATTTAAAACCTTTAAGTCAAAGAGGCTCAGAGCATTTCTCTGACTTTTGGAGGGATCGGACCCTCGACTCAATGACTTATGGATATCAGATACTAGATTTCCCTCATAAAAGTTCATCCCCCCTTCAGTTCATTCATTCTCCTAATAAAACTCCTTTTCCTAAGGTTAAAACACTTTTGCCTAGGAAAAGCACTTTCCCCCCATATAAAGCACTTTCATATCATAAACCCACAAAAATGCTTTACCCTAAGTGTTAATGTAAATATGTGAAAAACATGTAATTCACAAAAAAGAATTATACTTAGTGTTTTTCCCTTTTCCGCCCATGTTCCATATTAATTACTAACTTTATTATATACAAAATCCCCGAAAAACCCAATTTCCCGTATATATTTAATTCCCATGTATAAATTAGCCCCACCCCTTAGTTTAATTATAAACTATATTACTACCCATATCCTACAAAAATAAATAACCCCGCCTTAGCCCTTAATCCCGCATTAAAGCACCCTGATGAGATTAAACTCTAAATTAATCTCAAACTGCCGAAATTAAGTACCTTCCGGCCCCCCACTAGCCTCCGTGCAGTTTCCCCGCCCGATCACCGTGCAATCGTCCCCCTCTTCATCCAACGACCCTCATCCATATCGAGCCAACCCGACATCTGCCCTTTAACTGCCCGATAAAGTGGTTTCTCCCCAGCCCCTGATGCTACATGTCATCCGATGAATGGAATCAGGCAACCCCTCCTAAATACCACCAAGCGCCCAAAAGCAGTGCGATATAAACCGTTTACCGCCCTCCCGCTACGCAACAAATCAACCATTGTTCACCCCATACCCGCCAAAACTAACTTTTTACGTATAAAAGCCAAAAAGCCCCAAATTGTTTGTTTTTGCTGAAATTTCATCTGCAAGCCTCTGTACGCATGCACGACACCTGCAAACGTCGAAGCCGCCAACCTACGTACAATTTCACTCAAAAGACGTCGCAGACAACCCAGTCAACCTTGCAGCTTATACAAAGCCATTTGACCACTTGCAGTCGTCAGCCATCCCACTCAGAGCCAATTCACCCCAGTTCCAGGTATTTAAACCAGAATTCACCAAATACCCTGTCAATTTCGAAAGTAACCAGTTGCTGAGTGTTTTAGTTAAGTCAAAAATTAATTAAAAACTGCACACCTTGCTGAACACCGTTGCCCTAAATACTGCAAATTACCCTCCCCCATTACTCAAATCCACAAGAACTGAGAATGGCTGCCCCAATTGCTATAGATGTGAGACCCATCTCCACGCCCCATTTGGACCTCGACCACCTCCCCTTAGCTTATAGAGATTTCCAGATAAAAGATACCTCTGTCATAGAGCTCTTGCTCAAAGTACATTACCAAAGTAGGGACAGGTTCCTGAACCATGCTGATGAAATTGGCCTTTGGTTGTCAAACTTGCCCAAGTACCAGTTCCCCCAAGTCCACATTTTTCTTGAAATTGTACATATGTGCTATGCTTTACATACCTAGTCACAGAATCGTCATGTCTCATGACCAGAAAGTCCTTTTCACCATCGCTTTTGAGTCCATCAATGCGATGCTGCAGCTCCAACCAGGGCCAAACCTAACTCCCCCCTCAATTGGAGACCTGTTAGACTTATATCCCAAACTCAACTCTGCAAGATTGGCCCAATTGATCCAAACCTTCATCATAGAAGAGAAGTACACCACCAAAGATCCCCCTCCATATATAGCAACTATATTTTCTCCTTGGGGCCAAAATATTGTATCCATGATATCTTGTGTTTTGGGTTACTCCACAAGTGAGTACATTGATGAAATTATCCTAGCTTTCATGTCCATCTACACCCCAGGACAACCTCCTGCAACTATTTATGACTTTGCCACATTCATAGATGATAGAATGCATGAGCAATTCACAAGAACAAGAAATGAAAGGGTTTTCAAGTACTCCTCAGTTCTATATCATATGTTCTTAAATTACCAATCAAAGAAGTTCCCATTCACCCTTCAAAATCTGGACACCAAGGGTTAGCCTAGGTCAGTCATTTTTTGGACCCCATTGATACACCAGTACTAGTCTCCATACTCTTACTCTGATTTTATTGATTTATTTGTACATCCAGTCATGACAATGTTGACTGGAAGCTCTCCTCCAAGAATCAATCCAGAAATAAAGAGAGTCCTCCAATTATCTAAACAGACCAAAGTTGGTGACTGGTACCTTTACCAGAACCATACAAAAATCAGGATTTATGGTTGCATGTTGGCACCATACAAGCTACCAAGGTACCTCCCAATGAGGTTGTTTGCATTAGAATACTATAGGAAAATTATAAATGCAGATGAAATAAACTTTGTCAATGCCAAGAAGAAGGCCAATTTCAAAATAAAAGACCAACTAGGCCCCTTCATATGCAACTCTAGAGAGGTTGGCCAAGAGGCAGACTTAATACTACAAAGGATGAAGTTCCAAAGAAGTTTTGTCTGGAGATATGATCCTTTGGAATTCATCACAAAGAAGAGACAAAAGGTCAAGCTAGGACCTTTCATTCACCATCCCATACTTGAGATAGAAGCTTATGCAAATCAAACATAATGGGCGGAAGGTACCCTAGTAGACTGGGACAACACCAGAGTATATATTGAGAATGCTCTTATTGATTTAGAAAAGCAGCTTGATGACAACTCTTTTCTACAGGTACCAAAAAAACCAAAGACTACCATGAGCACTCCTCCAGTCATGCAGACTCCTCAGAATGAGGAGAAGGCCCCAAAAAGAAACAGAGAAGGAGCTTCCACCTCAGGGATGGCCACCTCTGATTTACAGCAGGAATCAAACAAGAGGCAAAGGCTAAATCCAACCTCTGAGTAGGAATACACTGAAGGTTCAGCTGAGATCACCAATACAAAAGCAGAAAGAAGTAGGCCTGCCACTCCATCTGGAGGCATACAAGATCCTTCCACTTCGCAAACATAGATGTTGGAAAGGCAACTTGGTGTGGAAGTATCTTCCTTCAGAATGCCTGCAGACAAAGACCAAGACATCAAGGAAAGATATAAAGAAATCAAGGCTAGAAATGAGAGGCTCAAAGCCCAAACTTATGCTCAATACCTGAAACTCACCCCTACCAATCAAACAAGGCTAATGTCAGCCTTTGACATTAAGGAGGGGAAGCTGCAGATGACCTTTGTGAAACCTACAGCCCAATAGCCAAAGACAACATCAGATTTCAAAAGGGTAGATTTTGAAGTGCTGGCAAGGGATATTCATCCCATAGACCAAATTGAATTGCATAAACAGGCTGGAGAGATGATATACTCCACCCTGACAGGTAAAGCCATAGCTTCCCACCAGCTATAGAACTCTTTGAACAATATCTCGGCTCAATTCCAGTTAGAGAAGGCCTCCTCACAGGCCAAGGACACCAGGATCAAGTCCTTAGAGGACTTAGTAATTGAATTGGGACACGATCCCAAGGATATAAAAGCTGCAGAACAACTTATTAAAAAGAAGAATGATGATGTAGTTGCATTGAAAAAACAACTAAAGATACCCGAGCTACGTCACCCACAAAAATAGAGGTTCTAGAAGCCCAAGAAGGACATGAAGAGCTCATGGACTTAGTCCTAAAGTTGAATGATCAACTCAAGGAGAAAGAGAAGGAGTTGGACACTTTAATTCAATCGAAGCAAAGTGAATTGGCCACAACTTCCAGAACTGTCATCCCCATAGTATCCACAACAATTCCTTCTACCCTGGCAGCATCACTAGCACCTACAGTTCCACTTGTAACAACCTTGCCAACAACAGTGGAATCTACATCAATAGCAGGTACATCACGAGAGAAAGCAACAGAACTTGTCAAAGCCATGGAAGAGACGTCTATCCAGGCTACAGAGATGAAAAATCTAAAGGAAAAGGTGGCAAGTTTAGAAACAAACTGTCAAATTGCCAACTAAAGTAGAAAGAAGAAACACAAAGGGCCCAGAGAATGGGTGAGAGGATCAAAATCCTAGAAAAGCATTTAATGCTTGAGAAGCCACTTGGACAAACCAAAGAAATGCTATGGGCCAATATCATTGACTCTGTCAATGATATTTGACCATCAATCCAAGTTATTTTTGAGAAAATAGAGCTAGTAAATTTAGCTACTGAAGCTATCCAGAAAATGGAGGAATTGGGAAATAAGCCTGAGGATGCAAATAGACTCATCCATTTCCTCAATAGCAAAAATAGATATGAGCTACAGGAGCTGAACATTGAAGACATAACTGCCACCATTTTAGAAATAAGGAAGGTCCTTTCCAAAAGGAACCTTATGCTTAACTTGGAAGAAAAGTTCCACAATATGCAGGTAGCCATTGACAGGTTCATGGCTAAATTTCAGATTTTGAGGGAGAAAGGTCTGCCCAGTCCTATGGTCATCAATGACAAACTCATGACACAATCGGACTATGTGGATAAACTTAGAAAATTAGCTAAGGAATAGGCAAGTTCTTCATCCATTAAAGCCTTGCCAACTGGCAAAGTATTATATGACACATTTGATAACTTGTTTTTCCTTGAGCATGAGGTAAAACATTTGTTCCTCTCCAAGCCCAATTTTGCAAAGTATATTGAGGCTGATGAGATTTACAAGAGGATGATAAATGTGAAATTACCAAATGAAGAATGGTGGGAAACTGTGACTGACTTACTGTGATGAATTAACATCCAAAATTTGCCACACAGTAAATATGAAGACATCAAGATGAAATAAGTAAAACCAGCACAACAGGGTCAAAGAATAGCAGGGTCAAAGAGTATAAGATGAAAGATCAAAGTAAAGAAGACTCCAACGTAAAAATTCTACAACTATTAGCCAGCTTAAAAGGGTCTAATTCAACTATAAAAGCCAACACAACCACAATAAAGGGGACAATAAGAAACAGTTCATTAACTGTCTCTATCTTCTTTCCAGAAGATATTTTTATTTCCTAGAATAAATCTCAAGTTGTTTTGAGATATTTTGTAACAATTTTTTCTATATATACTTCATAATTCGAAGTATGTAGGGTGGATTCCAAGCATTTCTATAGAGTTGTTGTTCTTTAGTTTGAAATTCTATTGTGTCAATGACTGGATTAGCTAGCTGGATCAAGGAATAAAGATTAGATATTTCACTGGATTCTTGTGCAAAGCGAAGTTCAAATAAGTATTTTCTTAAGTTCAGTATTGTTTTCTTTGAGTTTTCCATAATCTTATTTGTATCCCTAAAAATATGAATGCTATAACATGGAATGATATTTCAGAAATTTCTTAACTACACTCTGTCTTAATTGTTATGCATATTAAATGTTTTCTTCACTAATCTAAGTTAAAGAATTCTTGATTGCTTCTTAGTATTGGTTATCCCTTGTGATCTATAGCAAAGGATTCTTAATTGCCCTTTGTTCATGATTATCCCTTGTTCTTCATTTTAGCCCCGGTTTGAGGATTCTTAAGTGCCCTCTCACCCTGGTTAGGACCATTCCACCCATTCGGCCTACAGATTTGTTCTTTACTTTGCTAGCCTGCCCTGTGAACATTCCCTTTAATGAACTGATCCTGTTTTGCTATCCATTTGTTGACTCCATAGCCCAATGGCTTAAAGACCTTGGCTCTATCCATCTGTTCCAAGAATTCCACCACCAAACCTTAAAATCAAAACCAAAACCCCATGAACACTAAGAACTAGCCTAAAATCCCAGTAAAACAAAGCTAAATTACATAGAGAGAGCCCTCTCTGGACTTAGGTTGGCTAGAGCCTAAGCCTAAAAGATTGGTTTGTGGTTACCTCGGTTGCTTCCTTCTTCTGATAACTTCTAAGGAAAATTCTGAGTGATAACATAAATTATTGTGCTAATGATCATGTATGAATGCATTGTGATTAAAAAAACAATTTTTTCTTAGCTTCAATAACTTTTGTGGAGAAATGATTTTTTTTTTCATTGCTTGAAAATAAAGATACACAATTTATAAAATTATAGTTGGAGTAGTATTCACATTAATTTAATGACAAAGAAAAATAACTATATATTTAATTTCTTGTCATTTTCTTTCGCCACAATATGTAAATGAGAATGGGAAACGAAGATTTAGAGTAAAATGATAGATTTGAATAATCTAAGTATTAAATGATGTCAATTTCTATAGATATACTTTGAATATACTAGTTGATGTCTTGGGCATGAATGATATATATATTAAAAGTAGACAAAAGTATATATCTAGTAAAAGTTAAGAAAATTTGAAAAAAAAAAAAGATTAAATTTTAGATTTATTTATTTATTTAAATATGTTAATTTTAAATATATTATTTAACCTTTTAGATAAAAAAAGACTTTGCATTTAAAAAAGATATTATGAATTTAAGATGGTCTAAAAATATATAGAAAGTTAAAATACACATATATAAATTAGTCTAAATAGAAAATTGATTTGGTTAGTCTAAATAGAAAAGCGATTTTGTTGCTTGAACCAACTTCGTTATCACAATGATTTTGTTGTAAGTATATAAAGGCATCACTTCGTCATTTTATGGGGGAAGCATGAAACATAAAGCGTTTATGTGAGAGAGACTGTCTATTATTAATCCCTGCCTAACAGGACTATAACGATCGCTCGGTCGTTCAACGATAATTAAACCATTCTTTGACCAAATGTTTTTCGTTCTTATCACAATTTAATCAAACTTTTAAAAGTTGTATGTTGACAGTATCCACTCAATGAATTTTAAACCAAAGTTTGAGTTTCGAGGTCCTATTGCCGGCCAAGATATATAAATTATTAAAACTTAAGATAAAAGTTTTCAATTTCATTGAATTTCACTAGAAATTTGAAGTAATGTTAACTCAGAGCTAGCATTACTCCAACCATTTAATGTTTGTCGTATCATAATACATTTACATTTAATGTTAGCATTATTTGAACCCATTTAATGTTTGTGGTATCATAATACATTTACATTTCTCAAATGGGTTTTTACATGCATAGTTTCCATTGCTTTTTGTCCACAACTACTTTTGTCTACCCGCACCAGCTGTTGTAAACATGTTGGGGTTGTCACTGATGTCAAATAAGCTTTATTGGTGAGTAATTTTGCTGAGATATCATTGTTGAACCAACATAAACCTTTGTTGAGATATCATTGTCGCACCAACAGAAATGTATGTCTCATTTCCCTTCAATTCTTGCATACATGCATGGAAAAATCCTTCAGTAAAGTCCACCTTCTTGAGAAACTCCAAGGTGAGTATGAGGTCAATCCTAGTATGAAAAAACAACTTGTAAGTCATTCAAAGGAATCAAACAACTATGTATAGAAAGTTTCGATAAATTTTCAAAATTTCACTCTATAACTCTATTTATTTGCAAATTTTTACTCTAATGAATGCAAATTTCATATCTCTGCATGAATAGCCCTATGTGTTTGTATTGCGTTTTCTTACAAAATTTTGTGTGCGTTTTTCTTTTCTTGAAAATTCGGCATGTCCCTTTGGCCCAGATGGAAATCAACAAAACTATCTGATTGTCCAAGCTTTTGTTGAAGATCCCACTATCGACCAAAATATGTAAGGAAAAATTGAAAGAGTTCATACGTTAAAAAAAAAAAACCAATGTAAGAGTAGAATTATATAAAGAACCATATTATTTTTTTGATTTTTTATAAGGAAAGACTCAGGGGTTTGCAAATAAAAAAACAAAAAATATACATTGTTGCAATAATCTAATTTTAAAAAAGAATCAGATTGAATTTTTTTATTATGCCCATTCCAAAGACTGGAAAAAATCCCCTTCAGTGTTTCCACGGACAAACTCACCAAATTTTCGGACTCATCAAATACCTCCATGAATTTTGTTACAGTCCTAGAATGGTGAATTGTGTTCGCATTATGATGCATGTGTTGTCCTTAGGAAACTCACTTGTAACAGAACAAGTATATGGTAACTAGATGAATCCACAGATTAGTTCAGAGGTGATAGAGAGATGGAATATAATAATAGAATGATGGGACAAAGGTTTACATATCATAATCAAAAGTTTGATAAAGGTGAATATTTGAAGATCTATACGCGAGTTCGTCAAAGCCAAGTCGCATATACACACAGGTACAAAGAAGAAAAGTCACGTACATGCTGAAGCACTAATTTAAAAATACCAAGGGTCCTTACCATGGTATTAGCCCACAATATTGAGCGCAGTAACATTTACTTGACCCTATCCAAGATTACCACCGGCACTAGTGTAGTTTTTACCCATGGTATTGGCTAAGGCTCTAACTATATAAGGAGGTGATAATAAAAGTGATAGGTGTGCATGTGAAAGGGTTTTCCATGAATACTTCAATATAAACTATATTTGCATTGTAAGGGCCATACTTGACATAGAAATATGAAATAATTATGCATCGATGAATACAATGATGGATCAGGATCATGAGACCTGAAATGAATTTCCATGGTATGGTCTTCTCATGGATTGACTAGCTATAAGTATTGACGCATGTTTTTATCTCTGAATATTATGATCTAGGTATTTCTGTTAGGGTCCCACCCTAACCCCCTTATTTATGTAATGGGATCACGTCATAGTCAAGAGTCAATAAAGCCCATATTAATAATTGTAAGTGGTTAATCCGCAATTAATGACGGAACCACAGTTAGTTGCAAATAGGCTGTAGTATTAGATAGATGGTATTAATAAAACCCACGGTATTGGCCCGTGGTATTGCATGTATGAGTCATATATAAAGGATAGAGACTCCCTGCGAGGAGCATCGTGTCTTATTTTGTAGTCGAGCTCTGCTCTATTGGAGGTTGCCCCCTCGAAGAGGCAAGTGAACATTACTCTCTAAATAACAAAATCATTGCTATTCTGTGTTTTGGGTATCATTTTGCAGGTTAAGAGCATAACAAGTGGTATCAGAGCACTTTCCAGGGCCGGTGGGATCTCCATTTCTTAGCAATTTTTTTTTTTGGCTAGAGACGTGTTCCAGTGTCTTTAAACCACGGGATCTGTCGTTGAGCGCATAAACCTGCGGATTTGGGGAGGCATGCACGCAGGAAATACAAGAGGTGGTCACGTCTGTTGGACTCCCTTGTAACCCCTGTGGGTACCCCTTCGAGTAGTAGCGCATTAGACAGAACCGTGCACGAATTGTCTTCCACGTACCCTCTGGGTATATTGGAAGCCCCCTAGGCTCCCTTGAAACCTCGCCATAGATAAACCGTCGGTCGTCTTGCGGCTACAGTACACCGAGAACAACACTCGGGGAGATTACTTGCCCACACGATAGGGTAGTCGGGTTGTACGGCTAAGGGTACAGTCGATCCTCCTTAGTTAGAGCCTTGAAACATTGGGCCGAGTACTACTGCGAGGGGAACATGATCATAGCATCACCTTGGTTCCAGGGGCCCAACCCCCAAATGTGCGCCCATACAGATATCCGTTCACCCAAAAGAATGAAATAGAAAAAATCATCAAGGAACTTTTGGAAGCAGGTGTCATTCGTCCCAGCATTAGTTCTTATTCATCCCCAGTGGTCATGGTGCTCAAGAAAGATGGGGAGTGGCGGATGTGTCTCGACTTCAGGGCCCTCAATAAGTTGACAGTCAAAGATAAATTTCCCATCCCGGTGGTTGATGATTTGCTGGATGAACTCAATGGGGCTCAATTCTTCACTAAGCCGGATCTTTGCTCAAGCTACCACCAAATTCGCATGAAGGAAGTCAACATCCCCAAGATTGCTTTCCGAACTCATGAAGGCCATTATGAATTCCTGGTCATGCCATTTGGTCTTTGTAATGCCCCCTCTAATTTTCAGAGCCTTATGAACCACATTCTCAAACCATATCTCAGGAAATTTGTTCTTGTCTTCTTCGATGACATCCTCATCTATAGTTGCACTTGGGCCGCACATCTTCAGCATGTAGATCTACTCTTGCAACTGCTCCGCAAGCATAAATTATTTGTCAAGATGTCCAAGTGTTCGTTTGGCATGGCAGAAGTAGAGTATTTGGGCCACATTGTGGGGCATGAAGGTGTCAAGGTGGACCCCAAAAAGATCCAGGCAATGCAGGAATGGCCTCAACCTAAGACCTTGAAGATCTTGAGAGGAT
This sequence comes from Pinus tabuliformis, assembly GCA_031772625.1. Classification (NCBI taxonomy): domain Eukaryota; kingdom Viridiplantae; phylum Streptophyta; class Pinopsida; order Pinales; family Pinaceae; genus Pinus; species Pinus tabuliformis. The sequence continues at coordinate 831,541,548 of CM062813.1, forward strand.
TTTTGGGTCTCGTAGGCTATTATCGTAAATTTGTCCGCAACTATGGTCGCATAGCGAAGCCCCTCACCCAAATCCTAAAGAAAAATTCATTCTTCTAGAATGAGGAAGCACAACAGGCCTTTAAAGCTCTAAAAAATGCCATGTGTTCCACTCCAGTCTTAGCACTACCTGACTTCACCAAATCTTTTGTCATTGAATGTGATGCTTCGGGTACAGGTATTGGGGCGGTCTTAATGCAGGAAGGGTGACCGTTGGCCTTCACAAGCCAACAACTCAGTGGGAGGAATATGGGCCAATCTACCTACGAGAAGGAAATGATGGCCATCTTACATGCAGTCGAGACCTGGCGACCTTACTTATTGGGGCGACGTTTCCAAATCCGCACAGATCATCACAGTCTTAAATATTTTTTGGAGCAACACCTATCCTCCCCACAACAAAATAAATGGCTAGCCAAAATGCTGGGATATGATTATGAGATCATTTACAAGAAAGGGAAAGACAATAGTGTAGCAGATGCATTATCTCGCCAATTTGAGGAGGAAAGTACTCTGCTAGCAATTTCCCTCCCCATTCCAGAATGGATTGAAGAGGCTCGCAAGGAATGGTTTTCACACCCCGAGCTCTCCCAAATCATTTCTCAATTGCAGGTAGATCCAAATTCCACCAAGGGCTACTCGTGGCAGGATGATATTCTTCGCTACAAGGACAGAGTCGTAATATCACCAACATCCACCCTCAAAAGTCGCATTTTGGCAGAATTGCACTCATCTCCCATTGCAGGACATTCGGGCTTTCAGAAGACGTATGCTCACACCAGAAGATCATTTTTTTGGACAGGCATGAAAAAGGACATCCTTACTTTCGTAGCAGAATGCGATGTCTGTCAATGCCACAAAGGGGAAACCATCAACACACCAGGCGCATTACAACCATTGCCCATTCCGACATCAATTTGGACGGAGGTTTCCATGGATTTCATTACAGGTCTTCCAAAGTCAGGGAACAAGTCAGTCATCATGGTGGTTGTGGACCGACTGTCGAGGTATGCTCATTTCTGTGCCCTACCCCACCCATTTACACCAACTTTGGTTGCTCAATCTTTCATGGATCAGATCTTCAAATTGCATGGCATGCCCACTTCTATTGTGTCCGACCGCGACCCGATCTTCACCAGTAATTTTTGGCAGGAACTCTTCAGAATACAAGGCACTCAACTAAAACTCAGTACTTCCTATCATCCGCAAATAGATGGTCCAACCAAAGCCGTCAAAAAATGTCTAGAAACCTACCTTAGGTGTTTCACTTCAGAAAAGCAACACCTTTGGGTACAGTGGCTACCTCTGGCTGAATAGTGGTATAACACCAACTATCATGCCACCACCAAAATGATTCCCTATGAAGCAATATATGGTCAACTCCCGCCTTCACCTACTTCGTATCTCAAGGGATGCTCAAAAGTACAAGCAATGGATCAACTCCTACAACACCGCGCAACCATGCTCGCCCATCTTCGAGAGAATCTTCATCAAGCTCAGAACAGCATGAAGCAACAGGTAGACCAGCATCGCTCAGAGCGCCAATTTCAAGAAGGGGATTAGGTCTTTTTACAGCTCCAATCATATAAGAAAACATCACTCAAAGACAAGGGGTGTCAGAAACTCTCTCCTAAATTCTATGGACCATATCAAGTACTTCAGCGCATTGGAGAAGTGGCCTACAAGTTGGCCTTGCCACCTACTGCAAAAATCCATCTAGTTTTCCATGTCTCATGCCTCAAGAAGTGATTGGGAACAATTGCAGAATTCAAACCAGTCTACCTGAATTGGACGAAGAAGGGTCCATCTGGCTTCAACACGAACAGGTCCTAGACACACGAGACAAGCAACTGCTGGCCGCATGATTAAGGAAGTCCTCGTCAAATGGAAAGACACCTCTCCGGAAGATGCAACTTGGGAACCAGCCACTATTCTTCAACAGTTTCCGCAGCTTCAGCCTTGAGGACAAGGCTAGTCTTAAGGGGGAGGGCATGTTAGGGTCCCACCTTAACCCCCTTATTTATGTAATGGGATCATGTCATAGTCAAGAGTCAATAAAGCCCATATTAATAATTGTAAGTGGTTAATCCGCAATTAATGACGGAACCACAGTTAGTTGCAAATGGGCCATAGTATTAGATAGATGGTATTAATAAAACCCACAGTATTGGCCTGTGGTATTGCATGTATGAGTCATATATAAACGATAGAGACTCCTTGCGAGGAGCATCGTGTCTTATTTTGTAGTCGAGCTCTGCTCTATTGGAGGTTGCCCCCTCGAAGAGGCAAGTGAACATTACTCTCTGAATAACAAAATAATTGCTATTCTGTGTTCTGGGTATCTTTTCTTCGCATATTCTGTATTTGGGTATCATTTTGCAGGTTAAGAGCATAACAATTTCTGAAGTTCTGAACTTTGAAGAGCTGTGAAATTTTAGGTCAAAATTTGCAGATTTGTACGCAGGTTGGTCTCGGTGAAGTCGTGTATACACGCGGGTTCGTTTCTTCAAAGTCGCTTATATAAAGGAAGGGTTTCTGTTAATAAATGAATGATCAACCTGATAAATGCTGATGTATCTCTACTTTTTGTCAATGATGTCCTCATGTTGATCTGGGTTGAGTGATAATGTCTGAAGTAGAACTGATTGAATGATGAAGTTGAATTTGGTTACATGCTGATTGGTTGAAAAGATTATTGATGCTGCTAACTGTATGAGGATTCTGTAAGCTAATAAAATATTTCAGAATAACTCTAGTAAACTCTGTGTCTGATTCATAATTATAAGTTTTTAGTATATTGAGATATGTATGCATGTTGCTCTACAAAAAGCGTGTATACATGCGGGTTACGTTAAGTGAAGTAGCATATACATGTTGACATAAGAATAATCAGGGTTGTAGTTGATTCTATGTGTTGATACAATATTCTGAGTTCAGTTCTGTGTTCTGGTTACAATGATCTCACTTTTCAGTTTGAATTAAGTTGGTGTTTGCTTCAGTTGATCTACAAGTTGTGATGTATTAAAGCAGGTGGATCCAGTGTGAAAATTTATGAAACATGGTCAATGGATGTTGCTGAAGGTTGGAGCATTCAGTGAGTAAGTTGAACCTTCCTACTAGTAGTAGCTGGTAATGGGACCAAGGGGTTTGTTGAACCTCAAAATTACCTTCCCCTTGAAATTTGTTCTCACATTTTTCTCTCATTTTCTCATAAGACTACAGGTCCAATCAATGATAAATGCTAGGTTTTGTCTTAGGAAAGCATTAAAATGATCTCCATATTATATTTTCATGTTCTTGTTATTTTAATAGATTTTTGCAAATTAGCTACAGAACGCAGCCTATTCTGCAGCTAACTATGGGTTCCGTAGCTACTCTCATGGTTTGGCAGGTTATAGGTGTCAAACGAAGAACTGGGTTACATGGGCATTTCCAGAATCATCTCCACATGGATGCTATCTAATTCACTCAGCGCAGATTGACAAAAAAGCATTACTAAAGTTATTGTCAAAGATGGAGTCAAATACGTTATCTAGAAGCAATAGGACTCTTGATTTTCTCTTTCGTAGCTAATCAAGAGTCTAACAGTTCTGTTGAGGAGTTAATTCGGATTAAGCCACCTATAGCTGATCAGAAGTTAAATAGTTAATTCAAATTAAGCCACCTGTAGCTGATCAGAAGTTAAACAGTCCTATTACAATTCGAATTAAGCCACTTGTAGCAAGTTTTTCTTATAAACAGTCATGATAGATTCGAATTAGCCACCTGTAGCAAGATTTTCTCTTAGACAGTTATGTTATTTTCCTATAAATATCGGTTGAATGAAACCAAGAAGTAGTTAGAAGCTAGAAGGAATTACAAGCTTTTTGTTAATACTCTGTAATCAGAGTTCATTTTGTTCATAATATAAACTTCTTTTTGTCAATGGTGGTTTAAAAGTGCATCTTTAGCTAGCTAGAATTCAGCCACATCAGTTGCAGAGGGCCCCTGCGCTGAAGGAGGTTTTTCACTTGTTGTTTTTAGTTTAATTTCTATCACTATGTTTTCTACAAATTTGTTCTCTCTAATTTAGAATGAAGTTTCATTTCAGTTTGTAACTAATAGTGTAAGGATAAAATCACAACCATGCAACCTTGTTCTTCTGAGATATTTTATGAAAAATGACTGAATGAAGATTGAATTAATCAGAATACATATTTGTTTAGTTTCTTACTGTTTTGTTACTCATTTTTTAGCATAGAACTATTAATTAGCTATATTAATAGATGTTCTCAAAACCATTTCAAAATGATGATAATTCTAACTTAAATGGTTAAATATCTAATTCATGCAGTGATTGAGTTTACTCAGTACATTGTTAGTTTTACATGCTTTTATCTTTTCTTTTCTACTTTCAGGTCCTTACTTAGTTGCATCACTTGACATTCCAAAAAATCATTTCAAGGAGATTGATTCTATCATATTCCAAAATTGAATGGTTGAATGGTTAAATGAATGCAATTACTGAATTACCTTTTGCATCAATATCACTTTTGGTTTTAAGAATTAGATCCATGGATTAGGACTAATGGTAGGATAAGATAGATGCTCTATTTTTTTTCTTATTAGGTTCTAACTAGTTAAAACAGTTCTTGGTCCATTTTTAGGAGATTAGGCTAACCTAGGAACCTTTCCTTTCTTTTAAAATTCGTTAGATCCATTTAAATATCTCATAGATTGTATATTCTTAGACATCAAAGAACAAAAACCCCCAAAACAAACATAAAAATACAAAACAACGAAGAAAGAGAAAAGTTAACTAAGCACATATAGTGCATCACACTTCATCAGTCTACAAACCTTGGTTGATAATTCATGCAAGCAATTTAGGAAACTAAATTGACTAAACAGGGTTGGAGCTCCCTTCCAGTAGGAGTTGAAGAATGGGTGAAGGTTGTAGCCTTCATGAGGTGGGTGCCTGCGTACTGGTATGCGTCTGCACCAATACAATAATGTAAAACGTTTTTGATAGTAATAAGTTTGAAGACTGAGACGACAACAACAGTGGTTTTCTCCCACATTGGGTTTCCACCTTAAATCTTGGTGTTCATGTGTGTTTCTTATGTGTGATACTTTATTATGTTCTTACTGTGCTTGCTTACTGCTTATCAAATGCCTGATAAATCTCTTACATTATGGTTTAAGTTTAAGAGATAAAGAATTAGTTGTTTTGCAAGTTTACTAAGCATATACTAGTTTCTTTTACAATAGTCACATACATACGCGAGTTGGGTTCAGTAAAGTCGCGTATATATTTGAGAAAAGAAAATTGCTATTGTGAGTTTTTAAAATATTGATTCCCCCCCCACCCTCTCAGTATTTTTCCCAACAATTGGAATCAGAGTAGGTCCTTCAAAAGAAGCTTGATCGATTGAAGGAAGATCTCCCAAGATGAGCAATCAAGACATAATGACATTTGTCAGACCACCACTCTTCAATGGAAATAATTTAATATATTGGAAGACAAGAACCAGATCCTATCTTCAGTCCCTTGGAGCAGATGTTTGGGCAATTGTGGAAGGAGGTTACCAATATCTAGCCGTAGTTCCCATAGATGAAATAGAAAATAAGACGTATGAAACCAATGCCAAAGCTGTCAATGTATTATTGGGAAGTCTGACGGAATTAGAATTTGTCAAAGTTACGCAGTTAAACACAACAAAAGAAATATGGGATATAATAATTTAAAGCTATGAAGGAAATACCAAGGTAAAAAGTGCTAAACTCAAAACTCTCAGAATTCAATATGAAAATCTTAGAATGCATAATGATGAAAGTATTGCTAGTTTCTTTCTACGTATAGATGCGATTGTAAATCGCATGAAAAATATGGGTGAATAAATGAAGGAAACCACTTTAGTAGAGAAAATATTAATATCTCTAACTCCTAAATTCGAGTCCAAAGTGTCTACTATTGAAGAGAAGCGGGATCTGCAGACTCTTACTATTGTTTAACTTCACGGGATCCTGACTTCTTTTGAAATGAGGAAAGGAGGTCCCTCAAAAGTCAGAGAAGCCGTATTTAAAACATCTGCAAAATGAAAAGAAAAGGATGAACACAAGGAGTCATGATATATATTAGAAGAAGATGAGGTGAACTTTGTAAAGAAACTTCAATTGGGCACCATAAGGTTCTTTGGTAAGCTTCCCTTTAAATGCTTTGCTTGTGGTAGAGTCGGTAATTATGCTGCTAAATGTCCTCATAAATACAACCATGACAAAGGGAAGGATATTGTAAAAGGTAATATGAAACAATTTGACAATAGAAGAAGTTATTATACTCATGAAGATAGTGATGGCTTGTCAAATAGTGAAGAAGGAGAATATGATCAAGATCTTAAATTACTCATGGATTTTGAGAAAAATACTAATGAGTCTAATGATAAATTTGTGGATGCTTTAGAGGAAAACTATTTCTTTGAAGAAATCACTCAACGCATAATTCGCTTGGAAGAAAAAAAAAAGTAGCCATAGATACATTGGAGCATCAACTCATAGAAAAGGAAAAACATAATGAGAAGTTAGAATGTGAAGTAGTAAGTCAAAGAAAGGAACTTGAGAAAATAAAAACTCTGAATTTTAGATTTGCTAAAGGATCTGAAACCTTAGATGAAATTATCAAGGTACAATTATCTCCTCTTAAGAATACTGGTCTTGGATACACTGGAGAAACATCTCAAATAGAAAAGTCTTCAACCACCACCGGAAGCTATCTAAATGTAGAAAAAACCAGTCATCAAAGCTTCAGTGCTCAACAAAAGAATAAGGGCATTCCATAGGTAAATCATGTTCACTCTAATCCAAGGATGAACAACAATAAAGGAACCAGTCAAAATGTAAACAACACCAGAATATTCTATGATCACAAAATTTCTTCTTTAATGGAAAATGTTTTTCATGTCATAATTTTGGTCATAAGGCTGCTCAATGTGTTGCATACAAAACCATCATGGCTAGAGAAGCAAGAAAAAAAGGAATGGGATAGGAGTAAAGAAGAACACTTATAATAACTTCTCACCTCTTAACGATGAAATTGAATTCTCATTTTGCAATAACTTTGGACATGAAGAATCTGAATGTAGGAGCAAATTACAACCAACATCTCAAAAAGAGCAAATATCAACAAATTCTAAGGTATGGAAAAGGAAGGAGTTACAATCTGAAAGTTGTGGCATAACATTGTTTGTAGAAGGACAAGAAAATAATTGGTACATTGATATCAGATGCTCAAAACACATGATAGGTGATAAAGATAAACTTATTTCATACAATGCTTTAGAGAAATAAAAGAATGTCACTTTTAGAAATGACTCACATGTTGTCATTAAAGGTAAAGGTTCCGTTTTTCTAAAATAAAAGGTTAAAGATGGTAATGTTATGTATGTTTATGGATTGAAGCATAACTTGTTGAGTGTTAGCCAAATGTGTGACCAAGGAAATGAGGTGGTATTCCGATCAAAAGAATGCATGGTTCGTGAACTTGACACAGGAAAGATCATAATAAAAGGAACAAGAACCCCGTGCAATTTGTACATATTCAAAGGTGGCCAAGAACAATGTTACCTAGGCAAGCAAGAGGAAAATTGGTTATGGCATATAAGGTTGGGACATCTAAGATTCTCTCAAATAAGAAAATCAAGCAGGCTCAAAGCTATTCGTGATCTACCCAACATCACCATACCAGAAAGTACCATATGTAAGTCATGTCATTTCGGTAAGAAAACTAGAGTTCAATTTAATGCCAAAGAAGGATCAGTAAGTAAGCCTCTTGAACTTATACATACTTTTTTGTGTGGACCAATAAGGAAAAAGTCACTTCGTGGAGAACAATATTATATCTTATTCATTGATGACTTTTCTAGGATGTGTTGGATCAATTTATTGAAACACAAAGATGAAGCATTTGATAAATTTAAAGCATTAGTTGAAAATGAATTAGATCTAAAAATCAAATGTCTCATATCTGACCGAGGAGGAGAATACATATCAGATGAATTCTTTATTTCTGCGAACAACATGGCATAAAAGACAATTTTCTGTAGCTAAAACTCCTCAACAAAATGGTGTGGATGAAAGAATGAATATAAATTTTCAACAAATGGCTTGTGCTATGCTTGATGAGTTTGGAACTCCTGACACCTTATGGGGTGAAGCTACACATGCCGCAGTACATATTCTCAACAAGGCTCATGTTCGTGTGAATAGTGATAATGTTCGTGTGAGTAGTGATAAAACTTCGTATGAAATTTGGTATGGTAAGCCTCCCATTGTAAAGCATTTTAGAGATTTTGGAAGCAAATGTTTCATAAAAAAATAATGATGACAAACTTGGTAAGTTTGAAGCTAGAGAAGATGAAGGAATACTTCTTGGTTACTCATCTAGAAGCAAAGGATACAAATGTTACAATAAGAGACTTCGGAAAATTGTTGAATGCATTGATGTTGTGATTGATGAAGCATGCACATATCCCAAAAAGAAAACATCAGCAAAAGAGGATGATGACGATGAATGATTTCCCACATCAAATCGCAATGATATAGAAGAAGAAACTAATGAAGCAACAAAAAAAGACACATCAAACGAAGAAAAGGCTCCATCCATGTATGTTCAAAAGAATCATCTAGAAACTAAAATCCTAGGAGAAAAGGAATCTGGGCTACAAACAAGAAGAGGCCTTGTAGGATCTCCTAGTTATGTAGCTTTATTATCCATCATTGAACCAAAAATGTAAATCAATCTAGTAAAGATGAATGTTGGGGTAAGGCCATGAATGAAGAACTTGATCAAATTGAAAAGAATAATACTTGGGAATTGGTTCCAAGGCCTCATGATAAAAATGTTATTGGGACAAAATGGATATTGAAAAATAAGTTGAATGAAAATGGAGAGGTCATTAGGAACAAGGCTAGACTTTTTTGTAAAGGTTATGCTCAACAAGAAGGTTTATACTTTGAAGAAACATTTGCACAAGTAGATAGACATGAAGCCATACGAATGTTTCTTGCACTTTAAAGTTTTCGACATTTCAAAGTTCATCAAATGGATGTAAAATCTGCTTTCCTTAATGGAGATCTAGAAGAAGTATATATTGAGCAACTAGAAGGATTCATTTTTGGGAATGAATGCAAACTCAAAAAGGCTTCATATGGATTAAAACAAGCTCTGCGAGCATGGTATTATCCTCTTGACAAATATCTTCAACAACAAGGTTTCACAAAAGGATCTGCATACAACAACTTGTACACAAAAAATGAGAACGATAAACTGCTATTTATTGTTGTTTATGTTGATGTATCACCTTTGGTAGTAATGAAGAATTTATGATTCAAAACTTTTCTTCTGTTATGCAACAAGAATTTGAAATGTCTTTACTTGGGGAGCTAACCTATTTTCTTGGTCTACAAGTGCAACAAGCAAAATATGGTATCTTTCTCTCACAAACAAAATATCTCAAGCATATTCTGAAGAAGTATGGGATGGAAGATTGCAAACCTGTATGTACTTCAATGCTGACATGATGTAGCATCAGTTCTAATGATGATTCTCCTGCTATAAACCAACTAGAGTACAGGTCTATGATTAGAAGTCTACTTTATCTAACAGGTACTGGTCCAAATATCATACATGCAGTTGGGGTTGTTGGACATTTCCAAGCCAATCCAAAGGAATCACATCTTCAGGCAGTAAAGAGAATATTCAAATATCTCCAAGGAACCAAAGACTTTGGTCTATGGTATCTTAAAGATGCAAATCTTACCCTTCATGCATACACAAATGCGTATTGGGCTGGAAATGTTGATGATCGGAAAAGCACTAGTGGAGGTGCATTTTACATGGGGCCCCGATTGGTATCTTGGTTCAACAAGAAACAAAGTTCCATTTCCTTATCTACAATGGAAGTAGAATATGTGGCTACTGCATCTTGTTGCACACAACTTCTCTGGATGATGCAAACATTACAAGATATAAAAATCAAATGTTCTCCACCCATATTCATCCTATGTGATAATACAAGTGCTATTAGTATTTCTAAAAATCCTGTTATGCACTCCAAGACCAAGCATATTCCAATTAAGTATCACTTTCTACGAGAACAAGTGCTTGAGGAAAAGGTTAAATTTGGGTATGTTCCCTCCAAAGAACAAGTTGTTGATATATTTATTAAACCTATTCCAAGAGAAGCATTTGAATATCTTAGACATAAATTGGGAGTTGTCTTTGCCTCATTTTTATGTTAATATAGCATTCTCAGTCTACAGGTGAAAATTCAGAAGTTTGATTTCTGTAGAGCAGGTTTCATGAAGTATAGTCGCGTATATACATGAATTTCTTTATAGACAGTCGTGTATATACACAAATTTCTTTATAGACAGTCGCGTATGTTTTTATCTGATAGAACAACAATGGGGCAAACTCAAGATCAGCCTTTGACATGCTACTAACAACTATTATTAGTTTTTACTTAGTTTGGTGTTGATGGGTACAATCTGCTGATATGGTATTGAGTTATGTTTTTCTCATTGATATTTATTTGATTGACGAAGATTCTTTGATGAATGAGTTGTTGACAATGAACATGTAGGACAGGTTCAGGGGGAGCATTAGCCTTGAAGAATATAATGCATTGTTGGCATTATGGTTGCTGAATTATGCTAATATTAAGATCTTTTGGTCTTAGTTATTAATGTCATATATGTCATTTGAAGTAAAGGTCATATTGAGACCTATGATGTAATATTTGTCATATTCAGTCATGTATGGAATTTTGAGATCATGTCAAATATGTAAACCCACTTGGTTGGGTGGCAGTGTCAAAAATGTAATACCACTTGGTTGGGTGGTTGAGTCAAATATGTATCCTCACTTGGTTGGGTGATTGATGTAAGTATGATTCCTTGGTGATAGAAAGGTCATAATCAATTGAGTTGTAGAGTCATGTTCTTCATTTGAAAATCTTTCTGAAGATTTAGCATGTGCTCAAGGGGAGCATGGACAATATAGTGCAAATCAGATCTAATGGGGGATATTTGGTCCACCCTTTGCCCTTGATGTACAAGGGGGAGAGTATCTTGGTGTTTTAATAACATTTATTTGATGTATCTAACAAGTTTCTATAGTTTGAGGTGATCAATGCCAACATGGTTGCCATTAAGTCCAAAGGGGGAGATTGTTGGCATTATGATGCATGTGTTGTTCTTGATGGAAACTCACTTGTAACAGAACAAGTATATGGTAACTAGATGAATCCACAGGCCAGTTCAGAGGTGACATAGTGATGGAACAAAATAAAAAAATGATGGGACAAAGGTTTACAGATCATAATCAAAAGTTTGATAAAGGTGAATATCTAAAGATCTATACGTGGGTTCGTCAAGGCCAAGTCACGTATACATGCAGGTGCAAAGAAGAAAAGTCATGTACATGTTGGACCACTAATTTAAAAATACCAAGGGTCCTTACCATGGTATTAGCCCACAATATTGAGCACAATAACGGTTTCTTGATCCCGTCCAAGATTACCACCGACACTAGTGTAGTTTTGACCCATGGTATTGGCTAAGGGTCTAACTTTATAAGGAGGTGAATATCAAAGTGCTAGGTGTGCATGTGAAAGGGGTTTTCGTGAATACTTCAATATGGAGTATATTTTCATTGTAAGGGCCATTGTTGACACATAGATGTGAAATAATTATGCACCGATGAATACAATGATGAATTAGGATCATGAGACCTAAAATGACTTTCCATTGTATGATCTGCTCATGGATTGACTAAATCTAAGTATTGACACATGTTTTTATCTCAGAATATTATGATCTGGGTCTTTTTGATGTTATGAAGAGCTGCGCAATTTTAGGTCAAAATTTGCAGTTCTGTACGCAGGTTGGTCTCAGTGAAGTCACGTATACACGCGGGTTCGTTTCTTCAAAGTCACATATATAAAGGAAGGGTTTCTGTTCATAAATGACTGATCAACTTGATCAGTGCTGTTGTATCTCTATTGTCTACCAATGATACCCTCATGTTGATTTGGGTTGAGTGATAATGTCTGAAGTATAACTGATTGAATGATGAAGTTGAATTTGGTTACATGTTGATTGGTTGAAAATATTATTGATGCTGCTAACTGTATGAGGGTTTTGTAAGCTAACAGAATATTTCAGAATAACTCTGGTAAACTCTGTGTTTGATTCATAATTACAAGTTTTTAGTATATTGAGATCTGTATGCAGGTTTCTCTATAGAAAAGCGCATATACACACGAGTTGCCTTAAGTGAAATAGCATATACATGCTGGCATATGAATGATCAGGGTTGCAGTTGATTTTGTGTGTTGATGCAGTATTCCGAGTTCTTTTCTGTGTTTTGGTTATAGTGATCTCACTGTTATGTTTGAATTAAGTTTGTGTTTTCTTTAGTTGATCTACAAGTTGTGATGTATTAAAGCAGGTGGATATAGTGTGAAAATTTATGAAACGTGGTCCACTGATGTTGCTGAGGGTTTGAGCCTTCAGTGAGGAAGTCGAAGATTCTTGCTAGTAGTAACTGGTAATCAGATCAGGGGGTTGGATCTCCCTTCCAGTAGGAGTTGGAGAACGAGTGAAGGTTGTAGCCTTCAGTAGGTGGGTGCCTACGTACTAGCATGAGTCTGTACCAGTACAAGAATGCAATTTTTTTTTGATATTAATAAGTTTGAAGACTAAGACGACAACAAAGGTGGTTTTCTCCCACATTGGATTTCCACCTTAAATCCTGGTGCTCATGTGTGTTTCTTATGTGTGATACTTTATTCTGTTCTTACTACACCTGTTTAATGCTTATCAAATGCATGATAAATCTCTTAAGTTTCTTGGTTTAAGTTTTACTAAAAAAGAATTAGCTATTTTTCAAGTTTACTAAGCATACACTAGTTTCTTTTACAACATTCGCGTAAATACATGACTTGTGTTCATTAAAGTCGTGTATATATTTCAGAAAATAAAATTATTATTGTGAGATTTTAAAATACTGATTCAGCCACCCTCTCAGTATTTTTCCCAACAAATTGCATATGAACTTGGCTTATATGGGTCTATGTTATTAACCCCAAAACACAATGAAAACTACAATACCAAATTTCCATTTCTGGGATACATACTGAGGTGTCTCTGGACACAAACCTTGCTTCAAACATAAAATTTCTATATTCATTATAGAATTAAGAATTCTATGAAACTCACCTAAAATCTCGTGTGGTGGGAAAGACCTTAGTCTCGAGTCCTTCGTCAAGGATTGTTGGCTTTCTGAGAAGAGAAGCATATCACAACACCTAAGCATAAATCTAACCTTATAGTACTGACTCCCTCCTTGGATGTGCCTCTTCTCTTTTCATATCCAAAAGCAGATCAATACCTAGCTTATAAAGACCCAATACCTAGTTACAACCCCATTAGCACTCAAGGAAGGCATGAGCATCAGTGGTCCCTGTATAGCCTTATGCCATAACATCGCTGCTTGGATGCGACTGAGCTTAGGGAGGAGGCACATTATCTGATCTATATCAGAGCCCATCAAATCCATTAGGAGTTGTCCCTTTATAATATATACACATATATAAGTATAGAATATGATTTGATTTTGAGTTCACCAAGCTTGGGGTTTAAACATGGCTCTGTAGTCTGTGTTTATTAGGCACACATGTTCTTACCATGGTTGGGGATTCCACATCAATCGTCAAAGTGGCATGAAGATAAAATTCCATCAATTCAATTCACCTTTATGCTCTGAAGAGAAAGAAAAAGCTACTTATACAAGACTCATACACTTGATTAAGGGAAAAATTTCTATAAGATAACAAAAAAATGAATTCTATAGGCCCACTTGATAAAGAATTGGCTTGAGGACCTGCAATTCCCATCTTGAGGAGCGTATAGAAAAGGTAGAGCCATGCAACCCAAAACATCGGTTGGTCCACAAGAGAAGCCTATATCACCGCTCTTAATCCTCTTACCTCTTGCTTCTGCTTCTCCTTCCCTATTTGTAGATGTAGATGCATTTGCTTGAATGTGTTATCTCCAAAATAAGGGCACCTAATTGTTGCACTGGTTGAGTAATCCATGGAAATGCACAACCCTTTAGCCAGAACATGATGTAAGCTTTCAGGGCCTCTGTCGTTTATGCTTAAATTGGTGCTTTGAGCTCTCGACCTAGAACTGAGCGGCAAGGTGATGGATTTGGATATATAGGCGCTGAAACTGGATATGGAACTACAATTTCAACTGTTGTTTTGTGGAAATAATTAATAAACCCTCCTAACATTGGTACTCATAAACTCAACAAAAGGAGTCTATAGATTGGATCTATTTCTAAATATATGAAAAATAATAATCGCGTATTATAATATAAGATTGATACTCTAATGCTGGAAAAAAAGTGGTGTTACTAGTAGGAAAATAGTGTTACTGACATGGTGTCAACCCACCCAGTTGAAGGAGGGAGGTAGGCTTCTAAATAGGCCACTATCATAGCTCAGAGCATGAGACAAAAGACTGCCCAGAGTTGGTAGCGAAATGGGAGGAAAATAAAATGTGAGTTAACCTGGCTACTGTAGAGCCTAGAAAGGAACAAGGAGAAACACATCGAGTCCATGTTATTTTTTTATGAGAAACAAGTCAGGTCATAGGATTGGCAACTTATATATGGCAAGAAGAAGACCCAACATACATTTGAACTACAATCTTTTTCTATGCACTCTCGCTCTGCAAGGATTTGATTAAAATTTACTAGCTTGCTTTCCACTGCATCGTTATGAATCTAATAAATTTGGTTTCCACTGAGATTTAGTGCATGTATAATACTTCATACAAAGAGTACTAGGATGAAAATACTAGAGCAAAAACTAGTGAAGGTTCAAAGGTGACTAAAACACTTACCTGTTGGGCATTTGCAGATTGTAGCCTTAAATTTGCATAGGAGTCTCGAATGTTTGCCTCTGATCATGATACATGCCAGCCAAAAATTAGATGCATGTAACCATTCACATTGTGGGTTGGCCAAGTGGCGCAAAGATGTTGAGCTAAATGCTGATATTAGAAAAATAAAAAACAAAACCCCAAGTCTGCAGGGACTACTGCTATGCCGGTTACCCTTGTTTTCTTTATGGTTTCTTTATTCTCCATTTTCTAAAATGTGTTAGAGTGCATATATATGTTACTGATAAATTGTACATATTTTATTTTTTTATATATCATCAATCAATAAAAATACTTTTATAATAATTTTTATATGTGATATTTTAATGATCTTGGTTTAGGGAATAACACCCTGTTTACGAAGCATATATAAAACCTTATATTCTCATGGTATATGAATCATAGTTTTGCGAACTAGAATTTAGGGAGGTACTTAAGTTACATGTGAGTTATTTATTTTGGATTTTTTTTTCTTCATACTATTATGTTTTTTAAAATTTATTATTACTTTTATTAAATTTATGAGGCAATTTAATTAGTGATCGCTTTGTTATAAAGTATTGTGTAAACCATAAAATTTAAAGTTCAAATTCCTCTTACGAAAAAACAAAAAAACAAAGTTTATTATTACTTTAATCAAAATTTACTATTAAGGATAAGTGAGTTGAAACTCATAATGCTATCACTTCCAAAACACCTTATTTTGGGGATTCTTAAATAGAGTCAAAACAACTATATTGAAAGATAAATCATCTTTTTATTATTATTTATTAACCTACCTCTCAAGCAGGTTATGGTGTTAATTATCATATATAGGGGTAATATGTCTAAAACAAAATATTTGTCTTAGTTTTAATCTTATATCCAATAGTTTTTAAGGGAAAACATAAAAAATTTGGTTACTTGATAAAAGGATGCACAATTTGGGGAATTAACCCAAATTCATAGTTGATGGGGTAATGTTCCACATTATATTTATTTGCCATATCAATAAGTAAATGAGAATGGGAAATAAAGATTTAGAGTATAATAATAATCTGAAATGACTTAATTATTGATTAATGTTAATTTTTGTAATATAAACTATAAATATAGTTGTTGATTCCTTGGGCATGAATGATATTAAGTGAGTATTACGTGAGAGGTTGGAAAAAAATAACATCAATGGGATCTACCATTTATGAATTAAATAAGATAATTTATCATGAAAATATTAATAATCTTAAGGCGCGATCGATGTGGACGAGATCATTCTTGATCTCCAAGGACATAAGGGCATTTCTGCATTTCTTCTTCTTGTGGTCTAGGGCACCCCACAAACAATGAGGTCAATGCTTTTCATCTCATCATTGTAGTGGTTAATATTATGTTCCATAGATGAAATAACTATCATTGATAACTCTTTGTTCATTCTCACTCTTTCTTTACCTTTTTCTTTATTTACATACATTTCACGTCTCAAGAGATCTAATGATGATTGAAATATGAGATTAATGATGATTGGAATATGAGATAATGTTTGCATTATGGCATTCATTTTCTTTACTCTTAGAAAATTTGTTGGCTCTATAGTCAAATAATTATTTTATCTTAGTTTTTCATTTGATTCGATTTATCTTAAGACTCTACCCATCACATTTTAGTTTTGGTGTTTTCCATGGTATGGGAGGTTCATAGCTTGAGGAAGGGAATTTGATAATATAAGAATGATCTCACTAAGAATAACGATAAATTGAAATATATTTTTCTCATGGTGGAGAAACTGAGGACCCAATTTGAGGGTCATAATATTGAAATGAGTACAGTAAGAGATAAGGTCAATTTATAGTCAAGAAATGCCTCTAAAGCCTAAGAAATTAAGAATATGGGTATCTCTCCACCATGAGTATTCTAAAGGCAAGGTATTTAAAATTAGAGGCTTCTATCAATCCCATGTAGGATATTTTTGCTTGCATCTCAAACTTTGTTAATTCCCCTCTTAGGACCCACCTCAACATCTCTTGGCTTAATAAATGTAACATCTCCCTAAAATCACCCAATTAATAATTATTTTTTACATAGTAATTTTTTTAAAGATACTACTTACATTATTTGTCACTATAAATGGCTAAACCATTGATATTAATTAAAGAGGAAACATCTTATAGCATCTTAGTTTTTATTCTTTATTCTTTATTTTTTATATTTGTATCATGAAGCATTGTAACATTTTTCATTCTCAATTCTCTCATGAATCCCCTATTGGGACTGTATATAGTGTTTGGACTTCTCTCGATTATTTCCTAATGCTCATATTTATTCGAACATACTCTTTGTTAGGCTCAAGATCAATATCACACTAGGTCAATGACTTGACATACGCCCAACTATATTACATATGATAGTTACTAATATATATATATATATATATATATATATATATATATATATATATTTGTTTTTTTTGTTTTGTTTTGATTTTGTTTTTGTTTTCTTGTTTTGTTTTTGTTTTTTGTTTTGTTTTGTTTTGTTGTGTATTTTTTTTGAAGAAAAAATCACAATTTTATTCAACCCAAAAAAAGGAAAAAAATTACATTTTGTAGATTCTTGAAAGCATTTGATCATGTCAGTGTATCAGCTGATGCAAAATAAGAAGAAGAAACTATATAAAATTACCTAATTTTTCTAGGGCTAAGTGTGATAAAAATAGCTTAACTTCCCCTTTTTCCCTTTCTTTTTCTCCACCTTTCACTAGATTCCTAGATTAGGGATGACAATTACTATTGTCATTTGATTAATAACTACCTTTGGGAGAACTTCTTTCTCTGAGTCCAAAATCTCTGATACATGGGATCTCTTTATGTGGGTGTTTCCACTTTTTGTTGCTATGGTACTACGATCTCTGTTGATTGAGTAGCATTTTGGCTAAGATCCACTGTTCCTGATTGATCCCCCTTTTTGCCATTTGATTAATATCTACCTTTTGGGGAACTTCTTTCTCTAAGTCCAAGCTCTCAGATATATGGGATCTCTTTATGCCTCCCAATTCCTTTTCAGTGGGTGTTTCCACTTTCTGTTGCTATGGTACTATGATCTCTATTGAATGAGTAACATTTTGGCTAAGATCCATTGTTCTTGATTGATCCTCCTTTTTGCCATTTGACTGGTTGTGAGGTTGAGTCTGTTCTTCTGTATCAACAATATTTTCCTTGGGATCTTCTTTTTTGTCTTCTAAAGAGTCAGGAATCTTCCATCCCCTTGGCTTAAGGGCTTGCCTCCTTTTCTTTTTGGGGCCTTTCTTTCTTGAGGGAAGGTATTCTGCAAGTGCCTTGTTTGAAAACAAATTCAAAATCTGAATGCCGTATTCTCATAATCTAACAGCTGTGTCCATTCGAATTTTTCATGTTTGATAAGAAGACGATTAGGAAGACCTTCGCTAAGGTCAATATCTACACACATCCTGGAAAATGTAAAGATATCTTTTGATGTTATGTCTAGATCCATTTTTTTGTATTTTCCAAAAGTATTTCTGATATCCTCCAAGACCTGATAGTTGAAAATGACGCTAAGAAGATTCTAATTTAATTTTCCCCTGAATTAAATTAGAAGGAAATTGTAATTCCACATCGCATGAAAACTTGTACAAGTTAAATAAGTTAGTTTGACTTAGTTGGTTCACTTAATTTGAGTTTAGGGTATAACTTGTGTCAGGTAGAGTGGCTCCTACTTTATAGGAGCCCTAGTTGAGTTTAATTTGAGTTGTAATTAATTAATTCAGTTTAATTGAGTTAAAGTCAGTTAGACTAGTTCCAAATGTTGGCAGAACTAGTAGGAGGTCTAGCAGTGGAGTGCAACTTCAGTGTTCAACCAATTAATTGATAAATCAACCATAAATAACTCATGCATGTAAGATCTACGAGTTACCCAGTTGAGATTGGAGTTTAAGGGCAGTTTACTATCAGTTGTATAATCATCCAAATTGTACATGTGGTGCATGCAGTCAGAGGAATGCCTATAATGGATTGTGAAATTATGGACGAGAAATTTCCCTAAATAATAGGGGCTAATTCCTAATTGAACAACACAAGGAAATATGGACTTGGGTAAGCAAAAAATTTGTTAAGTATTGGCCAAGGCTTGTCTAGGATGCAGTGCCACAGATAGAGATAGTGCAGAGTTTGCTCGGGCTTGAGCAAAGCATTGTAATCTTTTCATATTTCTTGACTAATGCAATATATAGATAGGAGGGATTTTTAGCTATGGATTTCCCCATGAAATCATTGTGTAATGTGTTTTTTGAATTATTTCTATTGTATTCTTCATGATTTAGTGATTGTTTCATTGTTTTCATAGTTGGTAGAGTAGATTCAAGTCTATTATTTTAGCAAATTACAATTAACAGTTTGGATCTACAAGGAATTTATACACTGTTGATACCAGAAAGGAAGGGGGGAGGTTTGGCAACCACACCTAAACCAACATTGTTGTTACCACCATGCTTGTAGCATCAAGCTCTAGGAACCACGTGGTAAGAAAAATCCTGACTCTACCCCAAAACCATGGCCCTTCATTTAGAACTTTTTCCATATCTTGCTGTGTATAAAATTGTACTATGAAGAAGCCTTTAGAGCATAAGAAGAGATCCCAAATTGTTGTCCAAGAAGAGAAGAACAATTGATATAAGTCTTATGATATCGACCAAGAACCATTAAATCGTCATATTAATGCCTTAGTTTGTAGATCAACAAAGTATGTTTTAACCTCTGAGGTTATTACATCCATTAATGGTACCTTATCCGTTTTCTCGACAATGTAAGGTCCTGGAAGATTTTGGGGCCGAACAACTGGAGTGAAAATATTCCATTTAAATGCATCCTTGAACAAGATAGATCCATTAAGGTTTCAAGGTTTTGTATTAGGGTTTCTGAAAGATGTAGAACCCCATCAAAAACTTAGATTGAATATTATGGTAGAATCATTTTCCATGTCATAATATTTTAGCTAGAGAGAGTCCCTTATCACTTTTCCTTTGTATATCAATACTTGATTCATTGGTTGTATTCTTGAATCATTTTGTATGATTTTGCTTCAGTTGGTTCCCTAGATCCATGCCATGGATCCATCATATCGTGGCCTTCCCATTTAAATTCTTAAAAAGGATATGTTATTTGTCTCTTTTTTCCTGGCTTTTTTCCAGATCTAGATTTAACAAATAGATAGGAGACCCATAGAAGGGTAGATATGGAGATAAGTTTGTGATTTATTAGTATTGTAGGCTAGATCCATATATTGTTTTAGATTTTCTACATGTTGTGCCTTTTACTAACCCAGACTTCACGAAATGAGCCTCACATAAGAAAATGACCCCATAGGGAAAGTGGGACCTTGTTATACAATATTTTGTCACACTCCCTGTCTCATATCTTGAAGTGTTGAACTTTGTGTCGTTAATTTGACAAATGCTGAAAAATGATAAAAGATGTCAGTGTATTCACCATGAAACATGTTAAGAATCATCCCAGAAGAAAAGAAGAAAAATTGCCTTGAAAGCATTCTGAAGAGCTTGTCAAAAACCTTGTTTTGCAAGATCAACAGTACTTTTATCAGGAAAATCCGTGCTGGTAACCTTTTGCATAACTAGTGACTAGTGCTGCCAGCACTACTTTTACCAGGAAAATCTGCGCTGGTCCTTTTCAGGCAATTTTTCCCAAAATGGAGGAGAAGCTTCCCTTACTCGAAAGCTCGAGAACGACGATGTGGTTTCAGGTAGATGAGGATTGGAATGAGACCTCCCATTATTGGACCTATGTCCTACTCCCATGGATATTTCCCTTGAGATGTGGAACTTATCCCTCCTTTCATGGATCCTCAACTCCCTCTTCTTCCCTATAAATGAGATCCCTACTACTCACTAATGGTTGGCTAATGATTGGTTGCCTTCCTAGTGCTGAAATATGCCCAATTTCTGCCCATTTTGCTAAGGAGAAAGGAGTGCTTGAAGGTTAAGGCTAGGACTTGGAAACTCACCTAAAGGAGGCTTCCAACATCAAGGCTTAAGTGGTTGTAATGATCCCTTTACCATCTATTAATAATACATTATGTGTTTGATTTCCATAAATGTGTCAATTATTGCTCATTTAGTGTAATGCTCCTTGATCTGTTACATGGTTTATATTGGAATGAACTTTCTATGTATGAATTTGTTGTCTCCACATGATCTTCCTTGCAGGTATTCATCCATAATTGTGAACAGGATATTGCGCTTGGAAACAAAGAATCAAGGACGACACCAACAGATGTTGGAAACATAATGAAGTAGGTCGTCTATCCTCCTTTCTGTTTTCTCGTATAAACTAGGAAATTTTACATATATTTGTCTTCGTTTTTTGCTAGATCCTCCTGTAGGACTAGAGGGATCATTCCTATTCGGAGAAAGGATTGTCTGCACAACAAAATGGTGACTTTGCTGGGGAGTACATAACCCTTCAAGCCTCCTTTGTCTTTGGTCTCTTTTGATAGGTTTAGCCAACCTCTTAGTGATCCATAACTTTGATTGATTGTGGATCCATATTCTGAGTTGTGTGTGGTTTAGAGTGTCAAATCTAGGTCTTTGTTCAACTTTGTTTGTTTTTTCCTAAGATTTTCTCTCCCAGAGTAGTTTTTTATACAAAACAAAGTGCCGCCACCACAGATTTTGCTGCTTACAGTTGCACTGAAGACCCTGTTAGCACGGATTTTGACCATTACAGTTGGGCTAGTCCAAAAAATGAGATTTTTTTAGGGTTTTTGACAGAAGATATGGAATATCTTGATCTCTAAAGTCTTTCTCCTACTCTGTGTGCATAGAATTTTGACTTATTGTTGTTAGATTCTTTGTGGTTTGCAAATGTTTGTTCCATGTTTAAGTAGCGAAAACGAAATTTTGTTGAATCTTTAGTTCTTTGGGTAATTTTTCACAAAATTGACTTAGTTTTTCACAAAAATGAAAAGATGACAGGACTATTGGGCAGATCCCAAGGTCCTCAATGGGATGTTAGTGAGTGATTTGGGGGAATAAAAAGAATGGGGGGTTAGACATGCCTCGCTTGAGCTCCTTCATATAAAATGCCTGACATATGTGACCTGAATAGATGTAACACTTAAAAATAGGAAATGGATCACATGGCTTGATTCTGCAACCACAAAAAGTACCTACCGAGCCTACTTACCTAACATTTTTTTCTTCTTTTGGTTTGGGTGCACTTGAACTTGCAGACCCAGCTTTACAATTTTTCTTTTCTCTGTTCTCCTATCTAAGTCTACACTTATTTATGCCAAGGGCCCAGATTAAGCAGTTGGGCTCCTTTGATTCTCTACCTATCTACAAATCTGCCAAGATTAAACTGTTTGGACAGATATCATTCTCTATATTCTAAAACAGGAAATTGAAACCTAGGGAGGCCAAGATTAAACTGTTTGGTCTTCCCTTAACTGAAAGAAATCTTCAAAAATGGAATGCAGCAGTGGCACTTAGATTAGCACACTTTCATGGCATCTTGTGGAAATATGGAACACTGCAGCCTGCAAAGTATGACATATTTGGCATGTAAAAATGTCAATCATGAAAAATGAACACCTGTTGCAACAGGAGGCTAACAGTGGCTCCACTTGGGGATGGCTTTTCCTTGTGAAAAGCCAAGAACAGTAGGTTAGAATGCCTTGATCTTCTATGGTTGCTGTGGATTGAAGGAACTTCTTTGTGCTGGCTGTTAGATAATTGAAGCTTTGTAATATGAACAACATCCTCCTCAACTGAACTATTTTGAAATGCATAACACTGCCTGCTTTCTTCTACGTGCTTGCTATTTTTTAGAATGTTGCTTGAGCATTGTACCTTTTGAAACATTCTCAAACATGGATCAAAACTGGTGTGTTTGCTTTACTTTTGCTTTGACCAAGGGTGCTGATATAAACCAAAAATACTGCTCTACTTTGATCCCTCTGGCTGAAAATTGCAAACAGTTTGCTTTTACCATGAATTGCTTGTGATTCGATAGTGCTTCTCTTGCTGTTTTGTTGAGATCAATGCAGGGACAAAGCTTTTTGAAACTGGAACACTTGTATTGGCTGTGTCTTCACAAAATTTACTGCTGCTCCCTTGATAATTGGTTTGTTGATATAAAAATGAAAACAAAGTTCTGATATATACGAATATCATTATACAAAAGATATACACAAAAAGCCGCACTGTATCCCCTAAACGGGATCATGGTAATGTTTCAACATATGACCATTGACAAGGCCTTCTTCAGCAGTATTGTCGTCTAGAGATTTGAGAAAATATGTGTTATTTCCCTGAACAACAGAAATAACGAATGGTCCTTTCCATAAAAAATCAAACTTGGCATGTTTGCCCTTGTTTTCTCTTCTTGAGTCCCACCTTAAAATTTTGACACCAATGTAGAAATCTTCAGCCTTAACTCTCTTGTCAAACATCTTTTTGAGATTTTCTTGCAGAATTTGAGCTCTGTCATAAACTTGTTCTCTGGTTTGCTGAAGATGAATGGTCTGATTAATTCTTCTTTGAATGTCATTTGGTTCAGCCTGAATCTCCTGTAACAGCTTGATAGTAGGAATGCCCAAGGATGAAGGAAATCTGGCATCCATGCCATATACTAGCTCATAAGGGCTCATCCCAATGGATCTCTTAGTTGAAAGTCTGTCTGCCCATAGGGCATTTACGAGCTTTTTGTGCCAGTTCTTCTTGTTCTCTTCTAGCACTTTCTTTATGATGTTGATGAGGCTTTTGTTAGATGATTCGGCCAAGCCATTACCTTGAGGGTAATAAGCTGTAGAGTGGCCCAAGGTAATATGAAATTGGTGGCAGAAATTGATCATATTTTTGGACTTAAAGGCAGCGGCATTGTCAGTGATGATTTTCTCAGGGCAGCCAAATCTAGAAAGGATATTGCACTCAAGGAATTGGATAATGATGGTGTCATTGGCTTGCCTACAGGGAATGGCTTCAACCCACTTAGTGAAATAGTCGGTGGCTGTTAGGATCCATTTGTGCTGGCCTGAGGAAGAGGGATGGATTTCTCCAATGAAGTCAAGACCCCATTGTTGAAAAGGTTTTTCGGTTGAGATGGGTTTAAGGGGAAAAGGTAACAGCTTTCTCTTACCCTCAAAGATTTGGCACTTGTGACATGACATGGAAAATTTCTTTACATCTGCAAAAAGAGAGGGCCAATAGAAACCGGCCCTTAAGATTTTATCAGCAGTGGACTTCCAATATAGATGTCCTCCACAGTCACCTGCATGGAATTCTTTCATGACTTTGTTAGTTTCATTCATGGTTAAACAATTCAGCAATATACCCTCATGATTTCTCCAAAATAATGCACCATCTATTACACAAAACTTTAAAGCTTTCATTTTCAAAAATCTCTTCTTGGTCCTGGACAATCCTGGGGGAGCACACAAGTTTAACAATACAAAGCATATATCAGCGTACCATGGGGATTGCAAAAATATTTCACTGATATGTGGAGTCGCCAGCTTCGGTTCATTGTCCAGCTGGTTAATGTCTAGGGCCTGAAAGTTTGTTTCGGACATCAGTTTGGCTAAACCTTGTCCCTTTATTAGCTTGGTTGGTTTTATTTTTATGTCATACTCAAGGATATTTGCTATCCACTTGCCTCTTTTGCCTTCTAATCCCTCTTGGGTCAGTATGTCTTTTACAGCAACGTGTGGGACATAGGCAATCACATGTGAATATAAAATGTATACTCTGAAATCCTTGATGGCCTTAACGAGTGCATAGGCCTGCTTTTCCATGATTGGGTACTTCAAAGGGGCGTCTCTTAAGGCTCGGTTGAAAAATGCAATCGACTTTTTAGCTCCCTGTTCATCCTTTTGCAAAAGGACAACAACTATAGTATGATCAGATGCAAACGAAAATATGATAAAGTCTTTGTCAAATTGTGGGCTGGTGAGGATAGGGGTTTGGGTTAAGGCCGTTTTGATGCTTTCAAATGCTTGCTTGGTTTCAAGAGACCATTTTACCTTGGCATCCTTTTTTAACATGTTGCTTAACAGTCGTATCAGTTTAGCTAGATTTGGAATAAATCTTCTTAGGAAATTGATCTTTCCAAGGAATGCTTGCAGCTCTTTTATGTTTCTTGGATATGGGATTTGGAGGATGGCTTGGATTCTTTCAGGATCAATTCTAATCCCATCTTTTGATATGATGTGGCCAAGTAATTTGCCTTCTTCAAGGCCAAAGAGAGACTTCTTGGGGTTCAAGGAAATGCCATATTTCTTGCATGTCATGAATATTTGCCTAAGATGCTTGAGGTGCTCTTCGTCAGATTTGGAAAATGGGGTAAGATCATCAAGATAGACAACTAGGAAGTCATGTATTTCTTTAGCAAACACAATATCCATTGCTCGTTGAAAGGTTGCACCAACGTTTTTAAGTCCGAATGGCATCTTAACATACTTAAATGTTCCCCACGGTGTGGTAAAGGCTGTTTTGTCTTGGTCATCTGGGTGAACAAGTATTTGGTTGAAACCTGAAAAGCCATCCAACAAAGAGATTCTAGATGACCCCACTACTCTTTGTAGGATGTGGTCCATTTTGGGCAAAGGATAGTGGTCTTTTAGGGAGACTTGGTTTAAATTTCTCAGATCTACACAAAGTCTAATCTCACCTGTCTTCTTTCTTGTGGGAACAAGGTTGGATACCCATTCAGAAAATCTGATGGGTGCTATTATGCCTACTTCAAAAATCCTCTTCACTTCCTTCTCAATCATGGGAAGAAGCATAGGGTTAATTCTTTTAAGTTTCTGTTTGAAGGGTTTCTGGTTTGGTTTTAAGGGAATTGTGTGTTGGATCACTGAGGTGTCATAGGATTTCAAATCCTCATAACTCCAAGCAAATACATCTTGGAATTCTTTGAACAAATCAACGTACTTGGGCTTTTGATCAGGTGGTAAATTTTTGGATAGTTTGATCATTTTGGGATTCTCTTTTGTCCCAATGTTGTGTTCTTCTATAGCAGCGTTTAATGGTTGTAATTTTGGCTTTCTGGGAACATCATTGGTGTCAAACATGTCTTCTAATGGGGTTAAGCCAGTAGGCAGAAAATTATCCTTCAAGTCAATGATCTTTGCCTCTGTTTTGGCAATTTCTTCCAAATGCATTCATTTTAGCTGTTCTATGTTTATTTTGTCAAAAATAGTTGGGTTCAGGATCTGTTTGGCTGTTACAGCTTGCTGATTTTCCTGCTGATTTTCAGTTGTTTGCTGTTGGTCATCTGTCATAGCGTCCATGTCAATGTTAATATTTGAAAACTCATGCTCAAGGGTAAGGAAATTATTAATCTGGACATCATTCTCGAACACTTGCCAATCTTTGACGTTATTTGGGACAACAGGATTATGTTTTATTTCAGCTGTGAAGTGATGGTTTGGCTCAAAGGGAAGCTTGCATGTACTAGCAAAGGTGGCTAGGCTATGTGCATGAATGTTATGCTCTCTTGAAATCTTGGCCAGGCTGAATTCAATGAATGCAGTGAGTATATTAGTGGCAGCAGTCCTATAGGCCCTCATTCTATTGTCATTGGTTACAAAGTTACCTTTCATCTGTTGTATGATTAAATCAGAGTCACCTAAAATGGACACCTTTGCAGCTCCTAGAGATTTGAGCAGTTTAAGGCCCAAAAGCAGAGCCTCATACTCTGCCATATTGTTTGTGCATTTGAAATTCAGTCTGTAGGCATGACCTTCTGCATGATTGTTATGTGTATTGTGAATCCATACACCTGCCCCTACTCCTAACTTGTTGACAGAGCCATCAAACTCCAAATACCATGTGATTTCTTGGCTGTGGTTAGCACTAAGAGTTTCAACTATGTTAGGATTGGGCGGACTTGAAATTTCTATTTGGGGAGCTTCTTCTAGCATGCTGGTTGCATTAATTGTTGTGACAGTCTCATGGGTATGTGCAACCGATTCTTCATTGATGTATGCTTGTTGTTCTAGAGCCAAAGGCTCATTATCAGTTGGAGAATTTGTATCATCATTAAACAAAATAAAGGAATCCATATCAGAATGGATTGAGTAAATGGGAAAATTTTCAGGCTTGCTCTCATTACTTACCACATATTTCATAAGTGTTTCTCTGTATAGTCTCTTTGGTTGCCCAAAGACTGAAATCGTAGCATAGGAAAGGTCTAGTTGAAGGGATCCTTGGAGCTTTGCTCCCCATGATCTTGATAGGAGCATACCATATTTTGGTGGGATGTCATCCACCACCACATCCATGAGGATGGTCTTGTTGGGATATTGGACTAGGGATACATACAAGTCTTTGATGAGGCCTAAACACTTGACCTGGCTTGAGTCAAAGGAAAACAGATCTTTGTAGGGTCTGGTAATATCAAGGTTCAACTTTTCCATAACCGTCTTGGGCATTAGATTATGTGATGCTCCTGAATCAAACATAGCGTTGTGCAAAATTTTGTCATGTATATGCAAACTGACATAAAAGGGTGGAATAGGTCCGTATGTTGATTTTCCATTAACTTCTGGGCCAAACAACAGTTCAGGAGTATCATCCAGAACATTTACATCGTCCTTATTCTCTGGTATTTGAAGTGATCTTTGAATTTGTTGCCTATATACATCGTGCTTGGCAAGTTCTGAGAGGGGGATGGATATCTTCAACTTAGCTATTTCTGCCTCTAAATTAAATGGCTTTTCCAATGGAGTCTTGGTGTTGATAATGGTAGTTTTTTCTGTTTCATTTGAATTATCTGGTATTTGCTCTTGTTTATCAGCGTTATGGGAAGTGATCACCTGCGGTTTTTTCGACTTCGGGAGAGTTTTTTGGAACGTTGTTCGAGTTTTGCTCAGAGGAAGAAGGTGGCAAAAGCTGATCTATAGAAGGTTGTGCTTCTGTAATGTCTTCTACAGTCACTTGATGCGGGTTTGGGGCAGTTGTATCAGCTGGTTCTGTTATGACATCCTTGCTCTTAATCTTGTTGGGCTGTCTGCCATCCTTTGCTTTGCTAGGTTCAGAAATGTCAATGGTCCTAGTTCTCAGCTTATATTTTTAGTGTACTTCATACACAACAATATCATAACCTTGTTTAAAATCAAAAGACTCACCAGACTTAGTGTGAAACTGATTATAGTTATGGTCATCTTGGTCTTCTTGGCTCAGAAAAGTTTGTTGTTCACCCTTTAGATCCATCAGGTTCATATGAGTATCTTCTAAGGGTTCACTAGAAGTAGATCCTTCAACATAGTTATCTTGAAAAGGAGGTCTTATGTCATGGTCTGGGCTAGACCTTCTAGCATTTGTGTTCTGCGTTTTCCTAAAATTTGGGTTCCTTATGGTATTGGGTTGTTGTCCTTCCCATGATGATCTTCTCTCAACGCTTTCTACTCTTTCTCCCAGCCTTTGCAGGCCATTGATAATAGCATCAAGCTTTTGATCAAAGGCTGAGGGTTCTTCCTTAAAGGTGGTTCTTCTTTCCATTCTAGCTCTGTTCCTTTTGGCAATTAGGTTGGCCTCTACGCTAACATCAACATTTTGCATGTCTGCAAGGGTTTGAGGAGCTCTTTCTTTTAACTGGTATGCCATGTCTGGGTCGAATCCATCAAGGAATTTATACAAGGCAAGGTCAGGTGGGGGTCTTAAGTCCTGTGGTATTGCATTATAGACATTATTGAATCTTGCACAGTACTCCAAAACAGTCTCTTGAGGACCTCTTTTAATCGTATCATATTCAGCTAGTATGTGCAAGGGGTCTTTGTTTTTCTCCCATCTGTTGGTAAAGGATTGGTAAAGCTCATCTGGGGTGGTTATGGAGTTTGCAGCAAGTGATCTAAACCAAGTTCTTACATCACTTGTTAAACTTTGAAAAAAAATTCTCATTCTCACACTATCATCGTCTATCTCGTAGTTTTCAAAATAGTCTTGCATCTTTTTGGTATGTTGAAGGGTTGTGAAAGGACCGGTACTGTGAAAATAGGTAATTTTGGAGTGATACTCCTGAGGTAAGGCCCCAGGATTAGCAGGCAATTGCAAGGGTGCATATCTATTAGCCATATTTGCTGGGATAAGTGGAACAACTGGGACAACAGGGATAACAGGGGTAACTGGAACGACAGTAGCGGTAGTTGTAGTATGTACAGTGAATGGAGGTGTGGAAGGAGTGCTATGAGATGTGGATGATGAACCAGGGGAAGCAGGATTTGAACGAAATAAAACCTTGACTGGGGTTGGAACACAGCTTGGGTGAGCTGTTTCAGGACTCAAATAAGCAAAAGCTTCCTGTCTTTCTTGCTTCCTGAGGATATTTGGGATTAAGTTCAGATTTTCAAAGATCTGGATCTGGATTTGACCTTGTATATCGTGGATTCTTCTTGGGAGCCAGCTTCCGAACTATTTTGGTGTTTTTTTGGGAATGTTTTTATAATTAACAAGTGACTGATCAGATTTTGGAATAGCTGTGTATAGTTTAAAACTAGCATGAAGATTGACTGAAGCAGCTTTTATCTACTCTTGTAAATGTAGAACAAGAACAGTTTCAAAGGCTTCCTGGCTGACATTCAGGCTTCATCTGTAGCTTTAAGGGATATACAGCAATTAGAAAATCAACTTTTCCAGTGGATTTTTACAACCTTCTTCGTAAAATTAACTGAGGAGGGTCCCCAGCGGAGTCGCCATTATGTTATCACTCAGGTTGTCCCTCAGGTTGTAATAAAGGGATACGGCCGAGGTAACCACATACCAACTTTGGACTGCAGGTTCTAGCCCACCTGCAATCAGAGAGGGCTCTCTCTTTATGATTTAGCTTTATTTGAAAGGATTTTAGGCTAGCTATTGAATTCAGGAGTTTTTGTTTTGATTTTGGTGGGAAGATTGATGTTTTTAGGTAAAGAGGCAGGTATAGTGTGAAAATTTCAAACCATTGGGCATGGAGTCAAAGAGTAGGACTGCTGGTGCGTTTTCTTGGTCACAAGAGAGGTATGGAGCAAGGTAACTGCACATGAAACAATGTTTCAGGTTTAAAGGATGGAGTGAATGCTAAGTAATGAGAGGCAGTTAAGAATCTCTCAATCAACTTAACAGAGGGAAACAACGGAGCCCTACCTAGGGGCAGTAAAGAATCCCTAGATAATTGGCAAACACAGGTGAATTAGGGTAAATATGAGCCAGAAGGAATTCATATTCATTACCAATTCATTCAGATGAAAACATACAGAAACAGCAGGAATTAAGCATAGAGTGTATTTAAACAAGTTCTAGGCTAATCTTTCTTTCTGCTATTTAGATAGTGGTAAACAATGAACAGAGGTAAGATGCACTTATTGTTTCATGCTGCAGCGCAGGGATTCCATCTTTCAGTCTCTAGAAATCATTAACAACACATTAGACAGTGTCTTCTCCAGGCTTTCAGCAATCTTTGATTACAGAAACAGTCTCAGGTATACAGTGCGAGTCTCTAGTGAGAATTATCAATCGACCAACCCTTAAAACAGTATAGAGGGTGGTATATATAGGGAAAACTTCTCCTAATTGCCTTTATTACAACCTGACCTAAATAGGTATGAGAAATGATTACTTTTAACCTAATTCTATCCAGAAATAAATGTAAGAAAATATCTTGAGCTCCGCTGAGGGTAGCCGAATCAAAACTGAGTAAATGTGTTGTCCTCGGTGGCTTGGTGCAGTGTTTCTATAATAACTGTGCATGGGCTTCTGCTCCATTGTAGTTCGGTGGCTTTAAATGCTTTAACTGTGATTTGAGAGCTGGGATGGGTTTGCACAAATTGATTTGACTTTGCTGGCTGCCATTCAATGTAACCTGCTTTGGGAACTGAAGGTTTCCATTAAACAATTTAACTGGTACACTTTGCTGCTTCATCTCTCCTCTGATACTCTTTGACAAATGAATTGGGTTGCGTCTCTCCTTTCGCTGTGGGTCAAATCACAAATTAATGGTCGTTGTTCGGCCCTCTGTTTCTTTTAGAACTGTCTTCTGATCCTTTCTGCATGCTTCGCAGAGAAAAACGGGTCATTCGGCACCTTTTGGGCTTGCTGGGGGCTGCGCGATGAGGGGTTTTCCACTTCGGCTCATTTCCCGTAGCCATGCGCGATTAGCGCTAGGCGCTAATCGCGCATGAAAAACTGCCTCAGAAACTGATTCCGGGCTTCCTAAGCACGATTTTCGCCTTTCGCCTCAAAAATTGATGATGACGTCAGCATGACGTAAGCGGGCGGGACCTGGTATGGCGGATGACATCAGCATGATGACGTCAGCATGTACGGTGGATGACGTGGCAGGGACATGGTGGCAGTGACGTGGCAAGGGTGACTCGGCAGGAGGACGACGTGTGCAGATGATGTGGCGAGGTCCTGGGGTAGTCGTTAAGGGGGGGAATAGGCGGTTTATGGTTTTCGTCAGACCGCCTTTGGTATAGGGGCGGTTTCTGTCAGAGTGGCTCTGACGCAATAGAAAGCGGACGCGTGTCCTCCTGTATGGGGAGAAAACCACTGCAATATCGGAGGCTAACGTCTGGCTGCAGGGGGTGCTCCGAAATCGGTGAGAGCTGTCGGATGGGGAGGGGGCAGATCGGAGGGCTGTTGGGACGTTTATCTAGCGGGTGGTTAAAGGACGGGGCCCGCCCAAATATTTAATGAAAAATACGATGCGGGGGGGGGTTTGAACTTAGGAAAGTGGGTTTTGGGGTTCTTTATATAAGGTTCGGGTGGGGTAAATGCTTTAAATAATGTTTAATAAAACTTTTAAACATTAATTTTTAAGAAATGATTGCGGAGGGGAAAGATAGAAGGTTTTGAGGGGTAAAGGGGTGAATGAGGAAGGTTATTAGCCTAATCAAATGTTAGGCTAATCCCAGGACACGGAAGGCTAATGCTGGGTTCTGGATGAATTCAACATTTCCAAGACTTTGATAAATATGGCTATAATGCCAAGGGATGGGAATATATACATAGGGGAGTTATATAGTGCTTTTTAGTAAGGGAAGGGGAAATGATGTAGGGAGTTAAATAGTATAGTTAGGAATTAATATGAATTTGTGAGATGAAGTGTGGGGGAGAGCCTAAGTTTGTGAACTGAACTTAGATATGGGGAGTGGATGAAAATGTGAAGAAATTATTTTTACACAAGGAATGTGGCTTCTTTTCATCAAGGAAAGCCCAAAATTGACTTAGTTTTTCACAAAAATGAAAAGATGACAGGACTGTTGGGCAGATCCCAAGGTCCTCAATGGGATGTTAGTGAGTGATTTGGGGGAATAAAGAGAATGGGGGGTTAGACATGCCTCGCTTGAGCTCCTTCATATAAAATTCCTGACATATGTGACCTGAATAGATGTAACACTTAAAATAGGAAATGGATCACATGGCTTGATTCTGCAACCACAAAAAGTACCTACCGAGCCTACTTACCTAACATTTTTTGCTTCTTTTGGTTTGGGTGCACTTGAACTTGGAGACCCAACTTTACAATTTTTCTTTTCTTTGTTCTCCTATCTAAGTCTACACTTATTTCTGCCAAGGGCCCAGATTAAGCAGTTGGGCTCCTTTGATTCTCTACCTATCTACAAATCTGCCAAGATTAAACTGTTTGGACAGATATCATTCTCTATATTCTAAAATAGGAAATTGAAACCTAGGGAGGCCAAGATTAAACTGTTTGGTCTTCCCTTAACTGAAAGAAATCTTCAAAAATGGAATGCAGCAGTGGCACTTAGATTAGCACACTTTCATGGCATCTTGTGGAAATATGGAACACTGCAGCCTGCAAAGTATGACATATTTGGCATGTAAAAATGTCAATCATGGAAAATGAACACCTGTTGCAACAGGAGGCTAACAGACCCCAAAAGAACATCCTTCCTGTGGAAATACTCCTTAGTATATCTTAGGTTAAGACTAATGGTAATAGTCCCCAAGTCCACCAATCAAGGAAACCCGTCTGACGAGAATCCTGATCCTTTTCCTTCTTTTGGAAATATTGGTGCTCCTTATATGGCAAAATTGTCCCTTCCTAGATTTACCATTGGTTTTCGAGTTTGGTTGTTTTCAAACCCTATAGTTCCAAATGTCCAAAATGCTTCTCAAATGGGTTCTCCTCCACCTGAACAATATCAACCTCCAGTTGATCCTAAAGTTGACTCTTTGCCTTATTTTCCTATTCAATGTTCTTCCTCTTCTTCCTCTTTGTTTGATGAAATCCTGCAAGCAAGTTAGTAACCAGGTTGATAAGAAGAAGAAGAAAAGGAAGATTAAGAAGAAGAAAAATAAGTAGGGGGACAACCAAGCAGCCATTGTTATGGATGTAACTAGTAGGGAGAAACCTTCCAATCAACCCCGCAAAGTTAAATTACTTTGCATGCTTTGTAAGGGTTACAACCTTCTTAGAGATTGTTTATCCAGGAGGATCTGTTGATCCAATTGCACAAGTGTTAAAAGTGTCATCATCAGTGTTCATGGGTGTCATTCAGTGTCATCGTCGCTTCAATTTAGTTTCGACAGTGTTGGTTATGATCAGGTTGTTTAGGTAATGTTCATAGTTTTTCATGGTGTTCAGTGAAGATGGTTTAGCGCCTGGTTGTCGACTTGAGTTCATTGATAGTTCCCCAGGGTTTGGTCGACGACATGTGTTTTGTCATTTGACTTTGCAGGTTTGATGTGTCGACATCAGTGTTGTCAGTGGCATAGATTCATCGTCTGAGTTATGGTTACAAAGATAGCTAGAGTGAACGATGTGCGTGGGTTTTCGTCGTGGCAAAGGATCGATATCGTCATTTGTCAACAATCGACAAGGGTTTATTGTCATCATGTGACGAATTTCACGAACATCACATTGTGACAAAACTATACATATGGGTTTTTAAAATAAATCCTAATCTATGTATTAATCCTATGCTACCCTAAGCCTAAGTTCTACAGCACCTAATCTATGTATCAAACCCTAATCCTATGCTAAAACACCAAACCCTAATCAAAACCATGTACTAAACCATGGCATTCAAAAACTATGTGTTAAATACAATACCTAAGCCTAAAACCCTAGCTCCAATAACTCTTGGCCTATTTACCATGTAAAACATTACAAACAATACAAAACTGTTCATAACAGTTCCTAACTGCGTGTTTAGACTGCAACAAAACCATGTAAATGTGACCAGCATTATCTTAAACCATCGGAGGTATGGCTGACTGTTTTGGGTTAACCGCCAGTTCGTAGACTGCGATGGAGGTTTGGCATGTGAACGCTGCATTGTAAAACCTTCAGGGTATGTGCTGGAAGTTTTGGAGAAGACTGTCTGTAAACCACGTCGGAACCATGGAGCAGCTGTCACATGCGATAGTTAGCGCAACCATCGCCTTAACCGCTGGGGGCAAATGTTACCGTGGCAGTCCATGGTTTGACCGCAACACTGTTCACATGACCACTGGTTGTCCAGCGCGCTGTTAAGAAACCGTTTGTGGTTTTATGGTTAAACCAATGTCTATTTTGGGTTTTTTATGTGTTAATTTGTTTAAATTAATACGAGGACCATGGGAACTAAACCTAAGGTGTCAAACAAACTTAACCAAAACCCTAAGCTGAACCTTCAATTCAGCTCATTCATTCTAAAGATGGAACACAGATGGTTCCAATGCATCTTCAGGATTATAAAAGGTAGTTTTTCCCATGGAAGAAAAGGGAGAGTGGTTTTCAGCTTTTGTATGCAGGTTCTGGAGGGATAGAGGTGATTTTGTTTTTAGTGTTTCGGGAGCATCGAGAGTCGGATTTGGAAACCATCAGCGGCATTGGAAAGCTGGTTCAGAGAGCTATCTGATGAAAGAGGTCAAAATTGCTTGTGTGCAAGTTTAGTCTACCCAAATCACTATGTAATCGACTTCTTCCTTCTCATTCCTAATAAAAACAGTCACCCATATTGAAAGCGGACCTGGAGACGTAGTCCATCAGGGACAAACTCCGTAATCAATCTTGCTGTCTGGTATATCTGTGTATTCACTATTTTCACTTCTGTTTTGCATCTTACTTATGGTTTATCAGCTGTCGTAAAGTGATCAATTCAAGCAGTTTTCCTCGATTTCCATGCTTTCAGTTAACATTCAAACTCATTAATGGCTAATCAATTCTACATCAGTATTTAGTTTATGATCATTTCAGATCATATAATTTGGTATCAGAGTAGGTTGCGTTTGTAGAATGTGCCATTGAATGTTAACCAGGTCTAAGTCGCAACGAGGAGAAGGAATCCTTGAGCAGATCGATCCAGAGATTGGAAAGCGACGAGTCATTCAGAAATCGACCATGTCAAGACCTGATGTAGGTGAAAACACTGAAACAAAGATGAGTGAGGAACAATTTCAGCAGGCATTCTTAACTATGCAGCAGATGTTGGGATAATTGTACAAAGACAAGAAGGCAAGAGATGCAGCTTCTTCTTCAAAGTCATCGAAGAAGGACAAAGGTAAAGGGAAGAATGATAAACCACCTTCACCTCCATCATCTACATCATCCTCTTCTTCTTCTTCTTCTTCCAGTGTAGAATCTTTAATAGAAAAGAAACCTAAGAAAACATCTCTTTTGAAACTTGATGTTAAATTTGAGTTACCTATTTATGATGGCGAAATGAATCCTGAAAAGTTAGATAACTGGATAAAGCAGTTAGAAGTGTATTTTTGAATTCAGAGCATTTCTAGAGATAAAACTAAAATTCATTTAGCTACACTTAGAATTGGGGGAACAACTTTAATCTAGTGGGAAAGCAAAACCCAGATAGATGTAAAGCGTAAAGGAAAAGTCATCTCTTCATGGACTAAGTTTTTGAAAGCTCTTAAGAAACAATTTTATCCTTTAGGATACATGCAGCAAGTTGTTATTGATTGGTAGTATCTGAGGCAAGGTAAAGGGCATAGTGTTCAGGAGTTCAGAAATAAACCATTGGCGCTTGTTATTTCGTTGGATACACGTGAAACTTTCTTAAAATACATCGGCAATTTACATTCATATTTGCAGCATACTTTATTGATGTTTAATCCTGATGATTTTGACGACGTGTGTGTTTAGGCCATACATATCGAATCAGGTGGCAGACTATTCAAGTTTTCATCTCAGTCATCCAAAGAGTTGGAAACTAGAGATTCCAGTGACAGTAAGGGGAAGAACATTTCGAAGAGAAAGAAATCAAAGATTGTTCAGAAGGAAAGATCTACCTGTTCTCATTGCCAGAGAATCAGTCATCATGAATCGAAGTGTTGGAAAATTCATCCATAACTTAAGCCCAAAAAGTTCCTTAAGGCGAAGGATGAAAAGAAGGCCATTGCAGCAGTCTAGCAAGATCTGGGTTCAGATTCAGGTGATGAAAGGAGGATAACTGCCATGGTTACGACAGGTAAAACTTCTAATACTGGTTCAAGTTCGAAAACTAATGTATCTTCTTCAAACATAAATCCTTCACATGAGGATAAAAGTTTTGAGCTCTTCGACATAAGGATAACTTCTAATCATACAAAGATTGAAACAATGTTTGATAGTGGATTGCAAGCAAATTTAATATCTGAACATATAGTTAATCAATTGGGATTGGAGACACAGAATCATCCAAGACCATAACCATTAGGTTGGATTAATAAATCAACTCAGATACATGTCACAAAGCAGTGTCTGTTAAAATTTGCAATTACATCTAAGTACATTGATGAAGTATAGTTAGATGTGGTCTCAGTAGACATATGTGGAGTTGTCTTAGGAAGTCCTTATCTTTCTGATAGAGATGCAGTGTTTTACAGAAGAGAACATAAATATCACCTAAAGAAAGAAGGGGTTGAATTTATTGTTAGGGCACATAAAGTCAAATAAAACTTGGATTTAATTGTTACAAATCAAGTTAAGCAGTTAATAAGTTCAAGTAAATATGTACTCATGTTTATTAGGGAACAACATAAGGATGATTGTTCGAGATGCAAGATTCAATTTATAGATCAATTGGTCAAGGTGGTTAATTCTTTTCCAATAAATCTTATTCATGAATAGGATAAGAAACATGAGATACATTTAATTTCCTATGAGCATATTCTTAAAGAGAGAATGAATCTAAACTCATTCATTCAACTGAATTCTAGAAATTATCATCATTAGTAGTGTATTGCAGGGAATGGTACATGTGAGTCTAATCAGAGATTGGTTTCAAATGGTATGTTTATTTTCATTTTCAGGGGTGTAGGTCAGTATTGGGGAAAGTCAGTGTTACATTTCTTTGGTATTGCATCATCATTTCATGCTTTAAAAAGTAATGAAGCCTCTTTTCAAGTGGAGAGGAAGTTTATAATTTTCCAAAACAAAGCATTTTCGAAAGCAGATCTAAAGTTTCCTTATCATGATTTGAAAACTAATGCATTAAGTGAAAGTGTTAGTCAATGGAGATATCAGTTAATGGATGAAGAAATAGTGATTCAAGCAAATCGACAATTACTTAGATACTTTCAAAGTCAAACTAAGTTGCAGCAGTCTTTACATCACAGCTTGATGAGTTCTGTGCAGCAAGTTCACGTAGTAATCAGTCAACAGGAAAGTAAATCAGGCTAAGTAATTGATATGAAGTCAAAATCAATGGAGTCTTTGAATATTTCAATTATACCAGAAAGTAGATTGTTAATACCCATAAGATGTATTGAAAAAATTTCTACAAATATTGTTTTCAAAGATGTTTTTGAATCACTAACTCACGATTCTTTGTGGAAAGAATTCAATTGCCATGTTGATAGCAGGTTGTTTGCCCATCGTCGCAAGTTGGTCATACTGCGGATGGAAGAAACAGGTCACCAAATCAAAAGGTATCATGGTCAGCATCATCAGGGTCATCACATGCAGGTGATTGATCAAATGTATTGGTACATTGTCAGGTCAAGGTGGAAAGAGAGGGAGTTCTACCCTCATCGACTAAATGTTTAGTCAAAATTTTGTGGTCCAAAAGCTTTCAAGTGGAGAGGAATGATCCAGGAGGATCCGTCGATCCAATTGCACAAGTGTTCAAAGTGTCATCATCAGTGTTCATGGGTGTTGTTCAGTGTCGTCGTCGCTTCAGTTCAGTTTCGACAGTGTTGGTTATGATCAGGTTGTTCAGGTATTGTTTGTAGTTTTTCATGGTGTTCAGTGGAGATGGTTTAGCGCCTGGTTTTCAACTTAAGTTCATCGACAACTCCCCAGGGTTTAGTCGACGA
This sequence comes from Pinus tabuliformis, assembly GCA_031772625.1. Classification (NCBI taxonomy): domain Eukaryota; kingdom Viridiplantae; phylum Streptophyta; class Pinopsida; order Pinales; family Pinaceae; genus Pinus; species Pinus tabuliformis. Next base: position 831,579,819 of record CM062813.1, read on the forward strand.
CATGTGTTTTGTTGTTTGACTTTACAAGTTTGATGTGTCGACATCAGTGTCGTCAGTGGCATAGATTCATCGTCCGAGTTGTCGTTGCAAAGATAGTTGGAGTCAACGATGTGCGTGGGTTGTCGTCATGGTAGAGGATCGATATCATCATTTGTTGACGATTGGTATGGGTTTATTGTCATCATGTGACGAATTTCACGAACGTCGCATTGTGACAAAATTATACATATGGGTTTTTAAAATAAATCCTAATCTATGCATTAATACTATGCTCCCTTTGCCTAATTTCTACAACACCTAATCTATGTATCAAACCCTAATCCTATGCTAAAACACCAAACCCTAATCAAAACCATGTACTAAACCATGGCATTCAAAAACTGTGTTAAATACAATACCTAAGCCTAAAACCCTAGCTCCAATAACTCTCAGCTTATTTACCATGTAAAACATTACAAACAATACAAAACTATTCATAATAGTTCCTAACCGCGTGTTTAGACCGAAGCGGAACCATGTCAATGTGACCAGCATTATCTTAAATCATCAGAGGTATGGCTGACCGTTTTGGGTTAACTGCCAGTTCATAGATCGCGACGGAGGTTTGGCATGTGAACGCTGCGTTGTAAAACCATTAGGGTATGTGCTGGCAGTTTTGGAGAAGACCGTCTGTAAACTGCATTGGAACCGTGGAGCAGCTATCACATGCGACGGTTAGCGCAACCATTGCCTTAACCGCTGGGGGCAAATGTTACCATGGCAGTCCATGGTTTGACCGCAACACTATTCACATGACCACCGGCTGTCCAGCGCACCATTAAGAAATTGTTTGCGTTTTATGGTTAAACCAATGTCTATTTTGGGTTTTTTTTATGTGTTAATTTGTTTAAATTAATACGAGGACCATGGGAACTAAACCTAAGGTGTCAAACAAACTTAACCAAAACCCTAAGCTGAACCTTCAATCAGTGCATTCATTCTAAAGATGGAAAGCAGATGGTTCCAATGCATCTTCAGGATTATAAAAGACAGTTTTTCCCATGGAAGAAAAGGGAGAGTGGTTTTCAGCTTTTGTATGCAGGTTCTAGAGGGATAGAGGCGATTTTGTTTTTAGAGTTTCAGGAGCATCGGGAGTCGGATTTGGAAACTGTAAGCGGCATTGGAAAACTGGTTTAGAGAGATATCTGATGACAGGGGTCAGAATTGCTAGTGTGCAAGTTTAGTCTATCCAAATCACTGTGTAATTGACTTCTTCCTTCTCATTCCTAATAAAAATGGTCGCCCATCTTGAAAGAGGACCTGGAGACATAATTCATCAGGGACAAACTCCGTAATCAATCTTTCTATCTGGTATCTCTGTGTATTCACTGTTTTCACTTTTGTTTTTCATCTTACTTATGGTTTATCAGCTGTCATAAAGTGATCAATTCAAGCCGTTTTCCTCGATTTCCATGCTTTTAGTTAACATTCAAACTCATTAATGGCTAATCAATTCTACATCAGTATTTATTTTATGATCATTTCAGATTAATTTTCCTGGTATTCCCAAGGTATTAGAAATGTGGTCTACAGGCTCACATCAGCCATTGTCATCTGCCTCTGGAGATCATGCTGGTAACAAACCCTCAACTAGTGATAGCAAGATCCATGGAAAAAAGGGTAAAGTCAAATTTCATTGTAGGTTATGTGAAGAGAATTATCCTATTCACCTTTTTCCTTATATGGATGAAGCCTCAAAAGTGTTGGAAAACCTTACAACTTATCAGCCTTGTCTTCCGACTGGTTATTGAAATCTTTTCCCTGATCCTCCACTAGTTGATCAAATGATTGATCAAGATTCATATCTAGTTAATCCTACTCTCTCTGAATGTTAATCCCATGAGCCCCTTCCTGACCAACCATTGGTTGAGAAAATGGTTGAATCGATTCCACCTTCAGTTGATCATACCTTTCCCATAGAGAGTGAACTTCACACTGTTCAAGTTTCTCTTGTTTCTTCAGATTCCAATGAATTGGGGGAAATCCTCACATCCCCATGGTACCGGAGGGTGATCCTCCCATTCCCATAATGCAAGGGGCAATTTCTCCCATTCCCATTGCACCCCCTCCAAGTGGTATGGTCACTTCCTTTGATTGGATTCGATTGGTAGGATATTGTCTTCCTTCTTATGTGCCCTTTCAGATCATAATACAAGCTTATAATATTCCCATACCTGGCACAATCATAGATGAAGGCACATTGATTATTATTCTGTCCTCAACAACTTGGAATGCTTTAGGTTCTCCACAACGTGTGCATATTACTCATAATCTGTTGGATTTTAATAGAGGAACCAATCAACCGTTAGGGATCCTTCCTAAGTTGCCTATTACTTTGGGAGTAAAAATCATCTATATCGAAATGATGGTTGTCCAAGGCCCTTTGGATTTTAATTTACTCCTTGGTCATGACTATGTTTATGTCATGGGAGCTCTTGTCTCTTCTCTCCTTCGAGTAATGTGTTTCTCGCATGAAGGAAGAATTGTGGCCATTGATAAAATTTCGCTCATTGGTCCTAATTTTACTCTTAATCAACCATCTTCCCTAAATGGTCCTTGTATGCAAGTGGTATCACCCCCACCATAGGTTAATTATGTGGTCACCTGTTCTATGCCAGCGGTTACTGATGATCTAGTCAGTGATATAATGCATCATGTACTGGGGGAATTGGAGTCTGATCTTTCCATAAGATCCCTTAACATGTATCCCTTTCAAAGCATTGTTATCCTATCTGATCAAAACCTCTTGGAAGCCATGGCCTCTTATGGTCCATAATAAAGGTTATCGGAGAAGAGTTCCTTGTATTGTGTCAAGCTCATTAAAAAATGAATCAAGGTTCTCGGAGCATAGTTCTTTGTCTTGTGTCAAGCTCCTTTAAAAATGAAACAAGGTGTTGGAGAATAGTTCCTTTTCTTATGTCAATCTCATTAAAAAATGAAACAAGGTCTCCGAGCAGAGTTACTTTAATTGTTTCAAGCTCGTTAAAAAATGAATCAAGGTTCCTGGAGAAATAATCCTTGTCTTGTGTCCAGCTCCTTAAAAAATGAATCAAGGTTCTCGGAGAAAAGTTCTTTATCTTGTGTCAAGCTCCTTAAAAATGAAACAAGGTGTTGTAGCACAATTCGTTTTCTTGTGTCAAGCTCGTTAAAAAATGAAACAAGGTCTCTGAGCAGAGTTCCTTTACTTGTGTAAACCTCGTTAAAAAATGAATCAAGGTTCCCGGAGTAGAGTTCTTTGTCTTGTGTCAATCTCCTTAAAAAATGAATCAAGGTTCTTGGGGCATAGTTCCTTTTCTTATGTCAAGCTCCTTAAAAAATGAAACAAAATCTTATGAGGATAATTCTTTTACCATGTCAACATCATTAAAAAATGAAATAGGTTCCTATGAGCATAGTTATTTTCCTGTGCCAAGCTCATTAAAAAATGAAACAAATCCCCTTTCAATTAAAGTCATTGATTAGATCTCATAAATTCCTAGTCGATACTTTCACTTGATATCATAAATGAACCTTCATTCCATCCACCTATTAGTAACCATGTTGTTGGGAAAAGTATCCAATACGGAATGACCCTATCCCACTCTAAGGGTGATAGTACCTCAGCAACAATCAAAGCAAAGCTATCTAAGATTACTTCTTTATGAGATGTAAAAGAGGGGAGAAAGAGATCCATTAACCGATGTCTTTCGCTAATGGTTGATCCAGTCTTCTCTCCTTGCTGCTTGCTCCCAGCTCCTTGCTCTTTCACTGGCCCAGCTACACCAAGATCCTGCAAAATGGCAAGAGAGGGAAACTACAAGAAGCATACATTCATAATTGATTCAAGGATTAGAATAAATCAAATACACAAGTATAACAATACACCATTGAAACACATGCATATAGAAGAACCTCAAATGCTTTATTAATGGAAGAAGTAAAGTTCAGGAAGTGATACAACCATAAGAGGCCCAATCCAGCATCACCTCCCAGTAGAAAGAAATCTCCTCTTCACCTCCTTCAAAGCAAATCACCCAATAGTTCTATACTCAAACCAACAGCACTTCCTTACATTCACAAGATTCCAGCCTCCTTAGACCTCATGAGAGAGCTCTATATATAGGAGTTTTGGAGAAAGGATGAGTCAGCTTGAGGCTGGCATGAAGCTGATTAGTGTCCTCTCTCACTTCAGTTATTCTTCAGTTCTTGAGTCCACTTGGAGGTTCTTGCTTCCACTTGGAGATCTAGACCCTCTTACTCATCACCAGTCGAACTCCTTGATCCAAGTGTCATTTTGGAAGCTTCCTGGGCATTGACACATTGAGGAATGACTGTGCCACATGTCCCAACTCACCCAGCACAGGTAGACAGTGGAGCAGTTGACATTCAGCGCAGATGCTCAGTGGAGCAGTTGACATGATCTAGAATTGCCTTGTTTTTGAGTGTTTTCAGGTGGAGAACTGATATTCAGTGCTGTGGTTTGCTGACCCTGTTCCTCTAGGGGTAGGAACAACATGTTTAGGGACTTTGGATCCCTTAGATTATGGACATTTCATGCTTCATGCTGTAAGGCACAAAAATGTCTATAACAAACCAATAGTCTACTTAGGTGAATGAAATGAAGCTTGGGAGGCATGTACCTCAAATTGAGTCATTATGCTGGGGGCATGCAAACCAATCTCAACCATATTTTTTCTTTGTTTCAAGCTTGTGTAAAAATGAAACCAAATCCAAGCATATTTTTTTCTCATGTTTCAAGCTTGCAAAAAAAATAAAACATCTTCAAGTATCCTCAAGCATAGTTTCCCATGTTTCAAGCTCATGTAAAAATGAAACCATTCCCACTTTACCTCTCATGATTGCCATTTTTATCAGTGTGTTTTTGCCAGATGAACCTTGGTTTTTTCCTTCCATCGTCACCATCTCTTTGGCCGATCATACACTTTTAGTTGGTTGTTTTACCATTTCCGAAGGAACCACTACAAGGAGTGGTCTTATTAGCCAACCTATTGATCTTTACATGTTTTGAGCAGTTCCATCATGACCGAAACCAGTTTCTACCCTTTGTATCACTCATTCCTCTAGAAGGAGTCCTCTTTTAGCTCTTCTCAGACTCTCAAAATATGAAAAGATTGCCGAGCACTTGTCTTTTTGAACTTGTAAAAGTAAATGAAAAGACGTCTACTAAGTATAAGTTTAACCCTTTTCTGGATTGAGATAGACTAGCTAAAAAAAAGGAATACCTTAGTCGAACATGGCTAAGAGGTTATCTTGAGTATTATTTTCTACCTTTTCAGACTTAAGAGACTATCTATGAAAAGGGACATTTATGGCTAAGAGGTTCTCTTGAGTATTGTTTTATACCTTTTCAGAATTAAGAGACTATCTACGAAAAGGGACATTTGGAGTTTTCTTTTTTCTACTTTTTAAAACTCTCTAAACATGAAAACGATGTCGAGTTACCCCTCCGTTGGACTCATAAAAATAAAATGACAAAGGAATTGTCACCATGCCAAGACCGAGCTACTCCTTCCTAGGGCTCGTTATAAATACTAGGATGGATTCATCTGAAGGATGAACTTATGCGACAAGAATATGGTACCCTCTTCAATCTTGAGATTAAAAATGAAGAGGTACTCACTAGAAATAGTGGGGGAAAATGGAAATAAACATATATCCTGTATTTTGTATGAAAGACAGTATGTCACTCTTGAACATGACACTTATCTGTACCTCGTGTTGGGTTTGGGGCATCCTCACTTTGTCACTTGTCTTATCAGTTTTGGGAAATCCATTTGCATCTCATTTGATTATAAATTATCACCATGACCTCTGATCCTATTTTGAGTCAAATGTTGCCAAATTCTGGAGTCCCGTTGCCGATATGTTCAAGAGAAGTCCCACCTAAAAGTTCAAACCTTTTATACCTCGTTTGAATTTTTCTACATCAATCCTGAATCACTCTTGCCAACTTTGTAAAATCATATGTTTCATGTCGATGATGTGGGAAACATTATGGCCCTCCTTCGATGGATCACTTCCTATCAACTCCAACTCATTAGCTAGGAAGATGGTCTAGGAACCCCCTTTCAGTACCTTATGGTTTGCATGCCTCAATGGCGGGTTCTTCACATTCGACGATTAGTTCACATCACTGGCCTTTCATCAAATTATTCTGTGAGTGTTCGACTTCAGCTTCATTATTCACACTCGTGGATTTTGTTGTTGTACCTTGAGAACCATCACCATCATTGGTGGTTTCTCTCATGCCTGTTAACAGTTTACATCATTGGACGGTAATCAGGTGGTTTCTACCATGTTCGACTATGACCCATTGATTCGCATGGTGAGATTCATACTTTAGTTGGATCGAAACAGATATGAAGACCCTAGGTTTCATTTGATAAGTCCAAGCTGAGTGGAGTTATCAAGTATTCATGATTGTAAACATGATCCTTTCTATACGGATGGCTACGTCCATGCTGTGGATCCATGTATTGTTAGATGCTTACATTTTAAGCATACTTACATAAGGGATGTTAGATATATTTTATTATGTTTGATTTGCCGGTCTCTTGATGGTGGTTCTCTAAGTCCTTGCCTTTTCTTGTAAAACACTTCAACCATCACTTCTCGTTCTGAATTCATGCTTTACGAGGCATCTGTTGTATAGTATTTTTTCACACTCCCAGTCTCATATCCCGAAGTGTTTAACTTTGTGTCGTTAATGCCAAAAATGTTGCAAAATGACGAAAGCTATCAATGTATTCACCATGAAACATGTTCAAAATCATCCCTGAAGAAAAGAAGAAAAATTGCCTTGAAAGCATTCTGAAGAGCTTGTCAAAAACCTTGTTTTTCAAGACCAATGCTACTTTTATTAGGAAAATCTGTGTTGGTAACCTTTTGCATAACTAGTGACTAGTGCTTCCAACACTATTTTTACGAGGAAAATCCGTGCCGGTCCTTTTCAGGTAGTTTTTCCCAAAATGGAGGAGAATATTCCCTTACTAGAAAGCTCGAACAACAATGTGGTTTTGGGTAGATGAGGATTGGAATGAGACTTCCCATTCTTGGCCCTAGATCCTACTCCCATGGATATTTAGCTTGAGATGTGGAAATTCTCACTCCTTTCATGGATCCTCAACTCCCTCTCCTTCCCTATAAATGATATCCCTACTATCCACTAATGGTAGGCTAATGATTGGTTGCCTTCCTAGTGTTGAACTATGCCCAATTGCTTATCATTTTACTAAGGATAAAAATGTAGGAATTTACAGGGTAAGTTCCTTAGACAGAACACCAAAGGACACCGCTCACAACCAGATCGCAGATCAATACACCAGTATTTTTGACGTGGTTAAAACCCTCAAAGAGGGAAACAGTCCACGGCCTGAGCCAACACGGCCACTTCAGGCAATTTATTAATAAAAGAATGAAAATTTACATATGCTTCTCTCATGCACGGATTACCCTACAAATGACCCTCCATGTGCTTTAAATAGAAATCATGGACCAATCGGGTGTCAAGCCACGGATCAAGTGTCAGTAATACCGAGGAGAGAATGAACCATCGGATCACTACATATCGTGATCGTCGGATTGTAAGTTACAAAATGTACAACGGTAAAGAAACACACTTTACCTAACTCTATACTAGACCAAGTTGTACTTAACTATTTCCTATGTGTCGGAATATCCTAACATCCCCCCTTAAGAACAACTTGGGATAGGATTGAAGGATTTACAAATATGACACAATAGAAGAAGGAAGGAGGCACTAGAGCCTATCCCCCCTTAGTGACAACTTCCTGAACTCCAACCATAAATCAAAGTTTAGTGAACTTCGCCTCTGTGAGAGCCTTTGTAAAGATGTCTGCAACTTGATCATCTGTAGAGCAATATTGCACTTCAAGAACATGGTCATGGATGAGCTTTCTGATGAAGTGCATGTGCAGTTCAATGTGTTTGCTGCGCTGATGTTGGACTGGATCTTTGCATAGCTGAATGGCACTTTGATTATCACACAAAAGTGTAGTCAGATGCTGCTGCTGAAAGCCAAACTCTGACAGGATCTGACGAAACCACAAGGCTTCCTTACTAGCTTCTACGGCACCACGATACTCTGCTTCTGCTAATGAAAGAGAAATGGCAGCTTGTTTCTTACAAGCCCATGTAATAGGTCCTGAACCAAGAGTGAACACATAACCGACAGTAGACTTCTGATCATCAGGGTCACCAGCCCAATCAGAATCAGTGAAACCAACCAATAGAGGAGCTGCTTCGGCACTGTAATGAATCCCAAAATGAACTATACCTCGAACATAACGAAGTATTCTTTTAGTTGCTTTCAAATGACTTTCACGTGGGTTTTGCATAAACCGAGCAACAAGGCCAACAACAAAGGAAAGGTCAGGAGGAGTATGAGTTAGATACAAGAGTTTTCCTACAAGTTGACGGTATAAGGTAGCATCAACTTCAGGAGAAGTACAAGTGACTGAAAGTTTGACTCCAGACTGAAAGGGAGAAGGGGCTGGCTTACAGTCTTCCATGTGAAAATGACGTAGAATATCACAAGCATACTTGGACTGGGAAAGGGAAATACCCTCCTTGGATTGCAAGACTTGAAGACCGAGAAAATAGTGTAAGTGTCCTAAGTCTGTCATTTCAAATTTCCTTTTAAGGCTAGACTTCACATGGTTTATAAGGTTGGGATCACTACCATGTGGTTAAGGCTAAGACTTGGAAAATCACCTAAAGGAGGTTTCCAACATCAAGGCTTAAGTGGTTGTAATTCTCCCTTTAACATCTATTAATAATACATTATGTGTTTTATTTCCATAAATGTATCAATTATTACTCATTTAGTGTAATGCTCCTTGATATGTTACATGGTTTATATAGGAATGAATTTTTCTATGTATGAATTTGTTGTCTACACGTGATCTTACTTGTAGGTATTCATCCATAACAGCGAAGAGGAGATTGAGCTTGGGTATGAACGAATCAAGGACGACACCAACGAATGTTAGCATCAGAGTGAGGTAGGTCATCTATCTTCATTTGTGTTTTTTGGTATAAACTAGGAAAGTTTACATATATTTGTCTTCGTTTGTTGCTATATCCTCCCATAGGACTAGAGGGATCATTTATGTCCATAGAAAGGATTGCCTGCACAACAAACCTGACCACCATAAAAGGTCCCCACCACCACCATAGATCCAAGCTTTAGCCTCCTTTTTGATTCACAGTTCATTGTCTACTTGTTTAAAGGGGGCCTCAATACCAAAAAAATTGACAAGAAAAAGATATCACTTACTCTAATTTATCCTTTCAATTGAATTTGGATAAGGTTAGAAATACATAACTCCTTTGAGAAGCATAAATCCTTCATGCATTAGCCATGACCCCCCATAAAAAAATAAACACAAACCAGAATAACATGCAATAGCAAACTGAAATGTTTGAATAAAGGGTTTTGGTGGTATCCCAAGGCTACATGACCACCACATCCACTCTACAGAGGCCTAGATTATATATCTACTACAGATCACACAAATCACAATATGAAAAGAAAGAAAACCTCTACTCGATCACTCCAACCCACACCAGAGCACTTCATCGCTGTCCAACATCCACTTTACAGAAGCCTAGATCACTGTTCTACTAGAGTTCATGCAGATTGTAATATGAATAGATGAAAATCCTCCAATTGAGTGCTCAAAACCACACTAGAGTGCTCCTTATTTGTTTAAGGAATGCCTACAATCATTGGAAATGCATGTCAAAGCTCCAGAGACAAAAGAAATCTTATTGCTCTTTAGGATTACCATCGCTCCTTTGATTAATTTTTTTTTTGTTCAACATATTTAACCGTTATGGTGGTGTTGTAGCGGCAACAACACCCTCCAAAATTTTGGCTTGCACTCAAATTTCAGAGCCTTCCTTGGTTTTTCCTTTATGGTTCCAAACACTTGAGCTCATTTCGTGAGCTTCCTTAGAGTCTTTTCACCCCTTTTGCTTGTTTAACTGACTATCATCTTTTGGCATGTTGATTTTTTTATCATGCTTGTGATCCTATTGTAGTGATTTTGAAGATTTGTATTTGTGCATTTGAGCTGTCCTAGCTATGTAAACATTGGTCACACTCATACACAAAGTTGTAAGCACTATTTCACAAGTGTCGTCACGGTCATCCTAAGGTCTACCTTGAGTGTCACACTTGTTGTTTTTGGATCTAGACAGTCTCAGATAGGGTGATGCTTTGTATTGTTGTTCTGGTGGTCTATGTTGTCATGTCATCAAAGTATGCTAAGTGTGTGATCAGAATATCAAGTTCCTAACAAGTTCACTTACCTCCCACACTTAGCCATTTTCTTGAAAATCCTTCCGACTGGACAACCCCGCTTCATCGGACCCTGACTGAGCTAAAATGCACAGTATCACCCTCAGTGATGCTGCTCTACTACCTGGAACTGTGTAGTGCGTAGAGACTATCCTCTAGGGTAGTTTTACTCCGCAATCCCAGAGTTGAGTAGCCTATCTTCCTTCCCAGAATTACGCAAAATCTTCCCCAAGCCTGAACTGAATTGCGCATTTCTCAGGATTAGTCATCAAGCCTCCTCCCTGCCTGCTGGAACCCAGTAATGCACAAAGACTTGAGCTTCCTTTGCCTCCAAAAACTGTGTAGAGGTGTTCCCCTAGTGTCATCCCTCAACTGGGACTCACTGCTCCCAGAAACTGCACAGCACTGTCCTATTTGGCCCCCCTACTTCCCTGTCTTGTCTTCCCTCAGAAAACTATGCTGACTTACCTCCCAAGGTCTCACCTTGTAGCTGCCACTGATGATCTCAACTGCGAAATCCTGCCTCCGAGTGGCCTCTACGCAATTTTTCCCGATAGTGAAGACTGTGTTCTAGAGTTCCTCAGTCAAGCCTGAGATGTGCACTGCACAGTATTAGTGAAAAGTCTCCCTCCTTATCACCTGGAGCTGCACAATGCGCAGTTTCTGATCCTTCTTCCCAACCTATCATCCATCCTAGGCCCAGTCTATGGTTAAAAATTCATCATCTTATACTAGGAGGTTTTGGATTTGATGTCGTCCAGTCATGAGTGAATTGCAGGAACAGGTACACTGTTAGATCATGGCGAGAAGATGAAGGAGATGAAGAGAGAGCGAACATGCTAGAATAATTTCTTGCAGTTGGATGGATAGAAGAAGCTCATCAATAACAAGCGAAGGGAACACATTCATGCAACTGATTTTCAAGACCAAGATCATTGAAGACCCCGCAACATCAAGCCATGTGGAGGAGAAAATATAGAACATCCAAGAACAAATCCATCACTCAGCAGCAACAATAGCTTGACATTGCCATGACAGCCAGCTAGTCCATGTCAGCGGTGTCATGTCAAGTTGTGTCATGAGTTGTCAAGCCCACATCACTATTACGGGCCATATCTATTGTAAATCAAATGTAATGTAAGGTGAAAGTCCAATGGACACACAAGAATATGAAGAGTCATGTCAGTTGAAAATTCATAGGAAGTTGAACTATCATGATGGTAGTCCAATAGTCACAAGGGTCAAGCATCACCCTTGATTATATATACCCCTGCCATTGTATGAGCAAGGACTTTTCACCCTGCCTCCTCTCACGAAGAATTGAGAGTTTTCAGACAGTTCTTTGAGGAGTGAGGGGTGGCTCCAATGTTCTACTACTAGGGCTAGTGATGTATGGTGTACATATGTGTCTTGCAAATTTTTCTTAATACAGAAGCCTGTTAAGTTTTCATGCATGTTTTGTAGATTTTTGTAAGACTATTATTTCAACATTTGTAATTCATGTTTGTTTCACATGAACTAATATAGTTGAACTGTTTCGGTTTTTTAGTTCTTACTTTATTGGGAATGTGCTATATTGGTTATCACTACTGTCTCATCCTTGTGGACTACTCCATACGATACTAGACATACCTTACTTTTTTACTAGTTATAATGACCCTCACATTTGTTGTGGACTACTCTGCTGGATGGTGTATGGGTCTTCCCTTGTACTTCAGTTTTAACGATTGCCACATCCGCTGTGGACTATTCCGCTGGATGTTGGACAAACCCTTTTGGTTCACGTGTGTCTCTTCTTGGGTGGTACTATTACCTCTCACTTAGAGGCTCACTTTACTTTCCCCCTTTTCCAAGTAAGATAGAATAAACACATTTAAATTACGCACTCACTAGGCACACTCACCTCACTTTTTGATGACACCAGTGTAACACTCTCATATGTTGAACAACAAGAGCTATGGAAAATATCTAAGTAAATGGAAACTGGGCCATCATATCGGATGAGACTCATACACCAAATGGTGTGAGGTCTAATTAAGAGTTCATATCTGATAGATCCCATGAATTTTGGCATATCCAGCACCGTCAACATTTATGGCACTAGAGGGAGGGACGACAATAGTTTATGGTTGATTTTCCCACCGACCCCACTCATCCATCATCTAGTCAAGGAAATAAAATTCACTCCCTCTCCCCTACACGCAATTATGAAGTTGATCATTTCTCACCTTTCAGAACCGAACGTGAAATCTTGTATGATCATATCCAAGTTGTCTGTCCCATCACCCATCAATTTGCAAAAGCTGTTGGACTAATTCCAGAGTGTACACTCTTCCAAATTCTCAGAGGAAGCAAAATACTACCCCCACAGGAGTGGTAGTTTCATCTGTTGAAGAAGCGATCTTTGCCACTCTTGAAGAGCTGGCAGAAGCTATGGAGAAAGAAGAGGAACCCCAAATATTTCGAAAGGAATAATAAGACAACCTCTTACTCTGGCGATCAAGTTTTGGTGGAGGAGGCGGAGGGGAAGGAAAAAAAGGAGGAGGAGAAGAACCAATAGATTCAAAGGAAGAATCATCAGATTCAAAAGAGGAGGAGGAGGACGACGAAGAGGAGTACATGGCCAAAGAAAATCTGGAATGGATGACTTAGGGCCCATTGGAATTTTTGGGTGTCTTGCATAAGAATCCAAAACACATGGAGAAGCTCTTGATGAAATATGACCTTGACAAGACAGTGAAGGCAGAAGATCACTTAGGCACATTCTACCTACATCTACAGACACTCAAGGTATGTTATGGTGTTGTTGCATGAAAAATGTTCCATGTACCTTGGATGGCAGAGTAGTTGTATGGTACCACAACCTTCCGCCAAATTCCATTCAAAAGTAGGGGGTGTTCAAAATTAACTTTCTTGTTTGTTGAAGATAAGACCCCCGCCATGTTGCTAAAGGATTTGGGTAGTCTCAATATGTTAGGTCCCTATAATACTAGTGATTCCCCCATTACTATTGTCATTTTGGCCTTTATTACTATTGTTATGTCCCTATTGTCCCAATATTGTTATTATTATGCCCCATAGAAGCCCACTATTGTTATTTTTGTGCCCTTATATTATTATTGTTATGTTGGCTTGATTATATTGTGACCCCTTAGACTCTATATAGAAAGGAGGTTTTGTCATTTGTATCATCCAAATTTTTTTCATTTGTGTAATGTAAAGGAGGTTTCCCCCTTGAGGAGGCTGATTTTGAAGTCGTTGATGTATCTTTTATTTTATTTTGTGAGTTGGTTCCATAACATTTGGTATCAGAGCTTTGGATTCTAGGGTTTCAGTGCTCCAAACAAGTCATCATGGAATTTTCACTATAACGTTTTTGCTATGATGTTTAAGAAGCCGAAATTAAAACCCATTTGCACCGAAATCTCTATAAACCTTCGGTTCAAATTTCAAATCTTATATTGCTATATTTTAGGAGATATGATCCAAGAAAGTTAGGGTTTTTGTAGGCTCCCGAATTATATCTCAAACAAGTTACCTGGGAAAAAATGTCATAACTTTCTCTCTGAGCATCAGATTGAAATTTAGTAATAAGGTACAGAAAGAGGACGGACTGTAGTTTTTTTGTATTAGTTTGAGGTTTGAAGGTCGAAATAATGATACGTGGAAATTTGTACAAGTTATCTCTACTAAACTAGTCTATAATCAGGTCATCGTGGGAGATTTAACATAACTCTTTCTTGGAGAATGCAATATTGATCAGACTTGCGGGGTTGGAAAGAGGACTTAGAGGGATACCACAAGACAAAATGTACGACTTGGGGATCCTCAATTACAAAGATACAACATATTCATTATCAAGCTCCTACAAAGCCAAAAAAGGTGTGTAGCCTTTTTAAAATTTTGCATAAGTTTGGTTTGAAAAATTAGTTTGAAGGAACTCAAAGGACATAGTGAAGCATAATTATCATTAATTTATTCCCCGAAGAAAGAAAATGGAAACACCTAGTAAGCAACCTGAAATTTCTAGCATGAATCATGAAGAAGAGGAATAAATGCAACATGATATATCAAAATTACGAGACCAAGTGAAACAAATTTCACTCACAAAAAGTAACAAAAGCTAAGATGGATGGTTTAAATAAAGGCGTGGAAGCTAAGGTGAATTGTTGGGTCCCTATAATACTAATGATTACCCCATTACTATTGTAGTTATACCCCTTATTTATATTTTTGTGCCCCTATTACCCCCATATTGTTATTTCTGTGCCCCATAGAATCCCTCTATTGTTATTTTTGTGGCTTTATATTATTATTGTTAGGTCGGCTGGATTATATTGTGACTCCTTAGACTCCTATATATAGAAAGGAGGTTTTGTCATTTGTATCATCCAAGAATTGTTCATTTATGTAATGTAAAGGAGGTTGCCCCCTTGAAGAGGCTGAATTCTAAGGCATTGATCTATCTTTTCTATCTTTTCTTGAGCTGGTTTCATAACATTTGGTATCAGAGCTTTGGATTCTAGGGTTTCGCTATTCCAAACAGGTCATCTTGGAATTTTTGCTATAAATTTTTTTCTGTGACGTTTCAGAAGTCACAAAAAAAACCCATTTGAGAAGAAATCACGTTGAACCTTGGGTCCGAATTTCAGAGCTGTTTGCGTGATATTTGCGGAGATATGATCTGAGGAAGTTGGTCTTTTTGCAGACTCCTGAATTACATTCAAAACAGGTGACCTGGGGAAAATCGTCATAACTTTCTCTCTGGGAATCAGATTGAAATTTCGTAAGAATGTACAGAAAGAGGACGGACTTTAGTTTCTTGTATATATTTTTCAGATCCAAAGATCGAAAATTGTACACGTGGCACTTCATACAAGCTCACTCTTCTGGACAGGTCTATAATCTGGTCATCTTGGGAGATTGTGAATAACTCTTTCTTGGAGAATCCAATTTGGATCAGACTGGTGGAAGTAGAAAGAGGACATAGAGAGCTACTATAGGTTACAAATTCAGAACTAGATGATTGGAAAGTACAGAGATACATCAGAGGCAATATCAAGCTCCTACGAAGTGAAAAAAGGTGTGTAGATTTTTTTAAATTTTTGCTTAAGCTTGGTTTGAAAATTTATTTTGAAGGAATTCAAAGGGCATAGTAGAGCATTATTATTGGTAACTAATGCTCCAAGGAAAGAAAATGCAAACACCTAGTAAGGAACCTGAAAGCTCTAGCATGACTCATGAAGAAGAGGAAGAAATGCTACATGATATATCAAAATTACAAGAACAAGTGCAACAAATGTCACGCTCACAAAAGTTAACAGAAGCTAAGATGAATGGCGTGGAAGCTAAGATGAATGGCATGGAAGCTAAGATGGACAATTTGAAGATATATTTGAACACAAATTTGAAGACAAGCATGGCAGATTTGAAGACAGATTTGACAAATTTTCTACAAGAAATACTTACTAGTGGTGAAAAGGTAGTAAAGGAAACTCATGATGAGAACAAAAGGAATGTTAATCATGATTCCATAGATGCTAATGTTGGATCGAAGAATCACCATATTCCAAAAATCGATATGAGGAAGTTTGATGGCAAGGATCCTGCCACATGGATATTACAGATGGAGCAATTCTTCGATCTCAATAATGTGCAAAATGCACAAAAGGTACGTATGGCAACTGTATATTTGGAACCAAATCAGTTTGTATGGTATCAATGGCTTTGTTCTCGTAAACAATTTATCACTTGGGCAATTTTTACGAAAGAATTGATAGCACATTATGAGGATACAAAAAGCAACACTTTTTTTAGCCAATTGATAAGTTAGAGAAAGATTTCGGCGAAAATCACATGGAATCTCATTTGTCGACGCGTTTCGAACCAACTAGTGTGGTTCATCGTCAGGACAAGATGAAGAAACAGATCTAGCTCCTCATGTTAAATAGTCCGAGCAGAGCCTCCAACAGCTAGCATATCTAACGGCTAGTTTGACTTAAGGACAAGGGTCAAAATTAATATAATATTTAATTCGTAAAAAAATAAATAAATTAAGGTAAATGGTACGAGACCTATAAGTTAATTAATAATTAGTTAAAATATAAATAATTATAATTTACAAGTATTAAGAATAAAAGTTAATAATTAAAAATTATAATTTAATTCATAATTAAAAGGAAAATTAGTTAATTAAATGACCTAATGGATGAATAAAGATTATATGAGACCTAATAAATAAATTTTTTAAGCTATATGTTAATTAAAATAGAAGAAGGTAATTAATAATTAACTTAGGCCTTTCAAGGTCATTTTTATTATTTAACTTATAGTTTTGATTTATTAGGTCTCGTACCATTTACCTTAATTCCATATTTTTAATAATACTTTTATATGAAATTATTTTATATATCCTTTAATTTACTTATTTTCCTTTTAAATTATTAATTACCTTCTTCTATTTTAATTAACTTATAACTTAATTTTTATTTATTTATTAGGTCTCATATAATCTTTATTCATCCATTAGGACATTTAATTAACTAATTTTCCTTTTAATTATGAATTAAATTATAATTTTTAATTATTAACTTTTATTCTTAATACTTGTAAATTATAATTATTTATATTTTAACTAATTATTAATTAACTTATAGGTCTCGTACCATTTACCTTAATTTTTTTTTTTTTACGAATTAAATATTATATTAATTTTGACCCTTGTCCTTAAGTCAAACTAGCCGTTAGATATGCTAGCTGTTGGAGGCTCTGCTCAGACTATTTAACATGAGGAGCTAGATCTGTTTCTTCATCTTGTCCTGACGATGAACCACACTAGTTGGTTCGAAACGTGTCGACAAATGAGATTCCATGTGATTTTCGCCGAAATCTTTCTCTAACTTGATATGGATCACAGAAGCCTAAACTCAACAATTGATAAGTCTCAAACAAAAGGGTTCAATAATGGAGCACATTGAGGAGTTCCAAAAATTGAACATAAGGGTAAAAGATATTCCAGAGGAGCATAGGATTGATGTGTTCATAGGGTCTTTAAAGGATAATATCCAACATGATGTGCGCCTTTGGGAACCTGATTCATTAGAGAAGGCATTCAGGTTAGCAAGAAAAATGGAAAGCAAAATTATGGCAACTAGGAAGCATACCATTCACAACTATAAAGACGGAAGTGTTGTTTCCCATAGTATTCCACAACCTACAAGGTTGAAACCACAACAATTGGAAGAAAAAAGAGCAAAAGGGCTTTGTTACAATTGTGATAGCAAATACACAAAAGGTCATAAGTGTGCTAAGAAGAAATTATTCTACATAGATTGTGAAGAGGAAGAAGAAAAGGAGAAAGAAAGGTCAAAAGAAGAGGATATACTCAAGGAACAAAGCCTAGATGAAGAACAAATAAATCCGACCATATCTTGTAATGCATTGGCGGGAATTACCACTCCTCAAACCATCAAGATAGAAGGAAAAATCAAGAAGAAAAAGGTAATAGTGTTGATTGATTCAGGAAGCACCCACAATTTTATTCATTGTAGGGTAGCCAAAGAATTGAATTGCTTCCTATATCCAGCACCAGAGTGTCAAGTGATGATTGCAAATGGAGGAACAATAAATTGCTCTAGAAAGTGCCATAATATCAAGCTATCCATGGGAGAATATGTATTGACTAGCCCAATGCTTTCCATTCCAATGGGAGGTGCTGATGTTGTACTAGGAGTCCAATGGCTACGATCCTTGGGTACAATAGCTTTTAATTTTCAAGAACTTTTCATGAAATTTTCTGTGCAAGGAAAGAAAGTTGAATTAAGGGGTATTGCAGGGAAACCAGGAAAGATAATCAGCTCTAATGGCATGACAAAGCTTCTAAAAAAGGAGCAAAGAGGTGTAATTCCACAATTATGTTTGCTAGATGTTTCCACATTGGAATCATCTATTTCTCCAGATCTCCAAAAGGTCCTGGACAATCATTCCAAGGTATTTGAGACTCCCAAAGGTCTCCCACCTATGCGTGATCATGATCATGCTATTCATCTGATTCCAGGAAGTGTTCCTCCAAACATCAGGCCGTACAGATATCCCTATGTCCAAAAAAGTGAAATTGAACATATGGTTGCAGAAATGCTAGAGGCTGGTATAATTCAACCGAGTCAAAGTTCTTTCTCAGCTCCAGTAGTATTGGTGCACAAGAAGGATGGATCATGGCGCATGTGTCCAAATTATAGGGAGCTCAACAAGCTCACTATTAAAGATAAGTTCCCCATTCATGTCATTGATGAATTACTGGATGAATTGCATGGATCAATTTACTTCACCAAGTTGGATCTTCGTTCAGGATATCATCAAATCAGAATGAAGATTGAAGACATTCCGAAAACGGCATTTAGAACTCATGAGGGTCACTATGAATTTTTGGTCATGCCTTTTGGCCTTACCAATGCACCTTCAACATTTCAAGGTTTGATGAATTCAATTTTCAAACCATTCCTTAGAAAATTTGTGTTAGTATTTTTTGATGATATACTAATCTACAACAAGTCTTGGAAGGATCATGTTGAACATGTTGACAGGGTTCTACAACTATTGGAGGAGAAACAATTATATGCAAAAAGATCCAAATGTTTCTTTGGAGTCCAGGAGGTGGAATATTTGGGTCATATTGTATCTCATGAAGGAGTTAAGGTAGACCCTAGCAAAATTAAAGCCATTAAGGAATGGAAAATCCCCACATCCATAAAGCATCTGCGAGGATTTCTTGGGTTGACAGGGTATTATCGCAAGTTTGTTAAGAATTATGGGAGAATAGCAGCACCTCTAACAACATTATTGAAGAAAGATTCATTTTCATGGACTCCGAAAGCAACAAAGGCCTTTGAACATCTTAAAGAGGCAATGTGCCAAGCACCGGTCTTAGCTACACCGGACTTCACAAAAACCTTTATTGTGGAATGTGATGCTTCAGGAAATGGAATTGGTGTTGTTCTAATGCAAGATGAAAGACCCATTGCTTTTGAAAGTCATCCAATCAAGGGAAAGTTTTTAAGCAAAGCTATTTATGAGAAAGAAATGTTGGCAATACTCCATGCACTTAAGAAATGGCGACCCTACCTAATGGGAAGACACTTCAAGGTAAAAACGGATCATGATAGCCTTAAATACCTTTTAGAACAAAGATTATTCTCTGAAGAGCAACAAAAGTGGGTCACAAAGATGTTGGGTTATGACTTTGAAATCATCTACAAAAAAGGGAAGCAAAATGTGGTGGCAGATGCACTCTCAAGAAAGGATGAGGATGTGGAAGCATTGTTGTGTGCCATTTCTATTATCCAACCAGATTGGATAAACGAAGCAAGGGAGGAATGGAAGAATGACGAAGAAGTGTGGGCACTTATTCGAAAGCTACAACAAGATTCCAGTACTTTTGATACATTTAGCTGGCAAAATGATTCGTTATGGTACAAAGATCGCTTATACCTCTGTAATAATTCCCAGCTAAAACAAAAGATTCTTATGGAATTGCACACTTCTCCCTTAGGAGGGCACTCAGGATTTTTAAAAACTTACCACAGGGTTAAGAAGGAATTTTTTTGGGATGGCCTTAAATCAGATATTCAAAAGTTTGTGGTGGAATGTTTGGTTTGCCAACAAAATAAAGTTGAAACAATTAAGACATTGGGTCTATTACAACCTTTATCCATTCCAAGCCAACATTGGGAGGAGGTTTCAATGGATTTTATCACAGGTTTACCCAAGTTTGGGGGAAAGAGTGTCATCATGGTGGTAGTTGACAAACTTACCAAGTATGCACACTTTTGTGCATTATCACATCCATTTAAAGGCAGTACAGTTTCTACTGCATTTATGGAAACAATTCAAAAGCTACATGGAAACCCAAAGATTATTGTAAGTGACAGAGATCCCATTTTCACTGGAAATTTTTGGACAGAATTATTTTCTTGTCTTGGTACTCAGTTAGCTCATAGCTCATCTTATCATCCTCAATCTGATGGGCAAACTGAGATAGTAAACAAATGTTTGGAAGGATATCTTCGTTGCTTTGTATCTGATAAACAGACACAATGGGTCAAATGGTTGCCTATGGCTGAATGGTGGTATAACACTTCCTTCCATATAGCAACAAAAATGACCCCATTTATGGCACTTTATGGGTATCAACCACCATCCATCACATCATATTTAAGAGAAAATTCTAAGGTTTAGGTAGTGGAACATCACATCGAACATCAACAACAAGTCCTCCAACTCTTAAAGGATAACCTCGTGTTGGCACAAAATAGAATGAAACAACAGGCAGATCAACATCGCAGTGAAAGAAGTTTTGATGTAGGTGATTGGGTATTCCTACGGCTACAACCATATAAGCAAATGTCCCTAAATCAAGCTAAGAAGGATAATAAACTATCACCAAAGTATTATGGTCCGTACAAGGTGTTGCAAAAGATTGGTACTATGGCATACAAATTGGAGCTTCCTGCAGCTTCTCGATTGCACCCAGTTTTCCATGTTTCATGTTTAAAGAAGGTTATAGGCGACAAGCTCCCAGTTCAAACAATATTGCTAGAACTTGATGAGGAAGGAAAAATTATATTGGAACCAGAAGTAGTCACAGAAACAAGAACTCGACAGCTACGAAATCGATCAATTTCAGAGTATCTTATCAAGTGGAAGAACTTATCCGCTGAAGATTCCACATGGGAGGATGAGAATTTTATGCAGAAGTATCCAGAACTACTCAAGCGTTGAGGACAACACTTTTTTGAAGGAGAGGGGCATGTTGGGTCCCTATAATACTAGTGATTACCCCATTACTATTGTAGTTATACCCCTTATTTATATTGTTGTGCCCCTATTACCCCCAGATTGTTATTTCTGTGCCCCATAGAATCCCTCTATTGTTATTTTTGTGGCTTTATATTATTATTGTTAGGTCGGCTGGATTATATTGTGACTCCTTAGACTCCTATATATAGAAAGGAGGTTTTGTCATTTGTATCATCCAAGAATTGTAATGTAAAGGAGGTTTCCCCCTCGAAGAGGCTGAATTCTAAGGCGTTGATCTATCTTTTCTATCTTTTCTTGAGCTGGTTTCATAACATGAATGGGTGTTGAATCTAAGATGGATGGCGTGGAAGCTAAGATGTATGGCATGGAAGCTATGATAGAAGCAAAATTTAAAGGCAACATGGATTCAAATTTGAAGATAGATTTAACAAAGTTGCTATAAGAAATGCTTACTAATGGTGAAAGGGTAGTAAAGGAAACTCATGATGAGAACAAAATAAATGCTAATCATTTTTTCATAGACTCTAACGTTGGATTTAGGAATCACCATGTTTGAAAGATCGATATGAGGAAGTTTGATGGCAAGGATCTCATAACATGGATACTATAGATGGGGCAATATTTATATCTCCATAATGTGCAAAACACACAAAAGGTACGCATTGCAACTTTATATTTGGAACCTAATCAGTTTGTATGGTATCGATGGATTTTCTCTCGTAAACAAATTGTCACTTGGGAAATTTTTAGGGAAGAAATGATAACACATTATGAAGATACAAAAAGCACCACCTCTTTTAGCCAATTGATAAATCTCAAACAAAAGGGTTCACTGATGCAGCACATTGAGGACTTCCACAAATTGAATATAAGGGTAAAAGATATTCCAGAGGAGCATAGTATTGATGTGTTCATAAGGAATTTAAAGGATAACATCCAACATGAGGTTCACCTTTGGGAACCTGATTCATTGGAGAAGACATTCAGGTTGGCAAGAAAAATGGAAAGAAAAGTTATGGCAACAAGGAAGCCTACCACTCACAACTATAAAGATGGAAGTGTTGTGGCCCCTAGCCTTCCACAACCTACAAGGTTGACACCACAACAATTGGAAGAAAAAAGAGAAAAAGGGCTTTGTTATAGTTGTGATAGAAAATACATTAAAGGTCATAAGTGTGCTCAGAAGAAATTATTTTACATAGATTGTGAAGAGGAGGAAGAAAAGGAACAATAAATGTCAAAAGAAGAGGATATACACTAGGGAAAAAACCCTAGAGAAAGAAGAAATGAATCCGATCATATCTTGTGATGCATTGGCTGGGATTACCACTCCTCAAACTATCAAGATAGAAGGACATATCAAGAAGAAAAAGGTAATAATGTTGATTGATTCAAGAAGTACCCATAATTTTATTCATTGTAAGATAGCCAAGGAATTGAATTTTTTCCTATATCCAGCACCAAAGTGTCAAGTGATGGTTGCAAGTGGAGGAACCAAAAATTTCTCTAGAAAGTTCCATAATATCAAGCTATCCATGGGAGAATATGTATTGAATAGACCAATTCTTTCCATTCAATTGGGTGGTGCTGATGTTGAATTAGGAGTCCAATGGCTACAATCTTTGGGTACGATAACTTTTAATTTTCATGAAATTTTTTTCGGAAGGAAAGGAAGTTGAATTAAGGGATATCTTAGGGAAACCAGGAAAGATAATAAGCTCTAATGGAATGAAAAAGCTTCTAAAGAAATAATAACAAGGTGTAATTTCACAATTATGTTCGCTAGAGGTTCCCACATCGAAATCATCTATTTCTCCATATCTCCAAAAAACCTTGGACAATCATTACAAGGTATTTGAGACTCCCAGAGGCCTCCCACCTATTCATGATCATGATCATGCTATTCATTTTATTCCAGGAAGTGTTCCTCCAAACATCAGGCCTTAGAGATATCCCTATGAACAAAAGAGTGAAATTGAATGTATGGTTGCAGGAATGCTAGAGGTTGGTATAATTCAACCTAGTCAAAGTTCTTTCTTTGCTCCAGTAGTATTGGTGCACAAGAAGGAAGGATCATGGTGCATGTGTCCGGATTATAGGGAGATGAACAGGCTCACTATTAAAGATAAATTTCCCATTTGTGTCATTGATGAATTATTGGCTGAATTGCATGGATCAATTTACTTCACCAAGTTGGACCTTCATTCAGGATATCATCAAATTAGAATGAAGACTGAAGACATTCCAAAACAACATTTAGAACTCATGAGGGTCATTATGAATTTTTGGTCATGCCTTTTGGCCTTACCAATGCACCTTCTACATTTCAAGGTTTGATGAATTCCATTTTCAAACCCTTCCTTAGAAAATTTGTGTTAGTATTTTTTGATGATATACTAATCTACAACAAGTCTTGGAAGGATCATGTTCAACATGTTGACAGGGTGCTCAAACTATTAGAGGAGAAACAATTATATGCAAAAAGCTCCAAATGTTTATTTGGAGTACAAGAGGTGGAATATTTGGGTCATATTTTATCTCATGAAGGTGTTAATGATATGAAATGGATCATAAATAAAACTGAAGTAGAATTGAATATTTTCCAATAGTGAACTGATTGTTAACTTGATTGCTTAATGCGGAAGACTGAAGGAAAGAAATTGATTTACGACTTAATCAGGAACTTAAGAAGCATCATTAAACATGAAATTTTAGGAAAGAACAAAGATATAATACAACAATCATTGATTACAGAGTTCGTCCCTGTTGGACTACATCTCCAGGTCCGCTTTCAAGATGGGCATCCATTTTATTAAGGATTGATCCAAGGAAGTATTTACATAGAAAAACACTAGAATGAACATGTTCGCAGGCACCTATGGTCTCTGTCAACAAAAATCTCTCTCTCTTAGCTTTCCAACTCCTGTCTCGGTTCCCAATTTTGCCTTCAGACGACCAACATACACTAAGAACAAGAACTATCTCTCTCGCTCAAAATCTGAATACCAAGTCTCCAAAATCTCCAATGTGTTCTCCATGAACTAAAAGATGAATTTATTGTGCTGCAGGTGTAGATTTGAGATCTCATGGCCAAACATAGCATGAATGGTTATGCATTTAAGGCTTAATACGTCTCGGTCTTATTACATTAAACCTTGTGAGAGGTTACATGGTGGTTCAATTATGAATAGCGCAAAACATAACTTAAAACCCATTTTAGACTTTAGAATAGCAATATTCTGCTAGCTGTCTGGAAAATGGTGCGGAGCGCTGATTGTTTGCCATGTGACTAGTTGGACTACAGGTGGTCGATACCAGGACTGCCACCTAGACGGTTAAGTGCCGATGGTTTCGTCAACTGTTCCATGTGACAACCCATAATTACTGACGGTTGTGGCTCCAACTGGCGGCTTATCCTTACTGGGTGGCTACCACTAGCGATAATTGTTGGCATTATGATGCATGTGTTGTACTTGATGGCAAACAACTCATAGAAGATCAACTCACTTATATATATCTAGATGAATCTACGGAAGAGATATCAGATGACAATTCTCAGTATGACAAGTCCAAAGGGGGAGATTGTTGGCATTATGAGACAAGTGTTGTCCTTGATGGCAAATCACACGAATGATAAATTATAGTGCAGCAAATTTATTTGATAAATTATAGTGCAACAAAGTTTCCTTCATGTAGAGAAAAGTTCACGCACTTTTATGTAGAGAAAAGTTTATTCCATGTAGAGAAAAGTTCACAGAGAAAATTTTATTCCATGTAGAGAAAAGTTCACGCACTTTTATGCAGAGAAAAGTTTATTTCATGTAGAGAAAACGTTCACGCACTTTCATGCAAGGAAAAGCACGTATATGTTGGAGAACTTACCTTTGGTCCATGGTAGTTAAAAAGTTTATTTCATGTAGAGAAAAGTTCACGCACTTTTATGCAGAGAAAAGTTTATTTCATGTAGAGAAAAAGTTCACGCACTTTCATGCAAGGAAAAGCGCATATATGTTGGAGAACTTACCTTTGGTCCATGGTAGTTAGTCCTTGGTATTTGAACCTATGGTTTTGGACCATGGTACCTCGTCAGAAGTGTTGATCTCACACACTTTCGTGCAAGGAAAAGTGTGTATATGTTGGAGAACTTACCTTTGGTCCATGGTAGTTAGTCCTTGGTATTTGAACCTATGGTTTTGGACCATGGTACCTCGCCAGAAGTGTTGATCTCACGCACTTTCATGGTTGGCTCATGGTATTAGTCCGATAGTTTTGATCCTATGGTTTTGGCTCATGGTATTGCATCCAAAAGTGTTGATCTCACGCACTTTCATGGTTGCTTCATGGTATTAGTCCAACAGTTTTTTTGATCCTATGGTTTTGGACCGTGGTATTGTGAAAGGCCTAAGACTATAAAAGAGGAAGGAGATCATTTGGCAAGGCATCATCTGAATTATCTGATTATCTGATAAAGTGCTAGATCTGGAATACTGTGATTGGGTTATGGTGCAGATCTGGATCTGAGCTAAAGAGGGATCTCACCGGTTGATGGAGAAAAAGATCTAAGGATAGATCGGGATCAAATGGTTTGAAATGAACTATCTCTATATATTTGATTATGCTTATTCTAGATCTGTATATTGAAAAATGATCTGAACTAGGTATAACTTAAGTTTGAAATCGCTGCAAGTCATATTTATAGATCTATACGTGGGTTGGCTTTAGTGTAAGCACGTATATATGCAGGTTTGGTTCATTGTAGTAGCGTATACAATTTGAGCTATGATATTTGAAGTCGCAGATGGTTCTGGTTGTTCATGGGTTCTGATGACAGTTTAAAGGTGTCAGTATTCTGCATATCCTGTTTGGTTGATTGTGTTTAGCTTCAGTATTGATGGGTGAGAACTAATATTGGATCAGGATCATAATGACTCATATTTATGTGATCTGATGGACTAGATATGGGTGCTAACACATATATTATCCTTGTATATGTATTGATCTGGTGTTTGGGTGATTTAGAAGATTGATTGATTATGTGCTTCAATGATATTAATGGGTCCAGTATGAAAATTGGATGAAACATGGCCTTTCAGATTATGTGTTGTGCTTCAGGAGTATCCAGTCTGAAAATGCATGAAACGTGGTACCTAGAGGAGAGAAGATTGTAGGTCGGCGCCTATGTACTAGTATCTTAGCTAGTACAAGAGCTAAGGGGGTGGTAGCTCCCTTCCAGGAGAGACTGGAAAACGAGAGAGGGTTGTAGCTCTCTGCAGGTAGAAGCCTGCGTACTGGTATAAGACTGCACCAGTACATAAATATTGTAAAAGGATTTTCTTATTAAGAAGAAGATTGAGATGACTTGCAGCACGTGGTTTTCTCCAACATTGGGTTTCCACCTTATATCATGGTGTTCATGTGTGTGACTTATGTGTGATGATCTGTTCTATTTTACTGCACCTGTTTACTGTTAAAATGGTTGATAATGTTCTAATGCACTCATTAAGGATCAACTAACTGAATCATAAGAAGTTGTGGAAGTAGCATATATGAATCTTAATATAGAAATGAAAAAGTTTTATTGATGTGATAATACTGATTCACCCCCCCCCCTCTCAGTATTATTTCCAACAATTGGTATTAGAGCAGGTCCTTTGGTAGAAGCTTGATCGCTTGAAGGAGATCCATGGAACAATGGGAAAGAAGCTTAAGAAGAAAGCTCATAAGAAGAAGAAGACATCTCAGAAGAACTATGACAGTGGGAGAATCGATTGGGGATTAGGTATAAGAAGCTCTTCAGATTCAGATTCAGATTCGGAATCATTTCAGAATGAAGATGAACTATCAGGTATGAATTTGCTATCCTCTAATGTTCCAGCTATCTATCCATTTGGAAAAGATGGAAGTGATAACGAAACAACTGAATGTGCTCTTATGGGTGAGGAAGAAGGATATCAAATAGAAGCAGAATTTAACAGGCTGACAAACAAAATTAGTGAACAAGAAAGACTTCTGAACATAAAGAGTGGTGCCCTCAAAGAAGCTGTTACTAGACAAAAGGCTCAACGAGAGTTATTCAAGGAGAAATATCAAAAGTTGCAGGTTGAAGCAACATCTCTAAGAAATGAAGTCAATGAAAAGAACACAACCATCAAGAAACTCAGAGATAGATCCAGTTACTATGAAAGTCTTGAAGCCACGATCCGCTCTCTAAAGGAATATCTTGAAGAATCAAAGAAGCAAAATAAAGATCTAGTCCAAGATATTGAAAAACAGGGAAACGAAGTTATCAGCTTAAAATCTCAGCTAGAATGTGCCTTCAGAATTCGTCAAATGCAACAGGATCTGAATGAAGAACAAGAAAAGGAGATTCTCAAGCTAAAGCATCAGTTGGAAGAAGAAAGGAAAGCTGAAGAAGACATGAAGAAGCGATATCTAGAAAAAGAAGAACAACTTCAGGTTGAGGTAAATATCTTGAAAAGTAAATTAGAAGAAAAGGATAAGCTCTTACGTTTTCAAGATAGTACTAAAGTCTTGGATGATATTCTTAATAGTCAAAGATCTCCTGCTATCAAAACTGGTCTTGGCTTTCATGAATCTATTGAAGGTGAATCTAGTTCACAAGGTGAGGCAAGGAACTCTAAAGAGAAATCTAAAATGATCAACAAGGAGATAAGAGAGATGAAAGGTCAATATCATCATCAACCAAGGAAAGAAATTCTTCAAAGAAAATCTTTTACTCCTCCTATGAATAATGTTGAATGTTATGTATGTCATAACCTTGGACATGTTGCAGCCAGATGTAGAAGAAGAAGGGTTCAAGATCATCAAACAAACAGATCATCTCAGTCAAGGTACTTTAATGGATATTGCTTTGCTTGCAATATGTTTGGTCACAAAGCTGCTGATTGCTACAAAAGGAATATGAAACATGTAAGATGTTATGCATGTAACAAGCTTGGACATATAGCAAAGGAATGCAGGAACAAAGCATGGACATCACACCAAAAGGAGAAAACATCATCACACTTGAAGATATGGAAGAAAAAGGAAGTTCAGTCAGAAAGTGGCGGAACAACCCATTATGCAGACATAACAGAGGGAGCCAGAAGTGTAAAACTTCAATCTCCTACGTAAGCTTGATAAAGGGAAGTTGCATATATACGCGAATTTGTTACTGTACAGTCGCATATATGATTGTTTGAAGAAAGGTAGTAGGGACAGATTCAAGAAAAGGATCAGTTTTTCTCTAATTGATAATGGTTGCATTTTACTAATGATGTGTGGATATGATGGTTAGAAGTATTTTGGTTCTAACTTGATATTGTTGATGTCTTGATACTTCTTATTAATATGCATGATCAGATCTAACAGATGGCACAGGTTTAGGGGGAGCATATGCTCTTAATGCATTGTTGGCATTATGGTTAATAGTCCTTGGTGATGATGGTTATATGGATAAATGATTCATCTTGCTATGATATGGTTATGAGTTGTTCAGATGATTCTTGGGGTTACATAGTTGATATATCAGATTTGTGGTTGATTCTCTAATGGTGCTTACATGGTGATCTTCATAAGGATAAGGAGAAGTACATAGCTTGAATTCACATCTTCTTTACTTGATGATGAGTCACTCATATGTTGTTGTCGTCATATGCATAAAGATCATATATTACAGTTATGATGCAGGATTCCTATTGTTCTTGGCACATATATGGATGAGGATTGTTGGCTGGATACATGGATGATTATTCAATGTTGCATTGTTGGAGACATGATGATGATGAGTTCTTACCTATATGATGATAGGTTGTTATATTCCCAGTTGATGATACTTGGTTCATGCAGATCTGGATGGCTATGGTGTTTCTCTCATATGATAGAATGTGAATGTTTCTATATATACAGAATTCTGTTAGCTGATATAGGCATACCTTGATGATTCATGCACTAATACAAGTTGCTGGTCTAGTTGCTGTTGACAGATACTATGGAGCAGATCATACAGTGTCGTTGCTGATGTTTATCATGATCTTATTTAGGTGTTTGGTCTCTATATAAATGTCATGTATATCATTCGATGTAAAGGTAATATCAAGACTCATGATGTAATAGTGTGTCTCTATCTTTTGTAGTCATTTGATGAGATCTCTTCAGGTCATGTAACGGCCTATGTTGGTTTCCCCACTATGCCTGGGATGAATGATGTTATTCTCTTATGTTATCTGTAAACTTTTGGTATGTCACCATTGTGATGGGATATAGATGTATGTATGAGTCTTTGGTGATAGGAAGGTCATTTATGATGTATAGAGTCATGTACTTCTTGTAGAACATCTTTTTGCAGACCTTGCTTAACAGTCAGGGGGAGCATGAACAAGCATATTTCAGCAGAGCAGAGATTTCAGCATGTTCTCAGAAAAAGCATGGACAGATTGGTGCACCATGGCAAAGGGGGAGCTCATTCAGAGATTTCAATAGGTACTCAGGGGGAGTATGAACAGCGGAATGCCTT
Organism: Pinus tabuliformis; assembly: GCA_031772625.1. Taxonomy (NCBI): domain Eukaryota; kingdom Viridiplantae; phylum Streptophyta; class Pinopsida; order Pinales; family Pinaceae; genus Pinus; species Pinus tabuliformis. The sequence continues at coordinate 831,609,512 of CM062813.1, forward strand.
TCTAGGAAAGAGAATATCTTGGTTCGCCCTTTGCCCTTGATGTCAAAGGGGGAGAGTGATTTGGTATTGTTGCCATCAAGTCCAAAGGGGGAGATTGTTGGCATTATGATGCATGTGTTGTACTTGATGGCAAACAACTCATAGAAGATCAACTCACTTATATATATCTAGATGAATCTACGGAAGAGATATCAGATGACAATTCTCAGTATGACAAGTCCAAAGGGGGAGATTGTTGGCATTATGAGACAAGTGTTGTCCTTGATGGAAAATCACACAAATGATAAATTATAGTGCAGCAAATTTATTTGATAAATTATAGTGCAACAAAGTTTCCTTCATGTAGATAAAAGTTCACGCACTTTTATGCAGAGAAAAGTTTATTCCATGTAGAGAAAAGTTCATAGAGAAAATTTTATTCCATGTAGAGAAAAGTTCATGCACTTTTAAGCAGAGAAAATTTTATTCCTTTTATGCAGAGAAAAGTTTATTTCATGTAGAGAAAAAGTTCACGCACTTTCATGCAAGGAAAAGTGCGTATATGTTGGAGAACTTACCTTTGGTCCATGGTAGTTAAAAAGTTTATTTCATGTAGAGAAAAGTTCACGCACTTTTATGCAGAGAAAAGTTTATTTCATGTAGAGAAAAAGTTCACGCACTTTCATGCAAGGAAAAGCGCGTATATGTTGGAGAACTTACCTTTGGTCCATGGTAGTTAGTCCTTGGTATTTGAACCTATGGTTTTGGACCATGGTACCTCGTCAGAAGTGTTGATCTCACACACTTTCGTGCAAGGAAAAGTGTGTATATGTTGGAGAACTTACCTTTGGTCCATGGTAGTTAGTCCTTGGTATTTGAACCTATGGTTTTGGACCATGGTACCTCGTCAAAAGTGTTGATCTCACGCACTTTCATGGTTGGCTCATGGTATTAGTCCGATAGTTTTTGATCCTATGGTTTTGGCTCATGGTATTGCATCCAAAAGTGTTGATCTCACGCACTTTCATGGTTGCTTCATGGTATTAGTCCAACAGTTTTTTTGATCCTATGGTTTTGGACCGTGGTATTGTGAAAGGCCTAAGACTATAAAAGAGGAAGGAGATCATTTGGCAAGGCATCATCTCAATTATCTGATTATCTGATAAAGTGCTAGATCTGGAATACTATGATTGGGTTATGGTGCAGATCTGGATCTGAGCTAAAGAGGGATCTCACCGGTTGATGGAGAACAAGATCTAAGGATAGATCGGGATCAAATGGTTTGAAATGAACTATCTCTATATATTTGATTATGCTTATTCTAGATCTGTATATTGAAAAATGATCTGAACTGGGTATAACTTAAGTTTGAAATCGCTGCAAGTCATATTTATAGATCTGTACGTGGGTTGGCTTTGGTGTAAGCACGTATATATGCAGGTTTGGTTCATTGTAGTAGCGTATACAATTTGAGCTATGATATTTGAAGTCACAGATGGTTCTGGTTGTTGATGGGTTCTGATGATAGTTTAAAGGTGTCAGTATTCTGCATATCCTGTTTGGTTGATTGTGTTTAGCTTCAGTATTGATGGATGAGAACTAATATTGGATCAGGATCATAATGACTCATATTTATGTGATCTGATGGACTAGATATGGGTGCTAACACATATATTATCCTTGTATATGTATTGATCTGGTGTTTGGGTGGTTCAGAAGATTGATTGATTATGTGCTTCAATGATATTAATGGGTCCAGTATGAAAATTGGATGAAACGTGGCCTTTCAGATTATGTGTTGTGCTTCAGGAGTATCCAGTCTGAAAATGCATGAAACGTGGTACCTGGAGGAGAGAAGATTGTAGGTCGACGCCTATGTACTAGTATCTTAGCTAGTACAAGAGCTAAGGGGTGGTAGCTCCCTTCCAGGAGAGACTGGAGAACGAGAGAGGGTTGTAGCTCTCTGGAGGTAGAAGCCTGCGTACTGTTATAAGACTGCACCAGTACATAAATATTGTAAAAGTATTTTCTTATTAAGAAGAAGATTGAGATGACTTGCAGCACGTGGTTTTCTCCAACATTGGGTTTCCACCTTATATCATGGTGTTCATGTGTGTGACTTATGTGTGATGATCTGTTCTATTTTACTTCACCTGTTTACTGTTAAAATGGTTGATAATGTTCTAATGCACTCATTAAGGATCAACTAACTGAATCATAAGAAGTTGTGGAAGTAGCATATATGAATCTGAATATAGAAATGAAAAAGTTTTATTGATGTGATAATACTGATTCACCCCCCCCCCCTCTTAGTATTATTTCCAACAATAACATCAACCTATCTCCGTTCACATGTTATCTTCGATGGTTGCCTCCACGCGGTTAACTTCCGCGGTTAACTGTATATAACATTTGAGTTGTATTACATTGTTTTATAATATGATTCGAAAGTGGGGTTTCACTTAGGTTTTGCTTTAGATGTAAGTTTTACACCATGTCTTAACCCATTACATTGTGCTAGGTCCTTAGGACTTTAGGATTTAGATCTTTAATAGTTAGGCTTAGGTTTTAACCTTAGCTTATGGTTAAGTTAGGACTTTAGTTCATGAACCCCATTACATACAATTTGTCCAAAATATCAAACTCAAGCCACCTCATTAACCATGAAGACTTTCTGCACCATGAAGACCGATCACATTCAAAATGAAGAAGACTCTTCTTTGAACAACATTGGCGAAAATGAAGATGCACTAACTTCCTTGTCGAACTGAACTGACATAAGATCCTCCTGGATCAGTTAAGGTAGACCCTAGAAAAATTAAAGCCATTAAGGAATGGAAAATCCTCACATCCATAAAGAATCTGCGAGGATCTCTCTGGTTGACAGGGTATTGTCACAAGTTTGTTAAGAATTATGGGAGAATAGTAGCACCTCTAACAATATTATTGAAGAAAGATGAATTTTCATGGACTCTAGAAGCAACGAAGGCCTTTGAACATCCTAAAGAGGCAATGTGCCAAGCATCGGTCTTAGCTACACTAGACTTCACAAAAACATTTATTGTGGAATTTGATGCCTCAGGAAATGGAATTGGTGCTATTTTAATGCAAGAATAAAGACCCATTGCTTTCGAAATTCGTCCAATCAAGGAAAGTATTTACACAAGGCTATTTATGAGAAAGAAATGTTGCCAATACTACATGCACTTAAGAAATGGTGACCCTACCTAATGGGAAGACACTTCAAGGTAAAAATGAATCATGATAGTCTTAAATACTTTTTAGAACAAACATTATCTTCATAAGAGAAGAAAAAATGGGTCACAAAGATGTTGGGTTATGACTTTGAAGTTATATACAAAAAAGGGAAGCAAAATGTTGTGGCAGATGCACTCTTAAGAAAGGATGAGGATGTGGAAGCATTGCTTTGCACCATTTCTATTATCCAACCAGATTGAATAAATGAAGCAAGGGATGAATAGAAGAATGATGAAGAAGTGTGGGCACTCATTCAAAAGTTACAACAAGATCCCAGTACATCTGATACATTTAGCTGGAAAAATGATTCGTTATGGTACAAAGATCGCTTATACCTATGTAATAATTCCAAACTCAAACAAAATATTCTTATGGAATTTCACACCTTTCCCTTAGGAGGGCACCCAAGATTTTAAAAAACTTACCACAGGGTTAAGAAGGATTTATTTTGGGATGGCCTTAAATCTGATATTCAAAATTTTGTGGTGGAATGTTTTCCAACAAAATAAAGTTGAAATAATTAATACCCCAGGTCTATTACAACCTTTATCCATTCCAAGCCAACATTGGGAGGAGGTTTCAATGGATTTTATCACAGGTTTACCCAAGTTCGAAGGAAAGAGTTTCATCATGGTGGTAGTTGACAAACTTACCAAGTATGCACACTTTTGTGCATTATCTCATCCATTTAAATCCAGTATAATTTCTACCGCATTTATGAAAACAATTCAAAAGCTACATAGAAACCCAAAGATTATTGTAAGTGACAGAGATCCCATTTTCACTGGAATTTTTTAGACAATTATTTTCTTGTCTTGGTACTTAGTTATCTCATAGCTCATCTTATCATCCTCAATCTGATGGGCAAACTAAGATAGTAAACAAATGTTTGGAAGGATATCATATTTAAGAGAAAATTCGAAGGTTCAAGTAGTGGAAGATCACATCGAGCACCAACAATAAGTTTTTCAACTATTAAAGGATAACCTTACTTTGGCGTTGTTAGAGCCTAAATCTCCCTTAGGCTGAAAGAAGGCAAAATTCAGGGTAACCACAAACCACGCTCAGTCTGGTAGCTAGCCCTACCAGAATAGGAGAGGGCTCTCTCTGGGTCACGCTGAGTGAGGAATAAACAATATGGTCTGAGATGACTTAAACTGAATACTGATTTTAGGCTAGTAAATAGATATGGAAAAAGGTAATTTTTGAATGACTAAATTTTATGGGTTGTGTGGGACCAAAGGACTGCATGAGCTGGGAAATTAAATCGAAGACACAAAATATTTCATGAGGCAAGATAGGCGGGAGGTTTAGCAATCAGATTTAAATAAATTGGAATGGAAAGACTGTTGAGAAAAGTTAAAAAGGGCATACACATGAATCCTTTTTAGACAGAAGAAAATAAACAAAATATGAATGCTTTACAAGGCAGAGCATAAACTGAATTCTACCTCTTCTACTTAAGAGCATTCAACCAGAAATGAAGAGATGATTATGAATGGATGGTAAACATAACAGAATACATATGAAACATAGAAAGAAAAACACATTTGCTAAACTCACACCATATGGATATCATGAATCGCAGCTGCATCATTCTATTAATGTCCAAGCCAAAACTGTACAATGAAAGTGTTGAGTTTTTCTCCACGCTATTCCCAGAAACTCCAACCCTTTACAAATGACTTTCAATACAATAAATAACCTCAGAAGTGGGAAAGAAAATCGATGAAGATAGGGATTCGTTTAATCAACATTAATGAACTGAAGTTGGAGAGCCAACCGTTTGCCAGCGTTACATTTTCGACCCAAACGACCGATGGAGAGGTCTGGGGACTCAAAACTAGCCCAAATTTCTTGGCCATGCACCATCAGTCATGATTTTTCATGCCAAATCCAATTATGTAAAAATTTTTCAATTTTGAGCTCCCTAGCAAAAGTGCGCGCCACGTGCCCGACGCATAGGGAAGTGGCGCGGCGCATTGGGCTTGAGGCGCGACGCATAGAGTCTGTGCGTAGCGATTTTTACAGGAGACTTTTGGAGGCCGTCCTGGTGTCCAAATTGGGCACAGGATAGCTTGTTGGAAATATATTTGAGTCTACTTTCCAACCCAATTAGAATTTTTCAATTTGGAGTTCATTTTCCTTGTAAAAAATAAAATCTACCAAGACCGGCCAAAATTTGCCAAATGAGGTTGCCTCAAGGTAGAGTGTTGTTGTAGTCAACTTTTGAAGGTGTTCCTCAACTCCAAATTGAGCTCATGATAGCTCATTGGAAAGATATTTGTGTCTAGTTATCATTTTACTCATCAAGAAAGTCATTTGGCTAACCAAGCTAGGAGAAAACTTGATTTTCCCAAGGTCACTTTAGAGGTGCATCAATTCTCCCGAGGCAATTGTATTTTTGACATTTCTCTAAAACCATGACACCTGTGTAAAAAGTGAAGGATTTTTTTCTTCCTTGGCCTATTTTGGACAAAAACCTCTCTCAGTTTTCCAAAATTCATCTTTTCTTGCTCAGAAACATCATTTGAGTGAATTATTGAGCCTTCCTCTGGCCTGCAAGTATTATTGAAGCACTTTGAGAACAACAATTTGCAAACCCTAGACCTAATGACCAAGTTGACTCTTTGCTTATCAAGTGATAAAAACAAGACTGTAAATGATTTCAAGACTGTCTTAATGAACTTTAATAAACAGAGCTGAGCCAGCAGGACATGGCATAAGGGATAAATGAGTGACCAGGTCCTTCCGTCAGAATATGGCATGCTCCTAAATGGAATGCAGGTGATCGAGCAGAATGGGAAACCTAAAAATGAAATGCAAAAAGAGTTTTGATCTCTGAGGAGGACTGACAAGACCGACTCTAACATTGGCTCCAATAGGGATGGTAGCTCCAGCTCCTTGGAGGTGCCAAGAACTACTGATCTTTGGGAGAGCAGACAGTGCCTTCGTCCATTGGGCTTTGGAGTCAAAACACTGAAACTGAAATTATGTAGACAGACTCTGACTTAAGACTCAAACTGAAAACCATAATAAAACCATACATGACTAAATCCTAACTAACACACTGGAAAGATGCTCATATTTGAGCTTATTCAACAAACCTACCCTAATTACTCTTTCCACCACCCGATCAAGTGAGATGGAACAACCAATGCAACCAGGTAAGCATCATGGCTGATATTTGATTTCTTCCCAATTGCTTTCTGATGCGCGGGAAAAGGGAAGAATCGAAAGGCAACTCCCATGGAAACTTGGAATCAAGTTCACTGCTGACAAACTTGCAAAGCATGAATTGGCTAGATGACTTCAAGAATACTGCAAAAGGATCTTCATAAGCATCACCATTGATTTCCATTAACACATTATTGCTCTGGTCCAAGTAATCTTCATATCTTGATATTAAAATTTTCCTCACATATGTGTTGTCTTTCTTTGGTGATAGCAGTAGGCTGTCAAAAGGATCCTGAATTTCGTGAAGAACCAAACTTTGTTGCTGATTCCAAACAGAACCAAAGCCTCCTTTATCAATCTCCTCATATGACTGAAAACTTTGGTATGGGCTATGAAATGAACAATCTGTTAAACAAGAAAATGAAGGTGACCTTTGAAACAAATGATTATCAACATTCTCTTTTGTCGCATGGTTCGCTGATGAAGAAGAATTTTTACAGCAAACAGAATTTAAAACATGAGCAAAAGGATCATCAAAAACTTGAGGAGACTGCTGCGATATTCATCTTTTTCTTTAGAGATATTATGAAGATTTTGCCTTATAAACTGAAATGATTCGAAACAAAAGGGTACAAAATCCTCTTGCATCATTAAATCATGTATTTCGGCTGCCCCACCTTCATCTGTAATCTGACCTTGAATTGTGTTTGGTGGCTGCAAATCTGGTTCTGTATCCAAAATGATTTCATCAATCATTTCAGGGGAAGATTTCTTATTAACGACCTGCTCAAGAATTTCGCCATCTGTCTCATCCTCAACATTAAAACTGAGAGATTGTTGATTTCCTACAAGCTGTTCATTTGAAGATTTACTATGCAATTTACCCCTCAAAAACTGAAATGATTCAAAACAGAAAGGTAAGGAATCTTCTTGTATCATTTGATCGCATGTGCCAGCTTCCATGTCTTCATCTGCAACTCGACAATTAATGGCATTTGGGGGCTGGAACTCTGAATATAAGAAGTTTGGAACAAAGTTTTCATCGCCCTCAAGAGGATCCAAATCAAGTCTTGTCAACAGCTGATGTCTGATTGCATGGAAATTATCTCTGATGAACTGACATGAATCAAAGCAAAAAGGAAAATATCCTTCACTTACTTCAAAATCTGTTGCGCTTTCCTCATCATCTCCATAGTTGATATGCATCGGTTGATCACTGTACTCGAGCTGCTGTAAGAGAACTTCCTCATCCCACAAACTAGCTGCTGATTTGTTTGCAAGATTAGCTTCTGTTTGGAGAGCATAATCATCATCATCATACTGATCAAACTGAGGAAAATCGTCAATATAAAACACATCATCAAGCATACATGTCATATCAACAGGTCTTTCTTCTCCCAGATGATCTACAAAACAATCCTTATGACAACTGAGATAAGAAACAATATGTTTTTGTTCAGCCACTTGTTCATGAATGTCATTTTCATTTTTTGTAGTCATTTTCCGCACCATCTCTTCTACTGCACTCACCAAAATGTCAAGCTTTTCCTCCAAAGGTGTAGTTTTCTCTGGATCCACATTTTTCATCTGTTCTTCTTTCAACCTTGCCCTTCTAATCAGAAAATGAGTCTCTACATTTACTGTATTGTTCTGCATCTCTTCAAGTGTTGCGACATTCTTTTCTCTCAGCTGACACTCCATTTCCAGATCAAAGGCACCCGGGTAGTGCAAGAGAGAAGATCTGGGAGGGGGTCTTATATCAACAAGCATTGAATAATAAACTTGATTAAATTTGGCTGAAAACTATTGTACTATCTCCCCTGGCAGTCTTTTCAGCTGATTATACTCTTCTACGATAAGGAAAAGGTTCTGTCCGATCCTCCACCTGTCAAGAAAAACTTTGATGAACTGCTGTAAATCTGAGATACTCACATCAGGCAAGGCTTTGAACCAACTCTTGACTTTGCCTTGCAAAGAAAGAGCAAAAAGCCTTATACTGACATCTTCTTCATCAATTTCAAAAAGGTCTAGAAAAGTCTCAACATTTTGCACATGTTGCTCAGAATTGACATTCTTACATTCACCGTCAAATCTTGGCAAGTATAGATCATAGTTTTTTGGGAAAGCATGAAGAACAGAAGGTAAAACAAGAGGTTTATACCTATCTGGGATTATAACAGCTGTAGGAATATATACAAGAGCTATGGGATTAGTTTTGTTTTCTTTAGGCTCATCACTTTGCAGAGAGTCATCATAAGATCTAGGAAAAGTAAGGAGGCCAGGATCAAAGGGAAACTCACTATTTACACTTTTTGAATAGATCGAGTGAAGATTTTGATCACCTTTATCATACAAAAAATTCTGAAAAACTTTCAGGGCAGCTTCAAGAACATCAAAGAAGTAATTTACAAGAAAGCAGAGTAGAACTTGAATACCATTCCACTTTGGATACCCTAACTTTGTGTAAGATCCTTCCATTTTCTCAAAGAAAGAGTTAGTCCTCCAATGGAGTCACCATGAAGCACTGATTGCTGGATTCTTCAGTGAATGGAGTTGCTAGGTGAATGATTTCAGCCGTCTTCTGTTTAATCGTTGTCCACCATCAACCATCAGATCTAAACTTAATACATGTACTAGGGCAAGACAATCTTCAAGCAAACTGTTTTTGTTCCCCAGTGGAATCGCCACTATGTTAGAGCCTAAATATGCCTTAGGCTGAAAGAAGGAAAAATTCAGGGTAACCACAAACCACGCTCAGTTTGGTAGCTAGCCCTACCAGAACAGGAGAGGGCTCTCTCCGGGTCACGCTCAATGAGGAATAAACAATATGGTATGAGATGACTTAAACTGAATACTAATTTTAGGCTAGTAAATAGATATGGAAAAAGGTAATTTTTGAATGGCTTAATTTTTTGGGCTGTGTGGGACCAAAGGACCGCATGAGCTAGGAAATTAAATCGAAGACACATAATATTTCGTGAGGCAAGATAGACTGGAGGTTTAGCAATCAGATTTAAATAAATTGGAATGGAAATACTGTTGAGAAAAGCTAAAAAGGGCATATGCATGAATCCTTTTCAGATAGAAGAAAATACACAAAATATGAATGCTTTACAAGGCAGAGCATAAACTGAATTCTACCTCTTCTACTTAAGAGCATTCAACCAGAAATGATTATGAATGGATGGTAAACATAACAGAATACATATGAAACATAGAAAGAAAAACACATTTGCTAAACTCACACCACAGGGATCTCATGAATCAGAGCTGCATCATTCTATTAATTTCCAAGCCAAAACTGTACAATGAAAGTGCTGAGTTTTTCTCCACGCTATTCCCAGAAACTCCAACCCTTTACAAATGACTTTCAATACAATAAATAAGCTCAGAAGTGGGAAAGAAAATCGATGAAGATAGGGAGTCGTTTAATCATCATTAATGAACTGAAGCTGAAGAGCCAACCGTTTGCCAGCGTTACATTTTCCACCCAAATGACCGATGGAGAGGTCTGGGGACTCAAAACTAGCCCAAATTTCTTCTCCATGCACCATCAGTCATGATTTTTCATGCCAAATCCAATGATGTAAATTTTTTTCAATTTGGATCTCCCTAGCAAAAGCGCGTGCCACGTGCGCGGCGCATAGGGAAGTGGCGCGACGCATTGGGCTTGAGGCACGACGCATAGAGTCTGTGCGTAGCAATTTCTGCAGGAGACTTTTGGAGGCCTTCCTAGTGTCCAAATTGGGCGCATGATAGCGCGTTGGAAAGGTATTTGAGTCTAATTTCCAACCCAATCAGAATTTTTCAATTTGGAGTTCATTTTCTATGTCAAAAATCAAATCTACCAAGACTGGTTAAAATGTACCAAATGAGGCTGCCTCAAGGCAGAGTGCTATTGCAGTCAACTTTTGAAGGTGTTCCTCAACTCCAAATTGAGCTCATGATAGCTAATTGGAAAGATACTTGTGTCTAGTTATAATTTTACTCATCAAGCAAGTCATTTGGCTAACGAAGCTAGGAGAAAACTTTATTTTCCTAATGTCACTTTAGAGGTGCATCAATTCTCCTGAGGCAATTGTATTTTTGACATTTCTCTAAAACCATGACACCTGTGTAAAAAGTGAAGGAGGTTTTTATTCCTTGGTCTATTATGGACAAAAACCTCTCTCATTTTTCCAAAATTCATCTTTGTGTGCTCAGAAACATCATTTGAGTGAATTATTGAGCCTTCCTCTGGCCTGCAAGTATTATTGAAGCACTTTGAGAAAAACAATTTGCAAACCCTAGCACTAATGACCAAGTTCTTATCAAGCGATAAAAACAAGACTGTAAATGTTTTCAAGACTGTCTTACTGAACTTTAATAAACAGATCTGAGCCAATAAGACATGGCATAAGGAATAAATGAGTGACCAGGTCCTTCTGTCAGAATATGGCATGCTCCTAAATGGAATGCAGGTGATCGAGTAGAATGGGACACCTAAAAATGAAATGCAAAAAGAGTTTTGATCTCTGAGCAGGACTGACAAGACCGACTCTAGCAGGTGTAGAATAGAATGAAACAATAGGCATATCAACATCACAGTGAAAGAAGTTTTGATGTGGGTGACTAGGTATTTCTACGACTACAACCATATAAGCAAATGTCCCTCAAGCAAGCTAAGAAGGATAATAAATTATCACCAAAGTATTATGGTCCGTACAAGGTGTTGCAAAAGATTGGTACTATGTGTAGAAATTTTGAATAATATAACACTTATTCATAGAGATTATCCTGATTATACACTATTTGCGGAATGCATGCATAATACATAACCTCCTCTATGTTGATCATCAATTTGCAGAATAAAAAATGATTGCATGCGCACATTGAAACATCAATCACACATATCAACACAGTATGTAATGGGGAAAGCATACAGCTGAAAACCCCCAACTATCTATATATTATAATGATAGAGAACATGTAACAATACATTGTACAATACTCCTCACAAGTACTCAGTACTATCTCCACCTGCTACACACAAACTAGCTCAGATCTGAATCAAGTCACAGGTACAAATCTCCACTATTTTCCTGCCTCTACTGCGCAATCCAAAATTGAGAATGGATCTGATCCAAGTTCAAATTTCCTTGGTTTGTATTGCGCAATCCTCATTGGCAATCTCAATCATTAATTGTGCAAATCTCATGCACAACTATAGTCACAACTGATAGTAGTCTCCACCTCTTACACCTGTCTCCACTGAACTGTCCATGCACTGAGTTAACTGATGTATTATTTAGTTTCTTTATGATTTAATAATTAGTGAATTAATTAATAATTAATTCACACCACTCATCACTAGTGTATTTGGCAGTTAGACTAAATACAACTAGTTCAACTAAGTCAAACTGAACACAACTCCATCAACTCCTCAACCAACTCCACCAAACTCGATCACTTGAGTTCTAACTGAAGTCCATCATGCAATAGCTCAACTGACCCATAAGAAAAGCGTATTTCCTTCTGGCAGTTGCATGTGCCACATCCGTAGCTCGAACTGAAGTGCTCCAAGAGGATAAGATAATGTTTATAGTCCAAATATTATTAAGAGCTAATAATATTCGACTGTTCTATTTTTAGACAAGCAGTCTAAAAATAGACTCCGCCCATATGTCTAAAAATAGAAGTCCATATATTTTTGACCAACATGACCAATCATCCACAAGTAGCATCCTGCAACTCATAGACCATGATCCATATGTCTAAAAATAGACATAGTCTAAAAATAGACTTTGTGCCAAAAATAGCCTGCGGGCCCACTTAGTGAAGGCGACTCCTTTCCACTAAGCTCCATCATCTTGTTGCATTTTTAACACTCCCTCTCAACAAGGTATGGATTATCTACAACCCCTATCCTGCCTCGGTGGTATTCGAGTTTGCTCCTGGTGAGCGCCTTCGTCAAGATATCAGCATCTGGATCCTCCATGGGAATGTATGAAAGTAACATGATTCTTCGCTGCACAAAATCTCTGATATGATGGTACCTAATGTCGATGTGCTTGGATATATCATGAAATATTGGATTAGCTGAGAGTTTAATGCAACTCTGGTTATCACAATAAATCACCGTAGGCTCCAAGTGTGACCCGAACAACCCGACCAGGATCTTCCTCATCCATATAGCCTCGCATGCAACCAAACTTGTTGCCATATACTCGGCCTCTGCTGAACTGAGTACCACGGATCTCTGCTTCCTACTGTACCAAGAAACTGCTGTCGACCTGATACTGAAGATCCCTCCAGATGTGCTCTTTCTATCCGTTGGACTCCTTGCCCAATCTGCATCGATAGCTTCACCTCATCCTCCTGTCTGTACCACAATCCATATCCCGATGTGCCTATGAGATAACGCAATACATGCTTGCCTGCCTTCCAGAAGAGCTTGGTTGGCTTAATCATAGCCTGTGAAAGCTGGTTAACAGCATAACATATATCGGGTCGTGTATTGACCAGATACATAAGCGACCCCACCAACTGTCGATAAACAGTGGCATCCACTACCTCCGCTGAAGTAGCATCTTCATTCCTCCAACCTCCAGGAAGAGGAGTATCAACAGGCTTGCAGCCATGCATGTTGAACTTTTCCAGTATCTCCTGGGCATACTTACCCTGAGAAACAAATAGTCCATCACCGCGCTGCCAAATTTCCAATCCCAGGAAATAATGGAGGAGGCCCAAGTCCTTCATCTCAAACTCTCTAGAAAGATCCTCTTTGCGATTAAGTATCAACAGCTCATCTCCTATCAAAATCAAATCATCTACATAAAGTACAATGATAAGCAACTTACCCTCCACCACAATCTGGTATAGGTTAGGATCCGCCTCACTCTTGGAGAATCCAAGTTCGGTGAAATAATTGTCTATATGTGTGTACCAAGCACGAGGTGCTTGTTTCAACCCATACAACACTCTCTTGAGCCTGCACACATGCAACTCGCTGCTAAAGATCTCAAAACCTTCGGGTTGCTCTATATACGCCTCCTCCTCAATGACTCCACTGAGGAATGTAGTCTTCACATCCATCTGATGAATGTGCCACCCCATCTACGCTGAGAGAGAAAGAATCGTCTGTATGGAAGAATACCTTGCGACAGGTGCAAAGGTCTCCTCATAATTGATCCCCTCTATCTGTGAGAAGCCTTGGGCAACAAATCTTGCCTTGTACTTCTCCACACTCCCATCAGCTGCCTGCTTCACTTTGTAGATCCATCTCGAACCCACCACTAATTTCCCCTCCGGTCTTGGGACAATCTCCCATGCACTGTTTCTGACAATCGAATCATACTCTTCCACCATAGCATCTACCCATGCGGGATCCTCCACAGCTTCCTCGAAAGAGGATGGCTCAGTCACGACACATTTTCTCACAAGAGCCATGTATCCAGTGTACCGATCAGGTGACTGTCTCTGTCTGCGCTGTCCTGTAGGTGGTCCTACAACCTTCTCTGCATCTTGAGCCAGTCGCTCAGCTTCTGTAGTGCGCTTTCGCCCTCTAACGGTTGGCATTGCATGAGTGGTCTCTTCCACTCCATGAACTTCATCTTGTGGCTGATCCATGTCTTGAAGCTCATCCTTAGGAACTAATAGCTCCTCATCTGCATGCAAGTGTGGCTCCCTCTCAAGCGAACACTTCATGGCTTTCTCCTCCTGAAATTTGATATCCCGTCGCACAACAGTGTTGCGACTGTCTGGCAAATACACACGATAGTTATGGGGCGTATCAGTGTACCCCACAAATATCCCAACCTCTGCGGTCAGCTCCAGCTTCTTCTTGGCATCCTTCATCACATGCATGTAAACAGGAGAACCAAAAATCCTCAAATGGGAAATATCAGACCTCTTACCAGAATAAGACTCCTCGGGTGTACTCATGCCAAGTATCTTGTGAGGACAACGGTTTTGCACATATAATGCAGTATTGCATGCCTCCACCCACAAGTGAAGGGGTAGGCCCTGATCATGCAACATCGCCTGTGAAGCACCCATGATCGTTTTGTTCTTCCACTCAGCAATCCCGTTCTGCTGTGGGTTATGGGGAGCTATGAGCTCTCTTTGAATCCCTTCTGCGCTGCAGAAGTCCTTGAACTCGCCAGAGATGAATTCACGACCATTCTCGCTCCTAAGAACCTTCACCTTCTTCCCTGATTCCTTCTCGACCAGTGCTTTGAACTCACAGAACTTTGAGTATGTCTCACTCTTCTTCTGCATGAAGAAGATCCAACACTTTCGAGAGAAATCATCAACAAAGATCACATAGTACTTGTGCTTTGCTGTCGAAGCTACTGAGAAAGGTCCACACACGTCTGTGTGAATTCTCTCAAGGATCGTTGTGGCGCGACTATCCTTCTCATGAAAGGTGGATTTCACAATTTTTTCCCAAAGTACACCCCTTGCACTGATCTGACTGCACAAGAGTGCCTTTAGGAAGCCTAGTAGAAATCTGTTGCTGTATATTCAAGGCTCCATGGTGAAGGTGGCCCAATCTCCTGTGCCACAGCTCACCATCATCTCGGCTCACCAATCCTTCTGCCTTGCATGCCATTGCTGCGCAGCCATATACATGCAATTGATAAAGGTTCCTGACTCGAACCCTATCTTCCGGGTTTCTCCAGTTGTCTTACTGCACATGAAAGCCTTTCCCTCGTTGAAAACAACATCATATCCCTTGTCTTCTAACATCGCAACAGAGATAAGATTCTTCTTCAATCCTAGAACATGCATCACTTCCTTCAATATGAAGGGTTTACCAGACTCCCTCTCAAAGGAAATGGTACCGATACCGGTCGCACTGTATCTACCATCATCGACCATCTCAATGTGCACTCCAAGATCTTTCTCATCCAGATCAGAAAACAAATCTCGATCTTCTGTCATGTGGAAAGATGATCCACTGTCCAAGAACCATACCGATCCCATCACACTTGATACCAAGCATGTGATCAACGAAAAATCCAGCTCAAACTGCGAGGCTAAGGCCTCTCCCGCTGCAGATCCAGCAGCTTGCTTATTTTTCTTCTTCTGCGGACAATTTGTGGCATAATGTCCGTGCTAGTGACAGTGAAAGAACTTCACCTTGGACATGTCCTGCTTCTTGCCTTTCGCACCGGAATGAGAAGCTTTCTTGTTCTTCCCCTTCTTTTCTTTGGCAGCCAAAGCGCAATTTTCTTCATCATATGCATTTGATGAAGATCCGTCCCTGGTATTCCGCATGATCTCCTCTTGCACAAGATCTGACCAAAGTCTCTCCCATCCTGGCAATTTCTCCCGACCATTAACAAAGTCCTGATAGGAATGCCAACTCTTCGGAAGACCAATAAGAGCCAAGCTCACCAAGTCCTCATCATCGACAGTCACCCCCACACTTCCCAGCTCATCCCGGCATTGGGTGAACTTCGTGAGATACTTGGGTATGTTGTCTCCTTTCTCACACTTAATGTTTCTGAGTTTATCCTTGAGCGCCAACTTCCTCTGGTCGCTATTGCTTTGGAATAATTCTGTCAATGCTTTCCACATCAAGTATGGAGAAGCCTCTCCATGCAGGCTGGATACAATGTGATCCTTCACGCCCTCTAACAGAATCCTTCGACACTTTGCTGTCTTCTTTTGACAAGCCTCAACGTGAGTAGCATCAGTAGGCTTTGGGACCTCAACCTCTATGAACTCCTTCAACCCATTGTCATCTAACACCGCCTCCATCCTGTCTTTCCATGCAATATAATTCGAGCTGCCTTCAAGGGCATCTCCAATCGCAATCTGTTGAAAGACATTTCAACTTTGACACCAAGAAAACACTGCTGCAAATTCGAATTCCACCAGCTCAAAACTTAACCGCTTCTGATCTAAAATTCGTGAGAACAAAGTATTTCTCGTACAGAGATTGATTGTATGGGCATTCACCGGATATCTCACCTTCCAAAAGAAGGATGAATCCAGAGGCTACATGGCCCGATTACAAACTCTGCCTGAAGAAATAAAATGTAATCACTTTCTGAATAATAGATCTGATGATCAACTTTGCTGTGACACCATGTAGAACTTTTGAATAATGTAACACTTATTCACAGAAATTATCGTGATTATACACTATTTTCAGAATTCATGCATAATACATAACCTCCTCTACGTTGATCATCAATTTGAAGAATAAAAAACAATCGCATGTGCACATTGAAACATCAATCGCACATATCAACACAGTATGTAATGGGGAAAGCATACAGTTGAAAACCCCCAACTATATGTATATTATAATGATAGATAACATGTAACAATACATAGTACAATACTCCTCACAAGTACTCAGTACTATCTCCACCTGCTACACACAAACTAGCTCAGATCTGAATCAAGTAACAGGTTCAAATCTCCTCCACTATTTGCCTGCCTCTACTACGCAATCCAAAGTTGAGAATGGATCTGATCCAAGTTCGAATTTCATTGGTTTGTACTGTGCAATCGTCATTGGCAATCTCAATCATTGATTGTGCAAATCTCATGCACAGCTATAGTCATAACTGATAGTAGTCTCCACTGAACTGTCCATGCACTGAGTTAACTGATGTATTCTTTAGTTGCTTTATGAGTTAATAATTAGTGAATTAATTAATAATTAATTCACACCACTCATCACTAGTGTATTTGGCAGTTAGACTAAATACAACTAGTTCAACTAAGTCAAACTAAACACAACTCCATCAACTCCTGCAGCTTCAATCGTGCACCCAGTTTTCCATGTTTCATGCTTAAAGAAGGTTATAGGTGAAAAGCTCCGAGTTCAAACAATATTGCCAGAACTAGACGAGGAAGGAAAAATAATATTGGAACCTGAAGCAGTCACAGAAACAAGAACTCGACAGCTACGAAATCGATCAATTTCAAAGTATCTCATCAAGTGGACGAACTTACCCACTGAAGATTCCACATGGGAGGACGATAATTTTATAAAGAAGCATCCAAAACTACTCAAGCATTGAGGACAACACTTTTTTGAAGGAGAGGGGCATGCTAGGTCCCTATAATACTAGTGATTCCCCCATTACTATTGTCATTTTGGACCTTATTGTTATTGTTGTGCCCCTATTGTCCCCATATTGTTATTATTGTGCCCCATAGAAGCCCACTATTGTTATTTTTGTGCACTTATATTATTATTGTTATGTCGGCCTGATTATATTGTGACCCCTTAGACTCATATATATAGAAAGGAGTTTTTGTCATTTTTATCGTCTAAGAATTGTTCATTTGTGTAATGTAAAGGAGGTTGCCCCCTCGAAGAGGTTGATTTTTAAATCGTTGATCTATATTTTCTTCTATTTTGTGACCTGGTTGCATAACACAAGATGGAGCAGAAAGAGAAGGTTAAATATTTCAATAAGAGGTTTAACCACATTTGAACAAGTTCTCAGCAGACACTATCCCTCATGACTCCATCACCATTGACTACTACACTTCTGCACTACCGACCAGTATTGCGCAGTTCGTCAAGCAAACTGCGAGACCAACATTGATAGAAAATTGTGAAGAGGCGATTCTCGTAGAGAAATATCTGTGCAATATTGGAGTCATTGTAGATGACAAATATGCTAAGGAATCCAAAGACATGGAAGGAGGGCTCAGACCTTTGAGTAAGGCTAAGGAAAAAGAAGCAAATGACATTAAGAGCCTTACTTGTCTCGTCAATTCCCTGACCACCGAAGTTGCTGAACTTAAACAAAATATGGACAAGACAACCGTGAGCAGCAGGCCTTCTAGGTACTCATCGAAAAAGAATTTAGCTTCAAACAAAAACAATAGCCATCCGACCAAATCTACACGGAGCTCCAATCTGGTTCTGAACCTTAACCATCTCACTTCAGATTCATACTGCGCATTTCAGAAGAATGTGCCCGAATTGGAACCGTGGAATGAGGAACATGGCTACACAGTTGTCCAACAACCTCATGATTAATGAGTGGGCTGAGCCTTACAACGAAGAAGAAGAAGTTCCTACATCTAATGAAGCTCCAAGTACTAGGCATGTAGTAAACATGTATCAGTGTACTCACACAACCTAGAAGACCACCACCAAGAAGGAACCTCCGAGTGATGGTCCAGCCACAAAGTAAAACAATCAATATAAATTGAGAAGTCAAGGGGTCCCCACTATGTTTGAAATATCGAGGTATAAAATGAGACTAGATATGTTAAGGATAGTAGGTTCGCCGATCATTTCAACACATAAGACTCAGAGAAAGTCCGAGAAGACAACTTCAGCGAAAAGTGTTTCCACAAGCAACAAAGACAAAAGTAGCCCTCCAGAAACCATGAACTCAGTTCCACCCCTAGATGCCTCGGTAAGTCTCCTCGCTTTGGACTATAACATTGTGGAAGACATGAAGAAAACTCGTGCAAACATCTCTCTGTATGAGCTCACAAAAATCACGAGACAACGGGATATTCTTCTACAAACAATTGGGAAAACCTCTATAGGTGATGATACCTATTCCAGCAAGGGATCAAGTAAGTCTCTTGATACTCTCGTATCTGTGCTCAATGCGCTCCGCATGGAGGAAGCAAACTCACTCTTCCCACCATTCTTGTTATCATTCAAAATTTTCAATTTCAATGTTCACAATTGCTTGGTTGACTCTGACACATCGGTTAATGTCATTCCACTCTCCATTGCTAACAATATGAATGCCTAATGGATTAATACAAGTGCGTAGATCATCCAACTAGACAGAACATGTGTACCAACAATTGGTGAACTCAGGAATGTGATTATCTGGTTATCATCTGTTGAATGAGTTCATCAATGCATAAATATTGTAGTTTCTCAACATAGACTGGTCAATAAATCTTCAAGGATACTTTGCCACTAAGTGGTCACACTTATGGCTTCTGTATAAGGGCATGAACAACCAGATTTGAGTATTGTCAGAGATGTACATGAAACACAATGTGACTCCCTTGGATGGAGAAAATGAACCATTGGATTTCACAAAACTTATGTTTGAAAATTACTTTCTGGAGACACAGTTGGGGTGTTATCTTGCAGATCCATTCCCTGCCCCACTAGACACACACTTGTGTCTCCTTCCATGCCAAACTAGCGAGAATGAAAATTGTACAGTAGTAGAAGTAGTGATAGTAGTACTATTTCAGTAAGCAGTCCTTGTACAGATGATATGTGGACCATGTACTTTCATAGATTCAAAATGTAGGAGGGCTCTGGAGCCGGTTGTCTTTTAAAAAACCTGCTACAGAGAAAACACTTAATCTCTAGTCGCTTGGAGTTTGAGTGAACGAACAACACTGTCGTGTATGAAGCACTCATCATGGGCTTAGAGAAAGCCATCAACCTTAAAGTTGATGTTCTAAAAGTGGTAGGTGATTTAGAGATAATGGTGCGTTAGGTACGTAACACTATACATGGTGTGTCACCTCATCTTAAAAGTTATCAACAAGAGGCATGGTGAATCATCTATCAATTCTAAGATTTTAACATTATTCAGTACCAAGAATGTGTAATGCAGTTGTAGATGCCTTGGAAAATGCAGCTGCTAGGATGTCACCGTTAAGGGTTAGATTTACTTGAGATTTTTTATAAACCATCTATATTGGATAAAATCACTAATTTATGTGTTTTTGATGATGATTAACAAATACTACATTTCATGGCTAACGCTGATGTCTTCGAGGATGCAATAATAGACGAGGACGAGCACGAACAATCTCTACAAGATGTAGTCGCAAAGGCAACCTCATCCCAAGGGTGTGGTATCACTTGAGAGGCTCTATGACTTACAAAACCACTTTTAGGGACCTATGAATTCCAAAACCAATAGATATACGTTGTTGCATGAATAGATCAATTTGGGAATGGAAAAGGATCTGAAGTTTGTGAATATTAGTACATGTTGTACATCACAAGGAAGGTAGGATTTCATCCACCTTTCCAAACAATACTGTGATGTATTTGCGTGGACATATGATGATCTCAAGACATATGACACGTGAATAATCCAGCATGTCATACCACTCAAGGATGGGGCTCCCTTAGAGTCTTTTTGCCCCTTTTAGTTGTTTGACCCATTGTCATCTTTTGGCATGTTGATTTCTTTATCATGCTTGCGTTCCTATTATGGTAATGTTGAAGGTTTGAATTTGTGTTTTTAAGTTGTCCTAGCTATGTAAACATCAGTCACACTCATACACAAAGTTGTAAGCACTGTCACACAAGTGTCATCACGGTTGTCCTAAGTTCTATCTCGAGTGTCGCACTTGTCGCTTTTAGATCTAGACAATATCACGAGGGTGATGCTTTGTCTTATTGTTCTAGTGGTCTATGTGGTCATGTCATAGAAGTATGCTAAGTGTGTGATCACAATGTCAAGTTCCTCAAACATTCACTTGCCTCCCACACTTAGCCATTTTCCTGAAAATACTTCCGATCAGACAACCTCACTTCACCAGACCCCAATTGAGTTGCACTGCGTAGTCTCAACCCTCAGTGATGTTGCTATGTTGCCTAGAACTATGTAGTGCGCAAATACTATCCTCTAGGGAAGTTGCACTACACAATCCCAGAGTTGAGCATCTTGCCTTACTTCCCAGAATTGTGCAGAAGGCACCCCAAGCCTAACCTGAACTACACATTTCTCATGATCAGTCATCAATCCTTCTCCCAGCCTGTTGGAACCCTGCAATGCGTAGAGACCTGAGCTTGCTTTACCTCTAAGAACTACGCAGAGGTGTCCCCTAGTGTCATACCTCTGCTGAGACTCATTGATCCTAAAAACTATGAAGAACTATCGTATTTGGCCTCTCTACTGTCCTGCCCTGTCTTCCCTTAGAAAATTATGTAGACTTTCCTCCCAGGGTCTCACCTTGCAGCTCCCACTAATGATCTCAATTGCGTAAACGTGCCTCCCAGTGGCCTCTGCGCAATATTTCCTGACAGTGAAGACTGTGTTCCAGAGTTCCTCAATCGAGCCTAAGCTGCGCACTACGCAGTCTCCCTCCCTGTCACTTGGAACTACGCAATTCAAAATTGTTGAGCCATCTTCCCAGCCTATCATTAGTCCTCAGACCATTCAATGGTTAACAATGCATCAACTTAGACTAGGAGGTTTTAGCTTTTATGTTGTTCTGTCATGACTGAAATGCAGGAACATGTGCACTATTAGATCATGGCGAGATGATGACGGAGATGAAGAAGGAGCGAACATACTAGGAGACTTGCTTGTAGTTGGATGGATAGAAGAAGCTCATCAAGAACAAGCAAAGGGAACACATGCATGCAACCATTTTTCAACACCAAGATCATTGAAGACCTCACAACATCAATCAATGCGAGGAGAAAAGTCAACACATCCAAGAACACATCCATCACTCAGCAGCAATAACAACTTAACATTGCTACCACAACCAACTAGTCCATGTCAGCAGTGTCATGAGTTGTCAAGGCCACATCATTATTACGAGCCATATTTGCTGTAAATCGAATGTAATGTAAAGTGAAATTCCAATGGACACACATAAATATGAAGAGTCATGTCATTTGAAAATTCATAGGAAGTTGAACGGTCATGAGGGTAGTCCAAGAGTCACAAGGGTCAAGAATCACCCTTGGTTATATATACCCCTCCCATTGTATGAGCAAGGAATTTTCACCTTTCCTCCTCCCATGATGTATTGAGAGTTTTCAAATAGTTCTTTGAGGAGCAAGGAGTGGCTCCAATGTCCCAGTACTGGGGCTAGTGATGTAGGGTGTACATACGTGTCTTGGAACTTTTGCTTAAAAAAAAATCCTGTTAAGGCCATCACGTTTTCATCATGTTTTGTAGATGTTTGTAAGACTATTATTTCAACATTTATAATTCATGTTTGTTTCACATGTACTAAGATAGTTAAACTATTTCTGTTGTTTTAGTACTTACCTTGTTGGGAATGTGTTGTATTGGTTATCACTTTGTCTCAGCCTTGTGGACTACTCCACAGGATACCAGACAAACCTTCCTTGTTTACTGGTTATAATGACCGTCACATCTGTTGTGGAATACTCTACTAGATGGTGGATGGGTCTTCCCTTGTACTTTAGTTTTAACGACTGTCGCATCTGCTGTAGAATATTCCACTGGATAATGGATAGACCCTTATGGTTCGCGTGTGTCTCTTCCTGGGTGGTACTATTACCTCTCACTTAGAGGCTCACTTTACTTTCCCCCTTTTGAAAGTAAGAGAACCTAGAGATAGTTACATTACGCACTCACAAGGCACACTCACCTAGATTTTTGAAGATACCAATGTAACACTCTCATATGCTGAACAATAAGTGCTAAGGTAAATCTCTAAGTAAATGGAAACTGTGCCATCATACCCGATGGGACTCCTACACCAAAGGGTGTGAGGTCTAATTGGGACTTCATATCAGGGAGATCCCTTGAATGTTGGCGGATCCAACACTATCAACATTTCTAGTGCTAGAAGGAGGGCCGCCAATAGTTTACGGATGATTGAACCAATGACCCCACTCATCCATCATCTGGTCAAGGAAGTAACATTCACTCCCTCTCCCCTACACACAATTTTGAATTTGTTCATTTCTCACCTCCTAGACCAGAATGTGAAATTCCGTATCATCATATCCAAGTTGTCCATCCCATCACCTGTCAATTTACAAAATTTGTTGGACTGATTCTGAGAGTGTACGCTCTTTGATATTATCAGAGGAAGAAAAAGACTACCCCCACAGGAGTGGTAGTTTCATCTTTCGAAGAAGCGATCTTCGCCACTCTTGAAGAGATGGAAGAAGCTGTGGAGAAAGAAGAGGAACCCCAATCTTTTGAAAGGAAGAAGAAGACAAACTCTTACTCTCGGGCTCAAGTTCCGGTGGAGGAGGCGTAGGGTAAGGAAACGAAGGAGGAGGAGAAGAGGAACAAGAACCAACATATTCAGAGAGAGAATAATCAGATTTAGAAGAGGAGGAGGAGGAAGATAGAGAGGAAAACATGGCCGAAAAAAAATCTGGAATGGATGACTCAGGGCCCATTGGCACTTCCAGGTGTCCTGCACAAGACACCGAGACACACAGAGAAGCTCTTGATGAAATATGACCCTGACAAGACAATGAAGGTAGAAGATCACTTAGACACATTCTAACTACATTTGCAAACACTCAAGGTACATTACGATGACGTTTTATGAAAACTGTTTCCATGTACCTTGGATGACAGAGCGACTGTATGGTACCAGAACCTTCCACCAAATTCCATACAGAACCGAGGGGTGTTCAAAAGGATCTTTCTTGAAACATTTTCTGAACACAATACCCTCGCCATGTTGCTAAAGGATTTGGGTTGTCTATAGATGGAGTAGAAGAGAAGGTTAAAGATTTTAATAAGAGGTTTAATCAAAATTTGAACAAGTTCTTAGCAGAAACTAAACCTCACGACTCCATCACTGTCAACTACTGCACTTCTGCACTGTCGACTAGTATTGCGCAGTTCGTTAAGCGAGCTACGAGACCAACATTGACAGAAAATTGTGAAGAGGCTATTGCCATAGAGAAAGGCCTGCACACAATTAGAGTCATTATATATGATGAATCTGCTAAGGAATCCAAAGACACGGGCAAGAGGCCTTATACCTCTGTGAGTAAGGTGAAGGAAAAAGAAGCAAATGACATTGAGATCCTTACGTGACTCGTCAAGGCCTTGACCACCGAAGTTGGTGAACTTAAACAACAGACGAAAGAGAAAACATGAGGAGCAGGCCTTCCAGGTACATGCCGAAGAAGAATGTAGGTTCAAGCAGCAGCAACGACCAACCGACCAAATCTACACAGAGCTCCAATATGGTTTTGAACCTTGACTAGCTCATGACAGATTCATACCACACATTTCACCATGAGAAGCACTCAGAAAGAATGTGCTCGGAATGGAACCATGGAATGAGAAACATGGCTAGGTAGTTGTCCAAAAACCTCACGGTTAATGAGCAGACTGAGCCTGACAACAAAGAAGAAGAAGCTTCTACATCTGATGAAGCTCCAAGTACTGGGCATGTAGTAAACATTTATCAGTGTACTCGCACAACCTAGAAGACCACCACCGTGAAGGAACCTCTGAGTGTCAGTTCAGCCCCAAATAAAAAAAAATCGATATAACTTGAGAAGTCAAGGGGTCCCCACTATGTTTGAGATATTGAGGGATAAAATAAGACCAGATATGTTAAGAACAGTAGGTCCACTAGTTAACTCAACACAAAACACTCAGAGAAAGTCTAAGAAGACAACTTGAACAAAAAGTGTTTCCACAAGCAACAAAGACAAAAGAAACCCACTGGAAACCATGAACTTAGTTCCACCCCCTGACGCCTCGGTGAGTCTCCCCTATTTGGAGTATAACATTATGGAAGACATGAAGAAGACTTATACAAACATCCCTCTGTATGAGATTAAAAAACTCATGAGTCAATGAGACATTATTCTACAAACACTTTTTCAAACCTCTATAGGCGACGCTACCTCTTCCAACAAGGATCAAGTAAGTATCCTAACACTCTCGCATCTGTGCTCAATGCGCTCCGCATGAAGGAAGAAAACTCACTCTTCCCACCATTCTTGTTATCATTCAAAATTTACAATTTCAATGTTCACAACTACTTGGTTGATTCTAGCGCATTGGTTAATGTCATGGCACTCTCCATTGCTAAGAAGATCAATGCCCAATGGAGTAAGACAATTGCACAGATCATCCAACTAGAAAGAACATGTGTACGAGGAATTGATGAACTCAGGGATGTGATCATCCGGTTATCATCTGATGAACTATTACATAGTGTATTTTCATGCTTCCTACACTTCCCTATGACATACCTCGAAGTGCTCGAAACATGACCATAATGCAGTGTACTCATTCATATATGCATTTCAGATCCTTCCTAAGACATTGATTGGAAAATGCCTTGAGCTTCCCCTGAAGGAAATAACTCTTAAACCCTAATTTGAGAATCATCGCCCTTATGAGGCTAAAAAAAGCGATGATCACTTGTTACACTGTACTTGACCAACGATGGCATCACTCTATTCACTTGTATACCCACAATGATCCTAAAAATGAAATTTTTCGAAAGAGGATGAGAAGCTTCGTGATCTAGAAGCTTCCAGAATGGCGAGCTGGAGGTTGTTTGGATTGCTATTTGTTTTAGCATGCCTTTTTGTGTCTTGCATAAACATTGAGAGAAGCACGAAAAAGACCGTGATACAAGCGGTTCAGGTTCCTCAATAAAGGAGATCAGAATAGCATCAGAACGAGGTAGTCCATCTCCTTCATTCTTCTCTTCAATTGTAACCTAGGAAGATGTCTAGTTGATTATCACTTCAATTGCTAGACCCACTCATTGGGCTAGAGGGATCGTCTCTATCCGTAGAGAGGATTAACCTTGACAAAAAAATGGTGACTCCACTGGGGAGCCTATGATCCTTTCCTTTCAATTCTTCACCTTGTCTTTTGATGAGTTTGATCAACCATCCATTCCCAGACTTCATTGCTTGTCTATAGCCAGTCTCACTTTTTGGTAAATGCTTGAAGGTTATTGATTTGAGCTGTTCTTGAAGATTTTGTGTTTTTTCTTTGTTTTTCTCGACCATCACATTTTTTTTCCCTGATAGTCACGATGATATCACGGATGTGTTGATTATAGTAGTGATGATCGCTGCTTTTCTCTTAACAGGTGTGATGATAGCAGAAGTTAAAGAAATTTAGGGTTTGTCTTCTTGTTTTCAGTTCTTTTTACCTTCTCCTAGTGATTTACTAGTGTGATTTTAGTTGACTCTTTTATTGTCTGGTTATAATTGCCTCTTAACTTGGTTTAAGTATGTTTGAAGTTTGATTAGCCTTTTAGGGTTTCTAGGTCTTCTAGGTCATCCTTCATCCACTCGTTGGTCTTCTCATTAGAGATCAATTACCTGTGTTAAAGAGTCTTTTGTGTGTTTGGGCGTCCTTTGCAAATCACTTTTGGTTCTTGAGTCTTAAGTTGTTTTCATTAGTGTCGGATTGAGTAGATACTGTGAAAGTCGCTTAAGTTCCATTTGACAAACAATAGATTACAAATTGATTGTCTCATTTGAATCGAAAGGAAGTGTTTTCTTTGAGTTTGTGTTTCGAAAAGCGAAAGTGAAAGTGTTTATCTTTTAAATAGTTTTTGAAGCATTTTTTGTTGCATTCAAATCATTAATGTGAAAGAGATTTTCATGTTTGTTGGCTTGCTTGCATTCTCTTTTACTTTTTTGCACTAGATTACATTGATTGCACTAAAGTGAAAATAAAAAAAATAAAAAAATCATCATTATATCTTAAGGTAGTTCGCTTTAAGGTTTTTGTTTTGGAATTGCATTTTCTTATGATATGAAAGATTAGATTTCATGTTTTGCATTTAGCATTTGAAAATTGTCATTGATGCATTTTTTCTTGTTTGATGCATGATTCGAGTGTTTCTCTTCCCTACATAGGTAGCTTTCATCGAATGAAAGGATTTCAATTTCGTCATCTAGTTGCATTTTAGGAATAGGTAACATCGTTAAGGACTTGAAATCGAAACATAATTTCAAGATCAACTTTAAAATCTATCAATTAATCTAAGGAGAATTTGAAACATTAACGCTCATACTTAGTGGTCTAGGCTAGAGATGTGTTCCAGCGTCTATAAAACTCAGCAGCTGTCATTTTCTCTTGCATTAGATAGCGCTAGCATGGACTTGTGCTTCCCATACCGTCGATTATATAAAGGGATACCCTCATAGATTGCAAACCTTTATCCATAGGAAGATGATTCTGCCGCCCTGTAACCGTGATACACCAAACAAAACATTCGGGGATATTGCCTGCACGTACATCAAGTCCTTGGTAAATTTATTTGCTAAGGTGTATATTGTAGTTCACGGTTACTTGGTAATCCTTTTTTGCATAGAGTACCTCAGTAGTCATTTTTATCTTTTATGACTCCTTAAATTTGAAAAGATCATTGAGTACTTGTCCTTTCAAGCTCGCTAAACCAATGAAAGTGACTAGAGTCACCTTTTCGTCCTTTTCTTGACTCTTAAAACATGAAAATGCAAAGTTTTTGTTTCAAATTCTAAAGTTAATTGTCCGCCTAATAACATCCTTCCTGTGGAAATAATCCTTAGTAGATATTAGGTTGATACCAATGGAAAAATTTCCTGAGTCTAGCAGTCAAGGAAACCCCTCTAACAGGAATCCTAGTCCTTTTCCTTCTTTTGGAAATACTGGTGCTCCTTATATGGCAATGTTGTCCCTTCCTAGATTGACCATTGGTCTACCTGTTTGGTTATTTTCAACCTCGGTGGTTCCAAGTGTCCAAATTGATTTTCAATTGAGTTCTCCTCCACCTAAACCATATCAACCTCATGTTGATCCTAAAGTTGACCCCTCACCTTAATCGCCTGGTGAAATTATGGATTCTAGTAATCAGGAAGCTAAGAAGAGGAAGAGGATGGTGAAGAAGAAGCAAAACAAGCAAGGGGGCAACCAAATAATTTTTTTTACTGATGCAACTAATGAATAAAAGTCTTCCAATCAGCCCTAGAAAGTAAATTCCCTTGCATGTTATGTAAGGGTGACCACCTTCTTCGGAATTGTCCTAGTATTCCCAAGGTCTTAGAAGTGTGGTCTATAGGTTCACATCGACCTTTATATTAGCCTCTCACGGTCATGCTAGTGATAAACCTTCAGCCAGTAAAGCTCATGGGAAAAAGGGAAAAGTTAAATTCCCTTGTAAGTTGTGTGAAGGTAATCATCTCATTCACCTTTGTTCTCTTATGGATGAATATTCCAAAGAGTTGGAAAACCTTACAACTTCTCAACCTCGTCTTCCGACTAGGTATCATAAGCTTTCCCCTGATCCTTCACTAGTTGATCCTCTGATTGATCAAAATTCATCTCTGGTTAACCCCAATCTCTCTGAAAGTAAGTCTCGTGAGTCCATTCTCGACAAACCCTCGGTTGAGAAACCGAGAAAATTGACTCCACCTTCAGTTAATCATACCTTTCTGGTAGAGAGTGAACCTCATACTACTTAGGTTCTTCTAGTTTCTTCAGTTTTCAGTGAGCTGGAGGTAAATCCTCCTATTCCCGAGGTGCATGAGAGCATTTCTCTGTTCCCATCGAGCACGAGGGAAACTCTCGCATTCCTATGACACCCCCTCCAAGTAGTTTGGTCACCTCTTTTGATTGGAGTCGACTAGCAGGATATCGTCTTCCGTCTTATGTGCCTTTCCAGATTACAGTATAGGCTTACCATATGGCTACACCTAACATAGTCATAGACGAGGGTGCATCTGTTAGCATCCTATCCTCAATTGCTTGGAAAGCTTTAGGTTCTCCTCAGCTTGTCCCCGTCACCCAGAATCTGTTAGCTTTTAACAGAGGAACCAAGCAACTGTTAGGGATCCTTCCTAGGTTACCTATTACTTTGGGAGGAAAGATGTCTATATAGATGTGATGGTTGTCCAAGGCCCTTTATATTTTAATCTACTCCTTGGCCGTGACTATGTTTATGTCATGGGATCTCTTGTCTCCTTCCTCTTTTGAGTGATGTGTTTCCCACATGAAGGAAGCATTGTGATCATTGATCAACTTACATTCATTGGTCCTGAATCAAATCCCAATCAACCATCACCCCTAAATGGTTCTCATATGCAAGCAGTATCACCCCCACCACAGGTTAATTATGTGGCCACCTGTTCCATGCCCACATCTACTAGTGATCTAGTACGTGATGTAGTACACCATGTACTGGGGGCATTGGAGCTCGATTTTTCATTTGGATCCCTGGACATGTATCCTTCCAGAGTGTTGTTCTCCCATCTGATGAGAACCTCTTGGAAGACATGGCGTCTTTTGGTCTGTGATCAGGTCCTTGGAGTATAGTTCCTTGTCTTGTGTCAAGCACCTTAAAAAATGAAACAAAGGATATGAGGATAATTATTTTACTATGTCAACCTCATTAAACAATGAAATAGGTTCCCATGAGGATAGTTCTTTTACTGTGTCAACCTCGTTAAAAAATGAAATAAGATGTTATGAGCATGGTTATTGTCTTGTGTCAATCTCATTAAAAAATGAAACAAACCTCCTTCCAATTCTAGTCTTTGATTAGATCTCGTAAAATCTCAGTCGAGTCTTTCACTTGATCTAGTAAGTGAACTTTCATTCTGTCTACCTGTTAGTAACCAGTAGTCTACTTAGGTGACTGAAATGAAGCTTGGGGGCCATGTAACGCAAATTGATTCATTATGTTGTGGGCATGAAAACTTATCTCAAGCATAATTTATCTTTGTTTCAAGCTTGTGTAAAAATGAAACCAAATCTAAGCATAATTTGTTTTTGTTTCAAGCTTGTTAAAAAATGAAACCATATTCAAGTATACTCAAGAATAGTTTCTCATGTTTCAAGCTTGTGTAAAAATGAAACCATTCCCATTTTAAATCTCGTGATTGTTGTTTTTATTAGCCATTTTTTTTCCAGATGAACCTTGGTTTTGTCATTCCATCGTCACCATCTCTTTGGCCGATCCAAAAATATGAAAAGATTGTCGAGTACTTGTATTTTCGAACTCGTTAAATTAAATGAATTGACCTCGTCTCAGTATAAATTTAACCCTTTTCTGCACTAAGATAGACTATTTATGAAAAAGGTACACCTCGCTCGACATGGGCAAGAGGTTCTATCGAATACTGTTTTCTACCTTTTTGGATTCGAGAGACAAATTACAAAAAGGGACCTGATGGAGTTTTCTTTTTTGCTTTTTTTCAAACTCTCTAAATATGAAAAAGATACTGAGTTATTCTTCCTTCGGACTCGTTAAAATTTTTACGACGAAATACTTGTCACCATGACGAGATTGAGTTTCTCCTTCCTAGGACTCGTAAAACTTACTAGGATGGATTCATCCAAAGGGTGAACTTATACGACAAGCATATGGTATCCTCTTCAAGCTTGTGTAAAAATAAAGAGGTACTCACTAGAAATAGTGGGGAAAAAGTGAAAGTGAAACATCCCTTGTATTGGTAGCATGTCACTCTTAAACATGACACTCATCTATTTCTCCTGTCGGGTTTGGGATATCCTCACTCAGTCACTTGTCCTTTCAAGTTTGGGTGATCCATTTTGCCTCTCATTTGACTATTCCACTTCATCATTATGACCCTTGGTCCTATGTTGAGTCAAATGTTGCCACACTCTGGAGTCGTGTCGCCAATATGTTCAAGAGAAGTCCTATCTGCAGTCTATTACCTATACATTGTCTAACTATTTTCTACAGTCTTGGATCTTACTCATTTCATTCCACTTTATTCTTTGTTTCGTGTCGATAATGAGGGAATCATTATGACCCTCCTTCAACGAGTCACTTCCTATCGACTTCATCTCATTATCGAGGAAGATGACTTAGAAACTCCCTTTCAGTACCTTAGAGCTTGCATGCCTTAATGGCAAGTTCTTCACATCCAACGACAAGTTTTCATCATTGGCCTTCAATCGAGTGATTCCACAAGTGTTCGAATTCAACTTCGTTATCACTTTCACGGATTGTACTGTCATACCTTGAGAGACATTTTCATTATGGGTGGTTCCTCTTGTGCCTGTTAACGGTCTACATCAATGGTTGGTAATCAGGTGGTTTTCTAGCATGTTCGACTGCGACACATTCATTCACATGTTAGAACGTGTACTTTGATCATGTTGGGATGGAGCACAAGACCCTAAGTTTTTTCTGATATAACTTAGGTTGCATGGAGTTATGTATTGTTAATGATTGTACACATGTTTCTTCTATATGGACAGCTTTGACCATACCGTGGGACTTTACATTTATAATGATCCTTCTATATTGGATGGCTGCGTCCACGCCTTGGATCTTATATTACAAATGATCCTTCTATATTGGATGGTTGTGCCCATGCCATGGATCCTTTCATATAGTCCTTACTATCCAGATGGCTACGTCCATACCGTGGATTCATGTTTTGACATCAGATATGTATATGTATATGCATCCTTGATTTGCAGGTCTCCTGACACTGTTTGTCCTCGTCCTTGGAAAAGCTCGTAAAGCATCTCAACCATCACTCCCTGTTTTACCTTCATGCTTTAGGGGGCATCTGTTACACAGTATTTTGTCACACCTCCTGCACTTCCCTATGACATACCCCAAAGTGCCTAAAACATGACCATAATGCAGTGTACTCATTCATATATGCAGTTCAGATCCTTCCTAAGACATTGATTGGAAAATGCCTTGAGCTTCCCATGAAGGAAATAGCTCTTAAACTCTAATTTGAGAATCATCGCTCTTATGAGGCTAAAAACAACGATGATCGCTTGTTGCAGTGTACTTGACCAACGATGGCATCAATATGTTCACTTGTATACTCGTGATGATCGCAAAAAGGAAATTTTCCCAAAGAGGATGAGAGCTTTGTGATCTAGAAGCTTCTAGAGTGGTGAGATGGCAGTTGTTTGGCGTAGATGAGGTCAAATTCTCCCAACTTGGCCTCATGGTCTTATCCCTATAAGCTACCTCCTTGAGATGAGGGCCTAATCCTATCTTTTGAGAGGTCCTAACTCCCTTTCCCAACCTATATATTCACCCTCTCCCATTCCCAAATGGTTGGTCAGGTTGGAGGCTGGTTGGTCTATGTCTATTTGCACCCTTATGCTAAGATTGTGCCTAGAGGCTATTCATTTGAATTGGAGAAGGAGTGCTTGGAGAGTTCTTGGCTTGGACTTGGATCACCACTCAAGGAGAGCCTATCAACATCAAGGATTTTGTTGTAAGCTTCCCTTTATTTTCTAATAATACACAACCGTTGGTTCATCTTCCCAAAATGCATATGTTCATGTATCATTTAGCTTGACATTCCTTGATCAGTTAAGTAGGTTGCTATTGGATTTGATATTGTTTTGGCATGCCTTGTTGTGTCTTGATCACTTGTGAAGGTGCATAAACATTGAGAGAAGCAAGAACAAGCCCGTGATACAAGCGGTTCAGGATCCTCAATAAAGGAGATCAGAATATCATCAGAACAAGGTAGGCCATCTTTGTTGTTATTATTTTCAATTGTAACCTAGGAAGATGTCTAGTTGATTGTCGATTCAGATGCTAGACCCACTCATTGGGCTAGAGGGATCGTTTCTATCTAATAAGAGGATTAAACTTGACAACACGAACGAGTTTGTTAATGCATCAATATTGTAGTTGTGGACATCCCGGAAGCATACAAGGTATTTCTCAGCAGAGGCTAGTCAAGCAAGCTGAAAGGGTGATTTGACAATGATTGGTCACACTTATGGCTTCTCTATAAGGGTAGAAACAGCCAGATCCAAGTATTGTTAGAGAGTTACATGAAACACAATGTGACTCCCTTGGATGTAGAAAATGAACCGTTGGATTTCGCAGAACTTATGTTCAGAAATTAATTTTTGGAGACACAATTGGGGTGCTATCTTATAGAGCCATCCCCTACCCCACTAGACACATAGTTGGGTCTCCTTCCATGCCCAACTGGCGGGAATGAAACTTGTATATTAGTTTGTAACAGTAGTAGCAATAGTGATAGTAGTACTAGTGCGACAAGCTGTCCTTGTATATTTGATATGTTGACGATGTACTTTGATGGATCCAAAACACAGGAGGGATTTGGAGGCGGTTGTGTTTTAAAAAACCCACTACAGAGAAAAAAATTAATCTCTATCCTCTTGGAGTTAAAGTGCACGAAAAACACCGTCGAGTATGAAGCACTCGTCTTGGGCTTATAGAAAGCCATCAGCCTCAAAGTTGTTGTTCTAAAAGTATTAGGTGATTCAGAGATTGTGGTGTGTCAGGTAAGTAACACTATACACTGTGTGTAACCCCATATTAAAAGTGATCAAAAAGAGGTATGGCAGCTCATCTCTCAATTCCATGCTTTTAACATTATTTCAGTACCAAGAATGCGTAATGCATTTGCAGATGCCTTGGAAAATGGAGCTGCTAGGATGTCACCGTTAAGGCATAGATTTACTGTTGAGATTTTGTATAAACCATCTGTCCCGGATAACATCACTAATTTACACGTTTTTGATGATGATCAACAGATACTGCATTTTATGGCTAATGTTGACGTCTTCAAGGACACAATAATATATGAGGACAAGCA
This sequence comes from Pinus tabuliformis, assembly GCA_031772625.1. Taxonomy (NCBI): domain Eukaryota; kingdom Viridiplantae; phylum Streptophyta; class Pinopsida; order Pinales; family Pinaceae; genus Pinus; species Pinus tabuliformis. Next base: position 831,643,176 of record CM062813.1, read on the forward strand.
CGAAGAGTGTTTGCAGGATGCAGTCGATACAAGCAAAGGAAACCTCATCCCCAAGGGTGTTGCAACACTTGAGGAGATGTATGACATGCAAAACTTCTTGCAGGGACCTGTGAATGCCAAAACCCATATCTCTACATTGTTACATGAACATATCCGAAGTTTGTGAATCTTGGTACATGTTGTACATCACAAGAGAGACAAACTTTCATCTGCCTCTTCAAACAGTACCATGTTGTATTCGTGTGGATGTATGATGATCTCAAGACATATGACACACAAATTATACATCATGTCATACCAATCAAGGAGGGGGCTCCCTTAGAGTCTTTTCACCCGTTTTTCTTGTTTGACTGACTATCGTCTTTTGGCATGTTGATTGTTTTATCATGCTTGCGATCCTATTCTGGTGATTTCAAAGGTTTTTCTTTGTGTGTTTGAGTTGTCCTATGTATGTAAACATTGGTCGCAATCATACACAAAGTTGTAAGCAATATCACACAAGTGTCGTCACGGTCGTCCTACTGCCTATCTCGAGTGTCACACTTGTCACTTTTGGATCTAGACAGTCTCACAAAGGGCGATGTTTTATCTTGTTGTTGTGGTGGTCTCTGTTGTCATGTCATCGAAGTATGATAAGTGTGTGATCACAATGTCAAGTTCCTCACAAGTTCACTTGCCTCCCACACAACCATTTTCTTGAAAAATCCTTCCAATTAGACAACCCTGCTTCACCGGACACTGACTGAGATGCACTGCACAGTCTCAACCCTTAGTGATGCTACTCTACTACCTGGAACTACGCAGTGCGTAGAGACTTTTCTCCAGGGCAATTGCAATGCACAATCCAAAAGTTGAGTAGCCTACCTTCCTTCCAAGAATTGCGTAGAAGTTGCCCCAAGCCTAACCTGAACTGCAAATTTCTTAGGATTATTCATGAAACCTTGTCCCTACATGCTAGAACTCCATAATGCGTAGAGACCTAAACCTACGTTTCCTCCCGAAACTGTGTAGAGTTGTCCCCCCAGTGTCATCCCTTAGCTGGGACTCACTGCTCCCAGAAACTGCACATAACTATCCTATCTGGCCCCTCTACTGTCCTGTCCTATCTTCCCTCAAAAAACTGCACAGAAATTCCTCCTAGGGTCTCACCTTGTAGCTACCACTGATGATCTCAACTATGCAATCTTTCCTCCCAATGGCCTCTGCACAATTTTTCCCGACAATGAAGATTGTGTTCTAGAGTTCCTCAGTCGAGCCTGAGCTGCACACTACATTGTTTCAGTGTCTCCCTCCCTGTCACTTGGAACTATGAAATACACAATTGCTGAGCCCTCTTCCCAGCATATCATCCATCCCGGGCCCTGTCCATGGTTAACAGTGCATCATCTTATACTAAGAGGTTTTGGATTTGATGTCGTCCTGTCACAAGTGAATTGTAGGAACATGTACACTATTAGATCATGGCGAGACGATGAAGGAGATGAAGAAGGAGAAAGCATGCTAGAAGACTTTCTTGCAGTTGGATGGATAGAAGAAGCTCATCAAGAACAAGTGAAAGGAACACATGCATGCAACTACTTTTCAATACCAAGATCATTGAAGAACCCACAACATCAAGCCATGTGGGAGAAAACATAACACATCCAAGAAAATGCCCATCACTCAACAACAACATCAACTTAACATTGCCACCATAGCCAGCTAGTCCATGTCAGCGGTGTCATGTCAAGTTGTGTCATGAGCTATCAAGGCCACATCACTATTATGGGCCATATCTGTTGTAAATCAAATGTAATGTAAAGTGAAAGTCCAATGTACACACAAGAATATGAAGAGTCATGTTAGTTGAAAAGTCATAGGAAGTTGAACGATCATGAGGGTAGTCCAAGATTCACAAGGGTCAAGAATCACCCTTGGTTATATATACCCTCCCATTGTATGAGCAAGGACTTTTCACCTTGGCTCCTCCCATGAAGCATTAAGAGTTTTTGGACATTTCTTTGAGGAGTGAGGAGTGGCTCTAATGTACCACTGTTGGGGCTAGTGATGTATGGTGTACATATGTCTCTTGGAAATTTTGCTTAATACAAAAGGTTGTTAAGGCCAACACGTTTTCATGCATGTTTTGTAGATGTTTGTAAGACTATTATTTCGGCATTTGTAATTGATGTTTGTTTCACATGTACTAAGATAATTGAACCATTTCGGTTGTTTTAGTACTTACCTTGTTGTGAATGTGCTGTATTGGTTATCACTGCTGTCTCATCCTTGTGGACTACTCTATATGATACTAGATATACCTTCCTTGTTTACTGGTTATAACGGCCGTCACATCCATTATGGACTACTCTACTGGATGGTGGACGAGTCTTCCCTTGTACTTCGGTTTTAATGGTTACCGCATCCGCTGTGGACTATTTTGCTAGATGTTGGACATACCCTTATGGATAACGTATGTCTCTTCCTGGGTGGTACTATTACCTCTCACATAGAGGCTCACTTTAATTTCCCCCTTTTACAAGTAAGAGAACCTAGACACAGTTACATTATGCACTCACTAGGCACACTCACCTCACTTTTTGAAGACACCAGTGTAACACTCTCATATGATGAACAACAAGAGCTAAATAAAATAGCTAAGTAAATGGAAACTGAGTCATCATACCGAATGGGAATCCTACACCAAATGATGTGAGGACTAATTGGGACTTCATACCGGGGAGATCATTTGAATGTTGGTAGATCCAGCACCGTCAATAGGTGGAATTATAGTGACTATATTACTGTGTGAAAATATCAATCTTACTAAGTCTACCTTGGTTCCACCTCATGTGTTTTTTATACATATATGTATTGCATTAAATGCTTTAAATTTTGGAGTTCCTTCATGGCACCTTGGATCTTTTGCAGAGCTTGCATGAATTTTAATCCATGTGATGGGGCCATGTGGTAGGAGACCGCATGTCAGACCACACCTAGCCACATGATCTAACACTTTATATGGATCAATTTCTAATTGATCAACAGTGAGAATGAAACTTGGTATTATTATGGTAATTTTCTACCCTTTGCTCCTCTATTGAATCGTGTCATGTTCATTTTTCTTGTTAGAGAGTAGATCTATGCAATTATGGGGGGAAAACTTGTGAAATAGAAGGTATAACAATGCGTTTACAAATATACCTCTTTGGATTGGTTTTGTTTAAAGGATTTTTGACAAAAGTTGAGTCTATGTCTGTTAACATAGGCAAGGGTTTGAGCTAGGTTCTTACTAACCCTGTCCTTCCCTCATTTACTTTGGTTTTACTTAAGTTATGATTTTTTTCATGTATTTGGCATAGATTTAATCTTCTAACTCTCGATGTTTGAATTCTTTGCAAGGGAATTGCAAACTTATTTCCAGGGTTTGGTCATCTTAACTAGAATTTCTTTGGCATTTCGATCTCGCCCTCTCTTCTCATGACTTCTTGGAGCTAAATACTTTGACTAGAAACCCTAATATTTAAAACATAGCTCCATTTTCTTACCTGTGGGATTTATCTATTCTTTTGTTATGCGTACTGAATGCAAACCCCATTTTGTCTTGACAACAACATGGGTATTTCACTTACCTCTTTGAAGGTAAAATAGTTGTTTTAAATGAAATTTCATTTGTATTTATTCTTGTATAATTTATTCATGGCTCCAACGTTTGATTAAGCGTTACTATTCTTGTAGGTTAATGCTCAACTCTTTATGAAGGTTTCATTCAAAGGGACACACCCACAATTCATTGCTGGCATGGGTTGCTTGTTTCTATTCTGGAACTTCCAAGTATTCATTCTTTTTCATGCCTATCACAGGTCTTAAAGTAAATTGCTCAAACATTCGAGCTATGTTTCGTCGAGCCAAATCATGATTTTTCCCCATTTTATTTGTGTAATTTATTTGAGAATTCTATTCAGATACATGGCATAGGGCCTGACCCTTGTAGCTTGAGTAGTTATAACTTCCTTGTATGAGTGTTTCCCTCTAACGAAGATGATATTTTTTTGATATCTTTTAATTTGGGTTATGAATGAGAATGATAGGGACTTATGTAGGAACATAAAAAAATACAAATATAAAAATAAACATAGAGATGTGCAAAAATAAATTTTCATTTCATTAATATCAAAGAACATAAATATGCTTATAAGCAGAATGGAAATAAACTAGTTCGAGCGATGGTAGCTTATCTATGAGAAGAGATGTGGTGGCTACATGCCTCTCAACTGTGTTACAATGAGGCTCAAGAGCCTTTTTATTGTTAAAAAACAAAGGAAAACCCTAAAAAGCCAAAACCCTAACCCCAGGAGATGGAATGCCAAGAGTTTGTGGGCCTCGTTGGGGTTAGTTGGGTAGCCAACTTCTCGGGTCGTAACTTGGTCATATGATACCTCGTTGTAAATATCTCTCTGAGTACTACAACATTTGATGAAATCCTACCACTATGGGCCAACTATGGACCTAAAAAAATGCCATTTAGGGGGTCAAAATAGCTCCAAAAATTCAAGACCCGAAAAACTGCTAAAAATAGTAAATTCTACTATAATCAAGGAAACAAATGAAATTGACTAGGAGTCTAGGTGAAATATGCAGGTGGACACTGATATCCACTTGGATTAGTCCTCCCCCCTTAGGAATCAATGGTACCCATTGCGTGCAGAGCCTCCATGAGGTGAGGAAATTTCTATTGAACCTAGTCCCTGGTGAACCACTTACCGTAGTGAAGGAGTTGGCCTACTTTGACAAATCGATATAGATGTTTCCTTTGCTAGAGAGTGTTCTTAATATGTGTGTCCATGATCCTATTAGTTGTGGTCTATTCAATGCATCTTATTTTGAGCTCTGTTGGTGTCAGTTGCTCAATAATGTCAGATGTGTCCAACAATGGGGGAAAATATGGCCACAGTCGGTCCACATTAAATATTGGGTGCAGGACAAGGAGTGGTGGAATGACGAGCTCAAAGTAATTATCCCCTATATCCTTGGTGATGGTGTATGACCCATATTGAAGCCAACAAATCTTGCGGTGGGGACCAGAGAGGTGGTCCTTCTACAAATGTAGCCAAACTTTGTTGCTCACCTGGAACTTGTGTGGCACGCGATGCCGATCATGACACTGCTTGTGCTTAGCATTGGCTATGTCTAATATGTCATGGAACTAATGGAAAATGTGCTAATGAACTCAATGAATATGATAGCCCTGTAAACTTTAGACTGGACATGAGTCGAATCTGGCTAAGTAGCTACAAATGGTATGGCCACATCAATGGGACATAGTGGCTAGAATCCCAACCCCACCTGAAAGGGACTGTGGCCAGTTGAGCTATGGAGAGCTCTATTGTAGCTGTGATAGACATAGGGGAGGCTTTCATCCCATGTGTATGGATGCTTCGAGTTGTACATGCATATAATGTGCATGATCATCCTATCGATGACCTTTATTTGGCCATTAGTTTGGGGGTGGAAGGCTGTGGACTTGGTGAGCTTGGTATCCAACATTGACCAGAGGCTTGACCAGAATGTACTAAGGAACCTTCTATATCGATATGAGATAATGGACTGTGGGATCCCAAATTGTACCCACATTTGTTCAAAGAAGAGCTTAGTAGTGGCCTCTGTTGTGATACTCTTCTTTTAGGTTGCCAAAATGGCCATCATAAAGAATCTGTTAATGACCATGGAAACATAGTCATTTCCATGCTTAGTAGATGGGAAGCCCGACATGTAATCCATGGATATGGATTCCCAAGGCTGAATAGGAGCAGGAAAGGGAGTATATTTGCCTTGCTTCTTGATTTCTGGTTTGAAAATGGTGCATGCAGTGCAGGATCTGGTGTACTTCTCAACATCCTATTGAAGGTTCGACGAATAAAAATATTTTTGCACCACTGCCACTGTTTTCTCTACTCCAAAATTTCCAGCGACCCGAGTGTAGTGCGCCTCCCAAATAATATTGACACATTCGCTTGAAGGAACACATAGGTGTCCCAGGTGGCATAACAATGTTCCCTAGAGGTGAAAATCTAGAAATTGCTTGCCTTCCAGGACCACCTGATATGTGTTGCTGAGTTTTGGATCGCTCTTTTAAAGATGCGACCACCTCGAAGTCTCATGTCCATAAGAGTTGAGCACGGTGGTTAGCACCATGACCAGTGGTTAGCTGAGATAACTTGTAATGTTGTTGGTCCTGCCCTTCTTGTACCTGATGTTCAAGTGGAACTGTTGGAGATATGTGGACCATTTCTGATGGCAATCATTCTGCAACTTTCCTTGTGTTTGTATGAACTACAGGGGTCAGTGGTCTAAGTGGATGATCATTTCTTTCTCCAGAATGTAATGCTTCCATTGTCCGTAGGCCTGCACAATGAAATACACCTCTTTATCATAGGTGGGATACTTTTGGACTGTGTCTGAAAGTGTCTCACTGTGATATGTCACCAGATGCCCCTGTCGAGTAAAAACTTCCCTGATAGCATAGTTAGAGGAATTTGTATCAACCTCAAATGGTTGCTGTAGGTATGGTAATGTGAGAACTAGTGCAGAGAAGAGGCGATGCTTCAACTTAACAATGCCTTCTATTGTGATTAAGACCCGAAGAACTTTGCTTTCTCTCTACCCTTGGTGACTTGACTAAAAGGCCAAATGATACGAGAGAAACCCAACACGAACCTATGGTAGAAATTGACAAGTCCTAGAAAGTTGTGTATCTCTGTTAGAGTGGTTGGGGCTGGTCAATCTCGAATACATTGTATCTTGGTCGGGTCCACATGCACACCCTGATCATCAATGATGTACCCTAGATATTGAACTTGGGTCATACCAAAAGTGTATTTCTCGAAATTGGCACACAACTTGTGTTGTTGCAGGGTATGGAGGACCTGCCGTATATGGTGTAGGTGCCCTTCCCAACTCTGGCTAAAGATCAGAATGTCTTCCAAATACACTAACAAATAAGTTGGTGAAGGGTTGTAAGATGTCGTCCATCAGCCTCATGAAGTTTGCGAGGGCGTTCGTCAACCTGAAAGTCATGACCATCCATTCGAAAAGGCCCTCCTTCGATTTGAAGGCGGTCTTCCAAACATCAAAGGGTTCAATTGACACTTAGTGATAACCAGACTTCAAACCAATCTTACTGAAATATTTAGCCACCTTGAGTTGGGATAGAAGGTCATTAATCTGTGGGATTTGATACCTATTCTGGACAGTGATCATATTTAGCGCTCGATAGTCAATACAAAGTCTCCAGGTGTCGTATTTCTTCTATACCAACATGATCAAGCTCCCATAGGGTGATGAACTTGGCCTGATGTGACCTTTCTGCAACAACTCATGAATCTGCCTCTTAATTTCATCATTCTCCAAAATAGAGCATCGATAGATCGGTCCGTTGAGTAGTGGCACACTCGAGGTTAGATTGATGGAGTGCTTGACCTGATAGTGCAGAGGTACCCCTATGGGTGAGGTGAATATGTCCCTGTACTCCTCCACGAGCTTTTCCATCTACTACTGCTGTGTAGAGGATCCCTATCTAGAGGCTGTGGATGTGGCCACAATCTTCTTCTTTCCCTAAGGGCAGATAATAAGGAAGAAAAATTTACCGATATGGGAAATGGTCTTACTACATTGCTTCGCAGAGATCAAAGAGATGGTGGTAGGTAGTGCTAACTCCTATTCCTTTATAACTTATTGCCCAACGAAATAATAACAGTGTGAGGCCTAGACTCATACATAACATGATGCTTCCACAAGTATGGTTGGCCTAATAATACATCAAAAAATTCAAGAGGAGCAACATCACACAATTCCTCATATGTGAAAGAATTGATGCTGTAGGGAAGGTGATATTGCTGGTTGATGTGTAGATCTCGTCCTCGATGAAGCCACACGATGGTGTATGGCTGCAGGTGTGGTGTGGTCTATAGGCCCAACCACTTCATAACCTATGCTGACATGAGGTTCTTTTGGCTCCCACTGTCAACATTGAATTGCAATGGAGAACCCTTCATCCGCATTTGTGAGTGGAAGAGCAGTTCCCCCTCCTCTGGATCTTCAGGCTCAATCTTCTAGATCTAGGTGGTCGCAACGGTGGCACTGGGTTCTCCATATATAATCTGCTTCCCTTTATCATTCGCCTTGTCAGGTTATTACTCAGAATAGGAATATACATATGATTCAGAAGCCTTCAGATTGGTCACCAACGATTGCTTTGATCGACACTCACTTGTGTTGTGAGTGGGGCTCTTATGGAACTCACACCATTTCCCCATGTCCTTTGTCTTCGTGGTGTTTTTCTTTGCTTACAGCTTCGACGAGTTGTCCTAGGTCTCCCTACGTTGGCTTTTTCCTTTGTTCTATGGTTTGGGGGCACCTTTCCCTTGCTTTAGATTTGAAGATCCAAAGTCTCACTTCTTCTGTTTAAATTTCTGCTAAATCTTGGCAGCGTAGTGGTATGCTGCACCAACCGAGGAGATGTTTAGGAACTCCATTTCCTCCTGAATGTATTTATGCAAGAAACTACGGTACTTGAGCACCAGATGTTTTTCCAAATATTTGATACCAAACTTTGTGCACAAGTTATGGAAGAGATTCGTCAGCTCATGCACATCTTGGTCCCTTTGATGCCACAATGTCGTCCATTATATGTACTTGTGCTCATAGCTCCCCACTAGGTAATATTATTCCTTGATGACATCTCAAAAAGAATTCCAAGTGGGTGTGTCTAAAAATAGTGAGGGTTCTCTCTCGTTTCTTTTTTCACAATAGGTTTCCCACCAATCCTTGACATGGGGGACGACTTTGAGGAGTGAAAAAGTAATATTTTCCTGATTGGAAAAGTCATGAACCAAAAAATTCCCTTCCAAAAGATTTAACCATCTATCTACAATGTCTACATCTATCTGGCCTTCAAATATGGGAATGTCAAAGTTGACTTGTACCTTAAAGGGAGTGGCACTTCTAGAGTGGCTACTGGATGAAGATGCGTCACTTGTGGGTAGTTGCCACAACATCTGGGCAAAGTTATCCATCATTGCGTTCCTCTATCACTTGAGGGATCCCTCGAGCAATATTTTCAAAGGATCTCCTTCTCCCTCATATTTATTTTCTTCCCCCATGGGAGGCCGTCGGGGTTTGCGAGGCTGGTCTTACAAAAGTTCAAATAGTTCGAGCCCTAACTCCTTATACTTTGACCTTGTTGGGGACATGCAAAGAAAAATAGAGAAAGATCATATCACTCTGATACCACTGATCCAGACTTATGTAGGAACGCTACAAAATAAATATATAAGCATAAACAAAGAGATGCAACAAAAATAAATGTTCATGTTATTAATATTAAAGAACTGAAATATGCTTACAAGCAGAATGGAAATAAACTAGCTCGGGCGATGGTAGCTTATCTATGAGAAGAGATGTGGTGGCTACATGCCTCCCAACTGTGTTACGATGAGGCTTAATAGCCTTTTTATTATTGAACAACGTTGGGTCCCTATAATACTAGTGATTACCCCATTACTATTGTAGTTATACCCCTTATTTATATTTTTGTGCCCCTATTACCCCCATATTGTTATTTCTGTGCCCCATAGAATCCCTCTATTGTTATTTTTGTGGCTTTATATTATTATTTTTAGGTCGCCTGGATTATATTGTGACTCCTTAGACTCCTATATATAGAAAGGAGGTTTTGTCATTTGTATCATCGAAGAATTGTTCATTTATGTAATGTAAAGGAGGTTGCCCCCTCGAAGAGGCTGAATTATAAGGCGTTGATCTTTCTTTTCTATCTTTTCTTGAGCTGGTTTCATAACATTTGGTATGAGAGCTTTGGATTCTAGGGTTTCGCTGCTCCAAACAGGTCATCGTTGCATTTTCGCTATAACTTTTTTTTTGTGACGTTTCAGAAGTCGCAAAAAAACCCATTTGAGAAGAAATCGCACTGAACCTTGGGTCCGAATTTCAGAGCTTTTCGCGTGATATTTTCGGAGATATGATCTGAGGAAGTTGGTCTTTTTGCAGACTCCTGAATTACACTTAAAACAGGTGACCTGGGGAAAATCGTCATAACTTTCTTTTTGAGCATCGGATTGAAATTTTGTAAGAAGGTACAGAAAGAGAACGGACTGTATTTTTCTTTTATATATTTTTTCAGAATCAAAGGCTGAAACAGTGACACGTGGCACTTCATACAAGTTCGTTCTACTGAACTAGTCTATAATCAGGTCACTGCGGGAGATTGTGCATAACTCTTTCTTGGAGAATCCAATTTGGATCAGACTAGTGGATTTGGAAAGAGGACATAGAAGGCTACTACAGGTCACAATTTCAGAACTGGATGATTCGAAATTATAGAGATACATCAGATTCAATATCAGGCTTCTACAAAGTAAAAAAAAGGTGTGTAGTTTTTTTATTTTTATTTTTGCATAAGCTTGGTTTGAAGGAATTCAAAGGGCATAGTAAAGCATTATTATCGGTAACTGATGCCCCGAGGAAAGAGAATGCAAACACCTAGTAAGGAACCTGAAAGCTCTAGCATGACTCATGAAGAAGAGGAAGAAATGCTACATGATATATCAAAATTACAAGAACAAGTGCAACAAATGTCACGCTCACAAAAGCTAACAAATGCTAAGATAAATGGCGTGGAATCTAAGATAAAGGGCATGGAAGCTAAGATGGATGATCTGAAGACAGATTTGAGGACAAATTTGAAGACAGACATGGCAGATTTGACAAATTTTCTACAAGAAATACTTACTAATGGTGAAAAGGTTGTAAAGGAAACTCATGATGTGAACAAAAGAAATGTTAATCATGATTCCATAGACTCTAATGTTGGATTGAAGACCCACCATATTCCAAAAATCGATATGAGGAAGTTTGATGGCAAGGATCCCGCCACATGGATATTACAGATGGAGCATTTCTTCGATCTCAATAATGTGCAAAACACACAAAAGGTACGTATGGCAACTTTATATTTGGAACCAAATCAGTTTGTATGGTATCAATGGCTTTGCTCTCGTAAACAATTTATAACTTGGGCAATTTTTACGGATGAATTGATAGCACATTATGAGGATACAAAAAGCAACACTTTTTTTAGCCAATTGATAAGTCTCAAACAAAAGGGTTCAATAATGGAGCACATTGAGGAGTTCCAAAAATTGAACATAAGGGTAAAAGATATTCCAGAGTAGCATAGGATTGATGTGTTCATAGGGTCTTTAAAAGATAATATCCAACATGATGTTCAACTTTGGGAACCTGATTCATTAGAGAAGGCATTCACGTTAGCAAGAAAAATGGAAAGCAAAATTATGGCAACCAGGAAGCATACCACTCACAACTATAAAGACGGAAGTGCAGTTGCCCCTAGTCTTCCACAACCTATAAGGTTGACACCACAACAATTGGCAGAAAAAAGAGAAAAAGGGCTTTGTTATAGTTGTGATAGCAAATACACTAAAGGTCATAAGTGTGCTGAGAAGAAATTATTCTACATAGATTGTGAAGAGGAAGAAGAAAAGGAGCAAGAAAGGTCAAAAGAACAAGATATGCTCTAGGAACAAAGCCTAGATGAAGAACAAATAAATCCGACCATATCTTGTAATGCATTGGTAGGAATTACCACTCCTCAAACCATCAAGATAGAAGGACAAATCAAGAAGAAAAAGGTAATAGTGTTGATTGATTCAGGAAGCACCCACAATTTTATTCATTGTAGGGTAGAAAAAGAATTGAATTGCTTCCTATATCCAGCACCAGAGTGTCAAGTGATGATTGCAAATGGAGGAACAATAAACTATTCTGGAAAGTGCCATAATATCAAGCTATCCATGGGAGAATATGTATTGACTAGCCCAATGCTTTCCATTCCAATGGGAGGTGCTGATGTTGTACTAGGAGTCCAATGGCTACAATCCTTGGGTACAATAGCTTTTAATTTTCAAGAACTTTTCATGAAAGTTTCTGTGGAAGGAAAGGAAGTTGAATTAAGGGGTATTGCAGGGAAACCAGGAAAGATAATCAGCTCTAATGGCATGACAAAGCTTCTAAAAAAAGAGCAAAGAGGTGTAATTGCACAATTATGTTCGCTAGATGTTTCCACATTGGAATCATCTATTTCTCCAGATCTCCAAAAAGTCCTGGAAAATCATTCCAAGGTATTTGAGACTCCCAAAGGTCTCCCACCTATGCGTGATCATGATCATGCTATTCATCTGATTCCAGGAAGTGTTCCTCTAAACATCAGGCCGCACAGATATCCATATGTCCAAAAAAGTGAAATTGAACGTATGGTTGCAGAAATGCTAGAGGCTGGTATAATTTAACCGAGTCAAAGTTCTTTCTCAGCTCCAGTAGTATTGGTGCACAAGAAGGAGGGATCATGGCGCATGTGTCCAGATTATAGGGAGCTCAACAAGCTCACTATTAAAGATAAGTTCCCCATTCCTGTTATTTTCTTGTCTTGGTACTCAGTTAGCTCATAGCTCATCTTATCATCCTCAATCTGATGGGCAAACTGAGATAGTAAACAAATGTTTGGAAGGATATCTTCGTTGCTTTGTATCTGATAAACAGACACAATGGGTCAAATGGTTGCCTCTGGCTGAATGGTGGTATAACACTTCCTTCCATACAACAACAAAAATGACCCCATTTATGGCACTTTATGGGTACCAACCACCATCAATCACATCATATTTAAGAGAAAATTCTAAGGTTCAGGCAGTGGAACATCACATCGAACATCAACAACAAGTCCTCCAACTCTTAAAGGATAACCTCGTGTTGGCACAAAATAGAATGAAACAACAGACAGATCAACATCGCAGTGAAAGAAGTTTTGATGTAGGTGATTGGGTATTCCTACGGCTACAACCATATAAGAAAATGTCCCTAAAGCAAGCTAAGAAGGATAATAAATTATCACCAAAGTATTATGGTCCGTACAAGGTGTTGGAAAAGATTGGTACTATGGCATACAAATTGGAGCTTCCTGCAGCTTCTCGATTGCACCCAGTTTTCCATGTTTCATGTTTAAAGAAGGTTATAGGCGACAAGCTCCCAGTTCAAACAATATTTCCAGAACTTGACGAGGAAGGAAAAATTGTATTGGAACCGGAAGCAGTCACAGAAACAAGAATTCGACAACTACGAAATCGATCAATTTCAGAGTATCTTATCAAGTGGAAGAACTTATCCGCTGAAGATTCCACATGGCAGGATGAGAATTTTATGCAGAAGTATCCAGAACTGCTCAAGCGTTGAGGACAACACTTTTTTGAAGGAGAGGGGCATGTTGGGTCCCTATAATACTAGTGATTACCCCATTACTATTGTAGTTATACCCCTTATTTATATTGTTGTGCCCCTATTACCCCCATATTGTTATTTCTGTGCCCCATAGAATCCCTCTATTGTTATTTTTGTGGCTTTATATTATTATTGTTAGGTCGGCTGGATTATATTGTGACTCCTTAGACTCCTATATATAGAAAGGAGGTTTTTTCATTTGTATCATCGAAGAATTGTTCATTTATGTAATGTAAAGGAGGTTGCCCCCTCGAAGAGGCTGAATTATAAGGCATTGATCTTTCTTTTCTATCTTTTCTTGAGCTGGTTTCATAACAAACAACAAAAGAAAACCCTAAACAACCAAAATCCTAACTCTAGGAGATGGAACACCAAGAGTTTGTGAGCCCTGTTGGGGTTAGTTGAGCAGCCAACTTCCTGGGGTTGTAAATTGGTCATATGATCTCCATTTGGCATGTACAATACCTCATTGGAAATATATCTCTAATAAATATAGGATTTTCCACAAGCATGGGCTTGCTATAGACCTCAAAAGACACCTTTTAGAGGGTCAAAACAACTCTGGAAGTTGAGGACCTGAAAAATTGCTAAAAATAGTAAATACTGCTATAATCAAGGAAACAAATGAAACTGACTGGGGGTCTAGGTGTAATAGATGGGTGGCCACCAATATCCACCTGGATCAGAGAGTTTATTTGGCCGAATGTTGAAACCCTTATATGCAGAATGAATATAATGTATTTAAGTTTTACTCGTATTGTTTTTATCGTAAAGAATATGGGTTCATGGAAAATTTTGGACATTACTTTTCTTGGGTCTTTTTGTGCATAATATGATTCTCCAAAAGAGGCTTTCTACATGCACAGGGATTTGATTATTCCATTTTCTTGAATGACCTTACTATGCATAACATACATGCATAAATAGTGTATGTATTATCTTGGTTTAGGTGCAAATTTATAGGTTGAGAAGTTTGGTAGACTCCTTTCATGGGTTTCTACCTAAGAATTCCTTTAGAGCCTTATAGGTAAGCACTGCATGCTCTTGACAGGTCGACAAGGTTTTCCTTTCTTGTCAACAACCTATGGTATGCTAACCTTGGCTCCAATTTTTATTCTCATTTGACTTTATAGTTTACTGTTCTGTAATCTTTCTCTCTCTGCAAACTTAGGTATGAGTACATCTTCATAAACAAGTTGGATGCTCTATTCAAGGATGTCTATACACATGTATTTACTTAGTTTTTTTTAGGTAAGCATTTAATTTAACCAACCCTTTTTGTCTTTGCTATCTTTATATCAACCACTGACTTACTCTTCTTTGTATAATGGAAATCAATGTCGGGCTCCTCGGTAGGGTTCCCTCACTCGAATTTCTACAATAAGAGGAATATTTAGGGATTTAAATTTTCATATGCCCCATATTAAGTCTCCTCTCCTCAACTCCCCATTCTACTAAATTGAACCCTACATATCTATATCTATATCTATATATATATATATATATATATATATATATATATATATATATATATATATATATATATATATATATATATATATATATATATATATATATATAGATATATATATATATATATATAATATATATATATATTATATATATATATATATATATATATATATATATATATATATATATATATATATATATATATATATATAGTTTTCCACAAAAATCACTAGTATTATTAACCACTAACTCATTAATACACACAGTTTTAATACATGTTCATAACAAAGTACCACCTTATACATTCTCATTTCTAAACTTGAAACTTAACCTATTTAATATAGATTACAAAATACTTGTATACTTATATAGAATTCCTGGAAATACATTAGAGGTTTCCACATTCCTCCCAATAGTTGAACTATAGTTCCAGTGGTTTCCTTTAATCTCTAGGCTCCTTTCTTGTCAGGAAACAATTTAGAATTCTTTCACAGGTTACACCTCCTTAACCCAAGTTGCATCTTGCTAGTTTTGGGTTTAGGTCCAGTCTTTCTCACCCACTGACACCTTTTCTTTAGTTCAGAATGCCTTTATCTCCCACAATTGTCTTCATACAACTTCCACCCATGACATTTATCTATAATCATGTTACCTTTTTGGTGGTTTGATCAGCCAATAGAACTCCTGTGGCCAGAATGGAGAATTTTTTTCTCATTTTTGTGTTTCTTTCTTGTCCCTTCTTGAACCATAGCGGATTCTAACTATATCTTGTCAGTTAGGAGTCTAACCTCTCACATGATGGCCTATGTTGTATTTCCAAAAATAATAATAAATAAAATAGTTTCATTTTATTAACAAAAATAAATATTCACATTCTCATAAAATATTTACATTTTATTAACAAAATAAATATTCACGTTCTCATAAAATATTTACATTTTATTGTTTAGATTTCCAGCCACGTGTTCAATTTATAAAATCATAAGTGTCATTTTAAAACTGGTTTACGAGGGGTATTACAATAAATAATTGGGTGATTTTTCTAAAGACAGCAAGTTAGAAAAAACAAGTGAAATCTAGACCATATGAATCTCACACTTTATTATTCACATATGCCAACCCACCTAGAGGTACTATGGTATGACCTACTTATGTATTGTTTCCATACATGATATCCTAGTGATAACTTGGTTACGTTTCATCTTTCATATTGGATCCTTCATGTTAGGTTTCTATTCCTTTAGTCATCCTAACTTATCCAAAAGCACTTGAATTGTTTTTTAATAAGGTACCCTATCACCTCTCCTCTTGTGTTTGGAATTTGACCTTTGATTTGACTCTTTAAGGTAGTTCGTTTGGGTACTCAACTTTCTAAAACTCCAATTCCATGTTCTATTATATAATTGGTTAGGATTCTTCATTTAGGTCATCAACGATCCAAATCAATTTGGAAAATGGTTAATTGGGTGATATTTAAATTATTTTGGATATTCCATTGGAACAAATCATCGCAAAAAATCCTATATTATAGGAGTATAAAAATCCTAAAAAACGAAAATTGCATCTGCAATACTTTAGAAATTTTGAATAAATGTGCTGCTAGTCAAAATGCCATAGAGAAGTAGATTAGTTGTTTTAATCACACTATTTAAATGTGATTAAGATAGATTAAATAAAATTAGTTTATGTTAGTGAATAAATCAGCCACAAAGTCTAATCATGGTTGAATTAGATTAGTGAGATTAAAATTAATAAGCTTGCATGTTTAAATGCACCTTTAGAAGTTAATTAAGATTTAATCCTAAGTTTGATTGCTAGAGTTTAATCGCAATTCTATTTGTAAATAAAATTTTTGATGCGACGTGTTTTGTTGCTATACAATAAAGCGTTTCACATATTCGAACAGTTACGATCTACCCCGTCTGGATCAATGACAGGGGGATCATATTTGGGCCCCCTGAGCCCCTCCAATGTTTAATAATAAGGGGGGGGCGGGGGGGGGGGTTTAAAAGGTGGTAACCTTTAGCGATGGGGCAGCTCCTAATTGTTTTTCACCCTCCCACCTAAAATTGCTAATCACCCCTCCCCACCCTCTGAAAACTACCATCTCGCTTTTCCCACTCGCGTTGACCATTGACTCCATCTGCTCCTGCGCCACTTACATCCCTCCAAGTGGACCTCCCATATCCACCTTGTTCCTATGTCATCCCATACTCCTCCACTGTCTATCAGCCACCTCATACCTGCGGACCCCACTCCCCTTCTTTCAAAGCGCTCTACCATCACTACTCCCCCAATAGGATGTTGCCATCTGGCACTCCTGTCACCACGTCAACAGACTGTTGAGTTAATTCATGGATATCCGCTCCTGCCACAAAGGATCCGCTCCATTGTAACGATAAATTAGCAACTGTAAATTAATTTTTTTTCTATATAATCCACCATTAACCTATTACATTTCCTCCTTTCTCCATTTCATAATAACAGGTAATCGAATATTGCAGTGCACAATCAACTAGACAGAATCTTACCTACACCCTTCCAGTGATCCACGGCATCTTTGTGACTAGTTAGTATAACCAACCACTTGCAACCAATCACCTAGCCTCCAATTTGCATCTAGACATAAGTTTCACATATTTTCTTGGGTAATCCTAAATTCCTTGCTCTTTCCTCTTCTATCATGGTACATAAAGGCAAATCCAAGGACTCTGATGATAATCCTATGTTGCCCCCAATCATAGACTTAGATCACCAACCATTGGTGGACCAAGACTACAAGATTTTTGAAACTAGTTGTGAATTCGACCTGTTCAAGCTTCACAACTAGTTAAAACATAATTTCTTGGACCAGAGTGATGAACTGAGCCTCTGGGATTCTCTCCTACCACAATTCATCTTCCCTCAGACATACCACTTCCCCGAATTCATTTCCTGGTGTCAATTTAGGTATATCCCAAGTCAGAGGGCAATTATGGCCCAAAATAATGATATCCTCTTCACCATCACTGCAGAATCCATCTCTCAAATGCTTCAATTGCCAAATTATGGCTCTTTGCAACCACTTTTAGTAGATTCCCTCACGGTATTTTGAAAAAACCTAACCTTCCCACAAAGAACCAAGATATTTGAGATTTGTCTCCCTCAGGATGCCCAATTACCCAAAAGGAATCCCCCATACTCATCCTCTATGTTTCCTGAGATGACCAAGCAAGTAATTGTAATTATTTCATGCATACTTGGCTATCAATCTGATCAGTGGGTTGATGAGGCCATTGTTGGTTTCTTATTAGTTTTTGCAACTCGTGAGAAACCCCCTATTTTCAATTACAGTGAGTTCATTGCAGAATCAATTCATGACCAGTTCCTCAAGTTTTCTACTGAAGGGACTTTTAAGTATGCTTCAGTGTTGGTTTATTGGTTTCTTTATCATCAGGCAAATAGTTTTTCATTTCCTTTGCAGAAATTAGATGATCAGGGTAATCCACAGTCAGTAATCCATTGGACATCCATGATGAGGAAAAATTCCACTGAGTACACCTTCTCTAATTATGTTGATCAATTTCTGCACACAATATCCTATTTATTAAACCATAATATAGATCCTAGGATAGGACCAATGATACAAAGAATTCTACATCTTAGTGAGTAGACTAAGACAAGATATTGATACTTGTAGAAAAATTATACCAAAATCTCAGTTTATGGGTGTGAATTTCCACCATACAAGCTGCCAATATTTGTTCCTATGACGATCTTCTCACTGGAATATATAAGGGAGATGATTCATATGGATGACCTTCACTTTGTTGCAGCAAAAAAGAAGTTCCAATTTAAAATCAAGGCACAGGTTGGGCCATTTATTTGTAACACCAGAGCAACAGGTAAGGAGGCATATTTTCTCCTTAAGTAGATGAACTTCAAATTGAGTTTTTCCTGGTAATATGACACTTTTGGCATCATTTCTAAGCTAAGGGTGGAGCATAAAACCACTCCCTACACTCACACTCCTAGGTTAGAGATAGAGAAGTTCATGAATCAAAGTCAGTGGGAGGAGAATACACTACAGGAAGCAGAAAACCATGTGATATTCATGACTACCTCACAAACTCCAGTACCTCAAGAAAAAAGAGACAAGAGACCAAGGGAGGAGGATTCCCCTTCAGTGACAAAGATTGGAGTCAAAGAATTTCTGATATACAAAAAGAAGCACAAGACTAGTTCTCAACCAGTTTTTCAGCAGGAGGATGAGGGGCATGCCACCATAGTCTTGACAGACCATCATGCTTCTATAAGAAGAGAAGATATCTTCACAGGATCTCCATCTTCCTCAACTTCCCAAGATCCCCCAGATACATCTTAGACATTAGAATTGGTTCAGGACCAGGATGAACCAAATATATTTGCAAAATATCGAGAAATTAAGAAGACTGAGCAACTCAGGGCCTCCACATACACCCAATTCTGGAAGCAAACAACCTTTTCACAACATAGGATTTTTTTAGCCTTTGATATAGAAAAGGGGAAAATGCAAATTGCATTTATTCAAGCACAAATTCCATTTCTGAAGACTCCAGTTGATTACAAGAAATCTAATTTCTCTTTTGATGCTAAGCAGATTCACCCCATTAACCAAATATACATGCATAAACAAACTGGAGAAATGATGTACTCTACCTTGACCAACACTACCATGAAAACTTCCAAGTTGCATACCTCACTCAGCAATATACAATCACAATTGAAGCTTGAAAATATTTCATCATTGGCTAAGGACACTAGGATCAAATCATTGGAGGACCTGGTAATTAAATTGGGGAATGACACTAAAGATGTAAAAGCAATAGTAGAAATTATGAGGAGGAAAAATGCAGACATAGCAGTATTGAGGAAACAACTCAAACTTCCCTCCAATGAGGATCCCCAATTTAAGGAAGGTGGGGAGCTTGAGAAAGAAAAAGATAACATGTTCAAGATAATAATTGAGAAAAGAAGCTAGATTAAGGATATGGAAGTGGAGATGGAAATACTTCTCAAAGAAAAGGAGCAGTCATCACAGTTGGCCATAGTTCCTCTAACAACAGTGCCTATTTCAGTTGCAGCCACAGTTGGAGCATATACATCGAAAACCAAAGAAGCACAGACCACAGATTCCTCAAATGAATTAGTTAAAGCAATGGAAGACCTGTTCATCAGAGGGAAAAAAAATGAAAAATTAAAATCCCAAGTTAAAACTTTGCAGGATTAGAAGTTAAAGATAGATAAATCATACATAGTAGAACTATAAAAAACTCATAGGTTAGCCCAAAAGATTGAGTAGCTAGAGAATGATGTTGTGATGGCTCAAACACTAGCACATGCTAAAGAGTGCATATGGATTGAGATAAATGAGGCCATCACATAAATCTGGCCTTCAATTGAGATAATATTTGAACATGAGGACCTAGTGGAGAGATCAAAAGAGTTAATGGAAGGAGTCAAAAGCAGCTTGGGATATAGGCCAGGGGAAGCAAGCACCTTAATTAAAATTTTGAATTCAAAAACCAAGGATGAGTTGGCAGATTTTGAAATTGCAGATAGGACTGAAACTATCTTGGAAGTAAGGAGAGTCCTTACTAAAAGGAACTTACTGGTACAATTGGAAAACAATTGCCAACACTTGGAGATCAGCATCCAAAAGTTTCATAAGAAATTCAATGCATTGAATTTGAAAGCACTACCAAGACTAAAGGGAATTGGAGACAAGTTAGTGCCTCTACCATATTATCAACACAAATTATACTCAATAGCTTGAGACAAATCAAAGTTTTCAACTATCAAAGGCTCAATTACAGGAAAAGATTTCATGGAGGCTTTGGAGTTTGATCTGCATATCAGGGCTGAAATCAAGCACTTATTTATGGTCAAACCAACTTTCTAGAAATACACTGAGGTAGATGAAACTTACAGAAAATTGGTTAAAATCCTAATTCCAGATGAAGACAGGTGGGACCAACTGTGTCAAATTTTGGAGTAAAAACTGTTTTACTTTCAGTAACAGAACAGCACTTTTTCAGGCCCAGTCATCAACAACAAGCCTTGAAGATAGTGCCAGATCATCACAAATTTTCAGTTATCTATATTTTTGTTCTATTTTTATAAGCAATTTAGGATATTTTGTAAAAATCTTGAGGTTTTCACTCAAGATATTTTTTGGATAATTTTGTATAAGTACTTCCCAAGTCGAAGTACAAATGTTGGGACTTGTAGCAAGAAAGGACTACCATCTGATGTAAAGTTGTTCACTGAACTAAAGTGATCATTTCTCATTAATACAAACAATATTCCAGGATTCATGTGTCATGCTTAATTGGTGACATTTATTCTACTTGTAATTTTGTAATATCTCTGTTCTTTTTCATATGTGTTTCTTTCCTCTATTGTTTAAAAGAAAATTATGGGTTGAACTTGTTTAATTACACTCTGTCTTGACTTTAAGCAATATATATGTTTTCCAACTAAAATTAAATATAGAATTCTTAATTTCTCTATGTTTAATTGATTCTAAAATTTTTTCCTCCCTATCACCCCATCAAGCTCTGAAGATCCAATGACCTGCCTACCTTGCCCTGTTATTTCTGGTCTGATATTTATGCACTTGATCACTCTAAGACTTTGACTCCATTTCCCAATGGCCTTACCTTGCAGCCTCAACCAAACAATTCAAAAAACCAAACTCTGAACCTCACATCTAGCCTAAAATCCCACCACAACAAAGTTAAATCTGACAAAGAGATCCCTCTCTGAGTTTAGAAGGGCTAGCTTCTAAACTTAAAAGTGGTTTTGTGGTTACCTTTGAAATTTATTTTACAGCCTTAAGAAATTACAGAGTGATAACATGTTTTACATATTATGACATGGAAATTACATGAAAATTTCATGCGCACTTTTAGGCTAAAATTTCCTCTAATGACTAACATATGAAAATGAAAGAACAAGCAAATAAACACATCATGTACACAAATGAATGCATGATGTATTTGAGGAAACTAGAAATGAGATAAAACCTAGCTAGAGAATGAAGCCTATGCTTCAGTCTCTTTTCTTCAGTTATGGAAAATGTAAATATAAAGAAAGGGGAACTCACTATGGAGTTTCCTTTTAAAATGTTACTTGAATGGTTAATATAATATCTTCTTCATCCATTGTTATGTTATCAAATCCACTCCTAGATGCTCTACTCAACCACGAAACAAGTACAATGATAAAAAAGTGGAATCCCCTTTCTTCATAGTGGCACATGATTTAACATAGTGTGATGACTATCTAGGATTTGGGTTTTTGTATGCCTCAAACCTCAAAGTGTTGGGGTTTTGGAAATTTTATGATTTCCTTGAAATTCCAAATGTGAACAACCCAACATGTGTGAGTGATGGGGGTTGGTGTGGAATCCAATTTGTACCATGGCAGTTAATAAGGTAGGTCAACTCGTAGAAGACATAACTTCTACACACAAAAATTTAATTGGGGTGATTTCTTCACCATTGGAAAGCTTTTAGGATATAAAACAATGATGAGATATTGGGAGGTATTATCAAATTTTTTTCACCCTAATAAGTTTCATTTGATGCTTCAATATGGCTTTAGTAGGTTCCAAAACCAAATCTCCAAATTGGACCTACCCCAAAAATGGGCCCTAAAAGCTAAGTCCTCAAATATTTTCACCCATAAATTACCAAGATAGATGAAATTTTATATAATGATCGATTCTAAGATCACACCTCCCCATTTAGGGATCTTTTGGTCCCCAAAGGATTTTACTAAAAGGGGCGAGAAATGTTTTCCTCTACCTTCTCTTTGGAGCACCATTTTTCTTGACAGGGAACTTGTCCATTCAACCCAATATAACAAAGGTCATGTTTCCCCTCCTTGGTAGTTATATATTTCTTCTACGAAACTATACCTTATATGAACTTTGTCTAAGATTGTAGTGCTAAGTCCTGTATGGTAGGTAGGACCTACTCTTTAATTTCCAAATACAACATGGAAGGCTCATAGAGTTTCATATTTTTCACAATCACTACTAAGTAAATGTGCATATATGGGGGTCTATTAAGTTTGTAGGAACTATTACCCACATTATCCAATACCTCAAAAGAGCATTCCACCAAGCCTTGATCTTCTTACCAGGACCCTATAGCCTTTCTTAGTAAAACTGCAACCAAAATCGGTCTCCCACCTTGAATTCTTTCTTAGTTTTGTGCTAATCATTTTAGGCCTTGCACCTTTCTTGTGACTTCTTCAATGTTTCATGTAATTACAAACAAGTTTATTATTATATAAACACTATAATATATAAATATATTTATAAGATACTTTACATCAATTATTCATTTTTCCCTTGTTGGTCATTTAGGGTTTGAAATGATGCATCCTTCATTCTTCTCAATATTTTTTGCCCTTCATGCTCTTCACATTTTCCTCAAAAGTCTTGAAGATGGAATCCACTGGTGGTTTCAAAACATCGACTATAATACCTAAATCTATGGATCTTCCTTTATCAATCAACAATTGCCTAATATTTTCAACAAATTTCTCTACTTTCAATGTTTTTGCTATATTGTATTCCCTCACTCCTCCTTGTCCTTATATAATATCCAAGGGTGATGGCAACAAATACTCAAAGCAAATTTTGAAAGGAGACTTATGAGTAGAAGTATAGCCTACTATGTTATAAGAGTGTTGAATATACATTAGATTTTCATCCTAGTTATTTGGATGCTTTTGATTATAACACCTTATAAGCTAATCCAAATTAATATTCACTACTTATGATTTCCATCTATTTGTGGATGGGAGGATATAGTGTTAACATTATAATCTTAAAGTTTATTTAGTTAAATAGTTTTCCTAGATCAATAAAGTTATTCAAGAATTTGTTTTTCTATAATAATAAAGTCAATTTAGGAGTGTTGTATTCTCTTGAAGATAGATATGCCTTGCCACAACCTTGTTACAATGATCATCCTTGAGTTGTTGATCAATGACACATGGCATGTTGAGATGTGGCTAGAGAGGTTATATATATATTCCTCTCATGCCTTATGTAAGGTTTTTCTTTTCCTTCGACACTTTTACTAAATTCATCATATAGATGTATTGATTTGGTATCCATGCTCTCCAAAGTGTAGTATGAAAGGCATTAATAAAATCAATATCCTTATCCTTAATAAAGGTATTTGACGGTGTACTTAGACCTATTCAAAGACCATGTTTGTCGTTTTTTTATCCTTTAATGGTCTCATTACAATGCATAAGAATGCTAATATTGTCAAACTTGTCAACTACCAAAATAGATAGTCAAATCCCTTATTAATTGTATAAAAACCATCTACAAAATCCATGAAAATGCTTTCCTAGAGCTGGGTTTGTACAAGAAAATGATAATATAAAACTTGCTTTTTAATATTGGGAATACCAGTATAACTAAGTATGCATTTTCTAATATAGTAAGCTACAATTCTAAAATTTTATTCCAATACACAAACTTTTGTAAATGGACAACTCAAGTTTTTAACACCAAAATTCCCCACTTTGGATTAGGTATTAACCTAAATAATAAGCTACAATATTTAACCTTTAGAGATATAGAAGTTGCTAATAAAAAAAAACCTATTTTGAAAATGATAATCATCTTTGCTTCACCTTTTTCTACTTGAATTTAACCTTATACATAATAAAAGAACATATTTATTTTATTTAATTCAAATGAAACATTGCTTTTTACATATTTAAATCTTAATTATTAACCATAAATTATATCTATCTTTAAACACCAATAAATATAAACAATTGTTTATAAATATTATATAACCATAGAAAATGCATATTAAATTATCATAAACATATTGAAATGAACACGTCTGCTTCTGACAACCTTGAGGGAAAACCAAAAATATTATTTATATTTACCTGTCCATTTTCCATGATAAACATTATATAACTAATACCAAATGGATGTACAAATATTGAAGTTAGAACCTCTACTTCTGATAAACATTATATAACCATACTTAAATGGATGCGGAAATATTCCAGTTAGCACCTCTACTTCTGATACGTGAAGGGAAAAAGTGAAAAATATTATAGAGATATCAGTGACGTGGATCTTTCTGCCCACCTCTTGGAAGATGGCACTGGCGTTGTACTCCAATGGGTTCATCTCACAATAATGATGTTTCGCTAATGCTCAGCTAACGCACTGAGGAACACAACAAGTTGCGCAATTTGTATGACAATGGCAATGGCCCGGTCGTTCAACTTGACGTGGGTCATCATGTTCCAAAATATTATTAAAAAAGGGTAATAACATATTTATTTTATTATATTATTTAATCATTACATAACATTGAAAAATATTTTTAACCACTTACTAACTATGACAAACTTGCAGTATCATACACTTGCTGACATCATTAAGAATAAATTTACAACGTTCAGATAATGGATTCAATATCTATACGTGCATATTTTATTTTAATATATTTATTATCATTATTTATTATAAAATATAATTTTAACAATAAATAATAATAATATTTGGGGAGATTTGGGGGAGGTAGAAGGGAAGGGAGGTTTTTATGAAAAAGTTTTTTTGCAATTTGTGTGAGTTTTGGAAAGTAGTAAATAATCAAGTAGAATATCTAGCTCTTTGGAAAGGTTTGGAGGTTGCTAGAGAACAAAGAATCTCCCGAGTCATTGTCTTTGGCGACTCTATGTTAGCTATCAGTGAATGTACCGGAACCACTAAGGATATTTGTTCCAAGTCCCCACCTCTAATTCAAAGAATCTAGGCCTCAATATCTCAATTTGAGCAAGTGGACTTCTTCCATATTCTCAGTGATTTAAATTCAAAAACCAATGAGTTAGCAAAAAGTGGAGTGGATATGAGCCAAGGTATTATAAAAATAAACTTTAGATTGAGTCTTCAATCCCTTAATGACTCTTAATCTATATAATAGTTGGATCGATGAGAAGCGATCTCATTTCTCCTGTTTCTGGACTTTGATCTCATTGGGTTTAGTAAGAGGCTACCTCCCTTAGATATCAGTGGATTTCTAGGCCCACCTTCTTTGGTTAGCTCCTCCCTTTTCCCAACTTCTGTTTTGCATGGATTACTACGGGTGGAACTTCCTGTCGAACAAGTGGTAGAAATTGTCGGTCTTGCCCATCCCCTGCAGTCTTGTCCATTTAGATTCCCCTGGCTCTAAGTTGTTGCAACCTGCTTTGGTTGTTGCAACTTCCCTTGTGTGCACAACTATGAATTTAATTCTCCCATCCTGTGATGGGCTCAAGTCATCTCCTCCATGTCCCGATGACAATTTCGTAAAGATTTGGATTCAATGATCTCATAATGGCTCATGCCATGGTTCAAGATTCAATTATATATCATTTTCTGGGAGGTTAACTACTCCCACATTTGCCCTTCTTGGTTTCTGAAGTTAATGGTTGGAATTCCCTCATCCTGTGTTGCAGTGTTTTGCCTTCCCTTCAAGCTCTACCTTGGTATGGTGGGAATTTCCTTGCGTACTTCTTCTTTCTACCCAACTCTTTTCCCTATATACGCTTATGGAACTTCTCCATAACAAAATTCTTCAACTCCTTGCTATTTTTGGGACATGCATTGAGATAAATATTCATTTTTTGCATCCATTTGTTGTTTTGTCTCATCCATGATTTCTTTCTTTCACTCATGCCTTCATTGAAGATAAATTTCGTTCATATACCTACTCCCATTTGCTCAATTCTTTTTAGATACCTTATAAGATGCACCATAGAAATTGCTTTGATGGGAGCTACTCCTGTTTCACTCAACATTATCTCATAAGGAATCAAACTTTTTATTTTGAATTTGCTCATGATCAAGAATTTTTGGATTTTCTCAATTTGTTTTCATTTTGAAACAAGGATGCTGCTAACCTACAGTTCACACCCATTTATATCACTGGACAAACTAGGAGTCCAAAAAGCACTTTAATTGTTTTCCAATCCCATACCTCTATCTCTCTACATCTGTTTTGAAATGCATATAATGCTTTCTACCCTATTAAAATTCTCTTATTTCATTATTTATAAAAATGCAAAATGCAAAATAAAAAAATATTATATGTCACCAAGTGTCATAATAGTACACAAATCAAATCTCAATATTTATGAAAATTTCATTATTTATGAAAATTTCATTTGTAAGCAAGTGTGTCAAACTCATAGATGGCTATTAATTAATGTGTAACTTTTGAAAATAATTTTAAAAAGTTGCCCAAGTTTTTGAATTTTTTTAACAATCATGTATTATTTTATGATATTCTTTTTTGGTGGTTTAATATATATATATTTTAAATTTGAAATTACTTTATATATAGATTCACTTTTATATATAATATTACCATATATAATCTACTTAATATAAGAAAAACATTTAAAATTATTATGTCACTGCTTAAATAAAATATTCCTAAGTTATAATGAGAAATCTTTAACAAAATCTCTTTTAAAGCTTTACTAGTAGGACTCCAATACTATTGCAACAGCTACAAAAAAATCCAACAAACACATTTGTGATTTTATATCACTTCCTATATCAATATAAAGATATTTTTGAAAATGCAATCTAATTTCTTTCTCTATATCAATATAAAGATATTTTTGAAAATGAAATCTAAGTTCTTCCTCTAAACTCTTGTTGCATTTGAGTCCATTCTTACATTAATACAACTTCTTTAGATAGATGGTTAACATTTGAGTTGAATTATATATATCTAAATATGAAAAAAATTATCAAAATTATTTTTTACCTTCATAAATTGATTTCTAATTGGAACTGATATTATAATCTCAATTTTACATTTATTGCTTATCTAATCTATTAATAACTTAAAGTTTTCCAATACTTATAAATTTTCTCTATTATTTTTTTTCATAAAAATATAAAATGCCTAAAACTTAATTATTCCTTTACTAACAACATATTTCAAAATAATATAATCTATTGAAGAAAAACAATGTCCCCTCCATTATGAATCTTTATAGCTCTTTGGTATGCCCCTAAGTCAACATGCATTTTCATAATTAATTATGTGTTCCTTTAATATTATATAATGTTTTTCTTTCAAGCATTTTTACTTACCTTTAATAACTAGTTTCATTTTATGATATTAAATATTTTTCTTTCAAACATTTTTACCTATCTTTAATAGCTAGCTTGATTTTATGGGCAACTTGTGTAGGAGTCATATAAAGCCTTGAAATATCAAGTTGTCAAATAATGCAAGGTAAAGTCTTACAAACATTTGTAGATGCATTAGTTATATAAGAATACAAACAACAAACAAAAAGCAATTAATTTTTAATGCAAAATAAAAAAATTATTGTTTTAACTAAACATTTATTGAAATAGAGTATGTACATTTTTATGAATTTTAATCTAATCATTATGTAAAAAGATTTAATTTAAATATAACTGGAGTATAAAAAGAATTTTTTTTACAAATTAACAAATGAAAAGAAAATAATAATAATTAAGTGCAATAATGGATGCTCCTGAACTGATGGAAATAAATTTGTTCACACTCTTTCTAATCACGTCAACTCATGACTACAGACATACCCTTTGCGTACCAACTTTGTCTTCACTAGTTCGTCACTGTTGTGGCCGACACGATGGAAAATTCTCGTCTTTATCCTCAGTATGGTCGGGCACGATCAAGGCATCTAGAAACATGGAATTGGAGCTTTCCATTTTGCTGAAGGTTCAAGAAACATGTGATTGGAAAACAAGAAACAAACAGACGAAATGGGCTCTATCAATCAAATTCTTCCATGTTATATTTTGGTATTACACTGTTTTTAACAAAACAAAAAATAATTGGTGATAAATATGAATATGCTGAGGCATACTTTGAGAATGATTAAAGACCACTGTTTAATATAGTTCATTTCAAATTTTCAGGATATTTAAAATCTATAATCGAATTAATTTAAATGATAAATATGTAATAACTTTAATAAAATATACTGAATATATAAATCGTGGTAAAATTTCTATATAAAACAACTTTATTAGATTGGGTTATTCCTTAATAATAATTAGTTATCTACAATTAAGTCACCACCGAGTTTTAAGTTTTAAGTTATTAAGAGTTTTCTAGCTTGTTATAGGAGGCATAAAATTATCTCTCCATGAAAATGAAAATATAATATTGCTGGTCAAATTTGAAATAAGAATTATTTTGGATTTTTTCAATGGAAAGACAGGGAAACATTTTATAATAGGTTTTACTTATCATTTATTTAATATTTTTTCATTTTAATAATTATTTTTCTACATATAGTAATAATTAAAAAATGAGTATGTAAACAATTTCTCCCGCATTATGATACTTCAAAAAAATAAATATTATCATTTTTTATATAATAAAATCCAATTGTAATGGAGATCATGCATACATTTTGGTAATGGCTCTTGAAGATCAAAGACATTCATTGTGGTGAATCTTCTTGCTGTTGAAAGGGGAACAAATTCCAATTCATTTGAGCTCTATGTCTTGTTGACGCTTGGATTTACAAATGGTAACTACCAATCTTCCATGGCTCTATGTATGGATCTCATTTCTACTTAACCCACTTGCTTGTATTTAATTGCAGTTTTGCTTGTTTGGATTTACCAATGGTCAATTTTCTTGGATTTATGAATAATACTTACATGTCCTTTTTTATGCCTAATCAAAATGGATTCAATGCAAGCTTGATTACTTACTATATGAAATTCAATGTTGAATAAGTAATATTCAATTTAAACATTTTTTTTTTAACAAAAAGTAATGTTATTTATGTGTTCTTTCTAGAGGTTGTTCCGCATCATAATGCACTTGTGCACCAATGATCAAGCTTATAATTATTATAGAAGAAAATTCTAGTAAGTTATATTTCTTATATGAAAAATTGTGTAGTTGGAAGTTTTAGATATTAATTATTTGTTTTTTCTTGATTGGACATTGGAGTGATCCTTAAAATAATGCTATATTTTGATTGCTTTTAAAAACATTGTAATTGTTTAAAATATTTGAATAACTACTCTGCAAGAGAGAAGGACATTTTCATTGTATTTGAAGAATGATATCCAAGAGATAAAATAATAAATGGTCCTATTGAATTCCCTCCATATAATTAATATATAGACTACAAGTAAATGGTGCAATTGAATTCCTTCTATATGATTCATATATAGACTGCAAGTAAATAGTCCTATTAAATTATATTCATATGATTGCTATATAGCCTTAGTGTTTTCTTATCTAAGTGTACTTAGAATTTCCAATAAAAATGAGATTCATTTTAAAATACACATAATTTGATATAATAAAAGATTTGATGTATGAGCTATGCATAAAATTTTAAAATATTTTTCATTTTCATGTGATAAAATAATTTATCTTAACTCATTAATATTAAAAAGCTAACATAAAATTAACATTTCAAATTAAAATTCATCTCTTCTTTTTCTAATCCATGATAAATCATAGGAAAATATACCCTTATCACTCACAAGTTAATAAATCACCCACAAATTAACAGAGACGCTGAGCATTTAAATAAAACTCTTGTAAAATGTTGGTAGGAACCATCCTAATAGGAATTAATGTATGGACGAATCGAGGAGGAATGGTCCTTCTCCACTTCAGAGCATCTATAGGAAAGATATCAGAAACAGTCAATTTAGAGTGCATTTAAAAAGAAAATGGATATTCATTAGTCACCGTATAGAGCACAAGCAACAAAAGAACACGAAAAAAAGAAGCATGGTTAGACATTCACTTGAGATGGAAATCGATAGCAGATGATGACCTAGTGCTATTTGATGTTAAGAAATATGGAAATAACTAAGGGAATGGTTCAACTCAGATATGTATTGGAAAATTTAATAGATGAAATTCACAAAAAGAAAAAGCAAAGGAAATGTGAGAAAAAACAAAATAAGATTAAGGTGAGAATAAGTCATGTCATCACTCAATGGAAAGTGATTTCATATATATATATATATATATATATATATATATATATATCTGAAATCACTTTCCATTGAGTGATGACATGACTTATTCTCACATATATATATATATATATTGATCAAATTTGAAGGGTTGTTATTATCATTTGGAAGGGTATATATTCATCTAACCCTTCAAGGGTGAAAGGTTAAAAAAATTCCCCGATTGGGGTGTGAGCTGGACCTAATGGGCATGCCCTAGCCCATAGTTTAATGCATATCTCCAAGATATCTACGACCAACCTCCATATGCATGCACCACTTAGAGAGATGGCAGTGCGCATGCGAAGTTTTATTACCAACTCTAAAGGTGGTAGAGCCATTAAGATGTGTTAAAGTTAGTTCTCCCTCCGGTGAGCTGGGTAAGTTTGTATGTGTCCTCCATTTGCTGTGGATCTGGTTTGGGTTGTTCGTTCTAGGGAAATTGTAGTCTCAATCTCCTTTTGGTTTCAGATGTGGCCACTGGTATGTCCCACTCTTAATTTTGCTCCCTCCGCATATATGGATATGTGTATCTTCCCTCTGGTCTCTAGGATGCATGGTCCCGTGGTTTGGTGAGATTGGAATTGTAAGTTCCTAGAGCATGGCATAATATGGTTTTTTTTATGTGTTGAGTCATTAGTCTTTTATGTCCTGGTGTCTATGGTCTATGAGATTTGGTTGTCTTGTATGGGCTAACGTAGGATTTGGCTGATAGACTACTTTGTGTGTTGAGGTACTCCCTGCTTGAATAATTGCAGAATTGTAAGGGTTTTGGTTTATGGCAAATTTTGTTTGTTTATTGGGAATTTAAAATTTGTATGGGTTCAAAACTGAGCCAAGGTTGTCGGTAATCATTTCCCCGACCTTATTTGGTATAGGGTTGTGGTTTAGGGAGCTATGTTGGAAATTCTTAGTGCCAGTCTAGCCCTAGTGGATAGGGTATGTTGTATCTGGTTCCGTCGGCTAGTTGCAGGTGGGTCTTGGTCAAGGGGAAAATGTCGACTCAAATCCTATCAGTATAGGCCTGATTATGGGTAATTCGGTTCAGTTTTTGCAACCCAGGCATATTGCATTTGGTTTCGGTTAAGGTTATATGTGGGTTGCAGGTAAGGGGCAACTGTCGACTCAAATGTTCTTTCTTTCTTCAGTGTATTGTTCTGTTGGTTGAATTGAAAAAACATGGGACTCACCTAGACAATTCTAGGGGTTTTCCTATGGATGGTGTTGTTAGTTAGTTTAGGCCCGTCAGTGGGCACTGGTGGAACAATGGTAGAATTAGGCCTATAATGTTGTGTTGGCTTCGGTTGACAGCACACTTCAGAGCTGGATCCTTACTTAGTTGGTTTCGTTTGTAATTTCTTTGACATGTCTCCAGTGCTAGAGTGACCCTTGGCAACGTCATGCTTTTAAGCTTCAACTTTGTTTGGGTTGACCTCCAGATCTCGACACAGGTTAGAATTTTCTTGGTAGGAGCTGAAATATGGTCTGGGCCTCTGGTAAAGGAAGGAATGACCATGGAGGCCGTGGCCGTGGGAAACAGAGGAAAGCCTCCCCTTCTCAGACCGGTCAACTCAGTTCATCTGGAGGGACTATGCATGGGCACAAATCAACCTCCCATATTATTCAGGAAGCCGCTCAAGCTTATCAATCAAGCAGTTCAAATCCGGTCAAGCAACTTATTGCAGATTGGGAAGAAGAGATCCAATAGACTAAGGAGGGATTTGAAATTGATTTAGAAGATTGGAAAACTTTGATTCTGGACCCTGGTCACACCTGTGGTAAATCCTCTCAATATAAACAAACAATCCACTTGTTTTGGATGATGAAGAGCATTTTGGCTAAAGCCTTGGAGCAGTTTCCACCTGATATGCATTTGTCCTCCCATGGACACTCAGATTATACCAAAGAGTTTCAAAAGATTCAGTTTCAATTGTAGCAGCAGAATGGTTGGCTTAGCTACATAAAGCAGCACATCCCCTGTATTCCCCACACGAAGCTTCTAGGTTCCACTGTGAAGGACCCTACTCCAATGGATTCAGCTGATGATGAGTAGTGGTAGTGCATCTCTGGTTATAGTTTTGTATGAAGCAGTTTCAAAATTTTAGGCATATTAGTAGTTATGTTTATAGATATCTAGAAAATAGGAAGAACAAAGACTCTCATACATATATAACATGATTGGTTAGACTTATTATTTTTTGTTTCTGGATGGCATATTTTGCGGTTAGGTGGCCAACAGACCTGGTTTCCCTCAGGGTAGGTTGAGGCCACCTAACCTTCAAACATATGGATGTAACTTGCTTTATGTTAGAAAATTAATGGAAAGGTACCACCAAGCTTATAGAAAAAAAAAAGGTTAAACAATTCCACTTTATTTGACAAGTGTAAAGTAAATAAACCCTTCTTTAAAAAAATACACAAATAAAGTAGTGCACTTTAAATCTCTACAACTTGAAAAAAAAGACCGTGGTTACATCAAAATACTCTAGAATTTCAATAAAACTAATAAATAAAGAAATATTTTTCTCAATTTTTATTTAAAAAACAACTAAGCAAATGTTTCTTTCATTCATTAGATGATCTTCAAAAATATTTGGACTTACATCATTCAAAATTTCAATCTATTTTCCTAATGGCATAGGCTTTCTATTTTTCATTTATTTCCATACATCATAAATAACATTCTAATATACCTCATTTAGAGCATGAGGTGCACTAAGAGAGAGGAAAATCAACATATCTAGCATCTCCAATGAAAGTCTTGATCTATCATTGCTTTTAATCTTGTTTAATTTTGAGAAGCCTCTTTCACACGCCAATGTGCTTGCTAGCATAACAAGATTTGTTTTCCATAATTTCATGAAATATGGAAATCCTTCATAGCATTCAATATATCCCCATAGATCCCATGCTCCAAACATATGTTTTTTGGGGTATGATTTAGATGTAGTAGAAATAAATCTATCCATTTCACCCAAACATGTAGCAGTATCCACAATAGGTGATTCCACAACACTAAATTTTTCACATAAACACTTCAATCATCTTTTAGTTTGAAAGTATCTATCATTCAATTCTTCATAATAATTTCAATGACTAAAAAAATCAGTAGCATTAAATATAGGTAAATCTGCGAATCTCTTATCTAGATATTCAATCACCTTCATAACAAAACATTTTCCCAAAATAATACAACCATATATTGTTCCTTATGTTTGCCTCTTTAGAAAGATTTCAAAACTCAATGTATGTAAATGTACCGTACCCGTGTTATCCACAAATTCAAGGGTCCCCCCTTGTGCTTTAATTAGAAAATAGGATATGTGGATTGCACCTGCCCCAAAACTCATTCCTAAATATTGTTTACAAAGCATGATGATAGAAACATCTAGAGTAGTGCCAATAGATGTAATATCAACATGATCCTCTTGAAACTTCGGATTCAACTTATTTAATTCAATGAGAACATTTGCAAGTATACGGGTGAAAAATTTCACTTGAAATATTGTTGCCAACTCATACATTTTTTTCTCCCCTAACTCCTAATCTTTTAACAAAGAAGGCATAAGTTTAACAAGTCTTTCATGAATTTTACTCTAGAAAGCCATCTAATTTGATGAATTTATAAGACCTATACCTTAGTGATTTTAAATGATTCCATTAGCTCTTTCAATTCTCCATGCATTTTTTTCGATTTCCCAAACCACGAATAAACTTTGTTTGCAAATTTGTCAATATATTGCAACATTGGAAAATGAGATGAAGCATCTTTTGCAGCTAATGCTTCTCTATGAGCTATGGAATGGAGATCTAATAAATGAGGAGCATCTCGACGAATCTTAGAAGATGAACCTTCATGAATACCCCTCATGGCTGATGCACCATCTGAGCCAAAACTAACTAACTTTTTCAAAGATAGATCCATCTCTGCTAAAGGAGAATTTATAGCATCGTACATGACCTGAGCTATTCCATCCTTTATATGAAGAAAATATGTACTTTGTTAGACATAGATATTTTCCCCCGTTTGTCAAATATGTAATATAAAGAAACAAATGGTGTTCCATAGTTCGATCAATATTTTCATCAACTAGAATTGAATAAGATAGGCTATGTAATATCTCATCTTCTATTTTTTCCCAATACACCTCTTTAGCCACTTGTTTATGAAAAATATTCATCTGATAAAGGCATGTTTGGAGTGCATCTATACCTATTCAAGTCACATATTGACTGATACATTTCTAAATATAAATCATGTATAACTACAAAATACATATTTTCAATCATTGATGTAATTCTGTCCTCCTCAGCATCTACCATTAGTTCAACGTGTTTAGTGATTAGAAGATTACTCCATGTTCTTTCTCCCTCCAAAAGTTGTAAATAAAATTTATGAACTTCTGATTTTGCATGGAAAAGTAGACCACTAACTTAAAGAGTGGCATTCCCTTTCTAGAAAGTGGAGTCTCTCCCTTAAATTTAACACACCAAGAACATTTTATCCTTTCATTGCCATTACAGTCTTTTGCAACATAAGCTCATGGAAACCTTGTCTTCTATTTGGATTTGAACATTCTTTTTCATTTCCTTGATGATTATTCCCTTTCAACATGCTCCACACTATCCAGTTCATCATCTTCAAGTAGATGACCATCAACTTCATTTTGATAATTAGATGGTTGATTGGAACTTTATGGGATACCAAATGCATCAATGATTAACAATTGATTCTTATCTTTCTTAGGGAGACTAAGGGGATACATTTTTCAAGATTTACACCTAATCAATCAATACAAACAATAAAATAAGTAAATACATAAATTAAAAAGCAACAACATATTTAATCATAAATAAGTTAAAATCAAATTCATATCTATATACATTGATAGTATTATAGTCTCATGAATCTTTACATATATACAACTATATACCAAAATCATTCTCCTTGTTTTTTAGAAAGATAAATTATTATGAAATGATTCCAAATTTTGTATTCAAATTCACATTAATGTTCAAATTAGACAAAGATAATTCTTGAAAACACATTGAAATATCATAATGTTCTAAAATATATCATTAAATATGTGTTTCTTTATTAAAAATTCTAACAAGGACAAAGAAAATCTAAATGTGTTAGTGAAATTTATAAATCAATGCTTGGCCATTAAATTCACCATTGAATTCAACATTATAATTGAAATTATCTTAAGTTCCATAATGCTTTAGGTTTACTAAAATTTGAGAAATATTGTAAAATATTATATATGAGAAAGTATGTAACATGTTATCTATACATGAGACGAGAATGAAATACCAAATTTTAATTTGGAAGGGGGTGGAGCGAGAACAACGAGGTTTTCTGAGAGTCTCAGAGGTTAATATTCATGGAGGGGCATAGAGGAGGGAACTCCACTCCCTCCTACAAGGATGTTGTAGCCAGTAGAGGCAAGAAGACTCTAGAGAATGACATTGTTATAGAAGAGGAAAGGAGAAGGAAACCGGACGAGGAGACACGAGGAATCAAAACCAAGAAGAAGAAGGATGCAAAAGACAAGGAGGAAGAAGACAAAATACAAGAAGCAAAAGAAAAAAAACAAAAGGGACCATGCAAACCCAAGGCGGAAATTTCTCCTAGGGTAGGCTTAAATGATCCGGCTCTGCAAGTGCACAGGGATCACATGAGGACTTATGCTATCATCTGCAAATTCATGGGACTATGGCCCACTGAAAAAGCTCTACAAACTTGGATCAAATATCGCTGGGAACCTAAAGGAAGGATTGACCTACATCTAGGTTCAAAGGGATTCTTCACGGTAGTGTTCACAAACATTGAAGACAAAGACAAAGTGTTTGAAGGAGGGCCCTACTTCTATGTAGCCGCTGGCCTCTATATGCGGCCATGGATGATGAATTTTGTCCCGAGGCGTGAAACTTTTACTTCTATACCAGTCTAGGTAAGGATCTATTCTTTATCTCTTGATTACTTGCAAATAGAACTGCTAATGGCTATAGGCAACAAATTGGGTCAGTTTATCAAAGCCTCCAAAGCCACAAAAAGAGGAAGATATACTTCCTTTGCAAGGATATGTGTGGAAATGGATCTATCTGGAGCCCTTTCGGATGAGGTTATCTTGGAAGTTTATGATGAAGAATGGGTGCAAGAAGTAGACTATGAACATATTTTGTTCAGATGTCGTAGATGCCATGAACATGGGCACCTTTACAGAGACTACCCCCTCAATAAAGAAGAAAACAAGGGAAAAGTTAATACAATGGAGGACAATGACAATTTTCACAAAGTGGTAAATAAAGGAAAAGGAGGAGAAAGAGGGCCAAAGCAACATCTAAATGACGGGCAAAAGGTCAGTTAGGACAAGTTCCAAGTTCTTGAGGAGGAAGAAGTGAATACAAAAGAAGATCATGCAGTGGAAGGAAGTCCAGAATAAAAGGAGAAAGAAGATATTCAGAAACAAATAAAAGATATTGATAACCTAAACGAAGCCATGATGAGCGATGCAGAGCTGGAGATGGACCCGAAAATGACCCAAAGTGAAATGGAACTAGAGGACTAGGAGCTTCAAGAGATTCTTGATAAGGAACACCTAGATCTAGAAGGGTTCTTAATTCAAGGAACCACAGGAGGGGTAGATTCGGTACCCCAAGAAGAGCTCAATAGAATACAACAGTTGCTTTTATGGAAAACTCAGGCCAAGGGGTTTGAAAAGGAAAAAAAATAGTAACAAGTAGGACAATAAAGGTGTGAAAACGATGAAAACAACCCTTGGGTTAGCAACTAGAAATCCGGGAAAAAAAGAGAGGTAGAAAGCTAATGATAGACTCAGGTAAGATGAAAGATCTAGCCAGTTACTCCTTTACAAATCTTTAATTATAAAGTTTACATCATGGAATATTAGAGGTTTAGGCAGTAAAATAAAATAGAGAATGATTAGTAATAGAATGAAACAAGCGGCGCCGGATATAATCTTCATCTAGGAAACAAAATGTTCCATTCAAAAATTAAGATAAATTCATAGAAAATGGCTCAATAGATTTGAGTTTCTAAAAGTTAAAGTAGAGAACACAGCAGGGGGCATCCTCACTCTGTGGCACCCCCAAAAGATTGGCATAATAGATGCAGAGGCATCTAGGAATTATTTGTTAGTTGTTATTCAGCCTGTAGGAGATAAGGATAACTATCTGGTCACAAATGTTTATGGCCCCCAAAGATTAGAGGACAAACTCAAGTTTCTTGATTCCCTTGTGGAGCTTAGGGACAGACATGCAGGAATTCCTTGGATCATGGGGGGGGATTTTAACATGATCAAATCTCTTTCGGAAAAAAGAGGGGGAACCAAAGCTCTAAGTAAAGACTCTGTCGCATTTCAAACCTTTACAGATAATATGAATCTTGTTGATACGGAAACGAGCAATGGCCTCTTTACTTGGAATAATAAAAGAGGAGGAGAGGCTCAGGTCGCCTCCAAATTAGATAGATTCATTATCTCAGAAGACCTCATGCTTATAGATAAGGAAATAACAGCGAGAGTTCTTCCTTTTGGAGGCTCAGATCATTGGCCGGTTCAACTGGAAATCAAGGGCATAGGTACTCCCAGGAGCATACCTTTCCGATTTGAGAACATATGGTTTTCTCACCCATAATTCATCAACAGTGTTGAAAAATGGTGGTCAGAAGATTTGCATATTCAAGGAGAAAGAATGTTCCTTCTGCATAAAAGATTAAAGCACATCAAACTCAGGCTTAAGGAATGGAACAAGAATGATTTTAGCAATATTTTTTTGGAAAAACAATCAGTGGAAATCAAAATGCAGATACTCAATCAAGCTCTAATTACGGAAGCCTTTGATAAAGTCGAGAGTGATCTGGTTGACAGATATCATCAAGAATGGGAGAATTTTGGCAAACAAGAGGAAACATTTTGGAGGCAAAAGTCAAGAATCCAATGGCTGAAAGAAGGAGAGCGTAACACTAAATTCTTTCACAGATCTACCATGGCCAATAGAGCTCACAACAGAATCTCCTTGATCAAGGACAAGGATGGGAAGCTTCATACTTCCCATGAGGATATAGATTCTATATTGGTTCAACACTTCCGTGGCATAACCCAGGAAAACAATTCAGACAGAGAGCAGTCCATCAGGGAAGTAACTAATAACATTCCTAAGTTGGTGTCTAGAGAGGAAAATTTCAATCTTAATAGGCCAGTAATAGAAGAGGAAGTCAGTGAGGTCCTCAAAGAAATGCAGAAGGGAAAAGCACCAGGCCCGGATGGTTTTAATGTGGATTTTTTTAAAGGCTGCTAGGACATAGTTAAACATGATATTTTGAATGTAGTGTAGGATTCCAGGTCGAACAAAACTATTCTG
Source organism: Pinus tabuliformis (assembly GCA_031772625.1). Classification (NCBI taxonomy): domain Eukaryota; kingdom Viridiplantae; phylum Streptophyta; class Pinopsida; order Pinales; family Pinaceae; genus Pinus; species Pinus tabuliformis. Next base: position 831,682,450 of record CM062813.1, read on the forward strand.
AAAGTGCTCAATACCTCCTTCATCTCCCTATCCCTAAACAAGATATTGCTCAAACTCCTGAAAATTATAGACCCATAGCTTTATGCAATGTGGTTTATAAGATCATATCCAAGGTAGTAGCCAACAGGCTCAAACCTCTACTTCCTTCACTTGTTTCAAGTGAACAATCAGGTTATGTGGAAGGTAGACAAATTCTAAATAACATTATTCAAGCTCACGAGGTGGTTCACTCACTGACTAGCAAGAGGCAGGCGGGAATGATCATGCAACTAGACATTGCCAAAGCTTATGACAAGGTAAACTGGTCCTACATCAAGAAAGTTCTAATTGCCTTTGGTTTTGATCATAATTGGGTGAGATGGGTAATGGCCCTCGTGACTTCCTCTAGCTTTTCAATTTTGGTGAACGGTTCTCCCTCTGAGATTTTCATTCCTTCTAGAGGCCTCAGGCAGGGAGACCCGCTTTCTCCATTTCTTTTCATTCTCATGATGGAAGGACTAGGTCGAGCTATCAAACAAGCTAAAGCAACGGGTAAGATCAAGGGCCTTCAACTAATAGAGAATGGTCAGGCTCTGACTCATCAACAATTTGTAGATGATACCATGCTACAGGGAATCCCCACAGTCAAAGAAGCTTCAACCTACAAACATATCCTGGATGACTTTGCCCGGGCTTTAGGTATGGAAGTTAATCTTTCCAAATCAAAAATCTTTTTCTTTAATACCAATATTGCTATTCAGAGAAATATAGCCAAAATTCTAGGTTTTCAATGGGACTCCCTCCCCTCAAAATACTTGGGAGTTCCTCTAACTGCCAAACCGATGCACAAGAGCATTTGGGAATAGTTGATCAATAAGATGCAAGACAAAGTCAGAAAATGGACCAGTAGAGCTCTAAATCTGGCTGGCAGGTTGGTCCTTACAAAGGTTGTTTTACAAGCTGTCCCTGTTTTTATGTTATCATCTCTCCTAGCTCCAAAAGGAGTTCTGCAGCAATTCATAAATATCCAAAGAGACTTCTCTAGGGTAAGGAGGAGACTAGGAAGAAATGGGCCTTGGTTTCTTGGGAAAAAAATTGTAGACCTAAGCACCATGGGGGCCTTGGCTTAGATGACCAGGAGATTCTCAGTAAGGTTTTAGGGGCCAAACTATGGTGGCGATGGGTTCATGATCCAAATGCTCAATGGGCAAGTATTTGGAAAGAGAAATATGCCAACTCCTGGCAAACAAGTGACCTCATAAGAATGCCTAGAATCATAAAGGGGTCATACATCTGGAATAAAGCCTGGGAGAACAAGGGTCTTGTACAAAATAATAGCTTCTAGGAAATCAGAGAGGGAGATCTAGCACTATTCTGGGAGGATAGATGGCAACAAGAACCAACATTGCTAAAAGAGGACTTTTTGAGCCTTAAGAATAAAACAGATATCCAAGGATTAAGTAAGGTAAAGGATTTCTGGGATCATACTCAGAATCCTAAAAAGTGGAGAATCTGGAGAAACATTAATTGTGATGATAATAGACCCTTGAAAACAAAAGCAGAAGAACTTAGAAGAATACTGGATCAAAGAATGATCTTAGTAGCAGGGGGGCAGGATCAACTAAGATGGGGCAACAATAAAGAAGGCACCTTTAATCTAAAGGAAGAAAAAAGTATTCTCTTAGAGCTGGATTCCCATGTTCCAGACAAAGATCTGGTAGAAACTTTGGAAGCACCAAGGGTGGATGAAGATCAAACTCTTCATGTGGCTAGTTCTTCAAAAGAAGATCTTGACTTGGGACAATATTAGAAAGAGGGGCATTCTGGGGCCTTCTATTTTCCAGCTCTGTAAAGCTCAAGAGGAGACAATGGAGCATATTCTCAACAACTACATTTTCCCCTCCTGGTTATGGGATTCTTTCACTATCATTTTTCAAAAGTCTAATAGGGACAAAGGGAGTATCATTAACACCCTTAACAATTGGAGTAGAAACTTCTCAGACAATGATTTCCTCAGCTTGGCTTGGGCCCTAACGCTAAGCTTCATTATATGGAATGTCTGGAAAGAAAGGAACAAGAGAATTTTCAAGGATGAAAAAAATCCCCCTCAGAGACTGTTTAAGCTAATCTTGAAACAACTTAAGGAAACAGTTAGCTCCACAGTTCGTAATCAACCCAAGAATCCTTCCTCTGAGGTGGATTTAAGAATTCTCAGACAACTGGGTTTGTAAGGGCTCATTCCTCAAAGCATGGAGAGGAAAGGGATAATAAGGGAAGAGGAGAAGGACTTTTGGCATCCTCCTATGATAGGTGTTTTGAAATTAAACATTGATGGTGCTTCGAAAGGCAACCCAGGAACTACTGGTTTTGGAGGGGTTTTAAGGGATGAAGAAGGAAACATCATCTTTATCTTCCATGGTCATTTAGGCAGAGCTACCAACAACATGGCAGAGTTAATGGCCTTGGAACAAGGCTTAGAGTTTCTGAAGCAAGATATCCGCTTAAATGTAATTATTGAAGTGGACTCCGAGTTAACCATTAATTTGGTGAAAAGAATTAGTTGTGGATCCGAACCAGAGAAAGTTTCAAGACACTGGAGGCTCATCTGGGTTTTCCAAACAATTCAAAGTCATCTCATTGGTCTTCCCACAGTTACTTTCATCCATGTTCAAAGAAAGGCCAATACGTTGGCGGATATTCTGGCCAACCAAGGAGTGTGCTGTACAGAAGGCGAGGGATTGAGGAAGTGGCAGGAGATACCTCAAAGCAAACTAAAGGCTCTCTGTAATGAGCAGGCCGCAGAGGATATGGACATATTTTGTAACAGAGCAAAGGAGGCAAGTATGAAATGACTCTAACGCAGAAAGTTTCACCATTGTTCTTCAGATGGGTCTTTGGAGGTTGGCCTCGGAAAACCTTAGTTTTCGTTAACAGGTTTTCGCAGTTTTCCAGATGGGTGCTCTGTAGTAAGGTTCACAACAATCCAGGGTTGCATTTCAAACTCAGACGAGCGATTGCATGGGAAGGGAAGCTCGGCTTTTTCGGCAACCGCAAGTTCCTTTATTTTCTTTCGCAGGAAGGAAAACCACTGCTATGGTGGTTTTCTGGCGATCGCACAACACTTGAGCAAAAAGTGGTTTTAGTGTTTTGGGAGCGATTACATTTGGGATCCTACACGTGGCAAGGGAGGGAAAACGAATACCGCCCTCCCCGGGCATTATTGTTCGGACACCTAGTGCTGAGCGATATGGCTCACGATCGTTGGATTTCGTGGGGCAGATCTATGGTTGGGAATGATCGGGCTGTTTGGTGGGCTGGACCGTTAAACTTCGTTTGTCTCCATCGGGCGCTTTATCTCTCGACTGGTGGATGGCTTGGGGGTTTGAATAATTAAGATCTAAAGGTAAGTTTGGTGAGCACGCGTCATGTCTCAGCGGTTTTCCTTTGTTTTTCTGCCCACTTGGCGCTAACTTTGTATGTAATTTCAAGGGTTAGGAGGCACTCTCTGTTAGGTTGATGGTCACATCTTTGGCGGTTGGCCTTTTTTGCTGAGGTCCAAGGTGTATGGTGGACTTTTGTATACTATGTAAATTCTTATTGGCGTAATGATATAGACTACTCTTGCTTCAACGAAAAAAAAGGAAATACCAAATTTTAATTTAGCGTTCTTTTTCATATTATTTCCACACTAAGTGGACATAAGAGAAAAACAAAGTACATTATCTTTTTCATATTAATTCCAAAATGAGTGGATATTAATTAAATTTTAAAATAAAAACACAATTTGTCAAAATATATTTTTAAATAACATTTTCTTTTATTTATAAATAGCTTAATTAGGCACTTCACTGTAAGAATTTTTTTTTTCAAATATTTAACAAATAAAACATCACAATTCCATATAATTTCATAAATATTCCTATATTTGGTTCATGCACTTTTGTGGCCCGCTTCTCCACGATATTACAAATTCTATTATTGCATGAATCTGTTATTGGATTTAGGATGTTCAATTTCAATATCTTAATTGATAGTGTATCCTTTGAAACTTTGTTTGTTTAAATAAAATCTAAATCCTAAATATACAAACATACCCAGTAAACATAAAGATTTCGTATATATATTTCTACACCCACACATATGCACCATACATAAAATAAAACAAAAAAAAAATCTCCAAATAAAACAAAACAAAATTTAAAAGAAAAAAATCATCAATAACAAAAAACAAATTAATTAGCCACATCATCCAAAGAGAAAACTACAAATATTTTGCATTGAGAATTTAAAACAAAACAAAACAAAAAATCACCAAATAAAAAAGAACAAAAAATCTATTAGCCACATCATCCACAAAGAATTTACTACAAATATTTTGCATTATATATATGTATAAAAAAATCTTCAGTAAATTTATTGTATTTAGCCACCACATCATCCAGAAAGAATTTACTACAGATATTTTGCATTATATATATGTACAAAAAAGTCTTTAGTAAATTTATTGTATTTAGCCAATTTGTTTATTAGCCCAGGAAATGTGAAGTGGTAATATGGATTGTTCTTGAATTCAAGATAAAAGCAATGTCATATTATAATATTCAAAGGTGATGAAATCTAGGCAACAGACCTACCTCCTTGTTGAGGAAACCAGTTTACCTCAATTTATTCTTAAAATTTGTGAAAGAACTACTGCAGGCTGCAAGTTTTATAAACATAAAAAACAACACATAAATAGATAGAAAAAATATCATATTTCATTTATAGGAATAAATGAAATTTCAGAAATATAAAAAAACAATATCATTGAAATCACAAAAAAAGAAATATACCATAACCATAACAAATTCAATTACAACAATACAACTTGTAGCATAAACACACCGTATAAAAATATTAACCAGAAATTATCAGAATCACTATTCCAATCTCCAATTTCTTATTAACTAGAAATTACCAGATTCACTACTCCAATCTTCAATCTCTTTTCTTCACACACTAGAGAAACCAAGTTGAGATTGAGAAAAATATGAGAATAAATTAATGAAGACAATCACCACAGGGCTCAAAGAGCATGACACCATAGCTGTTCAAACCTCTGCAATGACAAGTGGCACTGGTAGTGTGGCACCTATCTTGAAGGCACTGTACTCTTAACTCGAGATATTTTTAAGGAATTTCTACTCAATTTACGACATGCTTTATTTGGCATGACACTCTTGAAGAAAATCTATGTTGTAACGCTAGCTAGTAGATACCTGTGTGTCAATGGATGTGACAGATGGTAGAGCACTTCAGTGATTCCATAACTCAAGACTTCAACTTCCAACTTTGCAACTTGCAAGAAGTGAACTGATAAACTACACTTTCTTTTAATGAACTACGAATTTGATCACTAATCGCCGATTATATAACATATATGTGAGGGATTTAGTTAAAAAACATGTATACTACCATTTGCACCTTATGTTGCAAAGGAAACGCTGTAAGGCATAGAGTGGGGAAGAATAGGTAATCAAATCCGTCAAAATTAAGATTAAATTGATCTATTAATTTTTCATTTACATACACTGAAATCGTATGCAGCGTGGGATAAGAATCTTAAGAATCTCAAGTTATCATTCAGATAAATTTCTATAGTCCATGTTCTATTTTAAATATTTTACTCTTTTGTCATAACTGGAAGAATCTCAAGTTATCATTGAGATAAATAAATCTCTATAGTACATACTCGTTATATATATATATATATATATATGAATGAAGATCTCTGCTATGATTTATATTACTGTGGCAATGCCATTTTTCTCTCACAAAGTTGCATCGATTGGTTTTTTTTAAGACATTAAAAGAATCTAGCTGCTATGGTTTGTTATGATTGATGGGTTATCTTTCATATTATATTGTAGATGATGTTAGATACATTAAATCATTTTGAAAGAAACACGGACATGTTGTTGGCATTGATTAGCGGCATATGCTACAATAACTTATCTTCATTGAAAAAGAGGTTGATGTATTCATTGAGAATCTCTCACACTAAAACTTCTTGAAACATGGCTTGAAACACCATGTGTTAATGATATTTTTATAGAAGTTGCAACAATGAATGTTGAAGGCAACATGGATGTTGTAGAAAATAAAAATGTTAATGAAATTTCCATGCAACACTGTCCTTGAGAGACAAAATATTTTTATGATTTATTTTGGAACAAATTGATGAAGAGCAAGCTATGGAAGGTGACATGTGGTAGTCGTTTACATACAAGCCAATTTTTGAAGAAATAGAGGACATGCATGGACAACTTGGAACAATCAAACAGTTGCACCAGCCAATAAAGACAGTGAAATCTGAAGCTTACAACAAAAAGACAAAGCTAAAGCAATGAAGAAAAGAAAAAGAAATCCAACTGATGTCAAAAAAAATTAAATTGTAAGCATAGCTTAGACTTGGACCAGAAAATATCTTAGTTTAAATTTTTGTTTTTTGTAATTAAAGGGGAGTGTTGCATAAAATAATTTCAACCACCCATTTAAATAGGAGACAAATGTTTGTTGGAAATATTCGAAAATTTTATATCGGAATGATCTCAAAACATACAGGTAATGACTCATTTTCTTCGGTCAAGGATAGTGTGCATTTGCATGGTGTGCACAAAACAATTACAAGTGATAAGTATATTTATTTTCAAAGTGATTGGTACATTTTTTCCCATTTGCAAATCGATGGTACAACAAACATGGTAAATAAAGTTCTAAAAACATGTTGCAGATAAATTCTGGAGAGCATATAGACAAAATGAAATTTAACTGGTGTCAACAAAGTACAAGAAAACCACCCCTCCTTATTGTCCAGAGTTGTAAACTTAGTGGAAGTACCAATATGAATAGGTCAACAAAGGTGTCAAAGCCTCTAAAGCTTAGGAAGGATAGCGTGAGTATTGTGTATGCGAACACAGTTTAAGCTCAAGAGGGATAGCTCTTAAAGAGCTTTACCACTATATGTATAAACTTTTATGGAAATGAGCAGGGGCTTAGCATAAGGTGTTAAGAGGTTTGGCCCTTGTCCCTATGCACGGGCACTGTAACCAAGCGTCGAGGGCGAAAGAGCCCAATCTATCTTCTTATATGCATGTGTTGTGGGTCTAGAAGTTAAGGCTCAGAGGAGCACAAAGACGCATGTCTTATAAACCATATGGCCAGGAGCCATGTCCACAAGCACATGCAAGAGAGGTCCTAGTCGTCGAATGTCGCGAACTGTTAGCGCTGACCACGTGTCCCAGAGATTATGATGGGAGGCTTGGAAAATCCCACCAGGAATGAATTGTTGAGATGACATGGCGGGTGGGGTCGGTTGTTCAACGATTGGCACGGTGAGGTGGAGGACCCCCAAAACACTTATAACGTGAAATTTGAACTTACTATGCAGCAGAGGGCCAAGCAGGACCCCCAATTAGTGTGGCAAGTGACTTGGACTCAGAGCCACGTGACATCCTGGAAGGTAGACACGTGTTACTTGAATTCGGGGGTTTTGTGGTCCCAAGTGGACTGGATCTAAGTGACACATGGCATACCTAGTGTGGGGCCATGTGGAGGGTGACATCACCCCGAGACCATGTACCCCGCGATTTATGTTGGAGTGAGGTGCAACCCCACTGAGATTTAGTCCCCATGGTGATGTGGCACGACGAAGCCCACCTACACAGGCATAAGGGACCACAACCACATGATTGGTTAGAGCAGAGTTGAGGTCGTGAGTAGCTAGGTGGACTTCCACGAAACCTTCACAGATTGTAAGCCTCGCAGAAGAGAATGGGTCGAGACGACATGGTGTGGTGGAGCCCGAATGTGCTGCAGTAGCAAATGACGATGGGACGCATGGAGGAGGTCTACCAAGGATCTGTGTAACACCAGAAGATCTTTCCCAACAGTTTCAGTGGGGAATCACAATGGAATCTGTTGGGATTTTAATCTCGGTGTGATGTGGTCATAGAGAGGGGTTAATCTATGACTCGGTATGAACGGGCCGACGGCTAAGGTAACACTGCCATGTGGTGATGAGGTGGCTAACTTGGATAGCTTGTGGACTTCACATGGCAAATCAAGACGACATGGCACTATCTGATAGGCTAATCTTTGAATGGCCATATATTTTGATTCGAGAATCGTATTGAGACAAATCTTATATTTTCATAAAGGTCTTGACAAGGCGAACACAACAACATCATTTGTTTTAAGTCTTAAGAAAGTCGAAAAAGGTCGAAAAATTTAGACCCCATTTCCATAACAAGACTTTGGAGGTTGGGTCAGCTTAATAACTGCCTCCTTCTACCCTTATTTGGGGCTAGGGATAGTAGGGGATGTGTTATAGAAAGGCACATGCCAAAGGGTGAGCACAATGTAGAATTGGTGTTGGTTGAACAATAAGGTAACTTGCTATTCTAACACACTAAGACTTGGTAAAGGTCTAGAGCTCATCAAAAGCACCCAAATGAACAAATCAATTATTCCCTTTCTTAAAAGAAAATTATAAATTTTTTCATCTCTATATTGATCAAGTTTCATGTCATCCCCTAGAAATCTTCAACCACTAAAAGTTATCACTCCATACCTAAGTTACATGACACAATGAGACGAGACATGAAGGACACTAAAATACAAGTGTCTAACACATGACATGGTGACCCCAATAACAAGACACGAAGAACAAGGTTTATATATATACCTTAAAAGAAAATAACACATTACACAAATAGAAATTATAGACATAAAGATTCAAATTTTGTTAGAATTTAGAAACTAGAACATTTACATGATACAAATTTGATCATGCAACTAAATACTACTTAGTACTTACTTGTCCTAAGTCAATGACGTTCAAGTGACAAACACAAGAAATTAGAACCATAAACTATAGTTTCTCATTAAGTCATTAAAATCGAAATGTATTACATAAATAATGAGTCACTATTACTACAAGTGGGAATGCCAATGAAAAATACAAAATAGGGTAGATACTAGAACCGTAAATGGAAGAATCTCATAGCTTGTGATTGTCAATAGTCCTTCTCCATGTTAGAATCATCAAAATCAACATCACTTCCATGACTCTCTCCTCCATCCTCCCCCTTCTCTTCCTCATCTATATCCAATCCAATCAATTCATATGTTGGTGTGGAGAGTGAACCCTCAACTGGATCACCATCAGCAAATTTGAATGGCTCTAGCACTGGTTCATTAAGATCCAAGTTTGCTAATGCCAAATCAACACTACTATCCAAACCCCATATCATTAGGAAACACATCCCACATCTTTGTCTTTCCGTTCAACCACTCTTCCCTCTATTTAGAAATAAGACGGAGGTTGATGTGCACATACACCATACACCATTGTCTTGCACTTGGAATCCTTTCAAAGCTACACTATAACCCTCAAATGCACTCCAAAATGCCTACGAACTTCAACCTACTAAATGAAATGAGGAAAAAAGACAGACAAGTCACCTTTTTCAAACCCATGGGCCACTTTTGACAAACATGTGTCCTAAACTTGGGACACATTTAGAGCACATGTCGAACATGAGTTTGGCACATGCCCTGAACTCGTCCTCACGAATCCATGTCTGACATGTGGAAATTGTGACACGTGACCCCCTAGGTGTGTGTCATCTAACTTAGAAGACTTGTAAGATACCAAACATGAACCAGACATGTGCCAAACTCGTCCTTACAAATCCATGTCCAACATGTGGGATTCATAACACATGACCCCCTAGGCATGTGTCCTATGAATTAGAAGACTTGTAGGATACCAAACACACATCATTTTGCACACGAGAGAAATTTTCATAATGAATCCTCACACGAACGCTCCAACTTTTAAGATGCAAGATAACTTTATAGTAGACAAAACATGACAAAAGGTTCATTTTCATGTCATGTGTCCAAGGTAAATGCATATTTTTATATGTAACCTCTTGCAAGACTAAAAAGAGATAGACATTGATTTTAACTTATATCTGAACCAAAATTTAAAGCATCAATGACTTTGGTTTTATTGAAAGACATCCAATTTGACCCTGCTACAGGTATGTATCTATTGTGGTATTTATACAAAATAAAGACAGTTGGAAAATTTTGATTCTTTATGATTGGTTTCAAACTCAACCACAAATATCATTCAACATTTTACTAGACACATGTTTGTTCTTTAAAATAAAACTCAAATCTATTGTGTATCTATAATGATCATGCATTGTAATTTGTTGTACTGTGGCCGGTAGATACTTTCAACACTCCAGGTAATACATCATTGTAGGTGGACTAATATTTTAATCTCTACTACACTATATATCACTATATATATGCGAACAATGAGAGAAATTCAAAATTGGATCTAATTTCTTTATTAGAGACTTACCATCAAGCATGTATTCTGAAGCTACATATCCCAATGTCCCTACTAGATCAATATTTGTGTTACCAGCACATCCTGCACTTGTTACTGCAAGACCAAAATCTGAAAGCTGCATCCATAGCCAGTGGTTAGAGAGTGGTGAATACAATACCATCTACTTAGGAAATGTTTCACTTCGGACCAAGTGTTTTAAAGAACATAAACCAAGATGGACAAATAAATCTATTTAGAAATTTCTCAAAGTATAATTCATGATAAGCAATAATAAATTAATACAAATAGCTGCACATTCATGAAATTGATAGAAAAGAAAAATTGAAGTCCTACATGAAAATATTTTGACAAAAAAAAACTGATGCTTAAAACAGTTCATAAAGTAAAAAAAAATTCAGTAGGAAAGCAATGGAATTCCCATCTCACAGAATCTGCCATTGAATGCAATGCACATGCCATACATTTACAAAGGTTTTTTTCAATTACATTCTAGGAAACTTTCTTAATGCTTTACAAGAATCTTCCCAAATTAACTGATAAATTTTACATAAGAAATATTCATTTCCAGACAGATTTAATGGTATTACTATTTTTAACACTACAGTCAGTGTAAGTGGGAGATTGGAAAACATTTCCCTCACCTTGGCATTGAAGCTTGCATCAAGAAGAATATTTGATGATTTGAAATCTCGATGAATCACTGCAGGGTTGCAGTGCTCATGCAAGTGTTCTAGACCCTGTAAAAGAAAGAAAACCATGGTAAGCTTGAGCTCCTAGGTTGATAGAGGACCAAGTGAAAAAGTGATTTCAATTGGTAAAATCTAGTAGTAGGGAATCAAATTATCTATGTTAGAACTACCTTGCTGAATCAAGGGCTATCTTCATCTGTAAAAACCATGTAAGTGCAGATCCATGAGATGGTCCTGACAAGCAATCCAGCACAGTTTCTTAACAAACCATAGCTGTGAAAGGCTGCTTACTCATGGCCTACTAGTTTATCCATGACGAATGGTAGTATCAAGTTTGTTTTAACAAATAAAAGGCTTCAAAACATAGGCAATATTGAACTTGCCCAATGGTTGGAGAAAGCTACCATGTAATTGGTCTTCCAAAGAGCCATTTTGCATCAGATCGTATACTAAAAATCGTGTATGTTCAGTACAGAACCCAAGCAAAGAATCAAGGTTTGGATGTCGGATTTTTCTCATTAGCTCCACTTCATTCTGCAACCAATGAAAATACCAACAGATGAAATCAGCAAAGCTTCTTCTAAGTTCTAAAATTATAGGGAGAATAAAAAAGCACAATGCAATATGTTAAATGCAGTGCATCACCAAATCCACAAAAGAAAAGACACTCAAAAGGGCAACTTTAGGGCACCCCCCAAGAAAATGCCTTCACTAATATCTTCTTAAGCCTAAAGAAGCAGCCAGCTTCCAAAATAATACCTGTAACGTTTTTATTACCTACCTGAAATTCATGCTCAGCCTGTCTACTACCCTCATCTAGCTTCTTCACAGTAGCAAAGGAATCATCATCAAACATTGCCTTGTATACACACCCAGATCCACTCTCTCCAAGTATGTTATTGATGCTGAAGTTATTTGTAGCTGTTAGCAGCTTAGAATATTCAATTGCAGTTGCACATCCCTTTTCCTTAGAAACATGGGGGTTCAAACGACTCAGGAGAGGCATGAGTGGAATACCCCTATAAGCATCTGTGAAAATTCAATTTACAGGCAACTTAGTGAGCTAACCCTAGATCAAAATAGTCGTAATGTAACTAATCGAACTCTCATGTAAACAGAGGTCATCCGCACCCATGGCTTTTTATAATTTGTTAGAATCCAAAATTTTGATTTTATCAGATGATTCAGATCATGAAATCAAGTCTGATGTTTATTATGTTAACCCCCACAAAAAATAATAGTTTGATAGAGGAGAATAATTTCTATAGTCATGGAAACCATTCCAATGCACTGGCAGTAATGCATAATAGTTAATATGTATACATACATCCAAAAGATATCCACACAGATTCAACAGGGGGAGTCATCGAATCTCAGCCCCGAATCTAATCAAACAATATCTCCATAGGAAGCACCACTCTCTTGTGGCTACCTTGTTGGTGTACACATCAAGAGAGGGTTTGGTTTAACACAGTGAAAGGGATAAAATATGACATAGTGGTGATACCAACCTGAGGCGTCTGGATCTAAATTTCGCTTGAATGCATGAGGTTGAGGTGAAGAAGGAGCAGAGTTGTAAGTCTTTCTATACAACCAAGTACAAACTGAAGAAATCATGATACATCCAACAAATATTGGCAGTATGATAATTGCCAATAGTAGTCCTTTTTTGATGTGATGAGATTCTTTGTCTATCTGCATTGGAGAACCTATGTCTGAACACACAACCCATTTTGCAATCGTCAAAAGAACAAAGCGCAATGACTTCTCAGAACTTGTAGAAAGATGCAAACAAGCAATTCAAATTGAGAGATTTCAATTTCTGAAGAAATCTTACACAGGCTGTATTTTTTAGCATAAATATACTCTTCAAAAATTTAATGAAAAGGCTGGCGTTGAAGCCCTTACCGGTTGAATTTTCTGGTTTAGTTGATGCATTTCTTTTTGCCAGGGGATCATCAAGTAGGGAAGCCGATGACAGTGCGAAATGCAAAGAAACTGGCGCAGAGGTAGGCACCAGTAAAGAACGTCCCTTTGCAGTCTCGAGTTTGTTAAAAAGAGAGAGACTCAGAATCAAAATATGCAGTAAAACTGAATGCCCCATCTTGAAAATGAGTTCTACTTGAAAGTTAGTTAGGCTGTGGCAGAAATCTCAGGATATATTCAAAGAGGTAGATATCTGCATTTTCTCAAGGAAGGTTCAAACCCAAAAATGCATAGCACTGCTCTCAAATTTGTAAAATTGGTAACAAGAATACACGGGGTAGATCAAATCCCATTTACATTGGATTTCTTTGAACAATTCAAGCGAGAATGTAAACAGATATGAACAGAGAGTTAATCTTCACTGATCACAACAAGATTTGCAGCACCAAATGCCCAGCAGTCCTCCACAAGTGAAGTTCAGGCCTCCAAATGAGTGTGCGCTTAGTTGAAGAGCTGTACATGCAAACTGGTCCTTCAGCGCTTATCCGTGAGCCCACACATATCACGCATTGCTGCGAAACGAATGGTTCGCTGGCGGTGCGTTTGTCCCGCTTCTTCATTAACCGTTCAGTTTTGGATCAATGATCACACTTCATTCAATCGTCTAACACCACAAATCCATGGTCAACAATAGGACACGGCGATGGCTGGGGCAATTCATTTCAAAGGGAAACGCCTTACGGCGTAATTATAATTAAGTTTAAAAAATTATATTGGCCGATTTAATTTTTTTTCAAAGTTTAATTAGGCATTCTTAATTGATGAGTAATTATAAAATTATGATTTTTTTTTTGGGACACTTCTTAGACAGGGGAGGAGCTTTGGGATGGGCTGGGATAGGTTCAAATTTGAAATTGAAATTGAAATATATATATATATATATATATATATATATATATATATATATATATATATATATATAGATATATATATATATATATATATATATATATATATATATATATATAGATATATATATATATATATATATATATATATATATATATATATGGGGGAAAATGATTACTAATATGTTATATCATATGAGTTTAATAAAGATGTTGTATCTTTTTTTTACAAAATAAATAAATATTTGGAAAAGTTTAAAATTCCATAAATAAATTAGATTAAATAAAGAATTAAGTTAATTTACTTATATTAAGTTAGTTATCGTGTTGAAAGGCGCATTCTATAGTGCAAAATAAGAGCGATGTGTGATTTTCTCGATGTTCAATATGAAGTTGACATGTGTCTCTCTTAAAATAAAAATAAAATATTTTGTAAATAGAAAAGCAATGTCATGTTTAGTTAGTTTTAATTAAAATAATTATTAAACATCAATAATGACAAGCTTAGTATGCTCACTCGATTGGTTGTTAATATTACAATTCAATGTGGTAAAAATATTTCACTCACTCTGAGTCATAAATAAAATATTTAGATGTACACATGTTGTGATAGAATTTCCTATCAACTTTATTGGGTTAAGCCCAATAAATAAAAACAAAATAAATAGAAAAGAAATGTTGACTATAATAAAAACCAAAAAAGAATATCCATACTTATTTAGTTTTGATTTAAAACATTATTAAACGATCTTATTGTGGTACTCTCGAAAGGAAGACAATGGGAGGGAAAACTTCTGCAAGCTAGGGTTTCAAACTTCTACAAGTGTTGAACTCCATGGAGGGGCACAAAGGGGGGGCTCCACTCCCTCCTACAAGCAGGTCGTGGCCAGCTGAGGTAAGAAACCATTAGAAACTGCCAGAGGTCCTTCAGGAGAAGGGATAAGGAACATGGAAGAGGAACAGGATTTAACCAAAACAAGGGAGGCCAATAGAACAAAAGAAAATGAGGAAGAAGACAAGAAACAGGGAGCAGAAAACAAAGCACAAAAGGGGCCATGTAAACCCAAGGCTGAGGTTACACCTAGAGTAGTTTTAAATGATCCTGCTCTACAGGTGCACAGGGACCACATGCGGACCTACGCTATCATTTGTAAATTCATGGGATTATGGCCCACTGAAAAGGCACTACAAGCGTGGATTAAATACCACTGGAAACCAAAAGGAGGCATAGACCTACATCTTGGGTCAAAGGGTTTCTTCACTGTGGTCTTTACAAATATTGAGGACAAAGACAGGGTGTTTGAAGGAGGGCCTTACTTCTATGCAGTTGCAGGCCTCTACATGTGGCCGTGGATGATGAACTTTGTCTTGGAGCGAGAGACTTTCACTTCAGTCCCGCTATGGGTAAGACTCTACTCCCTACCTCTTGATTACTGGCAAACTGAATCGTTATTTGCCATAGGAAACAAATTAGGGCGTTTTGTCAAAGCATCTGAGGCCACCAGAAGGGGAAAATATACTTCCTTCACACGAATATGTGTGGAGATGGATCTCTCTGGAGCTCTACCAGATGAGGTCATCTTGGAAGTTTTTGATGAAGAATGGGTGCAAACAGTAGATTACGAACATATTCCTTTCAGATGTCGTAAGTGCCATGAGCATGGGCACCTATTTAGAGACTGCCCTCTCAGCAAAACAGAGAATAAAAGTAAAGCTACCACAGTGAAAGATACTGAAAACTTTCACAAAGTGGGATATAGAGGAAAAGGGGGTAAAAGGGGGCCAAAGCAACATCAAACAGAAGGGAAACAGGCCAGTCTGAACAGGTTCCAAGTACTCGAAGAAGAGGAAGAGATAACAAAGGTAGATCAGGTAATGGAAGGCAGCCCAAGTGAGAAGGAGAAAGAAGAAAATAGTGAACCAACACAAGATATTAACAAACAGAAAGAGACTACGCTGAGTGATGGAGAACTGGAAATGGACCAAGAAATGACCCAGAGTGAGATGGATATGGAGGATCATGAACTGCAGGATATTCTTGAAAGAGAACACCTAGATCTGGAAAGGTTCTTGAAATAGGGGACTGTTGGCATTATGGCATTATGAACATATGTTGAACTTGATGGCAACCCTCTCTTAGACGGTCATTTCTCTTATATACACCATGATGGGGACAAGAAGAGCCAAGAGGAGAGAAGAAAGGCCATATACGCGTGTATTAATGTTATCGGGAGTTGGTTGGGTGCGTAAAACCCATATATATATGCTTTTACAATAATCAAAGGCCTTTTTCCTTTTTGGTGGAAACAACACAATTTAAATATGTTTTGGCACATATGGACCCGATGGCATATCGCAACGGACCCGATGGTGGCATTAAAAATTGGTTTATATTAATATCGCATCCATGTGCGTCGAGGGTCCGGTTAAGTGACTTCGTTGAAACCTTTGATTGCGAGCGGACCCGATGAAGGCATCAAAACATGGTTTATAAAAATATCGCATCCACAGTATATCGGAATACATAAAGGGTCGCCCACCCCAATCCTCCGATTGCGATAAGAGGGGTTGGACCCGATGAAGGAATTAAAAGCATTTCATATTAAATCGCATCCGCGGTGTTCGCCCATCTTATAATAGCCTCCCACTTCAAATCGCCGATAGCGATGAAAGGAGCGGACCCGATATATAAATAAAGGCTGGTTAATGGGGCATATCGCATCCAATCCATCGGATCGGACGTCGGGCATGTATTGTTAGCGATGAGGAGCGGACCCGATATATTATTAGTGTGGATGCATTATGGTTTTGGGACCATTTTCATAGTTTTTCCTGCTTAAGCCTATTCTTAAGAGATTGGTCAAAACATTTGCGCCTCAGGTTTTCGGATCCTCTGGTTTCGATTCATGGTATTATCAAAAGCATGATTATATAAAGAAAAAGGGGATTCGGTGGCAATGAATTGATTATGAATTGAAGATCTTAAGGGAGAATAGATCGGCATTCTTATGATCTGTCAAGGAGCAATCTACTGAACCAAATTCAAGAAGAATGCGTGCAGGATGACAGATCTGCATCGCTTCGGGGGTATTGCAGTTCAGTTGAGAGCAGCCAACCGCAGGGAAGTAGCAGTCATTCCTTAACTCTGATATAGCGTCTTCTGTTGATTCGCTAAAGGTCTCTGGGTCTGGATATTGGGTTTGTCTTGTGTCTAGACTCTGGGTGCTCTATAACATGTATGTCCTCTGCATTATGGTATGATTATGGCATATACAACCTCTGATTAAAAGGTGACCAGATCAGATATTTATTTATAGCTAGTGCTTGGGTTGGCGCGTGGGTGATCTGCTGTATAAAGAAAACATGTATTGGTCTGAGGTTTGGGTATTTCTGAAGAATCAGTTACACTTTATGATCTTTTGATCTTCTTGGATCCAGTCTGAAAATTAATGAAACGAGGTCCCTGAAAGAAGAGAGAAGGTTGCAGCCTTCTGCAGGTAGGAGCCTGCGTACTAGTATCTCAATCTAGTACAAGAGCTAAGGGGGTTGGAGCTCCCTTCCAAGAAAGCTGGAGAACGAGAGAGAGTTGTAGCTCTCTGTAGGTTGCAGCCTGCGTACTGGTAAATGATTGCACCAGTACAAACTCATTGTAAAAGAAGTTTCTAATTGAAAGAAGATAGAGACATATTGCAGCAGGTGGTTTTCACCCACATTGGGTTTCCACCTTATATCTGGTGTTCTTTGGTGTGACTATCTATTTATCTTGTTCATGCTCATTATTTTATTGTACTGACATACAAAGTAACGATCAATATCTGAAGAATAATTCAAAGTATAAATAAGGAAGATATATTGAAAAGAACTTAATAATACTGATTCACCCCCCCCCTCTCAGTATTATTTCCAACAATTAGTATCAGAGCAGGTCCTTCAGAGAAGCTTGATCGCTTGAAGGAAGATTGTTCATTATGGGCAACTACGAGAGGGAAGCATCAATCAGGCCACCTATTTTTGATGGGACAAACTTCAATTATTGGAAGGTAAGAGTTACTGCCTATCTTCAATCTCTTGGTACGGAAGTTTGGGATATCATAGAGACAGGCTACACTTTTCCTTCAGCTACTCCTACAGATCCAGCCGAGAAAAAGAAATATGAAACAAATGCTAAAGCAGTCAATACTCTGTTGGGATGCTTATCTCAATCAGAATTTGTAAAGGTTATGTAATATAAATCCGCAAAAGAAATATGGGACAAGATTGTCTTGAGCTACGAAGGAGATGAACAGGTAAAGCGTGCTAAACTTCAAACCCTCAGGATTCAGTATGAGAATCTCAGAATGTATAATGATGAAAGTGTGGCTAACTATTTCCTTAGGGTAGATGAGATTGTTAACTGCATGAAAAACTTGGATGAAGAAATAAAAGAGGCTATTGTGGTTGAAAAAGTTCTAAGATCCTTGTCCACCAAGTTTGAATCTAAAGTGTCTGCCATAGAAGAAAAGGAGAATCTATGAACTCTCACCATGTCACAGCTGCATGGAATTCTAACTGCTTATGAAATGGGAAAAGGAGGTCCTTCAGATAGGAGAGAAGCTGCCTTCAAGGCTTCAGGCAAAGGAGAGTACCTTGAATCAAGTCATGTGTCAGAAGAAGAAGAAGAATCAAATTTTGTCAGAAATATTCAACGAGGTACTGGTAGATTCAGAGGTAAGTTACCCTTCAAATGTTTTGCTTGTGGAAGAGTAGGTCACTATGCTGCCAAATGTCCTCATAAGGATAAGATTGACAAGGGAAAGGAACCTGTTAGATGGAACAAGAAACATAATGCAAATAAGAAGAGCTATTACACCCATGAAGATAGTGATGGTCTATCAAATAGCGATGAAGATGAACGAGGTAATCCCTATAAACTTTTAATGGCTTTTGAAGATGATGATTACATGGATGCTCTAGATATAGATAGCTATTATGAGGAGATGTCTAGACTCAAGACATGCTTAGAAGAAAATAATGTGATCATTGAGACTCTGCAAATCCAACTTGATGAAAAGGAACAATCTCTTGAAAAGTTAGAATGTGAAATTGTGGGGCTTCGAAAAGAAATTGAGAAAACAAAGGCTCTCAATCTTAAATTTGTTAAAGGATCTAAAACTCTGGATGAGATCATCAATGTACAACGCTCTCCTCTAATTAAGACAGGTCTGGGGTATAATGGAGAAACATCTCAAGCATCCACCTCGAAGAGTTATCTCGATGCTGCAAGAAGATATGAGCAAAAGCCAAAAGGAGATCACCAGGTAAAACAGGGACAAATTTCATCAAGAATAAACGAAGACTACCAGACAAATCAGGGACAATTCACCTTAAGGACGAACAAAAGCTACAATCAGCCAAGATCTTCTCAATTTACCTCAAGAATGGATGAAAATAGAAATCACAATCATATGACTGGTAAATTTGATAATCGCAAAAGTTTCTTCAATGACCAATGTTTCTCTTGCCATAACTTTGGTCACAAAGCAGCTCAATGTGTTGCCTACAAAACAATCATGACTAGAGAAGCTCAAAAGCAAAGAAGTATGACTGGGATTACAAAAAGGACCTATAACAACTTCTCGGCTCTTGAAAATGAAATTGAATGCTCTATCTGTAATAACTTTGGTCATGAAGACTCTGAATGCAGGAGTAGGTTTCGGCAAACAAAGGAACAAGATTCAAGCACCAGAACATGGAGAATAAAGGAACCTCGACTAGAAAGATGTGGGATAGCATTTTATGCAGAAGGACGGAAAATCAATGGTACATCGACAACGGATGTTCGAAGCATATGACAGGTGATAAAGAAAAACTTGAATCATACACTGCTTTAGAAAAAGGAAAGAAAGTTTCATTTGGGAATGATACTCCTGCTGCCATAAAAGGAAAAGGTATTGCTCAATTGAAAGAAAAGGTCAAAGCAGGAACTGTTTTGTACGTTGATGGATTGAAACATAATCTTCTAAGTGTCAGTCAGATGTGCGATCAAGGAACCGAGGTAATATTTAGATCAAATGGATGTCGTGTTCGTGATCTTGATACAGGTGAAACAGTGATCAAAGGCAACAGAACTCCAAACAATCTATACATATTTGAAGAAGGACAACAACAATGCTATATGAGCAAGGATGATGAGCACTGGTTATGGCACCGGAGGTTGGGGCATCTAACTTTTTCACAAATAAGGAAAGAATGCAAGTATCAGGCAGTCCGTGATCTTCCAGATATCAAAATTCCAGAGAATACAATATGCAAATCATGTCAGTTTGGTAAACAAACCAGGACTAACTTCCCTAAGAAGGAAGGATCAGCTAGCAAACCTCTCGAACTTATTCATACAGATGTATGTGGTCCATTTAGGACAAGGACACCTCGAGGAGAGGAATACCTTATATTATTCATTGACGACTTCTCCAGGTTTGTTTGGTTAGGACTTATGAAACACAAAGACGAAGCATTTGAAAAATTCAAATCCTTCAAAGCCTTGGTCGAAAATGAATCAGATCACAAAATTAAGTGTCTCAGGTCTGACAGAGGTGGGGAATTTACCTCAAATGAATTTTTCGATTTTTGTGAAGAGCATGGAATAAAAAGGGAATTCTCTACAACAAGGAATCCTCAGCAAAATGGAGTGGTGGAAAGGATGAACAAAACAGTCCAACAAATGGCTCGTGCCATGCTTGATGAATCTGGAACTCCTGCAACCTTCTGGGGTGAAGCTGCATATGCCGCGGTTGTTATTCTCAACAAAAAAAATGTCCGAGTAAACAACACTCAAACTCCTCATGAGCTCTGGTATGGTAAGACTCCTTCGGTAAAGCATTTTAAAATTTTTGGAAGCAAATGCTATATTAAGAATACTGATGAACAGCTTGGCAAACTTGAGCCTAGAGCAGATGAAGGCATTCTCCTTATAACAAAGCATATAAGTGTTACAATAAAATAATTGGAAGAATTGTTGATAGCATTGATGTAGTGGTTGATGAAAAAGGATACATTCCGAGGCAAGTAAATCATGAATATATCAAAGAGGATGAAGACTACCCTTCAAATCAGACTGATAATGAAGAAGAAGAACCTCAAGAGGCTCCAGAGGAACAGATAAGGATAGAAGAAAAGACTCCATCCAGGCATGTTCAAAAGAATCATCCAGAATCTCAGATTTTGGGGCAGAAAGAGGCAGGTGTACAAACAAGAAGAACAATAGCAGAAGCCTCAAGCTACTTGGCATTGCTCTCCTCAACTGAGCCACAAAATGTAAAAGAAGCTTGTAGAGATGAACGTTGGGTCAAGGCTATGGATGAAGAACTTGAGCAGATCGAAAAGAACAACACTTGGGAATTAGTTCCTAGGCCAAAAGATAAGAATGTCATAGGGACAAAATGGATCTTCAAAAATAAGTTGAATGAAAATGGGGAAGTAGTTAGAAACAAGGCAAGACTGGTTTGTAAGGGATATGCTCAGCAAGAAGGAATAGACTTTGAAGAAAATTTTGCTCTTGTTGCTAGACTTGAAGCTATCCGAATGTTCCTTGCTCTCTCAAGCTTTCAAAAATTCAAAGTATTTCAAATGGATGTGAAATCAGTTTTTCTGAATGGAGATTTAGAAGAAGAAGTATACATTGAGCAGCCAGATGGGTTCATTCTTGGGAATGATCCAAACCTTGTATGTAGACTGAAAAAGGCTCTCTATGGTATTAAACAAGCTCCAAGGGCTTGGTACTACCGTTTGGACAAATATCTTCATCAACAAGGTTTTTCAAAAGGATCAGCAGATAGCAATCTTTATATAAAAATTGAAAATGACAAGTTGCTAATACTTGTTGTGTATGTAGATGATATTATTTTTGGCAGCAATGAAGAAACTATGAGTCAAAACTTTGCCTCGGTAATGCAGAAAGAATTTGAAGTGTCCCTGCTAGGTGAAATGACATACTTTCTTGGATTGCAAATCCAACAAAATAAAGACGGTATCTTCTTGTCTCAAACCGAGTACCTCAAGCAGATTTTGAAGAAGTATGGCATGGAAGATTCAAAACCAGTATGTACTCCCATGGTTATAGGATGCAGTCTTAGTGCGAATGATGAATCGACTGCAGTTCATCAACCAACATATAGATCTATGATTGGAAGTCTACTTTATTTGACATGTACCTGACCAGACATCATGCATGCAGTTGGAATAGTTGGAAGATTTCAGGCAAACCCAAAGGAAACTCATCTTCAGGCAGTAAAGAGAATCTTCAAATATCTTCAAGGAACTCAAAACTTTGGCTTATCGTATCCTAGAGATACAGATCTCACACTTCATGCTTACACAGATGCAGATTGGGCTGGAAGTGTGGATGACAGGAAAAGCACAAGTGGTAGTGCTTTCTTTATGGGTTCCAGATTAGTATCTTGGTTCAGCAAGAAACAAAGTTCGATTGCTTTATCTACAGCTGAAGCAGAATATGTGGCTGTTGCATCTTGTTGCACCCAACTTCTTTGGATGATGTAGACTTTACAGGATTTCCAAATCACTTGTACTCCACCTTCCCGATCTTATGTGATAATACAAGTGCAATCAACATTTCAAAGAACCCAGTCATGCATTCAAAGACTAAGCACATACCGATCAAGTATCATTTTCTCAGAGAACAAGTTCTTGAACAAAAGGTCAAGTTGGAATACATTTCTTCTAAGGAACAAGTGGCTGATATATTTACCAAACCATTGCTCAGGGAGACTTTTTAATACCTCAGGCAGAAGCTGGGGGTTGTCGACTTATCATCCTGCTGTTAATTCTCAGATTGGTGCTTGTACGCGAGGTTCTGATGGGGTATACACGTACAAGGTTCAGGGGGAGCATAATTCATTGTTGGCATTATCGTATTACAGAAGGAGGAACATGTTGGGTAAATGGACTGTATCTATCCATGGCAATACAGATGTTGAATTATATTATATGTAGGCAGTATAGCGCGGTTCCTATTTTATATATAGCCAGAATAGCTCGACTTTCTGTCCTAAAGTCAGAGGGGCAAAATCAGGAGGAGCAAGCTCTCAGGGGGAGAAATAGTTAGGAGAAGTAGATATCCGCCCCTTTGCCCTTGATGTCAAAGGGGGAGAGTGCTTTTTGGATGGTGTTGTTGCCATCAAGTCCAAAGGGGGAGATTGTTGGCATTATGGCATTATGAACATATGTTGAACTTGATGGCAACCCTATCTTAGACGGTCATTTCTCTTATATACACCATGATGGGGACAAGAAGAGCCAAGAGGAGAGAAGAAAGGCCATATACTCATGTATTAGACAAGAAAGGCCATATACGCATGTATTAATGTTATCGGGAGTTGGTTGGGTGCGTAAAACCCATATATATATGCTTTTACAATAATCAAAGGCCTTTTTCCTTTTTGGCGGAAACAACACAAGTTAAATATGTTTCGGCACATATGGGCTCGATGGCATATCACAACGGACCCGATGGTGGCATTAAAAATTGGTTTATATTAATATCGCATCCATGCATGTCGGGGGTCCAGCTAAGTGACTTCGTTGAAACCTCTGATTGCGAGCGGACCCGATGAAGGCATCAAAACATGGTTTATAAAAATATCGCGTCCACAGTATATCGAAATACATAAAGGGTCGCCCACCCCAATCCTCCGATTGCGATAAGAGGGGTCGGACCCGATGAAGGAATTAAAAGCATTTCATATTAAATCGCATCCACGGTGTTCGCCCATCTTATAATAGCCTCCCACTTCAAATCGCCGATAGCGATGAAAGGAGCGGACCTGATATATAAATAAAGGCTGGTTAATGGGGCATATCACATCCGATCCATCGGATCGGATGTCGGGCATGTATTGTTAGCGATGAGAGCGGACCCGATATATTATTAGTGTGGATGCATTATGGTTTTGGGACCATTTTCATAGTTTTTCCCGCTTAAGCCTATTCTTAAGAGATTGGTCAAAACAGTTGCTCCTCAGGTTTTCGGATCCTCTGGTTTCGATTCTTGGTATTATCAAAAGCATGATTATATAAAGAAAAAGGGGATCCGGTGGCAATGAATTGATTATGAATTGAAGATCTTAAGGGAGAATAGATCGGCATTCTTATGATCTGTCAAGGAGCAATCTACTGAACCGAATTCAAGAAGAATGCGCACAGGACGGCAGATCCGCATCGCTTCGGAGGTATTGCAGTTCAGTTGAGAGCAGCCAACCGCAGGGAAGTAGCAGTCATTCCTTAACTCTGATATAGCGTCTTCTGTTGATTCGCTAAAGGTCTCTGTGTCCGGATATTGGGTTTGTCTTGTGTCTAGCCTTTGGGTGCTCTATAACATGTATTACCTCTCCATTATGGTATGATTCTGGCATATACAACCTCTGATTAAAAGGTGACCAGATCAGATATTTATTTATAGCTAGTGCTTGGGTTTGCGCGTGGGTGATCTGCTGTATAAAGAAAACATGTATTGATCTGAGGTTTGGGTATTTATGAAGAATCATTTATACTTTATGATATTTTGATCTTCTTGGATCCAGTCTGAAAATTAATGAAACGAGGTCCCTGAAAGAAGAGAGAAGGTTGCAGCCTTCTGCAGGTAGGAGCCTGCGTACTAGTATCTCAAGCTAGTACAAGAGCTAAGGGGGTTGGATCTCCCTTCCAAGAAAGCTGGAGAACGAGAGAGAGTTGTAGCTCTCTGTAGGTTGCAGCCTGCGTACTGGTAAATGACTACACCAGTACAAACTCATTGTAAAAGAAGTTTCTAATTGAAAGAAGATAGAGACATATTGCAGCAGGTGGTTTTCACCCACATTGGGTTTCCACCTTATATTTGGTGTTCTTTGGTGTGACTATCTATTTATCTTGTTCATGCTCATTATTTTATTGTACTGACATACAAAGTAACGATCAATATCTGAAGAATAATTCAAAGTATAAATAAGGAAGATATATTGAAAAGAACTTAATAATACTGATTCACCCCCCCCCTCTCAGTATTATTTCCAACAGGGACCATGGGAGGAGTTGACTCACTACCTCAAGAAGAGTTCAATAGAGTACAGCAGCTGTTTCTATGGAAAACTTAGGCTAAAGGGCTGGAAAGGCAAAGAAACAATGAAAGGCAGGGCAACGAAGGTGTGAAAACTATGAAAACCACACCAGGATTAGCTCCTAGAAACCCAGGAAAGAAAAGAGGAAGGAAAAAGTAGAATGATTTATTGATGGAATGTTGAAAGCTAATGATAGATTAAATTAAGATGAAAGACCTAACCAACTACTCCTTTACAAATCTTTCATAATGAAGTTCACATCTTGGAATATCAGAGGTCTAGGTAGTAAAAGGAAACAAAGATTACTTAGCAATAGAATGAAACAAGAAGCTCCGGATATAATCTTTATCTAGGAAACTAAATGTTCCATTCAAAAAATAAAAGAAATTCATAGCAAATGGCTCAATAAATTTGAGTTTCTAGAAGTCAAAGCAGATAATACAGCAGGAGGCATACTCACTCTTTGGAACCCCCAAATATTGGCATAATAGATGTCGAGGCATCTAGGAATTATTTATCAGTGGTTATTCAGCCTGTGGGAGATAGGGAGACTTATTTGGTCACGAATGTTTATGGCCCCCAAAGACTGGATGATAAACTCAGGTTTCTAGATTCTCTTGTGGAACTAAGAGATAGACATGCAGGAGTACCATGGATCATGGGTGGGGACTTCAACATGATCAAATCACTTTCAGAAAAAAAAGGGGGAACCAAAACTTTAAGCAAAGACTCTATAGCATTTCAAACTTTTATAGACAATATGAAGCTAGTTGACACTGATATGAGTAATGGCCTCTTTACATGGAACAATAAGAGAGGAGGAGAGTCTCAAGTAGCCTCAAAGTTAGACAGATTCATAATTTCAGAGGACCTTATGCTCACCGAAAAGGAAATGATAGTGAGAATTCTCCCCTTTGGAGGCTTGGACCATTGGCCTGTACAATTTGAGGTACAGGGCATTGGTACCCCTAGGAACAAACCTTTTAGATTTGTGAATATCTGGCTCACCCACCTAGAATTATCAGCAATATTGCAAAATGGTGGACAAAATATCTACATATTCAGGGTATAAGAATGTTTCTGCTACACAAAAGACTAAAACACATCAAGCTCAGACTCAAAGACTGGGACAAGAATGAATTTGGAAATATTTTTGAAGCGAAAAAAGCTGTTGAAAACAAAATGCAGGAACTCAATCAAGCCCTTATCATGGATGGCTTTGATAGATTTAGAAATGAGCAAGTCACCAAACATCATCAAGATTGGGAGAACTTATGTAAACAAGAGGAAATATTTTGGAGACAAAAATCTAGAGTTCAATGGCTAAAAGAAGGGGAAAGAAACACTAGATTTTTCCACAGATCCACCATGGCAAACAGATCTCATAATAGGATCTCTTCGATCAAGGACGAGGGAGGTCATCTACTCAATTCCCATGAAGAGATAGAAACTGTGTTAGTTCAACACTTTCAAGGTATAGCAAAGGAGACCATTTCAGACAGAGCTCATTTTATCAGGGACTTAACAAGGCATATACCTAGGCTAGTAACAAGAGAGGATAATTTCAATCTCAATAGGCCAATGACTGAAGAGGAGGTTAGTGAGGTCATCAAAGAAATGTAGAATGGTAAAGCGCCAGGCCTTGGTGGTTTCAATGTGGATTTCTTTAAAGCTTGTTGGAACATTGTTAAACAAGATATTCTGAATGTAGTGGAGGATTCCAGGATGAATAGAACCATTTTGAAGGTGCTCAATACTTCCTTCATCTCCTTAATCCCCAAACAGGACAATGCTCAGACTCCAGACAGGTTTAGACCCATAGCTTTGTGCAATGTGGTGTACAAGATAATATCCAAAGTTGTTGCCAATAGACTCAAACCCCTTCTTCCTACTCTTGTTTCTGTGGAGCAATCAGGTTATGTGGAGGGTAGACAAATTCTAAATAACATCATTCAAGTGCATGAGGTGGTGAATTCACTGTTAAGGAATAGGAAGGCGGGAATGATTATGCAATTGGACCTAACCAAAGCTTATGATAAGTTGAATTGGACCTATATCAGGAAGGTAATTCTAGCCTTTGGATTTGATCATAACTGGGTAAGATGGGTTATGGCACTAGTAACTTCTTCTAGCTTTTCAATTCTGGTTAATGGTTCTCCTTCTAAGACTTCTACTCCTTCAAGAGGCCTCAGACAGGGAGATCCACTCTCTCCCTTTCTCTTTATCCTCATGATGGAAGGACTTGGTCGGTCTATCAAGCATGCGAAAGAAGTTGGTAACATCAAGGGTCTCCAACTTTCTGAGACTGGACAGGCTTTGACCCATCAATAATTTTTTGATGACACTATGCTGCAGGGAATCCCCACGGTCAAAGAAGCACTTGCATATAAAAAAATCTTGTGTGACTTTGCAATGGCTACAGGTATGGAGGTAAATCTCTCCAAATCTAATATTTTTCCTATTTAATACTAATATTGCTATTCAGAGAAATATCTCCATAATTCTGGGCTTTCAAAGGGATGTCCTTCCTTCTAAATACTTGGGAGTTCCTCTAACTAATAAACCTTTTCACAAAAGCATTTAGGAGCCAGTGATTAATAAGCTACAGGATAAAATCAGAAAATGGACTATTAGACCTTTAAACTTGGTAGGCCAGTTGGTGCTTATAAAAGTTGTTCTTCAATCAATCCCCGTCTTCATGCTTTCAGCCCTTCCAGCTCCAAAAGGAGTTTTACAACAATTTAAAACCATTCAAAGAGACTTTCTTGGGGGTAAGGGGGAGGAGAGAAAGAAATGGGCCTTGGTAGCCTGGGATAAGATTTTCAAACCTAAAAACCATGGGGGTCTTGGATTGGATGATCTGGAAGTACTTAGCAAAGTTTTAGGGGCAAAATTATGGTGGCGTTGGGTTAAAGATCCAAAGGCTCAGTGGGCTAGTATCTGGAAAGAAAAATATGCCAACACTTGGCAAGATAATGATCACATAAGGATGACTGGCATCATAAAAGGCTCCTACATCTGGAATAAGGGCTGGAAGAATAGAGGCTTAGTGCAAAAAAACAGCTTCTGGGAAATCAGAGAGGGAGATCTTGCTGTGTTTTGGGAGGATAAATGGAAACAAGAACCTACATTGTTAAGAGAGGACTTTCTGGACCTCAAGAAAGAAACTGATACCAAAGGGTTACTTAGGGTAAAAGATTTTTGGGATCAAACCAATAGTGAAGGAAAATGGAGAACCTGGAAGAATATGGAATACAAGGATGGTAGCCCCTTAAAAGCAAAGGGGATGCACTTTTGACAATTTTGGACCAAAGGAAAATTCTAGTTTCAGAGGGGCATGACCAACTTAGATGGAGCAACAATAATGAAGGTACCTTCAATCTTAAGGAGGCAAAGCGCATAATCCTTGAGCTGGACTCCAATGTACCAGACAGGGTTTGGCAGAACCTATGGAGGCATCAAGGATGAAAATCAAACTCTTCATGTGGTTGGTACATCATAAGAAAATTCTGACTTGGGAAAACATTTGGAAGAGGGGTGTTTTGGGACCTTCTAGATGTCAGCTCTGTGAAGCCCAAGAGGAAACAATGGAGCACCTTCTCAATAATCACATTTTCACCTCCAGGTTGTGGGATACTTTTGCCACAATTTTCCAATAGACAGACAGGGGCAAAGGAAGCATTATCAATACCCTAAATAACTGGAGATGAAACTTCTTTGATTATGAATTTCTTCGCTCAGATTGGGCTTTAAATCCAAGCTTCATAATATGGAATTTTTGGAAAGAAAGGAACAATAGAATCTTCAAAAATGAAAAAAGTTCCTCCCAACGCATTATTGAGTAGATCTTAAGACAACTTAAGGAGACGGTTGGTACTTTAGTGCACACTTCCCCAAAGAATCCACCTTTAGAAGCTGAATGCAGATACTTCTTCAGTTGGGTATGTAGGGGCTTATACCTCAGGGCATGAACAAGAAAGTAATGAAACTGGACAATAAGCCAAATTACTGGTATCCTCCCTCTCAGGGTTTTCTGAAATACAACATTGATGGGGCCTCAAAAGGCAACCCAGGTATTGCTGGTTTTGGAGGGGTATTACGGGATGAAAATCGATGCATCTTTTTTATTTTCCATTGCCATTTTGGGAAGAGCTACAAACAATATGGCAGAATTAATGGCACTTGAGCAATTTCTAGAATTCCTGAAGCAGGATATTCTCCAAAATATAATAATTGAAGCTGATTTTGAGTTAATCATTGACTCGGTCAAGAGAATCTGCTGTGGCATAGAGTCGGAAAAAGTCTCAAGACACTGGAGGTTGCTTTAGGTCTTTTAAAGGATTTAGTTTCACCTCCTATGCTTGTGCACCGTGAGTTTTACTCATGCGTGAAGGACAACAAATAAATTGGCGGACATTTTGGCCAATCAAGGGGTTCTCTGCACCAAAAGAAGGGTTAAGTTGAGTTGGCAAGAGATGCTTCAGAATAGATTAAGGGAGAAATGTCTCGATCAGGTGGATGAGGACAGAACGATGTTTCGAAACAGAGACACAGACTGGGTCTAGTTGATTTGGTTTCATTATGAAGTGTTATTTTAGAAGTGAGGTCATATTTGGGTTGCAGGTCTCTGTCTGCCTCCTCAACCCAGGTAAACGCAAACTCATGTGGAAGTTTCTTGGTAGACGGTGTTTCTCGGATGGACGACTGAAGGAGGGATTTTCATCTTCCTTTGGCCCAAGTGCCCGAGGAGATGGGATGGTGTGAGGGGTCAGAGTCCAGGCTTTCTCGGTAGACTCAAAACCCTCACATTACTTCCTGTGGTGGCATTACCGCCCTCGGGGTGGTTTCAGGTTTTTCGCATGCCCTTCAAGCTGGAAGCGGTATTTCGGAGTTGGGAGCGATTCCACTCACCACGCAACACGTGGCCAAGGGTGGGGAGAGAATACCACCCTCATCGCGCAGTAATTCTCAGGGCTTTCGGCTCATGCGATATGATCCTCAGCCGTAGGATCAAGCGAGGAAAATCCACGGTCAAGAATAAGCGTGCATGTTGGTGGGTCCGAAACAGAGGTTATGTTTCGTGCTTATCGCACGACCTCACTGGAATCACGTGCAAATGGTGGATTTTGGGCAGTTAAAGTGATCGTAGGTTATGACAAAAACGGACCTGATATGATTATTAATTATGATATATTGTGCTCATCGGGTCCGTTTGGTTTGTTAAACGGTGTGCTTGTTGGCCACCCGATTTGATTTTCGTTCGCTGGATCTTTGGCAAAGCATCAAACTGTCAGTGATGGACTACTCATTTGGTTTGCCCATGGTATGTTTTGTCATCTTGGGACTATGGATTGGGGTAGGCCTGCCATATTGGTGGGCCCTACCACCTTGGTCGCTTTTGTAAACTATTTCTCTTTTTAATTGAATAGAAGGATCCGCTCTTGCCTTAGCAAAAAAAAGATTAAAAACATTATTAAACATCAATAATCCCAATCTTAGTATGATCACCCAATTTGTTGTTGATTGCGACGACCCATTCTACACCCAACAAGTATACATATTTGGTTATTTTTACTTAAAAGTATTATAAACCATAATCTCACTCTAAATATTCTCCATAGATTGATTGGTGATAATACAACTTAATATTAAGGCGATATGGTAAAAATATTTCATTATCACTCTTAGTTATATATAATATATTTCCATGTACATGTGAAATAAGATAATTTTAGATCAACTTTTTTTAATGTAATTAAAAAAACAAAAAATGTTATTATTTATACTTTAATATTTAAATTGAATCCATTAATAAACCATTTGAATATTCATGTTAACTAATTTATTTTAATAATATGAATCTTAATAAGACATTTTAATGTGCAAAGAGAAGAAATAATTAAAAGTAAAAGAACCAATTCCTTCCTCATAGTAATAAGAGGGACGTGTAATTCATTCAATTCTTAATACAAAATTAACATGTGACATTTAAAAAGTATTAATGGTAATTAACTTTTTTTAATGTATATCATAAATAAAATATTTTAATATATAAAACTAAGTAATATTGAAATGTATTTAAAAATATATTAATAATATATTTTTTTAATGTGGATAAATAGAATATCTGAAATGCCCAAGTTAACTAAACTATTTTAATGTTAACAATTTATATATTTAAATAATAATAATAATAATAAAACCATGTATATATTATATAAAGTAATTGAAAAATTAAATCCTTATTGTTATAGCATTTTTGACCTTTTTTAAGGATTAGCTATGTTGTTTATGTAATCCAAGTATCCAAGAGATTTAAAAAAATCCAATTTAAAAAATGATATCTATATATATATATATATAATGTTTGCACTTCAAGGGTTTGACACCTCTCAACACTCATTACAACTCAATGTGGTAAAAATATTTCATTGGCTTTGAGTCGTAAATACAATATTTCTATGTCCACCTGATGTCCACATTACGTAATAAAGTAATTAGAAGTAAAAAAAAGTGTTAGTAAGATATTTAAACCTTATACTTTTCAAAAATATTCCAACACAGGATTAAATAAAGTATTTGAATATCTATGTTACTAAGTTACGTTGTTATCAACTTGATATATATCTATACATTTGTATATAATAAAATATTAGAAGATAAAAAATAAAGTATAAAATATAAAATACTTTGTAACAATAAATATGTGCAATCCATTCAATTATTAATATAAAACATGTAAAATGCACGAGACTGGAAACCAAATCAAATGTATATTAATCAATCTCAAATAATTATGTACATGTTGTACATATAAATACATATAGGAAACAATTGAATTAGTTCCCAAGTCTTCTTGGACTCCAATAACTACCCAAACTAACCCTATCATTAACCTTGAGGATTAGTTGTCCCTCCTTAATCTGAAGGGATGTACCAAAGTCCAAAAAGGAGAGCTCAAAATGCAGAAATGCATGTCTGCCAAGAGCTGAATGTCTCTTAAGAAATGGTTTTTAAGGATAACCGCAAACCAATATGAGAGAACTCAAAGTCTCAACTAACACCAACTATGGAACCTTCATAGCGGTTCTCAGAACAACAAAAAATGTGGTTTTAAAGTGACCACAAACTTTGGAACTATCATAGTAGTTCCTCGAACAATTCCAAACATCGAAGTGATCAATCAACTCAAACAACTCAACTCTAACTCAGGCTCGTTTGACATCTTGAACTCGAACCTATAGCAGACCATCAACAATTCCCTCCTTGTCAGATACATGGTGAGAAGTATTCTTCATCACTGCAAGGCTAGTCATCATTCTCGAACATATTCTTCGATATGACCTGTAAATCTTCTTGGCTATTTTCGTCCAATCCCAAGAAGAAATCCATCCAAAATTTACCTTCTCTCTTGCAATAGTCTTCCTTCTGGAACATCTATTTGTATGATGACTTCACTTTCCACAATGCTTACATGGGTGAAGATCAAAAAACCTAACTTTCACATGTCCAACTCTGTTACACTATTGACATCTATCAATTTGTTCTAGAACAAGACCGTCCAGAAATCTAGCACTTCAAAATTGTATCGGTTTAGAAAAATCTGGAATGTGAAAAGATACATCCAAAATATCCTCGTTGTAACCCAAACCAGTTCTGTATTTATTGTGTGTAATCTCTTCCCATGGTCTTATAAAAGTTTTGGTAACAACATGCTTCACATCTGTATGCAAATGACTATCACATACAATTGCCTGAACACGACTTTCCGCTGCACCCAAATTTTCTCTTGAAATCACTTCATTACTCTGATCATTCTTTGATTGATGATCAAGCTCAAACAATCTATTGTTCTAAACAAGAACACGTTCATAATTCTCCTTTTGTAATTTATGTAGTTCATCTCACTAAAACTGGAACACTAGCTCCAAGAATTCAATTTTTTTTTTGTTTGCATTATGCAAACATGAGTGGATGTTAGAGAACATGTCCTTGCTGACTTGGACACTGTTATGAATAGTAGATGACATTAAATTGTTCAATAACTGTAGAAAATCATCGAATTTGGCCATGTTCTCTAGCAATAACTTTGAAAAAAGGGGTGTCAACTACCACCAAAAATGCACCCAATACAAACAATTTACGATGATTTAACTGGGTGTCGAGTTCAACCCATCATACATCATCATTTATAATGCAAAATTCAACAAGTGAAAAATGGATAGTCGCCAGTACAATGCTAATGGAAAATAAGAAGATATGAAGGACAAACCTTCAAGTACACAAAACAAACTACTGATACGACACTACTCATAAACAACTTCTCAAAAACTTTCATCAATATTTTCACGAACGCCTTCCCAATGGAATCAATAATCCAAAATAACACTGCAAACCTCAATGGAAAACCTCAACATCCAATTTAACTCTGAGAAACATGTTTCCACTTTTTCACACTCTGAAAAGTGAAAATCTTCCGTGGTTGTATCTAAAATCCACTTTTTATTGTGTGGTTGTATCTTCCAGATTCATTGCATCTATTGTTTTAGTGCATCGACGTTTCAAACCAAGTGGAAACGTTAGTGGAAACATTACTTAATGGGAAAAGAGACAGTAATACATACTGATCATAAACCACTTCAATATTTGCACTCCCAAACTAAGTTGCAGCAATCAAGACATTACAGATGGATGGGTTTTCTACAACAGTTTCATTTAGTCATTAGATATAAAAAGGGCATACATAACAAGGTTGCAGACATGTTATCTAGACCCATTATAAATGCATCTACCATACTTAAGCATAATTTTGTACTACATGAAAGCTACATTGAACAATATGCTTAGGATATGGACTTTAAAGATGTATATGCAACTTTGAGTCGAGGCAAAAGAGTAGAAAAATTGGATTATCATGTGAAGGATCAACTCTTATACCATTGTGGGAAACTCTGCATTCCATAAACTGAGAGAGTAAAGATAATTAGGGAAGCACACACTTCTATGATATCAGGTCACTTTGGGGTAAGTAAAACAGTTGCACAGCTGCAAATATTTTGTTATTGGTCGAAAATGAATGAGACAGTTTCTAGATATGTAAGAGGGTGTGCTATGTGTGCTAAGAGCAAGCCCAGTAATAGAAAACTAGGCTTGTACACTCCATTGCCAGTTCCTTCTCACCCTTGGGAAAGTGTTTCCATGGATTTTGTTGGAGGATTGCCTAAATCTAGGAAAGGTCATGATTATCTATACGTTGTTGTGGATAGGTTCAATAAAATGTGTTTTTTGATACCCTATAATAAATATATTACAGCTGAACAAACTGAAAAATTATTCTTTGAACATGTATGGGTTCATTTTGGATTACCCACTTCCATTGTATTTGATTGAGACACCCGATTTGTGGGGAAGTTTTGGTTAAGTCTGTGGGAACTGATGGACACCAAACTGAAAAAAAGCACAACTTTTCATCCACAAGTAGATGGCTAGATAGAAGTAGTTAACAGGACAATGATCCAGTTATTGAGAAGATATTGCAGCAAACATCCTAAGATTTGGGATGAACATTTGTGTTATGTGCAGCATGCATACAACATAGCAAAACACTCTTCTACACAGAGATCTCCTTTTGAGACCTATTTTGGTTTCACACCAAGGTCTCCTTTGGATTTTATCTTTGGTAAAGATACCATGGTTGATGGACACAATGATGTGGACAGGGCAACTAGGTTCATTGAACAGATCCAGGAGATCCACCAGGTAGTACAGGAACAGCTGGAAAGGAGCCAAGCCAAGTACAAGGCTAGGCATGAAAAGCATCGGATGGAGCATGGTTTTCAAGTTGGTGACCAGGTCTGGTTGTATATCAGCAAGGACAAGATGCAAGGTGAAGGTAAAAAGCTAAAGCTTATCAGGTATGGACCCTTTAGGATACTTGAGGAGATTGGTGAAAATGCTTTTCACCTTGATCTACCAGCTTACATGCACATCTACTTAGTCGTAAATGCAGATTGCTTGAGATTGTTTGAACCTTCAATGATTGAGGACCTGGAAGAGCAGAGTCAATTTCCTTCTATTGATGACCTGCTACCCGAGTATCTGAATGAATTGCAAGAAGACACAGTGTTGGACAGGAAGGTGAGGACAACGTGTAGGGGAGATTTAGAGTACCTCAGGATTGGGCTCAAAGGTTCAAAGCCAAGCAGTGAAAAGTGGATTGAGATTGGGCAAGTGAGAAAGCAATACCCTCACATAGTCGATGCTTGAAAACCAACTTTTGGTGGTCCAAAAGCTTTTTTAGTGGGAAGGCCGTGATCCGAATTAGATCCATGAAGAACTGTCAGAAGGACCATGACTGTATCAGGTCGGGACAAACATTGAAGAATTCAAAACAGCGATAAAAAACACCTTGAACCAGTGGCAATGGCAGCCAGCATGGAACAACAAGGACCTCGGTCAAAGCGTGCTGACCGACGCCCATGGAGATTGTCCGAGAGGCGAAATTAGCTCCTGGGAGGCCTAGATTGGGAAACAGAGGAGGTTTTTGATGCGAGATTAGCGATTAGTGCTTAGTGCTAATCACATATCGCTGGGTGAAAAGGCTTGAAATGGAGAAGCCCCGAGCGCTTGGTCGTGTGGAGAGCTGGAGAACCGAAGGACAAAAAGTGAAAAGAGCTAAAGGACAAGGTGGGACCCGCGCTTCGAAAAATTGGTGGTATTGATCGGGGGCTCCTTGAACGGTAAGCAATTTTGGATGAAAGCGGAGCGATTCCACTCAGCGATCGACACGTGGCAAGTGGAGGAGAGAGAAAACCGCCGCTCATCGCGCAATAATAGTTGAGCAAGTCAACCGCGTGAAATGAGCGGATGGCATTGGATCTGGGGGACCCAGATCAGACGGTTGACATTGCGCCCAATGACTAGTCCAGATTTAACGAGGGAATAAGCCGCATTCTGTAAAGTTTTGAGGTCCACTTTGACTGCCACGGTGGAAGAAGACTCATTCCACGACATGACTGAAGAATTGAACTGACAGAGCGGGCTGACGCATTATAGGAGGACATGTGGCCACTCCCTGTGAGCCTGATGATGACGTCGAATAGGGAACTCCAGGCACATCTGAAGAAGGCGATTCGACGGAGGCGGAAGAGGAACTGAACATACATGGGAACGAATGGCCTTAAATCCATGAATAGAGACAGAAAACACATGGAGAAGTGGAACCAAAACCCTGAGAGGAGGATGGAACACAGAGAGATAGGAAACAGAGATGAAAGAAGATAGTGAACCAAAAGAAGAAAGAAGACAGAGGGTCGAGCTGACCAAGGGCAACATCGAGCACCAGAGAGCTTGAGAGATTCAAGCGATCCCTAAGAGGATCTGTCAGACCAGAGAGGTCAAAGAGCTGGTAAGCAACAGAGTTTGTGCACTCCAGTGGCTTGGGGAATCCAAGAACCACCTTGCCAAGCAAATCTGTTTCAGGTGACTCATATTGAGTTCCTGCATTGTAAATTCTCTGCTTAAGACACAATAAAATGAGGCCACCACTGAGAGTTGGACCAGGGATGGAGCCCTGGAGGATGGGGTGAACTCCTTATTAATTTCTTGTGTTCTTGTATTTGCTTACTGTATCTCTCTGCTGTATTTCCATTTCAAGTGTCTGTGTATTTGTAATCTGATTGATCCGTTGCTTAAATAACATAGACACACACACACCAGCACATGAGTTTGTAATACCTTTGTTCAATAAATATTTACTAAGGTCACTCATAGGGTGATTATCAGATCAAGTGTTGAGGAAAGATGTAGTCTAACTTATAGATGAAATAACCTTTTTCTCCTGAATCTGCAAACAATTTCAAGCAATGTTATGCTTTTTTATTGTTTAAAATAAATTTTTGAATGCATAACAACGTTATGATTTTTTATTTTTTAAAATACATTTTTTTTTTGTAAGCTACAGTAGTACCTTTCCTTTTTTATTCACATAAAACCAGGTTAAGCCATATACATCGTTTTGGTGGCCTCAACCCACCCAGATGGGAAATCGGGTCTATTGGCCACCTCAAATTATTATAAGCCATCCAGTAGCAAAAATGAATGTTTATCAAACCACGTTAAATAAGCTTCGCAACAAAAAATGCTAAGCATATGCCTGACAGTCATGAAAAAAAACAAGAAAATGGAATACTATCCCTAGAAAACACATGATAGACAACTGCAAGAACTAAAATATCATTCTTCCAGAATCTCAGGTGGTGCTGCCGCTTCCCTTTTTGCTGGATTAAGCTACTTCAGCTATTGCTAGATTTCATCCAGCTTACTATCCTGCATAATCATTGTGATTTGAAGGTTCTTCAATTCCTTCTTCATATTAGGCATGCCCTAGGCCAACTTCGCCATTTCTCCTGCAACTTACTCTAGTGCCTTGGCGAGTAAGCGCTTCAACACCTAGTAAACGTGCAAGGCCTGTTTGTATAATGTCATTCGTCCCCTGGTGTTACCGGGGTCCAAAATGAGGTCCCCCATTCTTCCATTTCAAGCTCTGAATCTTCTTCCATTACGTTTTCTTCCAGTTCCTAAATGAGCTTGCAGATATCCTCATCAATGCCTTCTCTGTACGCCCTTTCAGCCTCTTGAACAATTTTCCTCATAGTTTTCCAACTGCGTCTTTGAGGGGCAGGCATTGAGGTTGTTGTGTTATTGCGACCGGGCTGGTTAGGCCGACCTCTTCCACCATGCCCCCTATCCCGTCCAGGGCGTGCCATTTTACTCCTTACAGCCACCTGTTTATCATGGCCAACAACAAAGGTTAGATTCTCTGCAATTGCTTTTGTTCCCGTTTCCTGAGTTCCCTTCTCCCAAATTTTGCCCTCCCCACTCCAAGTTCTCCCGATGGTCTGGCTACTCCCAGGCTTTCCTCCCCTTGGCCTTGACAAGTGATTACTCTCTGTAGTCTTCTCTACCTCCCATATTTCTTCTTTATCCTCCTCAGGCTATCCCTGAGCGCAGCACTTGCAGAATTCCAACAGGTCTTTACCTTGGTTTCCACGGTTCCTTCCCATGTTGTGCCCTTCCTCTGAATTTTCCATCTTGCCACCCTTCGCCTCCTTACTGTGAGCTACAAGGGATATTGCCACCTCTTGCATACTTCTCCCTCTCTCTGCTACTCCTAGCTCACCCCCCTCTTCCATCATACTACCTAAGATTAAAAAAAATACAAGATTTGGCTTTGCGAAAACATACCCGGACCTTTGCTCCGCCTCAGATGAAACCAGTTCGCGCTGCGCTCCTGCCATCTTCCTCCTTCGCTGCATAATGATCTCACTTACTCCCTTCGCCACCCTTATTAGCCGCCTCCCACCTGTCCAGCATCCCATCATTCTTCCATCGTCGATTCTTGTTGTTTCTTCCCCCACTCCCCTGTCACCTCTATTCCTCAGGATT
This sequence comes from Pinus tabuliformis, assembly GCA_031772625.1. Classification (NCBI taxonomy): domain Eukaryota; kingdom Viridiplantae; phylum Streptophyta; class Pinopsida; order Pinales; family Pinaceae; genus Pinus; species Pinus tabuliformis. The sequence continues at coordinate 831,720,896 of CM062813.1, forward strand.
CTATCTTGCCTGCATGCTGCCCCCGCGTCCTATTTTATTATGGGAATGTTTGGTGGTCGGCATTGCCAACCTTTCCCCTTCATGATTCGTTCACACGTCATATCCCAGTCTCTCACCCCGATCCGGGGTTTAAAATACATTTTTGAATGCATAAATGGATTCAAAAAAACCCTAAGGAAACTTGAATTCTATAGATTAAATAGCTTAAACTCAAGTTTTTAAAATTCTCTAATGGATTTTGATAAAAATCAACCAAAAAAAATGTTTTGGAGAAAAACATTTACTTTATACGTTAAACTACTCCATTGAGTAAATTTATTTACATTTTCTTATTAACAAAAATGCTTTGAAAAAAACCATTTAGTTTATAAGTTAAACTACTCCATTCAGGAAATTTATATAGATCTTCTTCCTATCAATTTTTTACTCAAGAACTTGATTAAATTATAGTGGTAAGTAACTAATAATAAATATGTTATTTACTTCCTTCAAAGATTAAGAATACAAGATCACTATATAAATATCTAAAAAAATTACATGAATATTGCAACCATATCAATAAATTGTGGCATAAAATGTGAGGTAGTTATCCACCTGGAATTATCTTGTCCAAAGGTTGCAATAACACCTTCAAGTTATGGTCCAATAAAATGTTTGAATTTTTTTTTTTAAATAATATTAAAAGCTAAATAATTTTCAAATTATAAATTACATTGGTTAATGCTAAACTAATAGTAATCAATAAACAAATCAAATGCTAGTCCCGCACAAGAAGGAGATATGTGATTCACTTGATTCTTAAAATAAAATTAATACCTGACAAAATATTAATAACAATAAAAACATTTAATGTAAGTGATAAATAAAATATTTTAATATAACAAATTAAACAATATTGACATATAGATCCATGTATATATTATGTCAATCAACTAAAAAAAATCTTATGATTAAAACATTTAAATTATTCTTACTATTCTACATTTTTGTTTCCTTTCAAGAATATTTTCCAATCACTTTTGTTTAAAATCTTGCAACGTTTAACCTGTGTATTCTACACAATCCATGTGCAAAGGCCGATTTTGAAGGCATTGAATCCATTTATGTATTAAAAAAAATCAATTTAAGATTTGAATCCATTTATACATTAAAAAATACAATTTAAATAATAAAAAATCACACAGTGTGTGTAAGTAGTATAGATCCATCTTAACGATGGATCTACCAAGTGACAAGAAGAACAAATCTCTTGACATGTAAACCTTTTTTCAAAATTTACATTCTAAAAGAAGTTTACCAAGTGACAAGAAGAAACAAATCTCTTGACATGTAAACCTTTTTTCAAAATTTACATTCTAAAAGAAGTTTTCACTTTAAAACATTTGATCCGCATGGATCTACCAAGTGACAAGAAGAAACAAATCTCTTTACATGTAAACCTTTTTCAAAATTTACATTCTAAGAAAAGTTTACCAAGTGACAAAAAGAAAAAAATCTCTTGACATGTAAACCTTTTTTCAAAATTTACATTCTAAAAAAAGTTTGCACTTTAAAACATTTGATCCCTCTAGGCCTTTATAAATTGATGGTTAAAATGAATCTATATTAATATTAATCATAATAAACTAGAAATCACTTTATCAATTTGTCATTGTATTGGGGAAGAAACAAAAGATAAAATGTGTGTGACAAGACTATCTATAATAAATTTTATGATTTTATTTTCTTTCTCTTTTATAAATGTATTAATATTAAATAATAATAATAATATTTATTATAATAATCATTTTTATATAAAATATTTTAATAATAATAATAATAATATTGATTAGAATAATCATTTTTATATAAAATATTTTTAAAATTTAAATACAAATTTATGTTTATAAAATTTATATATAATTCTATATTTTCATATGCATATCTTTATCATATCCAATATATCATTTCAATTAGAAAAAAGAATTGAACTACTAACTTTACATCAAAAAATATCTTAATAAAACATTGATCACTGTCTATCCAAAAGAGACATAATTAATTAAATTTAGAATTTATATAATTAATCTTAGACATAATTACTTAAATTTTAAATTACTATAATTATTTCAGAAATGTGTTAAATTATTTTTATATATAACATTTCAAAAATCACTGTCTATCCAAAATAGACATAATTAATTAAATTTAGAATTTATATAATTAATCTTAGACATAATTACTTAAATTTTAAATTACTATAATTATTTCAGAAATGTGTTAAATTATTTTTATATATAACATTTCAAAAATCAAAATATAATGTACAATTTCATGTTTATGAAACTTTTACATATAACTTTGTATTCTCATAACATAAGAATCCTAGTGTTATTAATTGAAATTTATAATATATTTAGGTTAAGAATCCTAGTGTTATTAATTGAAATTTATAATATATTTAGGTTATACATGATTATATATGTTTTTTATATATTTTATTTTCATATCTTTTATCAAAATAATATTCATGATCAATGTCTCTCACACTTAATTTCGTTACTTTATAAATGTAGTAGATTGCATATAAAAATTCAATGATCCTCTTTATATATATATATATATATATTTATTTATTTATTTTGGGCAAACATTAATTATAGGTATAACTTCATGTCTATGAAATTTATATATAAAACTTGTATTTCCATGATATAATAATTTTAAATAATAAAGTTTTAATGTATATCTTCATTTCTATATATATAACTTTGTATTCCTATGATATAAGTGCTATTATTTGGAATCTAAGATTATATTTATGTTATTATATATACTTATACATTTACTTCTCATATTTTTTTATGTAAGTATATTATTTATGATTAATGATCAATAGAATTCAGAGTTGATAAGGTTTTTTTTAGTTGTTTCATAAAAGTATAAATGTAATTTTCTTCATTATGTTTATGAAAATGAATTAATTTGATGGAGAAGCGTTTTAGCTTCTAAAGTTATTAAGTTTTTTAAGAAAAAGATCTAATGTCTTAATATTGAAAATAATTTAATTTCTTATTTGTAAATAATTTTAGTTTTTTTAATTATTTTAGAAAGTATCAAGTCATAATTGTAGAAAAGATATGGATAGGTAAGATTTTATCTACAAAGGAAAAGCCAAATGATTGTAAATGTGGCCAAAAGTGTGGAAGGAGACTCTAAGTAGAATTATGTATGTAGAATTGAATGAATGAATTATTATTCATATAATCTGCGTGTACTCTATCTTTGTATAATTAGTGATTGAATTGTAGTGTGTTTGAATACGAAATTAATGGAGTTTCACATCTTGAATATGAGTTTGAAACTAAATGATAGATTTGGGGTTTCTAAATCTATCATGCAATTCCTATGCTAGGATTAGAGGCAATTCTAATATAATAATTCTTCGTGAGTTTTTGTGTTGATTTATTGACTAAAGATTCAAAATGAGAAGAAAAATCTCAAAAGGAGAAATGCATTGAAAGCTATGCATCAAAGAAGAGAAACCATTTCCACAAAATGAAACCTTGTGTTGATCAAATTAAGGTTTATTGAACTTGAAGTTAATGTGTTTAGATATGCAAACTCTGCATGAAGAGTAAGCAAATCTAATTTTTTGGCTTTATTATGAAGATCTTGTATAATAATCGATTTGTGTTGATTGATTTGGTTAAATGATAGGTGCTCTGCTTCTCAATTGATGATTATTGTCTTGGTTTATATCAAATCGAGAATGTGAACTCATTGTGATGATAAATCTTGCTTTAGAAGTGAACTACCAGTGTGCCTGTAAAGGGATTTGATTTGATGACATTGATGCCAAGATGAGATATTTGTATTTTGTATGTTAAATGGTCATCTATTGGTTATGGGTAGTTGATTGGATCGTGATTTAATAATTGCATAGATATTAAATCAAATTTTGTTTTGTACAATGACTTTATTATAAAAGAGGTCAATTCCCTTGTGAATGAAAATTATTGTTATGTATGAGGTAAATTGCCTTCAGGTAAAGAAATATTTTTACTATGGTTTAAAAACACAAATATTTTGTTGTCTGGCTTGAGATTTACAACAAGGTTGAATTTAAATTAGTGTTCATATTGAAATCAACCAAATCATGAGAGAATTCACATGTGCTATGTTCAACTTAAATAGTGGAAATCACCTTTTCTATTTAGCATTTTTGATACTGGATTGAGACAGAGGCAATCATGATGAGGCATTGTTTGAAAACTAAAAATAAATCTCCCATGGAGAGCTAAGATGCATTGAAGGTAAGTGAATTGCAGGAAAGTTGAATTTTCCCACATCACAATTTCTTGTCCTCATCCTCCATCTCAATAAGAAAGTGACAACATGAGAAACAAATATTTGGAGTATAATGAGAAACTAGATTGACCTGATTATTGACTAATGTTGATTTTAGTACTATAGATTCTTATCTAATGGTTGGTCCCTTACACAAGTAATGTAGGTAAACTAAAATAAATAATGTAGGTAGAATACAAATAGGCATCATGTAAGTGTTTGGGAGAATATAACATTAATGGGATATATCATGTATAATGAAAATAAGAAAATTTATTATGATAATGATAATAATATTAAGGATAAGTTTGGATGGGATCATTCTCAATTTTGGGAGACAAAAGGGTGTTTATTTTTATATGGTATAGGTTTCAAAGGCCCTTACATCTAATCCAAGATTGAAGTTGTTAAGTTTATGTTCCATAGATGAAGTAATTACCATTGGTAACTCTTTAATCATTATTTGTGATTTCAAACATGGTAAGGACCCGTTCTCTTCATCTATTACAAGAACGATTCAATGTGAAACTATGTTGACTCACATGTTTCATAAGATCCCATAGTAGTAGGTGATGCTTTCTCTAAATATTGAGAAGAAAAAAATGAAACATTTGGGCTACTCTTACATAAATCCCCCATGGAGGGGTTTGATAGGATTGGATACCCTTGCAAATAAAGGGTTTGATATGATTTCTCTCTCTCGCTCTCTCTCTCTCACACACACACATGAATTAAATTAAGGTGGAAAAACAACCCAAAATTATCATATTAGTAATTTTGGATTGAGAAAATGGATTAAATCCTCTTCCAAAATTTTGTACATGCTCTTACAAGGATACCTATGTATGTTAATTGTATCAAATGTTGTGGGCCCAATTGGATTAGATTGAAATTTAGATTTCCTTTAATTTGGATTCTAGTGCTTAAGTATCAACATTATTTTTAGGCAAAACCAGGAGAGGCAGAGACTTGGTTGTTGGATTTGGTTGCTTGTGATGGATAATCTATTGTTGGAATCAAGATTTCCATTACGCCAAAACCTGTAGGTGTTAGTAAACAGACACATCACTAGAGTTAATGGATCATCGAGAGGTGATGAAGAACATGTCATGAAAGACATGGGGAGCGCTAGATTATCTAATGCCCAAAAATCTCCCCCTAGTGCGAGCTGGATGTGATTCGAACTCAATACCTTTGGATTTGTTACCACTTGTTGGAATCATGATTTCCATTACACCAAAACCTGCAGGTGTTTGTAAACCGACACATCACTAGAGTTAATAGATTCTTAAGAGGAAGTTAATAACATGTCATGAAACACATGGGGAGTGCTAGATTATCCAATGCCCAGTAGGAATTACACACTTCTTATAAAGGAGGACATTCATGGCTATTGAAGACATACCATATGATCAACAAATATTTCTTTTTTGAAATGTCTTAAAGTAGATGTACAAAAGATTGTGGTTGAATGTGTGGCATGCCAAAAAAATAAGGGAGAGAAAATCAAGATCGTAGGGCTCCTATAACCATTAGCCATACCAAGCCAATGCTGCAAATAATTTTTAATGGATTTTAATATAGGATTACCCAAATATGAAGGAAGCAATTCCATTATGGTAATGGTAGATTGAATGGAAAAATATTCCCATTTTTTCTCCCTTTCTCATCCTTTAAAAAAAAGTATAGCGGAAGAAGAATTCATGGAAATCAAAATCTACATGGAATACCAAATATCATTGTAAGTAAAAGAGACCTACATTTTACTAGAAATGTTTGGACTACATTGGTTTCTTGTTTAGGAAATCAATTGGATCACAATTCATCTTACCATATTTAATTTGATGAGAAAATTCAGATTGTGAATATAGTTTTAGAAGGATATATACATTGCTTTATATTTGACACACAGACACAATGGGTAAAATAGTTTCCCTTTGTAGAATGGTTGTACAACACATCTTTCAATACTTCATAAAAAATGTCACCATTTATGGAACTTTATGGATATCATTCTCCATCCGTCATATCACCCTTGAAAGGGACTATAAATGGTCAAGAAGTAGAGCACCACATATAACACCAATACAAAGTTCTTAAACTATTGAAATTCAACTTGGTTATAATGCAAAATAAGATGAACCCCGGATGCGGGTGTCTGTGATGTGTGATAGGCAGGTGGCTCGTCACATGGGTAGCTGTCAGCCCGGACGAGCCACGACATACCAGGAGGCTGGTGCATTAAATCTGACGGACGGTGAAGCCATCGGGATGTTAAGTCTGGTTCATGCGCCATTCAATGCGGAAGGTGAATTCATTGGGATGTTAAGTCTGGTTCAGGTGCCATTCAATGCGCAGCATCGGATGGGTAGAATGGAGCTCAATAAGCTCGAACCCTATGTCGCTCTCCCGCATTCATTCAAGCGGTCCGAGCAGACATTGGCAGAGACAGAACATTCTCTGGCTCATTGCAAGATATCTCAGAGGGATTCTGTTACGGGAGATAATCGATGGATGCCAATAGAAAGGCTCAGGATGAGTAGTCGCCGCGGCGGTTCAAGGGGTCGTTCTGCCACTCAGAGGCCTGCCATTTTGCCCTCCTCCTCAGTGGAAATAACTTCCGAGCAGAACAGAATTTCGAGCAGACTAGCAGGCCGTAGAAATGAAAGAGGTAGGGGAGAAATTATGGACTGTGGTCATGTGTAGCATCCAGCAGTTCGATATCGGATCCCCTGCACGCTGGAGAACAACACACTCATCGTCTCAGTCACCGTGGAGCATTGCAGCAATCTCAGGGGGCAACTTGAAGACCTGACGGTGCCAAGGGTTAACATGCAAGTCCCCAGAGTTGATATGAGGCGACCAATTCAAGCTGATGAAGCTGGCCCCAGTGAACCGGTTCAGAAGTCGTTGCGCTCTGAAACAGAGGAAACCAAGAAGCTCAAAGGTCTTGCGACGGATGAGCCTCACACCGCCGATGAGGAATAGCTCAGAAGCCACTCTGTTTTCGCTGCCAGGAACGCTACTCTCTATTCAACTCTTTCTGCTCACTTTGTCTGTCTGTTATTGGGTCTATGTCCACCATGAAGGTTTATATGTCCACAGTGTCAGTTTACGTGTCATCTATGTCAGCTTATGTGTCCACCGTGTCAATTTATGTATCCACTGTGTCGGCTCAAATGTCTACTGTGTCGATTTAGATGCTGGTTATGTCAGAAGTAAGAAAACCTGGTTCCTTTTTGCACCAGTGTTGCTCTGAATGGTGAATGGTTAATCATGGGGAAAATCTCTCTGGAGATGCAGGGCCACGGCCCTGTTGTAAAATTTTGCTGTAATTTTGGCTTTTTTGTAATATAAATTAGCGTAGTCTTATGGAGGAAAAAAAAATGCAAAATAAGATGAAAGAACAAGTAGATTAGCATCATAGTGAAAGGGAATTTTAAGTAGGGGATTGAGCATTTGTGAGATGATAATCATACAACAAATGTCCCTCAAGCAACAAAATACAGATAATAAATTAGCACCAAGGTAGTATGGCCCTTATAAGGTGTTGCAAAAGACTAGAACTATGGATTATAAATTATATTTTCCTCCATATTCATGTGTACATCTAGTATTCCATGTTTCTTTCTTAAACAAGGTGATCCATGACAAGATCCTAGTCTATTTTTTATTTATTTATTTTTATTTATATTTATTTTTATATTTATATTTTTATTTTTATTTTTTTAAATTTCATTTATTTATTTATTATTATTATTATTATTATTATTTTATTTTTATTTTTATTTTTATTTTATTTATTTATTTATTTTTTCTTTTTTTCTGTTGAGGGGTTACTGAAGAGGGGAAAATCATACTAGAATCTAGAAAAATCCTAGAAACAAGGATTATGTAGTTGAGAAATTGATTAGTTACTAAGTATCTTATAGAATGGAAGAACCTACTAGTGGGAGAGGTGACATGGGAAGATCAGTTGTTTATGCAGAAACACCCACATATATTAAAGTGTTTAGGGCAACACTTGTTTGAAGGCAAGTGGCATGTTAAGCCCTATATAAAAACCATTTTAACCATAAAACCCCCGATTAAGCCCTAGATATTGAGTGATTACATTTCTATTGTTATATTGTTATGTTTATGTTATAACCTTTCATGGTACCATTTTATTATAATTGTAACCTTTGTGTCCTACATATACTAAGGATACCTAGCCTTAGGATCATCAAATCTTGTCTCATACATTACATTCATTGGAAATGAGGTTTCCCTCTTGAAATGGAATGTAATTATTGGTTTCTTATCATTTTTAAGGTGCAAGTTTCATAACGCTGGTTTTGAAGGTGCATGAGGGGTTGGGGGTCTTAGTTACCACATGGGGATACCTAATATATGGTTGTAAATATTTATAGTGACCATTAATAGGGTAAAAACTACTTCAATGGAGGAAACAGGAAGGGGAATTGAAGAAATGGGGTCTTATAAGATAGACTCCCACCCCTTGATGGTGTTGAACAAACAATCATAGTGGGATCACTAGGTTGTTGCAAGGGGAATATCACCTAATGTGAAAGGTTCCAAGGCGATATGTTGTTTAGATATTGTCAAAGTAAACACACTCAATGGGAAAGGAAAATCTAATATCAACAGGGGATTGTAATAAGTCCCGAGAAATCTATAGATTTGAAAACCCCCAAACAAACAACTATGAAAGAAGAAATGATTTGATTCCCATTGACTATAGGAAATAAATTATTAGGGTTGATCTAAGCTTTGGGATCATAATAAGTAAGTGGGTTGATGGTAATGATATTCCCTTTACAAGGATATGCATTAGTTCTATGGGATAATGATATGGATGAGTTTTTGATATAGATATAATAACACCATTAGTAGCATGGGATGCCTCTACTTTAGATAAGTCACCTAAGAAAGAGAAAGGGGAATGGGTAAGATGGTTAACAAATACCCTGACTAGATATAGATAAAGTCATACTATTGGGATTTTTGGGTGGAATCCTCTTTAGTTTTGGACATAGTCATGAACACATCTTTAGATATAGGATGAAGTAAAAAATTTAAAAACAAATCCATTAGGAATTGATCATTAATTTCATATTTTTACAAATTGTGTTGCTTATGCCACTCATGGATATGATCAACGATATAGAGTAGTGGTTTGATGAAAGTTAGAGAAGATATCCATTCCCCTCATGGTGAAATAGTAGCTATGAAAAGGTCAATAATACTTTGGTAATGGATACAAAGGTTCTATGGGTATTACAAATTTGATTTATAGACCACTTAGTGACCAAACCTGTGAGGGTGCATTTGGACAACCTAAGCCTAATCGAGTCACCTGTGATTATATTTACTAAGAACCAAAGATGGAATGACATGATATGATTAGAGGGGTCCTCTCCATCATGTCCCTCGAACTTAGGGATATTAGAGGGAAACTTGGTTTGCATTTTCAAACAAATAAAGTAATGTTCAATGCGTTATTTTTTGAAATTGGTTAAATCAGGGAGATTCAACCAAACCATATATGGTAAAGCAAGTTAGTTTTGGTTAGTCTTGGCCATCATGGATATTGGGGTTGGAGATGGGTTAGATGGTGGTAAACTAGTTGAAAGGGGCTAACTTTGGATAAAAAAGAACTAGATGAACTCGAAGTGAAAGGGTTTTTGATATAAAGGGGATGCATATCCTAAGCTTGAATGGGATGAACTCAATGGAGAAATAGGAGGCTCTACTAATTCAACTCTAACCCAGCGAGTAGGAGATATAATATGACCAAGAATTTCTAAAGGAGGAAGGCCTTTGAGCCTATAAGATAGTGTCCAAGGGTTTGCAATGATTCCTAGGTATTAATACCTTTTCCAATGGTTCAATTGATTTATCTAATGACTAAAATATAAAGAAATAGTCAACTAAGAAAATAAGTGATCAAATTAAAACAATAGTATTCAATTGGTTCAATGAATGGTTTCAAGAACATTTTAATCATAATGTATCGAAAATGATAAACAATCCTAAACAATAAATATTCTAAACCCCTTCCTCTACAATATTATGATTTGAATTTAGAAAAGAGAGTGAATATTAGAATGAAAGCCTTACAAACTATGAGTGAATATAAGAATGAGGGTATAACTAGAGGAGAGTAGCTAATGAAATCCTAATGGACTGTAGAAATCTATATCAAGTTCCCTCCCTATTATCAAAACCACCTAGGTTGGAACTTAATAGAAAAACTACTAAGTTATGTCTTCACATATACATGTAATGGCTTACCTTATCTTCAATCTAAAATCAAATGGTTAGGGGATTTTTAGAATTGTAAGCATAAGGAGTCTAAATCAAACCTTTCCTCCCGAATTTGAGATTGTACACCTATTGATAACACACCTATTAATCAATAGGTTTTGATTGTATTTGATAGAAGTGATTTTCAAGCTCTCTAAAATTTGGTCAATAACTATGTTTTACATGTCATTGACTATGGTGAATCGTTTGAATTCTTATCCCCATAACCTCCACTTAACTACAAAATACTTTTGGTCCTAAGTGGTGATTTAGTTGGATAAGTTATATGGTTGAATTTACACTAATATTGGTGTTAAGTAGAGCATACATTTAAGGAGTGAAGTGTGTCTATGTGAGATGTAACCAACTTTAAAAGAATGCTTGAAATAAAAATATTTGAAAGTAAAGAAACTTTGAATTGAAAAAAAAGATAAGAAAACTAGTTCAAACATGGAAACATATTTAAGCAAAAGTTATTCTTTTTCAAAATTAATCTCTTAATATGAAATAGACATTTTTCAATTCAAACCAACTTACAATAAACTAGGATTTAGATAGATATGGAACTTAAAAATGAAAAGTTAGAAGGAAGAAGTATTTGAAAAAAATGAAGTTTTTACTTTTATTTTTTGTAATTAATTAACCTTTCCCTTTTGAAGTGAAATCCTTTGTGTAAAATTATTAAATGAGGATTGAAAGATGGAAAAAAGAAATAAAGAGAAAATTCAAGAGAAAAAGAAATTTTTTCAAAATTAAAAATATGCAACTAAGGACAATTATTAAGGCTAAGAGGAAGCTTTCCTTTATCCAATCTTTCTCTAGGTTTAAATCAAGTTGAAGTGATTACTACAACCAACACATGGTTAAAAGTAAAAATGTGAGAAGAGAAAAGATGTAACACAACAAACAAAAACCCTAAAAGTGGAAGGTATTAGGAACCCTTTGAGGTATTTTCTGTATATACAATGTTTCTACAAGATTGGATTATACATCAACACCAATCACCTATCAATGTATTAGGACCCTATACGAAAGTTGTTTGGATTGGGACATAACAACAAAGTTGAAAATTTTTGTAGGTTGAGGGTAGCATAGACTGATGGAAATAATGTACTACTAGTGCAAGAAATTGGCCAATAAATGTGTTGGGATAGTGTAGAAAATTGGGAAAACAGCTATGTTTTGTTTGAAACAAAAAAGTGACACTACTAGACTAAAACCAAGAAAAAAACAAGGGTTGTGTACCATTGTAACCTTCTCAAATAAAGAAAAATAAAAGTAGAAAAAACAAATTCTAAACTAAAGTCTACCAATTCGGGGGGAAAAACTAAAAATCACAACCACAACTAGGGAGGAATATTTAGATAAACTCCCAAAGAGAATTGCCAATTTGTTGGTGGGGTTTTGTCACAAGGGTAAGCAAAACATAAATGAAAAATGAAACTAAAATAACAAGCCCTAATGATATTCATGTAAATTAAACCCTAATTCATGTGAAATACAAAATCCAATTATGCAAAAGAAATATTATTTAACATGAACAAGGTATAAACATTTTATTGATCCATTAGAATGATAAAGTAGAAAAACAATTGGTACATCGGCTTAACTAAGAAAAATGGGCTCCAACATCCATCCTTGGGATTGATCCTTTGCTTCCCCTCCAATCTTTATGAGCAAAAAAACACAAGAAACTAAAATGCCTAATCAAAAGAATAGGGTCCAAGGGTTCTAATGATCCTAGTGGTATTCTAGTAATACAAATTTACTCAAAATAAATAATATGAATCACTGACATATGAAAGAGAACCTCCATGACATGGTTACTAATGAGCCTCATAAATGGGTAATTATATGGGCTCATTTTACCTCCTAACCTAGTCAAACAAACCATTCTCTTAGCTTATTACATGATTTTCTGATTATATTGATGCTTATAGAGTGAGTTGAGTTAGTTATTGTGCCATGTGGTCTAATGTGTGTTTATTGCAGATTATTGATGATTTTCGAAGTCAAAGTCAAGGATCCAGTGGACAAATGGCAGCAATAACTCAAAGTGGATAGAGGAGAGGACTTCTAGGAGGGAATCCCCCTCATTTATTACTCCTCACTTCGAATTCCCCTTCATTCAGCTCGGAGTACAAGCAGCCGAATCATGCACTAGGAGGCAGCCGAGCAAATGAAGGATGACTGATGATTATCTCAAGCTTTGGGAGCCAAGCCTCCTCGATTTTAAGGAAGCTGTTGGTAGCTTCATTTTTATAAGTAGAAAGGCCTAGGGCCTCACTAGGGTCGAATTTTTGTTGGATTTTTTCTTATGTAAACTCTCCTCAACTTCAAGCTTATTCTTTGTGACAGTTTCATGTAATCTTGCTATTGCTTTGGAAATAAAGATGGAATCATTTTTGAGTTAGCATTGAGTTACCTTATAGGGCTGAATATCTTGGGTTAGGGCCCAATCCAAGCAACCAAGCTCCTCTTTATTGTATCTATATTCTTTGTTTCAGTTGGTAGATTAGTTTGCTGTTAGAAGTATTTCTTTTATGGTTAAGAATAGGTTGCTTTTGATGATTCAGTAGTTTGCTTCCATTTGTGCTTTCTATAGCAGGTTAAACAATGATTAGAAAAGATTCAAAAGGCTAGCAACAGTGCCTTGGCCTCTCTTCCTCCCTTTGGGACCATGATTTGAGGAAAAGACCCTCTTGCTGCCCCAAAAACACAGATTTTCCTCATTCATAGGACTTCTAGTGTTTGCAGCTTTTTAGTAGGTTAATAGTCCAGTTTTGCTTTGATTTAGATCTCCTTCATCATGCTCACTTCTTGATTTGAAATAGTATTCTTTCATGCTTTCCTTTCCTACAACGTTTCTTAGCATTTCCTTTCATAGATCATAGTTTAGAGCATTTTTTTGCAAAACTTTGTTTTTCCTAAATGCATTCATTTCACTTGTTGCTTGATTTCCTTGGTTGACTGTCTGCTTCTATGCAGCAGATCTCTTCTAGAAGTAGGCTAGCTTATCAGAAATCACACCCTCCATCTGATCCATGCTCTACAGGTCGCCCAAGTCTCACCTCAAATCTGCCCTAGTTTCCTGCATTTTTCCATAGAACTTCTTCCTCTCTCCTGGTGATTAATGGTAGACCCTAGGCACCCTAACACCTCATTCCAATTGTCATTCACCTTTTCCACCCACTGTAACACCCTCAAAACAGTGAAAACTGCTCTCGGCCTCCTCTTGTAGGCCTCCTGTAGAACGTTGTTATCCTCTTGTAGAATTCCTGTGTCATCTTGTAGATTTTCCTGTAGGCTTTCTTTTGAAGGCAGAGTGTGAGAAAAACCTCCAGAAGGTCACCTGAGACCTTCTAGGACCCATTCACACCATCCTACATCCTCTCATGTGCCGAAACCGCCCTCCAACGCCACCTATTTGCTGCCACACACACACACAATAAATTACATGCATGTCAAATTCACATAAAATTACATAAAAATCCAAAAATATAATTTTTGCTTATTTACTTCCAGAAATAACATAGTTAGATGTTTTTTACTTCCTTCAGTAGGTAATGGCATTCATTTCATGGTTTTCATAGTGCTTTCTGCAAAAGTAGAATCAGTTGGTTAATTAGGGTTTTCTAGGTTTGCTTTACATTTTAGTCTTTCTCCTTTTTGCAGTTAGAATAGAATCTATCTTTCTTTCCTTCCATCACATATAGAGCTTCTTCTGGAATCCATAGAAGTTGACTTGAGCTCCTAGTGATCTTGCACCGGCAAACCAAGTGACAACCTGTAGTAAGAACTAGTACTTGTGCGTAAAGCACCGACTTTTCTCAAGTTTGTTACGAATTACTGAGTTGATAAGAGTAAAGTAGGCAGCCCAGGAGTTGTAGCATTATTGTTGCAATACTGGTGCTCACCACTTTTTGGCACCGTTGCCGAGGAAGCGTCAGAGTATTCTGTGATTACTGTTTTCTTCTATTTCCTATTGCAACATTCTGTTAATAGTTTATTTCAGCAAAAGTAGACTAGTCCTTTCTTTTCTTTCGAGTTCTGTATTTCCTTGCTTTCCTTTTCAATTCTGCAAATTTCATTTCAGCAAAAGTAGACTAGTCCTTTCTTTTCTTTCAAGTTCTGCATTTCCTTGCTTTCCTTTTCAATTTTGCAAATTTCCATTTCAGCAAGTTCATTTCAGTTAGTTGCAATTTGTTTTGTTCAATCAATTTCAGTTTTGCAGGTACTATCAGTGTGGGAAAAAAGAAACTAAAACCAACCAAAATATTTCCTTTCATGCCTCGTAGGAATAGAGATAACTCAAGAAAAGTTTTGCCCAACACCCCCACTGCTTCACATAGCCAACCTTCTCTCTTCTTCGGTGGCTGCGATCAAGAAGAACCCTTAGGTGAACAACAAGACATATTTGAAGAACCTATAGGGGAAGAAGAAGAAGAAAACATTCCTTTGGGGCCAATGGCTAAAAACAAAAATGCTAGGGGGAATGGAGAGAGAATAGAGGCTAACTTTCACATTTGGGAGACCAATGGGGACACCATAATGAAGAACATAAGCCCTTCCGCCCTACCTCATTTCCATGGTCTGACTATAGAAGATCCTGACACCTTTTTGTTCGAGTTTGCTGTTATCTGTCGAACCTATGAATATGCAGAAGATGAGAAAAAATTGAAACTGTTCCCTTCTACTCTCAAGGATGCTGCACTGTGCTGGTTCATGGGATTACCTGGCAATAGCATCACAACTTGGGATCAGATGCAGCAAGCCTTTAACAACATGTATTGAGACTATTGTAGGTCAAAAGATACTAAAGAAGAAATCTTCTGAATGACCATAGGAAGTGATGAGTCCTTGGAAGACTATGAAGAGAGGTTCCAACTTAGTTACAAAAGGGTTGGGTGTACACTTGACCCTGAGTCTCTGAAGTTGGTCCTGCTTAGGGGAATTTGGGAAGATCTTCTAGACACCCTCCATCTGCTGGCCGGGGGAGACATCTACCAACTACCCTATGAGGACATAAGGACTGTTTTTAGAAACCATTCTAGAGCAGCCAGAAAGAAAGGTAGGAGGAGTCACCCCATAGCCAGTACCTCTTCCTCCAACTCATCCATTAAAGGAGAAATTGGAAACATGCTGGAAGACTTCAAGAGTGAGATGCTGCAGACTCTTGCCATGCAAATGGACACCTTACATATAAAAAGAAAACAAGAGGAAGCAGAGAGGGCTTTGGCCATTTTTTGCCCTAGATGCACCAGGAGGCATCTTAGGAATGAATGCCCATTGAACTCTATAGAGGTTTGTTCAGTCTATGAAGAAAATCATTCTACATATAATTGCCTTCCTTACTCAGACTTAAAGCTGTATATCAAGGGGCTAAGGGAGTCACTGAATATCTCTACTACATAAACCAAAGAAGGTCGCATGGACCTAGACCATACTAGCAGAGGATGCAAGGGACATCTCAGGCATACTACAACCCCAACCAAGTGCCCTCCATACCTTTTTGGGGTCCCCCTGCTCATCCTTCCTGGTCCATACCACATCCTTGGTCTTTCACATCTCAATATCATGCCCAACCAGCTGCTCATTAATTTCAATCCTATGCTTAGCCACAACCTCAGTGGAATGCATCTCATTAGGGGTGGAGGCCCCAATACAACTCTCTTCCCGCTGTTATGCATCCACCACCTGCCCAACCACAATCGTTTCCTTCTACTCCACCAAAGAAACCCCAAATGCCTACCCAACCAAATCCGAACCCGAACAATAGACAGGTTCAGTAAGTGTATAGTGCGGAACCATCATGCCCAGCTTATGCTACGGAGATTCAAGAAATCAACTTACGATCTGGGAACGTTTTCCCAGATAGCCAGTCTCCACCCAAGGAGGTTGAGGAAGATAAAGAGGAAAGAAAACCTAAAGTAAATCCACCCTTTCCTGAGAGACTACCCGTGATAGTCTAGCCTACCCCAGAAGAGACTGAACTCCTGGGGGAATTGAAACATTTATGCGTAAAGATACCACTTCTCCAAGCCATAAAAGATGTGCCTATCTACAATAGGTTGATCAAAGAGAAGTTCTTTAGGCATCTAGGAAGGCGCAAGAGAGATGCCCCAACCATCAATGTCATAGGACAACTGGCTGACCTAATGTTGGGGTAGGTAGTCTGTTTAAAATATTTGGACCCTGGAAGCCCAGTAGTTGATGTCCACATCAATGGTACAATGATCTCGCATACCTTGATTGATCTGGGAGATGCCATTAATGTGATGACAAAGGACACAATGCTCAAACTCAACCTCCAAGGCTCCTTGAGGAAGACCATGACAGTGCTACAACTAACCAACCACTCCATTGTGACCCCTGAGGGGATTGTGGAAGATGTGATGGTTTCCATTGATTCTTGGGAGTACCCTACTGATTTCTTAGTTCTCCAGCCAAAGGAAAAGCTCACTGGGTATCCTCTCATTCTGGGAAGACCTTGGTTGGCTACAACTAATGCCTACATCAACTGTCGAGTTGGGAACATGACCATAAAGAATGGGCACATGTCCAAGTAGTTAATCCTATACCCTCCTGCCCAACCCTTGCTAGAACATGATCTACCTCTCTGGTTGGAGGAGGAAGATGAGGATGAAGTTTATTCTGCACCACTTTGTACATTAGAAACCGCCATGGGGGGAAAACCACAAGATGAGGATGATATGATCGAAAATTTGATTCAGAATCCACCTCCCAGTATATCACCCTTAGAAGACATAGTAAGAGAAACCCAAAACAACCCCTCAACTGATCTCTGTGTGGCTGATCCTACTCCTCCCCGTGTCAAAAATATAGAGTTTGGCCCAGAAAGGACATTGAAAATCAATCCATCCCTATCTACTTCCCAGGAGGAGCTATGCAGCCTGCTAAGAAAACATCTAGATGCCTTTGCCTAGAGTTATAAGGAAATGATGGGAATGTACCCTTCAATATGTACTCATCATATATACATCAAGGAAGACTTCAAACTAGTTAGGTAGCCTCAAAGGAGGATGAATCTAGCACTTAAAGGTATTGTTAAGGAAGAACTACAGAAATTACTTGATGCAAGATTCATCTACCCCATCTCTGACAGTGAATGGGTCTCCCCTTTGGTGCTAGTGCCAAAGAAAAATGGTAGGTGGAGAATCTTTGTCGACTATCGGGAACTGAACAAAGCCACTAAAAAGGACCATTTTCCTTTACCTTTCATAGATCAAGTGTTATATGGTTTGGCAGGGAAAAAGTTTCTCTTTCCTTGATGCATTTAGCGGGTACAATCAGATTCAAATCAGACCGTAAGACCAAGATAAGATCACTTTCACTTGTCCTTGGTGTACCTTTGCATATCGAGTCCTTCCTTTTGGTTTGTGTAACGCTCCAACAACTTTCCAAAGAGCGGTATTGAGTGTATTTTTTGAACTGGTTAATGATGCAGTAGAGATATACATGGATGAATTTACTCCTTATGGCTCTGACTTTCAGGAAGCTTTATCTAACCTAGGAAAAGTTCTAGACAAGTGTATTGAGATGAACCTATCCCTCAGTCTAGAAAATTGTGAATTTTTTATGATTGAAGGGACTCTGTTAGGTCATGCAATATTTCAACAAGGACTACAGGTGGACCCCAACAAAATTGCTATCATCCAAAGGGTCCCACCTCCTCAGAAGGTGAAAGATGTCAAAAGCTTCCTAGGCTTAGCCGGATATTATAGAAGATTCATTAAAGATTTCAGCAAGCTAGCCTCTCCTTTGTTTGGCCTCTTAGGAAAAGATGTTGAGTTCATATAGTCAAAAAAATGTCAGGAAGCCTTAGATACCTTGAAGAGCAAGCTAGTGACTGCCCCAATTTTGAGAGGCCCAAACAGGGCCCTACCTTTCCACATTCGCACAAATGCCTCGAACAAAGCAATAGGAGCAACCTTAGGACAAATTGATGAAAAGTTACCTTATGCCATATACTTTATAAGCAAAAACTTATCAAAGGCAAAGTTAAACTATACAGTGACTTAGAAGGAACTCCTAGCTGTCGTGCATTCCTTAAACAAATTCAAACATTATATCAAAGGCTATCAAATCTTTGTGCACACTGATCATGCTATAATTAGATATTTAATGAAAAAACCAAATGTAAATGCTCACATTATTAGATGGTTGCTTTTACTGCAATAGTTTGATTTGATCATTATTGATAAGCTTGGTAAAGAAAATGTTGTTGTTGACTTTTTGTCTAGAGTAAATTTTCCTGCAGGTGAAGAAGGAATGGTGGATGACCAAATTCCGGATGAACATCTATTTGCTATCTTATTCCTCTCTCCATGGTTTTCTGATATAGCAAAATACTTGGTTTCAGGGTAGTTTCCACCACACCTATCCTCAAAAGAGAAGAGAAAGATAGTAAGGAAAAGTGCCCCTTTCACCTGGATTGGGGGCCATCTCTTCAAACTTGGACCAGATAAGATCTTGAGAAGATGTGTTAGGGAGGAGAAAGTCTTTGACATCCTCTTGACCTGTCATGATGGGTCTTGTGGAGGTCACTTTGCAGCAAAAAGAACTGCCTTCAAGATTTTGCAAGCAGGCTACCACTAGCCCACTCTTAATGAGGATGTGAAGAGATATATTAGTCAGTGTGATCAGTGCCAGAGGATGGGGAAACCTACTCCAAAGGATGAGATGCCCATGCAACCTCAAGTGACCTTTGAGCCATTTGAGAAGTGAGGCATGGACTTTGTGGGTTCTATTAGCCCTCCTTCAAAGAAAAAATAATACATCATTGGGTAGAGACAAAAGAAATCAAAGCAGCAATAGAGGAAAACGTAGCTGAGTTTTTGAGAGAAAACATATTCTACAATTTCGGGTATCCAAGAGAGTTGATCACATATCAAGGCAGTCAGTTCACTTCCAATTTGATTGAAGACCTGATCACACATCATAGAATTAAGCACAGGACTTCCACCCCTTACCATCCACAAGCCAATGGGTAGGTGGGGGTCACTAATAGAGCATTGGAAGGGATCCTGACCAAGGTAGTGAGCAGCAATAGAAAATACTGGGTGGACAGATTATTTGAGGCAACTTGGGCCTACAACACAACATGGAAGACCACCACAGGGTTCACACCCTATGAACTAGTCTATGGGAAGAAAGCTTTGTTGTTAATAGAATTTGAATTCAGTACCCTAAGGATGGTAGCTCAGCTAGACCTAGACCTCAACATGCACAGAAAGAAAGATTAACTCAACTTAATGGATTGGATGAAAACAGATTGTAGGCCCTTCTCCATACAAAGGTAGTTCAACTTCAAAGAAAGATATGGCATGAAAAAATATCAAGGAGAAGCAATTCCAAGAGGGAGATTGGGCACTACTCTATGATTCAAGGTACAAATATTTCAAAGGCAAGCTGAGAACAAGATGGATGGGACCCTACATTGTGGAGAAATGCAATGAAAATGGTTTAGTTTTGATCAGAACCATTAATGATGAAGCCATCCCCATAGTTGTCAATGGACATTGGTTGAAAGTCTACAAGAAACCCCTCTCCAAGCGAGAGTTCATTGAATATTTGAATAAGAAAGTGATGGTAGTGGAGCATGTATTAGCCTCCACTTCACCCACTCACTGAAGAAAAATAAAAAGAGAAATAAAAAATAAGGACTTAAGTGAAAACCTCCATGAGGCGCTTGAGTCCCATCATTGGGTTGAAAACCTCTTTTGAGGCGGCCCAGTGATGTCAAAAAAAAGGAGAAAAGAATAAGATCCCTGGGTGAAAACCTCCCTTGGAGGCGCCCAGGGCAGGCAATTAGGGTGAAAACCTCCCTGAGGCACCCTAGTTGTTTTCAAAAAGAAAAAAAAGAGAAAAAGGGAAAAAGAAAAATGAATTTTCATTTGCATTGTAGGTTTGCAGGAGGACTACAGGAAGCAGAAGAAGGTGCCAAGGGAACCCTGACATCCACACTAGCACCTATCCTACCTTCTCCACACTTTTCTCCATCATTTCTGACATTTCTTTCACCCCACTATGTTTTTTTTTCAAAAACTGTGTTTTCTACAGGAGGCTCTGTGTTTTCTACAGGAGGCTCCTGTAGAAATTACAGAGAGCCAGAAATGAATATAAAAGGCAGTTCGAGGGACAGGGAAGCTTCATGAAGAACCTATAAACCCTCCTATAGTCTTCAAACCTCCTTGCCATCATTTCCAAGCCTACATCACACCCCAAGCATCATTCTTCTTCCTGTCCAAGAAAAACACAAAAAAAAAACAGTTTTCAGGAAAAGAAAAAAAACAAAAATAAGAGAGGAAGCAACACCATCCACCTCACCTGAAGCCTACCCATTAAATCTCCATCTCTATCTACATCTATGGCATCCTCCTCAAAGCTCCAAGCACAGAAAGAAGCTGAAGTTTCAAGGGGAGAAATAGCTACAGGAGCTCCTGTAGGAATTCCTGTAGCAGCTGATCCCATCAAAACCCAGCACCAGCAACAGAAGAATGCACACATGAAGGTTGAAGAAGGCACCTGAAGCTCAGACCTAGCCAGAGGAGAACCTACACAAGACACAACCACACATTAGCAAGCAGACAGCATGCATCAAAAGAAATAAAGGCATGCAGCAGAGAGGGAGCCACAACACCTCACAACAAATACATTCGGATCACAGGTAAGTAAATAACTCGCTCCTCTGTTTGCATTTGTGTAATTAGAAGTCATGAAAAAGAAATGAGATGGTTGATTTTGAACAAGGGAAAGGTGGCCAGTTAACTTGGCCACCTTCATCTAGTTAACTCCACTCATCCGAGATGTCACCCACACGTGTGCACAATCAACTCAAGAAAGATGTCAAGGATAGGTAGTGGAGGAAGTGTGAACTCCGATGCAATCATGAGGGATGATTATGAGGAGGGGCCATGATGACAAGGCAGGTGGGGACCAACGGTCCGAATATGGCCAACGAATACTTTGCCAGCTCACCCCCCATCACCAAAAATATCCATAAAGGGTAATAAATACTCCTCCATGAGCACTCTCACCACCTTTTCCTTCATTCTCTCCTCATAACTCAGCTACAACAGTCTCCTTGTGCCCCCACAGCCTCATAACCATCGTCCTCCGTTGATCTCTCCCATATTCCTCCTCTCGGCGTTTTTTACAGGAGCACTTATAGGTTCTATAGGAGCACTTACAGGAATTCTACAGGAGGGACAACAGGCTTCTACAAGAGGGGCAGCGAGTTGTTTTGAAGGGAGAAAACACAGGTTTTAGCATGATTTTCGGTCTGAGGAGGTATGTTACATGCATGACCCCATTGAATACCAATATATGAAAGAAGTGGTTTCAAATTGAGGAGGAAATAAGCCTTTAGGAGGAGAAAATACATTAAAAAAAAAATCTGCTAATTTAAAAAAAAAAACACAATCTCCTTTGTTTCTCTGTTTTTCTCAAAAATTGTTGTCTCTATCTCCATATTTGGTTTCCCAAAAGAGTATAAAAAAATGATAGGATGGTTTATGAGGAAGGAGCCCACCAAATCCACTAGGCTCCATGCACATCCCCAAGTAGTGGACATATTCACAAGAGCAAATTTGATGATTTTTTTGAAGAAATTCCGAGGGTTTGATGAGGAGATTTCCCAAGAATTTGCCCACTCTTTGGTCCCTCACACAAGAACACATGCCAATATCACCTTTAGAGGTCTTTCCATGGAGATAACCCCTGAATTTATCAGTAGGGTCACTACCCTTCCTCTTGGGCTGCCTTGGAGGAAGGATGAGAAACCAATTGGCCAGGCTGCTAAGAAAAACTTCTTCCAAAACAAAGAAACCCCTGTAGAGGATAAAAATGGCATTAAAAGGGCTAGCATACCATATCCTTGGGATGAGGTTAGCTACCAAATAATCAAATACATTTCCTATGAGGGGAGGTCTAGCATTGTCTATGGTTATCACTTTAGAATCCTTCATGAATTAAGGTATGGCATGGACACTCTAGCACCTCAGAAGCTCAGCATCCCCTACTTCCTCTTGTAGTCCCTCATTGACTCAAGCACTAAGGTTCAAGTAGGGAATTGAGAGCAACTAACTCACCATGGGTTAATCAAAATTTTAGTGGAAGAAGCCCCCCATACATTTACACTCCCTATAGCATGGGAAGTCTTCCGAAACATGACAGCTAATGATGACATAAAGGTCCTAACCTATGATGTCTGTCTTACTGGCAGCGAGGAGGAAGAGCAGCAAGGGGGAGAAGGTGAAGCCATTGGTGGCTTAGTAGAACAAGAAAGGAAGGAGGAAGAAACTAAGATAAAGGAAGAGAAAGCTGAAGAAACAGAGCAGGAAGAAATAGAGCAAACAGAGACAAAAAAAGAGACAGAAGGAGGAGAAAGAGAGGCAGAAAAGGAAGAACAAGGAGAAGGGTCCCCTGAGACTCTAGGAAGGGAGGAAACATCTACGCTCACTACCCTCAGTACACAAATAAAGCCAAAGCAAAAGAGGAAAAGGCAGGCCTCCATGTATTTAAGGGCTAGGAAGAGCACAAGAATCAAAACAGGAAAAACTCAGCCCTCTTCGAAAGTGCCAATTACAATTGAAGATTCATCCTCTTCCAAAGGGAAAGAATCCCCTTCCAAGGCACCTATCACATATGAAAGGGGGACTCCTAAATCTCCCACATGGAAAGAAAAGGTAGAACTACAGGACCCAAAAACAGTCCTACAAGAGGCTCAGACAGTTCTACAGGAGACACTGTCAAAACTACAAGAGACCCAACAATTTGAGAAAATGATAGAATAACAGCCACAGGGGAAGGAGGAAGAACTAGAGATACAAGAACTTGATCCCCAGCCTAGTTTGGCTTCCTACTACAATATGCTTGAGGGAGGAAGGATAATCCCACAAAAGTTTGCAATTCCACTATTCTTTGAATTATAGAAAGAGAGAATAAGAACACATAGGTGGGTGAAAATAACCAAATCAAAAGGGGTTGAGGATGTTGGCCATATGGAAAACAAACTCAGAGAAATAGACAAAGAGTTGAGTGCTATCAGACATAGGGAAGTAATTACAAGAAGCCACCTTGAAACTGAAAATGAATTATTGAGGAGGCAGCTGCAAGAGAAGGAGACTCAACTAGCATGCATGGCCAGCTTATCCATGGAGGCATTACAATGTAGAACACCATCAAAATCCTATGGCCTATATCTTAAGGACCAATGGTTACAATTCCAGATAAAGACTTTGGCACAAAGAGGCACTAAGGAGAGTGCCAATGTACAAGCGCTCCGTGCAGAGGCTAAAGGTCAATTGAATTGGCCTCAAACTGACTCCCCCACTGCTGTTAGGAATGCTGGAAGGCAAAAGAGAAGAAGAAGAGGAGGAGCAGTGGGAAGAGATAGACAAGAAGGCAAGATTCTATGACAAGGAAGAGCAAACCACATCAGAAGCCTGGGATGCTAGGGAGGCCACCAGGGCCATAAAAGATGAGGAGATGGACTAAGTTGCTCAGAGGATGAGCAACACTTTTAGTAGGGGGTGATGATAAGCATCATAAATGGGTAATTATATGGGCTTATTTTACCTCCTAACTTAGTCAAACAGACCATTTTCTTAGCTTATTACATGATTTTCTGATTATATTGATGCTTATAGAGTGATTTGAGTTAGTTATTATGCCATGTGGTCTAATGTGTATTTAATGCAGATTATTGATGATTTTGAAGTCAAAGTCAAGGATCCAGTGGACAAATGGCAGAAATAATTCGATGTGGATAGGGGAGAGGACTTCTAGGAGGGAATCCCCCTCATTTATTACTCCTCACTTTGAATTCCCCTTCATTCAGCTTGGAGTACAAGCAGCCGAATCATGTAAGTCTAGGAGGTAGCCGAGCAAGTGAAGGATGATTGATGATTATCTCAAGTTTTGGGAGCCAAGCCCCCTTGATTTTAAGGAAGTTGTTGGTAGCTTCATTTGTATAAGTAGAGAGGCCTAGGGCCTCACTAGGGTCGAATTTTTGTTGGTTTTTTGCTTATGTAAACTCTGCTCAACTTCGAGCTTATTCTTTATGACAGTTTCATGTAATCTTGTTATTGTTTTGGAAATAAAGATGGAATCCTTTTTGAGTTAGCACTGAGTTACCTCAGAGGGCTGAAGCCCTTCAGTAGAGCCCAATCCAAGCAGCCAGGCTCCTCTTTATTGTATCTGTATGCTTTGTTTTAGTTGGTAGATTAGTTTGTTGTTGGAAGTATTTCTTTTGTGGTTAAGAATAGGTTGCTTTTGATGATTCAGTAGTTTCCTTCCATTTGTGCTTTCTATAGCAGGTTAAACAGTGATAAGTAAAGATTCAAAAGGTTAGCAACAATGCCTTGGCCTCTCTTCCTCCCTTTGGGACCATGATTTGAAGCAAAGACCCTCTTGCTGTCCCGAAAACACAGATTTTCCTCATTCATAGGACTTCTAGTGTTTGCAACTTTTTAGTAGGTTAATAGTCCAGTTTTGCTTTGCTTTAGATCTCCTTCATCATGCTCACTTCTTGATTTGCAATAATATTCTTTCATACTTTCCTTTCCTACAACATTTCTTAGCATTTCCTTTCATAGATCATAGTTTAGACCATTTTTATGCAAAGCTCTGTTTTTCCTAAATGCATTCATTTCACTTGTTGCTTGATTTCCTTGGTTGACTGTCTGTTTCTATGCAACAGATCTCTTCTAGCAGTTGGCTAGCTTATCAGCAATCACACCCTTCATCTGATCCATGCCCTACATGTTGCCCAAGTCTCACCTCTAATCTGCCCTAGTTTCCTGCATTTTTTCATAGAAATTCTTCCTCTCTCCTTGAGTAAACCCAATCATCTTTCTCTCTCCTGGTGATTCATGGTAGACTCTAGGTGCTCTAACACCTCATTCCAACCATCATACACCTTTTCCACCCACTCTCACACCCTCAAAACAGTGAAAACTGCTCTCGGCCTCCCCTGTAGGCCTTCTATAGAATGTTGTTTTCCTCCTGTAGATTTCCTGTGCCCTCTTGTAGATTTTCTTGTAGGCTTTCTTTTGAAGGCCGAGTGTGGGAAAAACCTCCAGAAGGCCACATAAGACCTTCTAGGACCCATCCACACCATCCTACATCCTCTCACGTGCCAAAACCGCCCTCCAACGCCACCTATTCGCTGCCACACTCACACACAATAAATTACATGCATGTCAAATTCACATAAAAATACATAAAAATCCAAAAATATGTTTTTTGCTTATTTACTTCAAGAAATAACATAGTCAGATTTTGTTTACTTCCTTGAGTAAGTAATGTCATTTTTTTCATGGTTTTCATAGTGCTTTCTGCAAAAGTAGAATTAGTTGGTTAATTAGGGTTTTCTAGGTTTGCTTTACATTTCAGTCTTTCTCCTTTCTGCAGTTAGAATAACATCTATCTTTCTTTCCTTCCATCACATATAGAGCTTCTTCTGGAATCCATAGAAGTTGGCTTGAGCTCCTAATGATCTCGCGTCAGCTGACCAAGTGACAACCTGCAATAAGAACTAGTACTTGTGCATGGCACCAATGCTTCCAAGTTTGTTACAAACTACGAGGTCGATAAGAGTAAAGTAGACAACCCAGGGATTGCAGCATTATTACTGCAATACTGATGCTCACCAGTTACTTTGATATGATGATTAAAGATGATTAAATCAATGTTTTAATAATATTAATTACATGGTTACTTTCATATGATGATTAAATCAATGTTTTAATAATATTAATTATGATTTGATGATACATGCACATAATTAACATATTATTTTGATGATATAGATGTATTGATTGAACTCAACCACCCTAAAAATAATGTTTTTTTAAACAATTTAGTTTCGAAATTTTATATACACCTAATATATGTATTAAATAGACCATTATTTATATTAATTAATTATTTTTAATCCATTTTCAAAATTAATATCATAAATTTAGATAAAATTTATATTATATAAATGATAAAATAAAATAAAATATAAAAATGATATATTCAAATAAAGCTACCAAGTAGATTAACAATTCATCATTAATAATATAAATATATAAAATGTTTATTTTATATGAATGGCCAATTTGAAAATATTCCAACACTGATATGATTTCTTTTGTCTTCGCTGTATCTATATTGTAACTTCTCCTCTTTGTCTTTTATGTTCTCTTGTATATCATCATTTCCCTAGCCAGAATTCCATTGGAGTAGCAGGGCTCGTGCATGACAAATTGATATAAAATATACGTAATATATGATTTGATATACATAAAACCACATAGCCATGAATATCATAATGATTTGATATACATAAAACCAAAATTATATAACACAAGCTTAAGGTATGATCATATAACCCATTTTCATTTTTTATGAATATTATAAATGGTTTGATACACAAATTCATAATTGAATTCTGATCTTTGAAATTCATAATTATATTCTGATCTTTGAAGTTATCTATTCAGATATTTGAAGATCTCTGATATTAATTTTAATTGTCCAGTGCATACAGTGGAAAGAAAAGATATAACAATTTATTATTCAGGGGTTCATAATTCATCCTCAAAACTTTGTTTACAATGGTCAATATATAATTAAATTTTTAATCATATCATTTCGAGATACAGCAATCGACGATAAAAGTTTATCACACAAGTCATGTTTACCCTTAATCCAAATATAATCATATCATATTGAGATATAGTACTCAATGAATGGTATAAGAGTCTATCTTGCAGAGATTCATAATTCCTCCACAGCATTGTGTTTATTCTTTGTAAAAATTTAATTCATTTTTTAATAGTAATTAATGAGTGTTGTAACTGTTTATCCTGCAGGGATTTATAAAAAAAATAATTTATTATTTAATCATATAATTTTGAGGAGAAGTTGTGTAGTAATTAATGAAAGCTTTAATACTTTCTCAGGCAGGAATTCATAATTTCTCAACAAATTTGTATTTACCAAAGAATTTTTTTTGCTTTTAATAAATTTATAAATTATATTATTGGATGGTTATGAATTTAAAAAGATAAAAAATATCATGAAATTAAAAATTTGATATTTATATGAAAATATTATTTTAAATATATAATGGAAAATAATTTTATATTTTATATGAAGAATAGTTTTGGAGAGATCTCTCTAAACAATTATTGCAACAAAGTGGAAAGATGACTCTCTTCTCCCAAACAGTTGAGAGTATATATATATATATATATATACTTGGAGGGATAGCTAGAACTCAATAACAAGGCTTGAAGCCATTGCAACAAAGTTCATCTTGTCACTTGCAAGAATGGAACCAGTGGGAGGATAATAATCATTTCTCCCAACCACCTGAGATTGGTGTAACTATGTACGTGTGTGTGCACGCATGCATTTTGGTTTGTTAGGGTGTCGAATGAATTGGGGGCAAATTTTCTGGTTTAAGAAACCATGATCCAAGGCATTTAAGTATCCAAAATCATCACCCATGGATTACACCTTTCCATGGTCACACTAACTCTTATCATCGCTACTTTTTTTTTGGTATATCCTCCCACCATCATGAGTTTCAAACCTTAACCACTTTATTAGAAGGAACTTGTAAAGCACTTAGGACTGCAACACAAATGTGTGATAATGCAATGACAACTAGACCACATGAAATTCATCATAAAGATATATAGCTAGGAAAGTAGGTCACATTGGATGAGTAAATGTGTGAATGGGATTGCGAAGTGTGAAGCAAGACATGCACACATATGGCAAGACACCAATTGAATAAAACCCTACATGAAATTTTGGGCTTACTCACCTAGGTGCACGGTGTGGCATGATGGCATGCGAAGAGGTTCAAGAGACACAATGACACTAGAAGAGGTTCATTCATTACAACAATAGAATGAGAGGTTCAATCGATAATAGGAATAAGTGGAATGCGTAAGGGGGTTGGTTGGGTGCACATAGGATGCATCAATCCGATGAGTGGGTTGAGCTTTTGGGTGAGTCAACACACTCTGACATGGGCATGTTTCATTAGCTTGAAATACCCAATTGAAATTTGGGTTTTTTGTTGAGTGTGCACAAGGAACCAAAAGGTCGGCCCAAAGAAGATGGAAAGATGCAACCATTCAATGGTTGGGAAGCACTCTTATATATTTGCAACTAGAGGAGGGGAGAAAAAAACAACAAAGGTGGGGACACATCACACAAAGGTGCGCACAAGGAAAAGGGACCTGAAACAAGCTTGTGGAAGAGAGGACACATGACTAAAACATGCTTATCACATGTTGGAATGTTGGGATGAAGAATTTGGCATGTGTTAGTGGAGAATCTCAATGTATTGTACAAAAGTTGAGGTGTGAATGCTACTGAAGTTGGGGTTGGGGAGTTGGGTGAGCATCATACTGAGCTTGGGAAAATGGTATTTTGTCAATGGGAAGGTTGTACAAGTTGCATGATCTAATTGTAACGACTATGCACCATGATTTTGTAATGGTTGGTTGGAGCCACATTACATGTAATAATTTTCATATGATATATTAAAATTTTTGGTGTTAGGTTGAGTTGGGCCACCCATCCATGTTCTTGTGTACATATGTATGATGTATGATTCGACATTGGAATTTTGGGTAAGTGTAATAACGTAAACAAAAGAATTAAGTAAAGAAGCAGAGAGGCATAGTCTAGGTTTAGTACAACTGATTTGGTTTAGTCATTGGGTTGAAATGACTATGATGCTGCATGTCACAAGAAAACATGTCATTGTGATCTAGGCAAATTTTGCAAGGGCATGGAAGGTGGTATTAGAGTAAGTTTGAAGACAATGATGTTCTCTTCACAACTGTCACATGTGTGACAAGTAGTATCAGAGCACAATTGGCAATGGACACACATAACTATGGATGTACAAAGTTGGAGGTGTGGACTTGATTAGTTTGCTGATGAAACAATTTAGGAGTCGTAGTGTCTCCACACCAAGGCCTTAGCATAGCCATAACTTGGGTTATGGCTATGCTAAGGCCTTGGTGTGGAGACACTTCGGAAAAATTTTGGTTTCTGTTGTACAGTATTAGCCATCATAATGGAGGATTGAGGAGTAGAGTGATTGAGGATGTCAATCATCTTGGTTGTGGAGACTGCAATTAGAGTTGATAGAGACCTTGTCATGAAGGCATCTCTTGAGCATGAGGATGACGAGATATTTGGTGGCTTGTTTGGCTTGGAGGCCTTAGGAAGATCCATTGAGGGGATGATGGGGCAAGTTGGAGTTTTCCTTTATCACAACTTTTCATGAATAGTTTAGACATACATGATGAGAAGTATGTTTTGCATCTGAGTGGGTAGATGAGGAGGGGAGAAGATTCAACTAAGGATGTTAGTGGCACTTGGATCAAACATACTTGATGGTCCACTGAGAGCCATAGATGGAACATTGTATCTATTAGGGTGACACAAGATGACTAAATAATAGTCTTGGTTAGAATTTTGGGGATATCAATGGTATACGTTTTAGATCTCTCTAGGTGACTTCGATATGGAGTAGATAATGGAGTTGTTGGATGAGCTTCATATGACAATAGGGTATGGGTGCTTTGGTTTGAGATGTTGTGTAGAAGGACTAAATTTTATACCAAAGTAATGGGTAAGCACGTGATGTTTGGGAGGCACAACACTTGGACCCTATGAAGGGACTTCTTGATGGATTTTGGACAATTGTGATGACAATAGTTGAAGTTTGATTGTTTGATAGGAGTGTTAGCAAAAATGATTGAGGATCTAATGAGGATGTGCACTCTCATGAGTTGGGCATGCTTGTTTGATTGATCACCTGATCAATCCAAAGCATGTGGGTTGAAAACACATGGAGACATGACAAATTTAGTTGGATTATGGGAGCAACAAGAGTCATGGTAGTTTATCACTTAGACAATTTTTTGAAGTTGCAACAATGGTAACATTGATTGTAGTGGGGCAGTATGGTCAATATTATGATAGCCATAGTTTGAGGCAATGTAGGTAGAGTTAGGAGGGAGGCATCCTTTCAAGGTAGTGGAAATTCAAATCACATAGCCACTTTGGGTGGATGGTAGTACGAATAGTCGTGGTTGATCAGATGGTTCCATGAAAAACTATGGTTTCCAATGGAGGATGGAGAAACTGGTTCAGGTAGAGTTTGGAAACTTGATGACATGTTTCTATAGTGAAATTTTAGTTGGTGAAATTGGGAATTTGAGTTTACTAATGGGAGGGTCATTGGGGACATCAACAACTTAGAATCAAGGAGGATGTAAGGCCCTTATACTACATCATGGACATGCAATATTTTAGTGGGAACCATATTACATGAAAAAATATATCATGGTGTATATCTATATATATATATATATATATATATATATATATATAGCCTTTGACAGGAAAATGTGCCAAGCAACTTTTCTAGGTGCGAAAGCAAGATATGTAACCCGCATGAAATTTGGGGTTTACCTTGACAGGAAAATGTGCCAAGCAACTTTTCTAGGTGCGAAAGCAAGATATGTAACCCGCATGAAATTTGGGGTTTACCTTGACAGGAAAATGTGCCAAGCAACTTTTCTAGGTGCGACAGCAAGATATGTAACCCACATGAAATTTGGGGTTTACTCACTTGGGTGCATGATGTCACATCATGGCACAAGGAGAAGTTCAATCAGTAGGACATGTGAGTGGAACACACAAGTGTGTCGGTTGGATGCATATAGCATGTGTTGATTTAAATGTGTAGATGGAGTGATAAAGTGAGTTGACATGCACAACATGATCAAACATGGGAACATTATGTCAACTTGAAATGGCCAACAAAAAAATTGGGTTTTTGTTAAGTGCAAACAAGGAACCAAAAGGTTAAACCAAGGTAGATGGAAAGGTGTGACCCTTTGGATGGTTCATGAGCACTCTTATATTTTTGCAAGGGGAGTAGAGGGGAAAATGAATAATTAAGGTGAAGAAACATCACACAAGAGATGCACACAAGAGGGAGAGAGAATAAGATAAAGGGGTGCAAACTGAGCTTGTGAAGGGAGGATGTAAAACTGTGGCACGTGCATTGTAGGTCACAAGGTTGGGCCGCAAAGTTAGGAAAAAGTTGGTGGAAAGTCTTGTATTATACAAAAATTGAACCGTGAATGTTTTCCATGTCGGGGAATCGAGTGAGCACTATGCCAGGATTGGGGAGAACACTATCTTGTAACTAGGTGGGTAGTAAGATATGATTGTAATGACAATGCACCATGCTTGTGTAATGGCCAGTTGGAGCTACATTTCATGTAATACTTTGCATATGATATATTTACATTTTGGGTATTAGGCCAAGTTGGGCTGCTCATCCATGTTTTTGTGTACGTGTGTATGGTGTATGATTTGACATAAGAATTTTGGTTAAGTGTGATGACTAAGCAACATATTTAACTAAATAATAAGTAGAAAGGCATAGTTTGGGTTTAGTACAATTGGTTTGGTCTAGCTATCAAACTTAAATGACCATGGTGCCACATTTTGTAGGTTGATAGGTTGTCATGATATGGGGAAGATTTTGAAGGGCATGATAGAAACCCTTTGAAATCCACTTACAGTGACAAGATTTGACATTTTCACATATTTATATTTATATAAGTTCTATTTTTTTTATTTAAAACATGCATTAATATAGATATGTGAAAATGTCATATATAATGAGGAGGGGATGAGGGTGTGAGCCATTTGTGAGGGATAAAAGTGTCCCATGGGATATCCAACTTTCACTTAGCTTTGCATAGTCTTGGTGATAGGTATCACTTAGGTGGATAGATAGTTCTTCCATTCAACATTGGGGTTGGATCTTAGAATATCCCATAGGTGGATAGATAGTTCTTTCATTCAAAATTGGGGTTGGCTCAAATCTAAGCTATGGAAACAAAAAAGAAGAAAAAAGAAGAAAAACAAAAAAGCAAAAATTTTAAATTTTATTAATTTAAGTGAAATTAAAATGAATAAAAATCACCCCTTGGGGAGTTCACTTGGCAAACCCTTGAATTGCTTATGGTGGTAGTGGTTGTGTTTGAGTAGTGGTTGGAAGTAGTTCGAATCAACCCCATGGTATTGCTCATATTGGGGGTAGTGTGAACCACCTAGGGGTTATAGTGGTAGTGGTTGTGCTAGGGGTGATGCTAAGAATCTACCAGTTATAATGGTAGTTAGGGGTAATGCTAACCACCTAGGGGTTATAGTGGTAGCTGTTGTGTTGGGGACGATGAGAACTAAATAGGGATTATAATGGTTGTTATCGGAATTGACCCAATGTCATGTGAGTATGAAACCAGCCAATAACAGATTCATCTAGTTAATTTTTTTATTTTTTAATAAAGAAAACACTAAAACTTTAATAAATCCAGGTGAGAACTACCTAAGAGTTATAATGATTGTTAGCGGAATTGCCCTTGTGTCATGTAAGTATGAAACCAGCCAATTGCAAATTAGTCTAGTTAAAAAAAAGGAATAATATCATTAAAAAAAAGTTACATCTTTTAATAAATCCAAAATAATTTAGCAACTTAAATATATATTTTTTTATTTTTTATTATTTTCATAATCAACCATGTGTACTTGAGCACATGTACAAAGTCCATTCAAACGATCGAACTGCACAGTGGAGCTCTGCTCCCTATTTACAGACCATACAGCATCATATAGAAAAACTGCGAAGTTGTTAACCGTAGTACTAGTACAAAACCATACATCACCACATAAGTTGTATGTTTCTATAATTAGATAAGGATTTGATTGGGTATACAGCTTTGTATAAAGGCCGTGAGATCAGAAGGACAAGTTCCCATCGGATGAAAAGCTAGTATTGTAGGAGAATAATTGCAGAGCCTGATCGAAATGTAAAGATTTTGCAACCAAATACTCGTTCCATGTGAGTGATTTGTATAACAGTGGATGCTTGGAATCCACTAGCTGTGGCACTGGCATGATAACATCACGCGGTGGAGGACCCCATAGATATGCAATAGAAAGTCTGCTTCTGCTTCTGTTAGCCACTGCTCTGTGCAATCTACTCTTATATCTTCCATTACTTAGTATCTGCAATGGCAAGATAGTGTACACATCAAAAGGGTCTAATTAAAATGTTCAGTTTAACGTTTCAGATTCATATTCAAATGATGTACAAAATAACACTAAACATCTCCCAACCAGGGCTGTAAACTACTATGTTTCTCTAGCTGCAATATTTATTCTTACCTGCATCAAGTCTCCAATGTTAACTATCAATGCATTGGGAATAACAGGAACTGTTATCCATTCTCCTCTGTGTTGAATTTGCAGACCTGCAACTTCACCCTGGTAAAGAAGTGTCAGACAAGCAGAGTCTGTGTGAGGTGCCAAGCCCATGGTTCTCAAGGGCTGTGGACATGGAGGATAATAATTCATCTGCAGAGCTCCTGTCTGCAGTGCTTTGCCATAACTCTCATCCTGAATTCTGCACCGCCTCATGAAATCTCCTGTGCTTAACCCCAGACTCCTTCCTATCAACGACATCATCCTTTTTACCAGGTTCTTCATTGCATGCTCGTATTCCTCTATTATTTCACTGCACATATACATTACTGGAATCTGTCAAAATGTTTTAAAATATCACTTTTTCTCTATCTATCTGTGTGTGTTGGGTGTAAAATATATCAGGTATAAATAGAGTAGAGATTCTTTTTATTTCTTTGTGTTACTGGACATTCAACTTTTTATGGTAAGCTGTTGTTTTCAACTATCAATGTGAACATATCTCAATAGGTAAAGACAACCCTTACGGAAATGAAAATTATTACAAAACTTTTACATTTTTGTTATATTTGTCGGGTTTCCTTCCATCAACCAATTGACAGCTTTTGTTTGACTCAACCTACTGATTTAATGATTTTATTATTATTATTTTTTTCCACAGTGGAGGGTTTTGAAATGACTATGTTATATATTTAATATATTATAAATTTTACAATTCAGTAAGAGATAAAGAATCAAATTTATAATATTTTAAATTTAGAGGTATAATATAAAAAAAAAAATAGAATCTTAAAAAATTAAATGTAGAAGTATAAAGAAATATCAAAATTTTTAATTTATATAGTATATATGTTTTAACTTATTTATTTTTAATTTTTCGGATTATGGTAAAGTTAAATACTAAATTGGTACATAAGAGTTTATTTATTTATTTGTTTCTTATTTTTAAGGTTAAGATTTAATTGGGATTATGGTAAAGTTAAATACTAAATTGGTACATAAGAGTTTATTTATTTATTTGTTTCTTATTTTTAAGGTTAAGATTTAATTGGCTCACGCTAGTAGAATAGCTGGTGATGGGGTGTACTGTCACTTTGTGATGTAAAGGTCACATGTCCTAAACTCTATGGACAAAAATCCAGTCATGTTAATCACTGGTGTGACCCACCCCTGGTGTAATCTAATTTAGACTACTTGACAAAAAAGAAGAAGTTGATGAACTCAGATTACTTGACAAAAAATAAAAAGTTAAGATCAAGCTCAAGACCAACTTGGTATATACTATTTTTTTAATTTTTATAAGCTATGATAAACTTTGACTACTTGAAAAAAGAAGAAGAAGTTAAGATCAAGTTCATTAGGGACTTGGTGTATACTTATTTTTTTAATTTTTATAAGTTAAGATCAAACTCAAGATCGAGTTAGTATACAAGACTTTTTTAATTTTCATTTATTTATTTTATTTTTAAGATTATGGCTGAGTTAAGTTGTTCTATAAGAGTCTCTTTATTTTTTTATTTTCTCTTTTCAACGTAAGGCCAAGTTAAACAAGCCATTGAGACATATACCTTATTATTATTTTGCTTTCTATTTTTAAAATTATGATTAAGCTGGACAAGAAATTGTGTATAAGACTTTCCTATTTATGAAAAAATAAACCCACCTACACCATAATTTGACCCTTGAAGTTTACTAATACTTATCCTTGATTTGAACTTAGAAGGTAGTGTAGCTACTACTCCTAAATTTGAACTTGTAACCCTTTAAGGAAACACAAATTCATCTTCTTAATGATGCACACACATATTGAAGGAAAAAGGGGAAAAAAGATTTTAACTATGGCTTATTACCAAAAGTCTTGGTGATCTTCTGGCCACAGTTTCTCGGCATCTTCCACTGGAGATCCCACACAAGTGAACCCCTCCGACCACATAAGTTTACTGAAGAAAGGTGAGATCCTTGCTTCTCCATAACCAGTAACTCCATCTGGGGCTCTTTTAGCCTTGAGCTTTTGCTCCAATGGCAGTGAAAACAGCCTGCGTCCTTGTATACTAACGTTCTCCAACAGCTTTTCAGATATACCATGATTGATAATTTGCATGAAGCCCCACTTTTTACAAGCAGAACCGATCTGTTCTATGATGTTTTCTTCTTCTTCTTGTCGCCAAAGTCCCTGAAAATCTATCACTGGGATTATATCATTCTCATTAGCAGAACTATGAGGAGGATCCATATCCTCGTACCATATATAGTTTTCAGGCACATCTTGCATTGAGCTGATGTCAAGGGACGCCATGCATGAGTTTTCCTTCAACGTAGAACTCTTGTAAACATCAGTTAGTGAAGCCATGTTTTCAAACTTTCACGTTCCTTAAACAAAAACAAAAGTACAAGTTCTAATACAGGAAAACAAATCGGACCTGTATCACCATACAAATATACATATCTTTTGGGCCTTCAAAACACATTATATAGGAGAAATGTAGGGTTCTCCTTCCTTGCCAAGCTTAATGGTACAGATAAACAAGAATGAAGCCAAGGATTCACATCTGAGTCTGTTCTTTACTTCATAATGGTACGTTGAAAAAGAGTGAAGCCAAACATGATTTGATATTGATCTTTTTTTAATGGTGAGCTGCCCTTCACGTGAACTTACACGAATAAATTTTTTCATCCTCTGGTGTCCCATCCCTGCATCCCTGCTACCAGAATGGCCTCTATATTTGCTTGATTTGTAAACTCTCCTTCATGATAAGACAAGGAATTTTGTCTTTCCCACCATTTAAATTTTAGTAGCTCCGTGCATTTCTCTGTGTGATGATGAAAAATCGTTTGTCCAGTAGTGTTCACACTATTTCAGTGCAAGATCAATCAATCATTTCTCAACCATTTTGGCACTTTCCATTTTTTGGAAAGCTTGTGGGATCTCACTAGCCTGTGCTTTGTTGTTTTGCAAACGACAAAGATCATAAGGAATCGCACTATAATACAATCGTTTTGTTTATTTGAATTTATTACTTTATTTTTTTCCTTCAAAGTGTTTTGAAGTGCCTCCATTGATTTTTGCCTAAGTGTGTTTTGAGGTGCCTTCATTTAACATATTATAATATGGAATCATATCATATGTAAAATCGTTTATGTTTCCATTATTGGTATTATTATTTTGTTTAGTTTGGTTGGATAAGTACGACGCAATGGTGTTTCCCCTTAACATCAAAGTTCTCTCATGAGTATAGATTTTTTAAGATTTCCTCTTCGTGAAGATTTTTAAAATATCTTTTCCTTCTAAGATATATCATGAAATTATAGTTACCATAAAATTGGAATAAAATTTATTATTATATTCCCGGATCCGGGTGGCATTACTGTTTCCACAGTTCTCCATGCACGAAGTTAATGCCCAGTACTGCCAGCTGCAGAGCAGCGTGGCCTCCCGGGACGTAACCTCATGCGAGCAGGGAATGAGTATTAATGAGAGATCGGGTGGCGGATTTGCATTTAAGTTCTGCGTTGATCGACGCAATATGCCTCCTGTTATAATCATGTCGATCCATGGTTCACTCACCAAGCTTTGTGCTCTGTCGCGCGGTAATAGAACCTGGTTTGCGGGAGCTGTGGGTGATGGCTTAAATTTGGTGCATTGCCGCGGGCTCAAAGCCATCTCTCTCAAGGGTAATTTCTCCCCTGTTCCGGATTCTTGCTCTCTGTTATTGTCTGCAATTTTTGTGGCTGTCTATAAGCTCTGTCATACTGTGGTGTCGGTCGCAAGCTCTGTTGGGCATCCCTCTTGCCTCACCCGACTCCGTCCTGTTGGTCATCCCGTCCATAACCCTTTTGAGTCCTACCTTCTTTCTGTCATCATGGTTCGTTCGGGCAAGCAGCATCATTCTGGGGGGCATCGTGACACCCCTCTGCATCCTCCAGTCGGTCATGCCATGGAAACAGCGCCGGAACCGTTCAATCCCTCCCCCGTCCATGAAGCTGGGCCTTCTGTTGGCTCTGGTCGGAAACCTATTCCGAATAGTGCTTTTCAAACAACGCACTTCAAATTTCAAAGTAATCTGCACAGGCCCCTGGTCACTACCCACATTACCCTTATACTCTTGGAGGAGGAAAACCTTGTCTCCCCCTTGGCCTGCATCGCCCCTGATCCCTCTCCAGTGAGAACTCCTTGGGCAAAGACAACATGGAAAATTGGGAAAAAGAGAAAGATGAACAAGAGGCTTTTCTTAAAAATCTTCCTCCACTTGAAGACACAGGACCTGCAGCTGAGGACAGAACTCATGGCGAGGCGGAACATGCCATAGCTATCCCTGACAGTGATTTAAGCGGTAATGAAGGTTTGAAGACTGGCGATACTGCTCGGGATGAGAAGAAGGACAATGACCCAGCAAAGGAGAAGTAGCGCCACTTGGGACTGTCTCTTTTTGTTTCGGCTTCGGTTTCAGGCTTGTGGTCAGGTTTCTATGCAATTGTCCTATTGTTTTTTGGCTCCCAGATGGGAATTTGATGACTCTTTATATGCTGGGTTGCAATGTCTTTTGTGTCTCTGTGCTGGCTCAGTTCTCCTTCTCGGCAACGCATGTCTCTCTCTATGTCTGATTTCTGGTCTCTTGCACTTTGTAACTGGTTTCCCCAGCTTATGTCTGTAATGGGGCAGTTTTGTTCTGTCGAGTGTTGTTACGCCTCGATCATATGTAAAAATATTTTACCTTTCAGTTAATAGAAGTTAGTATTTGCAGAGAAAAAAAAACATTTATTATTATATATTTTTCCTAATTTAAAAAAAAGTAGAGGTGTTTTAAGATTTTCTTAGGTTAATAAAATATATAATGAAATCATAATATGATATATTTATATAATAAAAATAAAGTAATTATTATTATTATATTCTATTTTTTCTCTTTCAAAAATACAATACTAGATCATAATTTTTTCTATAACTTTTATTGAAAATTGATTTAATATATATATCTATATATATCTGTATATATATATAACTAGAATGAGTAGTATATTTATATATAAATCGTGCTCGTTTGCATTCAAAATCGGGATTTTACATCATAATTTCGAGCTTTGCTAAAGGTATCTAAAGCCTCATTTGTTCCCCATCCCTTCCTTGAGAATTTTCCCCATACTTCTTACAAAAATATCCCATCATTGTTAACTTGTGGCTATACATTCTATAGTACTGAAATAGTAAATATTTACACGTATAGTTTGCCATACAAAAACATTTTTAAACTGAGCGAGATAACATATTACTCCTCCATCAATGCTAGATTGTTAAGATCAAGTCCAGTGAATTCTTCTTTAGTCGTCGGGCTATTCTCTTCCATCTTGAGCTTCAGAAGCTCAATTTGCTGTCTCAACACATCCACCTCATCCTCTAGTTGTCAGTTGCACTCCTTCTTTTCAAGCTATTTCTACTGCATAACTAATGCTTCCATTTGCTGCTGGTGGATACACCTCTGCAGAATAGCTAGGCCTTCCTGAATTTCCAAATTCTCTTGCACACAGACCTTACAGGTATGAAATTTAGTTCCACCTTCCCGAGCTCTGCCCTCCCTTGACCCTCCCATCCTAGGCTGGCAGTGGCACCAGGAGCCTGACAGAGAAATTTCCTCCGCTGAATTACTGTGCACACTCATGTTCTTCGCCGAGCAACAACCATAATGTCTAATCACCAAGATACCTCAAAACCCCAACTCAGGTATGTTCCAGACACTTAAACCAAAGCCCACGTTTTGCTGTTCAAACTCCCCCACCCAACTCAACTTACCGACACATGGCCTTTCAATTACTTAAAGACCCCAAACCACAGAGACCTGAAAACCCGCAACAATGGATCAGTGACCCCATCTTTAGCCACTGGGCCTCTGGAGAGACCACCTGAGCAGAGATTAAACATAAACCATGACAACAAATCAAATCGTTACCCCATTTATAGAAGGTGCAAGTATGGATTTTGATGCAGTACTAGAGATTGGTACTCATGAAGCTGAGATCCCAATGCTCCACCATAATTTTCCATCTATCCACCATTATTTCCCATCTATTCTCCTCATCTTTCATTCTAAACCATGCCTTCCTCCCATGTGCGGTTTGTGTAGTTCAGAGAAGAGAGATTAAATGTTTCTCATGCTCTTTGATTATCTTACCATCTCCTATGCTGGATCGCTGGCCATTGCAACAGATTCTATGCCATGGGGGCTGGGTTATCACGTTGTGAGATCTCCCAATACTAAGTGTAGTACCTTCGTGATGGAACAAACCACGTTGCTGCAGTGAGGAGAGGCTTTCAATGCCATGAGGTGTGAGGACGAGATGGGCCGAGTAATGGCCGATGTGACATGAACTGAGGAACAAGAGATGGAATGAAATGGAGAAGGGTGACATAACTGAATGGAGTGGAGGAGGAATGAAA
Organism: Pinus tabuliformis; assembly: GCA_031772625.1. Classification (NCBI taxonomy): domain Eukaryota; kingdom Viridiplantae; phylum Streptophyta; class Pinopsida; order Pinales; family Pinaceae; genus Pinus; species Pinus tabuliformis. The sequence continues at coordinate 831,761,295 of CM062813.1, forward strand.
TGGATAGGGGATTAACGGAATGGGAAGGAGAAGGGTGATAAGGGCAGGGGAGGAGAGGTGAAATAGGAGATGAGGGGAGGAGGAGGAAGGGTTGGGGGGCATTAAATAGATAATGAATGGAGAGAGGGGGAGGGGTAAGGGATAATGGGTTACATACCCTAAGAATTTGAATTTTCTTTGCCTTCCAAAGCTCTTGGTCAAGCCAAGAATGCTGATCTCAGTCCAATAATTCGAACCCATGACTATGATTAGGGAATGCAGAGCGTTTCCTCTATCTCATTCACTATACTTCTTTATGCATTTAGCTGATAAGCCAAATTTGCTTTCTTATATGCTTCCTAGTTATTCCCTCTTAGGATGTGAAAGAACGACACCAAATTAAAGAGGGGAATCATACCTTGGGATCTCTGAATCATTTGATTTAGATTCATGTTTTTTGCTACTGAATTGTATTTCATGTACATTTTATAATCAACATTGAGTCTCCTAAGACTTGGATCTTTCTGATGCCCTTTTTTTAGCCAATGAAAGTCCTAGAAACATACCATAAGACTTAGCTTGATTTTTTGTCTTCCTACCAAGGCCCCAAGCATATCTGTCTTCTATGTTTCCTTCAGGATTAATGAGAATCCTCCCCCATTTCGCCACCCCATTATATTTCATATATTTTTATGATGTATAGTTATATATATTTTAAATATAATTTATAATTATGAATTGATATTTTTAAATGGTCTAGTCTAACTTATAGAAGAAATAACATTTTTCACGGAAGTTCACCAAAACTCGACAATACAATTTCAAGATTCTTTGTTGTTTAAAATACATTTTTGAATGCATAAATGGATTCGACACCCTTAAAAACCCCTAGGGTACTTGAATTATGCATATTAAACAATTTAAAATCAAGTTTGTATTAAAATTAACCATAAAAATGGTTGTCAAAAAGGCCATTTCTTCTATAAGTCACACTACGCATTTAAAATTATAAGATGCTTTTAGGTTTTTATTTTTTATTTTGGGTAATTGAAAGTTAAAAAGAATCTTTGAGGATGAGTGAAAAAAATGTTTTTTTTACTTGTATAAATGATTCAGAGTGTTTTCACAATGAATTTGAATATAGTATAAAAAGATGAAATGTAAGAAATTGAATTAGCTTTTGCAAATATATAATTTTTATCTATAAAATTTGGCTATAATTATATCAAATCTGAGTGAGTTAAGATGAAATACATGAAATTGAATTAGATTTTCCAAATATATTCTTTTATTTTTAGTATTTGAGTATAATGATATGAAATTTTAATGCAAAAGATAATACATATATTTTAGTTGGTGCAAGGGCGAGTATATTAAAGATGGAAGTTTTTTATTTGTTTTTGTAAACGTGTAGAGAACACCTTTTTCTAATATCACACTATTTTTACAAAAAAATATAATATTGATCTTATCTTTTTAAGCTATGAAAGTTATTATATCTTTGAAATTTGAAGCCTTTGGTTATTGGAGGTGTGAAGGCCTTAATATTATCAAATGATTTCTCTTTTCTCTTATTATTCTTTGAGATTGTAAATACAAAAAAAGGGGTATGCGTTAAATTGTGGCATATAGAAAAATTCAAAGGGTATGCAATTGAGGATATATATATATATATATATGTGTGTGTGTGTGTGTGTGAAGACAAAAATACTTTAAAAATACTAAACAATATTCATTTTTTTTTAAATTATATACTTGAAATTTGTATAGTCGGCTCTATATGCGTCGTTAGTTTCACCAATGATGGATTTGTGTAGACTATAAATGTTGGGCATGGAATCCCCCCAAGGCATAGTTTGGGGCTTAAAGCCCAAGTTTTAACCAAGTCTTTTGTAAAAGCTACACGAATTATGGGTGCAGAGCGCGAAGTCATTATAGAGTCACAGGGTTGTCCGCCCTCAGTTTTGTAAAGTGATGTCGGCTTAATAGACCTACCCATGGTTTGCGGACCATGGGATTGTATAAATAGAGCGAGGCTCTAAGTGTAGAAGATAGCAAGAAAAATATAATAGAATGGAAGCATGAGGAGTCTAAGAGACTGAGTTGAAGTGTAAAGTGTGTCTTTGGGTCGTAGAGTAGGAGAAGGCTCTGTAGCTGAGTGCACAGAGGCTTAGTAGTCTGCAACTGAGTGCGTGGACCCATGCAGCTGAGTGCGCAAGGCAGGTCGATCTATAATCATTGGAAGAATTAATGAAGAGAAGTTTACCATATTTCCATGTATCTTTTCCTGTTTTAATGTATGATTGGGTATAAATTACAAGTGTACTGTTTATTTGCTGCGCGAACTCATATGAATGTGTTATATAAATAAATATAACATAAGACATCTATTTAGGCAAAGATAATTGCCTATGCATAGGAAGATAAGTAAGATCTCAGGTACGACGTAAGGCAATAGCGCAAAGCACTGCTCCCACAGCGTGAAAGCTCCACAACCCCTAGTTAGGGTTGCGCAAAGTCAAGTATATCAGGCCGCGAAGGCCTGGGAAGTGCGCGAAGCAACTTGCACAAAGAGAATAATAGTTGGACCAATTCAACCTCTCAGACATCTCAAGGGTGCGGAAACCTAGTTCCAACACCCCCCCATACTACTTCGGGTAAGACCTTAGTCTGCGCTCCGCAGACTGTTGTCGAAAGGTCCAGTAGTACAGGGATTTGTTTGGATAATTAACTCTGAACCTGGGTCAGGCCCCAATAAGCCAATAAATGGTTCCGTTGCTGGGATCGGGATCTGCATAGAGATGTTTGATGTCATATCACTGGAATCCGACAAAGAAAGGAATTAAAGATTGTTTGGATAAGAAGATTCACGAGGTCGCAGCACAGTAAAACAGGAATCCGCAACTATCAAAAGAAGAGTGGTTAGACTACTACTTATATACAGAGATCACAAAATTTTCTTCGCATCTTTCCCTACTGAGATATATGAGTGGATCATGAAGCTAGCAAATAGCCAAGGAAGGTGTAAGCTCGACAGACTTATTGTGTGTACTCCAGAATTGGTGTGCAGATTAGAAGCATCAGAGGATAATATTGTGCATGTTGTTGGTCACTAGCTCGATCGAATCATATGAGGATTCATCACTAAGTTCACGATAGAGGCTTCAGTCAGCTATAGCGAGGTAGAACGATGCTTCCTCAAAGGGCCATGAGGTAAGTATGTTAAATCTTTGAACACTTGGATTAAAATGCTATTGTGTGAAAAACGGGTTATGCGAATAAATTAATGTTTGGGGCTGTGCGAAGTGGGAGAATCTACAAAAACGAAGGTAGTACAGAACTAGAAACTAACCCCTTGATTTCACCTCCGCGAGGGGGTGAAGAAGAGCTCGCGAAGGTCTCACCAAGAAGTGCGATCAATTTGATAAGGCCGAGAATTCCGTGCATACCACCCCCACCCACACCACCACCAGCGTCACCGTCTTCACCCCCATCTTCACCCATACCACCTCCGCCACCGCCGTGAAGCATTATGGCGAGCGCAATAAAGTTTCTAGTGTTCAAGGGAGTAGGAAATGAAGATCCGGACCTGTTTTGGTTCATGATTAAAGCTGTATGGGAAGCGCAGGGAGTCATGGATGACAATATAAAGAAGGCAACATTGGCCAGCGCTCTGCAAGATCGTGTGCTGACCTGGTACATTAAGCATTCCAATGACAATCCGAATGTGGGGATCGCAGATATCCAAGCTACGTTAAACAAAGAATTTAGTAGGCCAAAGTTAGAGGCGCAGTTGATCATTGGGTTCAAGGAAATCACTATGCTACCAGGTGAGACCCCTTGGGAGTTGGATCAGAGACTGAAGTGCACAATTCATGAAGCTAACATGACGTTGACAGATGGACAACACCATGAATGGTTTGTAGCATCATTAACGTCGCATCTAAGGAACGCATTGTCACAATAGAGGCTAACAAATCAGGCCAAGGTCGTGGAGGTTGCGATGAGATTGCACAAAACCCCAATACAAGATCCCAACCTGGGAGTTTAGAAGATTCACGTGCAATTGAAAAACTTGTGCCTTGAGATGCAGAGTTTGAAATAAGACAGGACAGCTCGCCCAAAAGTGCACGATGAGATATGGTGCGTAAAGTGCAAGGGTCAAGGACATGACAAGGACCACTGTATGGTGTTTGTGAATTACCACATGGGAGGAGGACCAATGCCATTGAGACTGGAGGCACAAACAAGACCAAGTGCGATGCCTGCATTATGGTGCATGACTTGTCAGATAGGAGGAAAGCATGCTACATATAACTGCCATTTATTGCAGAAGTACACGCAAAATTCATAGCAGTTGTTCTGTAATTTCTGTAGATTAGTGGGACATGATGAGAGCACCTGTAGAAGTTATGAGCTGATGATGGATTAGACTCCTACCTACAAATTTCAGGCTGAAACATGGCCCCTTGACCAAAACACAGGGATGGCGCAAACCAGATTTCAGGGGCACAGACGAGGCCGAGGTGGAGGAGGACCGGGAAGAAGTCGCAGACAACTGATATGTTACAATTGCGGAATGTTAGGACATTACGTCCACGATTGTACGAATCCAATGCGACCATCATGCTTGTATTGTACATTGTTTGATCATGAGACAGAGGATTGTCCCACACTGATAGTGAGGTTGCGCGATAAAGGAGCACTCCAACCTCCCTCGATTCAGAACCTGCAAATGATGAGGTCTGAGCCATGCGAGGAAGACCCTAATGTAAATATCGTGCTCTGAAGTGGAATTATGATAGGGGATGACAAAGACAAGCAACTTGAAGAAACTACTTGGGTTTGCAAGGCTCCAATGAAGGAACCAGAGTTTGATTTGGAGCGCGCTAAGGAAACCTTCATGGAAGCCAAGAGGAGCTTCGCTAATGCCTCCACTTTTGGAAGTAAAGATAGACTAAAACCGGAAATGGATCCATTGATGCTCACCACGTTCCTGGAAACATGTATGAAGCTACTGTGCGACAACAAGGTTGTAAAGGGGCTGCAAGAACTCATAAATAGATGCACTAGGACTGCACAAGGAGAACCTCATGTAGTCTGGAAGCTCGGAAAACACACAATGCAAATGGGAAGGGAGATGAGATTGACTATGCAGATTGGAGAATATGAGATGGACCAAGTGATTCTGGATCTAGAATCAGACGTGAATTTCCTACTGAAGTAGACATGGGAGCACATGGGAAGGCCTACACTGCAATGGTCTCCTATCCAACTGCGAATGGAGAACCAACAAAAGATCCTACCTTTGGGGAGATTACAGGGAATCGCAGTGGATATCAAAGGAGAAAGCATGCCAGCAGATTTCAAAGTGATATAGATTGTTGATGACAATAATCCCTACACCGCGCTATTAAGAATAGATTGGGCCATTGACATGAATGGGGTGATAAATTTGAAGAATCGCAAGATGGTTTTTGAGAAAAAGTCTTTGTGCGTAGTTGTACCTTTGGACCCTGCAGAAGGATTGTGCTATACGGAGTCGGTGCACGACTACGACAACGACGATGACTTGGACTACATCTACAAGATAATCGCATGAGAACAAGACTGGGTGAATCCGACCACGGATGGACAAAACTCATGGGAGCATGAAAGCTCCTGCACATCAGATGTGGAAGAGGAAATAGAACGATGGTAGAACCGGATACACGAGGTAACCACACTGAACTGTAACATGATGACGAAATTGTTGCATTGCATATCGAAGGAGGTGAGGGATCTGCCTACGTATGATGGGTTAAGTGAGGTGGATGACTTCCTGAGCAGATTTGAAAGAGAAGTGCCAGAACAACACCGTTTTGAAGGTTTGAAGTGGGTACTATGCGCTGTGCCTGCGAGATGGTGGGGTATGCACCAAAGAAGTTTTGAGGACTGGCGCGAATGCAAAAGGATGATGCAAACGTGGTTTGGGAAGCCTCAGATGCGATTAACAAACAAGCTTGTCGGACGAAGTGGTTTGCATGCCCACCTATCCAGATGGATGCAGGCATATGATACAAAACCTGCGCGGATGCACACAATCTTCGCGTTAGGAGACACGGTTAGTAAGTAGGTGTGGGCAAGCCAATGTCTTGAACAACCCTTTCAGTTAGAACAATGGAGTATGGAAAGACCAAGTGTGCAGAAGGTTATCCATGCAAAAGCCTTTAACAAAGTATGCGAAGCACTGAACAAGGTCCACAATGCAAAGCGAGCTAACTGGAACCTGCGCGTACCAGGGGTTCTATGGGATTATAGGATCGCGTGCAAGAACCTGACGACACAGGCACTGCTAAGGTTGGAGTATGAAGCGAATGCTATCAGCCCTATAGCACATGAAATACCTAGTCCGTGCATGACAACATTAGTAGATACGACGGTTCACGGAACCTTGGAAGAAGAAATCCATCAGGGAAATTTTAGGCTCCAAGAACTTGAGAAAGAAAGGGCGCAATTAACGAAGAAAAGTGCTCTGGTAGAAGTAGAAGTCAAGAAGCTGGAGGATGAGATAAAGGAATATTTTCTCAATAAGAAGACCAGGGTGATAAGATAGGGTGCACACGATCACGCTAACAAGTGTAAGGACTATCACTGCGAATTAATCAGTCTGATGCCTTGGATTGAACCGTACCTTACTAAGCGAATCAATTAGGGTGGGGTGCTGCAAATGATAAAGTGCGCGACTCTGCCGGTAACAATAAAAGGTGGGTATTTTCCAGGAAAAGTGATGGATGACAAGATGAAACCCTATACAAGTGGTGTGGCCACCTGAATAGCTTAGGGAAGTACAGTCTAGCACTCTAGTAAGTTGAAAGGAGGCGTGAGACTATAAACTACTTTGCTCGGGAGTTGCGCGATGTTGGAGCTATGCGCAGAAGCAAAGAGTCACAAGGTCCGCGATCATGCAAGGGGGGCTACGCTGCCGCGCGGGTTAGCCTGAAAGTGACCGTTAGAGTCACTATTCACGATGGGATGCTCGACTTGAGGCCAGATGCAGTGGGAAACAGGCATTTAACACATGATTTATGGGAAAGATTTGGGAAAATCTACCACCAAGGGAGCATTAATGAACTAGATTTGGGGGGAATGGTCGAATTCAAGTTCAAAATGCACTATAAATTACAAAGGGCTGCACAACAAACAACACTTGGTCATTTGCAAATTGAGCAGTTGTATACCCCACGTAGCCTGAGTAGAGCCTTATTTGACTTGTGCAGAACATTCATTGAGCCTTGAATACGCGAGCAATAGATTTTTGGTCAGACACGATGGAAACATCTGAGGAAGTTATGGATATCATAGAGATGACTGTCGAAGAGTCCGCACAGGCCCTGACTATGGGAGATGCCCATGAAGGCACTGAGATTGTGGCATAAATCCCAAAATCACTACGCATGCCAAGACCAAAGAAAGACAAATAGGCGATGGTTCTCGTAGGTGTGTCCCCGCGAAACCCGCTATGCACCAGGCTAACGATGGAGGAGAAGGTGAAATTCATTAACATAGAAACCAACAAGGAGGAGGAAGCCCTGGAGGACCTTATCATTGAAGAAGACGAGGATGAAGGAATGGAGGAGGAAACTGAGCCTACGCACCCTCTAACAAAGCTGCCCTCCGATATTCCCCCATGGAAGGGGAAGGCTAAAGTGCCCAAGGATCTTAACGAGAGCAAGAGCTCTCTCCAGACCCCACTCCTCCCATACAACATCATTTTTTAGGGCACGCACTCGGGATGGGTGCATAGTTTAAAATTTGAAGATTGGGACCTCGCTAACCATGAGAAGTTCCCTCTCCTAGAGACGGCGCAGCTTATGAAGCCTAAGAAGAACACCATGGTAGGGGTTACCAAATTAGAGTCGTGAAAGTGGTTGCGTGAAGTGGAAGAGGTAGGGCTATTAAATTTGCTTTCGGTGTTGCATTTCCACCGCGCCCCAATAACAGCATTCGTCATCAGGCAGCGGCTCTGCCTAGTGCATGGTGGGTGTTTGTGGCTGGAGGAGCCCATCCCCATCACAGGACATTTGATTCATTGCATCACCCGGCTACCATGTAAAGGAGAGGACCCTGCGGATATCTTGGAGTTGAAAAGCAGTGATTTGGCCATCGCAGAGGCCATGAAGAAGAAGTATAAACTCGAAAAGAAAAAGAGGGGCTACGACATATCCAACATCAATGGCAAAGCAGTAAGAGTGGTGACCAAAATTCTGGTAGGTAAGGTTATGCACAAGTGTCGCGCGAATGAGGTACCCATGCCAGTGGTAGCACTTGTTGAGTAGTGCGCGGAGGGGGTCCAGTTTAATTTGTCTGAGTTCCTCTGCAAGGAATTCTTGGGGAATTGTCATGAAGCTTAGGAACAAGGCAAAATGTTCCACTATGCATGGCTTCTACTACCCATAGTGCTCGTGGTAGGGGATTTACCATAGGACAATCAATTCCCCACAATTGACAGGGATCTGGCGAAGGCCGCGAAGTACGATTCGCTCTGGGCCATAAAGGATGCAAATAGGATCTGTGAGAGTAAGATATTATGGGTGTTCATGGAGATGAACCTCAGAATGGGGATCAACCACAAGCCGCGGTTGTCACCCACTATCTACAATAGCCTGCAAAGTTTGGCAGAGTTTAAGGTAGACCTCCACATCATATACATCAGAGTGCGCAAGGACCTGGCTAAGCAATGGAGAGAGCTACCCTTTGTAGCCACAGACAATGTAATATTTAATGTACTGGGGACATGGCTGCTGGAGTGGCGCGCTCTAGAAATTGTGGCGATAGAGAAGTCTGTGACGTAGAGGAAGAAAGAGGAGGCCAAACTATGCATGGTGCAGTTGGTAGAAAAAATAAGGAAGGAGGCAACAACAGTAGAAGCACAGGAGGTGCGGGACACTACATAGACAAAAACTGAATAGAAAAAGGCTGCAGCAGCAACAACAGTAGTGTAGGAGGCAGCCACGAGGGCACGCGAGGGCCAAAAGTCGCCTTTGCATGGGCAGGAAGAAGAGGAAGAGGAGGGAGGCGTGGACCCACAAACCGCGACAACACAGTTGAAGCACCAGCACCCAACTGAGCGGACAGGGTTGTGCAAGAAGGTCAAGGCATTGAAGTTGTCAATTGACTCAATCACCCTTACCGAGGGTGATTTGTATGACATAGGCGAGACAGTTCTCGATGTCACCTCCGAGGCCCTCCAAAATTTTATGCAGGAGAACCAGATTGTGTTGGGGGCCCTCAGAGCACAGCTGCAGGAGTTGCAGGTGCAGACTCCTCAGGCTAGTACCCTTTCAACCAACCTTGCAATCGAGACAACTACGGTAGAATAGATGATACGCGCTCGGGTGAAAAATACCATAGTGCTATCGGAAGGGGCACTTGTGACAACAAATGAGGCCAACAGGCCTATGATTAGTGCGTAGAAGGGTATCAGAATCAACATGGCTACACTCCCGCTGGAGACATTATACGTTCTACAGGATGGGATTACTACGGAACTACGAGGTAGGGAGAGTCACGCGCTACAATTACTAAGCAAGAAGAAAATCAACATGGAACAGTTGAGCTTGCAGCATGATGAAGTGGTGTCGCAGAGTCGGTAGTTGGTACAGGTAATGGACGAATCTTGTCAAAGCGTCCCTGAGCTGGCCATCCTAGTAGACACACTAGAAGAGGCATGCATCCACAGGCTAGCAGTAGGGGTGCGTGAGGCATGGGAGGAAATGATAAAGGTTCATCTGGAGCTAAACCTTTAGATCACAGAGCTATAGTTAAAGGCATAGCTATCCACCCCTCCAGAAGTAAGAGAACAATGCGCCAACGCTATTACAGCGAGACTGGACGAGATCGATAGTGCAGTGCGAGATTGCACCAAAATGTTGGAGGAGTCCTTTGAGGTCCTCACGAATCTGCAGGAGGAACCCAACATCTAGTGCTTAGAGACTATGGTGTGAGAACTCCAGCAGTAGTATGATAACGTGAAAGGAGCTGCGCAGATGGTGGCCCTCACTCAGAGGCTCGTGTAGATGCAACAGGCCAAAGCACTGAAAGAATAGGTGGATGCGGCACGACACAAGGATGTAGTCCTGAAGGCACGTGTTCAGCCTTGGATCGACGAGGCCTTCACCATCACAACAACAATTGAAGGCAAGGTCACACAAATGCAGGGGATATATGCACAGATGCAGGAACACAGTTCCAACACCGCGGTCGTGCAACAATGCATCCAGGAGATCCAGTAGGCAACTGCTCAGTGTGCTACTGACCTTGCATTGGTTCAGATAGAGTTGGAGGAACTTTGCGCAAAGATCTCCACATGGACAGAGTGACTTAAGGGTGAGTCATGATGTTTGTGTTGGGGGCCTATTGGGCATGGAATCCCCCCAAGGCATGTTTTGGGGCTTAAAGCCCAAGTTTTGACCAAGTCTTTTGTACAAGCTCCATGAATTATGGGCGCAGAGCACAAAGTCATAATAGAGTCACAGAGTTGTCCACCCTCGGTTTTGTAAAGTAATGTCAGCTTGATAGACCTACCCATGGTTCGCGAACCATGGGATTGTATAAATAGAGTGAGGCTCTAGGTGTAGAAGATAGCAAGAAAAATATAATAGAATGGAAGCATGAGGAGTCTAAGAAGCTGAGTCGAAGTGTAAAGTGTGTCTTTGGTTCATAGAGTAGGAGAAGGCTATGTAGCTGAGTGCACAGAGGTCTAGTAGTCTGTAGCTAAGTGCGCAGACCCCTGGAGCTGAGTGCGTAGGGCAGGTCAAGTCTGTAAATGTTGGAAGAATTAATAAAGAGAAGTTTACCATATTTCCATTTATCGTTTCCTATTTCAATGTATGATTGGGTATAAATTACAAGTGTACTGTTTATTTTCTGCGAACTCATAGTTATATAAATAAATATAACATAAGACATACGCGAAGATAATTGCCTAAGCATAGGAAGATAAGTAAGATATCAAGTGCAACGTAAGGGAATAATGCAGAGCACTGCTCCAGCAACACGGAAGACCCACATCCCCAGGTTAGGGCTACGCAAAGGCAAGTATATCAGGCTGCAAAGGCTTGGCAAGTGTGCGAAGCAACCTGCGCGAAGAGAATAACAGTTGGACCAGTTCAACCTCTCAGACATCTTAAGGGTGCAGAAACCTAGTTCCAACACCCCCCCATACTACTTCGGGTGAGACCTCAGTCCGCGCCATGGACTGTTTCTGAAAGGGTTAGTAGTGTAGGGATTTGTTTGGCTAATTAACTCCGAACTTGGGTCAGGCCCCAACAAGACAAAAATAAAAAGTAACGTCAAAATAAATTTATTAAGAGGTATTAAGAAAACTAGAGGTTTAAATCTATTTGTAGTCAACCCAGTATGTATTCCACTTTGAACCTAAATACGAGGTAACAAAGTTAGAAAACAAATAGGCTAAGGTTGTCACACCCACTAAAAATAATTGAAATAAAAGGAACACAAACATGCTCTAGAATGCATGCACCTTCTTGAGCATGTGCACATTTTGATTGTATATGCATTCTAGAGAGCACTTGTGCTCAAGGAATGCACACATGCTTTTATCAATAACGCTTCACAAATTGGAGTTGAAAAAAATGTGCCAAATAAAGATTGTAGGTGTTAGCATCTGTAAATCCCTTTAGGCTGAGGAAAGGGACACAGAGGTAACTGTAGAGCGATAACTAGGGTCTCTCACACCACCAATTATTCCACATTATTAAGTCAATCCGGGATCGTTTTGTTCTTTCAAGGAGTAACTCAATCCGAGGCTGTTCTGTCCAAGTAGTGCTCGATAGTATAGCGTTCTAATGACTTGAAAGGAAACAAACACTAAGCTGTAACTAAGCCAATTCAGAAAATGAAATCACGCAAGGAAAATGATCAGTCAAGGGTACGGAACCAATAACCCTTCCCTTTAGAAACTGATAAAGAAAGAAAACCAAAGCATGGGCTTATAGGTCAGGGAGCTAGGCAGCGTCTTGCTGGGCTCACGACAGCCTTAGGCCTGCTATCACGCGAAAGCAATAAAGGCAGATTAGCGAAAGTGAAATGAAACAGCAATTCTTAAAATGGAACAGCAGTAATCAAATGGAACAGCAGTAATGAAATGGAACAGCAGTAATGAAATGGAACAGCAAACTATCATAAACAGGAAACGTCAATCATATAAATTGGAACAACAACTCAAATGGAACAGCAAACTCAAATGGAACAGCAAACCCAAATGGAACAACAAACCCAAATGGAACAGCAAACCCAAATGGAACAGCAAACCCCGATGTATGTACGCGGTCTATACTACTGTGGCGATCCGAGAGTAATGTATGATGTGACTATGTTTCTGAACAAAGTGATATTATCTTCAAGCCTCACAAATACTTATTTTATATGAATCCAATAACGATAACATTCATACCAATATCTTGCTGTAGAAATGGATGCAATTCGAATAGATTCAGTTTGTGTAATACAGAGACATGAATTAAAGAACTTATTCAGATTCAGATATTAATTAAGAAGCATAGTCTATCATATAAAAGATATATCGGATTACTGAAACAAGAGAAATAAGCAAACCACACAAATCACCGTATGATACAACAGCAAGTGACCGTTGGAGCTGGGCCCTTGGCTACCAATGGTACACTGCTTAAAGTTACTTCAGATGTAGAAACGAAGTGAACACCAAGTCCTTTATATTGATTTCATTAATAAAAATATACAAAATCAGATCTTACAAAACTCAATGATCAAAGTTGTCCTGAGTTTTTAATTATAACAACAGTCGTCCCCCACGCTCGATGGCGTGGTACCTTTATATAACAGAAATGACGGAGATGTCTAGATACAAAAGATAAGCTTAAAGCAGCGATCCCTCAGGATCGAAGATCCTGAGGGATTCGCTAATCGTTCAGTTCTCCTCTTTCCTTCTTGCGTTCTCCGTCACGGTATCCTGTGTTCTTTTCCTGGATTATTCGGCTCTAATTTTACTTGATCTTGTCCGCATCCGGTTCCCTGTCGACGGGACAACAGTTACTTTCCTTGCGCTTCTTGTTTTTACTTGATAATTCCCTATTTCCGCGTCCTTCTGCATAGAAAACATCAATTATTAGTGATTGAGCTTCGTTTGTCCATTTTCACACAATTTATCAAAACCCTTATATTTTTTAAACTCATAATGCAGAAAAGATTAGAAATAGTATTGAAAAACCACTAGATTGCTTGTCAAAAAGCATACCTTCCAGGTGCTCCACACACCCCCCTGCTTACCCTGTTTCATGTCCTCATGAAAACGTTGTAATTGACATGCAGGGCTGTGAGAGAGTAGGCCGGAGAAGGGATCTCACGAAGAGGTCGACAACCATGATTAACAACTAAATGGTCAAAGAACTGATCTAACTGATCTGCAGGCATCTCATATAGGGCCTGATATCCAGGTGCAGGATGCCAAATAATTGGGCTGCGAAACCGATACCCCAACCAGGATGGTCCTGCTCGCAGAATCCGTTCCCCGTAGAGACTCAATCGACTGGCAGCCAATTCAAAATTCTCAAAGTTAAAGGGTTCCCTGAGCTGGATGTTTGGGTTAGAGGTTCGGTAGCGAAACTTTGCAGCATGGAGGGTATGGTCTTTAATAGTCAGGAAATACTCCAGACCATTTCGGATCAAGTTTCCATGCATGGGACCTAATATCTTCATGACACCTGGGATCCTCATCATACTCCTATGCTCTCTCCATAATGCTGCTGGGTCCCTAAGTTCAGCCCGTACCCATAGGTCTAAACTATTTTCTTGCCTCTGGAAGATGTTGTAAGCTTTAAGCCATTTTAACTGATTCACCCCAAATGAGATAAAGGCTTGAAATTGTATATCGCCAACGAAAGGGCCAGGATTCAAATCAGTTTCCTGGTCTAAGACAAGATTGTGCAGGTAAAACTCACACAACAACCTTTGAACTTTAACTCCATAGTGCTTGCAGCAGTCTATAAAATCATTAACAGTGTTGATATGGATAGGTGCTCCCGCCCTAACAGCTTTTATTTTTAATCTCAAATAACGTTCAAGCAAAAACAAAGCATAATTTTTAGCAGGGGCTCTACAAGTCAAAACATCAGTACACAAGGAACCCAAGGTGTCCATCTGCTTAACAACACTATCTAGTCGATGAGTTACCTTAGCAACCTTTTCCTGCTCCTTCTGCCATCCTTCAAAGGCCTGGCTCTCAGACTAACTGATGTTTCGAAGTTGCTGTTGGAGCTCTTCGTATCTTTCCTTGGGGACCGTCTGTTCTCGCAACTGCTCGGCCTCCTGCTGGGCTTCCTTCATCATTTTATGCAAGGTTCTGGTTTTCGGGTCTTTCTTCCACACAGCCGTAGAAGCTGGAAGTTTAACCTGGACCTTCCTATTGCGTTGTTTGGAATTTTGGACCCGAATTACACCCGAGGGGGGTGCTTCTGTTTGAACCTCTTTGCTATCCGTTTCCTTTTTAATGCGAACAAAGGGTTGCTGCGGTCTTCCTACCACCGGAGCCTCTTGCTGTTCCATTGGAATGTCCATTCGTTCCTCCGGGCCAGATGGAACAACAGTTTCTATTGGAACAGCACCCTGTTCCTCATTATCATTTGGAACAATAGACTGTTCCTCAACAGTAGGTCTCATGATGGGGTTTCGTCCATCAAAACGAACTCTAACCCTCGGGGTTCTTGCTGCCGTGGTCCTTTTCCTTTTCCTTGCAGTTTTTTGTATTCTCAGACTGGCTTTTAACATTCTAATTTGTTGCCGAAGTCTGGCTATCGTGCCCAGCATCCTCTGGTGCTTCTTCCTCAATTTTTCAATTTCCCTAGCCTCGGCAGAGGGTTTGGCCTTCAATCTTACTTCTTCTTCCTCTCCTGGAACATCTTCCGGCGTCTTGGGGACAGATTGTCCCGAATTGATGTCTTCTGCTTCGTTACCATAGCCAGGCAGGTTTTCTTCCCCTGCCTCTTCTGCATGTCTTTCCTCAGGTAATTCTTCTTCTGCGGGACCATCAAGGACACCTCCTGGACTGGAGGCTTGGCCGTATCCTCCCATATTGGCCAGAACTGCTGCCAATTCCCCTTCTCCTGGAGGGTCTTGCAACGGGCTACCCATAGATTGTGCGTTTTCTTCTTCAATTCCTCCTTCTGGCTGGTTAGTTCCAGCCTCTGATTGCTCAACATTTCCTTCGGGTAATTCACCTTCCTCCTCCGAAGGTTCGTCCTCAATTTCAATTGGTTGAGCCGCAGTTTTCTGAATCTTTTCCAACCTTCCCCGAATTCGAACCAATCGAGCTGACTTCCTGGGTCTTTCAGGCAGGTTGGGAGTGCCAACAGGTTCTCTAGGTCCCTCTGGTCGTTCCGGCGTATCGGAGGGTCGCTTCCATTTCGAAACAGCATGCTTTTCTGCCACCGACTTCTTACATTTCTCTGATTGTTCCGGCGTGCTGGAGGACTGCTTTCGTTTTTGAAACAGCATGCTTTTCTGCTGCTGTCTTCTTGTGTTCTTCTGAACGTTCCAGTGTGCTGGAGGTTCGTGGTAAAGCCAGTCCCTTTTTAACTGTTTCGACCAATTCCTCCCAGGTGTCTTGCTGTTGGGCAAGACTGTGGCTTATTATTAGCCGAATCAGTCCGTGGTGGCTAACAACCATATCTGTGTGCTGAGCCTTCTTCAGGCTTCGGGCCGCATCATGTAATAACGAATTTAAAAGGGCAGGGAGATTTACAGAACATTTTCCCTTCAAAACAGCTAGAAGTTTTAAGTGACGAGCCCTTACCACATCTTTTCTTCCTTCGCAGGTGATATAGCTCTGCACTATCTTCGCCAGCTCGGTCCAGGGTTCCCCCAGTGTTGTCGGCAGAACTCCTTTCCCTTTGACTGTCAGACTTTGGCCTTCGCTTTGGAAAATTTCCATTGCTTTCTGCAGTCTTTCCTTCTTCAGCTCCCATCTGGGTCCAACAACTGGTAATCCTGAGGTTTCTGCAATAATGTCCTCCGTAACTTCTATCCGCTTTCCTCTGACTATAGAGTGGTTTTCCTGCAAGTTTTGCAGGAATTCCAACGCTACAGCCTCATTCGATTCTTGCAGGCGGTTGAAGTAATTCAACCATCCTGCATTTTCCAGAATTTCGCGGGCAACAGCGGACGCGGTCAGCTTGTGTGGTTCACTTCGGATTGTCTTCCCGCCCATAGCTTACTCTCAGAAATAAACTCGGGAATAAAACAGCAACTGTTCGCAGTATTTACCGAACAGAGAGGACACTTGATGCTAATTTTAGGAAGGATTTTCGCAGAGCATGCAACAAAAAGAAAGATCGTGGATGGCAGTCCGTAGAATGAGATCATCATATCGTTAAATCGTGTCATTATTTTGCCCGAATGGTGTGCAACCACGTAACCATTGGAGTAATGAGGTCACCTCCCCCCCCGCGATCTGATAGGCTGCCCCCAGCCATCAAAGAGAGGAGCAGCAGCCAATCGGGAGTCAAATCATAAAGTACAGCAGGTAGAAATCATGCCATGTTGTAAAAGGACAATGAAGTACCGAAACCGAGGCAGAAAAGTGGATCGCTTTGAAGATAAGCCAGTGTGATATAATGAGGAACCGAGGGTTGGACGTCTGTCAACTGTACCAAGTCTCCAGTAGTCATTGTCAATTCTGTTGCCATGATTGGTGATAAAGTTCATGCGATAATTATATCAGGGTGTGACATATGATACATGCAAAGGATATAAGAGACAAACAGACTTAATATCATACATGTTGGTGTAAATATTACGACTCCAATGCCATTAACAGAGCTCTGCTGCCAACAGGTGTTCATAACCTTGGCAAAGTTGTTTATCTCACCCTCCGGAACCATTATCCTTTGTGTATCTACTGAAGAGTGCTTTGTCAAAATGCAGGCCATTATGCTGGCTTGGTGACCAGATAACCATAATGCCATTCACAAGGTAGGCATGAAACGTGGTCAGGCCGGCTTGTGATGAGACCTCCTGTTCCAAGGTTTGCTTGTTATTTTACCTTTGGACCATATCCCTGGTGTGGTGGCCGTAATGGGAATGCCACTTCGCTTCCATCCTTATGATCATGGTAGGCTGGCTCTGAATGAGACCCCCTATCCTGCATTTGACGATTTCATATCTTGTTTTTATTTTTTCTTTTATTCTTCTTTTGCAGCACACTTCTCTTTTTTCTTTGTTCAATTACACATAAGGGTGGTTCCGCACTCCTTAAGAGCGGGGAATGGTGGAAGAAGTCTTACAATCCCAACAGACAGATATAAATCGTTTGCTCATATTCCTCAGTAATGATCAAGAAAGTTTTTAGGGAGATCGAAATGATAAGAACTACCAAACCACGGTTCAGGAATAAGATAATGACAGTGAAGACGAAAGTTGATGTCCCTCCCCTTGTCTTCTTATATATGCTGACTGTTTAAATAGTAGCGATTTATGATATGCAGGTTTCGGTATATCATGCTTTTATATTCATTGCATAATGTCATTGCTATATCTAAAGGATTTAGGAGAGCATAATCGCAAAACGTCCAAATAGGAGTAGAAAGGTTCTGATGGTATCTTCTCTGTGCGAAGCATGTAAATGACTCATCTTGCAGAAAAGAAATAGCGGAATTAACCAAATTCTGCATCTTGAAAAAAGGAAATATGTGAGTGCTGTTCCTTTTCGCAAAGGAATAGCAAAGCACAAAGAGTGCTGTTCCTTTTCGCAAAGGAACAGCAAAAATCCACACGTGCTGTTCCTTTTCGCAAAGGAACAACAAAAATCCACACGTGCGTGCTGTTCCTTTTCGCAAAGGAACAGCAAAAATCCACACGTGCTGTTCCTTTTCGCAAAGGAACAACAAAACAAAAAGTGCTATTCCTTTTCGCAAAGGAACAACAAAGCCAAAAAGTGTTGTTCCTTTTCGCAAAGGAACAGCAAAACAAAAGTGCTGTTCCTTTTCGCAAAGGAACAGCAAAAATTCCAAAACGCCAAAGTGCTGTTCCTTTTCGCAAAGGAACAACAAAAATTCCAAAACACAAACGTGTTGTTCCTTTTCGCAAAGGAACAGCAAAAATTCCAAAACGAAAAAGTGTTGTTCCTTTTCACAAAGGAACAACAAAGCAAAAAGTGATGTTCCTTTTCGCAAAGGAACAACAAAGCAAAAAGTGTTGTTCCTTTTTGCAAAGGAATAGCAAAACACCAAAAGTGCTGTTCCTTTTGAAAAGGAACAGCAGAATCACACGAGTGCTGTTCCTTTTGAAAAGAAATAGCAAAATCAAACCAGTGCTGTGCAAAATAAGGTAACCAAAATACTACAAACAAATATGAAAAGAACATATGTACAGGATGTTATGTACAAATTATGAAAAACGAGTTGCTTAAGTTATAGGTGAGGAAGATTTCACTTCCTCTCCTAAGATCTCCAAATCAGTATCTTGCTCTAGCTGTTGACAAAAGGATTCCCGAGTAAGAGGTCTTCGATAGAGACGAACTCGGTGGCCATTTACTTTGAACGTATGTCCAGAACCGTCAATTGTGATCAGGGTGAGGGTCCCATTGTCGTGCACCTTTTGGATCTCATATGGTCCTAGCCAGCGAGTCTGGAATTTCCCCGGGAAGTCCTGGAACCGAGAATCGTATAACAGAGCCCAGTCCCCTTCATGGAAGACTTTATTCTTTATAAGTGCATCGTGCCACTTAGCTCGCTGCTGTTGGATTAATGCTGTGTTTTGTAATGCAGAGAGCCTAATCTCATCCAATTCGTTGATTTGTCGTAGTCGATTGATCTGTGCCTCATTCAGATCTAGGCCGACCTCTTGTGCAGTTCGTAGTGTTTGGATCTCAAATTCGATAGGAAAGATTGGTTGTTTCCCAAACACCAATTGATAAGGTGAATAGCCTGTCGTACTTCTCCATGTGGTTCTATAAGCCCACAGTGCTTCAGGTAGCCGAGCAGCCCAATCACGTCTGTGTGATGCGATAGTCTTTGTTAAGATTGACTCAATTATCTTGTTACTGTTTTCTACTTGTCCATTTGCCTACGGATGGTAGGGGGTAGTAATCTTATGTTGGATATGATAATTGTTAAATGTTGCAGCTAGTTTATTTCCAACAAATTGTGGTCCACCATCTGTAATTACTTCTCTCGGAAGTCCATAACGTACAAACAAATGGAACAAAAATTGTATTACCGAATCTTCTGTGGCCCTAGCTAATGATTCAGCCTCAACCCATTTAGTAACATAGTCTGTTTCTACCAGGATGTATGTCCTCTGGTTCGATGGTGGATTAATGGGCCCGACGAAATCGAGAGCCCATCGTTCAAATGGCTCAATAACCACTTGTGGTCTCAGAGGCATTTCATCAGCTTGACCAGGTTTTCCTGCTCGCTGGCAGCTGTCACAGGCCTGTACAAACTTTTTCGCGTCCTTAAAGATTGTAGGCCAATAGTATCCTGCCTGTAGTATTTTATGTGCTGTTCTCTTGTCGGCAAAGTGCCCCCCGCATGGTCCATTATGACAAGCCTTTAAGATGTCTAGGATCTCATCCTCTCGAATACACCTCCTGATTTGCATGTCTGCCCCTGTATGGAATAAATGGTCTCCAATCCACGAAAATCGAGTGCTTTTTTGAACAATTTGCTTTCGTTCCTTAGGGGTTAGGTGTTTTGGTAACTTACCCACTGCAAGGTAATTGGCGACATCAGCATACCAGGGTGTTCGAATGGCAATGGCAAAGAGATGTTCATCAGGGAATTGATCTTCCACAGCTGCTGCTTCGATTGATTTGGGTATTCTTGAGAGGAAGTCGGCTACAGGGTTCTCCTTGCCGGGTCGATCCTTAATTGTGATGTCGAACTCCTGCAACAGGATCAACCATCGAGTTACTCTAGCATTCGTGACAGGTTTGTTTGCTAGATATTTAGTAGCAAAATGATCTGTATATAACACAACAGGATAACCTGTAATATAATGCCTAAATTTATTAACAGCATGAATTACAGCCAGGAATTCCTTTTCAGTAACAGTATAATTGAGTTCGGCAGAGGATAAATTTTTGCTAATATAGTAAATAGCGTATGGCTTCTTATCCTCTTCTTGTCCTAGGACTGCACCGATTGGTGTATCCGAGGCATCCGATGAGATCTGGAATGGCAAATTCCAGTTTGGTCCTCGAAGGACTGGAGCTATTGACAACAACTTTTTCAATTCTTTAAAAGCCTGGTCACATTTATCTGTCCACAAAAAATCGACATTACCTGTCAAAGCATAAAGAGGTGCTGCAATTCGTGAATAATGTTCTATAAACCGTCTGTAATATCCAGAAAATCCAAGGAAACTACGTACCTCTGTTTGAGTAGTGGGGGTAGGGATGAGCAAAAGAATCTGAATTTTAGCAGGGTCTACCTGGATGCCAGCTGCTGAAATGTAGTGCCCTAGAATGAGCCCTTCCGTCATCATCATGTAGCACTTCTCGTGGCTCAGGCAGAGTCTGGTAGCAATGCAGCGTTGTAGAACTCTTTCCAGGGTATCCAGAGCTGGATCAAATTCATCCCCATACGGTGTGAAGTCGTCCATATACATCTCAAGTCCATCGTTTATTAGATCTGCAAAAATACTGAGAATAGCCCTTTGAAATGTAGCAGGGGCGTTACATAGGCCGAAGGGTAATACACGATAGGCAAACGTCCCCCAGGGGCACGTAAAGGTAGTTTTACCCTGGTCTTCAGGGGCAATTTGGATTTGGTTATATCCACCGAAGCCATCCAAAAAGGAGAAGAATTTCTTCCCTGCTAACGTGTCCAATACTTGATCTATAAATGGGAGGGGAAAGTGATCCTTTTGTGTAGCCTTGTTTAACTCCCTGTAATCGACGCAAATCCTCCATTTTCCATTTTTCTTGGGTACCACCACAAGAGGAGAGACCCATTTACTGTCAGAGATAGGGTAAATAAAGTTAACATCTAAGAGCTTCTGAAGTTCGTCTTTTACTATCTCTTTTAGGTGAGGGTTGAGTCTTCTTTGTGGCTGACGGATAGGTCTTGCATCTTTCTCTATATAGATGTGATGGGTGCATAATTGAGGATCAATCCCCTTCATGTCGGGGTAATCCCACGCAAATGCATCCTTGTATTTTTGTAACAGATTAACAAGCTTTATTTCTTGTTCTGGTGTAAGATTGGCGTTAATATTCAGAGTTTTACCAGGTTCAATTTCTACTACTTTACTATTGGCAACAACAGTTACTGGTATTGTCTGGTCATGTGGATCTTTTAAGGGATCTTCTTCTAGCTCACTGTCAAATGCTGCCTCTATCATAAGACACTGCATATGTGTTCTAGCTTCAGTTTGACTAATAAAATTGTTAGTGGCGTCATCTTCTGTTTGATCTTTAAAGTCTAAAGCCTTCTGTATAGTTAATGGAGATCTGATGTTGTTAGCAAGATATGACACAGGATAAGAGTTAGTTTTAGTCATTGGCAGGCTTGGCTGAGCTGGAGGATATAAAATTAAATTTTTAACGTCTGGTCCTTTAGCTATAGTCATGTTTCCCTGCCGGCAGCCAATGTAGGCATCGGCAGTAGCAAGCCAGGGTCTGCCTAAGATTAACGGATGTCCATATAGTCGGGTTTTAGGATTGATTACCAGGAAATCTGTGGGATATTCCCAGGAATCTACGGAAACCATGACATCATTCAGGGTACCTTCTGGTCGAACTACAGATCGATCTGCCAATTCTAACAGAGTAGAGGTAGGTTCTACTGACGTGATGCCAAGCTTTTGGCAGGTGGAGGTTGTCAAAATGTTGATTGCAGCTCCCAGGTCGACTAGAGCGTTAGTCAGGGTTTGGCCATAGATTTGAACGGTTACAATTGGGTTCCCGGGATCTTCATATTTGATCGATGTCTCTTTTCCTGATAATAGGTCGGATAAAGTACCAACTACTTGGACTCTAGGGTTAGTATTTGTATTCCTCCTTGATTTTTTGATGCACAATTCCTTTATGGTTTTTGCATATATAGGAATATCTTGTATGGCTTGGAGGAATGGAATCTTTATATACAAATTTTGTAATTCTCCCAAAATGTCAAAGTCTGGAGGTTGTATAGGTCGAGATATGACTAATCGTTCTGGGAAAGGAGGAGAGGATGTACTTGCTTGTTTATTGTTTTGCTCTTTGTTTTCATCCTTCTGTTGTGGGGGTTGTTCTATTGGTAACTGATTTTCAATATGAATTGTTTTGTCTCCCTCTGTTTCTATTATTCTTCCAGATCTTAACTGAAAATCATTGCACTCCCTTAGGTCAGACTCAATCTCTGATGTGTCTATGATTTGGATGGATTGGACTGGCCTATTATTAGGATTGGGATTGGGTTGGGCTGGGAGTTGCGGTCTCAGATTAGACTGGGGATTTTGTTGTAAGGCTGGCAGAGTTGGTTGAGGGAGTGGGATTGATCCTGCTGGCTGATATGTCGATCTTGGCCAGCTTGTCTGCCAGGATGAGCTTTGCGAAGTGGAAGGGGTCCACTGCGGAGGATAGGAACTATTCTGCCAATATGGTGGAGGATAAGGGCAGTTTGGCCAACCAAATTGGGACATCCAAGGATTCGGAGTAGGAAACATTTGAGGTGACCAATTTGAAAACGGGGGTTGAGACTGGTTTTGCCACATGTTCTGTTGCTGAGTATTGAACTGCGGGGGTTGAAAAGAAGAGGAGGGGTCTGAAAACATACCTGATTGCCTAGGCTGCCATTGACGACGCTGGTTAACAAAATATGCTGGTTCTGACTCCTCTTCTGCTTCTTTGTATACTGCCTTCAAACCAGGAAGTGAAGGGCAACTTTCGGTCAGGTGGTCCTTGGTGCAGATAGCACATATTTGGACTGTATCCAGCGGGCATTCCTTATGGCTGTGTTTCTTCCTGCATCGTGGGCAAAAAATGGCTAGATTCTGCTCTACCTCGGCTTGCTTCTGTTTAGCCTGCACAATGTCAAGTTGTGTAGTTAATGTTCCCAGGATATCAGTTTTAAAATTTTCTAGAAAATTTCCAAGTTCCACCCGTGTTACTCCCTCTGTTAATGTTCTGTTATCTCTGGGGAAGCGATCATATTCCGCTGGTTTTATCCTCGTGCTGCCTCTTGAGCTCCTGATACATAGATCAATGATATCAGCAAAATTTTCCTGATAAATGTCTCCTTTCCCCATAATGTTTAACGTTTCGATCCATTGCTCTTTCATGCCTCTAATTAATGCAGTTTTCAACACGTTATCAGGCAGAGGTAGCGATGCATAAGGGGATCTTTGCAAGTTATATTGGAAACATTCCACATATTCTTCTAAGGTTTCATTTGGTCTGGCTGACATTTGAAAGATTTCATCTTTTAGTTCTCTCGACCTACAGTAATCTTGATATTTCTTTAAAAAGGCTTCTTTCATTTGATCCCAATTGTTAATAACCCCACCACCTAAGCCCATAAACCATCTTAACGCAGCCCCTTTTAATGTAGAGGGGAACAATTTCAGTTTCTGGGGATCGGTGGTGTAATCGTATCCTCTACATAATACATCAAATTCGAACAAGAATGCGTCCGGATCTTCTGATGTAAGGCCATGAAATGTGGGAATATGCTGGAGAGGGATGGCTTTCATGGGCGCATTTGCTGCAGAATCTACTATCGGATATTGCAATGTGGAGGTCTGGGTGTTTGGCTGATTCTGCGCCATGGGATCGAATATATGCCAGTAATCTTCAGGAATTTCCAAGAGAGTGTTCCTTGGTTGAGGAGGGGTAGTCCTAATAGGGATTGTCTTGACACCACTCCCTTGATCAGGGATGATAATGGCCCCAACTGTCTGCGGTGAATGAATTCCTTCAACAAGGATTTTCACAGCGCTTCCCTTGTCCGGGCTATTCAAAGGCTGGTTTAATTCAATAGGAGATCTAGGTTCCTCAATTTCCCCTGTTTCTCCTTCCCCTTCACAAAGGTTACTTTGGGTCCCTTCGTGCAATGGTCCAGGAGTCAAATTTTCAATTTCTTGAAAATCCTGCTCCTCTGTTCGACTGTGCACCTCAGCAAAGGCTTCGGATGGTGATCCCGAGGCCTGAAGGGAACTAGTAGGCTGTTTAGAATTGACTTTCTTATAACCTACTGATGGCTGAGAGTCGGCTTTCTTATAGATTTCGTCTATGAAGGTCGTTCGTCCAAGGGTCACCGGCCCCTTAGCTTTGGATGGAGGCTTTTGATCTTTCTCTAACTTTTTCTGCTTAGTCATGCACTCCAATTAAACTGCTAAATCCTATTTAACCTGCAATTCTACTAAGAGAGCGGACGGTGGAGCAGGGCTTTTACATGCTCCGTACGCAGGTTCTTACCTTCCGTTTTTAAAATCCAACTCCCTCCTAGCAGATTTGCGCACTACTCTATAAAGGACAAATGGCTATTACCCCTTCCCCGGCAACGGCGCCAAAATGTAGAGCGATAACTAGGGTCTCTCACACCACCAATTATTCCACATTATTAAGTCAATCCGGGATCATTTTGTTCTTTCAAGGAGTAACTAAATCCGAGGTTGTTCTGTCCAAGTAGTGCTTGGTAGTATAGCGTTCTAATGACTTGAAAGGAAACAAACACTAAGCTGTAACTAAGCCAATTCAGAAAATGAAATCACGCAAGGCAAATGATCAGTCAAGGGTACGGAACCAATAACCCTTCCCTTTAGAAACTGATAAAGAAAGAAAACCAAAGCATGGGCTTATAGGTCAGGGAGCTAGGCAGCGTCTTGCTGGGCTCACGACAGCCTTAGGCCTGCTATCACGCGAAAGCAATAAAGGCAGATTAGCGAAAGTGAAATGAAACAACAATTCTTAAAATGGAACAGCAGTAATCAAATGGAACAGCAGTAATGAAATGGAACAACAGTAATGAAATGGAACAACAAACTATCATAAACAGGAAACGTCAATCATATAAATTGGAACAACAACTCAAATGGAACAGCAAACTCAAATGGAACAGCAAACCCAAATGGAACAGCAAACCCAAATGGAACAGCAAACCCAAATGGAACAGCAAACCCCGATGTATGTACGCGGTCTATACTACTGTGGCGATCCGAGAGTAATGTATGATGTGACTATGTTTCTGAACAAAGTGATATCATCTTCAAGCCTCACAAATACTTATTTTATATGAATCCAATAACGATAACATTCATACCAATATCTTGCTGTAGAAATGGATGCAATTCGAATAGATTCAGTTTGTGTAATACAGAGACATGAATTAAAGAACTTATTTAGATTCAGATATTAATTAAGAAGCATAGTCTATCATATAAAAGATATATCGGATTACTGAAACAAGAGAAATAAGCAAACCACACAAATCACCGTATGATACAACAGCAAGTGACCGTCGGAGCTGGGCCCTTGGCTACCAATGGTACACTGCTTAAAGTTACTTCAGATGTAGAAACGAAGTGAACACCAAGTCCTTTATATTGATTGCATTAATAAAAATATACAAAATCAGATCTTACAAAACTCAATGATCAAAGTTGTCCTGAGTTTTTAATTATAAAAACAGTCGTCCCCCACGCTCGATGGCGTGGTACCTTTATATAACAGAAATGACGGAGATGTCTAGATACAAAAGATAAGCTTAAAGTAGTGATCCCTCAGGATCGAAGATCCTGAGGGATTCGCTAATCGTTCAGTTCTCCTCTTTCCTTCTTGCGTTCTCCGTCACGGTATCCTGCGTTCTTTTCCTGGATTATTCGGCTCTAATTTTACTTGATCTTGTCCGCATCCGGTTCCCTGTCGACGGGACAGCAGTTACTTTCCTTGCGCTTCTTGTTTTTACTTGATAATTCCCTATTTCCGCGTCCTTCTGCATAGAAAACATCAATTATTAGTGATTGAGCTTCGTTTGTCCATTTTCACACAATTTATCAAAACCCTTATATTTTTTAGACTCATAATGCAGAAAAGGTTAGAAATAGTATTGAAGAACCACTAGATTGCTTGTCAAAAAGCATACCTTCCAGGTGCTCCACAGTAACCACATGACCACTTTGGGTTAGAAACTGGTCCTTTCTAACTGGAGGGGGCTCCCTCACTAGAAAAAGTTTGAATGTAAATAACATTTAAGCTCAAATACTGTAGAGACAAAGTCTGTGGAGGTAACTTGGTTGAAAATGGTGGTTGGAAAACTTGAGAGGGTGGACCACAATATGGGGCAATATTTTAGATCCTAACACAAAATATCAGTGCATACATGAAAACCTATTATAACAGAGGCAAGGTAGGTAAGATTTCAAGCTATAACAATTGAAGTAGTGTGATGAGAAAGTTTGAAGAAACACAAGTATACATGGTGATATTTAATCACATGCATAGAGAATTAAACAAATTTTGAATTCTGTGACATAAATCTTGATCAAATATCGGGAAGAAAGTGGGAATGGAGCACTTAACTCAGAATGTATTCCATTATAATTTCAAAATATAACAATCCTTTAGGACATAAAATAAGATGGATTCTAAAAAAAT
Organism: Pinus tabuliformis; assembly: GCA_031772625.1. Classification (NCBI taxonomy): domain Eukaryota; kingdom Viridiplantae; phylum Streptophyta; class Pinopsida; order Pinales; family Pinaceae; genus Pinus; species Pinus tabuliformis. The sequence continues at coordinate 831,787,888 of CM062813.1, forward strand.
GTTGTGTTAGCAGCATAATAATGAAAAAGAAATAGATATTGTATTGCATAACACATGAAAAAATAGCACAAAACTCAAAATGCATACCACATGAATCTTTGGATAATATGGCAAACACAACACTGATAACTTTATTGAACAAAATGAACACACATACACTAGTCTTCTCCCAAAACCAAACCCTTTTCTCCTATTTTGTTCAATTTAAATACATTAGGCCTATTGAACCATCAAAATAAGTTACAATGTATCTTTCATCCACTTGAGAGGATCGAACCACCTTCAATTTAGAAACATCAATCTTTGAAAGAAAAAAACTAAGATAAAGCTAAAAATAAAACTGAAACATCTTTTTTGATAAAATTACCTTTATCTTATATATTTCTCTGATCCATATCCACTCCTTTCTATCCATATCACCAACATCATTATGTATATCTATACATTCCCACATTTTCAAACTAAATCCAAAAATTTCATCATTCTACCAACAAAAATTGTGAAAATAGGCATTGAAGAAACACCTGTATCTCAAAAATGGTAGAACTTGTATACAAATGAAAGGATCTTGTTGTATATGAAATTGTACTTGAAATAAAACTCTCTCATTTTCTTCAAATTCCTCCCCATCTCGTCAAAAAATTCTCTGCAAAACAATGGCTAAAACATGCAATATGCACAACCTGAAAAACATGCTTTGAAGATTCATTAGAATCTCCTTATCCATGAAACTTGTGCAAAAACTGGAAGAGGTTATTGTTATTAAGCTCATCTTTGAGAAAAACCTCTTTCAGTTTCTCAAAATTCACCTTGATGTGATTGGAAACTGTTCTGCAAAAGGATGACTAAAACAGAGTATTTGTGCAACACTAGGTAGCAAAAACAGGGATTGCGCAACACTTGTTTACAATGGTTGTATCTCTGTTCTATGTGTCATTGTCTTTGTTGTGGATTGATCTAAAGTCTCGTGTAGTGATGATGTGTCCTTTAGTGGTTGCTTGACTTTGCATGGGTGTAGGGACTATGGGAAATGATTAAGGTTTAGGAATATGATGCATGTGTGAATGATTAGGTATGGGGTGTACAATGATGGTGAATGTAGGACTATAGTAGTATAAATTAGAGAATAGGTTTAGAATGAAAGAGAAGGAAGGGAGGGTATGCAAATGTATATGGGATGGGAACATATATGAAGGGCTGTGTGTATGAAGGGAAAGGAAATAGGGTATAGGATAGGAAAGTAAGGGGGTAAATGAAGTAAGAATAAAAGCATAGACCATAATTGGTGGCATCTTAATGACAATATCTCATAACCAATGGAACCTTAGACTACCACAAATTCATTTTGAATGGCTCTGGTAAATGAAGACTAGCACATAACCCATTTATCATGGATTGATTTTATAAACAAGATACCTCATAACTCCCACTAACTGAGACTTTTTCACAGTTTTAATAATCTCAGACAATAAATTTGAGACTATGATAACAATAGTAGCCATAGGCTAAATTGAAGCTCAAAAAATGAAAATCAATGGTTCCAATGGGGATGGCATCCTCCCAATGAGGTGCCAAGAACAAAATCGTAGACTAGTGGCCTAAATCATTGGGCGATGGAGTCAAACATTCAAAACTAAACTTAATTGATAGACTAAAAATTTCAACTACTGAATGTTTATACTTATGGAAACAAACCATTTGGATCTTAGGACCTTCACCTCAGGCTTCAAATCCTAATGACAACTTCCTACCTCCTAAAGATATGTATACAATCATGTGAAATGTTCGCTCCAGTGTAGCCAATCAAGCAAATGATTGACTGACTTATGCTTGTATTTAGTAGAACCATACATAACGAAAAATTCTGAAAATGGAAAGTCAAACTATCCACTGTGTATTTTCTCATGATCCATAAATAGAATAAAAATCATCTCCCTTGATGGCTGCAAAAAATTAGTAAAAGTATCTTTAATAATCAGGAACATTGCCATGTCTTGAATGTCAGAGGAAATACAAGCACTCCCTTCATTTTCCAATGCAAAATATTTGTTAGAATGAAAGAAGACAATATGTTCATCAAGTTTTTCACTTGCATCAGGAAAAAGAGAAGTGTGTTCTTGAAAATATACATTTGAGGTAGCCACCTTATCAACAACAAGAATTTCCATATCCATGGGATCCAAAACAACCTGCTCTTCTTCATAATTTTTCTGCAATCCTGGGTAGCTATCACCGTGAACGATTTCACTGCCTAAAGTTTTTGTGCATGTAGTTTCATAAATATGTTCTTCATAATTTTCTTCATGGGTTGCAAATTGAGACAAGGAATGGCATGAAGGAGAATTGGAAACACTGTCTTCATCCTTGTTTTGGTTACATGGAAACTGACAATCTTGCTCTACTAGTTCTCCCTCCTGATCACAAGACTGCTGCAAATTGTAATCAACTGCAAAATATGGAACATGATTGTCATCATTGAGATCCTGCTTAGTTTCACTTTCATCCAAGGGAGAAGACACCTGCTCTTCTTGGTGATGGAAAGGGTTATCATACAAAGCCTCTAGGATCTCTTCATCCATGAACTCTTCATCACCATAAGAATTCTCTAGATTTTGAACAAAGACCTCAAAATTTTCATAGAAATCCTCAACTAATGACAAAGAAGAATGAGACTTTCTATATTTTTCAAAAAATGCTAAATGAAAATCTTTAAGAGAATAAATACTAGCAGATGGAAAAACTTCATACCAAGACTGTGCTTTTCCTTCTAAGGTTTCCATGAACATCTTCATCATACAATCTTCAGGAAATTGAACCCTCAACTTGTGTGCATGCATGTGAAATTTAATGAGATGTAGAGCAACATCCTCTCCGTCCTCATCTTTGAATATTGGGAGATAAGTTGACCAATCCACATGAGGCATCAGATTTGGAAAGTTAGGAATATGAGATCTATCCATAGGAGCATACCTGGCATTTGTTCCTGCAATTGAACCCATCTTGATTCTTGGATCCTACTGCTAGTGGAGTCTTCAGATAATGTTGAAACTTGATTTGGAGTTTCCAGGTGAATGGTTCAACATTTTTTATGTGTTCGAATGTTGTCCACCATCAATAATCAAATATAAACTATGATGATCTTTCCCAGGAAATATGAAAATGTTCGCTCCCCGACAATGACGCCACTACGTTAGCACTCTGTAAATCCCTTTAGATTGAGGAAAGGGACACAAAGGTAACCACAAGACCACTCTAGGTTAGAAACTGGTCATTTCTAATTGCAGGGGGCTCCCTCACTAGAAAAAGTTTGAACGTAAATAACATTTAAGCTCAAAGTCTATAGAGGTAACTTGGTTGAAAATGGTGGTTGGAACACTTAAGAGTGAGGACCACTATATGTGGAAATAGTTCAGATCCTAACGCAAAATATCAGTGCATACATGAAAACCTATTATAACAGAGACACGGTAGGTAAGATTTCAAGCTATAACATCTGAAGTAGTATGGTGAGAAAGTTTGAGGAAACAAAAGGATACATGGTGATATTTAATCACATGCATAGAGAATTAAACAAATTCTAAATTTTGTGACATAAATCTTGATCAAATATCAGGAAGAAAGTGGGAATGGAGCACTTAACTCATAGTGTATTCCATTATAATTTCAAAAGATAACAATCCTTTAGGACATCAAATAAGATGGATTCTGATTTTTTTTAGTAGCAACATAAGAATGAGAATGAAACAAATATATGTATTGCATAACACATGAAAAAATAATATAGAACTCAACATGCATACCACATGAATCTTTGGTTAATATGGAAAACACAACACTGATAACTTTATTGAACAAAATGAGCACACATACACTATTCTTCTCCCAAAAACGAACCCTTTTCTCTTATTTTGTTCAATTTAAATACATTAGGCCTATTGAACCATAAAAATAAGATACAATGTATCTTTCATCCACTTGAGAGGATCGAATCATCTTCAATTTAGAAACATCAATCTTTGAAAGCAAAAAACTAAGATAAAGGTAAAAATAAAACTGAAACATATTTTATGATAGTTTTATCTTATATACTTATGTGATCCCTATCCATTCCTTTTTATCCATATCACCAACATCATTCTGGATATGTATACATTTCCACATTTTCAAACTGAAATCCAAAAATTTCATCATTCTACCAACAAAAACTACGAAAATAGGCCTCAAATAAACACTTGTAGTTCCAAAATGGTAGAACCCGTGTACAAACAGAAGGAGGTTATTGTATGTGAACTTGTACTTTAAATAAAATTCCCTCATTTTCTTCAAATTCTACCCCATATCCTTAGAAAATTATGTGCAAAACAATGACTAAAACAAGAAATCTGCATAGTCCGAAAAACATGCTTTGAAGATGCATTCAAATATCCTGATCCATGACACTTGTGAAGAAAATGGAAGAGGCTATTTTTATTTTTCCTGTCCTTGAGAAAAACCTCTTTATGTTTCTCAAAATTCGCCTCGATGTGATTGGAAATGGTTCTTCAAAAGGATGACTAAAAAAAAGTATTTGTGTAGCATTAGGTAGCGAAAATAGGGGTTGTGCAACACTTGTTTACAATGGTTGTGTCTCTGCTCTATGTGTCACTTTATTTGTTGTGGACCGATCTAAAGTCTCCTATAGTGATGATGTGTCCTTTATCACTTTCTTGACTTGGCATAGGTGTAGGGAGTATGGGAAATAATTAAGGTTTACGAGTATGATGCATGTGTGAATGATTAGGTATGGGGTGTACAATGATGGTGAATGTAGGGACATATTAGTAGAAATTAGATAAGAGATTTAGAATGAAAGAGAGGGATGGGGGGGGGGGGGTATGAAAATGTATATGGGACGGGAACATATACGAAGGGGTGTATTTACGAAGGGAAATGAAATAGGGTATAGGATAGGAAAGTAAGGGGGTAAATGAAGTAATAATAAAAACACAGACCATAATTGGCAGAATATTAATGAACATACCTCATAACCAACATAACCTTAGACTACCACAAATTCATTTTGAGTGGTTCTAATCAACAAAGACTAACACATAACCACTTTGTCCTGGATTGAATTTATAAACATGAGACCTCATAACTCCCACTAGCTAAGACTTTTTCATAATTTTAAAGATGTCGAACAATCGCTTTCAGACTATGACAACATCAATAGTCATTGGATAAATTTCTACTCAAAAATTGAAAATCAATGGATAAGGCAAATACATTTGACAAAAAAAATCTATGGCCCTAGTAGTAGGTATCTAGGGCAATCAACAACATGTTGAACCACTACAAAGAACTTTTTGAGTGTATCCTTGGCCTCCTAATGGGGATAATGAGCATGGATGTAGGCCTCAAGGCCTTAAACATGTCTGGGGGAGGAAACATGAATGTTGACTCATAAATGAAGATTCTATCTATCTAGGGCAAAAAAGGATGCCTAAAAAAACTGCACATGACCACTTGAAAGTACCATTGACCAATTATTGTATATGTTAGTACTACTATGCTTTTTTTGAGTAGGAGGTATGTATCTTAGGGCCTTAGAAAAGATTTACCAATTCTCACCTCCTCCCCCTTTTCCTCTCTTATCCCACCGCCTCACACATACCTCTCATAGTATCACCTATCTCCCTTCCTTACCCATACACACTTTAAATCTTCTCACGTCCACCCCCTCTACCTCTCTTGCAACATCTCCTCATTTCCTTATCTTTTTCTCTCACATATCCCCACCTTCCCCCCACTTTTCTACCCATACCCATCCACCAAATATCTTCACTCACCTCCTCTCCCATCCCATTTAGGCTCTACAACAACTCATCTCCACCTTCCCTTAGACAACCAAATCCCCCTTTCCCCTTTACTCCATTTTACTTTTTCTCCACCCTCACCTCGTCTCCTCGTCCCTAATTTTCCCTTCATCCTGTTTCAACCCCCCCCTTGGTTCCTTCCTATTATCCTTTAAGCACACCACTCCCCCTCCACTATCCATCTTTCATTCACTTGTTCTCACATCATCTCCCTTTCCTCCTCTCTGCCCACCCCCTTATGTCCACTTCGCTTAGTTTCATCTATACCCTCTCTTCTACCTCCTCGTCCCATGCCTCCCATGCCCATCCACATTCCTCTCTTATAACCTCCTATTCCAACCGTTTATTGTATTTTCCCTCCTTTTTTCCATGCCCACCACTTTCCTTCCTTTAACCATCATCCATTTGCATCTTCTCACTTTCTTATTCCACCACATCCTCTCCTACCTCTCACCCTCCATGACCTCCTCCTCATAAATGACCAAATGAGAGAATTATTTGCCTCTAATTGGGTACATAGGAACAAATAGTATTTTTTAGCAATGGGTATGTGTCTCTATGCCTTAGACATTACTAGGGAAGGAAACATAACATTAGATCCTAAAGGAATATTCTCTCCATCTATGGCTAAGAAGGATGCCTTGAATAACGACACATTTCTTCTTGAGACAATATTTGTCCTATTAATGCCAATGTCAACATGAATAGGTGGTTTTTACAATAAGGTATGTGTCCTAGGGCCTTGGAAAATATACACTTATTCTATTACTACTTTCCCCTGTCACCCCACCCCATCATGCCCACTTCTCTTGGTCCCACCTATATGCTAGTTTCAACTATCTCCTTCCTTACCCATACACTCTTTGTTTTTCCCCTTTTCCAACCATACTCATCCATATTCCCTCTCCATTCACCTCCAATCTCAAACCATTAAACCCCCCCACCCACTTTACCATCATCTCCACCCTCCCATATCCCACCACATCATCACTCCCCCTCCACCCCACCATCTTCTCTCTATTACCCAACATATTTATTCTACCTTCATTGCCCCTTTGTTTGGTTCCTTCCTCTTGTCCTTCATTCCCACCACCCCCCTTTCGTAACCATATAAAATGAACCTTTTATCATCTCCTCCTTCTTTGTCTTTCTCACCCATGCCCTTATTTCCATCACTCTTAGTCTCACACATATCCCTTGCTTATCCCACCTCACTCATTGTTTCTCATTCCAATCTAAATTCCTTATATTATAACCTCTTCTCCCAACCCTTCAATGATTTTCCCATCTTCCCTTTGTTCCCACCATTTCCCCTCCCTACCTATAAACTCTTCTCCTATTCTCACCTCCTTATACCACCACATCTCTCCTTCCCCTCTTACCCTCCCTTTCCTCCAAAACATTCATATTTCTACCCCTCCCACTTGGGTCCTTCCTCCTTTCATTTATCTATTATGAATCTCTTCTCATCTCCTCTCCTCCTCCCTCTCAATATTGTTTCTCCCTCCCCCTTGTTTGATCCCTCCTTTCATTCATTCCCACCACTATAGATTCCCTACCCATCCCCTCTTCACCTCTTCTCGCCTCCTCCTCTTCTTCCTCTCTCACCCAACCCCTCATTGCCCCCCCACATTCCCCCTTTCCATGCACCCCATTAAACCTCTATTCCCTCTACCTCCTTATCCCAACGTATTTTTAGGCCCTAGCCTTTTTTACTCTTGGGCCCATTTCTTTGCTTGATTTCTATCTCCCTTTATGCCTAAGTATTGAGATCCATGAATAATGAAAAAATCACCACACAATACCTTTGGAGGGTAGCCTTGGTCTCTAAGACGTATTTTAGTTCCCACAAACGTTTTTGATCATTAGGTATGGGTCCTAAGGCCTTGAAATGGTTGAGGGAGGAAAAATAAGACTTAGTTGAAATAAGCCTCTATCCATTGAAAATTTTAAGGATGGAAATTTATCTTAAAGTTTATAAACCTTGGTGAATCTTACTAGTCCCTAATATGAAAGATTTAAAATTTTGATGATATTTTTGTAAACATATTCAAATTTCTAATGATTTTATATAGTATCTATAAATTTTTGGAAAATTTTAAGGTTATAATTTCATCGCATAAAATTTGGGCGTATCTTTTTAAGAAAAAATGGAAATTATTAGATCTTCTTTTTTGTTTTGTTTTGAAAAAGCATGGAAAGTTAGCCCATCTGCAAATATTATCCCATAAAATTTTCTCTACCTTTATACCTTGTTAGACCAAATATCACACTAAGAGGGGGGGGGGGGGGGGGAGGGAGGTGAATCAATTTAGTGGAAAACTTATCATTTCAGGACACTTCATCAATAAAAAATCATCTAATAGTGTACCATAACTATTTGCAACATAATAATAAAAAAATAATGCATAAAGAAGCCATCATCACATCAACACAAGAGGACAAAAGCTTTTACGTGGAAACACTTATGGGAGAAAACCACAAATTCTTTACTTCTTCTTCTTCAATTCATTTACATAGATTTGAAGGCACTGACCTACTAGAGGAACCCACTCTGAAGATATGAAAGTAACTACTTGCGATAGGCTACAATGTGATTGATGAACCAAACTCAAAATGTGCAAGCACCCACTTGTGACAGGTTACAATCTAATTGAGGCATCGACCTTAGTGGAGGCACATACCTCCTCATTAACTTCGCGTGGACCACTTTTCACAACATTTCAAATTGGATCCATATTCTCTACAAAATATAAATCTTCAAAATTTATCCTACTATTGTCATAATGTTGTCATTGACCTATCATATCCTGTTCATACCTTGTCACACCCTATTCATTAATCTAGTCACATAGAAATCTTCTTGGAATGCAATCTATCCATGTACACAACACTTGCTACAACTTGCTCATAAGCCCCCAAAACACATAAAATTGATTATGTACATAAAAAATATATAATTAAGGCTTTCCATGCCTTCAAAATTGTTCAAAACTTAATTACAATCATTGTGCTTCTTCTATAATCAAATTTGGCTTCATAATGACCCAAAAACCATAAAAAATAAAAAAATAAATTAAATGTTCAACATAATGCCACAATTTGGGTGCACTCTACAAAATGGACAAAGTTTGGCAAACATTCTATAGAAAGGCCATCATCGTTGACTTAATTATTCAAAAAAAATGTGTTTTGTTGGAAATAAAATCATTAAAAAAATCTGTTGGTTCAAACCCCTAACCTCCCAAGAATGAGACAACATGCCAATCAATTGTGCTATACAATATCTCATGCTAAGGAGGATCATCGATTCTATTTGTACTGATGTCCATGTCACCAGGACTATATCAACATGTCTGAGCCAATTAGTGTTTGACACACTTCAATTTGCATCCACGTCACAATGAGTCAGGGCCAATATAGTGCAAGCCAACCATATCCACGTTAGAGTCAAACAAAATTTGTGCCCTTTGGCACACTCCAGTTCCTATCCATTTTAGAGTGAGTTTGAACCAACATGATGCGATCCAACCATATCTACATCAAAACCAAAAAAACATTGTTCCCTTAGCCACAATCTAGTTTGTATCCATGTCACAGAGAGTTTGAGCTAATACGATGCAAGCCAACCATATCCATGTCATAACAAAACAAAATTTATGCCCTTCAACACACTACAATTTGTATCCACGTCATAGAGATTAAATGCCAATATGATGCGAGAAAACCATATCCACACTAGAACCAAGAAAAAATTATTCCCTCCATCACACTCTAGTTTGTATCCATGTCATAGAGAGTTTGAGCCAATACAATGCGAGTCAATTATATCCACGTCAGAACCAAAAAAAATTGTACCCTTCGGCATACTCAAGTTCATATCCATGTTATAGAGAGACTTAGGCAATATAGTGTGAGCCAACCATATCCACATTAGATCCAAACCAACATCATTCCCTTGACATGCTTCAAAACCAACATCATTCCCTTGACATGCTCCAAGGTTTTGATTTTGTGATCTACCAAAAAAACACATCACAGACTAGCCACAAGGGAAAATATATTTGTTATTGTCTTTGTTTTCTTCCTAGCCTATTGAACCATGAATCAAGCCATAATATATACACAATGGAGTCCTTAAATCAAGGAGTGGGTAAGCTCATAGAACCATGCCATGAAACCTAGGGGCTAAGAGCTATTATGCATTCAATTGGTGACATCATCATGGTGTTGTATATGCCATGTGGCTCATTTCGATTTGGCCACGTGTCATCCAAATTCACTCTTATTCGTTGACCAAACAACCCTGTTGGCATGCCATGTGGTAGGGTGTCGCATAATCCATTATGCCATGTCAACCTTCACTACCACGTGGACTTATCATGAGACGCCACGTATCTTGGTACTACCACTCATATCTACCACTTGTACATCCATTGAATTCCTACCAAATGTCAATATTTGATTGGTCTGGTGAGAGTGGATAAATGGCATGCATCTATGTTCATCATCCACCATTCATATTTTTTTATCATTGTTAGATTAACCGAAAGATGCATGTTACTTAATTGTGTTAAATAGTGCACAAGGTTGCACATCAAAAGCCATTGATTGATTTGCCAACATTAGATCCATTTTAAACATGTGTAATCTTTAACTAATTTGGTGACTTTTACATAAATTTAGTGTTTTTGGTCCTTATTACCATTTGTTATCACCAAAAAATTGATCATCTAGCCTAATTTACTAGATGGATCGAAGTATACGATGTAAAGCCATTTTTACCCTAAGAAAATTGCTTTCACTGTGAGAAATTACCTAATAAACCACCTTTATTAAGTAATTTATAGTTAAACCCATGAAGAATAATTAAATAAATCATTATTTATTTGATTTTCTTCTAGGAATAATTAATTTAACCACTGTTTTATTATTACTCCTTGTTAAATTTGACCCAATCATGAAAAATAAACAGATAAATCATTATTTATCTATTTTTCTCTAAGAATAATCAATTAATTATTATTCTTTGTTAAATTTTACTAAATCCGTTAGGAATAATTAAATAAATCCTTATTTGTTTATTATTCCTTAACTAATTCATTGAGGTGATAAATAAATCATTTATTTATTTATTATTTCTAAATAAAAGTTTAAATACTTTTTCCCTCCTAAACAAATATATTAAAATATTCCAAGTAATTATTCCAAGAATAGGATCAACAATATTTTATTATTGCTAATTATTCGAGGATAACTCAATATTTTGTTATAAATAGAAGGGTTTTCCATTCATTATTCACTTTTGATTATTTTCATTGTTGCACTCACTGTTGTAACTCTTATTATTTTCATCGTCGCACAACGTATTTTTACTGGGTTTATGCATTATAGAGGAGGGAGACTCTACAAAAGTTGAAGACGCGTTTGGGGATAGCCAAGAACCCATCCCATAGAGGGGTACTGGTAGCATTTATTTGTTCTCTTCACAGGTGTTATTATAAAATTATTCTTTACATATCTAGTTTCCATTCGATGATTGGAGTTATTAATGTTTCTTTTGCCGTTTAACTATGATTGTGGCATAGATATGGACTTTGGCAGGTTTTGTTTCTATTAGTTGCTGCAGATCTATAATGTTTAGCATTCATTTATATTGTTGAGATTGTGTGTCATCCACAATCTTAAGTGGGTTCTTTTCGTACATCAATGAGAAGAAAACACTACAAGAAATTAGTGACTCCATTGGGTTTTATACTTCAGATCCATAAACCTGGGTGACCTTTGGCATTCAGCTTAGGGTTTCTTCTTTTTTCAATTCTATTAATGTTTCCTAGTTTTTTAACCCTAGGTCTGATAAATTTCTAACTTTCGCAAGATTTCTGGTCGTTTCCGCAGGTCACAAGAATCAACCACGACAAATGTGACACTTTTTTTTTTGAAATTTGCAAATCGGGATCCTCAAAACAAAAATCATAGTTTTTAGCCAAAAAAGTGGGATTTGGGCTTCAGAGCGCATCTTTCAGCCCAAAATGTGCGATTTCAATAGAAAATAGGTAAGTACCTGTGATTTCTGGGTTTTATGGTTTTTCTCAGATCTGTTTTTAAGTTTTGCTGAGAGTTGTCTGTTGGGTGTCTGACCTCTGTCTCATCTCTCTTAGGCCTCGATCCACTCTGATTTACTCATCGAAGTTGAATTTAGCCTCCCCTAGGGCCTCTAGTACACTTTCACATTTTTAGGAGGAGATTAGTTGAGTGAGAAGTTGAGTTTCTGCAACACTTTCAGCCACATTTTCCAGATCTGTAATCTTTTGTTTCAGATTTGATAAGATAGGTTGCTACCATCCATAGTTTCACATTTAAACTTGTTTGGTCATTCCCTTAGGGTCCCATCGGTTGCCCTAGGTGTTTCACCCATCTTCCTATCTTTTTGCAGCAATCTTCCCCTCTAATTTTTTGCTATTGCTGCACCACTTTCTAGTAGCTTAGAGTCACTTGATCCTAGTCACACTGACATTCATATCTCTTGAACATTTTAATGTATTTCCCATAGGTTTAGCCACCAAGAAGTATAGTGTTTGCAAATCCAGTTTGGGTGGGGTTTAGTTAATTGTTTTGTCGTTCATTTTTTGTTATTTATTTCAGTTATTTGTAGCAAGCTATTTTCTTTTTTACAAACATGATCTGGGCTTAATCAATTAATACACTTGCACACTTAAGCACACATTAAGCGAAGGGCGCTTGGTTTACACTGCCAAGCCAAGACTTAACATAATAAATTTATCTCCCCACATCAGAGAGAAAAGATATATTGTTGATCTCCCTTCACCATTTCCATGTTCCATGTGTCCTTCCATCATTGTACCACTAAGGTGTGTGTTGTGGAGACTATTAGGCATTCACCCATAGTTTTTGCTTGGGCGTATTACTCCTCCCCATCAAGTTCGAGTTCATAGCCCTCCGAGTCCCCATACAGACTCTTCTCTTGATTCCGAGCCTCCTCCACCGCATATCATCACCATGTCTAGACCCACAGCTATTGCAAGAACCCAACCTAGTGGTGGCTTCGGTTCTACACCAGTGGTCACATTAGGCAAAACAGTCTCAGTAACCGTTCCGACAACCCCCGTGCTCCCCTTTATGTCTAGGTTAAGTCTACTAGATCTTAACTAGTTGATAAACAACCCCATACACCATGATGCTGGTTGGCCCTCTATGCCGACTAAGATTCCCTTAGAGATCCCAAAGTTCGAGGGTATCACTGGAGAGGATCCTACCAACCATGTTCGATCCTTCCACATGTGTTGTTCCTCTAACTCCACAACCGATGACTCCATTCATCTTCAGCTCTTCCAACGCACACACACTGGAGATGCTGCAAAATGGTATGTAGACTAGCCCTCCGCCTCTCATTCCATTTTCACGACGCTTGCTAAAGCATTCCTTTCATATTTCTAGTTACCTCTCTGGTATGACATTGGTATTGAGATATTGACCACATTTTGTTAGTCCTCTATCACTCGCCTTTCTGACCATGTTCAAGAGTGGCGTCAAAGGAGGAGCACATGTTGTGCCCCGTCTTTCGAAGACCGTGTCTATCTAGATTTGTTTCTTAAGAGCCTTTTATCCCCCATCGGGAAAGAATCGAGGAAGAATCTCTCCAAACCATGTTGAGATATGATCTGATTTATGCAAAATCCAGTTATGTCTCTATCTTCATTCTAGACTTCCTTCGTCCTAGAAGTGCCAATGCACCGGGGACATCTCACGCTGTCGACAGTATCCTTGGATCCCTTTCACACTCTTCACCATATTCTCAACATAGTTATGGCTATTCGCAAGGGGGCAACATTTCTTCCAGCATTTATGCCCCTCCTACCAGCAACATGTTTCGTGGGCCCCAACCCATCTACCAAACTGTTGCTCCTTCTTATGCATAGCCAGGTGCTCCAGCCCCTCAAGCATTAGCACTGCAGCATCCCATGCATCCTCAGCCCCAGTAGCCATCGCCCCCTCTGGGCTAGGTGTTTGCTCAGTAGACTGATACCAATCCCCAAAATTCGAAGGAAAAAAATAAGGGTAAGGGTAACAAGGGTAACCAGGGTAACCAAGGTAACCAGCTTAGTGAACCCTTGGGGAACCAACCTAACACCAACAAACCAGCAACAGGGCGGCCTACCTAAGCAGAACAAGGCTATTTGTACAAATAAGCCTTGTGCATGTTGTGGTGTACATAGCCACTATACACATGAGTGTCCTCTTTTAACCCAGATGCGCCAAATGTGGGAAGCTCAAGAAACATCTAGAGGTCAAAAATTGCCTCATAATCCTGTGCCACCTCAATCGACCATGCTCACAAATCCTATCCCTCAGTAGGGATTTGTTACTGCCCAACCAAATCCAGGTCAAGTAGCCCACCTCCCCCAACCTTCTGGTCTCGGTGACTATGAGATCCTTTTGATGAACTTTGATGAGGTTAACCCCTCCAATATCAACCTAAAAACTAGGTCGTGCCAATATGAAAAGCCCTCCACTTCGTCTGCTACAGAGTCCAAAACCAAAGTATCTGCTGAGCCTCTTACAACACCAAATGGTCCTTTATAGATCCCTCAACCTAAATTTGAGGCCATTCCAAAGGTCCCAAAGGGACCATTACATCGTAATGCGAATTTTAACATAGCTGCCCATACATATAGTATAGTAGACGACTTGGCGCAATCACCTGCCGCCATGTCGACACTGGAAGTCCTCCAGTCATTCCCTTCCCAAAAGAAAGCTCTACTAACTACCTTGGGTGCAGTGGATCCTTCCGATGATCATTTGATTGTTTTCCTGGTTGATACATCAGATCACCCTCCATTACCTTCATTAGTTGCTTTCCAAATACCAGTTAGAATCCATAATGCCATCATCTCTAGATGCATTATTGTTGAAGGCACATCCACCAGTGTGATGTCTGCTGCTGTTTGGAAACAACTAAAAGTACCTGAGTTGTCCCCCTCCACCATCACTTTGCGTGCTTGGGATTGGCACTTCTCCCAACACCTCGACATGTACTGTAATTATCTAGTGACTCTTGCAGGTAAGACTGTCCATGTCAATATCGAAGTCATCGATGCCCCTTTGGATTACAACATTCTCTTAGGTCATAGTTACACATATGCTATGTCAGCCGCCGCATCTGCGGTGTTCCGTAAGATGTGCTTCCCGCATGAAGGGAAGATCATTACCATTGATCAGTTGATTTACTACGAGCCGACATCCATGACCTCCCACAAGTCCATCATCTCGTCGACATCTTCCAACTAGTCTGCAACTCCTACCATCAGTATTTCACTTGGATTTTATAAAGACTCCTCCTTGTTGGGTGTTTTCCCTGGACCCCCCTCCCATATTAGAGGTTAATTCTATGAGCATTTATATGATACAAGCATCATCCTTGAGTTCCTCGCAGGCAAACCTTTCTGAAATTTCTGCGTGCACTTCTGTCGAACCTCTTTCGATAGAATCCCAAGTCTCAACATCCATAGATCCTCCATCTACCAGTCCGTCGTCGACCATTTCAGATGATGTGTATGTGAACCTTCTTTCTTAGGTTGATGCACCAGGTAATGCTGCTGCATCATGTAGTCAGTCTTCCTCCCATTCACCCATCTTCCATTCCAATGATAACATCATGGAATTTATATATACCCTTGATTACCCTTGGGATGGTATGCACCACCGTGCGTACTTCCTACCACAACAGTCCCATGACCAGTATGATGTGGAATCAAAAGACTTCATCCACGGTGAAGTTAATTGGTTTCAAAATCCCATACCTACCCCAGACGCTTTCGAAGAAGGGAACATGGCCAACATCTCTCTTACTATCAAAATCAATATTTCAGATAAACCAGGGGTCAAAGAAAACATTACCTTGGGGGCACAGTGCACCCCAGAAGAAGTTGAAGCATACACCACGCTCTTCAAAGAATTCTGTGATGTTTTCAGCTGGTCATATTCTGACATGCCCGAACTTGATCCCACCATTGTTGAACATCATATCGACACATGGCCTGATGCGACTCTTGTTTGGCAGAAGTTGAGACCCATCCACCCTTCTTGATGTGAGGCCGTAAAAGTTGAAATCGACAATATCAGTAGGCTGATTTCATCTATCCCATTGAGTATACCACATGGGTATCCAAATCGGTTCCTGTTCTCAAGAAGCAAGGCATCATTGTGTCTGCACGAATTTTCGTGACCTGAAAAAAGCTTGTCCCAAAGACAACTTTCCCACACCATTTATTGACCAGATCATTAATGAGTGTGTGGGGCACGAGGTTCTATCCTTTATGGGTGGATTCTATGGGTACAACTAGGTCAGTTTCTGTTGTGCCAATCAGTTAAAGACATCGTTCATTACTCCGTGGGGAGCCTTTGCATATCGGGTCATGCCATTCGGTTTAAAAAATGATGGAGCCACATTTCAGTGGGCCATGTCATACTGATTTCATGACTTGGCACACCTTATCCCTGCTTACCTTGACAATCTCACCACTCGTTTGAGGTCTCAGGTGCAACATATTAATGATTTGCGCACCATTTTTCTCTGATGTCGCAAGTATAACATTCATCTTAATCCATTGAAACGTGTCTTTTGTGTTCATGTTGGCCATCTATTAGGCTTCACTATGTCGAAAGACGATATCACTCTTGACCCATTGAAAGTTCAAGCCATTCTTGAACTACCACCTTCCCGTACCTTGTGCCAGTTACAAAGCCTTCAAGGTAAAGCCAAATTCCTTCACAAGTTTGTGCTTGATTATGTGACCACCGTGCATGGGTCTCTCAGATTCCTATGCTCCACCATTCCATTTGTTTGGATGACCATGATCAACATTATTTTGATGCCATAAAGCATGCTTTCACTTCCACACCCTTGATTAGACATCCCGACTTCACCAAGGACTTCATCTTATACATCTGAGCTTCTGCCCATTCAGGCACTGGGGTTCTTATTCAAGAAGATGAGGATTAGAATGAACATGTTATCTGTTATGTTAGTAAGAACTTAGCAGGTCCCCTTGTGAACTACTCCCATGAAGAGAAGTTGGCACTGGCTTTCATGTTTTCTGTCCAAAAGCCTTGTCACTATATCCTCATGCGTACCACCAGGGTCATAACAAACTCCAACCCCATGACCTTTCAATTGAGTCGGAAGATCATCAACGGGAAGTATGCACGTTGGATCGTCATCCTCCAAGAATTTGATCTTGATTTTGTTACACCTAAGAGTAAGAAAGGTTTGGCCCTCACTGAACTCATTTCTGAATTACCCATTGGTGCACATGATTTTCCCGTTAACAACGAACTCCCAGATGAACACTTGTCTGTCATCACTTAAGATGATCTGTGGTATGGAGATATTATCACATATTTCTGAACCCAAAAGTTCGCCCCCCATTTTACCTGGGATGATCGATGACGAATTCGACACAAAACCCCTCACTACCTCCTCATCGGTGATGAAATCTATCATCATGGTGTGGATTTTATCCTTCGTTGTTTCTCACCCATATTGAAGCAGAGCAAGTGATAAGTTCCCGTTATAGCGACCATGCCAATGTTCAATAACATAGTGGCTACCGTAGCCCTTTTCTTCTTTAACCATGTTATCGCTCAATTTGGAGTTCCGAAACAATTGGTCTCTGACCATGGCCGACATTTTGAAGATGAGGTATGGCGTGAATTATCCTCACTGTTGGGTTTCCAGTACTAGTATTCATCGTATTATTACCCCCAAGGTAATGGCCAAGTTGAAGTAGTCAACAAGATTCTCAAGACAATGCTTCAGCTTACGGTGAATAAGCATAAGACCAACTGGCACCTTATGCTCTTCCCAGCTTTGTGGGCCTATAGAAATTCTGTTAAAAATGCCACTAGGTTTAGTCCTTTCCACCTTGTCTTTGATGAGGAGGCAATATTACCAATCGAGTGTGAGATCCCTTCCCTCCACCTAGCTATCGAACTTCTCCCCGACACCCAACCATTAGAACAAAGACTTGTCATGCTTGAACGCATCTCTGAAGGCCGTCGTGTTGCTTTGAAAACCATTGAAGTGGCCAAGAAGTGAACCAAATCTCAATATGACCGAAAATTCAACCCTCATGCCTTTCACGAAGGTGATATTGTTCTGGTGTATGACCAGGCCCATGATACCCTGGGGCATGGGAAGTTTGAATCATTATGGATAGGACCTTACATCACCCATAAGGACTTAAGTAAGGGGCATATCTCCTAGAGAATTTCGAAGGCCAATTGCTTCCCAATCCTCGGAATGCACTCTACCTCAATAAATTTTACCCATATCATTTCTCATTGACTTGTGCGTATTTATTTCTATCTTGCATTTAGGTAAGTTGCATCACTTCATTTGATGATTTGACACTTCACTAGGAAGTCATTTTTCGAAGAAAGGTCACTTTGTCACCTCTCAAAATCGAATTTCTTCATAAAGAACACTTGTACTCTGAGGTCCACCTCCTCTTAATACTTTTCATTCCATATGTTGACTTTTGTCATAAGTAACCATCATTTACTCATGTTTTCATGATCCCCATTGGGCCTAGTCTGTGTGGCAGCGTCATTGAGTCACCCTTGCATTCTTGGATTCTATTTCATGTCCCATCATATCATGTGATAGTATTCCATCCTTATTTGCATATTGTTCATCCCGTGTTGCCCATTTTGGCCTCTAGTCATACTATCCTCATCCCCTCCAGAGTTGAGTCAGTTGCTGCTAGGTCAACCATGCACTTTATGCTTTGACAAGGGTAGTCGTATGTTTTTCCCTCAGTCCCACTTTTTCCATTATCCCTGGTGTTAGTCCATCAATCACATTACTATTTTCCCTCGTGCTTTAGTTGAAGATATTTCCTCATCTATCGCGAGCCCTATTCTGTCAACATCAGCTCATTTATTCCAGAAGAACGACCTAGAGGGAAGTGTATCTTGGTTCCATCTTCCATTATTGTTCGACACCTTGGATCAACCAGAGGGTCTCATTATTTCCCTTTGACTTGGCCATTTCATGTTCATGATCCATACACTTGATGGTCGAGTGATGCAGCAGATTGTACTAGTGATTCCCAGGTGTGTGTGAGATGTTTTAGGCCTCATGAGGGGGTGGACCTATAGGTAGCCCCTCACATTCATAGACACATACCTACTATGCTACAACCTCAAATGCAGTTCCACAAAGTTGATGGGTTCGGTGCCTACCGATCGTAGTTTCCATAAATGATGTCCCCTTCAGATGATCCGTTCATTTTCGCAGAGCCCTTCCTTGTTCAACAGAGCTTCTCTGGTTGTTATACCCTCCCTCCCACTCATTTCTTGAGGGAAGGGGCTTTGTATCTCATGTACTCAGATATTATTGTATTCAATCCTGGCTCACATTTTTGCCAAGTGCACTATATATATGGGACACATTGTATTATTTTCTGGCTATGTTATGCCAGCATGTCATGTACCATTCAACATGTACTTTATTGCTCAGTTTCATATTTCTTGGCGAACCATTATCTTTTTACTAAGTTATCTCGATGGGTATGGGTATGCCTCCCCCGCCTCATTGAGGTCCGGTACCACAACATAAAAGGAGACTTGCACTAGTCTCGCCCCCTCTGTCACTATCCTCTCTCAGATTCAACTTCATTTGTCTCTCTCTCTCTCCTTGAATCACTTGTGTTGTCTAAGTGATTATGTCTTTCCAACGTACTTCAGTCATACTTTTTTCTCCTAACACTCATACAATGGGGGGAAATATGTTATCACCAAAAAATTGATCATCTAGCCTACTTTACTAGATGGATCGAAGTATACCATGTAAAGCCAATTTTACCATAGCAAAATTTCTTTCACTGTGAGAAATTACCTAATAAACCACCTTTATTAAGTAATTTATAGTTAAACCCATGAATAATAGTTAAATAAATCATTATTTATTTGATCTTTTTCTAGAATTAGTTAATTTAACCACTATTTTATTATTATTCCTTGTCAAATTTGACCCAATCATGAAAAATAAACAAATAAATAATTATTTATCTTATTTTTCTCTAAGAATAATTAATTAATTATTATTCTTTGTTAAATTTGACTAAATCTTATAGGAATAATTAAATAAATCCTTATTTGTTTATTATTTCTTAACTAATTCATTGAGTTGATAAATAAATCATTTATTTATTTATTATTTCTAAATAAAAGTTTAAATAATTTTTCCTCCTAAACAAATATAATAAAATATTCCAAGTGGTTATTCCAAGAATCGGATCAATAATATTTTATTATTTCTCATTATTTGAGGATAACCCAATATTTTGTTATAAATAGAAGGGGTTTCCATTCATTATTCACTTTTGACTATTTTCATTGTTGCACTCACGATTGTAACTTTGATTATTTTCATTGTTGCACACCATATTTTTGCTAGGTTTACGCATTATAGAGGAGAGAGACTCTACAGAAGCTGAAGACATTTGAGGATAGCCAAGAACCCATCCCATAGAGGGGGATTGGTAACATTTATCTGTTCTCTTCACAGGTGTTATTATAAAATTATTCTTTACATATCTGGTTTCCATTGGATGATTGGAGTTATTACTCTTTCTTTTGCTATTTAACTATGGTTGTGGCATAGATCTAGACTTTGGCAGGTTTTGTTTCTATCAGTTGTTGCAAATCTACAATGTTTAGCAGCCATTTATATTGTTGAGATTGTTTGTCATCCAAAATATTAAGTGGGTTCTTTTTGTACATCATTGAGAAGAAAACACTACAACACCATTGCCAACTTTAATAGGTCATAACTTCTCATTTCGGAGGATTTTTTCCAATTGAGATGTATCATTGGAAAGGTCTTAGAGAGGACTATCCAACAATATCATCCATAGAATCATTATGACATCACATCTATGACAAAATCTCAGTAAAATTAAAACCTCTTTGACTTCACTTGATGAGGTCAAACTATAATATTGATTCATAAATAACATTGATGCTTCTTGAGGCATCCCCTTTGAAATCAATGAAACTTGTTGTCGTCAATGAGAACACTATATGGAACAATCTACTCCTTTTTAATTGATTGTAACACCACCAAACATTAATGGTCATTTATGGCAATGAATTGAACTCCCCTTGACATGTTCTTGGGGACTCCCCCTGGTTACCTACAAGGATGCTTCCTTCCTTCTTGTCTATGACTTTAATGCCTTGTCTAGATTCTACCCCCCAATGTATTCCTTATCAATATTTGTCAATGTATGCCTTCTATCACTCCTAGACATTAAAGGAAAAATGACATATTTTCCTACCAATGCTTGCATGATTGTGTGTGGACATAATCAAGTTATAAATAGAGCTCCCCCTAAGACCGTGGCTACTTATGCTCTCCATATGTGCCTGAAATTTCCTATGGACCTAATGGCACCTTCCCTTGGGACCATGCTTCATTTTTATAATATACATCTTCCTCTTGTCATAAGATGGAGGACAATTGTTTGTGACTTTGGCTGAGATTAGTGAAATAGTCCTTCCAGTGAGGAATAGACCACTCCCATCCTTAGATTGAGAAATATTCCTTCTAGTGAGGAAGATACCACTCATATCCTTAGTATAAGGAATATTCCTTCCCATAAGGAAGAGACCACTCCCATCCTTAGTCTAAGATATTCAAAACTTTCCCTTAGTAGAGTGTTGCAACTAAATCTGCAAGGAGTTGCTGCTCCGTGATCTTGTGTCCAAATCATATCACCAGATAAAGAAAGACAATTCTAATGAAACAATAGAGCGGTCCCAATCCCAAATGTTCAATCATGCAACAAGAAGTTAGATCTATGTTATAAAGAAAAGATATCACACAGAACCCTCACATGTCAGGGAAGGGTTTTGAGTTCGATGCAGATCTTGAACTCCACTTGAGCGATCCAACACGTTTGCACCAGATCTCTATCCTTGCACACAATCACAACCAAACAAAGCTGAAAGGTGATCTTCCTAGGAATATCGTTAGATCAAAAGCAATAGATACAACTATATAACATGCTAAACACAAATTCATGTAAGGAAGGGAACATATGTTTCAATTAATTATGACAAATCAATAAAATGCTATATCTTCATTTGCAAGCTTCCTCTCCACAATCCAATAGAGTTTCCCCACTATGCTCAAGAAATGAGTATGAAGAGTAGTAGACTAATGGTAAAAGACCTCGTAAGCTTACTCTAGCAAAAAAATAGCAGCATAGGCTCACGATCAAGCTATCAAGACTAACTCTCCAAAAAATAGCTGACCCTCTCAAATGGTCCAGTATAAGTAGAAAGAAAAGAGGTTCGAGGAGGATGTATCTCGATGCTCTGGACAAAGAGAAATCATAGAAACTTCTAACTGATAAGCCCTGGCCAACTCGAATAGATGAAAACTCAAACTGATCCCCTAGGGACTAAGGCACTCTAGAATTCATCTCTGGACACTTGCACTGAAAGAGGGAAAAAAGTCCTTGGACACTCTCATAGAGAAGGCTTGAGAGCGATTGAGAGGCTTTGGACGCTCCCATAGGCTATTGTGCCAACATCGAGGGGTCAAACTAGAGAAAAAGGAGTCCTGGGTCTAGAAAAAATTTAATCAGAAATTAGTATTGAGGGTCACTGACCCAGGGGGTAAAATAAACTGATAGCAGAAGCCCCCCCAATGTATGAGGTAAGAAGAGAATTTGATGACCAAAATACATTATGATAAAACTCAGAGGTCAAAATGGGAGTGAGGAAACAAAGTCAGTGTTACAGATCAGAAAAGTGTTGGAGCTGAAGTCTCATATGTGCTAATAACATCCCTAAGGCAGGCATACCCATGCTAGGTTATAAATAGATATAAAACATGGATGCCATAAAATACACTGTGGATCCATGACATGAAATGCTAGAACATGGCCACGAAAGACATACACAATGGATACATGTGATTGAACAAATGGAGCATAGCCACTAACAAATATAATTACAGATCTATGTCACAATGTACATCAGTAGGACTATGGACACAGGACCTACAAATAAGTGTTTCAAGATAGTCCTAAAAGTACATGAATGATACATAACTCCAACGCAGCCTGTGAATGATGCCATATAAGAGTGAGATGTTCCTAACCCAGGGTCTTCGACATAACCCTGATGGTATGAATCTAAACCATGCAAATATATGAGCTGATGTAGAGCATGGTAGAAACCGCCTGATTACCAGCTAATGAGGTAAATCAATAACAGGTGCGAGGGAATCCACTAATGAGGAAAATGGACCCTAAGGTACCTAGTACAATCCAGTAAGTGTGAATAGATGAGATGATGTCAAACACCAGTGAACTAGACCAGTTAGGAGCCAATGATGTAAACCCACTCTTGATCGTGAGGAAGCTTGCCACTGGGGTCTCCAAGATGCAAGGTACTACTGGTTCCTAGATCAAGCTCCTAGATAATGAGATGAAGTCGACAGGAGAAGATATGTTGAAGGAGGGCCTTGATGTATCCCCCATAAATTGACATAGAATAGACCAGGATGATGTGAGGAATGGATGAAGTCATGAAGCGATGAAGTAAAACTAACACATGGATGACTTACTCAAAAAAGCCAATATGCTACCGCAGATGGTTGACATAGGCTGAGACTGCCCTTGAAAAGTTAGTGGAATGAAACAAGAGTGACTTGAGAGAATGACTAATGAGCACCATGTGATATCATGCAACAACGTAGGAGGCATTGAAGCATTCTCCATATGACTGGAATAGTAACCAACCGAAGGAGTAAAGAGATTCATATGGATTATATGGCTCCTAGGAAATATAAAACCCAATGGTGAAATAATGAAACACACAGGTGCCATGTTCAAGGGTGACACAAAGGACACTACCATTTGATGACTAATGGAAATAAATATTCCCTCCCTTCTCCTTTTATAAGTTTTCTTTTCATAAATTTGTCCCCCACGCATGAAAAAGAGATAAAAGTATATAAGGGAGAACCTCCTAGATGAAGTAGAATAGGGCATTCCTTTTTCGTAACTAGTCTATCCCAACCTAGAAAAGGGTTATACTTATACTTGGTAGATGACATTTCAGGTACTTTAATGAGTGTGAAGTAGACAAGTTCACTTAGCAATATTTTCTAAATTAAGGAGTCTGAAAAGAGCTTAAAGAAAACTCCTCTTGGAGGAACAAGTGGTATAGAGGGTAGCAACTGGTTCCAGTAATTTTGGAACTTCTCATGACATATGGAGGACAAGGCACTGGATAATAGGACCGGTCATTGTAGCAGTTACTCCAAGAAAGGGTAAACACCAAGTGAAAGCAAATAATATGCCAAGCAACTGAAGACGATGGATAAAAGAAACCAAGGCCCAGTCTTCAAAAAAGGGCTGGTAAATAGTGGAAATCACAAGGGACAAAAATGGTGGAATCCTCTTGGGGTATAACCAAAAAAGAGATGAGAAGAGTACATGAGGCTCAGATTCTTGGTCATGGTGGGTCATAGGGAGGGATTCTGAAAAATATTAAAAAATGATTGGATGGACACCAAAATGGAAAAAAGGTGCTAACTAGGGTATCCATGAGCAGGTAAGCTCGACTAGCAAGCTACAACATGCATAAATGAAGTGGTGAAAGTTGCAACTTGACGGGGTCAGACCTATGGCATAAATATGGCATTGGCGATCAAAATGAAATGAAGATGGTGTGGATGACCTACTCCTATATGCCATGTTCCAGATAAACGCACCTAAGGTCCAATGGATGTCACAATAGAAACACCACCCTATCCTGTAAAAACCATCCAGAAAGACTAGACCCATTATTAAATCACATATGGAAGAAACAAACATGGAGGAGGTAAAGCCAAGATCATGTGTTTTTTGGTTTTTTGAGTTTTATAATTTTTTTGGACTTTGGCATAAATAAGGCATGACAAATACTCACATCACACACCAAAAAAAATAGATAAAGCATCACACTCGTATGTAAAATATGTACAAGCGAACCACAGTCCAATAGGTAATGCTAAAGTGTACCCACAGTTGAGCACATGCCAAGGGTTTATATACGAGAACTCATGAGAGGAAAAGACCATATGTTTTCCAATGTGTGGCCATTCCAAAGGAATTCAAACTGCGTAATCCAGAAAGGTTGACCATGCCAGGGACAATCTAACATAGTCGCACTCTTGAAATCAACCTAAGGACATAAGGGAGGATCAAGACATAAAGTAGGTATAAGACTCTCATCAATAGGTGGTAAGGAGCTAGACAATTCACCAACTATTTTGGTAGTATAATCCCAAGACTTGACTCAATCCATGGGGGGGAATTCCAAGGAACACTGGAAGGTGACCTCTAAGTCAGTTCAAGATTTAAAGAGCTAGACTCTACTTGTTCCACATTAGGGAGATTAGAGGCTTGAAGAGGTATAACCTTCCTAGGATGATCAATATGTGAATCCATGACCTCCAAAATGGATTTTTGAGAAGAAGACTCATCGTTAATGGAGTCATGTGGAGAAAGCAGAGTGACGTCCCATGTGGGCAAAGGAACCTGGTCATATTCCATATTGTGATGGAGTTTCTGACCAGTGTCAGGAGGTACTAATGGGACTACTGGAGAGGCAATATATTCCACAATAGGTGGTAGAGGATTGTTGCTAGCTTGATCAACTTTCATAGGAATAAGCAACACCACCCAAGGATTAGGAGGTTTATGGGTTCCACAGGTGTTAGAAGAGATCATATGCATAGGAGATTTAGAAGAGGGCGAAGGAATGTTGGGCAGTGGTAATTGAGGAAACACCCCAATAAGAGATGAGCTTTTGAACAAGCTCACGCTAACACTCTGATATTGACGAGGGTGATTTCCAACAAGTGGTACAAAATTCCCATGGTGGAAATCTGGGCTGATGACACATAATAGTCGAGCTGATCGATAGTGACAAATTTTCCTTCATGAGGAAAGAAAAGTAAATGGAAGATAGATGAGATGACTATGGTCATTAAATAAAACCAACTACGACCAAGAAATGGTTTGTAATCTAACATGGTGTTGAAAACTTCAACGTCAACATATACAATTTTCCCTCCTAACTCAATGGAAAAATTGGGAAGAACCCCCTTAGGTACAAAGTTATGTCTATCAAAATCTTAGAGAGTCATGTTGGGCGTGGCAAGCATCGGAGAGCCAAGATCCTTCCAACACGATATAAACATAACACATGTGGAAGAGCCTTCATCCAACAAAGTGCGATGAATAGTCTGATGGAAAATATGCATAATGATTTGAAAAACAATCTGATGGGAAAGATGAGGAGCGATTTTGTCAGCGTTAAAAGCGATGAGACTAGATTCAAACATGATAACTCCATCGTTGGTAGACAAAAAATATTTGTGCTACTAAGGCCAACTTTGCAATACCTCTAAGGCAGACATGGCACAAGGAGCCTAGGTGAGATCTTGAACAATACTGTAATGTTGAGTGGCCCTAGCAGAAGGATTATGTGTTGTCTTCCAGGGAACACGCTTGGGGGGACGATAAATAGGTTCCACATGCTTATCCAAAGTGAGATGTCCAGTGGAAGGTAGTGAAGCTGATGAGTCCTTAGAAGGATAACTTGACTCAGGAACATAATAAGATTTGGCTTGCGTAGTCACGTTGACATCTTTCTTGCACATGAAGACGGATGAAATATGAGGAGGATGGGAAGATGACCCCTCATTTCCCCCTTGCCGGGGTCGAGGAGTTCAAGCAAACATATGTTGCTGGGGTTGTATAGGGAACGGATGAGTCAAAACGACAGGCTATTGAGTAGATGGTGGTGAAAGAAGCCTATGGAATTCATCAATTTGAGGGAATTTGTGAGTAAGGTGGTCACCTTGAAAATTTTTATAGGGGAACTTGACTTTACGATGACATTCATTAGTGTGCCCTCCCTAACTTTGAGGGTTTTTTTGGGACTCTTGATAATTTTGATTCTTTTGTTTATTTCTCTTTTTATTCTTTTTACCGCCATATAGTTGGTTGTTCTTCAGTTGAGTGGACTTCACCGTTAGAACATCGGTGCACTGTTGAGGGGTTGCTTTAGCAGAGCTAGACACACTTGTTGGGGCTTCACATGTTACAATCAATTGCCCAAGTTGGGAAACAAGTTGGCTCATGGAATCAGAAACAGACCTGACCACGTCGTTGACATGTGGGCTAGGAACAGGTTTTGGAGGATCAATGGAAGGCCTAGGGGCATAAGATAACACTTGTTAGAGTGTACCTGAATAGATAAGATCCAACTATTGGGCAGCTAAAATGGCTTGTTCTTTGGTAATAACTCAAAACATAGACACATCAAATTCAATATGAGGTGAGAGAGATTGGATGAACCATTTACATAATATCTCATCAAGTAACTTGGTTTTCACTAACATCTTGCAAGGGCGCCACTCATGAATATGATAAAAATTAATGTGGCATCATCTTGCTTGAAATTAGATAAGAGGTCAGAGTCGATGTCATATCAAGTAGGTAATTGTAAATGTGTCAAAAATGTTTGAGCTAGGGAGGTAAAGTCACCTTAGGATGTAGTATCTAACTCGATGTAACACTTTGCAACATCCCCAATCAATGTACATTGGAATAAAAAAGTTTAATAGAATCATCCACCAAAGAATTGGACGAGCACCATAAATGATAAGTCCTAATGTGTGTGGATGATCCGAATTGGATCCATAAAGAACTGTCCAAAGAACCATGACTGTATCAGGTCGGGACAAACTCCTAAAAATTCAAAAACAACGATCAAAAACACCCTAAACCAATGGAAATGGCAGCCAGCGTGGAATGACGAGGACCTCGGTCAAAGTGCAATGACCAAGGACCATGGAGATTGTGTAGGAGGCGGAATTAGTCCCTGGGAGGCTCGGATTGGGAAATGGAAGTGATTTTTGATGCGCGATTAGCGCTTAGTTGGGTGAAAAGGGCTGAAATGGGGAAGCCTTGAGCACCTGATCGCGTGGAGAGCCGGAGAACCGTAGGGAAAAAAGCGAAAAAGCGCTAAAGGACAAGGCGGGACCCATGCTCCTCAAAACCGGTGGTATTGATTGGGGTGCCCTTAAATGGTAAGCGGTTTTGGATGAAATTGGAGCGATCCCACTCAAAGATCGATGCGTGGTAAGTGGAGGAGAGAGAAAACAACTGTTGATTGTGCGCTAAAGGTCGAGCAAGTCAACCACACAAAAAGTGCATATGGCGTTAGATATGAAGGCCCCAGATTGAACACCTGAGATCACGCCTGATGGGGAAGTGGAATCGACGAAGGATTAAGACGCGTTTAAGAAGGATGTGAGGTCCGTTTGACTGCCATGGTGGAGGAAGACTCATTCCATGACGTAACTGAAGAATTGAATCGATGAAGCTGGCTGGCACATTACAGGAGGACATGTGGCCACTCCCTATGAGCTGATGATGACGCTGAGCCAGGGAACTCCAAGTGTAGCTACAGAAGGCGATTCGATGGAGGTGGAAGAGGAACTGAATAGACATGGGAACAAATGGCTCTAAAGCCATGAACAGAGACAAAATACATATTTAGAGAGAGGGACAGAGAAACCCGAGAGACAGAGAGACTAGAATCCCAAGAGGAGGATGGAACATAGAGCAAAGAAGACAGTGAAGCAAAAGCAGAAGAATACAGAGGGCTGAGTTGACCAAGGGCAGCGTCGAGCACCAAAGAGCTTGAGAGATTCAAGCCATCCCAGAGAGGATTTGTCCAGGCTGAGCACCACATTGGGCTCTCCCCATTGTAGACTAGAAGGTCACAGAGCTAGTAGTAAAACGAGTCTGTGCACTCCAGTGGCTTCGGGAATCCGAGAACCACCCTGCCAAGAAAATCTGATTTAGGTGACTCCTATTGAGCTCCTGCATTGTAATTCTCTGCTTAAGACATAATAAAGTGAGGCCACCACTGAAAGTTGGACCGAAGATGTAGCCCTGGAGAATAGGGTGAACTCCTTATTAATTGCTTGTGTTCTTGTATTTGCTTACTGTATTTCTCTACTGCCTTTCCATTTAATTGTCAGTGTATTGGTAATCTAATTGATCTGTTGCTTAAATAACATAGACACACACACACCAGCACATGAGTCTGTAATACCTATTCAACAAATCTTTAACTGATGTCACTCATAGGGTGATTATTAGATCAAGTGGTATTAGAGCTTTAGGTTGTAAGGTTAGACAAGCTTGTGTTGGTTTAGCTATGAATGCTCACTAGATCAAAGCTCAAATTAGGAGAAGGAGAGTTGGTGGAAACTAGTCTTGAAATTGGGAGAGTCTATCATCGAAAGAAAATGTCAGAGGAAGGTTTTGTGGGGCCAGACCCTCAATTCATAGAAAGTTTCCTAGATATAAAGTCTATGGTAGAAGAAATGTATAGGGACTTTAGAAAGCATAAGGTTGAAGATTCATTAGGTTCTAAGCAAGATAAAGAAGAAGATAAGTCTCACTTCCATGACCACTCCAAAGGAAAAGGGAAAGAGGAAAGCTTTATCACACATCCTAATAGCTCTGTGCATAATAAGAAAGCATATTTGATTAGGTTAGATGTTAAATTTGATTTGCCTATATATGATGGAAAGCTAAATGCTGAAAAGTTGGACAATTGGATTACACAAATTGATGTGTATTGCAGGGTACAGAACATAGACTCAGACAAGAGTAAGATTCAGCTAGCAAGCCTACGCTTAGGAGGCATTTCCTTGGTTTGGTGGGAAGGCAGAACCCAAGCTAATATGAAAAGACATGGTAAGACTATCTCTGTCTGGAGGGAATTTGTTGCTGCAATAAAAAATAAGTTCTATCCATTGGCCTACATGCAACAAGCCATGATGAGTTGGTAAACTCTTTGGCAGTTGAAAGAGCAAAGTGTGCAAGGGTATACTCAAGAATTTAGAAAGAGAGCATTGATGTTGGGTATCTCATTAGACTCACCAGAGACTCTTTTGAAGCACATTGGTGGTCTACACAACTACATGAGGCATACCATCCTCATGTTTAATCCCACTAGTATAGATGAGGTATCTGTACAAGCTACTCATCTAGAAGTTAGAGGAAAGAATGGAAATCTAGAAGTTGGGGGACCATCCCAACCCACTGTAAGAAGAGTAAGGAGAAAATAAAGAAGAAGTGGAAAGCAAGGGAGGCTAACACTGCACAGAAAAGCAAAGCTTCATGGACTCACTGTAAAAAGGATGGGCATGATGATGAGCATTGTTGTATTCTGCATCTAGAGCTGAGACCTAAGAAGTCCAAGGGAAAGAAGAAGAAGACTGTTGCAGCTATTTAGAAAGATTTGGGGTCAGACTCGGGAGATGAAACAACTATTGCAACCAAAGTTATAAAAGGTAAGAATTCTGAAGCATCTACTAGTAATTCTGCTCAATCTATTATTGATGAAGAAAATGAGAGAAAAAGACATGAGCTTTTCCATATTTGAGTTATTTCAAAAAATCAAAAGATTGATACTTTGTTTGATAGTGGCTCACAAGTAAATCTAATTTCTTAAGAAATTGTAATGAAATTGGGATTAGCAACCACACCTCACAAGAAATGATACCCATTAAGATGGTTGAATGATAAAGCACAACTACAAATGACTAGACAGTGCAAACTCTAGTTTTCTTTTGGGTCAGCATTTGTAGATGAGGTTGAGTTAGACATAATTCCTTTGGATATATGTGGAATTTTTTAGGAAGCCCTTACATGTATGATAGAAAGGCTATTTTCTATACAGCTGAGAACAAGTATCTACTTTTTAAAGATGGAATCGAATACTTTGTAAGAGCTCATAAGCTCAAGAATAATTATACTCTCATAAACTCAGGGCAGATGAAAAGAATGATAAATGCATGCAAACAATTCTTACTGATGGTTGTAAAGGAAAAGAAACCTGATAAAACCAATGTATTTGAAGGCTGTAATGCTGAATAACAAGCTGATATAGAAAAGGTTGTTTCAGAGTATGATGTTTTATTTCAGGAACCTAAAGGTTTGCCACCCAAAAAGGGAATAGTACATGATATTATTTTGCAGCAAGATGTTCCATTGCCTAACATTGGAATGTACAGATTGTCTATTTTAGAGAATGATGAAATCAAGAAGCAGCTGCGGGAGTTTCTCGAGAAAGGGTTCGTCAGGCCTAGCACATCACCATGTGGGTCACCAATCGTTTTGGTGAGAAATAAAGATGGCTCGTGGAGAATGTGCATTGATTACCAAGCACTAAATAAGATAAAAATCAAAAATCATTATCCCCTTCCTCGCGTAGATGATATTTTAGATTAATTGAAGGAATTTATTTATTTCACCAAGCCGGATTTGCATAGTGGATACCATCAGGTCAGAGTTGAAGAGCAAGATGCATGGAAGATTGCTTTCAAAACAAAGCAGGGATTGTATGAATGGTTGGTTATGCCTTTTGGCTTAACTAATGCTCTTGCTACTTTCATGAGATTAATGAATGATGTACTCAGATCTTTTCTTGATGATTTTTTTATTGTGTACCTGGATGACATTCTGATTTTTAGTAAAACGTGGGAAGAACACTTAAAGCATGGTAAGCAGACACTAGATGTTTTGAAAAGAGAAAAACTTTATGTTAAACTGTCAAAATGTGAATTTGGAAAAACATCTCTAAACTACTTGGGTCATATAGTAGGGGAGGTGAATTGAAAATAGATCCCTCTAAATTGGCAGTCATTTTGAACTGGCATAAACCTAGGTCTGCTACAGAAGTGAGAAGCTTCTTAGGAGCAGCGTAATATTGGAGGAAGTTCATTTCTAACTTTTCCTCAATTGTAGCTCCCTTACATGATTTAACAGGATTGAATAAGGTGTTTTAGTGGGGAGGCAAACATCAAAAAGCCTTTGACACCTTGTAAGAAAATATTAGTACAACACCTGTACTAGCACTGCCTGATCTACAAGGACCATTTGAGATCCAAAATGATGCCAGTGACTATGCCATGGGAGCAGTGTTGACACAACATGGTAAACCCATATGTTATCATTCTGAGACTTTTAATCTTGTAGTAGTTAACTATCCTACAGATGATAAAGAATTGTATGCATTAGTTCAGAGTGTGAAAAAGTGGAAACATTACTTAATGGGCAAAGAGACAGTAATACATACTGATCATCAACCACTTCAATATTTTCACTCCCAAACTAAGTTGCAGCAATCAAGACATTACAGATGGATGGGTTTTCTACAACAGTTTCATTTAATGATCAGATATAAAAAGGGCATACATAACAAGGTTGTAGACATGCTATCTAGACCCATTATAAATGCATCTACCATACTTAAGTATAATTTTGTACTACATGAAAGCTACATTGAACAATATGCTCAGGATGTGGACTTTAAAGATGTATATGCAACTTTGAGTCAAGGAAAAAGAGTAGAAGAATTGGACTATCATGTGAAGGACCAACTCTTATATCATTGTGGGAAACTCTGCATTCCAAAAACTGAGAGGATAAAGATAATTAGGGAGGCACATACTTCTCTCATATCAGGTCACTTTGAGGTAAGTAAAACAGTTGCACAACTGCAAAGATTTTGTTATTGACTGGAAATGAATGAGTCAGTTTCTAGATATGTAAGAGGGTGTGCTATGTGTGCTAAAAGCAAGCCCAACAATAAAAAACTAGGCTTGTACACTCCATTTCCAGTTCTTTCTCACCCTTGGGAAAGTGTTTCCATGGATTTTGTTGGAGGACTGCCTAAATCTAGGAAAGGTCATGAATATTTGTATGTTGTTGTGGATAGGTTCAACAAAATGTGTATTTTGATACCTTGTAATAAAAGGATTACAGTTAAACAGACCGCAAAATTGTTCTTTGAACATGTATGGGTTCATTTTGGATTACCCACTTCCGTTGTATCTGATCGAGACACCCAATTTGTGGAGAAGTTTTGGTCAAGTCTGTGGGAACTGATGGACACCAAACTAAAGAAAAGAATAGCTTTTCATCTGCAAACAGATGGCCAGACAGAAGTAGTTAATAGGACAGTGATCCAGTTACTAAGAGGATATTGCATCAAACATCCTAAGCTTTGGGATGAACACTTGTGTTATGTGCAGCATGCTTACAACAGAGCAAAACACTCTTCTACACAGAGATCTCCTTTTGAGACCTATTTTGGTTTCACACCAAGGTCTCCTTTGGATTTTGTCTTTGGTAAAGATACCATGGTTGATGGAAACAGTGATGTGGACAGGGCAACTAGGTTCATTGAATAGATCCAGGAGATCTAGCCGGTAGTACAAGAACATCTGGAAAAGAGCCAAGCCAAGTACAAGGCTAGGCATGACAAGCATTAGATGGAGCATAGTTTTCAAGTTGGTGACCAAGTCTGGCTGTATATCAGTAAGGACAAGATGCAAGGGAAAGGTAAAAATTTAAATCCTATCAGGTATGGACCCTTTAGGATACTTGAGAAGATTGGCTAAAATTCTTTTCGCCTTGATCTACCAGCTTACATGCACATATACTCACTCATAAATACAGATTGCTTGAGATTGTTTGAACTTTCAATGATTGAGGACCCTGAAGAGCAGAGTCAATTGCCTTCTATTGATGACCTGCTACCTGAATATCTTAATGAATTGTAGGAAGACACAGTGCTGTACAGGAAGGTGAGGACAACGCGCAGGGGAGATGTGGAGTACCACAGAATTGGGCTCAAAGGTTCGAAGCCAATTAGTGCAAAGTGGATTGAGATTAGACAAGTGAGAAAGCAATACCCTCACTTAGTTGATGCTTGAAAGCCAACTTTTAGTGGTCCAAAAGCTTTTTCAATGGGAAGGTCGTGATCCGAATTGGATCCATAAAGAACTGTCCAAAGAACCATGACTGTATCAGGTCGGGACAAACTCCTAAAAATTCCAAAACAGCGATCAAAAACACCCTGAACCAGTCGCAATGGTAGCCAGCGTGGAACAATGAGGACCTCAGTCAAAGCGTGTTGACCGAGGCCCATGGAGACTGTGCAGGAGGTGGAATTAGCCCTTGGGAGGCCCAGATTGGGAAATGGAGGTGATTTTTGATGCGTGATTAGTGGCATCGCTGGGAGAAAAGGGCCAAAATGGGTAAGCCCCAAGCACTCGGTCACTTGGAGAGCTGGAGAACCATAGGGTAAAAAGTGAAAAATTGCTAAAGGACAAGGCGGGACTCATGCTCTGCAAAACCGGTGGTATTGATCAGGGCGCCCTCAAATGGTAAGCGATTTTGGATGAAAGCGGAGCGATCCCACTCAACGATCAATGCGTGGCAAGTGAAGGAGAGAGAAAACCTCCGTTGATCATGTGCTAACGGTCGAGCAAGTCAACCACGCGAAAAGTGCATATGGCGTTGGATCTGGAGGCCCTAGATCAAACGTCTAAGATCACACCCGATGGGGAAGTGGAATCAATGAAGGATTAATCCGCGTTTGAGAACGATTTGAGGTCCATTTGACCACTACGGTAGAGGAAAACTCATTCCACAACGTAACTAAAGAATTGAACCGATGAAGCAAGCCAGCACATTACAGGAGGACATGTGGCCACTCCCTGTGAGCCGATGATAACGCCAAGCCATGGAACTCCAAACGCAACTGTAGAAGGTGATTTGACGGAGGCGGAAGTGGAACTGAACAAACATGGGAATGAATGGCTCTAAAGCCATGAACAGAGATAGAATACACAATCAGGGAGAGGGACAGAGAACCCCGAGAGACAAAGAGACCAGAATCCCGAGAGGAGGACAGAACATAGAGCAAAGAAGATAGTGAAGCAAAAGCAGAAGAAGACAGTGGGTCGAGTTGACCAAGGGTAACATAGAGCACCGGAGAGCTTGAGAGATTCAAGCCATCCTAGAGAAGATCTGTCTAGGCTGAGCACCACATTGGGCTTTCCCAATTTTAGACCAAAAGGTCACAGAGCTGGTAGGCAAATGCGTTTGTGCACTCCAGTGGCTTGGGGAATCCGAGAACCACCTTGCCAATCAAATTTGTTTCAGGGGATTCCTATTGAGCTCCTACATTGTAATTTTCTACTTAAGACACAATCAAATAAGGCCACCACTGAAAGCTGGATCGGAGATGTATCCCTGGAGGATAGGGTGAACTCCTTATTAATTGCTTGTGTTCTTGTATTTGCTTACTGTATTTCTTTGTTGTCTTTCCATTTAATTTTCTATGTATTGGCAATCTAATCGATTCATTGCTTAAATAACATAGAAACACACACACCACCACATGAGTCTGTAATGCCTATTCAATAAATCTTTAACTGATGTCACTCTAGGGTGATTATCAGATCAGTGGATGGATTCTCCCCAGGCTTTCCTTCAAACTTGGGAATATCTAATGGTAATTTGGCGGGCATGGGTGGCCACCAAGGATCATGGTGGATGGGTTCATTAGTCAAATTTTCCAAATCCAGTAAATCAAGAGAAGATAAAAATGGATTGTGAAGTTGACTAAATGGGTCATAGGTAGGAGAACCCCCTGACCAAGTGTGTAGTCCCCACATATATGGATTATAATGATGTATCTGCTTGTTAGGAAAATGGTTCACTCTGGCATAAGACTGTTGCGGGCCAACACGACTGGTAGATGAATGTTGCCCCTTCGGGTGAGTAGTACAAGAGAGAAAAGGACCCCCAAAAGCATGGTTGGTGATGGGGTTGTACCCAAGAATAGAAGAAGGACCACTCTGCATAGTAGGACCATCATAAGGCGGATAACCCATGTGAAAAATGGTACTGGAAGTGGGGTTTCCCCTAGGTAAACTATCCCCTCCAGTAAATTACTCATAGGTGTCACCCCTCTAAAGAACGAAATGTACCAGGGTTATAACATACTGGAAGCAACGTTTCCCCCAGGTTGACTAGGAACAACTTATGATCCCCCCACATATTACTAGAAGTAACCATTCCTAACTAAGGAATATGAATAGTTGGTTAGTCAAAGTGTGGTGCAAATATTTATGAACCTACCTACTGAATAGGATGAGGCACCATGGTCAGCATAGGATATGGTGTGGGCATGGAGACGTTTGATAAATTTATGGGAGTTATAGAAGAAAATGGTGGAATTCCCTAAGAAGAAGTGAGAGGTGTGGATGGAGGAATGGGTATAGCCACACTAAGAGGTGGAAATGATGTCATGATAGCTAATATTCCCAATGTAAAGGGTAAGGAAGTCTCAGATTCCACCATAGGATAAATCACGTACAAAGGCATGTACGTGTAGGCTTAGGTAGAACTGTTAGGGTTTCGCTACAATAAATTTGGTCCTAATGGATTAGTCAAAGCTAGATTGGCAGGACCGTCGGATTCATCTGCCAAAGTCTCAATAGAAATTAGGTCACTACCAAAAGGACCAGGTATAGGCTCTAAGATTATGTGTTGGGCTAAGTCTTGAGCATTGACAGGAACTATCCATTCAGGAGTAACAAGTCCACCTCCTTCATGTGGTAAACCATGAAGATGATGTGATCATCAATGAACAATATTTACGAGGGTGATAAATTATAATTTAAACACAATTATGTTAGTGAAAACACCCTAAGGCCAAAACTACTGACTCAGACCAAACAATGCACACTAGAAATGTCCTAGAAGATAGCACACACAAACCAAAATAAAAAGAAGTTAGTGGTGGAACAATTATACTAGTGACCTGCTTCCTATCCCTCTTTAGCTGCAAACTTGGTGCAAGTGCCCTCACAAGATGTGGAATATCCCCCGAGAGGACTGAGAGAGTATGACTAATATCTCTCCCAGGTACAGAGAAGACAAATTGACCCTGCACTTGTGTATGATTCCTAAGAAGATAGGCCACTATGGTCACCACCTACAATAACATGACCTGCAGGGATAGTCACAGGACAAATCCACATGCAAGGGCAGGACACTTAACTCCAAAAAGGAGCTAAGACTAAAACCCCCTTGAAAGTTGCCTCCCAAGTGGTCCCCAAGTGATAATAACATTGTTTGTATGTGTGCACATTTCGCTATATTGTGCCACCAGAAACTAAGAGAAATGGGTCATGTCACCCCGCCTAGCCCAAGAGTCACTTTGTGCTCAACCCTTTTGTGAGGAGGGCTTCCCAGACCACACTTCTGCAAATGGATTTAACTCCTTATCACAAGATGCTAATTTTATTTTGTAGTCTTGAGGCAATTGACTCACATGACTATCTCCAACACCCTAACCTATGCCAGTGTTGTTATACTACTGATAAAAATGAAAGATGAATCTAGTTAATTTTATTATCATATTGATTTTAGTGGTTGTTGTATACACAAGTAGGGTGCTACGCAAAACTAAGATGGTGTGAATGATTGTTATTTATTCACCCTAATGCAACTACATGCAATTTTTGTTTTTCTTCGATTAATTCTAACTACAGGAGGGTAAGATTTTTCATAACACACCAATTCCTATTGTGATGCACTTCTTGACTAAATATTTTAAATGCAAATTATCCCAAATTTTGTGAATTAATGACCCAAAAATAAACCAAATGGAAAATCAAAGTAACTGAGAAAAGACCAAATCAAATTTCCCAAGCAAGAACATAAAGCACTCCAAAAGTGTCACAACTAGGAAAAAAATCCCAATCAAACAAACACACTCAAAATAATCAAACCAAAAACCAAAAATGAAATAAGGAAGGTAATGTCAACAAGCTAGGGCTATAGGAAAATGGCTCAACCAAGGCCAATGTTCTACAAGGTCACAAACAGAACCTATAGGTAGAAAGGCATAAACAAGATCAAATGAGGGTGATACAAAACAATCAAAACACACTCAAAAGAACTTTTCTAGATGATAAATGCACAACCAATCACAACACCACAAATTATGATGAAAATGACACAAATAGGAGAAAAAATTTCTCAACAAGAGACAACACTAATGAGTAAAAGTGACAAAGGTCTGACAATAAGGCTTGGATCAGGCCTAAATAATTGCTAATAACAGGCATACAGATTTGGAAGTGAGATCTAGAGGAGAAAATCAAAGCCTCAAACCCAATGAATCCAACAAAAACTTCACAAACAAAATGAAGGGCTAAGAGGAATGAAAGAATTTGGAAAAAAAGATTAGACCAGACACATACAACTACTAATCAATGACAAAAAACCACAAATCACACAAACCTCTAACAGATCAGTGAAGAATGAGAGGGTCTAATCCCAAACAAAGACAAAAAGTCTTCCTTAATGATAGGTGACTAATTTGAAATAATATGATAAACAATAGTAGATCTGGACCAAACCTAGCAACTGAACACAGGCTAAGAATAAGTAGGAACATGGTTGAAGAAACTCATAACAAATTAGGGCCTTTTCCAGGGTTAAAAGGCCAGATGCTAGCACAGGATGAGATCAGGGCATCGAGGGACGCTCTCAAGCTATTGGCAAGACAAATTCAAGTGACTCCTGGACACTTAGATGACTCTCTGTGAGAACGACTAGGGAAAAAATTAAAAAAATACATAAAAACCCGTGCACAAGCTAAGAAACAAGGGAAAGACATAGAAAATAACCCTAAAAAATTACTCAAAAGTAAAAAATATAGAAAAACTCAGCAAATCAAGCTGGAGAGAAATTGATCAAAGTTGGAGGCAAAGAAGACACAAAGCAAGTATGATATCATTGAAATCACCACTTATGTCGTAGCTAAATCTGTAAGGAGTTATTGGTTTGTGATCTTGTGTCGAAATCAGATTACCAGACAGAGAAAGACAAGACCAATGAAACAATAGAGCGGTACCAATCCCAAATGTTCAATCGTGCAACAAGAAGCCATATCTATGCTATAAAGAAAAGAGATGATACTTGAAATCCTTACATGTCGAGGAAGGGTTTTGAGTTCGATGCAGATTTTGCACTCCACTCGAGTGATCCAACTCATCTGCACCAAATCTCTATCCTTGCACATAATCACAACCAAACAAAGACGACATGTGATCTTACTTGGAATATGGTTAGGTCAAAAGCAATAGATACAACAATATAACATGCTGAACACAAATTCATGTAAGGAAGGGAACATATGTTTCCATTAATTATGAAATTTCAATACAATGCTATGCCTTCACCTCCAAGCTTCCTCTCCACAATCCGTCAGAGTTTCCCCACTGTGATCAAGAAATGAGTATGAAGCACAATAGACTAATGGCAAAAGACCTCATAAGATCACTCTGGCAACAAAATAACATCATATGATCACGATCAAGCTCTCAATACTAACTCTCCGAAAACTAGTTGACCCTTTCGAACGGTCCAATATAAGTAGGCAAAAGAGAGTTCCTAGGAGGATGTATCTAGATGCTCAGGATAAAGAGAATTCATAGAAACTTCTAACTGATAAGCCCTGGCTAGGTCTAATAGATGATAACTTGAACTGATCTCGTAGGGACTAATGCACTCTAGAAGTCATCGCTAGATGCTGAAGCTGAAAGAGGGAAGAATTTACCTAGACGCTCTCACAGAGAAGGCCTGAGAGTGACTGGGAGACTTTGGATGCTCCCATAGGTTGTTGTGCTAGCATTTGAGGGTCAAACTAGAGAAAAAGGAGTCTTGGGCTTGGAAAAAATTCAATCAGAATCAAGTACTGAGGGTCACTAACCTAGGGGGTAAAATAGGTTGATAACATAGAGGATTAGTAATGATATATGCAATATATTCTTTGGTTGGAATGTATTCCAGTATGAATGAAAAATCAATGACTTTCTCTCACAATATGTCATACTTGATGGGGATATGCCTTTTTTTTTAGTGCACGAAGGGATTTTTTGAGATGTTAATTACATTGGTATTGTACACATAATAGAAACAAGCTGATCACTATGTTCTTGAAGGTCCTTCAAATTTTTATTCATCCACAACACTTGAGTACAACAAGAAGTTGCTGCAATATACTATACTTCAATGGTAGATACACATATTTAGGATTGTTTTTTTATAAGAAAATAAACTAGGAACTTTCCATGAAAGAAAGCTCTTCCATTAGTGGTTTTTTGGTCATCCACACTTCCAACACAATCTTGTTCATTTCTATCTTCTGAGACTTGTTTTTTGTCTTCTTCCTTGGGGTAGTCGGTGGATCGACCTTCCTCATCATCAATATCATATTTTCTCGTGCTTCCCCAAGTGTAAGGGGAGCCCCTTTACTGCTGAGATTGTAATGGTCATTTTGCTTTTGGGGCTGCTTCTCGGTGTTTGTCTTTGACATTGCTTGTATGCATTCACCACATGCCTAGAACTTGATGCTTCATCAGGTGCAACCTCTTTGTCATTATCAGTGCCTTCCATTTCATCATGCATACTGATTTCCACATCTAATGTATGACTGCATACAGAGCTTGCGACTCGCTTCCAATCCAAACAATAGTTGTCAGGGTGATGTTCTTCATGGAACAAACAAAACTAGGATCTGCGCACTGTTCAACATGGAACACAGAGCTCTGCAAAGTTTTTGGAGTGAACCAGTTGCTGCCTGATGAGCTGCTCCCTTATCTCTGTCTGGGGGATGGCTACTTGCAGATGTGTCTGTTTTCTGTTGTTTAAGCTCAGAAACTTCCATAGTCAAGTTCTTGATTAGGCAAGTGAGGGTTTTAATATTAGTTGCTTCCTTGTCTCTACCCTTGCTTGCCATTTCTTAGGACTTCTTGCTCGCATCTTTGGATTCCTTTGCTAGTTCATCATCCTTGATGACTCCAATCGCACGCAGGTCTTTCTCTATAGCAATAGCCTCTTTGTAGTTTTCCAAAAGTGTTGGTTTCGTAGCTCACTTGATGAACTATGCAATGTTGGATGACAATGCGAACATGTAGTAATAAATAGTGATGGAGTCATGAGGTTTGGTGTCCGCTACAAATTTGTTCAATATGTGTGTAAACGACTAATTGAATTCTTTTACTTTTCCTTTCGCTTCCATCTTTAGGCTTCCCAATTCTTTGAGTAGCATGGCCGGGGTCTTGTCATCAACAAAATTTTCAAGGAGCATGTATTTGAGTGCACCCCAGTTCTGTAAGGAGTTCGGTGTAAGGCTGTGATACCATGCAGTTGTGCAACCATCCAAGGTACATGGAAGCAATATACATACTACGTCGTCATACCATACCTCAAGAGTCTGCAGCTGTAGGTAGAAGTTATCAAAGTGATATTCTGTCTTCACCATGTTATCAGGGTTAAACTTGATGTTCATTCTCTCCGCTCGCTTTGGAATCTTATGCAAGGCACCCGGGAGAGCCAACGGTCCTTGAGTCATCCATTCTAGATTTTGGTCAGCCATGTCTTCTTCTTCTTCCTCCTCCTCCTCTCCTTCAAAATTTGATGGTTTCAGCTCTGAGTCAATTGGTTCATCTTCGCCTCCGCCTCCTCCATTGCCTTCCCCTCCGCCTCCTGTACTGGAGTCTGATCCCAAGATCATAAGGGTGTCTCATTCCCCTTATCAGAAGACTGGAGGTTCCTCTTTATCTTCAATAGCTTCTCCCAGACCTTCAATTGTGGCAAGAACTGCTTCTTCCACTAATGATACAACAACCCCTGTGAGAGTGGATTTTAGCTTCCTTGATGTGTATGGAAGATGCTTAATGCTTGGGATGTGTTTGACTGCTCCGCGAACTAGAGGGTGATGGGATAGACGGAGCGAAGTTGATGATATGGAATTTCATGTTGAGTCCTGGGAGGTGAAAATTAACCAACTGCAGAGTCACACGTAGGTGAGAGGGAGTGTGAGTTACTGCCTTGACCAGATGGTTAATGAGTGAGTGTGAGAGGATGTTCAAACATATATAATTGGCTACCCTCCTTCTAGTGCCAGAAATTTTGATGGTGCTGGACCCACCAACAATTCAGGGGATCACCTTGGTATGAAGTCCAAACTAGACCTCACACCATTTGGTGTGGGAGTCTCATCCAGTATGATGGCCCGGTTGCCATTATCTTAAAGATTTTCCTCAACACTTGCTTGTCAGCACAAGAGAGTGGTATGCTTTGTCTTCAAGAAGTGAGTTTTACGTGCCTAGTGATTGCTAGTGTCACTTGTGTCAATGGTTCTTTAACTGTAGAGGGAGAGGGTGGGAGTGAGTCCCAAGTTGGTTGGGAGGAATCCCAAACTCTTTTAGGAACACATAACACTACAAGACGTGCACAACTTCTAGAAGAATAGTCCACATGGATATGGTAGTCACAAGACACAAGGAAAGATAACATGTACAACACTCAACGAATGAGTTCGAATGAGTGCAACAGTTGTTATAGAAAGTTTTATGTGAAATGTCTTTATGATATCTAGGGAGGTAGCCACCACGAGCGAGACAACGTTAACATTATATACAACACATTCTCATTAATAGATATGCATTACAACATGTGATGAGTTCAAGTGTTAAACACAGGTTAAAACAACATGCATTACAAGTGTTCAAGATTAGTCTTACAACAATTACAATACATGTGTGAAAACATGCTGGCCTGTTAGGATGCTTTTGAATTGAGCGAAAGTTCCAAGACACATCGTTACACCATACATCACTAACACCGTGCGTGGGACATTGGAGCGACTACTTACTCCTCAAAGAAAAGATTACAAACTCTCAAGGCTATGTGGGAGGAGCTGAGGTGAAAAGTCCTTTGCATGTACAAATGAGGGGGTATTATAGCCAAGGGTGAAACTCACCCTTATGGTTGTTTGACTACCCTCATGACTGTTTGACTTCCATAACTTGTTGACTTCACTTGATACAACAAGTGGGTCTCTTGGACTTCCACGTTACATTACATTGATTGACAGTATGGCCAACAATAGAGATGTTGACGACATGACTCATGACATGACTCGACATGATAGTGGTGGTAGATTCGTGCTGTTGTTGGTGTGCATTTTGAGCTGCAATTATGCTAAGTGATTTATGTCCTCATGGTGTGTCCTAACCTCACCTCCACATGGCAAAGTGCACAGAGTCTTCGATGGTCATTGGTTCTCTTGATGTTGAATTCACACATTGCTCCTTGCTTGTGTGTTGGTAAGCTCGACAGGGTCATCTGTTCAAGAAAGTTTCATGTTATTTTGTCCATCCATCCATGAGCACATGTTGCATGTTTCCTCATCCATCCATCCATGAACATATGCTCGCATGATCATCCATTCACGAGCATATCTCTTTACATGTATCATTTGTTCATCTGTTGGTCAACCTGTCCTGTTGCATGTGCTCCCTTCGTTCATCCCATCCATCACTGCGACATGTTCGTTTGTGTACCTTTACATGCAGTCACTCTTGACAATATGACATCAAATCCAAAAACCTCTTAGTCTACCATGATGCATGATTATTTTAGATGCAGGTGACCAGGAGAGGTAACAAGGTTGCGAGGTAGGATGGAGTCTTCAGGCACTATTGATGTAAACTACACAAGAGTCACTAGGTGATGAAGATGGGCAATCCAGATCGATAGTGACTATCTGCGAGGTCTGGCTCAGTTGGAGGACAAAATTTCACAGTTTTTGGGAGGAATAGTTCGAGCCGTAGGAAGGCTAGGTAGGCCAAATATACACAATTTTTGGAACGAGCAGGAAGAGGGATCTTGGCAGCCAAAACTGTGTAATTCCTTGAGGGAATTAGCAATCAGCTGTTGGGTCATTGGTAGAAAAAATTGTGAAATTCTTTGGGGGAACTGGTGATCAGCTACTAGAGCTTGACAGTCAAAACTACACAATTCCTGAGCGGAACTGTCAGTCGGCATCTGAGAGCAGCGGGCGAGAAAAACTGTGCTAATGCTGGGAGGCTGGCTTGCTGATCACCTCTATGCAGTTTCTGAACAAAGTGGATTGCTGGGAAGTAGAGGACTTGCTCATGAAAACTATGCAATTTCCTTGGTGAGTAGCTGGTGGACTGTTGGGAGGTCTGGCTAGAGAAACTGCACAATTTCTAAGGGAGACAGGGATGGGCATTGGGTGTTTTCCCGGTCTGTCTACATAATTTTACTAGTCAGTGAAGTGGGAAAGGTCTACAACCTCTGTGCAATTTTTGA
The DNA here is from genome assembly GCA_031772625.1 of Pinus tabuliformis. Taxonomy (NCBI): domain Eukaryota; kingdom Viridiplantae; phylum Streptophyta; class Pinopsida; order Pinales; family Pinaceae; genus Pinus; species Pinus tabuliformis. Next base: position 831,831,914 of record CM062813.1, read on the forward strand.
GGGGAGTCAGTCCCAGGTTAGCTATTGGGTCAAACTATCCAGTTGACCAGCATGAAGGTTGATTGATCTGCTTGCGGAAAACGCAACTTGAAATGGCTTGCTTGGCGCTTCTACGATATTCTGGTGACAGTTGATTGAGTCGATGGTGGGGTCATGGTTTGGATGTCAGAGGGGAGTCTAGTCGTCAAAACTTTAGCAGAATGACTAAGTGTGTGAATGAGTGAAAGATTCATATGTGATCTTACAAACACACACTTACATGAATAGAAAATGAGACATCTCAAACCATCCAGATGCACATGTTCAACATGACTAACCGATGTGTAAACTAAAAACACGACACTTGTGATTGACTGTGATGACGCTTGCGTGATAGTGAATGTGACTCTATGTGTGAGTGTGATAGATGTTTTCATAGCAATCACAAAAAGTACAAATGAAGGGAAGACTTTGAGTACAACTAGAACATGGTTGCAAGCATGACTTTGACATCAACATGCAAAAAATTAGATGAAATGATAAAGCAAGGTGGGTTTGAAGCCTCACACGAGTTCATGAAGTGGACCCGAGTGTGTAGTGAAACTTTCAAGGGAGGCTCTGTAATATACCTAGGGGGAATAATATGGGGTATAAAGGGAGGTACCCAAGGGAATAATGTAATAATGGGATGGGCCATAGTAATAAATAACGTGGTTAACCCATATCATGTAAGTGACCACAAGTAGTTAGTAATAATGTAATGGGCCCATGGTATTAGATAGATGGTATTGACGGAACCATGGTAATGACCCATGGGATTCTCTGTATGAGGCCTATATAGAGGCTAGAGACTCCACATGGGGGGATGTCAAGGAATATTGTATGAACAAGAATATGACTTGTGGAGTGTTATCCTTCCTTAAGGAGTGAATATATGGTGTTGCCCTACCTTAAGGGTTTGATCAATAAAGAAGCATTTTTATCTATATTCAAATCTTGTTATTCTTGGGTTTATTTCTATTATCATATATTTCTAGGTTAGATCTATAACAAGTGTAATATACCTAGGGGGGATAATATGGGGTACAAAGGGAGGTACCCAAGGGAATAATGTAATAATGGGATGGGCCATAGTAATAAATAAGGTGGTTAACCCATATCATGTAAAGGACCACAAGTAGTTAGTAATAATGTAATGGGCCCATGGTATTAGATAGATGGTATTGAGGGAACCATGGTATTGTATGTATGAGGCCTATATAAAGGCTAGAGACTCCACATGGATGGATGTCAAGGAATATTGTATGAACAGGCATATGGCTTGTGGAGTGTTCTCCTTCCTTAAGGAGTGAATGTATGGTGTTGCCCTACCTTAAGGGTTTTGATATCAATAAAGTGAAGCATTTTTATCTATATTTAGATCTTTTTATTCTTGGGTTTATTTCTATTATCATATATTTCTGGGTTAGATCTATAACAAATTTTATCAGAGCACTTTCTTGGGAAAAAGTGGATTTTTTTTTTTTTTTTTTTTTGCAGGAACTTTTTGGGGCGGCGAGTTTGCAGATCACATCTGTACATTTTGGGGCAAAATCTACAAAATATAATTGCAGATCTAGATTCTTTGTGAAAAAATACCTGATTAAAAAAAAAATCAGTTGAATCGGAGTCCGGATGAGGGAGATATCGCTGATCTAAAATAAACGTTTTTTTTCAGAATTTTTTTTGTGATGGTGGTGTTGTACGGAAAAGTATCCGACTCGGATGACCCTATCCCACTCTAAGGGTGACAGTTCCTTAGCAACAACTGTAAAACAAACTACTTAAGGTTTTCTTCTTTATGAAAGCAAAAGAGAATGGAGAAATGCACTAACCGTTGCCTTGCGCTTAATGTCGAATCCAAACTCTTCTCTTTGGCCGCTTACTCCTAGCTCCTTGTCCTTTTGCTTGTCTAGCTACAATGAGATCCTGCACAATAACAAAGAAGGAAACTACAAGAGGCATGCAATCATAACTGGTTCATGGATTAGTGTAAACCAAACATGCAATCATCACAATATATTATTGAAACAAGAGCACATAGAAGAACCTCAATAGCTTTTATTAATGAAGAAGTAAAGGTTCTGAGAGTATTACAACCATTGAAGGCTCCAACCCAGCAACACCTCCCAGCAGAAAGAATTGCTCTTCTTCACCTCTCTCAAACAATCACCCAATAACTCAATAGTGAAACCAACAACATATCATTACTTTGCACAAAATTCCAGCCTCCTGAGCTCATAGGAGAGAGCTCAATATATAGATGAATTGAGAAAGGATGAGTCAGCTTGCAACTGATGTGTAGCTGCCTTGTGTCCTCTCTCTCTTCAGTTAATCTTTAGTTGATCTTCAGTTCTTGAGTCCACTTGGAGAACTTTGCTTCCACTTGGAGAAACAGAGCCTCTGACTCATCACAAGGCGAAATACCTGATCCAAGTGTCATTTTTGGAAGATTCCAAAGCAATGACTCACTGTGCCACTTGTCCCTTCTCGCTCAGTGTAGGTGGCCTTTGTCCCACTTGCTTTGCAACGCAGGTACACCATGGAGCAACTGAGTCTCAGCGCAGAAACCTAGTGGAGCACCTGCTTTGATTTCAGGATTGCTTGTTTTTGAGTGTTTTCAGGTGGAGAACTGATCTAAGAGCTGTTGGTTTGCTGACCTTGTTCCTCTAGGGGTAGGAACATCATGTTTAGGGAACTTTGGATCCCTTGGATTATTGACAATTCATGCTTGTTGCTGTAAGGCACAAAATTGTCTATAACAGATGCCCCCTAAAGTATGAGGTCGTTTATCGGGTGAAATTCTTTATTGAGAGGATCCGAAGTTCATTCAATCTGCTGAGAAGTGTCATGTAATAAGATACAATACAATACATTATTTTTCATACATTTTTCATGATCTAGCTGAGGCGGGCATTCCCATGCTCAGCTTTATAAATACATTTTGGTACATAGAACAGACGATCGTATGATTGTAGACTGATAATTCTCTTCTGAAATTATCATCCTTTGAGGAGGATGATCATCTGCTGTAATGATGTACATATCAAATGTCTTTATATCCTGAATATATATCGCAGCCCAGATGGATGAAACTAGATCCGGGGTCTTCAATCTCTTCCGATCCTCACTCGATGTACAAGTCGATCCATGTGAGAATTTCTTGAAGTCGAACATGGAAATACATCGCTTGATTACCGGTCAATGATGTAAACCGTTAACAAGTGCGAGAGGAGTCACCGATAAGGATGATGACCCTCAAGGTACGGCAGTACAATCCACATGGTGGGAATAAAGGACTTGGCGTCAACCACCATGCAAAATCTTCTGGTCGAAGGTCATTGATGTATACCTGTCGCCGGAAGTGAGAAACTTGCCATTGAGGCATGCAAGCTTCAAAGTACTGAAGGGGGTGTTCCTAGATCAACTCCTTGGATAATGAGCTGATGTCGACAAGGAGCGATCCATCAAAGGAGGGCCTTAATGAATCCCACATCAGTGACACGGAACGGAGCTAGTGATTGTGATGAGGTGAAAGCAAACTGTGATGTATGATTCAGGGTGGTGGTCATGAAGTGGATGAAAGATAATGTATGGTAGTGGGTGGAACACGGTTGACTCTTTACAGAACCACATCTCTTGAACATATAACGACACTGATGTGATGGATTGGTAGCATTACCCCAATTGTGGATGGTGTGGCGAGGACCATGGTTATGAGACCGGTGAATGAAACAACCCAACCCGATGTGATACGGAGGACAAAGTGTCATGTTCAAGAGCGACTTGCTACCATTAATGCTGTGAGGTTCTCCCAATTTTTCCCCAGTCATTGCTGACCAGTACCTCTTTATTTTTGTCAAGCTTGAGGAGGATAACATATGCTTGTTCTATAACCTGCCCTTCGGGCAAGCCCATCGCTATGTTTTAACGAGCCTAGCAATAGGGAAACTCGTTCTCGTCTAAAGACAAGTTTGTCGCTATTTAATCATTTTAACGAGTCTAACGACAAAGAAAACTTGGTCCTTTTCATTTTTAGAGAGTCTGAAAAGGTACGAAAAGTTAACTCCAACATTCCTTTTTCGTCTTCTAATCCCTTAAGTCCGAAAAAGTATAAAACAATACAGAAGGGATGAATTTTCGATTTCTTTAACGAGCCGAACAAAACAAGCGCTCGATCTTTTTGTGTAATAATCCCTCAGGTCCAAAAAGATTAAAATCTAGAGGAGGGATAGCTCTTCTTGTCCTTTAACGAGCTGGAAGGCCAAAACTCGGCAAACTTTTCATATTTTACGAGTCAGTGAAAAGAGCTCAAAGAAGACTCGTCTTTTGAGGAACGAATGATGAACAGGGATAGCAGCAGATTCCAGGTACAGGTTGGAATTCTCCAATCACGGCAGTGTCACAAGGATGGCTAAGTGGAATCACTCTTCGCAGCTGTTCCTCAAAATGGGTAAACAAACATATGGAGGTGAACGATTGGCCAAATGAATGGATGGAGGTGATGGCATATAAACACGACCAAGGGCTTTTAATATGGCTTTCAAAGGTTACATTTCTCGAGGTTGTTTACCGGTTCATTTTTTCTGGATGAGCTTGAACTGTAGGGAAAGATTGCTCACAACTTGTGTTTATTTTTTAACGAGCATGAACTCTGTACAAAACTGCTCGATTCTTGCGTTTATTTTTTAACAAGCATGAACATTGCTAAAACTGCTCGATTATACCAGTCTTAATACAAGGAATGCTTTAGGTGAGGTAATCTTATTTAAGGAGCGATACCTCACTAATTACTCCAATTTGGCAGGTTTTAACTTTTGCCCTTCATCCTTTCTTTATGCAAGCTGGAAATGGCTAATCCTACGAGTTTAATGGGTTAGACCTACAGGTTTAAAGGGAGGACCTAAAAATTTAAAAAAATAAATAGTCGTCCCGTGCTTGCACTCCAAAAGGTTTGCATGCCCCCAAGTATAAAGTATAATTTCGAGATTCTGTCCTCTTACTTATTATCCGAAAAATGGTTTTTTTTGCTGCCGCAAACTAAACTCTCTTTTCGGCGATGTCTATCATTAGGTTGCTAAGGATGGTGACTACTTGTTGTAGCAATTTCCTCTCTTTCTTTGAAGACTGCCCCTACTTCTCTTTTAAAACATATTGTTTTAATGGGTGAGGCTTGACATTCAAAGATGGTGCCTTCTTGCTGCCACAAATAGACCCCCTCCTTAGGAGAGCCCACTTCTTTAGACAAAGGGAGCGATTCTTCCGCTTCAACATAACTTTGACAAAAGAATTTTATCCTAGAACAACCCTCTCTTCCTTTTTCGGACGGGGTACGGACTAGTCCATTCTTCTGCGGAAATTAACTTTATACCTAAGGTTTTCTCTGCCCGAGGCAGGCCAGGGTGCATGCCCCCTGGGTCCCAGTTCTTTTCTTCTCGAATTACTCGCATTCATCGGGAAGTAGACCCGGGGGCGGTGGCATTCCTTGAGTGAACAGACCGTTAAGGGATGGTATTTGACTATTTGCAATGCGTGATCCTGGAAATGAAAGTTGGTCTACGAGCTGGACCATTCTTCCTTCGTGCGGAAAACACATGACTCTAAAGAGTGAGGACACTATTGCCTCCATGCAATATATATAGTCTCGTCCAAGGAGTAAGTTATAAACCAAGGGTCCTTGGACGACCATGATGTTCATATGAACTGTCTTCCCTTTCAATGTAATTGGAACATTGGGGAGAATCCCTAACGGGTGACTGGTTCCTTTATCAAAACCTGATAGATTTCTCATCTCAGGTAAAAGCGCCGAGCAACCCAGTGCCTTCCAAGCAACAGAGGAAAGGATACTCACAGATGCCCCTTCATCAATGATAGTTCCAGCCATCACCATTCTGTAGATTTGAACTATGATTCTGAATGGGATACTGGCTGGTAACCGGGGTCTGCCTAGTTGATTCCAATCAAAGGATACAACCAGGTTGCTTGGTGGTGGGACCGAATATACGGCCGGATACGACCCTGACGATGTTCCTTCCTGCGATAAAGGAATGGGTGCATTGCCCTGATGCTCATCAGAGTCTGTGTTGATGAAAAGAATATGGACGGTGTCATCCTTATCCTCTTCAGTGAGGGTGTCATTTGAAGATGGGTCTTCAATGACGGAGTCATTGGAGGATGAAACCTCCGAAGGAAGAACTGGGTCGACTTCCGTTTCGACCTTTAGACTTTCGTCTGGTCTGGATTCAGTAGGTTCATTCTCAATGACCGACACTTTAGCCGACCACTTGAGCGGGTCAGCTGGATTTTCAACTATCGAGGGATTAGGCGCGAGTTTTTGGTATCCAGGAGGAAGTCGTAACGGTGAAACCGGACGATCTTCCAAAACTCTCTTTGCCTCATCTAAGAATGGACATTTGTGGATGGCGTGATCGCCTTCACACAATATACAGGGTGATCTTGGTCTCCCTCTTCGTCCTTCACTCTCGCTAGTTGACGGACTGCAATCAACATGACTACCAGAGGTTGATGCTACCAGATTGTGCAACCTTGGGGACCAGTCCCTTAGTATCCGGGGAATACAAGGACAATCACGATGGAAGTGGGCCCCTTTGCAAATGACACATGGCGATTTAGGCCCGGTCGGTGCAGTGTGTGGGTTTTTGTCAGCTGTCTTTTGCTTGCCCCCAGTCGCCTTCGCCATAGGCCCCTTCTGCTTCTTTTCTCTCTTCTTCTTTTCCTTCTTCTCCATGGGAGGCTGACTTTTGCCGGCTCTACCTTGTGAAGATGAAGGATCAGAGGAAGAATTGTAAGAAGTGGAAGGCTGGTGGGTAGCTCTAGACTGTTCTGACTGTTGATTCGACTGCTCAGGATTAGTGGCGATCTGGACTACATTAGTTGAAAAGAGCCATACAGGTAGGCCAATTGTCAATCCTGGAAGTGACAATGTTGCCATATGAGGCGCACCAACATCTCCCCAAGAGGAGAAGGGATTTGGACTTCCTCCAAGGTTATTTCCTTGGTTGGTGGGCTCTATACTTTTCAACTGAAAGATCAACGTGGGAATAACAGGTGATTATGTTCCGCTTAAAATAAATTTTATTAACGACGCTTTTAGACACAAACTTGCTTTTTCATGTTTTAAGAGTCGAGAAAAAGCTAAAGATGACTCTAGTCGCCTTCGATGTTTTAACGAGCCCGAAGTGACAAATGCTCGGATGGACTTTTTCAGTTATAGAGTTTGAAAAAGGCCAAAAGAAACTTCTCTGGAGATCTAGGCAGAGGGTGTGCCAAACTTTTCGCGAAACCACAGAATACGTTTTACGGTACGAGTGGTCGATCTTCGTGAATGCTGTGTTCACTGCATCGCGATCAGTAGGGCGGTCGACACGACTTCCTATGGATAAAGTATAATTGCCTATAGGGGTCTCCCAATATATACGCGACGGTACGTGGGAGCACAAGTCCGTATTAGTGCCACCGACTCTCAGGAGGAATCACCCACCTTCGTAGAGATCGACAGTCACTATGTTTAACGACGCCGGAACACATCTCTACCTAAACCTCTATGTGTTTGCGTTATGTTACAAAGCGTTGTTATGTAAATTGGATTTATTTTAATGTTGATCTTGCTTATCAGTTTGCCTTTAAGGATCACCACGAGATGTATATAACAAATTCCTGAATGCAGTCTAAGATGAGAAGCAAACTTTTCAATCTTTCAACTTTGAAAACCTTAACTACTGAGGGAAAAGAAAGGCAAATCTTTTCACACAGATCATAGAGCACACACTAAAATGCAAATTTTTCCTAAATCGTCAAGCACACAGTCAAATGCACAATGCATTTATTTTCTTTTCCCTTTCTTAATGTGGATGGATTACAAAAAGAAATTGGTTATATAACTTTGATTTCGATTTAAAGCGAAAGTAAACAAGTTTGTCCAAAATCAAAAGACACCTTAAGATTCACTTGCTTAATCCCTAGAAATACATGAAATCAAACCATACTAACGAAAGTAAAATGGCTAATCAGCTATGGACAGCAGACAAGCTAACTCTTTAGACCAGCAAAATGCCTAACACAGGTTCAGATCTAAGAGGCCAAAAGAAAGACTAGTTTACTCTTCGTTATGGGAAATTGTAAATGAGTAAGAAATACAAAGAACAAGTACAATTTCGTTATATAACAGAGGCAGAATGATGGCAAGTAATATTGGTTTCAAAACAGGCACAAGACTGACACCTAGCAGCAAAACTAAGTGAAAACAGGCAAGAGAAAAGAGGAAACCCCAAATGCACTAGGAAAATTTGGGCCAACGCAGGCTCTGCACAGCCAAACTGGCTCTCAGCGTAGGTAGCCCCTTCGGGACCTGCGTTGCAAAGCAGGTAGCCTGTGTACTACCTGCTTTGGAAAACGAGAATTGCGTTTTCACAGTTTCCGGGTCATAATTTTCTCAAAAATGCACGGTTTTTGCTCAAATCAGAAGCAATCAGTCAAGCACACTCAAAGGGATGATTAAGAAGGTGCAAAGCTATCACTAAGAGCTTACAAGGATCTTTGTAGATCAGCTCTTCAAATCATGAACTTGCTCAGAAATGAGCTGGAGTAGCTGCCCTCTACTTTGCTTTTGATATAGTCAAAAGCTTTTCGATTTGGTACTCTTTTGTTCAGGAAATGAATAGCAAAATACTACAAACACAATCAAATGGATACGATCCCCAGTGGAGTCGCCAGTTTGTTGTAGGGAAAAGTATCCGACTCGGATGACCCTATCCCACTCTAAGGGTGACAGTTCCTTAGCAACAACTGTAAAACAAACTACTTAAGGTTTTCTTCTTTATGAAAGCAAAAGAGAATGGAGAAATGCACTAACTGTTGCCTTGCACTTAATGTCGAATCCAAACTCTTCTCTTTGGCCGCTTACTCCTAGCTCCTTGTCCTTTTGCTTGTCCAGCTACAATGAGATCCTGCACAATAACAAAGAAGGAAACTACAAGAGGCATGCAATCATAACTGGTTCATGGATTAGTGTAAACCAAACATGCAATCATCACAATATATTATTGAAACAAGAGCACATAGAAGAACCTCAATAGCTTTTATTAATGAAGAAGTAAAGGTTCTGAGAGTATTACAACCATTGAAGGCTCCAACCCAGCAACACCTCCCAGCAGAAAGAATTGCTCTTCTTCACCTCTCTCAAACAATCACCCAATAACTCAATAGTGAAACCAACAGCATATCATTACTTTGCACAAAATTCCAGCCTCCTGAGCTCATAGGAGAGAGCTCAATATATAGATGAATTGAGAAAGGATGAGTCAGCTTGCAACTGATGTGTAGCTGCCTTGTGTCCTCTCTCTCTTCAGTTAATCTTTAGTTGATCTTCAGTTCTTGAGTCCACTTGGAGAACTTTGCTTCCACTTGGAGAAACAGAGCCTCTGACTCATCACAAGGCGAAATACCTGATCCAAGTGTCATTTTTGGAAGATTCCAAAGCAATGACTCACTATGCCACTTGTCCCTTCTCGCTTAGCGCAGGTGACCTTTGTCCCACTTGCTTTGCAACGCAGGTACACCATGGAGCAACTGAGTCTCAGCGCAGAAACCTAGTGGAGCACCTGCTTTGATTTCAGGATTGCTTGTTTTTGAGTGTTTTCAGGTGGAGAACTGATCTGAGAGTTGTTGGTTTGCTGACCTTGTTCCTCTAGGGGTAGGAACATCATGTTTAGGGAACTCTGGATCCCTTGGATTATTGACAATTCATGCTTGTTGCTGTAAGGCACAAAATTGTCTATAACAGGTGGGCCTAGATCAGAATTTGAGGGACTTGTATAAATTTGATGGCTCTCGTCCAGAAAAATGGCTAGCACAAATGGAGAAATATTTCACATTGAATTACATCATAGATGATGCGACTCAACTAAGTGTGGGAATCATGTACTTGGACCACGAAAGATGGCAACGGTGGCAATGTCATAAAAAATGCCATCCAAGGACAACTACTTGGAAGATGTTCGAAAAATCTATTTGTGACCACTTTGACCATAAATCTAATTTTGTGGGGCCTCTTACTAAGCTCACACAAGCAGGCACACAACCCAACAAAGATTTTATTTTTGCAGGAAAGAAGGAAACCAAGAAACCTAAAGGATTATTTTCTACTGGTATCTCCTTATTGCAGGTTTTTGGATTGATTCAGAAGGAGAAGATCATTGTGTCTATAAATCCTAGTTGCAAGCATAATTTTATCAATGTTAATTTGGCAAAAAAATTGCAAGTTCTGGCAAAACACATTGAAAACACACAGGTTGATGATGAGGATGTTCAAGTTTATAAGGATTTGAAGCTTTCTATGGATAAATATGTGTTGCATGGTGATTTTTATATTTCAGATATGGATAACATGGATGTTATTTTGGGATATTCTTGGATGGAATCTGTGGGTACTGTCAATATTAATGTGCAGAAGAAATTCCTGAAGCTCTGGTATAAAAAGAAGAAAATTACATTGCAGGATATTTCCATTAAGACCCAAGTAGAGACTATGGAGGCAGAAGCACAAAGCTCTAATGACACTTACACATCATATGATAAGCCTTTGATGAGCGACAATCAAACAAAAATAGAGGTTGAAGAAGAAAAGTTTACAAGTACTGATACATCAGATGAGGACTCAGTGGTTGAAGTAATATTGGAAGATAAGAAACAACAACAGGCACCACAACGTATACTAGATACCACTCAGGCTTGGTTAAAAATTCATCATAGCACCACCCACATCACCCCACAAGAAAACAGCCAACAAGATGGTAATGAATTAGCCACAAGGACAACAACCCCCACATGATAGATAGAGAGGAGCGACGATCCACCTACTACACCTCAACACAGAAAAGCCGCCATGGTAAACTTCCATCTCAAGTGAGCAAGGCACCAGTTGGATCGTGGGTTCACCTTTCTCTTGGATGGCTAGATGCACATGCATGGTACTAGTGGACTACTCTTTTGAGTCGATCTTATTAGTGACTCCATCGATGGCGGCCTTGACAGTCGAGTGTGCTAACGCACCCTTTGTCTTCTTCTCATGTTTCGGGGACGAAACATGTTAAGGGGGGTGGAATGTAATATACCTAGGGGGGATAATATGGGGTACAAAGGGAGGTACCCAAGGGAATAATGTAATAATGGGATGGGCCATAGTAATAAATAAGGTGGTTAACCTGTATCATGTAAGGGACCACAAGTAGTTAGTAATAATGTAATGGGCTCATTGTATTAGATAGATGGTATTGAGGGAACCATGGTAATGCCCCATGGTATTGTATGTATGAGGCCTATATAGAGGCTAGAGACTCCACATAGAGGGATGTCAAGAAATTTTGCATGAACACGCATATGGTTTGTGGAGTGTTCTCCTTCTTTAAGGAGTGAATGTATGGTGTTGCCCTACCTTAATGGTTTGATCAATAAAGAAGCATTCTTATATATATTCAGATCTTGTTATTCTTGAGTTTATTTCTATTATCATATATTTCTAGGTTAGATTTATAACACTCTAGAATTGGATGTAGGCCAAAATTTTGGAGGGTGGTTATAGCCACTACAACACTTGGTGACACACTGGTAGAACTCCAGCTTCTCTATTTTGGTTCATTGATAGCATAGGGCCTTCGTTTTTTAGGAATTATTGAATCCCTGTGCAGGTTACTTCAGCTTCCACACTTACCCCATGGACATACATGGTTCACCTTTTTCCAACTCAGTGAAACACAATCAAAAGTTTAGCTTGATCACAATGTTTTGAATTTAGGAAGGGTAGTTTAGCTCACGAGTTGAAGATTTTTAAAGTATAAGTTTTCATCTCCGGTGTTTCTCTGCTGCTAGAAGGTTTGGACAGTACCTCGATGGAGTCACACATGAACACACAAATTGCTCCACTACCAGCGAGCCTGGTCAGTACCCCGGTGGAGTTGCATGATTCACCTCTCCGCGCAGGAAACCTTTTTCTTCTTTCACCTTTGTATTTTTCAAGAGGACTGTGCATAGGAACTTATTTATTTTTTGGGTGGAAGAGGGATCCCAACTTATTGAGAGCAGAAGAGGTTGTTCCTTTAGAGAAGCATGTAAGACCTCTGACATAGGTTTTCTCATTTATATTTCCCCTTCTTCATTTCTACTAGTTGGATGATCTTGAACAATAGAGTAGAAGGCTGAGTATAGGCATCGGGCTTCCCAGTGTAGACACAGTTTCATGGTTGGGCCAAAAATTCCCTTGCAGACGGTTCGTATTTTCCATTAAGACTTCATCGACTGAAAGTTATAACCAAGCACAGAGAATACAAACACTAGACTGGCCAAGTGTTGCACTGTCACAAGTCTCTTCAAATCTCAACCACATACTCTATTCAAAAGCTAGAACATAGTAGTTGGCAACACTTATTTCTAGAAACAAAAATAGTAAGGTATCAAGCAAACAAAACAAATGTAAACAAAAATAATAAGCATAACAAGAGAAATAAAAACAAAGATAGTAAGCAAAGAAAACAAGATGAAAACAACAAGCAGCAAGCAGATTATGTACATGGCACGAGGTGCGGCTCGACCTATTGGAAGTAATGCTTGAGATCTTGGTCGTTGGCAGGAAGTTATCAACCCTCCTGTCAAGTGATTGTAGATGGTACGTGTGTGGGCCAAGCTTCTCCTAGACTGTGTATGGACCAATTCACAAGGACTGGAACTTCGTATGTTTGCCTTTGTCCTCATGGAACTTATCACATTTCAGAACTAAGTCAACAACATCGAAGTTAGCTTTCCATGCAGACTTCTTATTGAACCATCTCTTGATACGGTTCTAGTGGAGTGTGAATTTTTCTTTTGCTTTCATCCTTTCTTCCTAAAGCTTATGGATAGCATCCATCCTACCCTAAACTAGTTGGAAAGGCTTGCCTTGGGACTTGGGAAAGCTAAAGTGCAAGAAAGTAGATAGTTGGTGGAAGGATGGCTTCTTTACCATAAACCAGGAAGTATGGTGAGGTATTCAGAGAGGGCTTGGGTGTTACACGATCAACCCATAATTCATTCATGAGGTAAGTATGCCAGTTGCGTTGCTTAGAGAAAACAATCTTCTTGATTATGAGGATGAGGTTTTTATTCGTGGATTCTGCGAGACTGTTTCCTTGGGGGTAATAGTTAGATGAATGTATTATCACAATACCGTTATGTAATGCAAAATCATAAAGTTTCAAAGATGAAAAGTACATTGAATTCTAACAAACAAATGATACTAGAAAACTGAAGTGTGAGATGATGTTCCATTTGAGGAATATGATGACCTCCTGGTTGTTCAATTGTTTGAGCAGAAATGCTTCTGTCTATCGCGTGAAGTAATCAGTTGCTGTTAGAATGTAGCGGTGTTTCTTTGACGAATGTGGGAAGATTTTCCCAATGATGTCCAGGTCCCACTGTTGGAATGGTTCGGCCACTACAACAAGGTGCAGTGGGGTTGTTGATCATCATGTTCTGTCGATGCATCACTGATAGACCGGGCACTTGCAAGCATAAGCATGTGCATCCTTGAATAATGTGGGCCAGTAAAAACCAGCTCGTATAAATTTGTGCATAGTGGTGTTTCCCACAAAGTGATCCCTAGTGGGTCTGTCATACAAATCTTGGAGTACCTTCTTTGATTCATGTGCCTCCAGGCACCTGAGAAAAACTCTGTTACTGTGCTTTCTGTAAAGCAATCCATGCATCAACTCATATGCTAAGGCTTTGAGGTGCAATGCCCTCTTTTGTCTGATGGAAAAGTGAGAGGATACAGTGCCATGCTCAAGGTACTGGCGCACCTCTGCGTACCAAGAGGTTCCATCTTGACTGGGTGTTGCTCGCCTCATATCATACATATCAATTTCCTTCTCCTAGCCGACAAGCTCTTATTCACTCTCTGGTTCATGTACCACTGCTATGGGGTAAAATGCACGGGATAAAAACTACCCTCAAAGGCCTTCCTGGGACCTTCAATAGATCGTAAGGTTATCTGCACAAGCTACCTGTTACACGCATGTTCATCTATCAAGCATAAATTGATAGGGTATGGAAATAGGTTCACCTTTGGGTCCTTCTAGATTCTCTTGGGGATCTCCGTGCGACAAGAAGAACTCCTTCTAAGCCGGCTCCAAGTCGATTCCTGCACAAAGGACAAAGCAAACCAATCACATCATACACTTCTAAAAAAATGTAAGAAAACATAACAAACATGTATTAATGTATAACTTATCTACTCAACTTGACAAGCATCAGAATGAACAAATAAATGGACAATATCACCAACACTTGGAGTAGGGAACACAACTGCAGTCTTATATTTAGAATATAAGAGTGATTACAACAATCCATTTTATCAACCTTCCTTACCCCTTCTTCCTCTCTCTCTCACCTTCTTTCAACTAGCTCCTTCAAGAATATGACAGTTTCACAATAGCTCTGTAAGCTATCCTTCTAAATGCTCTGACCCTTTTGCAATGGCCCTCTCATTGCTTATGTAGCAATTGAGTTAGGGCTACCAAGTTCTATCTAGAGTTCATTAGGGTGAAAACCATGAACCTGCCCTATTTACAAGTTTTTTTGCATTTGCCTTCATTCTCAGAATATAATTTCTCCAAATATCTTGATTTTTGGAGTTTCCCTGCTTTTCTTGCACAAATTTAGGGATTTAATATCTAGATATTTATGAGCAGATTTGTTGGCATAGCCTCTTGAACATCACTTAAGTTCACTAACGCTCCCCTTGGTCTAACAACATGAGTTAGCAGGTTGACTAACGCTCCTTTTTGCTTGGTAACAAACTTTATAAAGCAGGTTGTCAGTGTATAGAGAGTGTTAGTGTGGATTCTGGGCCTGCAATTGTGGTCATTGTTTCAATCACCTTGTCTTTCACCTCTAAGTCGATGAGGAGATCAATTTGTCCTATAACAAATGCCCCCTAAAGTATGAGATCAGAGATAGAGACGATGGCCAAAATACTTTATGAAAAAAACCATTGTAATTTGCTATCAAAATCTTTGTAGAGAGAAAAAGAAGTTTCGAGCGGCAAGGAAAACCTGATACAACAAAGTTACATATATATAAACTGCTAAAATCATGTCCTGAGTTGGGCATTCCCATGCTCAGCAGCTATGTCAGAGTAATTTTCTCCCTGAAGATATAACAATGCTAGCTGCCAATATGGCACATGTCAGATCTAGTGTCATAATAGATCATCCTGAAATAAATGTCTCCAAAGAACAATATCACAGCTTGGGAGAGGAAACAAGGTTGAATGATGCAAGCCTCTACCCAAGGTCTTGATTCCCGCTTCACCGAATAGCATAGATCGGTACATGTGATAATATGTGTTAACATCGAACATCCATGAAATAATCTGATTACTAACCAACAATGGAGACCGTTAACAGATGTGAGGAAGGCCACCAATAATGGTGATGGTCTCCAAGATGCACAGTGCAAACTAGCGAGTGTGAAAGATTTTTTGTCGTCGAACACTCGTAGAATCGCTTAACCAGGAGCCAATAATGAAAACCCATGATCAAGCACAAGGTAACATACCACTAATGTCTGCAAGAACCAAGGCATTGAATGTGTTTCTGGGTTATCTTCCTAGATAGAGTGTTGAAGTCGATAGGAAGAAACCTATCGAAAGGTAGGCAATGACGTGTCCTACATCAGTCGACATGAAACCAGACAAGGATGATTTTGTTTTTTAAAGAATCTTTTGAGCTTTTGGGTCTAAACAACAGAGGGCATGATGAAAGGATATGTAGGATCAGTTGATCAAGGAAACAAGTAGGGACCCTTGAACAATAGAAGGCACGACAACAGTTTTAACTAGACAACACTAGACCCATGAACATTACATAGTGTTTAAGATACTGAGATGTAATTACATCAGGATATATAGGCTAAAAACTCATAGGTTGGTAGGGTTCATATTGAGAGGCTATCAAAATGACGGTTTATCTGAGGGAGTACAATGTTCAAGGGAACATTTGCTGCCAAACCACTCTTTTGAATACAGGATACAACTGTATTTCCACTTTCCCCATCTGATTTTTTAATGAGTCCAGACGGGTAAAATAATCGATATTTTCATGTTTAGAGAGTCTAAAAATGATTGCAAAAAGAATGACTCTTTGCCCTATCTGATTAGTTTAATGAGTCCAGACAGGCAAACCTGTCGATTTTTTCATTTTTTAAGAGTCTGAAAAGTAACATAAAAAGAACGACTCTATATCTTGTCTGTGTGTTTAAAGAGTCCAGAATAGACAACTCGGTGGTCTTTTCATATTTAGGGAGTATGAAAAGATCGTAAAGAGAGAATCCATGGTGGTCCCTTTGTCATAGTTGTTAACGGGTGCGACAAAAGGTTAATAGCATACCCGGATCGGTTACTTTTCCATATTTTAATCTATTGAACCTGGATAAAGAGAAACATTTTTCCAATATATGTCGACCTCATTTTGTTACGAGTACAAGGCGACAGACTAAACTTGTGTTTTGTCGTGACACTTTAATGAGCTCAGTAACAAAAACTCGGGATTTTTCGTTTTTTAACAAGCAAGAAAAAAGTACCTGAAAGAATGCTCGGGTCATCTTTAGCATGTTTAATGAGCTGCAAGACATAGATCAGGATTTTTTCAGTTTAAAGAGAGAAAAAATTTCCTAAAAAGGATACTCCGTTGGTCTTTTTCAATTTATGAGCTGGAACAAGATCAAAAAAGAGGTGCTCAGAGTAGCATTTGCATATATTTAATGAGTGAAAATGATGAAAAACTCGGACATGGTTATAATTTTTATAGAGTGATAAAATATCATAAAAAGTTCTCTGACCATCGTTGCATATATTTAACGAGTCCAAATGATGAAAAATCAGGGATGTTTATATTGTTTAAAGAGTGATAAAATATCCCTAAAAGTGATTTACTGATTGTGGTATATATGTTTAACGAGCCCTACTGCAAAAACTCGGAGATATTTATATTTTTTAAAGAGCAATAAAATTTCTCCAAAAGTGCTCTTGAATTGCATGCAGCTTTTACTGCTTTTCATTCCTCAAATTTCTTTCATCAAAAGTATAAAAATAGGCAACAATTCCTATTATCTGGGTTCATGCATGATAAAAAATCATGTAGAATGGACTACATCCTCTTTAATGTTTTTCAAAAAATCATATCTCTCAAAGTTATATAAGGAGATGTTCTGAGCTTTCACATGCATCATTTTCACTATTTTGAAATTTGTGAGAGCTTGGTGGAGCTAAAGAGGAGCATATTTTCCGTGGACCATTGCAGGAGATCTGGGCAACCATTCGACGTGTCGTCAGTCCCAGGTGAGAGATAAAACCTTGCTCTATGCTTTATTAAACTTTTTTTTATCAGTTTTGTGGGTGGAAATCTGCAGATCTAAGGTGCCCTAGAGCCATGCTTGCACACTAGCGCCCTCCAGCTGGCCAGTAGGGAGTGTTAAACACTCTGTACGAGCCAGTGGAAGGCGTTAATCCTCCCTGTGCAACACTGGGAGGGGAATTAGGGCAGTAGGGCGCATTTGAAACCCTCATGCATGGATTCCTTAAGTTTTTTCCTCATTTTAACTATTTTCAGGGTTATTTTGTGCATGTTTCAAGCTGAAATGACTCACCTATGGAGAGAACAAGCCCATAATAATGAGGAATTGCGCCACTGCATTTTTTTGAAGTATGCAAGGCTAGAGCTAATGAAAGGACAAGAGGATTTACTGAGATGGATAATACAGTGCTAGGATGAACATGAGCAAGTGTTCAGGATTGGAGATCAGGAGCTGGCCATTGATCGCGATGACATTTACTTTGTGACTGGTTTGTCGTGCCGTGGGGCACAAGAAAACCTCACCGGTGGTAGGTTAGATCCACGATCTACTTCAAAGCTGGTATAGATCTACTACATCCCTGAGAGTGGACTAGTCAGCAACAGAGTCCCGATAGAGAGGATTCGATCTCGGTCTATGAGGGCAGTTTTATGGTTGATTGTGCATTTGGCGGGGTCAAAAAGTCCCCACGTAGTGACAAAGGCCCAACTGTTGCTTGCCATTGACTATGTCCAGCCCCAGATGTTCAACTGGTGTGAAGCAGTGCTTCGCTAGTTGAAGGCAGAATTGACAGCATGCAAGACCCGTACCCAACATAGTTTTGGGTACGGTACTATCATAGTCTCATTTTTCCTTGAGAGGGTACCTGTCATGTGCCCACGGGTGAGCTTAGGTCCCTTTGATCCGAGGGAGCCAAGGCAGGGTCACTGGTCATCACTTGATCCTCGCACAGGAGGAGGACCACTCCGGCATTTCTTTGACGAAGACTTCTTCCAGTGGCTCCGTAGCTAGATAGTGATTGTTGACGACTATGCCTATGAAGGCATGGACTTTACCAGTGACCTAGACTTGATGCTACCACTCAGGACCAACTGGGGTCCTCAAGGTGAGAATAGTTTTGATAGTACTTAAGTATTTTTGTACTTTTGAATGTATATGTAATGTTTTTTAATGATGAGATAAGGACTGACATGAAACTTTGATGCTTAACACAGATGTGGCGCCAATATGACCTGCAGGCGAACCTCGCTATGTGCGATGAGTCGGCCAACTACTTGTTGGAGAGGGCGATGCCGATAGTCTCCTCAAGGTTCTAAGGAACCTAGAGGGTTTTACTATGGGTGTCCCCCCTTCCTATGAGGGAGATTCCTTCTCATATGCAGTGACACACCGTTGGTGTACCTGAGCAGTCTCTGGTTCCTCTTCGAAGGGTAGCTAGAGCTTTTTTAGCTTTTCTGGAGCAATAGGCTCATTTTAGCAATGTTCTGGCACAACCATATGAGTGTTTGTAGCTGGGATTTGAGCCATTTTGTACTTAAATCATCCAAGTTATGGAGTATTTTGATGTTAAAAACTGGATTTTGATCTATATATATACAGATATTTTTGGTATTTTGGTGGTGTCAATGTGTTTTAAAATGTTTTTTGTGAAATTTTTTAACTTTAGTAAATTCTTTTACTTCTCATGCATGCTACTGTAACAAATGATACAAATGCCAATCCAATAGATAGTTAGCTAATGAATCAGTGACAGTATTTAATTCTTGAGGAACATGCCCATATGTGATTATTTCAAATCGACGTTCCAAGAGGCGTACCCTTAGATAGTTATGTAACAAGGCTGGATTACAGACGTGATAATGGTTTGTCAATTGCATAATGACTAGCTGGGAGTCTAACTTGACCACCAGATTGGAGATGCCCCTTGATGACGCTTCCATGAGAAGCAAAAGAGACGAACATGTACTTGGCAAAATTGTTGGTGGCGGTACCAAGAAAGACTCCCCCAGAGAAAAATAGTTCCGACTCGGGCGCATAGATGACCCAAGCAGCTGATGCAATGTGCCATGTGTGACGACTGGAACCATACATGTATCCTACGTATGCTAAGGGCAATGACGACATCTGCATTACGAGAAGAATGCATGAGGCAGGTACTCCAGTAAATGACAAAACAATCCAATCACATCAAAAAAGGTAAGCAAAATTTATGAATACATAAAATTACAAAGCACATGCCCAGCATGACACTAGGCACAATACTTTTTCAAATAGAGCCTATATGTGGACTCCTTGAGTGGAATTCTATCCTAGTCCTGCAGTTCATATGCCCCCAAGGGGAGGACTTTCGTTATGACATAGGGACCTAGCCAAATGGGTCGAAGCGTGCATTCCTCCAAGAGATTATCTTTTGGATGATAAAGTGATATGAAATTTCCCTCTTGGAAAGAACAAAATGTTGGAAATAATACTGAGAGGGGGGTTGAATCAGTATTATCAATTCAATTAATTTTATTTCACACCCAGATCACATACGCTACTTTAGTTAGTAAAAACCGCATATATACACAACTACAGATAAGGAAACCAACGTATACCATGCAGACTTAAAATTTAATTTATTCTACAGATGTTGATCATTAATCTGTGCATCAGAACCATATAAATAGTGACCAGGAACAGTAAAACAGAGCAGAAGACAATCATACACAAGAACACAAGATATAAGGTGGAAACCCAATGTGGGTGAAAACCACCTGCTATAATTTGTCTCTATCTTCTTTTAATTAGAAACTTCTTTTTACAATGTTTCTGTATTGGTGCAGACTTATACCAGTACGCAGGCTTCTACCTACAGAAGTCTACAACCTTCTCTCATTCTCCAGCCTCTCCTAGAAGGGAGCTACAACCCCCTTATCTCTTGTACTAGCTGAGGTACTAGTACATAGGTGCTGACCTACAGAAGGCTACAACCTTCTCTTTCTTCCAGGGACCACGTTTCATAAATTTTCAGACTGGATCTATGAATAACATCAATCAAACATCAAGAATCTCTGCAAAAATTAATCTATTTTTCACCAAACAAAAAATGAATCAAATAGTCACTTCTCTGACAGCTGTACCTAGAACACATTAATAGTAACCACACACCAAATCTAAACCCAGAATACTACAACAATAAACAGAATTAGCTAGAACATATTTCAAGAGACGTACACTACTTCAATATTCATAAACCTGCATGCATACGCTTCTGCGTTAAGTCAAACCTGCGTATACGCTGTTTTGATTTGTTGAACTAGCGTGTATATGCGCCTTTGCTTCACTGAACCTGCGTACAGATCTACAAAAGATAATTCACTCTTTCAAATATTCAGACATCAGTTATACCCAGATTATCAGATTTATAGATCAAGTTATGCGCCAAAATCACATAAAGATGCTATTATTCAAGCCTTAAGATTTGACCCATCAATAGAACTTATCCTTCTCGTTGCGCTTAGGTTCCTCCTTCATTCAGATTCAACTCTGCACTATAACCCAATCATCGGTATTCCAGATCCAGCTCTTTATAAGATATTCAATAATTCAGATAATTACCTTGCCTAATGATCTCCTTCCTCTTTTTATAGTCTTAGGCCTTTTACAATACCACGGTCCAAAACCAAAACAAATCAAAACCATGGACCCAATACTTGGGATCAACACTTTGGACGGGATACCATGGTCCAAAACCATAGGTTCAAATACCAAGGACTAAATACCATGGACCAAAAATAAGTTCTCCCACATGTACGTGCTTTTCCTTGTGTGAAAGTGCGTGTATAAGCATACACATCTTTTTAACGTATAAGCCGCTTATATACGTGGCTTGGTCAAGGTGAACCTGCGTATATATCTTTTTCCTTCATTCTGAGAACCTAAACTATGATATGTCACCAGAGTGAGTTGCCATCAAGGACAACACCTGTGCCATAGCGCCAAACCTGTGTCATAATGCCAACAATATCCCCCTTTGGACTTGATGGCAACCCCAAGATCCTCAAAGTCATTCTCCCCTTTGTCATCAAGGGCAAAGGGTTATGCTCCCCCTGAGTATATGCTGAAACTTATGCTCCATTGTGCTGACCATGCTCCCCCTGACTGTAGGCAAGATCTGTAAAATGATGTTCTTCAAGAAGAACCATGACTTATACATCATAAAATACCTTCATATCACCAAAAGACTCTATAAAAACATCCATCACCCAACCAAGTGGGGATCATCCTCCCAAACAAGTGGGGATACACCAGAAGTTTACATATGACAACCAAGTATATTACATCATTCATCCCAGGCATAGTGGGGAAACCAAAATAGCTCGTTACATGGCCTTGAAAATAAAATATATACATGACATAGAGACGAAAAATTTAGAGCAAGACTATGAAAGTCACCAATAACTAATATCAGCAACATCTGTCAATCACTATTCAGATCAGCAACCAAGTTATCCTTCTGTTATCCTTCTACACCTGATCCACCTGAAACCAAAAACAGCTTGTGTACACGAACCAAGAGCTTCTAAGGTAATGCCAACAATGCATTATTAGAAGTTTATCTGCTCCCCCTGAACTTGTGCTAGATGGTCTCTGTCAGACCCATATCAGATTCTTTTCAACCAGAGTATTTCCCCACTGATTTGCTTCAAACCAACATATACGCGACTGTATCCACATAAACCGGCGTATGTACACAGATCCTCCTCATGAAACTCGCGTACAACCACTTTTCTCTGAAACAAAGAGGTTTCAACAGCAAGATGATGCATCAACTACTCCCATCTTCTGTCTGAGGTATTCAAATGTTTCCCTGGGCAGTGGTTTGGTGAGTTTATCAGCAACTTGTTCCTTAGATGGAACATACTCCAACTTGACCTTTTGTTCAAGCACTTGTTCCCGGAGGAAATTATATTTGATAGGTATGTTCTTGGTTTTTGAATGCATGACTGGATTCTTTGAAATGTTGATTGCACTTGTATTATCATATAAGATGGAGATAGGTGGAGTACAAGTGATTTGAAAATCCTACAAAGTTTGCATCATCCAAAGGAGTTGTGTGCAGTAAGATGCAGCAGCCACATATTCCGCTTCAGCTGTAGATAATGCAATTGAACTTTGTTTCTTGTTGAACCAAGATACTAATCTGGAACCCATAAAGAATTCACCACCACTAGTGATTTTTCTATCATCCACACTTCCAGCCCAATCTGCATCTGTATAAGCATGAAGTGTGAGATCTGTATCTCTGGGATACCATAAGCCATAGTTTGAGCTCCTTGAAGATACTTGAAAATTCTCTTCACTGCCTGAAGATGAGTTTCCTTTGGATTTGCCTGAAATCTTCCAACCATTCCCATTGCATGCATGATGTCTGGTTGGGTACCTCTTAAATAGAGCAGACTTCCAATCATGGACCTATAGGTTGGTTGATGCACTGCTGTTGATTCATCATTTGCACTGAGGCTGCATCCTGTTACCATAGGGGTACATATTGGTTTCGAATCTTCCATGCCATATTTCTTCAAGATCTATTTTAGGTACTTGGTTTGAGATAAAAAGATACCGTATTCATTTTGTTGGATTTGTAAACCAAGAAAATATGTCAGCTCACCCAACAAGGACATTTCAAATTCTTTTTGCATCACCAAAGCAAAGTTTTGACTCATGGCTTCTTCATTGCTGCCAAATATGATATCATCAACATACACAACAAGTATTAGCAATTTGTCATTTTCAATTTTTATATAAATATTTCTATATGCTGATCCTTTTGAAAAACCTTGTTGATGAAGGTATTTGTCCAGATGATAATACCATGCCCTTGGAGCCTATTTAAGACCATAGAGAGCCTTCTTAAGTCTGCATAAAATTTTTGGATAATTTCCAAGGATGAATCCATCTGGTTCCTCAATATACACTTCTTCTTCTAAGTCTCCATTCAGAAAGGCAAATTTCACGTCCATTTGGAATACTTTGAACTTGTGAAAGCTAGAAAGAGCAAGGAACATTTTGATGGCCTCAAGTCTAGCAACGGGAGCAAAAGTTTCTTCAAAGTCTATTCCTTCTTGTTGAGCATACCCTTTACAAACAAGTTTGGCCTTGTTTCTAATAAATTCCCCATTTTCATTCAACTTGTTTTTGAATATCCATTTTGTCCCTATGACATTCTTATCTTTTGGTCTAGGAACCAACTCCCAAGTGTTGTTCCTTTCAATCTACTCAAGTTCTTCATCCATTGCCTTGAACCAACATTCATCTTTGCATGATTCTTTTACATTTTGTGGTTCAGTGGAGGAGAGCAATGCCAAATAGCTTGAAGCTTCTGCAATTGTTCTTCTTGTTTGTATACCTGCCTCTTTCTGCCCCAGAATCTGAGTTTCTGGATGATTCTTTTGAATGTACCTGGATGGAGTCTTCTCTTCTATCCTTATCTATTCTTCTAGTGCCTCTTGGGTTTCTTCTTCATCATAAGTCTGATTTGATGTTGAAGGATAGTCCTCATCATCTTCGAAATTTTTGGAATTTACTTGCCCAGGAATGTTTCCTTCTTCATCAACCACTACATCAATGCTGTCAACAATTCTTCCAAGTCTTTTATTGTAACACTTATATGATTTGCTGTAGGGAGAGTATCCAAGGAGAATGCCTTCATCTGCTCTAGGTTCAAACTTGCCATGATTTTCATCAGTCTTTTTGATATAGCATTTGCTTCCAAAAATTTTGAAGTATTTTACCATAGGAGTCTTACCATACCAGAGCTCATGAGGAGTTTGAGTGCTGTTCACCCAGACGTTTGTCTTGTTGAGAATAGTAACTGCAGCAAATGCGGCTTCACCCCAGAAGGTTGTGAGAGTTCCAGACTCATCAACCATACCACGGGCCATTTGTTGAACCGTTCTGTTCATCCTTTACACTACTCCATTTTGCTGAGGAGTCCTAGCAATAGAGAATTCCCTTCTTATTCCATGTTCTTCACAAAAATAAAAAAATTCATTTGAGGTAAATTCTCCTCCTCGATCAGACCTGAGGCATTTGATTTTGCAATCTGATTCATTCTCCACCAAGGCTTTGAATGATTTGAATTTTTCGAAAGCTTCATCTTTATGCTTCATAAGTCCTATCCAACACATCCTGGAAAAGTCGTCAATGAATAATATAAAATATTCTTCTCCTTAAGGTGACCTTTTCCTAGATGGACCACATACATCAGTATGGACAAGTTCAAGTGGCCTGCTAGCTGATCCTTCCTTCTCAGGGAAATTAGTTCTGGTTTGCTTACCAAATTGACATGATTTGCATATTGTATTGTCTAGAATTCTGATGTCAGGTAGATCACGAACTGCCTGATACTTGCATGCTTTCCTTATCTATGAGAAGCTTAGATGCCCCAATCTTTTGTGCCATAGCTAGTGTTCATCATTCTTGCTTAGATAGAATTGTTGTTGTCCTCCTTTGAGTATATATAAATTATTTGGAGTTCTTATGCCTTTGATCACTTTTTCTCCTATATCAAGCTCACGAACAATGCATCCATTTTATCGAAATATTACTTCATTTCCTTGATCACACATTTGACTGACACTTAATAAATTATGCTTTAAGCCATCAACATACATAACATTTCTAGCCTTGACCTTTTCTTTCAAAAGAACAGAACCTTTACCTTTTATGAGTAGAGGAGTGTCATTTCCAAATGAGACCTTCTTTTCCTTTTCTAAGGCACTATATGACTGAAGTTTATCTTTATCACCTGTCATATGTTTTGAGCATCCGCTGTCGATGTACCACTGATTTTCCCGTCCTTCCGCATATCAGGCTATCCCACATCTTTCTGGTAGTGGTTATTTCTTTCTCCATGTTTTGGTACTTAATGAAGCTTTATCCTTCTGAGTTGTTTGTTGAAACCTACTCCTGCATTCAGAATCTTCATGACCGAAGTTGTTACAAATAGAACATTATATTTCATTTTCTAGAGCAGAAAAGTTATTGTAGGTCCTTTTCATGATCCCAGTCATACTTCTTTGTTTTTGAGCTTCTCTAGTCATGATTGTCTTGTAGGCAACACATTGAGTTTCTTTGTGACCAAAGTTATGACAAGATAAACATTGGCCATTGAAGAAACTCCTGCGATTATCAAATCTACCAACCAAATGATTATAGTTTCTATTGACATCCATTCTTGAGGAAAATTGAGAATGTTTTACCTATGGCTGGTTGTAGCTTCTGTTCATCCTTAAAGTAGATTGCCCCCGATTTACCTGGTAGTCTTTGTTCATTCTTGAGGTAAATTGTCCCTGATTTACCTAGTGATCTTCATTGGTCCTTTGCTCACTTCTCCTTGCAGCTTCAAGATAACTTTTGGAGGTAGATGGGTTCTGTGCTTGAGATGTTTCTTTGGTATACCCAAGACCTGTCTTGATTAGAGGAGAATGCTGCACTTTGATAATCTCATCTAAAGTTTCAGATCCTTTAGTAAATCTAAGGTTAAGAGCTTTCGTTTTCTCAATGTCCTTTCTAAGTCCCACAATTTCACATTCTAACTTTTCATTGCGTTTCTCTATTTCAGCAAGTTGGGATGTCAGAGTATCTATAATCATGTTTTTCTCTTCTAAGCAAATTTTGAGTTTAGAAATTTCTTCATAAAGACTTTCTTCATCTATAGCATCCAAGAAATCATCATCTTCAAAAGCCATCAAAAGTCTATAATCATTACCTTGTTCATCATAATTGCTATTTGAAAGTCCATCACTGTCTTCATGTGTGTAATAACTCTTCTTACTTACATTTTGTTTTCTGTTCCATCTAACTGGTTCCTTACCTTTTTCAAGCTTATGTTTATGAGGACACTTGACAGCATAGTGACCGACTCTTCCACAAGCAAAAAATTTGAAAGGGAGCTTACCTCTGAATCTTCCAGAACCCCATTGAAGGTTCTTGACAAAATTTGACTCTTCCTCTTCTTCCGACATATGTCCTAAATCATTGTAATCTCCTCTTCCTGAGGCTTTGAATGCAACTTCTCTCTTGTCCGATGGTCCCCCTTTTCTCATTTCGTAAGCAGTTAGGATTCTGTGTAGTTATGACATGGTAAGACTCTGTAGATTCTGTTTTTCTTCTATGGCAGAAACTTTTAATTCAAACTTAGAATACAAAGGTCTTAGAACCTTTTCAACCAAAAAAACTTCTTTTATTTCTTCACCCAAATTTTTCATACAATTAAAAATTTCATCTATACGTAGGAAATAGTTAGCCATACTTTCATCATTGTACATTCTGAGATTTTCATATTGAATTCTGAGAGTTCGAAGTTTTTCTCGTTTTACCTGTTCATCTCCTTCATAGCTCAGAACGATCTTGTCCCATATTTCTTTTGTAGTTTTGAGTTGCATGACCTTGATGAATTCTGATTGAGATAGACTCCCCAATAGAGTATTGACAGCCTTTGCATTTGTTTCATACTACTTCTTACCAGCCGGATTTGTCGGTGTTGCTGATGGAAATGTGTATCTTGCTTCCATGATATCCCAGACTTCTGTACCAAGAGACTGAAGATAGGTTGTGATTCTTACCTTCCAATAGATGAAGTTGCTCCCATCAAAAATTGGTGGCCTAATCGATGCTTCTTTCTCTTTGTTGTTCATGATGATAGATCTTCCTTCAAGCGATCAAGCTTCTTCTAAAGGACCTGCTATGATACCAATTGTTGGAAATAATACTGAGATGGGGGGTGAATCAATATTATCAAGTCAATTAATTTTATTTCACAGCCAGATCACATGCGCCACTTCAGTTAGTAAAAACCGTGTATATACGCAACTACAGATAAGGAAACCAGTGTATACCATGCAGACTTAAAATTTAATTTATTCTACAGATGTTGATCATTAATCTGTGCATCAGAACCATATAAACAGTGACCAGGAACAGTAAAACAAAGTAGAAGACAATCATACACAAGAACACAAGATATAAGGTGGAAACCCAATGTGGTTGAAAACCACCTACTGCAATTCGTCTCTAGCAGGTTTGTACCTGCAGAAGGCTATAACCTTCTCTCGTTCTCCAGCCTCTCTTGGAAGGGAGCTACAACCCCCTTAGCTCTTGTACTAGCTGAGGTACTAGTACATAGGTGCTGACCTACAGAAGGCTACAACCTTCTCTTTCTTCCAGGGACCACGTTTCATAAATTTTCAGATTGGATCCATGAATAACATCAATCAAACATCAAGAATATCTGCAACAATTAATCTCCTTTTTCACCAAACAAAAAATGAATCAAATAGTCACTTCTTTGACAGTTGTACTAGAACACAGTGACAGTAACCACACACCAAATCTGAACCCAGAATACTGCAGCAATAAACAGAGTAGCTAGAACATATTTCAAGAGACGTACACTACTTCAATATTTAGAAACGTACGTGCATATGCTTCTGCGTTAAGTCAAACCTGTGTATACACTGTTTTGATTTGTTGAACTAGCCTGTATACGTGCCTTTGCTTCACTGAACTTACGTACAGATCTACAAAAGATAATTCACTCTTTCAAATATTTAGACATCAGTTATACCCAGATTATCAGATTTATATATCAAGTTATGCGCTAAAATCCCATAAAGATGCTATTATTCAAGCCTTAATATTTGACCCATCAATAGAACTTATCCTTCTCCTTGCACTTAGGTTCCTCCTTCATTCAGATTCAACTCTGCACTATAACCCAATCACTAGTATTCTAGATCCAGCTCTTTATCGGATATTCAATAATTCAGATAATTACCTTGCCTAATGATCTCCTTCCTCTTTTTATAGTCTTAGGCCTTTCACAATACCATGGTCCAAAACCAAAATATATCAATACCATGGACCCAATACTTGGGATCAACACTTTGGACAGGATACCATGGTCCAAAACCATAGGTTCAAATACCAAGGACTAAATACCATGGACCAAAAATAAGTTCTCCCACATGTACGCGCTTTTTCTTGCGTGAAAGTGCGTGTATACGCATACACGTCTTTTTAACATCTAACCCGCATGTATACGTGGCTTGGTCAAGGTGAACCTGCGTATATATATTTTTCCTTCATTCTGAGAACTTGAACTGTGATCTGTCACCAGAGTGAGTTGCCATCAAGGACAACACTTGTGCCATAGTGCCAAACCTATGTCAAATGACAACACAAAACCTAACCTCTTTGGCAAATTGGGTTTGTACCGCTCCTTGTGAGCTGCGAGTGCCAAATCAGCATCTCGACAGGTTTTATCCAGCTGTTTGAGGTATAGTAGGTGTTCTTCTTAGGCTATGGGGCCGGGCATGGGTTCAACGACTATTTCGAGGGAAGGAATTGGCCACCCATTCCATTTTGCCTCGTCGTAAAGTTGGATCTCAAGTGCGACAAACGATGGGTTAAATTCGGGGATTTCCCATGAGACCACACAAATTCCTCATGTAGGCAAGTGTAGCTTACAATTTCCTCGGGATTGCAATCTGCTCTCATATGGGTGTCTTCCATGGTTCCTGTCGTGACTGAAATATCTATGGGCATTGACATGGAAGTGTCGTCCATATTTTCTTCCAACCTGCAAGTTTGGATGCTTGTATAGGGTGGGGAAATGATTTCGTTTGTGTCATAGGATAGGACTTGAAGAGGCATCATGTCTGAATCAGATGTTGGACCCCAAATATGCCAATCCTCCCAATGTTGCTCTCCAAAACTCATGATTTCTCTAACGGCTTCGTCCGTTGAGGGGAGTTGATCACATGGATCTAAAGGAGGAGCAGTTATGGGAAGGGGGGTGGTACCATCAGTGATAGCCAACATGACTGGAGATGTGGATGTAAATTGAAGGCCTTGGTAGGCCGATTCAGCTGGTGACAGTGGCTTTTGGCCTCCGAATGAGTCAAGGTTTGAAGGTGCCATTGGGATCCAAGGATCGGTCAGCTCATGAGGAATTGATGAAAGCATGTTCACCGATTGTGGAACTTGTGGTGGCTAAAGAGGAAAACAACCCATCAGGGAGGAAGCCTTCAATAGAGTAGTACCTATACTAACAAAACTGTCAGTTACACCTCCTACTAGGGGTATGGAGCCGCTTGGTAATGGTGAATAATCATAGGTGTAGAAAGACAAATGATCCATTGGAATGACCTTTCCATCTAATGGAAATAGGATGATATGAAAGATAGTGGATACGATGACCGTCATGGCATATGTCCAACTGCGACCTAGCAACAGATTATAGTCGAGTTTCTTATCTATGACTTCTACGTCCACCGTTTCTATTTTCCCAACCAAAGTTATGGGAAGACTGGCTAAGTATCCTTTTGGGACAAAGGTGTGGCCGTCAAAAGCTTTAAGGGAGTTTGACCGTGGGGATGGGGTTGGGGAACCCAGGGCGAGCTAACATGAAGCCGACATGACGCAAGTTGAAACACCTTCGTCGATGATAGTTCAGTGTATACCTTTACCTTTCGAAGAGATATGCACCTGAAATGCAAGCTGGTGGGAAAGGGAAGGTTTACACTTGTCCATGTCGAAAATAGCAAGCATGGAATCCATAGGGTCAATACCCCCGATAGCCGAAAGCAAAGCTTTCCTTTGGCTGGGGCATGTTTGTAATACTTCAAGCGCTGACATAGCCGATGGTGCTTGCACCAAATCCTCTACGATGTTGTAGTGTTGGGTGGCACGTGCAGATGTATTGTGCATTGTGCGTCGAAGTGCCCCTTTTGGGGGTCGAATTACAAAGTCCTCAATTGGCCTTTTGATATGCAGATCGTTGGGCGGCGATGGGTTTTGACTTGAGGATGGTTCTGTTGCCGGAGCGATAGGAGCTCCATAATATTTGGCTCTTGTGGCTATTTCCTCCATTTCAAATTTGTAAATGGTAGAACTTCCTTCACCAACGGAAGGATGTTGCGAACCGTCACTGCCCCCTGACGTAGGTGGCGGTTGGTTGGCAACGAGATTTTGTTGCTGTTGAGTAGGAAAGGATTTCTAAGGACAACAAGTGCCTTACCAAAATCTCTTTGGGCAAGGTAATCCATGCATTCTTGAAGACACGGAAAATGCTAGGTTACATGATCTTCAAGATAGAGTTTGCACAAATAGTTGGTGCCTTTATCCTTTTCCACATTAGTAGGTGCAGTGGCCTTCTGTTTCGGGTTCGGCTGCTTAGATGACTGCTCCTTAGAAGAAGTGGTATTGTTCTGTTTCTTCTTGTTCTTGCCACTGGATTTCTATGTAGACTGCACAGAGTTAACCACAGTGGCAGGAAGAGTAGTCACTTTGGTAGAGGGGTCCATTGTCAGCTTGGCAACAAAACCATTGAGTTGTTTTACAGTGACCCCAAAGGTTGCGCCAACGATCCCGTCAGTGTGCGCTCCAGGGTGCTGAGTGGTGGGAGGATCAGGGTTACCGGGAGCATAGGGGATGATGTTGTAGAGAGTACTAGACTGTGAATAAATTATATCTAAGTGATGGGCATGACATATGGATTGGTCTTCTGTGACCGCACCACCTAGAGCGACATATCTAGTAATTTGGGGGAGTAATGACTTACAGAGCCAGTCTGTTAAGAGAAAATCAGGGATGGGAGCTTTGAATAACCTCTGCCTACATCTCCATTCATGGATATGATCAGAGATGTGGGTGGCATTGTCTTGATGAAATGAAGTAAGGAGCTCTGTCCCTGTCTCATAACAGATAGGTAACTGAAAGTGCTTTAGGAACTCCATCGCTAAAGCGTCAAAGGTATTCACTGATGCACGTGGTAACTCAATATACCACTTTGCAGCATTGCCAATGAGGGTGCGAGGAAAAAGATGTAACCGGACACTATCATCCACCATGGAGTTAGAAACACACCAGAGATGGTAGGTGGTGACATGAGTGCCCGGATCCTCCCCTTGTTTTCCATCGAACTTAGGAATGTTCATCAGTATTTTATGTGGGATCGGCGACCATTGTAAGTTGTGGTAGATGGGGTCGTTTGTCAACTTGTATAAGTCGGGAATATCCAATGTTGCCAAAAAAGGCAAATTGTTGGGTGCCCTTGACTCAGACCATGGTGATGACAAATGACTTGAGGAGCTTTGCGCTCCTCCCATCGTTTGGTTCCCCATGGTGTACATGGGTTGCGTGGTGTAGAAGTTTCTTTGCGATACGGTGTTGTAGAGTGGATTTTCATGAGGATTTTGATACTGGGGTATGAAGTTGCCCCAAGTATAAGCGGTTCCCCCTCGACTCATCTGAGTTTGTGAGTAGGGTGCCCCCATGGATTGGGTGGGAATCCCTTGTGGATTTCCAATCGACACAGAACTAACCATATGGCTTTGATTGACAAAGGAAACACTCATGTCAATCAACGACTGTCCATGCATGCCTAAGAATGGCGGGGGAATTGTGGCATTCCCCGCCAACATGTGCATATTGGGAACCGCCCCGGATATCTGAATCTGGGGGTTGGAACTATACATTGGCGGCTGAACTTGTTGTTGGTAAACTAGAACCATGCCCATAGTGCCACATTGAGTGTTATATGGAGCACTATATGTGGCACTAGTCGAAGGTATGCTTTGTCAGACCATAGGAGTGGAACCTGGCATCTGCTAGGTTCCACTTATGGAGGGTGTTATGTGAGTTGCAGTACCAGGGACTAAATCTATAGCGGATTCCACATTACTAGTGTTGTGATGACCATCAACTGGGGAAGTAGTAGAGGACCAATAGTGTCTCTATAATTCCACAACCCTTGAGGCATCGACTGAATAGATGGAAATTCCCACCTACTGAAGAATGAAGTACAGGTATCACAGGAGCAACTATGGGATTTGACAGATTTTTAAGTGGAGTGTTAAAATGAGGAAGAAATCCTTCCATGAAGAAATCCTCTAGCAAAATGGAATCGCCGGTTGTCCACTCAGATCCCGTGTACAATTTAGGAGACTGATTCCTCAAAGATGAGGAATCTGAGTCAGTGGAACTCGGTAGATCCTCCACAATGAGTGGGGGAAGTCCTAACAACCGTCTGGATTGAGGATGAGGGCTGGATGTGGCCAAAATGACTGTTAAGTTTTATTAGATACATTTTAATGTGATATTATTTAAAGTCTCGAAAATAAGAGCACTAAGGTACCTAAAAAGAAAAAAAAATACACTAAATATGTCAATCAGCAAACAAAGGGAAATTACCTTGTCTGATAAGCACCGATTACTGGAGATGAAACCCATTCTCTCAATGAGTAACAGAGAAGGATGGCCAAATGTATGGTTATGGTTACTTTTGAGCTTCACCCGAACCTTAGATTGAGGGGCCAAGTACTCTCGTGAAGACGAGCACCCTCTGAAAAGCTGAAGACAAAGTAGATCCGTCTGTTTGAGGTGCCAGGACAGCCCGTCCCAATCACCTTAGGTAAGTACCTAGAATTTTTGGCCACTAGAGATACCTCAAATCATAGACATTACGAGGGGGGACATAGTCGTAGATAGCACGCTGTGTGGGCAAGATACCTGAGTCTCTGACTCAGTTCTGAAATCCCCGAAGGGACCCTCGATACATAGAATTCCCAAAGGAATTGTAAGATAAGGTGGGCTACCTTCAATTAAAGTCTGATGTTGTCTCGTATTTCACTCTGTTTTTAGTGGAGTGGTCCTGGTAATATGAGTGCAGAAGGATTTTTTACTCGTTAACTACACTAGTTTTGATTTTCAACCTTGGGTAGTTCACTCACATGCTTATCCCAAGGTCCTAATCTATATAATGTTGGTTTTCTCAAAAAAGAGTAACTGATTGATTTTAATATAGATTTTAGTGTACTTGCTTATTTACTTAAGTAGGGTTGTTGACATATGAATATGGTGAGACTCTTGACTCAATAAACCATGCAGAAAAATGTTCTGATTTTTTTTTTTCCAATTTCTTATGCAAACAAGTCTTATCCTACACATGTATCCTTTCACATATTCATGGATTTGTCAGTGCATCTAAAGCCATTCAAAACTTGCATAAATAAAAGTTTCTTTTCTCAATATTCCCTAACAACTACTGTAAACCAAAATGAAGCAGCCTACAACTATTTCGACAGAAGGAACATTATGGTTGATCAACCTTTCTTTCAAAAAAAATTCTTTTAAGAGAGAAAAACTAAAGAATTTTCTTAAGAATAAAATTTTCAAGACACCAAATTTGTTAGCATGATATTGTTGCAGATCTTACTTTAGCCCCTGAGACAATCTTCCCCCCCTTTTAGTCGACAAAATCTTCTAAAAAACATGGAAATGGGAGACTAACGCTCCATTTCTTTATAAATAGAGAGTTAGTTTGGTCACTAAGGCTCCCCGTTCATAGTCAAATATCCTTGTAAAGCTCTGTGTAGACTAGAAACCTACGTTAGTGAGGGAAATAGCTCAACAAGAGGGCTTTTGGGATCCGTTTCTAAGGAGAATTCAACTTTACAGGATGCAACAAGTTAGATGGTGGGTCAGAAAAGGATTTGAAGAAGCGGGAAGCTCATAGAAGAAAGATAAGATCTGAGAGGAGTCTAGGTAACCGGGAACTAAATGTATAGTCCCTAGTGGAGTCGCCAATTCTTCTATGGGGTAAAATGCACGGGATGAAAACTACCCTCAAAGGCCTTCCCGGGACCTTCGACAGACTGTAAGGTTATCTGCACAAGCTACCTGTTACACACATGTTCATCTATCAAGCATAAATTAACAGGGTATGGAAAGAGGTTCACCTTTGGTTCCTTCTAGATTCGCTTGGGGATCTCCATGCGGCAAGAAGAACTCCTTCTAAGCCGGCTCCAAGTCGATTCCTGCACAAAGGACAAAGCAAACCAATCACAACATACACTTCTAAAAACAAATGTAAGAATCCGTAACAAACATGTATTAATGTATAACTTATCTACTCAACTTGACAAGCATCAGAATGAACAAATAAATGGACAATATCACCGACACTTGGAGTAGGGAACACAAATGCAGTCCTATATTCAGAATAGAAGAGTGATTGCAACTATCCATTGTATTAGACTTCCTTACCCCTTCTTCCTCTCTCTCTCTCCTTCTTTTAGCTAGCTCCTTCAAGAATATGACAGTTTCACAACAGCTCTGTAAGCTATCCTTCTAAATGCTCTGACCCTTTTGCAATGGCCCTCTCATTGCTTATGTAGCAATTGAGTTAGGGCTGCCAAGTTCCATCTAGAGTTCATTAGGGTGAAAACCATGAACCTGCCCTGTTTACAAGATTTTTCCCATTTGCCTTCATTCTCAGAATAGAATTTCTCCAAATATCTTGATTTTTGGAGTTTCCCTGCTTTTCTTGCACAAATTTAGGGATTTAATATCTAGATATTTATGAGCAGATTTGTTGGCATAACCTCTTGAACATCACTTAAGTTCACTAACACTCCCCCTAGTCTAACAACATGAGTTAGCAGGCTGACTAATGCTCCTTTATGCTTGGTAACAAGCTTTATAAAGTAGGTTGTCAGTGTATAGAGAGTGTTAGTGTGGATTCTAGGCCTGCAATTGTGGTCATTGTTTCAGTCACCTTGTCTTTCACCTCTGAGTTGATGAGGAGGTCAATTTGTCCTATAACAACTGCTTTAGCTGCAAGTTTGTAGAGCCCATGTCCTTTGATCATGTGAACTGGCTTGATTTCAAGATCATATTCTTGCAAGCCTGTCATCCAGTTCACACATCGTTCACCCAGTTCTTGTTGTACAAGCAATTTTCGGACTGCTGGGTGAGGAACAAAGACTATACAATGGTTCTTCAACAATTAGGGCTTGAAATGTTTCACTGCCTTGTACACTACATACGCTTTCTTATAAATGGTTAGGTAATTGAGCTCTGGTCCCTGCATGCTTGCGCTCATGAAGGATATGGGATTTTCATCATTCATTTCATCCTTCTGAGTGAGTACTGTAGCTAGTGAATTATCATAGGCGAAGGTGCATAGCAGGAAATCTTTCTTGACATCTATGTTGTAGAGTGCAGGTGCTTCTACAATGGCCTGCTTGATTTGGGAAAATGCATACTTTTCTCTCTTGCCCCAGCTATAGATTATATCTTTCTTGATCATTTCCTACATGGGATTGACTATCTGTGCATAATCCGAGATGAACTTCCAGAGGAATTTTATCTTTCCAAAGAAGGATTGCATGGATTTCTGGTTGGCTGGGTGAGGGATCTATGTAATAGTCTGGACCCGGTTTGGATCCACCTTTATCTTGATTTTGGAAGCAATGTGTCCGAGGAGGTTCCCCTCTGACACTATGAATATTCTTATTTTTGGATTCAAGGAAATCCCGTATCTTCGGCATTGCTAAAAAATTTTCTTCAGATGGCATATGTGGTCTTTTTGTCTTCTTGATAACACAATCACATCATAAAGGTATACCACTATGCCCTATTCGATGAGTCCATGAAAGGTGATTTCCATGGCGCGCTGAGAGGTTGAGTCTGCATTTACAAGCCCAAACAACATTCATTTGTAAGCGAATGTACCCCACTCGGTACTGAACGTAGGCAAAACAAGCCTTTGAAGGTATAAAATTGCCCTTGACTCAAACCCCAGTGTTAACCAATCCTCAGTTTGACAGAGACTTTATCATTTTCTCTTTCGCCTCCCAGCACACTATTGCTGCTATTTTATTACAGAAAGATGACCAAGGGAATGAGAAGCCTATTGCCTTCTTCAGCAGGGCTCTTAGAGATGCCCCTCTAAAATATCAAATTATGGAGAAACAAGCCTATGCTTTGGTCAAAGCCATTAAAGACTTTAGGATTTACATCCTTTATTCCCATGTTGTGGCTTATGTACCAAGTCCTATTGTCAAAGACATTCTCACCCAAGAAAACTTAGAGGGCAGAAGAGGAAAATGGATTGCCAACATACTAGAATTTGACATTGAAATAAAACCTACAAAGCTAATAAAAGGGCAAGGCTTAGCCAAATTAATGACAAAATCAAATTTCCAAGCCCTAGATATCAATCAGCTGGACAGTGAAATAGAGCTGGCGACTCCAAAGATCAATGTAGCCTTTGAACAATCTCCTTGGTACTCTGATATCTGTTATGTGTTACAAAACCTTTGTGCTCCCCCAGGACTGTCCAGAACTAAGTGTAGGTTCTTAAAAATGAAAACATCAAGATTTTGTGTGATGGATGGAAATCTGCTTTGGAAAAACCATGAAGGTATATTGCTGCACTGTTTAATGGAAAATGAAACTAACAATATCATGCAGGAGTTTCATGCAGGACACTGTGGTGGACATTTGTACTGGAAGTCCACTGTGGATAAAATACTAAGGGCAGGGTATTACTGGCCCACCATGTTCTCAGATGTTAAGAGATTCACCACCTCATGTCATCAATGTCAAGTATTTGAGGGCAAAAGAAAGTTGCTGCCACTCCCCTTAAGACCTATTGCAACAGAGAGACCTTTCCAACAATGGGGCTTGGATTTCATTGGGGAAATTCATCCTTCATCTTCAGGCCAACACAGATGGATTTTAACAGCCACAGACTACTTCACCAAATGGATTGAAGCTGCCCCATGCAGACAAGCAAATGATTCAATAATTATTCAGTTCTTGGAGAACAATATACTGGCTAGATTTGGCTGTCCAGACAAAATAATAACAGACAATGCTGCTGCTTTCAGATCCAAGAAAATGGTGAACTTCTACCATAAATTTCACATTACTTTGGGCCATTCTACTGCATACTATCCCCAAGGAAATGGCCTTGCTGAATCATCAAACAAAAGCTTAATAAATATCATAAAGAAAGTGCTGGAAGATAACAAAAAGAACTGGCATAAGAAACTAGTCAATGCTTTATGGGCAGATAGACTAACAACAAAAAGATCAATTGGGACCAGCCCATATGAGTTAGTCTATGGATTAGAAGCCAAATTTCCTTCATCACTAGGAGTGCCTGTTATGAAGCTTCTACAAGAGAGTCAAGCAGAGCCAAATGATATGCAAAGGAGGATCAATCAGATAATCTGTTTACAGCAAACTAGAGAACAAGTTTTCAGCAGAGTTCAGATATTGCAAGAAAAATTAAAAAGGGCCTTTGATAGAAGAACTAAGGCAGAAGATTTTAGCATTGGTGATAAAGTCCTCAAGTGGGATGCAAGGAGAGAAGAAAAAGGAAAACATGGGAAATTTGATTCCCTTTGGAGAGGACCATTTGCTGTCCAAGCAGTGCAAGGTAACAACACTTACTTCCTCAAAAGTCTAACTGAAACTGACTTGGATGAAGGTCCTGTCAATGGCAGGATGCTGAAGCATTATTTTGACTATTTCCCATGAGTGCAACCTGAGGTTCCCTTGTATAAATACAGATGTATATATTATTTTCTGTTTAGTTTGTAAAATTGCAGTTTTCTTAGCCTATTGACTGTCGACAAAAGGTAAATAGAATCAGAGGTCTTCCAAGAAAGAAGTACACAATTTTGACACATCAAAGCAGCAAATTTCAAGATTGGTATGGGAAGTCAAAGAGCAAGGCAATTTGACCTGCTGTTCTTGGTCTTTCAAAAGAAAAACCATCCCCATGTGGAGCCACTGTTGGATACCTATACCAATAGGTTTCATATTTCATGATTGGCAAGGGAAAGTCCAAATATGCTCTGCTTTGATATCACAAAGATCCCATATTTCCTAGAGAACAAGAGGTGTGTAAAGTGTTTCAATGTTGATGACCTTATTTCAATTTTGGTGGATGATCCAACAGTTTAATCTGGATCATGCCATGTTTTCAATTTTCAGTTATAGAAATAGAGAAAGAAGTCTGTCCAAACTGCTTAATCTTGGCAGACAACTAGTTCAGGTAGAGAAGAAAAGGCTCCCAACAGCTTAATCTGGGACCTTGGAAGAGATAAGGGTAGAAGTAGATAGAAAAAGCAAAAGAAAAAAGCCAAAGAAAAGAAAAGGCAAGTAAGGGTTTGCAAGTCCAAGTGCACCCTCCAAGAAGAAATAAAAATGCTAGGCAAGTAGCTGGGTAAGTAGTTGGGGTTGCAGAAAGGTTTTCCCTACCATTGCAGAGATGGTAACTGTGGGCATCAAAGCAAAGTCAATTAATTGACAAAGGTGTTCTTCTTCATCGAATTGCAGCAGGAAGCATGACTAATTTCCCTCATTCCCCTCCAATTTCATTTCTAACATTCCCCATCAGCTAAGATTCATGGAAAAGACTAAGCTTTCATGGTGGTTCTTAATCTTTAAAAGCCACATTTCTTGTCTAAAAATCTTTTCATTTTTGATCTACTCTCAAAACCAAGTTTGTTTCACATAAACTTAAATGGTTTCCCCTCCACTTACCCCTCATCCATACTAACTCTAATTCTACTATGTAAATCCCCTATATTACCTTTTCCCCTATTAATACTAACACCATGGTGTATAAACCCCAAGCATTATATAAATACCCATCCCCTTGGCAATATAGCCAATAAGTCCTATATCAGGAATCAAAGTGGCATCTGGCCACTTGGATGAACCTACAACTCATCTACCCTCCCTTACCTCAAGTCATTCCACTCGCTAAACCATTATTTGCCAAGAGAAACCTTATAAAAACCCTTTTACCCATGAAAACCCGTTGAAACTGCCAAAATTCCCAAAAAACCCACTTTCTATTCCCTAACCAAAGTTTGCGCATACACTTTGATTTTTGAAATACATTGGAAAAATCTTTCAAAACACGTATTTTTGCCCCCACCCGCTGCCGTATACACTGATCATCTTACCTTCCCGATGGCCGTTGGATCAGGCCCTCCAGATCTGACGGCCCTTATCGCATCGGACCCCTTCCGACGCCCGATCATTAACCGTACTATCCTCCTGTCACGTCAAACTCCCGATAACCGTTGGATCTTGCTCCTCCAGATCCGACGGTCAGCATCCATATCGGAGCAGGTCCTCTGTCCAGGCGATACCTTCCGACGGCCGTATTTTGGGTACGTCACTCTGCTGCCACGCGCCCTCGCCACAGTGCGTCGGAGGTACAACTGATATTTACCGCCACCGTACCGTAAGCGGTGCGATACGAAACCGCTGCCGGTTTCCGGTTTCCCCATTCCGCTTGCATTACGTCCTCGCCGCGTCAGCTCCCCGTCGCCTTACGTCACCGCCACCTATGCCGCCACGTCAACTTTCGCTCCAGTCGTTGGCCGATCTTTCCCGCCACCTCATCATCCCCGTGGGCCAGTCAGGGCTCGCCACGTCACCCGATGACGTCAGCATGACGTCATCCGACCTTGACCCCACCAATGACGTCATCGCAAAAAGGCGCCAAATTGCTAAAAAAGTCTATATTATGGCCAAAAATCGCATTTTTACGTTCTTTTCATTCATTTTTCATTCTCTCTGCTGCATGCGGTTCACGTCCGAGCTTGCTGTCAACCTGCTAAATCGACCAGGAGGCCTCCAGCGTACGAGTCCAGCCTGCATATACGACCTCTGCTCACTGTTTTACCAGGTATTCTTCATCATTTATCCTCCGTGCGCCTGCAATTCTCTATAAATCACTCCGAAAGCTTAAAGGACGTTAAAACTTATAAATTCACCAGTGGATTCCTCTGCAGAGCTTCCAATTTCCAACTACCACCTCGAAAAACACCAGCTGAGCTTTGTTATACCTACATTCTGTTGAGAAACTAAGTTCTGTCTGCGCAATCGCGGCAGGTTCATTTAAACCAAATTTCGCCATTAAGAGAGAAAGGAAAGGCCAAACATTGGTCCCAGTTGCCATAAATAGTATTTCAACTGCTATTTTCTAGAATCCCTCTCTATTCCTGATAATCTAACCTCCCTGGTACAGAGGCATTCCCCTGTGCTGTCCTGCTCAAAACAAAATCACTTTACACTTGATTCAAAATCCTCCTGTGCAATGGAGACACCTGTAGTGCTAAATGTTCAACCTCTGAATGCTCCTCAAAAGGACTTGAAATGGCAAGCCTTAGCAGATATGGATTACCAAATTGAGGAAGAGAAGCTTATGAGCAGCAAATTCCACCTTCGTCTGCTAAATGAATTAAAAGCCAAGCATGAAAATGGGACAGATATACTGGGCTTATGGGACTCTTTTCTCCCTATCTTTAAGCTCCCTCAGGTCAACCAGTTCCCTGAACTAATCCACCTCTGTGCTGAACAATATGATGTTTCTCAGCGAGCTGTTCTTGACCCATCTGGTGCAGTAATTTTCTATGTTACCCCTTAGGCTATCAGAGACATGCTCTACTTCAACCCTCAGAAGAAATTGGCTCCTTTATCACTGATAAATCTGATAAAACAAGGGGATAAACTCACAGATGCTCAAATTGTTAAATTCAATCAACTATACATCAAAACCAATATTGTAATGGCCCCTCCAATTCTTCATGTATACCTCAATGAGCTGGGCAGAGACCTTGCAGATATGATTTCTCCCATCTTGGGGTATAGTTCAGTCGAGCATATTGATACAACTGTGCTGGTATTGATGCTTATGTTTGCTCCTGGCAAGTCACCAATCTGCTATGACTATGCCACCTACATATCAGACAAGATTCATGAGCAATTGATGAATTTAAGGAGAGATAGGGTGTTCAGATACACCTCCTACATTTACCATTTGATCTTATATCATCAACATCAGAAATTTCACTTTTCAATCAAAAGAATGGATGCCCAAGGCAATCCCAGATCAATAGTCTATTGGTCCTCTGTCTTCCATATCAGACCCGAGTCTCCATACACATACTGTGAATTCATGGATCTGTTCATCCATCCAGCCATGGCAATGCTGATGAGCTCACCCCCACCAAGACTCACTGAGGATATGCAAAGGATTCTTCAGCTGTCAAAAGCTTATAGCATTGGGGATTGGTACTTCTACCAAAACCACACTGTCATCAGGATATATGGGTGTGATCTTCCTCCTTTCAAACTACCCAAGTATGTGCCTATGAGGCTATTTGCCCTAGAGTACTTTAGACAATTTGGCAGAGTTGATGTGCTTCATTTTTCAGGAAAAGGCAAAAAGGCACAGTTGAAGGTCAGAAGCCAACTTGGCCATATTATCTATAATGAGAGAGAACAAGGATGGAGGGAAGCAGAGCGAATGCTTGAGGCCCTTGGCCTGCAAACCAGTTTTCCATGGGTACCTTATGACCCTAACCATTTCATAACTACAAGGAGGCTCAAATATAAGTTGTCTGCTTATGATCACCATAGCATCCCTCACATTGAAAAATATGCAAACCAAGATAAATGGAGGAGAGGGACCTTAGAAGAGCCCTTGTCACAAGAAGAGCTGAATGAGAGGGCACTAAGGAATCTAAAGAAGTTGGCTGACCTTGAGCTTTGTCCACAGGTATTCACACTTCCCAGTACACAAACGGGAGCGGCTGAATCCTCCTCAACTGCCAAGCAGCAAAATACCAAGGTAACGGAGAATATATCCAGCAGTGGCAAAGAGACGGAAATGGAGACAGAGCCAATAAGTAAACAAGAGTTACAGCAGCAAGCAGAAGGGCTGCAGCAAGGGCAGCAAGAAGAATCAGAACAGCAAGAGCGACAACATCAAGAAGAACAAAGGCAGGAGCAGTCTGCCCAGCAAAAGGAAACAGTGGAGACTCCTCAGACCACTGAAAGAACGGTGCCTACAAGACAAGACACTACCTTTGATGCCTCGGTCCTCCAAACCCCTCAAAAGGAGGATACATTTGTCTTTAGAAAAAGGGACAGAGAAACTCCCCTGACATCCTCTATAAACCAGGGAGAGAAAAGGCAGAGACTAAATGATTTTCCAGAGGAGGATATAGCAATAAGAGAGGCATTGGGCATGGGCCCACCCAGCAGAGAAGCTTCAGCAAGTTCCTTCCAGCAGGAACAGGACAGGACCATGGGAGGGGAGGTCAGCTCCTCCAGCCAGCAAAAAGAAGGACAAGTAAGCATCAAGCAGCAATTTATAGACATCAAGAGGAGGAGTGATCCTATCAAAGTACAACTGTACAATCACCTGCTAAACATGGCTCCTTCCAATCAGCAGAGACTTATGTCTGCTTTTGATGTAAGTGAAGGCAAAATGATAATGAGCCATTTCATGCCTACTGCATTACAACCCCAATCTACCTCGGATTACCTCAGGACTAACCTGGAGGTCATGGCCAAAGACATACACCCAATGGATA
Organism: Pinus tabuliformis; assembly: GCA_031772625.1. Taxonomy (NCBI): domain Eukaryota; kingdom Viridiplantae; phylum Streptophyta; class Pinopsida; order Pinales; family Pinaceae; genus Pinus; species Pinus tabuliformis. Next base: position 831,874,576 of record CM062813.1, read on the forward strand.
AAATTGAGCTGCATAAACAAACTGGCGAAATGGTGTATGCCTCATTAGCAGATGAGACATTGGAAAATTATAAGCTAAAAAGCAGTCTCAATGCCACAGCCTCTCAACTAGAACTGGAGAAGGCATCATCCCAGGCAAAGGACAACAGAATAAGATCCCTGGAAGACATAATCATTGAAATTGGGCATGATCCCAAAGATCTGTCAGGGGTACAGGAACTCTTGAAGTTGAGGGATGCTGACTTGGCCGCCATGAGGAAGAAAATGAAACTACCAGCCACCATGCACCCTCAGACAGATGAGGTAGCCAAACAAAGACAGGAGAAGGACACCACAGATTTATTGATTTCTATTTATAAACAACTCCTGCAGACACAAGAGAAATTAGGAGAGTCTGAGGCTACTCAAGCGGCCTTACAAGCAGCACTAAAGCAAAGACAAGAGGGTCAGACTTCTCAGCCTCCTCCTCAAGTTATCAATCTTGAGGATGCTGCTCCTTCCACTGTGCCTCCACCTCAACAAACTGAACAAACAGCTACATCCACTTCAGCAGCACCTACAAGTACAGAACAGGCACAGAGCCTAGACATGCAGAAATTAAAGAATGAGATACAAGTCCTGGAAGCTCAGATGACAGAGCTGCATGAAACCAGAGATAAGCTGGCCAAGGTCAATGAAAGGCATGATAAGACAAAAAGAGAGGTGGGAGAAAAGGCCAGGGAAATCAAAGCCCTTAAAGATAGGATCAAGGAGCTTGAGAATGAGCTCAAGCTAGATAAAATCATATCTGAGATCAGAGCAATGATATGGTCCAATATTGGCCAATCCATCAACAACCAATGGCCATATATCGAGACAATCCATGAGCAACTAGAGCTCATCCCAAAGGCACAGAAGGAAATCCGAACATCAAGGGCCTTATTAGGAAATATGCCTGAAGTTGCTACAAGAATGATCAATGTGCTTAACCACAAAACAAGTTCTCAGTTAGCCACCATTGGAATCACAAATAGAACTGAGACTATTCAAATGATCAAGAGGGTTCTTACTCTTAGAAATCTGGTGCAGACATTGGACAGAAGAACCCAGGATATGCAAACAGAGGCAAATAAGTTCATGGAGAAATTTCAGGTATTGCAGAGTAGAGGACTCCCTAGCTTACTGAACAGCGGAGGGAAATTATTCACCCATGAACAGTATGCTAAAAGAGTAAATGTTTTTGCCTCAGCACAGATCAATGAGAAGGCCAGCACTTCAGAAGACACAGGGCCTATTACAGGACAGGTTTTCTATAGTAAAATAGAAAATCTATTTTTCATAATGAATGAAATTAATCACTTGTTTGATGTGGCCCCAAATTTTTTCAAATATACAGAAGCTGAAGAGACAATGGAGGCCATCCTCAGGCATCAGCTCCCTACACAGGAATGGTGGACAGATGCAATACAGAGAATTTTGTAATCACTAAGGCATTCACCAAATTTCTGTTTTATTACAAATTTTTATAAAAAGCACAGTTCAGCAAAGTCAGCATGCAGCATAAATCAAAGCTGAGCCAACTCAGCGGATGTAGCGGCCAACAAAGCAGAAAAATAAAACCACAGCTGGCAAACCCGAGAATGCACTGCGCAGCCAAAAGTAAATGCGTATTTCCAGAATTAAAACAGAGTAATGCAACCGACTCAGTGACTCTCAAAAGTCAAAACAATCCTCTGACAGACATAAAGGGCATTTACGCTGCATTTAAAATTGTAATAACTCCTTGCCTACTTTCTGAACGTAATAATGAAGATATTTTCTCTCTCAGATGACTCAATGCCTGAGATATTTTGTATACGCATTTCTATAAAGTCCCCTTCGCATAAGATTGCAAGGGTTGTTGTTGATTTCTCCTGAAGAAGTTCTTATGCTGTAATCCTTTTCAGAAGTTAATAGAGCAAAGCAATGGAATTTCTCGGATTTCTGAGGTGTTGGATGCGTTCTGGTGTCTGTTGATAACTACTGGATCCCTGTGTATTTCATCATACAATAAGTCTCTGTATCTCTCTCTGTTAATTAGTTGTTTTGTTAAAATCCATATATGTTATCTGTTTTCAATACTAAGCAACAAGGAAAAAGAATAGCTTTCAGGATTTATTCATTGAGTAACCTGAGTTCAATCTGCGTTGTTTATCAATGTTTTCTTCAGCTGTAATCTAGTTAAGTGTAATTCTTAAATGCTGCACTTTCAGAATACATCTATCACAGTGACCTTTGTCACAGGAATTCAAGTTTTGCTCCTGTGCAGTTCACCTCCATCCACCAGCTCAATAGAAAATTCTTAATTGCTTTCTGTTGATCGACATACATCACCATTTGATCTAGTTTGTCTGTTTAAAATACACAATAGGCCCTGCAGTTTGAGCACCACCAAACCAGCGTATCAGATCACTTCACAACTTCAGACTCCATTGCCCAATGGTATTATACTGTCTAAACACTGCATCATAAGACCTGAAAGAAATCCTTCAACCAAAACATAAACCAAAACCTGAGCATAATAGCTAGCCTAAAACACCATCATAACAGAGACAAATCATAAAGAGAGAGCCCTCTCTGGTTGCAGTTAGGCTAGGAACTGTAACCCAAAGATTGGTTAGTGGTTACCCCGGCCGTATTCCCTTGGGAGTCATAGGGAACAACCTGGGTGTTAACATAATTGGCGACTCCACTGGGGATTCTTAGGATTTTTCAATTACTATCTGTTTTCCAAAGCTACCATCAAACCTGAAACCAGCCAAGAGGCCTTAGAACTGTTTCTGCATCACATTAACAGCTTTAAGGAGGAGCTTGTTTGGGGAATCTTCGTCTCAGCTTTGAGAATATATAGCCATTCCAAAATCTTCATCCGGTCCTTGCAAATATAAAAACTTCCTACAAAATCCCAAAAAACAGGTTGGAAGCTGGCTCCTAAGAAAAATCCACGGCATACTAGGGCAAATCCTGACCCTAATCCACCCATCATTGTTGATAATCCAAATACCATCCAAAGAAACATCCGGAGACAGCAAAAGCAGGAGGAGCCTGCTGATGCAAATATAAGTTCGGATCATCCCAGCCTCATTCCCACTCCTTGCAAAGTTCTTTTCCGGTCCACCCCTAGTTCCCCTAGTTCACCATCAACATCGCAAAGTCCTCCTCTCACATCTTCATCCACTGCACATACTCCTTTAACCAGTCTCCCACTAGCTACTCATCCCATTAACCCTGTTATACCAGTGATCCCTGCTGTCCCGTTTGTTCCTATTAACCCTCTAAACCTCATAAATATGGCTAACAGGTATGCACCTCTGCAGATACCAGCTAATGCTGCGGCTTTACCTCAAGATTATCAAAGCAAAATCTCATATTTTGACTCAAATGGCTCTCTAACAGCTATCCAGCATGCTAAGAAGATGCAAGACCACTTTGAGACCTATGAAATAGATGATGACACTGTCAGAATGAGAATTTTTGTTCAAAGCTTAACTGGGGATGTTAGAACTTGGTTCAGATCCCTCAATGCAAACTCCATTACAACTCCTGATCAGCTTTACGAAGCTTTTACTGACAGATGGGAGAAGAAGAAAGATCCTCTCCACGTACTTGGTGAATATGACACTATTAAGAGAGGTCCCCAGGAGACAGTTTTGGAATATTGTGCTAGGTTTAACAATGTATATAATGCTATCCCACAGAACTTAAGGCCTCCTCCTGATTTAGCCCTGTATAAATTCCCTGATGGTTTTGACCCTGATATGGCCTATCAGTTGAAGGAAAGAGATCCTCCAACCCTTGAAGAAGCTCAAAGGGTTGCTGTCACAGTGGAAGCTAACCTAATTGCCAAAAGAAACAGGGCAAAGTTGGAGAAAAGGACTGCCTTCAAAGAAGAACCCTCGGGCTTTGATCAAAAGCTGGATGCAATACTAAATAGCATGAAGAGATTGGGTGAAAGAGTGGAATCGGTTGAAAGAAAGTCATCATGGGAAGCACCACAAAACAACCCTCCTAGAAATCCGAATTTTAGGAGAACCCAAAACCAGAACATTGGTAGGACAAGTGCTGACCAAGACATTAGACCCCCTTTCCAAGAAAATTATGCAGAAACTTCAACATCAACTGAACCCAATGAAGACCCTGAGATTAATCTAATGGGTCTAGATGGTAAAAGCCAGGTTTTCTTAACACAAGAGGATCATGAGGATGATGAAATCAAAATATTCCAAACTAAATCAGGAGAATCCTTTGATTTTAAACAAGGATATGATAGTGCTGTCTATGAAGTTCATAAACAGTACAAGCTAAGGAGTAGGACTGTAAATGTAAATCAGCCTGAAAAGATAAAAGATAAACAGCAGTCTAAAGGAACCATAGTCACAGAACCTAATGACAAAACAAACTTGCCTACAGAAGAAGTAGTGGTTGAAGAGGTCACCACACTTTTGTCACCACTACATCAGCCTATGGCAACGTCGTCCTCTCACCCTGATTTAGATATTACCCCTCCAGACATGAGTAAAAGGGGCAGGTCTCAAAGTCAAGATGAAAACCAACAAGAAGATTTAATGAGCAAAGAAAGGGCTGCTATCCATAACTCCAAAACCCAAGCTGATAAACCTTTTGACCTAGGCACAGAGATTGGCAAGCTAAAGATAGCAATTCCCCTCTCAGAACTAGCTAAGCATGACATCTATAAACAACAGATTAAGAAATCCCTTCAACTCACTAATAGCAAAGATGATGTAAATGTGTTAGATGACACTCCGGAATTACTGTTTGGCCCAGAGGTAGATGGAAAAACAGCAGTTACAGGGATATTACCTTTTTATGTCAGCTTGCATATTCATGACAAAATACTGCATAATGCGATGTTTGACTCAGGTGCCTCTCATAACCTCATGCCAAAAGCAGTCATGGAAAGATTGAATTTGGATATAACAAGACCATACAAGGACCTGTTTTCCTTTGACTCCAGCCAAGTCAAGTGTTTAGGTCTAATAAAAGATTTATGTGTGTCTCTGGTTCAATACCCCAACAAAACCATTCTAATGGATGTTGTAGTCGCTGATATCCCACCTAAATATGGGATGCTGTTATCAAGATCATGGGGAGCCAAACTCCAAGGCTCCCTACAATTAGATATGTCATATGCCACCATCTCTGTCTTTGGGCAACCAAAGAGACTCTACAGAGAAACACTCATGAAATACATGGTCAGCAGTGAGGAAAAGCCTCAAAACTTTCCTGTATATGCTTTCCATTCAGACATAGATTCGTTCATTCTCTTCAATGACAGCGCAAGCCTCTCAAACAATGACATTAGGACCGAAACCCTCATGCAAGAACAAAACATTAATCAAGGAAGTACCACCCATAAAATATCGATCAGTCAAGCACTGGACACGACCCCTCCTCTAGTTGTCAAAGATTTTCAATCCAGTGATGAAACTGTCCTAGAACACAAGCCAAAGAAGAAACCCCAACTCCTGCTTACATTGCCATCCCATGAACAGATCTTTAAATCTCCTGTCAAGCAAGATATCCTGTGGGTCTTAGAATTTGATGGCTCAGTCAACAAGTTAGGGGCAGGAGCTGGAGTTTGGATACATAACAAAGAGAAAACCCATGCAGAAGGCAGAGCTTGTAGGTTAAACTTTAGATGCACTAATAACATGGCAGAGTATGAAGCTCTGTTACTAGGTCTCAAGCTAGTAAAGGCATTACAAGCTCCTACGGTTTCGATCATGGGAGATTCTGATCTAGTGATTCAACAAGTGAAAGGAAGTTTTGTCACCAATGACAAAAGGTTGAGGTCTTACAGGTCTGCTGTAATTGAAATATTGGACACTTTCTCTGAGTTCCTTATCACAAAAATTTCAAGGGGCCACAATCTTCATGCACACAGTTTGGCAACATTTGCCAGCACTTTCAAATTTCCACTGGAAACCAACAACTGCTTCACAGCCGAGGTCAAGTACAGACCCTCCATTCCAAACAATGTTAAAGAATGGCAAGTATTTGAGGATGATATGCAAATAAACAATTTTCTAACCTTACAACAAGAGTTTGCAGGATTAAATATTGACACTGAATCAGCAAGTCAATCACAAATACTTGAGTCAGCAAGTCAATCACAAATACTGTTTCAACAAATGGTTCATCCAATATCACCTAGAACAGCAAAACAACTACTGAATCCAACCATCTTCAACAACGAAAACATTCAGCAAATTCACCAAATTGACTGTGAAGAGGTGACCAGCGCTGAAGCTGAAATCATACAACTCAAAGACAATTTCCTTCCAACAGGCCTTACCCCGCTAGAGGACATTTTTGATTCAAATGACATCCCTAGGAAGCCAAAAATGCAGCCATTAGATGCAGCCATTGAAGAATGCAATATTGGTACCATTCACAAGCCCAAAATAATAAAGTTGTCTGCTTCTTTGCCCCCTGATCAAAAACCCAAGTACATTGACCTCTTTAAAGAGTTCCAAGATGTCTTTGCATGGGGCTATGAGGACCTAAAGTCCTATGATACTTCTGTCATTCAGCATACCATTCCCCTCAAGCCTAATCAAAAACCATTCAAGCAGAAGTTGAGAAGGATCAATCCTATACTCCTTCCTTCCATTGAAAAGGAATTGCAAAAAATGTTCAAAGCTGGCATCATAGCACCAATCAGATTCTCTGAATGGATTTCCAACTTAGTCCCTACAAGAAAAAAGACTGGTGAGATTAGACTTTGTGTAGACTTAAGGAATCTAAATCAAGTATCACTCAAAGATAACTACCCTTTACCCAAAATGGATCACATTCTCCAAAGAGTGGTGGGGGCTTCAAGGATGTCATTGCTTGATGGATTCTCAGGCTTTAATCAAATCCTAGTACACCCTGATGATCAAGACAAAACTGCATTTACAACCCCATGGGGAACTTTCAAATATGTAAAAATGCCCTTTGGATTGAAAAATGCAGGGGCAACATTTCAAAGAGCAATGGATATTGCTTTTGCAAAAGAGATTCATGACTTCCTAGTCATTTACTTAGATGATCTTACACCCTTTTCAAAATCTGACCAAGAACATCTGAAACATTTGAGACAGATTTTCCTAACATGCAGGAAATATGGTATTTCCTTAAATCCCAAGAAGTCATTATTTGGCTTGGAAGAAGGTAAACTCTTAGGACACATTATTTCAAAAGATGGCATAAGAATTGATCCAGATAGGATACAAGCTATCCTACAAATGCCCCACCCAAGGAATGTCAAAGAGTTGCAGGGATTCTTAGGAAAAATCAATTTTTTAAGAAGGTTTATCCCAAACTTAGCAGAACTAATCAGATTATTAAACAACATGCTAAAAAAGGATTCAAAAGTAAAGTGGACTGTTGAAGCAAAACAAGCCTTTGAAGGTATAAAATTGGCCTTGACTCAAACCCCAGTGTTAACCAATCCTCAGTTTGACAGAGACTTTATCATTTTCTCTTTCGCCTCCCAGCACACTATTGCTGCTGTTTTATTACAGAAAGATGACCAAGGGAATGAGAAGCCTATTGCCTTCTTCAGCAGGGCTCTTAGAGATGCCCCTCTAAAATATCAAATTATGGAGAAACAAGCCTATGCTTTGGTCAAAGCCATTAAAGACTTTAGGATTTACATCCTTTATTCCCATGTTGTGGCTTATGTACCAAGTCCTATTGTCAAAGACATTCTCACCCAAGAAAACTTAGAGGGCAGAAGAGGAAAATGGATTGCCAACATACTAGAATTTGACATTGAAATAAAACCTACAAAGCTAATAAAAGGGCAAGGCTTGGCCAAATTAATGACAAAATCAAATTTCCAAGCCCTAGATATCAATCAGCTGGACAGTGAAACAGAGCTGGCGACTCCAAAGATCAATGTAGCCTTTGAACAATCTCCTTGGTACTCTGATATCTGTTATGTGTTACAAAACCTGTGTGCTCCCCCAGGACTGTCCAGAACTAAGTGTAGGTTCTTAAAAATGAAAACATCAAGATTTTGTGTGATGGATGGAAATCTGCTTTGGAAAAACCATGAAGGTATATTGCTGCACTGTTTAATGGAAAATGAAACTAACAATATCATGCAGGAGTTTCATGCAGGACACTGTGGTGGACATTTGTACTGGAAGTCCACTGTGGATAAAATACTAAGGGCAGGGTATTACTAGCCCACCATGTTCTCAGATGTTAAGAGATTCACCACCTCATGTCATCAATGTCAAGTATTTGAGGGCAAAAGACAGTTGCTGCCACTCCCCTTAAGACCTATTGCAACAGAGAGACCTTTCCAACAATGGGGCTTGGATTTCATTGGGGAAATTCATCCTCCATCTTCAGGCCAACACAGATGGATTTTAACAGCCACAGACTACTTCACCAAATGGATTGAAGCTGCCCCATGCAGACAAGCAAATGATTCAATAATTATTCAGTTCTTGGAGAACAATATACTGGCTAGATTTGGCTGTCCAGACAAAATAATAACAGACAATGCTGCTGCTTTCAGATCCAAGAAAATGGTGAACTTCTGCCATAAATTTCACATTACTTTGGGCCATTCTACTGCATACTATCCCCAAGGAAATGGCCTTGCTGAATCATCAAACAAAAGCTTAATAAATATCATAAAGAAAGTGCTGGAAGAGAACAAAAAGAACTGGCATAAGAAACTAGTCAATGCTTTATGGGCAGATAGACTAACAACAAAAAGATCAATTGGGACCAGCCCATATGAGTTAGTCTATGGATTAGAAGCCAAATTTCCTTCATCACTAGGAGTGCCTGTTATGAAGCTTCTACAAGAGAGTCAAGCAGAGCCAAATGATATGCAAAGGAGGATCAATCAGATAATCTATTTACAGCAAACTAGAGAACAAGTTTTCAGCAGAGTTCAGATATTGCAAGAAAAATTAAAAAGGGCCTTTGATAGAAGAACTAAGGCAGAAGATTTTAGCATTGGTGATAAAGTCCTCAAGTGGGATGCAAGGAGAGAAGAAAAAGGAAAACATGGGAAATTTGATTCCCTTTGGAGAGGACCATTTGTTGTCCAAGCAGTGCAAGGTAACAACACTTACTTCCTCAAAAGTCTAACTGAAACTGACTTGGATGAAGGTCCTGTCAATGGCAGGATGCTGAAGCATTATTTTGACTATTTCCCATGAGTGCAACCTGAGGTTCCCTTGTATAAATACAGATGTATATATTATTTTCTGTTTAGTTTGTAAAATTGCAGTTTTCTTAGCCTATTGACTGTCGACAAAAGGTAAATAGAATCAGAGGTCTTCCAAGAAAGAAGCACACAATTTTGACACATCAAAGCAGCAAATTTCAAGATTGGTATGGGCAGTCAAAGAGCAAGGCAATCTGACCTGCTGTTCTTGGTCTTTCAAAAGAAAAACCATCCCCATGTGGAGCCACTGTTGGATACCTATACCAATAGGTTTCATATTTCATGATTGGCAAGGGAAAGTCCAAATATGCTCTGCTTTGATATCACAAAGATCCCATATTTCCTAGAGAACAAGAGGTGTGTAAAGTGTTTCAATGTTGATGACCTTATTTCAATTTTGGTGGATGATCCAACAGTTTAATCTGGATCATGCCATGTTTTCAATTTTCAGTTATAGAATAGAGAAAGAAGTCTGTCCAAACTGCTTAATCTTGGCAGACAACTAGTTCAGGTAGAGAAGAAAAGGCTCCCAACAGCTTAATCTGGGACCTTGGAAGAGATAAGGGTAGAAGTAGATAGAAAAAGCAAAAGAAAAAAGCCAAAGAAAAGAAAAGGCAAGTAAGGGTTTGCAAGTCCAAGTGCACCCTCCAAGAAGAAATAAAAATGCTAGGCAAGTAGCTGGGTAAGTAGTTGGGGTTGCAGAAAGGTTTTCCCTACCATTGCAGAGATGGTAACTGTGGGCATCAAAGCAAAGTCAATTAATTGACAAAGGTGTTCTTCTTCATCGAATTGCAGCAGGAAGCATGACTAATTTCCCTCATTCCCCTCCAATTTCATTTCTAACATTCCCCCATCAGCTAAGATTCATGGAAAAGACTAAGGTTTCATGGTGGTTCTTAATCTTTAGAAGCCACATTTCTTGTCTAAAAATCTTTTCATTTTGATCTACTCTTAAAACCAAGTTTGTTTCACATAAACTTAATGGTTTCCCCTCCACTTACCCCCTCATCCATACTAACTCTAATTCTACTATGTAAATCCCCTATATTACCTTTTCCCCTATTAATACTAACACCATGGTGTATAAACCCCAAGCATTATATAAATACCCATCCCCTTGGCAATATAGCCAATAAGTCCTATATCAGGAATCAAAGTGGCATCTGGCCACTTGGATGAACCTACAACTCATCTACCCTCCCTTTCCTCAAGTCATTCCACTCGCTAAACCATTATTTGCCAAGAGAAACCTTATAAAAACCCTTTTACCCATGAAAACCCGTTGAAACTGCCAAAATTCCCAAAAAACCCACTTTCTATTCCCTAACCAAAGTTTGCGCATACACTTTGATTTTTGAAATACATTGGAAAAATCTTTCAAAACACGTATTTTTGCCCCCACCCGCTGCCGTATACACTGATCATCTTACCTTCCCGATGGCCGTTGGATCAGGCCCTCCAGATCTGACGGCCCTTATCACATCGGACCCCTTCCGACGCTCGATCATTAACCGTACTATCCTCCTGTCACGTCAAACTCCCGATAACCGTTGGATCTTGCTCCTCCAGATCCGACGGTCAGCATCCATATCGGAGCAGGTCCTCTGTCCGGGCGATACCTTCCGACGGCCGTATTTTGGGTACGTCACTCCGCTGCCACGCGCCCTCGCCACAGCGCGTCGGAGGTACAACTGATATTTACTGCCACCGTACCGTAAGCGGTGCGATACGAAACCGCTGCCGGTTTCCGGTTTCCCCATTCCGCTTGCATTACGTCCTCGCCGCGTCAGCTCCCCGTCGCCTTACGTCACCGCCACCTATGCCGCCACGTCAACTTTCGCTCCAGTCGTTGGCCGATCTGTCCCGCCACCTCATCATCCCCGTGGGCCAGTCAGGGCTCGCCACGTCACCCGATGACGTCAGCATGACGTCATCCGACCTTGACCCCACCAATGACGTCATGCTGACGTCATCGCAAAAAGGCGCCAAATTGCTAAAAAAGTCTATATTATGGCCAAAAATCGCATTTTTACGTTCTTTTCATTCATTTTTCGTTCTCTCTGCTGCATGCGGTTCACGTCCGAGCTTGCTGTCAACCTGCTAAATTGACCAGGAGGCCTCCAGCGTACGAGTCCAGCCTGCATATACGACCTCTGCTCACTGTTTTACCAGGTATTCTTCATCATTTATCCTCCGTGCGCCTGCAATTCTCTATAAATCACTCCGAAAGCTTAAAGGACGTTAAAACTTATAAATTCACCAGTGGATTCCTCTGCAGAGCTTCCAATTTCCAACTACCACCTCGTAAAACACCAGCTGAGCTTTGTTCTACCCACACTCTGTTGAAAAACTAAGTTCTGTCTGCGCAATCGCGGCAGGTTCATTTAAACCAAATTTCGCCATTGAGAGAGAAAGGAAAAGCCAAACATTGGTCCCAGTTGCCATAAATAGTATTTCAACTGCTATTTTCTAGAATCCCTCTCTATTCCTGATAATCTAACCTCCCTGGTACAGAGGCATTCCCCTGTGCTGTCCTGCTCAAAACAAAATCACTTTACACTTGATTCAAAATCCTCCTGTGCAATGGAGACACCTGTAGTGCTAAATGTTCAACCTCTGAATGCTCCTCAAAAGGACTTGAAATGGCAAGCCTTAGCAGATATGGATTACCAAATTGAGGAAGAGAAGCTTATGAGCAGCAAATTCCACCTTCGTCTGCTAAATGAATTAAAAGCCAAGCATGAAAATGGGACAGATATACTGGGCTTATGGGACTCTTTTCTCCCTATCTTCAAGCTCCCTCAGGTCAACCAGTTCCCTGAACTAATCCACCTCTGTGCTGAACAATATGATGTTTCTCAGCGAGCTGTTCTTGACCCATCTGGTGCAGTACTTTTCTATGTTACCCCTCAGGCTATCAGAGACATGCTCTGCTTCAACCCTCAGAAGAAATTGGCTCCTTTATCACTGATAAATCTGATAAAACAAGGGGATAAACTCACAGATGCTCAAATTGTTAAATTCAATCAACTATACATCAAAACCAATATTGTAATGGCCCCTCCAATTCTTCATGTATACCTCAATGAGCTGGGCAGAGACCTTGCAGATATGATTTCTCCCATCTTGGGGTATAATTCAGTCGAGCATATTGATACAACTGTGCTGGTATTGATGCTTATGTTTGCTCCTGGCAAGTCACCAATCTGCTATGACTATGCCACCTACATATCAGACAAGATTCATGAGCAATTGATGAATTTAAGGAGAGATAGGGTGTTCAGATACACCTCCTACATTTACCATTTGATCCTATATCATCAACATCAGAAATTTCACTTTTCAATCAAAAGAATGGATGCCCAAGGCAATCCCAGATCAATAGTCTATTGGTCCTTTGTCTTCCATATCAGACCCGAGTCTCCATACACATACTGTGAATTCATGGATCTGTTCATCCATCCAGCCATGGCAATGCTGATGAGCTCACCCCCACCAAGACTCACTGAGGATATGCAAAGGATTCTTCAGCTGTCAAAAGCTTATAGCATTGGGGATTGGTACTTCTACCAAAACCACACTGTCATCAGGATATATGGGTGTGATCTTCCTCCTTTCAAACTACCCAAGTATGTGCCTATGAGGCTATTTGCCCTAGAGTACTTTAGACAATTTGGAAGAGTTGATGTGCTTCATTTTTCAAGAAAAGGCAAAAAGGCACAGTTGAAGGTCAGAAGCCAACTTGGCCATATTATCTATAATGAGAGAGAACAAGGATGGAGGGAAGCAGAGTGAATGCTTGAGGCCCTTGGCCTGCAAACCAGTTTTCCATGGGTACCTTATGACCCTAACCATTTCATAACTACAAGGAGGCTCAAATATAAGTTGTCTGCTTATGATCACCATAGCATCCCTCACATTGAAAAATATGCAAACCAAGATAAATGGAGGAGAGGGACCTTAGAGGAGCCCTTGTCACAAGAAGAGCTGAATGAGAGGGCACTAAGGAATCTAAAGAAGTTGGCTGACCTTGAGCTTTGTCCACAGGTATTCACACTTCCCAGTACACAAACGGGAGCGGCTGAATCCTCGTCAACTGCCAAGCAGCAAAATGCCAAGGTAACGGAGAATATATCCAGCAGTGGCAAAGAGACGGAAATGGAGACAGAGCCAATAAGTAAACAAGAGTTACAGCAGCAAGCAGAAGGGCTGCAGCAAGGGCAGCAAGAAGAATTAGAACAGCAAGAGCGACAACATCAAGAAGAACAAAGGCAGGAGCAGTCTGCCCAGCAAAAGGAAACAGTGGAGACTCCTCAGACCACTGAAAGAACGGTGCCTACAAGACAAGACACTACCTTTGATGCCTCGGTCCTCCAAACCCCTCAAAAGGAGGATACATTTGTCTTTAGAAAAAGGGACAGAGAAACTCCCCTGACATCCTCTATAAACCAGGGAGAGAAAAGGCAGAGACTAAATGATTTTCCAGAGGAGGATATAGCAATAAGAGAGGCATTGGGCATGGGCCCACCCAGCAGAGAAGCTTCAGCAAGTTCCTTCCAGCAGGAACAGGACAGGACCATGGGAGGGGAGGTTAGCTCCTCCAGCCAGCAAAAAGAAGGACAAGTAAGCATCAAGCAACAATTTATAGACATCAAGAGGAGGAGTGATCCTATCAAAGTACAACTGTACAATCACATGCTAAACATGGCTCCTTCCAATTAGCAGAGACTTATGTCTGCTTTTGATGTAAGTGAAGGCAAAATGATAATGATCCATTTCATGCCTACTGCATTACAACCCCAATCTACCTCGGATTACCTTAGGACTAACCTGGAGGTCATGGCCAAAGACATACACCCAATGGATAAAATTGAGCTGCATAAACAAACTGGCGAAATGGTGTATGCCTCATTAGCAGATGAGACATTGGAAAATTATAAGCTAAAAAGCAGTCTCAATGCCACAGCCTCTCAACTAGAACTGGAGAAGGCATCATCCCAGGCAAAGGACAACAGAATAAGATCCCTGGAAGACATAATCATTGAAATTGGGCATGATCCCAAAGATCTGTCAGGGGTACAGGAACTCTTGAAGTTGAGGGATGCTGACTTGGCCGCCATGAGGAAGAAAATGAAACTACCAGCCACCATGCACCCCCAGACAGATGAGGTAGCCAAACAAAGACAGGAGAAGGACACCACAGATTTATTGATTTCTATTTATAAACAACTCCTGCAGACACAAGAGAAATTAGGAGAGTCTGAGGCTACTCAAGCGGCCTTACAAGCAACACTAAAGCAAAGACAAGAGGGTCAAACTTCTCAGCCTCCTCCTCAAGTTATCAATCTTGAGGATGCTGCTCCTTCCACTGTGCCTCCACCTCAACAAACTGAACAAACAGCTACATCCACTTCAGCAGCACCTACAAGTACAGAACAGGCACAGAGCCTAGACATGCAGAAATTAAAGAATGAGATACAAGTCCTGGAAGCTCAGATGACAGAGCTGCATGAAACCAGAGATAAGCTGGCCAAGGTCAATGAAAGGCATGATAAGACAAAAAGAGAGGTGGGAGAAAAGGCCAGGGAAATCAAAGCCCTTAAAGATAGGATAAAGGAGCTTGAGAATGAGCTCAAGCTAGATAAAATCATATCTGAGGTCAGAGCAATGATATGGTCCAATATTGGCCAATCCATCAACAACCAATTGCCATATATCGAGACAATCCATGAGCAACTAGAGCTCATCCCAAAGGCACAGAAGGAAATCCGAACATCAAGGGCCTTATTAGGAAATATGCCTGAAGTTGCTACAAGAATGATCAATGTGCTTAACCACAAAACAAGTTCTCAGTTAGCCACCATTGGAATCACAAATAGAACTGAGACTATTCAAATGATCAAGAGGGTTCTTACTCTTAGAAATCTGGTGCAGACATTGGACAGAAGAACCCAGGATATGCAAACAGAGGCAAATAAGTTCATGGAGAAATTTCAGGTATTGCAGAGTAGAGGACTCCCTAGCTTACTGAATAGCGGAGGGAAATTATTCACCCATGAACAGTATGCTAAAAGAGTAAATGTTTTTTCCTCAGCACAGATCAATGAGAAGGCCAGCACTTCAGAAGACACAGGGCCTATTACAGGACAGGTTTTCTATAGTAAAATAGAAAATCTATTTTTCATAATGAATGAAATTAATCACTTGTTTGATGTGGCCCCAAATTTTTTCAAATATACAGAAGCTGAAGAGACAATGGAGGCTATCCTCAGGCATCAGCTCCCTACACAAGAATGGTGGACAGATGCAATACAGAGAATTTTGTAATCCCTAAGGCATTCACCAAATTTCTGTTTTATTACAAATTTTTATAAAAAGCACTGTTCAACAAAGTCAGCATGCAGCATAAATCAAAGCTGAGCCAACTCAGTAGATGTAGCGGCCAACAAAGCAGAAAAAGAAAACCACAGCTGGCAAACCCGAGAATGCACTGCGCAGCCAAAAGTAAATGCGTATTTCCAGAATTAAAACAGAGTAATGCAACCGACTCAGTGACTCTCAAAAGTCAAAACAATCCTCTGACATACATAAAGGGCATTTACGCTGCATTTAAAATTGTAATAACTCCTTGCCTACTTTCTGAACATAATAATGAAGATATTTTCTCTCTCAGATGACTCAATGCCTGAGATATTTTGTATACGCATTTCTATAAAGTCCCCTTCGCATAAGATTGCAAGGGTTGTTGTTGATTTCTCCGGAAGAAGTTCTTATGTTGTAATCCTTTTCAGAAGTTAATAGAGCAAAGCAATGGAATTTCTCGGATTTCTGAGGTGTTGGATGCGTTTTGGTGTCTGTTGATAACTACTGGATCCCTGTGTATTTCATCATACAATAAGTCTCTGTATCTCTCTCTGTTAATTAGTTGTTTTGTTAAAATCCATATATGTTATCTGTTTTCAATACTAAGCAACAAGGAAAAAGAATAGCTTTCAGGATTTATTCATTGAGTAACCTGAGTTCAATCTGCGTTGTTTATCAATGTTTTCTTCAGCTGTAATCTAGTTAAGTGTAATTCTTAAATGCTGCACTTTCAGAATACATGTATCACAGTGACCTTTGTCACAGGAATTCAAGTTTTGCTCCTGTGCAGTTCACCTCCATCCACCAGCTCAATAGAAAATTCTTAATTGCTTTCTGTTGATCGACATACATCACCATTTGATCTAGTTTGTCTGTTTAAAATACACAATAGGCCCTGTAGTTTGAGCACCACCAAACCAGCGTATCAGATCACTTCACAACTTCAGACTCCATTGCCCAATGGTATTATACTGTCTAAACACTGCATCATAAGACCTGAAAGAAATCCTTCAACCAAAACATAAGCCAAAACCTGAGCATAATAGTTAGCCTAAAACACCATCATAACAGAGACAAATCATAAAGAGAGAGCCCTCTCTGGTTGTAGCTAGGCTAGGAACTGTAACCCAAAGATTGGTTAGTGGTTACCCCGACCGTATTCCCTTGGGAGTCATAGGGAACAACCTGGGTGTTAACAACTTCTTCGGGTGAGACCTCAGTTCGTGCTCCGCGGAGTGTTGCCCAAAGGGCCAGTAGTACCGAGATTTGCTTAGCTAAATTTCTTTTGAACCTAGGTCAGGACCCACTAAGCCAACAAATGCCCTAGATTGATTTGTTATTTCCTGGGTGACTTCTTCTTCCACCCCTTCTCCTCCATGAAATTCTTCCGGTGTAGTCTGGTTGGGAACAGATTGTTCCTCTTTTGTATCTTCATCACTTTTCTCTCCAGACATACTTTCATCATGTACAGAATGATTCTCCTTTTCTTCTTCCTCATCACACAATTCTTCAGATGCATATTTGTCATGAGCAGAATGCTCCTTCGGTTCTTCTTCGATGTGGAGGTTTAGTGGGCTGAGAGGTTGAGCGTATTTGCCCATATTGGCCAGAATTTGGGCCAATTCGTCCTCCTGTAATGGATTTTGTAATGGGATTTCTTCGCGTTGCTCTGTCTCTTCCTCTGCCTACCCAGACTACTCAGTCTCTTCCTCTATTTCTCCTTCCTCATTTTCCTTCAATTATTTCTCATTCTCCTCTCCTTCCAATTACGGGGGTTGCTCATCCCCTAAATCATCTATATCCACTGGTTTCCTGGTATTCCCTTGGGAATTTTCTAGCCTCCCTCTGATCCATGCTAATCTAACTGATTTCCTCCACTTCAATGGTCTATTTGGTGTACTGGTAGCATGTTTTCGTTTTGGGACTAGCAGAGCCAGTCCCCTGTCTATCGTGACAAATAGTTCTTCTCAACTACTCTGTTGCTGAGAAAGACTGTAGCTAACTATTAGTCATATTAGCCCATTTTGACTTAGTACCGATTCTACGTGTCGTGATTTCTTCATGCTTCAGGCAACATCATGTAGTAAAGAATTTAAAAATGCAGGCAAATTCACAGAGCATTTCTGTTTTAATATGGCTAAAAGTTTAAGGTGGCGTGGTCTTACCACATCTTTCCTGCCTTCACAGGTGATGTAGCTATGGATGATTCTTTCCAATTCTACCCACATCTCTCCTAATGTTGCTGGTAGAACTCCCTTTCCTCTTATAGTCAGGTTCTAGCCTTCATTTTGGAACATTTTTATGATTTTTTGCAGTCTCTACTTCTTTAGAGTCCACACAAGTCCAGTGGCTGGCAGTCTCGAGACCTCTGCAATTATGTCATCGGTGATTTCTATGTGTCTCCCTCTTAGCATGGACTGATATTCTTGCAAGTTCTACAATAATTCTATTGCTATGGTCTCGTTAGATTCTTGTAAACGATTGAGATAAACTATCCATCCTGCCCTTGTTAGGATTTCCTGTGCAGCATCAGAAACTATCAATACCTATGGTTATCTCCGAATTGATCTTCCTCCCATGATTTAGCACATTGTAAAAACACAGAGACGACAATGGAATAGTAGGTTGTTCAAACTATTATAAAATACAGAGAAAATAACGAGACATCAAGCTTGTTCAAATTCCTGAGTCACTTACTAATTTTTGCAGAGCATAATATGGAAATAGCTTAGGAACGAAAAGCCACGCAAATTGGAAAACAATATACCGTTAAGCCTTGTTATTCCCAAGTGAAAATTCTCCGAATAATAGTCTAACATGCATACCAGCAAATTATGAGGTCACCTGCTTCCCCCCTGCAATGTGATAAGCCATCCTCGGCCGTCAAATGAGGGAGCAGCGTGCTGAACTACCATGGTATAGAGTCATAAAGGAACAACGTATACCGAGATTCCATGTTTACAAAAGGAGAAAGTTGACAAAATCGAAATGTATAATAGAATCGCTTAATAAATAAGAGAATGTCGTGATATGATGCGAGGCTGGGAGGATAGGACAGCTGACGTGCACAAAAGGTTTGATGTGATCATTATCAACTTTTTCCATCATGATTGGTTGTAATAGATTTTCTTGTGTTTAAAGGTTCAAGGAAGTTATATGGATAATCTCATTTAACCTATTACAAAGGTATAAGACAAAGAATGTCTTGATAATTTCTATTGGTGTATAAGGAATGTGACTTCAATATCATCAACAGAGCTCTGTTTCCCACAGGTGTCCATAACCTTGACAGAGTTGTTTGTTTCACCCATGGAACCATGATCCTTTGTGTATGCTTAGGAAGTGCTGTGCAATGTCAAAATGGAGGTCATTATGCTGCCTTGGTAACCAGATAAACCATAATTCCATTCACCAGGAAGGAGTGAAAGGTGGGTAGGCTGGCTCATGATGAGACCTCCTATTCCAAGGACTCTTTATTTTTTCTGATGTGTCTCTTGGATCATATCCTTGGTGTGGTGGCCATAGTGGGAATGACACTTCAATTTCTTCCTTATGATCATGGAAGGCTGGCTCTTGATGAGACCCCCTATCCTTCATTTGACAACCCATATTAGCAAATCATATAAACATTTTTCTTCTTTTTTCTCTTTTATGAAGTACTTTCATGTTTATACACAAAGGGTGGTTCAACACTCCTTGAGTAGGAATGGTGGAAGAAGTTTTAACATCTCAATAGAAAAATATACCCTTTGTTCTTATTCCTTAATAATGATCAAAGAATATTATGGGAATTTAAAAAGAACCACCATGATAAATATAACCAATCATATCAGTATTAGTAGAACAATAACAACAAAGTGATGAATAGTTGTGTCCTTTCCTCTTTTCTGCTATCAATTAAAAGCAATTTCTAAAAAAATAGTGATTTTATGTAATTTGTTGATTTCAGTACGCTATAGTTTTGTATCCATTGCGTAAGTGTATAGCTGTGCTCCAAATCACAAAAAAGACTCGAAACTGTTGTATATTGAGAGGAACATCAGTTGTCCTTTAATTGGAACAGCAAGGAGAACAAGTGTAAGTAAAAGGAATACAAAAATATTGTCTTTTCAAAAAGGAACAACAAAGAATGCAAGTGTTGTTCCTTCAGAAAACAAACAATAGAAAATGCAAGTGTTGTTCCTTTAAAAAAAGGAACAGCAGAAACCAAAAGTGAAAGTGATGTTCCTTCGGAAAAAGGAATAGCAAAAAAACAAAAGTATTGTTCCTTTGGAAAAGGAATAGAAAAACGAAAGTGTTGTTCCTTTGGAAAAAGGAACAACAAAAACCAAAAGTGTTGTTCCTTTGGAAAAGGAATAGCAAAAATGAAAGTGGTGTTCCTTCGAAAAAGGAACAACAGAAAATGAAAGTGTTGCTCCTTCGGAAAAAGGAACAAAAAAAAGGAAAGTGTTGTTCCTTTGGAAAAGGAACTGCAAAAAATGAAAGTGTTGTTCCTTCAGAAAAGGAACAACAGAAAATGAAAGTGTTGTTCCTTTTGAAAAAGGAATAGCAAAAACGAAAGTGCACACACATGTTGTTCCTTCAGAAAAGGAACAACAAAAACAACAATGATATTCCTTCAGAAAAAGGAAAAGTAGAAAAATGCAAGTGTTGTTCATATGGAAAAAGGAACAACAAAATGGTGAAACTGTTGTTCCTTTGAAAAGGAACAGCAAAGTTTAGAGGTGCTATTCCTTGAAAAAGGAATAGCAAGTCGGTGAGAATGTTGTTGCGTCCTAAAAGGAATAGCAAAGTGAAAATACAAAAAAATATGTACAGAGAACAGTTTTATGCTAACAAAAAAAAAAAATTATATAATAAAAGGTAAGAATAGTTGAATCAGTTAATGAACTAGAGGTGAGGAAGATTTCTCTTCCTCCATCAAAATCTGCATGTCGGAGCCTTTGCGGAGTTGCTGGTAGAAGGATTCCCAAGTAAGTGGTTTGCGGTATAGTTGAACTCAGTGGCCATTTGCCTTGAAGGTATGTCTAGATCCATCAATGGTGGTTAGAGTGAGGGTGCCATTATCATGTACCTTTTGGATTTCATATTGCCCCAGCAAATGAGTTTGAAGCTTTCTGGGAAAATCATGAAACCTGGAGTCATATAGGAGCGCCCAATATCCTTTGCGGAAGACTTTCTTTTTAATGAGAGCGTCATGCCATTTAGCTCGCTCTTGTTGGATTAATGCAGTGTGTTGAAGGGCAGAGAGCCTGATTTCATCTAGCTCATTGATCTGCTATAATCTATTAATCTGTGCCTCGTTTAGATCTAGACTGACTTCTTGTGCTATTCGCAGTGTTTGTATCTCGAATTCTATCGGAAAGATGGGTTCCTTTCCAAATACCAGTTGGTATGGTGAATAGTCGGTAGTGCTTCTCCATGTTGCTCTGTAAGCCCACAAGGCTTCTGGAAATCTTGCAGCCTAATCACGTCTATGTGACGCAATGGTTTTTGTTAGGATTGCTTCTATTATTTTATTGGTTCTTTCTACTTGACCATTTGCTTGTGGGTGGTATGGAGTAGTAATTTTATGCTGGATATGATAGTTTTTTAGTGTTACAACAATCTTGTTACTAGCAAACTGTGGTCCACCATCTGTAATTATATCTCTTGGGAACCTATATCGCACAAATATATGGAACAAGAACTGTATGACAGAATCCTTTGTAGCTCTCAGCAATGCCTCTGCTTCAACCCATTTGGTGACATATTCTGTTGCTACCAAAATATACATTTTTTGGTTCGATGATGGGTTAATTGGACCAACAAAATCAAGGGCCCATCATTCGAATGGTTCAATAACTAGCTGTGGGTTCAGGGTCATTTCATCGGACTATCCAGGGTGGCCTGCTCTTTGGCAGCTGTCACAAGCTTGAACGAACTTCTTTGCATCTTTGAATATCGTGGGCCAATAATACCTTGTTTGCAGCACCTTGTGACTAGTTCTTCGATCAGTGAATGTCCACCACACAGTTCGTCGTGACAAGATTTCAAAATTTCAAAAATTTCATCTTCATAGACGCATCTCCTGATGTGCATATTTTCCCCTATATCGAACAGGTAGCTCCCAATCCAAGAAAATCGAGTACTTCACAGGAAAATCTGATTTCATTCATTAGGGGTCAAATGTTTCGGTAATTTTCCTACCACTAAATAATTTTCAACATCAGCATAGCAGGGTGTTTTAATAGTGATAGAAAACAAATGGTCTTCTGGAAATTGATCTTCAATTGCTGCTGTGTCCACTGGTTTTGGCATTCATTAGAGAAAGTCAGCTACAAGATTTTCCTTTCCAGGTCAATCATTTATTATGATATCGAATTCTTGTAATAAAATCAGCCATCTAGTTACTCTACCATTTGTGATTAGTTTATTTGCTAAATAGTTTATGGTAGAGTGATCTGTATACAAGATAACATGATATCCAGTAATATAATGCTTGAATTTATTGACAGCATGTATTATAGCCAAAAATTCCTTTTCCGTAACAATATAGTTCAATTCAGCAGGAGATAAGTTCTTGCTAATATAATAAATTGCATATGATTTTTTATCTTCTTCCTACCCAAGGACTGCTCCAATAGTTGTATCTGAAGCATATGATGAAATTTGAAATGGCAGGTCCCAATTTGGACCTCTAAGGACTGGGGCTATTGACACAAGCTTTTTCAAATCGTGGAAAGCACAGTCGCATTTTCTGTCCAAAGAAAGTCAACATTACCTGTCAATGCATATAGAGGTGCAGCAATATGAGAAAAATGTTCTATAAATCTTCTATAATAACTATAAAATCCAAGAAAATTACCTACCTCTGTCTGAGTGGTAGGAGTGGGAATTAGCAAAATTATTTGGATTTTGGCCGGGTCTACATGTATTCCAGCTGCTGAGATATAATAGCCTAAAATAAGTCCTTTAGTCATTATCATATAGTGTTTTTCATGGCTCAAACAAAGCTTGGTGACAATGTAGCACTGTAACACTTTTTCCAGTGTGTCCAATGCTGGGTTGAAATCATCCCCTTATGGTGTAAAACCATCCATGTATACTTCGAGCCCTTCATTTATTAAGTCTGAAAAGATTCTAAGGATAGCCCTTTGAAATGTGGTAGGGGCATTGCATAGGCCAAAAGGTAGAGCTCTGTAGGAAAATGTTCGCCAAGGACAAGTAAAAGTAGTTTTGTCTTGGTCTTCAAGGGCAGTATGAATCTGATTGTATCCACTGAAGCCATCTAAGAAAGAAAAGAATTTCTTTCCTGCTAAAGTGTCTAATACTTGGTCAAATAATGGAAGGGGAAAGTGGTCTTTTTGTGTTGCTTTATTTATCTCCCTATAATCTACACAAATCCTCCACTTTCCATTTTTTTTTGGCACACAACAAGTGGAGAGACCCATATCAGAGATAGGGTAGATGAAGTTCACATCTAAAATCTTTTGAAGTTCAGCTTTTACAATGTCTTTTAGATGAGGGTTAAGTCTCCTTTATGGTTGGCGAACAGGTCTTGCATCCTTCTATATGTAAATGTGGTGTGTACATAACTGGGGTTCAATTCCTTTCATGTCAGGGTAGTCCCATGCAAATGCTTCTTTGTATTTCCTCAATAGTTGGATCAACTTCTCTTCTTGTTCGGAAGTCAGGTTGGCATTAATGTTTAAAGTCTTTCTTGGCTCAATTTCTACAGTTTTTCTATTTGAGACAGAGGTAGTAGGTATTGTTTGATCGTGAGTATCTTTAAGAGGATATTCTTCTAATTCATTATCAAATGTTGCTTCTATCATGTGACATTATATGTGGGATCTAGATTTAGCTTGGCTAATAAAATTGTTAATGGCATCATCTTCTGTTTGATTTTTGAAATCGAGGGCATCTTCTATTGTTAATGGAGATCTAATAGTTTGGGTGAGGTATGATACAGGATGATTGTTAGTTTTTATTATTGTGACACTTGGCTGGGCTGGAGGATATAAAGTTACATTCTTGATATTAGCCCCCTTAGTTATGGTCATACTACCTTGTCGGTAGCCAATATAAGCGTCAGTAGTTGCAAGCCAAGGTCTGCCTAAAATCAATGGATGTCCATCAAGTCGGTTTTTGGGGTTTATTATCAAAAAATCGACAGGATACTCCTAGGAATCAACGGATATCATGACATCATGCAGTGTTCCCTCTGGCCTAACCACGGATTGGTCAGCCAGTTCTAATAAAGTGGAAGTCGGTTCTACTGATGTAATGCCCAGTTTTTGACAAGTGGTGGTTGTTAAGATATTCATTGCAGCTCCTAGATTAACTAGGGAATTTGAGAAGGTTTGTCCATTGATTTGTACTGTTACTATTGGATTTCCTGGGTCTTCATATTTAACGGGTGTTTCTTTTCCTGATAATAGCTCGGATAAGGTACTAACTACTTGGACGTTTGGGTTATTTGTTATTTTCCTCGGTTTTTTTATACATAGCTCTTTGATGGTCTTTGCATATATTGGGATGTCTTGGATGGCTTGGAGGAGTGGGATTTTTATGTACAAAATTTTCAGTTCTACCAGAATTTCAAAATCAGGATGTTGTATAGGGCGAGGTATAATTAATCGTTCTAGGAATGGGGGAGAAGATGCGGTTGCTTGATCATGAATTTGTTGTTTGGTCACATCCTCTTCTTGCGGTGGTTGTTCTATAGGTAACTGATTTCCAACTTGAGCGTGTTAGTGCCTAGATTTACCTCAGGTTGAAAAGGCTAGGTATAAGTGCAAGAGAGCTTGATTTGATAAAATGGTTTTTTGTTGGCTCATATGGAAAGGTAGATTTTGGGTGCGGGGATTGAGGCTTAGTCTTGCAGAGATCTCAATGGGGAAAGGTAGGCAATTGTTTTTGGCACTTAAAATTGAATGAGATGGAAGGAACAGATAGGTGAGGTGTTGAAGAGGGCAAGAGCAATCATGGATCCTCCCCAAACAGCTGAAAACATCAAGAAACTAAAGCAAACTTCAAGTAGAGCATTGCACTTTCAATGGATTCTACTTACACTCTTGTTTGTTTAGTTAAGAAGAAACAAGATAGAGAATGGCGTACATAACACATAAGCAAATTCACACTTACAATGAAAATTACTGTACCAAGACAAATTGCCACATGAATCCCAAAGAGTGCTGCAAATCCTGGTCTCAATTCCTTAGCCAAAATGAAAATATGAGTGTACAATGAAGTTCTTTTCTTTCTCAAGAGATTAACCATGCTAATGACTGAAAAATAAAATAATATAGAAAAAATAGCTCATCCTTGCCTCTAGGGGTCGAGCTCACAAGTTTAGGATCTGATCCAACTAATTCTAAACTGAGAACTAGAAACTAGGCAACATAACAGCATGCCTCTAGAAACAAGGGAACTGATTCATTCAATTTCAAACAACCTCTAAACTGATGAATCTACCTATACAAGTGAAAATCTAACATATTTACATCATAATCCATGAATTTTCATCAAATTACATCATAAATTTTCCATTAGGAAAGGGAAAAAGTCAAACTAGGCGAAGCTGGGCAAAAAATAGAGCAAAACTTGGTCAAACTGGCAATTTTTCCTATATGCGCCGCACCTAATTCTCTATGCGTCGCGCCTATTTGGACCCACTTTTTGAGGCCTTTCCGATGTCCAAATGAGCTCCAGGTGTGCTTTCTAGAAAGTTCTACCTGTCTACTTTCCAACCCAAGTGGAATTTCTCAATTTTGCCTCCATTTCCCCCCCCAAAGTCCATTCTCCCAACATTGCTTCCTGTGTGTCAAAATAGGGGTAGTGAGGTCATTTTTTGAGTGTTTTTGAATTTTTTTAGGGCTCAAAACCTGCCCAAATTTCTTGGCCATAGGTAGGAAAGTTAATTTTACATGAAAAATCCAAAAATGCTGAGTTTTTGTGATTTGGAGGCCCCTAGCAAAAACGAGCACCATGTGGCGTGGTGCATAGGGTAGAAAAACCTGTTTGTTGTGCCAAAAATTTGCAAAAATGCAAAAATTGCTCCAAATTTCTTAAAATTTGGGCTGACTCTTCTCTATCAAGTGCTATGATGGGCCAAGGAAGCCTTAGCCAAGATCTGAAGTCCTTCATCCTCTTTTTGCCTCCTTGATGCTCTCTTCAACTTTGCTTTCAAATTCTTGATTCTTGCTTGGCACACCAAGTTTCGGGACAAGTAATGATATGAAAAATTTCTAAGCATATTCTTCTCACTTATTGCCTTCTGCAGCTTCCTCTCCAAGTGGATATTGACTCTTTCAAGCCATGACTCCCTATCGGCATTGATCTCTTGCTCCAAGGAAGTGAACTCCACCCTCCTCCTTCGGGCAGCTTGATGGTTTTGTCGAATGTTTTGCAACTCCATAACCACCTGCTGATCCTCAAACTACTTATTCCTCTGCTCCAAGTACTGTATAGTCCATTGGGCTCTATCCAAATTGGTATACAAGGCATCAATGTCCGCCTACTACTCCTGAATGATCTCTCTAAGATTTGCACTTTGTAAGCCCATATTAGTATCATCACCCTTAATGAGGATGAAATTAGCCTCCCGCTCACCTGATGGTCCTTCTTCCTATAGTGGCCTCTTGCCTCGGTCTTGAACCTGCTATGTTGATGAAGGAAGCAAGGCCCCTTCCACCCCGGGTGGAGATAACACTCGCTTTGCTGCTGCAAACAACCGTCTAGTACCCCTCTGATAGGAGATGAACAACCGCACACTCGTGGTCTCATGGCCCTGATGCTGATAAGAAGGCCCACCTGTATCATGCCCAGCCTCTGAACGTCCCTGTGAAGCTCTGAAAAACTAACAAGAGATGAACTCATCCCAAGTGATGCCCTGTAAACCAAGCTGATGAACAACCACAATTTTGATGAGAGCAAAATGATAAATACTATTGAACTGCTGCTGAGGGGTCTTGTGCTGCACAAGAGTGGTCATCTTCTCTATGTTTTGGCATATGAAATAAGGAATGTTCATCATCCGTACCCGAGTAAAATGCATCAGCAGCCTAATGTGATAAGCATACAAGCAGGAGAGCCAGCCCTCACAGGTGAAATACTTCATGATGAGTTTCATTAAAGGAGCATACTCATCCTTGAGGAACTAAAAAGGAAACACTCTTTTGAGATGTCTCAAAAAACCAGGTTTGATATATGGTTCATAGTGTTGCCAGTCAATTTTCTGCGTCTTGTTCCATGGTTCTCCAATGTTTGGTATGCCATCTGCCAATGAAATGGTTTCTGGTGTTAATGTGTAAGTGACACTAGCAAGAGTGGCTTGATCACCATGTAAATGCAACACAAATAAGCGGGCCAACTCATGATGAAATTGAATATTAGAAACCTTCTCACAAAATTCATAACATGACTGATGCTAGAAACAAAAGATGGCAAGAGTGCAGGCCTATAACTCAACAAGAGTGGTTGGTTCTTCTCTGATATGTCTGCCACCTCTATGAGGCCTCCTGGGTGCATGTCCCTCCATGGGTGAGTCACTTTGGGTCTCCTCTTCATAATCATATGAAGGATCAGATGCCATAGTTGCTGGTAGACAGTTTGCCTTGGAAAAATAGGTCCTGATGTGTCAAACTGTGGTGGATTGTTTTCGGTGATGTGCTTGACCTCTGCTACCAAGGGAAAATAGTGAAATGAGGGACTTTATGGGGGGGGGGGGGGGGGGGGAAGTAGTGGGGCATTAGGGGTTGTTGGGATAGATTTAGTTAGGGGACATATGGGATGTTTTGGTAGTTTTTATATAGGATTAGGGTTTGGGGTTTTACATTTGGAAACTTGGGAAAGGGAACTTGGGATAGGGGATTAATGAATTTAGGGGGTAGGGGAACTTAGGGAATAATGAAATTAAGGGACAAATGGGATAAGGGAGTGATGGAGGAAAGATACTGTTAATAGAAAAACATTCACTTAAAACCCTAGCAACAATCTCCTTTGACAATTTGAAGAGATAGGGTTTGTTTTCCTTTACACATTCATCATGCAATAAACACCATCACACAATCATCAAACTTAGATTAAAATTAGTGCCAAAGGATTAACCTACTTGTCACAGGGCAAAACGATATGATTTTTGGCGATTGGAGGTCGTTCTGGCGATTTTCGAGCCCTCTAGTTGTATGCACCATGCATCCAACCCAATGCGTCATGCCTCCAAAACTCAGTGCCTTTGCTGCGATTTTCTCTCCCTTTTCCAACACTACCTTCACTTTTCTCAATCTTTCTTCTTGGAATGCCAATGAGCTTTTGAATTGTGAAAAATGTTTTATATATAAGAGCTTTTAATTTTTGATTCATGAAACCCGCTTTTATAATGTTTGCATTGTAACTTTACTTCTTCAACTCTGCTTTTTGGCCAGTTTATTTTCTTTGTGCCTTTGATGAACTGAATGACTTGATTTTTTGTTTGCCTTGTAGAGAATGGAGCAGCTGAAGCTTGGGAAGGAGACCAAGGTTGCCTCTGAGCTGATTTACATTCAAGAGAATTGAAAATACATGAATTAACACAATAAAAACCTAGAATACTATGTTTTTCCTCAAAACAGAGTTTTGAGGAAAAATACATTGTTGAGCAATTTATTATGAACTTTATCGATACTGTAACCTCCTCATGTGCTTGCTGACTATTATTGGACATTTTGGAGACATTTTTTATGAAACCCTAATGAAACCCTAGACCTAAATGAAAATGAAACCCTAGAAAAGACTTTTGCAATATTTAAGACAAAAAGGTGACTGTATACAATTTTTGATGAATAAACATGTGCCAGTAGGTAAATGACATGAGGGAAACTGTACAGCAAGCCACTACCATCAGATGATCCATGCTCCTAATGGAATGCAGCTGACTGAGCGAGACACCTAATATGCAATGCAACAAGAGGATTTGATCTTTGACGGAGGGATGAAGATACCGACACTAACATTGGCTCCAATGGGGATGGTAGCTCCCTAGAGGTGCCAAGAACTACAGATCTCTGGGAAAGCAGGCAGTGCCTTTCGTCCATTGGGCTATGGAGTCAATAACTTCAAAACACCCAAAAACCAATTACTATGAAACTTTGACTCAAGACTCATAGTTGAACTGACTAATCCAAAACTAAAACAAGACTCTGAAAAGCTGAAATTGGACACTCAGCTGAAACTATCTTTAAACTGACTGAAACAAAAAATGACTCAAGATTGACTTAACTGAAACAAGTGCTTACAAAGATTTTAAATGGCAGCAGACCATCGAGATTTGAGAACTTCAAATCCTAATGACAACCACATTCCTACTGATGAAATATGTACAATCATGTGTAGTGAGCGTTCCAATGTAACCAATCCAACAAATGGCTACTCAATAAAATTTTGTTCTCACTTTCCCCGGCAGGCATAACGATGTACATGTAGGAAACTCACAATAACCACTAAAACCAAGGCTTATGATAATGAACCAGGCAACATTTATCTTCTATAATTCTTGCAAAAGAATGTCAAAGGGATCTTGATAATCCTAAAACACTATTTTGTCTTGAGATCCAGCAGCAAAAATACAAGTACTCCCTTCATTCTGATATGAAAGAACCACTGGTTGCTGAGTGATAGGAAGGCACAGAGAGGTATAAGCTTCTGCCATCTGAGTGTTAGCTATAAATTCCTTGACCGTGATAAATTCAGGCATATTGTCTCTCTCAAGCTCATATTCCTCAACTTCATGGTCTAGGTCATTCTTAAACCGAAAAAAATCTTCAAGATCATCAAACATGACAGCCTTATCATCTTCATGAAAGAAAATATTATCTGTTCGCTGATCTATAAAGCTAATTACAAGACTGTCATCATTTTCAAAAGAGGAAGAAGTTCCACCATCACCTTCTTGACCATGTGCACACTGCAGATCTGTGTTAACTTGAGCTGTAACATGACCTTTCAAGAGTTGATCTATCTCATCTTCAGACAGAGGAGATAATACTTTTTTTTTCTTTTGCTCAAACAGTGATTGTCTTCATTAATTTCAAGCAAAGAAGTATACAAATTTTCCTCATACTGCTGATTCATTTCATGTGTTTCCTGTTGACTATCAAGATGCAAAATTACTTCATCTTCAAGCAAAGAAAAACCTACTATATGTTGATTATGATCTTGTGTAACAAAGTGACCGGTTTCAATGATTTCCTCATCATCACGACCTGAATCTTCCTCATCATCATGATCTGAATCTAAATCTGAATTAACCGACTTGACTTTATTACATTCTGAGATTGAAACTTAAATTTCCTGCATGTTGTCTTCTTCTATGGACAGATCTGAAATAAAACCTTCTCTTTCATCATCTTCCAGCGTACTAAGATCTTGATCCTGCTACAAATTTTCCTGATCATATTGATAAGTATCACTCTCTTTATGTTGCTGAAATGGATTTTCATACAGGGCTTCCATGATCTCATCATCCATGAAGTCATCATCTTCATAAACTTTCTCAAGATTTTCAATAAAACTATAAGCATGTTTGCAACAGTTCTGAACTAGATTTAATGATGGATAAGATTCTTTATACCATTCAAAGAACATGGTATGGAAATCCTTTAAACAGTAAATATAAGCAGGCGGAAAACTTTCATACCAAGATCAGGCTTCACCTTCCAGAGTGGCCATGAATATCTTCATGAAGCAATCTTCAGGAAAATCAACCTTCAACTTGCGAATCTGTATGTGAAATCTAACCAGATGTAAAGTAGCATCATTCCTATTATCATCTTTAAACATAGGCAAATTCCTTTGCCAATTTACCTTTGGAATTTTATTTGGAAAACCTGGAATGTGATATTGGCTCATGGGAGCATACCGTCAAGCAAGCAAATCCATGTTGATAACAATGAATTGACCAAGAAATTCTTTAGGCTACTGATTCTTGAAGAGTAGAGCCACCATAAAAATTTGGAACCTTGGGATTCTTCGACATTGGAGTCGCCAGGTGAATGATTTCAGCCTTCCTGTGTCTGACTGTTGTCCACCATCAACAATTAGATATGAACTTGATACATGTTATTGGGGAAATTTGCAAGTCAGATGTTCAGCTTATAAGACTAGACCGAAGATTGATTGAAACAACTTTTATCTACTTTCGCAAATGCAAAGCAAGAGCATTTCGAAGGCTACCTGGCTAACTTCAGGCTCCGTCTGTAGTCTATAAAATGAATAACACTAACAAAAAAACAATCTCTTCCCTAGTATGGTCGCCACTATGTTAGTGCCTAGATTTACCTCAAGCTGAAAAGCTAGGATCCAGAGCCAACATCAAACCATGCTCAGCCTGGTAGCTAGCCCTATCAGGTCAGGAGAGGGCTCTCTCCGGGTCAATCTCAACAAATTATGATCGATGAGGGCTTGATATGACTAAAATATCTACTGATCTTAGGCTAGGTATAAGTGCAAGAGAGTTTGATTTGATAAAATGGTGTTTTGTTGGCTCAGATGGAAAGGTAGATTTTGGGTGCGGGGATTGAGGGTCAGTCCTGCAGAGATATCAATGGGGCAAGGTAGTAAATTGTTTTTGGCAATTAAATTGAATGAGATGGAAGGAATATAAAGGTGAGGTGTTGAATAGGGCAAGAGCAGTCATGGATCCTCCCCAAATAGCTGAAAACATCAAGAAACTAAAGCAAAATTCAAGTAGAGCATTGCACTTTCAATGGATTCTACTTACACTCTTGTTTGTTTAGTTCAGAAGAAACAGGATAGAGAATGGCATACATAACACATAATAAAATTCACACTTACAAAGAAAAGAACTGTACCAAGACAAATTTCCACATGAATCCCAAAGAGTGTTGCAAATCCTGGTCTCAATTCCTTAGCCAAAATGAAAATATGAGTGTACAATGAAGTTCTTTTCTTTCTCAAGAGTCCAACCATGCTAATGACTGAAAAATAACATAATATAGACAAACATAGCTCATCCTTGCCTCTAGGGGTTGAGCTCACAAGTTTAGGACGTGATCCAACTTATTCTAAACTGAGAACTAGAAACTAGGCAACATAACAACATGCCTCTAGAAACAAGGGAACTGATTCATCCAATTTCAAACAACCTCTAAACTGATGAATCTACCTCTACAAGTGAAAATCTAACATATTGACATCATAATCCATGAATTTTCATCAAATTACATCATAAATTTTCCATTAGGAAAGTGAAAAAGTCAAACTAGGTGAAGCTGGACAAAAAACAGAGCAAAACATGGTCAAACTGGCAATTTTTCCTCTATGCGTCACACCTGATTCTCTATGTGTTGTGCCTGTTTGGACCCACTTTTGGAGGCCTTCCTGATGTCAAAATGAGCTGTAGGTGTGTTTGACGGAAAGGTCTACCTGTTTACTTTCCAACTGAAGTGGAATTTCTCAATTTGGCTTCCATTTGCCCCCCAAAAAGTCCATTCTCCCAACACTGCTTCCTGTGTGTCAAAATAGGGGCAGTGAGGTCATTTTTTGAGTGTTTTTGACCTTTTTAGGGCTCAAAACTTGCCCAAATTTATTGGCAATAGGTAGGAAAGTGTAATTTTACATGAAAAATCCAAAAATTCTGAGTTTTTGTGATTTGGAGGCCCCTAGCAAAAGCGACTGCCACGTGGTGCGGTGCATAGGGCAGAAAAACCTATTTTTTGTGCCAAAAATTTGCAAAAATGCAAAAATTCCTTCAAATTTCTTGAAATTTGGGCTTAGTATTCTCTATCAAGTGTTGTGATGGGCCAAGGAAGCCTAAGCCAAGATCTAAAGTCCTTCATCATCTTTTTGCCTCCTTGATGCTCTCTTAAACTTCGCTTTCAAATTCCTTATTCTTGCTTGCAACACCAAGTTTGGGGAAAAGTAATGATATGACAAATTTCTAAGCATATTCTTGTCATTTATCACTTTCTCCAGCTTCCTCTCCAAGTGGATATCGACTCTTTCGAGCCATGACTCCCTATCGGCATTGATCTCTTGCTCCAAGGAAGTGAACTCCACCCTCCTCCTTCTGGCAGCTTGGCGGTTTTGCCGAATGTTTTGCAACTCAATAACCACCTCCTGATCCTCAAACTACTTATTCCTCTACTCCAAGTACTGTATAGTCCATTGGGCTCTATCCAAATTGGTAGACAAGGCATCAATGTCCGCCTCCTGCTCCTTAATGATCTCTCTAAGATTTTCACTTTGCGAGCTCATATCAGTATCATCACCCTCAATGAGGATGAAATTAGTCTCCCACTCACTTGATGGTCCTTCTTCCTGTAGTGGCCTCTTGCCTTAGTCCTAAACCTGCTGTGCTGATGAAGGAAGCGAGGCCCCTTCCACCCCGGGTGGAGATATCACTCGCTTTGCTGTTGCAAACAACCGTCTAGTACCCCTATGATAGGAGATGAACATCAGCACACTAGTGGTCTCATGGCCCTCATGCTGATAAGAAGGTCCACCTGTCTCATGCCCAGCCTCTAAAGGTCCCTCTGAAGCTCTGAAAAACTCACGAGAGATGAAGTCATCCCAAGTGATGCCCTGTAAACCAAGCTGATGAACGACCACAATTTTGATGAGAGAAAAGTGATAAATACTATTGAACTGCTGCTGAGGGGTCTTGTGCTGCACAAGAGTGGTCATCTTCTCTATGTTTTGGCATATGAAATAAGGAATGTTCATCATCCGTACCCGAGTAAAATGCATCAGCAGCGTGATGTGATAAGCATACAAGCGGCAATACTGGCCTTCATAGCTGAAATACTTCATCATGAGTTTCATTAAAGGAGCATACTCATGCTTGAGGAACCGAAAAGGAAACACTCTCTTGCGCTGTCTCAAAAAACCAGGTTTGATGTATGGTTCATAGTGCTACCAGTCAATTTTCTACCTCTTGTTCCATAGTTCTCCAATGTTTGGTATGTCGGTTGCCAATGAAATGGTTTTTGGTGTTAATGTGAAAGTGACACCAGCAAGAGTGGCTTGATCACCATGTAAATGCAACACAAATAAGTGGGCCAACTCATGATGACACTGAATATTAGCAAACTTCTTGAAAAAATCATAACATGACTGATGCTGGAAACAAAAGATGGCAAGAGTGCAGGACTGTAACTCGGCAAGAGTGGTTGGTTCTTCTCTGATATTTCTGCCACCTCTATGAGGCCTCCTGGGTGCATGTCCCTCCGTGGGTGAGTCACTTTGGGTCTCCTCTTCATAATCATATGAAAGATCTGATGCCATAGTTGCTGGTAGACAAATTGCCTTGGAAAAATAGGTGTTGATGTGTCAAACTGTGGTGGACTGTTTTTGTTGATGTGCTTGACCTCTGCCACCAAGGGAAAACACTAAAATGAGGGACTGTAAGGGGAGGGAAAAATAGTGGGGGATTAGGTGTTGTTGGGATAGATTTAGTTAGGGGAAATATGAGATGTTTTGGGAGTTTTTATATAGGATTAGGGTTTGGGGTTTTACATTTGGAAATTTGGGAAAGGGAACTTGGGATAGGGGATTAATGAATTTAGGGGGTAGGGGAACTTAGGGAATAATGAAATTAAGGGACAAATGGGATAAGGGAGTGATGGAGGAATGATACACTTAATAGCAAAACAGTCACTTAAAACCCTAGCAGCAATCTCCTTTGATAGTTTGAAGAGATAGGGTTTGTTTTCCTTTACACATTCATCATGCAATAAACACCATCACACAATCATCAAACTTGGATGCAAATTAGTGACAGAGGGTTAACCTACTTGTCACAAGGCGAAACCATGCGATTTTTAGCAATTGGAGGTCGTTCTGGTGATTTTTGGGCCCTCTAGCTATATGTGTCGCGCATCCAGCCCAATGCGCCTCCACAACTGAGTGCCTTTGCTGCAATTTGCTCTCCCTTCTAGAACACTACCTTCACTTTGCTCAATATTTCTTCTTGGAGTGCCAATGAGCTTTTGAATTGTGAAAAATGTTTTATATACAAGAGCTTTTAATTTTTGATTCATGAAACCTGCTTTTATAATGTTTGCATTGTAACTTTACTTCTTCAACTCTGTTTATTGGGCAGTTTATTTTCTTTGTGCCTTTGATGAACTGAATGACTTGATTTTTTGTTTGCCTTGTAGAGGATGGAGCAGCTGAAGCTTGGGAAGGAGACCAGGGTTGCCTCTAAGCTGATTTACATTCAAGAGAACTGAAAATACATGAATTAACACAATAAAAACCTAGAATACTCTGTTTTTCTGTTTTGAGGAAAAATACATTGCTGAGCAATTTATTATGAACTTTATCAGTATTGGAACCTCCTCGTGTGCCTGCTGACTGTTATTAGACATTTTGGAGACATTTTTTATGAAACCCTAATGAAACCCTAGACCTAAATGACAATGAAACCCTAGAAAAGACTTCTGCAATCTTTAAGACAAAAAGGTGACTGTATACAATTTTTGATGAATAAACATGAGCCAACAGGTAAATGACATGAGGGAAACTGTACAACAAGCCACTACTTTCAGATGATCCATGCTCCTAATGGAATTTAGCTGACTGAGTGAGACACCTAATATGCAATACAACAAGAGGATTTGATCTCTGACGGAGGGATGAAGGTACCAACACTAACAGAGCGGTTTTATTTCCCTCTGTTTCTATAATGTGCCCATATCTTAATTGAAGATCATTACACTCCTTTAGATCAGTTTCTGGTTCTGGTGTTTCGATTATTTGAATAGATTGGACCGATTCATTATTTGGATTAGGGTTGGGTTGGGTCGGGAGTTGCAGTCTTAAATTAGACTGAGGGTTTTGTTGTAATGTTGGTAGTGTAGGTTGAGGGAGCAAAATGGTTCCTACTGGCTGATTCATCGGTCTTTTCTAGTTTGTCTGCTAGGCTTGACTCTGTGAAGTAGGAGGGGACCATTGTGCTGGATATACGTTGTTTTTCTAATATGGTGGAGTATAGGGAAAATGTGGCCAACTGGGTTGACTTGTTTGGTTTGGCCATGGTGATGATGAAGGAAATGGTTGTTGTGACCAATTTGAAAAGGGAGGTTGATTTTGCCACATTGTATTATATTGTTGAGCATGATATTGTGGAGGCTGAAAAGAAGAAGCTGGATCTGGGAACATACCTGATTGTTGCGGCTGCCATTGACGGTGCTAATTGAGTAGGTACACCAGTTTTGAATCTTCTTTTGCTTCCTTGTATACTGCTTTCAATCCAGGAAGTGAGGGACAACTCTCTGTAGAGTGGTCCTTTGTACAAATGGTGAAAACTTGGACTGCATCTAATGGACACTTCTTGTGGTTGTGTTTCTTTCTCCATCTAGTACAAAAGATTTCCAAATTTTGTTCTACCTCTGCTTGCTTTTGTTTGTCCTGCATAATATCAAGTTGTGTTGTCAGTGTCCCCAATATGTCAGTTTTAAAATTTTCTAATAAATTTCAAATTTTTGCACGAGTTACTCCCTCTGTAGAGATCTTGTTGTCTCTTGTAAACCTGTCATGTTCTGCTGGTTTTAGTCTTGTGCTGCCTCTCGAGCTCCTGATACATAAATCAATAATGTCAGCAAAATTTTCCTCATAAATATCTCCTTTTCCCATCATATTTAGTGTTTCAATCCATTGTTCCTTCATTCCCCTAATTAATGTTGTTTTTAATACATTATCAGGTAAGGGTAATGATGCATAAGGATATTTTTGAAGATTATACTGAAAACGTTCAACATACTCTTATAATGTTTCATTTAGTCTAGCTACCATTTGAAATATTTCATCTTTTAATTCTCTAGACCTGCAATAGTCTTGATATTTCTTTATAAAAGCATCTTTAATTTGATCCCAATTGTTTATAACACCACCTCCCAATACCATAAACCATCTTAATGAAGCCCCTTTTAATGTAGAGGGGAACAATTTCAGTTTCTGGGGATCAGTGGTATATTCATATCCACTACACAACACATCAAATTCAAATAGGAATGCATCAGGATCTTCTGATGTAAGACCATGGAATGTAGGGATATGCTGGAGAGGAATTTCTTTCATAGGTGCACTAGCTACAGTATCCACAATGGGGTATTGCAGTGTAGAGGTTTGGGTGTTTGGCTGGTTCTGGGCCATTCGGTCAAATATATGCCAACAAAATTCTAGGATATCTGGGAGGGTATTCCTAGGTTGTTGAGGGGGAATGTCCTTAATAGGAATGGCCTTAACAACACTTGCTTCATCTGGGATGATGAGAGTCCCTAATGTCTGAGGGAATTCTAGTTCTTGAGGTTCTTCAACTTCATTATAAATGATTTTTGCAGCACTTCCCTTATCTGGGCTACTTAATGGCTGAATTATCACAAGAGGAGATCCTGGTTCTTCAATTTCTCTTGTTTCTCCTCTCCCTTCACAGAGGTTACTAAAGTTCCCTTCTTACAATGATTTTGGGCTAGAATTCTCAATTTCTTGAAAATCTTGCTCTTCGGTTTGACTATGCACCTCAACAAAGGCTACAGATGGTGATCCTGTGGCCTGAAGGGAACTAGTAGGTTGTCTAGAAGCAACTTTTCTAGGTCCTACTGAAGGTTGAGATTCTGCTTTCTTAAGGATTTCGTCTATAAAGGTTGATCGGCCAAGGGTCACCACCCCTTAGCTTTGTCAGACTTGGGTAGAGGTTTAGGATTCTTTTTAGGCTTTTTCTACTTAGTCATGCACACAAATCAAATGCTAATTTCTACCCAAAAGAAAACAACAAGAAGTTTGCAGGAAAGCGGATAGGGGAGCAGGGCTATTACATCTTCCGTACGTAGGTTCTTACCTTCCATTTTTAAAACCCAGTTCTCTCCTAGCAGGTTCTTACATCACTCTGGAAAATAAACAAATGGCTACACTCTTCCCAGGCAATGGCGCCAAAAATTTCGAGCAGTAAAAAGGGTCTTTTTCACCTCTTTTTACCCTACATTAACTTATCAATCCTGGAACGATTTTTTATCTCAAAGAGTGTA
Organism: Pinus tabuliformis; assembly: GCA_031772625.1. Taxonomy (NCBI): domain Eukaryota; kingdom Viridiplantae; phylum Streptophyta; class Pinopsida; order Pinales; family Pinaceae; genus Pinus; species Pinus tabuliformis. Next base: position 831,912,165 of record CM062813.1, read on the forward strand.
CTTAGCTTGAGGCGGTCATTTGTCAGAGTAATGCTAGTAGTATAGTCCTCTAAATACAAGAGTAAATTGATGCTTGAAATAAGATCTACTTACATAAAAGAACCTTAAAACTCAAATCATGCACTCAACAATTTATCAGTCAATGGTACAATAATGGTAACTCATCCCTCTGTAAACTGATGTAATTAAAGACAATCAAGGAAAATATCTCAATCTGGGAAATAGACAACAAATGTCAATGCTCACTATAGTCTCAGATCGTTCTACACACCAAAGCAATAATAACACCAATAACAAGAAATGGAACAACAAATAGTCTTATGAACAAGGTTGAATAGCAAAACCTTCGTATACGGAAATAAATGCAGCAATTGTATCCTACAAGAATTGGATAACAATATTTGCTTTAAAGATCAATTAGATAGCAATGGAAGTGGAACAGCAACGAACAGAGATGAAATATGGAACAACAACTAGAGTCAAATATAAATGTACAGTGGACCAAAACAAATATCACACACGGTACGTTTAATACTCAGAAGAAACAGTAATCTAAGTTTGATACAACAAGTATAAATCTTAGTTATAAAGAATAACGATTGTAATTTGTAATGGAACAACAAGACCAGTTGAAAAACAATCGTGATTAAGCATAAACCGTAGATAAATGTAGTAATACCAACATATGAATGTTACAACACGGTTACTCGGTAATTGAACAGAAATAGCATTCTGTAAGGAACAAAAATGCGTTACAAAGTCAGAATGAGCAACACAGCATTCCTGTTACAGAGAACAACATTACTTAGTTGAGCATAAGCAAAATATAACAGAACCATGATATAAAATAGAAAAACACATCAGATCACTGAACAGAGCTAATAATGAAAACCACACACAAATTAGAAATAATGGTACAGGATCAAGTGTTCCACTAGTGTTGGGTCCTTAGCCTCCAGGGACACACCGCTTGAGATTACTCCAGAATCAAAGATGGAATGGCAACCAGATTTATATTAAAACATCAAAATAGAGTTATAGTGGATCACTCTTCAATGAGAGTCGATGTTCAAAGTTTCCAATACAAAAGAGAATTACATAAAAACAACAACAAGTTGTCCCCCAGGCTAGCACTACTACCCCTTCTTATAAAAACCAACCAGAGATATCAATGATACAAAAATCGTTAAGATAGCGATCCCTTAGGATCAAAGGATCCTGAGGGATTCACTAGACTGTTAATTCTCAGTTATCCTCTTGTTCTCATGCACCGATTTGATATCTCCTTTTCCCTTTCCTAGTTGATATGCTCCAATTTGGATTGCCTTGTTTGCATGCGGTTCCCTACCAAAGGTACAGTAGTTAACTTTGTCCTGTCTTTTCCTTTGGGACGGAAATATTTCATTTTCTCCTTTCCTACATAAGAAAAGGGAAATTATTAGTTGTTTTGTATTGCATACAAATCCCATAGATTTTGTCATAATTTCTTATTATCTACCTAGTTCATGATGCAAAGATGTTATGAGTTTTAAAGAAAATATGACAAAATAAACAATAATAACATACCTTCTTCAGTACTGCACATCTATAATTTATTGTGTTCCTTTTTAAATATGGATCACTCAAGGATTGAGCTACTGCATTTGGATGCATATTATGAGAAGCATGCATCTCCCTACTATACTTGCAATTTGTTGCTTTGTGCCCATAATTTTCACGATTATAACACTCAACATGACTTAAGAATGGTGCAAAAAGGTTTCCATTCTTGACACTCTTCTTACCAAGTCCTCTATTTCTACTTCCTTTTTCATTCTAGGGTATCTCATGCATTTTTTAATTACATCTACTCAACAAACTTTGTTTTCTTGCACTCCACTTACAATTTATGGCTCTATGCCCATAATTGTTGCAAGAAAAATAATAACCATAGAAGAACCTATGATACATGGAGATACTTTTTCCTTGAGGAGGAAAGGACATTTTCTGGTTCTTCTTGTGCTTGCTATAGTCATTTTATTTGTTGCCTTGCACTCATCTTTGTTGCTACTTTTTCTTCTCTTGTTGTCGCTACTTTCCAACAAATCATTTTCCTTTATGGTTGTTCAAAACTTCAACCTTTGTCTTCTTGGAGCTTGAAACTTCTTTGAAACCCAAACTAGCCTTGATGAGAGGGGATATCTGCTTAGCAAGCATCTCATCCAAGGCCTTCTTGCTCTCCTCAAACTTATGAAATTGAGACAACTCTTTATTTTTCCTTTCTAGATCGTGTCTCAATAAGACTACTTTGGCTTGTAGTTTCTCAAAAAAGGATTATTTTTCATTGAGCTACTTGGTCAACATTTCATTTAATTTTCTAACCTCAGCATTCAAATTAACAATTGTTTTTCTCAGCTCATCATTCTCTAGCTCACATTCATGCAACTGCTCCTTTTGCTTGATATTCACCTCTAATAGCTCCTCGATCTCTTTTAGAGAAAATATCAACTTCTTCCTAAAATAGATCCTTTCATGATCTAGACCCTTTTCTTCACTATGAGAGATGCTATATAAACAACCACAAAGATCTAGATTCCTCTTGGAATCTTCCATAGGTTTCAGAAGTATCTCTTCTTCATCACCACCGGTGGTACTTTCATTTTCTCCTTTGAATGAGAACACATGGGATATTTCTTCGTTCTCACCATGGTACATTCTTCCCTCCCCTTGAGAGGTATATGCTTCTGCTTTTTCTAGGTCTATCTTCATCACTACTACTAGATGCATGGCTATTTCTCTCTTCAAGTGATTTACTTGAACATCTAGATAATGATTGGCTTATTTCTTTGCATTTATGACAGGTCAATAGCATACATTTTGAGCATCCTAGCCTCTTGTATGAATCTTCTTCTTTACCTTTGGAATGAATATAAACAACTTGCACATTTGAAAGAATATATTCAGATTCTGGAGCATCTTTCCTCAAATATCCTTTCTTCTTCCTCTTCTTTCTCCTCTTATCTTTAAAAACAACATATGCAGGGTATGAATCACAACTGAAGCAACAAGGTTCATCAACCTTCTCTGATGATTTGTAGCTCTCTTCTCCATATATAAATTTCAAATTTCCCAATGTTCCCTTTGTTGTCTCACATTGTCTTAGTCTATCAACATCAAACTTCGACATCCCTTTCATGATGATTTCCTTGCCTTCTGTATTTGAATTCATTCTTCTCTCCATACTATATAGACAACCAAACATATTCATTGATGACCATCAAATAAGCTCCATTCTAATCCTCCAGAGCTCATACTCTACTTCATTAAAAAATGGGACTCCTTCTAACGTAAGCCAAGTTTGATTAGCCAAGTTTCCTCTTGATCTTCCTTCAAGTGGTTGTGTTGTTCTTGAAGGAACTCTCCTATGATACCAATTGTTGGAAAAAATGTTTAATACTAGCAGGGGGGTGAATCAATATTAAGGATAATTTTAATTTTTATTCCAACTTATAGTTTCACATTCAAACTTGGAAACCATCAACAGCATATCATGTGGAAGCAATATGAATACACACATACACATACAAAACAAGACCATGAGCAACATACACATAGAACACAAAGATTTAATGTGGAAACCCTTCCAGGAGAAAAATCACCATTTTTTTTGTTATTTGATGTAAAAATGAGCTCCTACTCTATTACACCAAATTGTTTTAGCCACCACTCATAGGAAGCACCCACTCCCTTTGGTTGTCCATTAACACCCACTAGCAATTAGCACCAACTCCCTTCTTCTGTAAACACCTAATCAACTTACCATGAAGCACCAAATTCATGTATTTATGCAAGAACCCAATTGCATGAGGTACCGACCTCCATTATCTCCTCATATACCCACCAGATGGAAGCATCAAATCCCTAGTTTGCAAGGTCACACCCACATTTAATCAAGAAATCACTGCACTCTGTTATGACACCCACTTGGCTTGATTTCAAATCTTTATTCTCATCCACTTGGACCATTGTTCTCCTCTTCATTTGGACCTTTGTTATGCTCAATAACCCTCACTATTACTCTACCCATTCAACACTATGATTTATGTTCACTCTACTCACACTGCAACAACCAACACATCATCACAACTCTCATCCCACATAGCAACTCTCAATCTTCAACATTTCTTCAACATACTCTCCATGTTGTTATTTTCTCTCATCCCTCTACTTCTACAATGATACTCTTGGCCTCTCACATCAACTCACTAACACATAGAGCTCTCCACTCAACACTCTCCATAATGTTGCATTACCCCCTTTCCCAATTTCCATCCTGGGTATTTTTCCTCTGCAACATCGTGAACAATGTTGTCTCTGTTGTCATCCACACTCCTCGAGAATGTACTCAACACATGGTTCTCTATCTTGCCGATGCAACAAATTACTTGGCTAAAACAAAAACATTAATCACAAGGAATGGGCCATTGAGCGTTTTTCTAGACTAAAATTAATTCTCAATCAAATTGTGCACTACAAGAAGGCCCCACATGCTAATTAATTGATCTCAGTACTCAGATTATTCTTCAAGCATGACTCTCTTCTTCTATGATCAAATATTTTGCACCCTTCCATACTTTCATTTAATTATTCATAGTGTGCAAGGGAGATCAGAGGTGTCTTGTCTCTATTTAAGACAAGCTCCATTAATTATTCTGCACAATCATGGTCCTTGCTGCCTTGACTTAGAGTTTCTTGACAATTTCCATTTCCATTGACTCCATTAGCCCAACCTATGCATTCATGCAAATGTCAGCCCTCTTTTATGCTCAATGGCACTAATCTCCTAAATAGTTACCAACTCATTCATTTCTGTCAGTTCTCAATTCATGCAATTGAACCATTCGATGCCCATTAACCATAAATGTGGCACAATGCCACATATGGTTCACTACTTAATATAACACAAAATATATACTAACTTGTTTTCCAAATGAGCCATGCCACCAAATTTGTCATTATGCCCCTAGCACATATTTTCTTTGGCCCCTTTGGCCCATAACACCAAGAAATATGTCCTATTCTTTAAACCTGAGCACTTAACTATTAACTTTGATGGCCCTTGTTCTTTATGCAACATAAAACCATTCCTTGGCGTCTTTATCATGATGCAATTACTCATACACCTTTTTATTCCTCCAGGATTGGTCTTGTGGGACGACATGTCTTGTGGGGCCACCCTACACCTTCTCCCATTGGTTGTTGGCTACCAACTATACTATCATCGTGTCCTGGAACCTGTATCTTAGTGGTTCCTCCTTTGCTACCTTAATTTCTTCTGGGGCCGACCTTCAATGATGAGCTATCCTGGTGGGTCTGCCTGTTAAACCTGCAAGCCAATAAAATGCTACCACATTTCCCGTTGCCATGTCATTTCGATGAACCTCCTCTTTGCACTGCTCAAGCCTTCCGGGATCGCACCGATGGGATGAAATCATGCTTTAGTCATCTCCTTCATGTGGTATGTCTAGAGTGGTGACACATGTTACCTGGATTTGGCCCACTGGGATACCTAAAAACACAAAATTTTCCTGCCATGTATACCTTGTATTGATGTCATGCTCACATCATCACTGTCTAATAAAATTATGCCATGTGTCAATTCGAGAGGAGGGAGAAAGGGTTTTGGGCCTTGCATTTTTTAACAAATTCCTTTTTTAAATTTGGAAGGGTCCCAACCACGTCTTTAATACTGCAACACTCTCCATTGTTACATTGCTGCCATGTTTCCCGATGCTTTCGTCTCTGGCCTTCACCTCTACATCCCTTTAGAGCTCCCAAGGTACAACTGTCAAGATGACATCAGCCTTGGCTTGTGTCATCCCTGCGGTACCCTTTGCATGCACCTTTTAATATTCTAGCGTAAACTCTGCCAGGATGAGTTGCGCGATGGGCTCTACTATGAGCGAACGAAAATTGTGCTCACTGCTACTCTGTCTGATCCACATATGCCTGAATGTTGGAGAAAACCATCTGGTGGTTTGCATTGAGTAAATCACCCATTCTACCACTCCTTTGTATCATTTGTGGTATAGATGGGGAGGGGGTGTTGGAATGAACCTCCATCGTTGATCACAAGATCAAAGTATGTGAAATTTGCCCATTTCGACACCCCCTTGCGTGTTAACGCATACACATGCTAACTCGGTTGAATCTAACTAATGTGATGGTGGGGACACGTAGCGATAGATGTGCCCTTATACTTGCTCGCTGTCTAAATGGTCACCACCACCAATTATTTTATTAATTGCTCCACGAGATTTGGCCACACCGCCAAACCTAAGCTTGCCCCAAAGGGTCCTCCAACCACTTTTGGCTTTGCCCATTTTAATTTTAGGGCACATAACTTTGAATAGTGATAACTTCTGATCTAGGAAGATATTTGGAGACTTCAACATACTATTGGAAATCTCTTTCTGAGCACTATCCAACTACATGACTTCTAGGAGCATCTGAGATGATCTTTTGATGCATAAATTCCTTCAAACTTTGAGACTCCCCTTGAGCACAACACACCATGCATAACAATGTTGCTACCTCAGTTTCCATCACTACTAGCTTGGTTGACATCAATGTTGGTCTGGTTAGCATCAACGCCAACACATTGGATGACACTAGCCATCCTAACAATGCCAACTATCTAACAATTATGTGGAATTACATGTATGTGTGTAAACCAATCATTAAATATCATACTTCCATCATCCCTTCAAAATCACACAAATAGTGTATAATATACTAATTTGAAAAAACTACAAAGCCTATAATGACTCTACCCCATGAGTTATGAAAATTGAACATTGATATTTGGTAGGGATGTTTCCCCTTCATTTAAAACATATGAAATATTTCCCACTTCTTAATTAAGAAGTTATTTGTGTTGTAGATGAAATCATTTAATACCCTTATATGATAGGCTCAAGTGGTATGAAGGTGCTCAACAGGTGTGAAGGGGAGTATTAAAGTAATTGAATAAGATCTATAATATAGCATTACATTAAGAGAGCATGCAAGGGAAAATTAAATAATGATGAGCTGTGACCACTTTTCATTTGAAACATATGGAATGGTGTCTACTTCTTGATTTATAGGTTGTTTGTTTTCGTAGGTGAAATATTTCAAGGCATTTATATGATAGGTTCAATAGGTATGAATGTGCTCAAAGATCATGAAGGGAATATTAATGTATTTGAAAAAAAATATCAACATAACACTATACAATTAATTGTAATAAGATAACACAACATTACATAAATAACAATAACATAAGAAAAAATAACCATATAAATTGATCAGCATATATATATATATATATTTCTTTTAAGTAAAATGTTTAATATTTTTTTTGGTGAATCAAGCTATTCTATTAATTCAAATCATATATAGATAGTGAGGAGCTGATAGGAAAAAGTCTTCCAGCTTCACTCCTATCAGATTTGTTGGCCAGAAGGTAATAATAAAACCACTTACCAAAAGATAAATAAAACTAGAAAACCACATACAGATAGCCTGGTGACAAAAAAACCCTTAGAATCTAGATATAACTCACGACCATCCCTCATTTAAAGAATTAATCAGAATTGGGTTGTCTGGATTGGTGCCTGGTGATGGAGGAGGACTAAAAGCACAATGTACATGTCCTTCCATGTGTTCTTATATGCCTTCTAGATGCTCCAACTTTTCATAGATCCTCCTCTGACTGCACTAAAGAGTAGCCAAATATTGCATATGCCATTAGTTTTGTTGAAGGTCATTCATAAACCAAAGACCACATTTTTATCATCATATCGGTCACATCCATGCTGATTTAGGAGTATGGTGATGTGTTGAAGATAGTTGTCTCGAGAATCAAAAGGAGGAGGCAATTCAATTCTGCCAAGGAATTGTGTTGGATTCGTGTCCATTTCCTCCCCCAAGCCTCAATTTTCCAAGTGGCGTTCCACACTTTAACCACAAGACCCTATGCCTTGACAGACCATGTCGTGTTAACACTGCATGGAAACAATGTTAATAAACTTACACCAATGTTCAAAATCCCACAACTATAAACTCCACGCCCTTTGGCTATCATGACCCTCTCTATCCCAATGCACTCAATACATTTTAATCAACAGTCCTATTCGATACTCGTTGATCTCCATCCAATGATTCACCTCCACCAGTCTATCCCCAAGTGTCCTCCCCTCGCACCAACAATAATGTTCACCACCCTGTCGTTCGCTTTCCACCACAGAGTAGCAACTAGAGTGACTTGTATAGGAGAAAAGACCTACGAACCACCCCAAGATCTCCAAAATGCTCCAAAACTCAAAAAATAATGGGGGGCAACATAAACTGTCGCACAAAATTAACAAATCTCCAGATAATAGGAAGAGTAGGCCAAAAATCAGATAAGGTCTGTGACTTTCTAGAATTACCCTTTGAAAAAATAAGCAAAATGTTGTTTTAGAAGTAAACCCAAAATGCCCACCAACTAGAACCCAAAATATCAATGCGCAAAGAGGTTTCTTTTCCTTAGCCACCAAGACTCTCCAAATTCTAACCCTAGACTTGGTTATAATTTCTAAGAATAGACCCACAAAACCAACAAAAATGCAAGTAGACTAAATTATGATGTAGGAAAACGTAAACCAAGCTTAATATTGGGCCTAGAAACTTTACCAGAAGATTGAAAGCCAACGAGTTCTTTAGCAATTCTGCCCCTTTGCCCAAGCCTCACCTATGCCACGTTGACAAAACCACGAAGATGCAGAATATGGATTGGGGAAGGCACCTTGTGCTCAGGTCCCAAATTCGCTTGCTACAAACCACAAAAGAGAATTTGACAATGCCATTGGAACCTTCTTGAGCTCCCCCGAGTTTTCCACAACTTGAGGGGTTGGTACAAAATGCCGCCCTGTGCACCCAAACATCCAACTTCTTTCCACAAGGACCCAAACATCCAACTTCTTTCCACAAGGACTTCACTGTGAGAGCAATACCATACCATATGCATCCATATTGGGGGATATATAATGAGGAAAACACGACATAATATATTGAGCATATATTAGGGGTAAAGGTTTTTTATATTGGAAGGTATAAAAAATAGAGCTCAAAATTAATAAAAAATTTAGAAAGGTCTACAAAATTTTAAATACCTATAATATCTAGCAAAAGTAAAAAAAATAATAATTGAGAAAGTGTATTAAATTTATATGGATAAAAAATAATTTATATCTATTACATATTTAGAAAAAGTTAAAATAACTCTGCAATATAAACAAATACATCGTCTCAAAACTAAAGTTTCAAAGCGAGTCTCAATCAAGAGAGTCCTTGAATTTTTTAAAATGAATTTAGTAAACAGAATGATAAATCCAAGTACGCACCATGTTTCTATTATTTTGTGTTATTATTTACAGGCAAAGTTCATATCATGAATTCAAGTTGTATTACTGTATCTATGTTTATTTATTTGAGTTTTTGTTTTGTGTTTTCAGTAAAAACAAACATACGTGCACTCGGATGCTCCAAGCTCCAACAAAAATGAAAAGTTGCAAAAACATCATTAAGAAAAAGATCGATTGACAAATAGTGGAAACATTTGCAGACAAAATAATTTTCTGTGGAGAATAGCTGGGAGCCAACTGACTGTTAATGGAAGGGGAAGGCGACACTTTTGGTCTTGTCATGAGGGAGAATTCTCAGAGCAAGGATATGCATGTATAGCATGATGTAGTCATGACTTGACAACATATGCTGTAAAATATAAATTTATTCCCATCATTTCAGGTAAATAGAAAGTCACTATTGCAATTTTTGGCGTTTACCAGATTAAAAAAAAAGTATTAAATCATGTTTGGATTCATAATGGGGTTAAGGATAATCAATAATTTTATCAGTAGTTTTGTTTCATTTGCTTTTAATACACTTTATTTTTCAATATTAAATCATGTTTGGATTCATTATGGGGTTAAGGATAATCAATAATTTGATCTGTAGTTTTGTTTTTTTTTTAATTTTTAATACACTTTATTTTGCAATATTAAATCATGTTTGAATTTATTATGGAGTTTATAGAATTATATAAAGTATATTTAATAATTTTTATTTTTAATACATCTTCCTCTTAGTTTATATTGTAATTATTGTAAATTCTGAAATATTTAAAATTTTTGGTAGATATAAATAAATTTTAAATAAATAATTTCAAAAATCTAACATTCTGTTAAGAGAAAAACATGATACAATAGATCAATTTGTTAAAATAGGGATGCAAATTATTAGGGATTGAGTATTTTACAGAATATTTACCTTTTCCAAATTGAATTTCATGAATTATAAAAGTTATTTAATTTTTTAGTTTTAAAATATAATGGAATTATATTGAGATATTATTGTGTTAGTAAGCACTTTCTAGTTGGGTGTATAAAGATGTTGTAATATAATGTCTTGTTTAAAATTTTGATAAAGATAAATTATTTAAAAACAAAAAACAAAAAATAAGTAATGTAAATATTTTATTTTTGTTAAAATAAAACAGAAAAAATAAAAATAACAAAATAAAAGTAGTCTTATAAAAATTAAATAGTAATAAAAATAAACATGTTTCATGGTATTGATCTATGGTATTTATGTGGAATATAGCTTATTTAAATGGTGAAATTAAACTAACCTAGATTCATTTTTACTCGAGATCTACCAAGCACACAGAGGGATCAACATTCTTTTCACACTAGAAGATATTTGCATCTCAAGAGATTTGATCCATCTTAACACTTGGTAGATCCAGAGTTAAGGTGGATCTAAGCTTCTTAAATAGAATGCAAATGACTTGAAATATCTATATAGCTATATAAATTAACTCATTCATATTGATGTTGGATCCTATAAATTTATAAAAATAATTAATAAGTTGATCATACTTTTTTTTTAATTCATAGATAATTAATTTATTATAGTTTTATGGTGAATTAATACATACTCAAATCTATAATTTATTGATATATGGTAAAAACAATATTAAAATTACTCCATAAAATTAGTGGTTGATTACTTTATCTTGTGTTAAATAACAATGTTTTTGTCTATGTAAATTTTTAATTATATTAAATGTGAAATAGTATTGATGTTTGTAAAAGTAAAGGAATTAGTATTGACAATTTTACTGGTTGATTTAGAGGAGATGATTAAAATATACTAGTATTTTTTATTTATTGTGCTCAAAGGTGTTTTCCATCATAGTATGGAAAAGATGTTGTAATGTTTTGTCATGTTATCTAAATATTTTGGCTAGGCCAAATAACAATAATCTAAAATAAAATAAAAATAATAAGCAATTTTTAGGCTCTAGTTTTGACAACCAATGGTTTTTCCAATGGTATTTTCCCATGATGATCTGGATTTAAGATGGATCTAAGTTGGTAACCATAAAATCCATATTTATCATAGATAGTTGTAGGCTTCCATAATTTTAACTTTATTAGGTGGATGGTAGAGATTTAACTTGCACATAATATTTTTAGTAGTAGTAACTATAGAGGTCTGAGATTTCTTTTAGTAGTAGGAAAGATAGAGGTTGGAGATTTAATCTCAATGATAGTTATTCCATTTTTACTTTTCAATATAATTAAAAAAAATTAACATGTCCACAAGTCATTGAACTCTTCTTAATGTTGTTTTACCATGTTTTTATTGTAACATGTCCATTTAATGTATATATGTTTAAATCATATATTAATTCCTTTTATAATGCATAATAATAATAATTTGAAATAAAATTATAATTTAGGTAATTATGCTAATAGACATAAATTTCTAGAATTTTAATTTAATTATTAATAAATATTAGGTAGATGGTAAGGATTTAACATCCATGGAATATTCTAAAAAATTTTTAATAGTAGTCACAAATCAAAGGTTGACATTTATCTCAAAAGTAGTTATATTCTTTCTTCCGTTTTAATCAAATTGATAAATTGGAAAAAATGCCATAGGAACGTGTCTCATATGAAAACGAGTTATACTCTTTTGGGCATGTCGTATTGGTAGTTCATGGTATAACACATAATATTGCAACAAATCTAAGGCTCTCCGTCAGAAAGTGTGTGTAAATCTCCATGGTTGATAAACTTGTTATATGTTTTTTAAAATGTATTTATGTTTAACTATATTAATTCTTTTTTATAATAATAATGATAATAAAATTATAACTTAGTTAAATTTAATGATTTTTTTATAATCTTGGCAATGTGAGATATATTATGAGGAAAGTGGTTTTATGCTTATCTATATTTACCAATGATTTAATTTATATGGATATGCTAGTTTAAACTTAAAACTTTTATTTTCCACCTTTTAATATATAGTCTTTTAGTTATATTAAATATCACCACAAATCCATCTTAAGCATGAATCTATTAAGCGCCGAGAGGGATCAAATCTCTTGGGGTGAAAACCTCTTTTTCTGAGTGAAAAACTTGAGGAAAGGTTTGCACCTCGAGAGATGATCCCTCTTGGCACTTGATAGATCCAGGGTTAAGATGGATCTAGGTTGGTTTCATTCATGCACAATCATACAAAATTTGTTGAATATCTAATTATTTTGATCATTTCAAATATTCTAAATGTGTCTAATACTAATTTGATCATTTTAATTTTTAATTTTCTCATTTACTTGAGTTTGTTTGGATGATAGAGACAACTAATAACTTGAATGACGAAAAATGAAGAAATATATTTTTTAATGCAAAGTGATAATGTAACAATGTTGAATAACAGAAAATGTGAATAATAAGAATCTAGTCAATTACAAATAGTATTTATTATGATCAATCTCATACTATTTTCTTCTATTGTTCTTATTGTCACACTTGTTATTTTTCCCATCCATCTCAATCATACGAAATGGGTTGTTGAAATCATAGACCATTCAAATCTTTAACTCGAGCTATTGTAGTAAGCACTATACCTCGTGCCTCTTGCCCTCCAATATTAATAGTATCTTGCTCCAAAGTAACTCATTGTGACTTATGGAGTGCTAAACCCCAAGTAATTTTCAATGACATTTTTTTCTATTACCTCCTTTGAATGAAAAGTGAATAACGATGTTAAATGATGGAAAATGAGAATAATAAGAATTAGTCAATTACGAATAGTTTACATAGTTTCAATAAGTAAACATTTCATGTAAGTGAACATTTTATTTAAGATGAAAATTCAAGAATTTTATTTATGGTTAAATTGTTGTAATACAAAAATCAATGCACATTGTCAATAATTTTATTGTGCTTACATTGAAATCATTTTACACTATTAATTCAATTACTTTGAAATTAATGTACATCGTACATCTAGTTACATCAAAGGAGTCAACATCTACATTGAAGTCAATGCATCTAGTGCAAACGACCAAATAGGATTAGAAATCAATATCTACACTAAAATCAATGCATCTAGTGCAAGCAATCAAATATGATTAGAAATCAATATTTATACTAAAATCAATGATCTAATGTAAGAAATCAAATAGACTTAGAAATCAACATCTACATTGAAATCAATGCATCTAGTGCAAGAAATAAAATAGGATTAGAAATTAACAACTATACTAAAATCAATGCATCTGGTGCAATAAACCAAATAGGATTAGGAATCAACATCTACGCTAAAATAAATGCATCTATATCAGTGAAAAACAAAAATATTCATGATTTTATAAGTCCAGCTTCTTTTACCTTTTGTAAAAGCCTTACTTTCTCCTCATTGATGGTTAATAATGTCCAATATTACATAATACTATATAATATATGTATTTGTCTCTTTGGGTCTCTCTCTCTCTCTCTCTCTCTCTCTCTCTCTCTCTCTCTCTCTCTCCACCCATCATCAATATCTATATCTCCCTCCACCTCTCCTTCTTTGATTCTTTATATCACCCCCTAAAACACACAATCTCTCGCTCCATATCTATTAATTTCTCCCCCCTCTCTTATATGTCTCTCTCTTCTTCGCTCTCTCCCCTATCCATATCTATCTCTATCTCCCTCTATCTCCCCTTCTTTGTCTCTCTATCTCACCCCCCAAACATACACATACTCTTTCCATCTCTCTCTCTCTTTGATTTGAAATTAAAAATTGAAGGTTTCTTGTAAAATTTTGCAATCTAGTTTATGTCTTGTGGGCAATGGATCAAAATTGCAAAAGCATATAAAATTATTAAACTTAGTTAAGTTTTGCAGTTTTTATAAATGGAATATAGACAACATGCAACATCACAAAACAACAATTTTATGATGAAGTTCACCCCTCTTGGGCTACATCTCTAGATCCAACATCCAATGTTGACTCTTCAAATTATATGCTCAAATGTAAAATTACATCAACGTACAATGCTCAAATTGAAAAAATAACATTGTCATTGTGTCTAAAACACCCAGAAACCTTGTGTAGGCTCTTCTTGGGCTCAAAAAGGTTGAAGAATGGCCAAGTCAGACCTCTTTATTCATTTCCCTACTAACTGTTCTACAAAATTAACCCTCTGTAAAAAAATTATCCTTTGGCGGATTCGTAAGAAAAAAATTTTCACGGGTACAATGATATTTTTGCTGATTTTGGTGCAAATTGTCAGACGTTTAAATTGACACATGTGCTCTTATTTTCCACCTTCAGGTCGGTCATGTAGCACTATATGACTAGGGAGCGTGGGCCAGAGTCCATGCACCCCATTGGCCCTTCACTCCAGGTCATATAATGGTGATAGTGTCGCGGTCTGGGTGCGGGTAGTGTGACACACGCCTGCCCCTCATGCATTCATCGCTAGTGATTACATGTAATAAATGGGATAGGGTGTTGGTCCATACTTGCCGCACGTTCCGCCTTGGCACACGATCACATTGCTTAACATATGACTCGGGGTTGGGCCAGTCAGGCAAGCTTGTAGGCTCGGCCCCTTGCCCCAAATGAAAAAATAGTTAGACTTTAAATATATCTGTTAGACCTTATATAAAAATAATCATCATGTGGTTTAAAGATAAGGCAAACATTTGGCTTGCTAGAGGTTGTGGGTTTGAACCCCGCTGAGGTCAGTTGGTCGATTACCATAATTTTACATTAACATCGAGGACCATGTGGCACCTCTCGATTGGGTCTACACCAATCCTGTCAACCAATGAAAACATACCAATTACCCTTGCATGATCATGCCATATGTCATGTCCTGATTGGTTCGTCTAACAACCATACTAGATAGTCACCTATTGATTTCAGAGCTCTATCATTATACTGTCTACCTAGTCAGCTTCCTAGTTAACCCTATAAGTTGACTTTTTTGTTGTTTCCAAAAACTTCAAAACGTGATAAATTTCTCATAGGGTGTCAGATTGAGACGATTCAAGCATTGTTGGACCACCAAAAGTATGTTTTTACTCAACAAGTAAGTGAGGGTACAACTCCCTCACTTTCACGATCTCAATCCATCATGCTTTACTTGGATTGGTAGCTTTGAGCCCCACTTGAAGATACTCTAAATTGCCTCTGCGTGAAGTCCTTGTCCCCTTGTCAAGAATTGAGTCTTCCTACAACTAATTTAAATATCCAAGAGAAAAATATTCTATAGATGGAATTTGAACATTCCCTTCACAATCATCAATCGTTGGAGACTCAATAATCTTAAGTTTTCCACATTCACAACATAATAAATTTGCATTTAAGGTGGAAAATCTAATCGAAAATCATTGTTACCAATCTTCTCCAAAACTTTTAAAGGACCATACCTGATTGGATTGAGCTTTTTACCTTCACATTGAAGTATTTCCTTGCTAATATACAACCATACTTGATCTCCCACTTGGAAATCATGATCAACTCGATGCTTGTCATTAGGGAAAACTTTAAGGATGGAAAATTATTTTAAAGTTTAGAAACCTTGGTGAATCTAAATAGCCCATAATATGCAATCTGTAAAAATTTTGGAAATATTTTTGTAAAAATATTCAAATTTCTAATAATTTTATGTAGTCTCTATGATGAGCCTCATAAAAGGGTAATTATATGGGCTCATTTTACCTCCTAACCTAGTCAAATCAACCATTCTCTTATCTTATTGTATGATTTTATGATTATGTTTATGCTTATGGAGTGAGTTGAGTTAGTTATGATGCCATGTGGTCTAACATGTGTTTAATGCAGATTATTGATGAATTTTGAGGTCAAAGTCAAGGATCCAGTGGACAAATGGCAGCAATAACTAGAAGTGGACAAAGGAGAGGACTTATAGGAGGGAATACCCCTTATTTATTATTCCTTACTTTGGATTCCCCTTCATTCAGCTAGGAGTACAAGTAGCCAAGTCATGAACTAGAAGGCAACCGAGCAAGTGGAGGATGACTAACGATTATCTCGATTTTTTGGAGCCAAGCCTCCCTGATTTTAAGGAAGTTGTTGGTAGCTTCATTTGTATAAAAGAGAGGCCTAGGGCCTCACTAGGATTGGATTTTTATCGAATTTTTGTTGTACTTTTTCTTATATAAACTCTGCTCAACTTCAAGCTTATTATTTTGACAGTTCCATGTAATCTTGTTATTGTTTTGGAAATAAAGATGGAATCATTTTTGTGTTAGCACTGAGTTACCTTAGAGGGATGAAGCTCTTGGGTTAGGTCCCAATCCAAGCATCCAAGCTCCTCTTTACTTGTGTTTGTATGTTTTATTTCAGTTTGTAGATTAGGTTGCTGTTAGATGAACTTCTTTTATGGTCAAGAATAGGTTGCTTTTGATGATTCAATAGTTTGCTTCCATTTGTGCTTTCTATAGAAAGTTAAGAAGTGGTGAAGAAAAGATTCAAAAGGCTAGCAATAGTTCCTTGACCTTGCTTCCTCCCTTTGGGACCATGATTTGAGGCAAAGAACCTCTTACTGCCCCAAAAACACAGTTTTTCCTCATTCATAGGACTTCTAGTGTTTATAGTTTTTTTGGTTAATAGTCTAGTTTTGTTTTTCTTCCGAACTTCTCCATCATGCTCATTTATTTATTTACAACAGTGTTCTTTCATGCTTTCCTTTCTTGCAGCATTTCTCAGCATTTCCTTTCATAGATCATAGTTTAGACTAGTTTGATGCAAAACTCTTTTTTTCCAAATGCACTTATTTCATTGCTCGCTTAATCTCATTGGTTGACTATCAGTTATTTAAGCAGCAGATATCTTCTAGTAGTAGGTCAGCCTATTAGCCATCCCATCCTCCATCTGATCCATGCCCTACAGGTTGCCCAAATCTCCCCTCAATTCTGCCTTAGTTTCCTGAATTTTCCATAGAATTTCTTCCTCTCTCCTTGAGCAAATCCAATCATCTTTCTCTCTCCTAATGATTCTTGGTAGACCCTAGGTGCCCTAGCACTTCATTCCAACCCTCATCCACCTTTTCCACCCACTCTCACACCCTCAAAATAGCGAAAACTGCTCTCGGCCTCCTCCTACAGGCCTCTTGTAGAATGTTGTTTTTCCTCCTATAGATTTCCTGTGTCCTCCTGTAAATTTTCCTGTAGGCTTTCTTTTGAAGGCCAAGTGTGGGAAGAAACTCCAAAAGGCCACCTAAGACCTCCTAGGACCTAAAAATCCAAAAAGATGTTTTCTGCTCATTTACTTCCGGAAATAGCTTAGTTAGATGTTGTTTACTTTTTTGAATAGATAATGGCATTCTTTTCATGGTTTTCATAGTGTCTTCTGCAAAAGTAGGATTAGTTGGTTAATTAGGATTTACTTGGTTTGCTTTACATTTTATTATTTCTCCTTTTTGCAGCTAGAGTAGTATCTGTAGAGTAGTCTTTCTCTCCTTTCATCACATATAGAGCTTCTTTTGGAATCCATAGAAGTTGGCTTGAGCTCCTAATGATGTTGCGCTGGCTGACCAAGTGACAACCTGCAGTAAGAACTAGTACTTGTGCAAACAATACCATCGCTTCCAAGTTTGTTACGAACTACTGGGTTGATAAGAGTAAAGTAGGTGGCCCAGGAGGTGTAGCATTATCGTTGCAATACTGGTGTTCACTACTTTTTGGCATCGTTGCCACGGAAGCGTCAGAGTATTCTGTGATTGTTGCTTTCTTCTATTTTCTATTACCACATTCTGCTAATAGTTTATTTAAGCAAAAATAGACTAGTCCTTTCTTTTCCTTCAGTTTTGCATTTCCTTGCTTTCCTTTTCAATTCTGAAAATTTCATTTCAGCAAATGTAGACTAGTCATTTCTTTTCTTTCAAGTTCTGCATTTCCTTGTTTTCCTCTTCAATTCTACAAATTTCATTTCAACAAGTTCATTTCAGTTAGTTGCAATTTGTTTTGATCAATCAATTTCAGTTTTGCAAGTACTATCTATGTGGGGAAAAAAGAAACAAAAACCAACCAAAAAGATTTCCTTTCATGGCTGGTAGGAATAGAGATAATTTAGGAAAAAAAATTCCCAACACCCCCACTACTTCACACAGCCAGCCTTCTCTCTTCTTTGGTGGCTGCGATTAAGAAGAACCCTTAGGTGAATAGCCAAACATATTTGAAGAACCTATAGGGGAAGAAGAAGAAGAAAACATTTCTTTGGATCCAATTGCTGAACACAGAAATGCTAGGGGGAATGGAGAGAGAATAGAGGGTACCTTTCCCATTCGAGAGACCAATGGGGACACCAAAATGAAGAATATAAGCCCTTCCACCCTACCCCATTTCCATGGTCTAAATACAGAAGATCCTAACACCTTTTTGTTTGAGTTTGTTGTTATCTGTCGAACTTATGACTATGCAGAAGATGAGCAAAAGCTGAAACTGTTCCCTTCTATTCTCAAGGATGTGGCACTGTGTTGGTTCACGGGATTACCTAGAAATAGCATCACAACTTGGGCTCAGATGTAGCAAGCCTTTAACAACAAGTATCGAGACTATTATAGGTCAAAATATACTACAGAAAAAAATTTCCGAATGATTATAGGAAGTGATGAGTCCCTGGAAGACTATGAGGAGAGGTTCCTTGGCTCAGTTACAAAAGGGTCGGGTGTACACTTGACCCTGAGTCTCTAAAGCTAGTCCTGCTCAGGGGAATTCAAGAATATTTTTTAGACACCCTCCATCTACTGGCCTGGGGAGACATCTACCAACTATCCTATGAGGACATAGAGAATATTTTTAGAAACCATTATAGAGCAGCCAGAAAGAAAGGTAGGGGGAGTCAACCCATAGCCAGTACCTCTTCCTCTAACTCATCCATTAAATGAGAAATTGGAAACATGCGGGAAGACTTCGAGAGTGATATGTTGCAAACTCTTTCCATGCAAATGGATACCTTACATATCAAAAGGAAACAAGAGGAAGCAGAGAGGGTTTTGGCCATTCTTTTCCCTAGATGCACCAAGAGGCATCCTAGGAATGAATGCCCATTGAATTCTATAGAATTTTGTTCAGTTTGTGAAGAAAATCATTCTACAGGCAAGTGCCCTTCCTTACCCGGACTTAAAGCTGTATATCAAGGGGCTGATGGAGTCACTAAACAACTCTATTACATAAAACAAAGGAGGCCGCATGGACCTAGACCATATCAACAGGGGATGCAAGGGACATCTTAGGCATACTACAACCCAAACCAAGTCACTTCCATACCTTCTTGGGGCCATCCTACTCATCCTTCTTGGTCCACACCTCCTCCTTGGTCCTTCACATCTCCATATCATGCCCAACCAGCCACCCATTCATTTCAGTCCTATGCTTATCCGCAGCCTCAGTGGAATGCATCTCATCAGGGGTGGAGGCCCAAATACAACTCTCCTCTCGCTCTTTTGCCTCCACCACCTACCCAACCACAATTTTTACCTCCCGTTCCACCAAAGCAACCCCAAATGCCTGCCCAGCCAAATCCAAACCCAAACAACAGACAGGCTCAGCAAGTGTATAATGGGGAACCATCATTCCCGACTTATGCTGTGGAGATTCAGGAAATTAACTTGAGATCTAGGAAAGTTATCCTAGATAGCCAGCCTCCACCTAGGGAGGTTGAGGAAGATAAAGAGGAAAGCAAACCTAGAGAAAATCCACCCTTTCCTAAGAGACTATCCGCAATGGTCCAGCCTACCCTAGAATAAAGTGAACTCTTGGGAGAATTGAAACATTTATGTGTGAAGATAACACTTCTCTAAACCATAAAATATGTGCCTATATACAATAGGTTGATCAAAGAGAAGTGCTTTAGGCATCCAGGAATATGCAACAGAGATGCCCCAACCATCAATGTCATAGGGCAATTGTCTGACCTGATGTTAGGGTAGGTATTTTGTCCAAAATATCTGGACCCTAAAAGCCCACTAGTTGATGTCCAAATCAATGGCACCATGATCCCACACACCTTGATTGATCTGGGAGCTACCATTAATGTGATGAAAAAGGAAATAATGCTCAAACTCAACCTCTAGGGCTCCTTGAGGAAGACCACGACCGTGCTACAGTTAGCAGACCACTCCACTGTGACCACTGAGGAGATTGTGGAAGATGTGATGGTCTCCATTGATTCTTGGGAGTACCCTGCTAATTTTTTAGTTCTCCAGCCAAAGGCAAAGCTCATTGGGTATCCTCTCATTCTGGGAAGACCCTGGTTGGCTACTGCCGATGCCTACATTAGCTCTTGAGCTGGGAACATGACCATAAAGAATGGGCATATGTCCAAGTAGTTAATCCTATATCCTCCTACCCAACCCTTGTTAGAACATGATCTACCTCTCTAGTTGGAGGAGGAAGATGAGGATGAAGTCTATTCTACACCACTTTGTGCATTAGAAATCACCATAGGGGGGAAATCACAAGATGAGGATGATATGATTGAAAATTTGATTTAGAATCCATGTCCTAGTGTATCACCATTAGAGGACATAGTAAGAGATACCCAAAACAACCCCCAACTGATCTCTGTGCGGTTGACTCCACTCCTCTCCATGTTAAGAATATAGAGTTCACCCCAGAAAGAACCTTGAAAATCAATCCATCCCTATCCAATTCCCAGGAGAAGGAACTGTGTAGCGTGCTGAGAAAACACCTAGATGCCTTGGCCTGGAGTTATAAGGAGATGAAGGGAGTGCACCCTTCGGTATGTACTCAACATATACACATTAAGGAGGACTGCATGCCAATCAAGCAACCTCAAAGGAGGATGAATCCAACACTTAAAGATATTGTTAAGGAAGAACTATAGAAGTTGCTTGATGTAAGATTCATCTATCCCATCTCTGACAGTGAATGGGTCTCTCCTTTTGTGCTAGTGCCAAAGAAAAATGGTAAGTGGAGAACAAACAACGGGTCTCTCCTTTTGTGAATCGGTATTGACTGTCAGGAATTGAACAAAGCCACTAAAAAGGAACATTTTCCTTTACCTTTCACAGATCAAGTGTTAGACGGTCTGGTAGGGAAAATGTTTTTCTCTTTCCTAGATGGGTTTAGCGGGTACAATCAGATTCAAATTAGCTCAGAAGACCAAGATAATACCACTTTCACTTGTCCTTGGGGTACCTTTGCATACCAGGTCCTTCCTTTTGGTTTGTGTAATGCTCTCGCCACTTTCCAAAGAGTAGTATTGAGTATATTCTCTGAATTAGTTCATGATGCAATAGAGATATACATGGATGACTTAACTCCTTATGGCTTTGACTTTCAGGAAGCCTTATTTAATCTAGGAAAAGTTCTAGACAAGTGTATTGAGATGAACCTATCCCTTAGTCCGGAAAAATGTGAATTTTTGATGATTGAAAGGATCGTGCTAGGTCATGCAATATCTCAACAGGGATTGCAGGTGGACCCCAACAAAATTGCCATCATCCAAAGGGTCCCACCTCCTCAAAAAGTGAGGGATGTTAGAAGTTTCCTAGGATTAGCTGGGTATTACTGAAGATTCATTAAAGATTTCAACAAGCAAGCCTCTCCTTTGTTTGGCCTCTTAGGTAAAGATGTCGAGTTTATATGGTCCAAAAACTGTCAAGAAGCCCTAAATACCTTGAAGAGTAGGCTTATGAATACCCCAATTCTGAGAGGCCCAAACTGGGCCCCTACCTTTCCACATTCACACAGATGCCTCGAACAAATCAATAGGAGTAGCCTTGGACAAATTGATGAGAAATCGCATTATGCCATATACTTTATAAGCAAAAACTTGTCAAAGGTCAAGTTAAACTATATAGTGACCGAGAAGGAACTCCTAGCTGTCGTGCATTCCTTAAACAAATTTAGACATTATATCACTGGCTATCAAACCTTTGTGCACACTGATCATGCTGTAATTAGATATTTAATGAAAAAACCGGATGTGAATGCTCGCATTATTAGATTGTTGCTTTTACAGTAGCAGTTTGATTTGACCATTATTGATAAGCCTAGTAACGAAAATGTTGTTGCTGACTTTTTGTCTAGAGTAAATCTGCTTGCAGGTGAAGAAGGGATGGTGGATGACCAAATGCCAGATGAACATCTGTTTACTATCTTAGTACTCTCTCCATGGTTTGCTGATATAACAAACTACTTGGTTTCAGCACAGTTCACACCACACCTATCCTCAAAAGAAAAGAGCAACATAGTAAGGAAAAGCACCCCTTTCACCTGGATTGGGGGAAATCTCTTCAAACTTGGCCCAGATCAAATCTTGACAAGATGTGTCAGGGAGGAGGAAGTCTTTGATATCCTCCTGACCTGTCATGACAGGCCTTGTGGAGATCATTTTGCAGCAAAAAGAACTTCCTTCAAGATACTGCAAGTAGGCTACTACTGGCCCACTCTTCATTAGGATGTGAGGAGATACACCAGCCAGTGTGATCGGTGTCAGAGGATGGGGAAACCTACTCCAAAGGATGAGATGCCCATGCAACTTCAAGTGACCTTTGAGCCATATGAGAAGTGGGGCATGGACTTTGTGGGGCCTATCAGCCCTCCTTCAATGTAGAAGAAATACATCATTGTGTGCACCAATTACCTGACAAAGTGGGTAGAGAAAAAAGAAATCAAAGTAGCGACATAAGAAAAAGTAGCTCAATTTTTGAGGGAAAACATATTCTACAAGTTTGGGTATCCAAGAGAGTTGGTCACTAATCAAGGTAGTCAGTTTACTTCCATTTTGATTCAAGACCTGCTCACACATTATAGAATCAAGCACAGGACTTCCACCCCTTATCATCCACAAGGCAATGGGTAGGTGGAGGTCTCTAACAGAGCATTGGAAGGGATCCTAACAAAGGTAGTGAGAAGCGGCAGGAAAGACCAGCCAGACAGATTAGTTGAGGCCACCTAGGCCTACAACACAACATGGAAGACTAGTACAGGGTTCACACCCTATGAGCTAGTCTATGGGAAGAAGGATTTCCTGTCAATAGAATTTGAATTCAATACCCTAAGGATGGTAGCTCAGTTGGACCTAGACCTCAGCCATGCACAGAAAGAAAGATTACTTCAGCTCAATGGATTGGATGAACACAGAATGCAGGCCCTTCTCCATACAGAGGTAGTTCAGCTTCAGAGAAAGATATGGAATGACAAAAATATCAAGGAAAAACAATTCCAAGAGGGAGATTGGGAACTACTCTATGAGTCAAGATACAAATATTTCAAGGGAAATCTAAAGACAAGATGGTTGGGACCCTACACTATGGAGAAATGCAATAACAATGGTTCAATTCTGATCAGAACCATTGTTGATGAAGCCATCCCCATGCTTGTCAATGGACATCGGTTGAAAGTCTACAAGAAACCCCTCTCCAAGTGAGAGTTCATTGAAGATTTCAATAAGACAATGATGATATTGGAGCATGTCTTAGCCTCCACTTCACCCACTCACTGAAGAAAAATAAAAAAAATAAATAAAAATAAGGACTCAAGTGAAAACCTCCATGAGGCGCTTGCGCCCCATCATTGGGTTGAAAACCTCTTCTGAGGTGACCAAGTGATGTCAAAAAAAGGAAGAGAGAAAAATAAGATCCTTGGGTAAAAACCTCCCTTGGAGGTGCCCAGGGTAGGCAATTAGAATGAAAACCTCCCTGAGGCACCCTAGTTGTTTTCAAAAAAAAAAGAGAGAAAAAGAAAAATGAATTTGCAGTTGCATTGCAAGTTTGCAGTAGGACTACAGGAAACATTAGAAGGTGCCAAAGGAGCCCTGAAACCAACACCAGCACCTATCCTACCTTCCCACACCTTTCTCCATCATTCTTGGCATTTTTTTCACCTCACTGTGCTTCTTTTTCAAAAACTGTGTTTTCTACAAGAGGCTCCCATAGGAATTACAGAGAGCCAGAAACGGATATAAAAGGCAGTTTGAAGGACAGGGAAGCTTCATAAAAAGTCTATAAATCCTCCTGTAGTCTTTAAACCTCCTTGCCATCATTTCCAAGCCTGCATCACATCCCAAGCATCATTCTTCTTCATGTCCAAGAAAAACATAGAAAAAACAGTTTTTCAAGAAAAGAAGAAAAAAAAACAAAAAAATAAGAAAGGAAACAGCACCATCCACCTCACCTGAAGCCTACCTATTACCTCTCCATCTCTATCTACATCTTTGGCATCATCCTCACAGCTCCAAGCACAGAAAGAAACTGAATTTTCAAGGGGAGAAGCAGTTACGGAAGCTCTTTTACGAATTCCTGTAGCAATTAATCCCATTAAAATCCAACATCAGTAGTAAGAGGGTGCAAATAT
Organism: Pinus tabuliformis; assembly: GCA_031772625.1. Taxonomy (NCBI): domain Eukaryota; kingdom Viridiplantae; phylum Streptophyta; class Pinopsida; order Pinales; family Pinaceae; genus Pinus; species Pinus tabuliformis. Next base: position 831,936,872 of record CM062813.1, read on the forward strand.
GAAGGTTGAAGAAGACACCTGAAGCTCAGATCCAACCAAAGAAGAACCTACACAAGGCACATCCACGCATTAGCAAGTAGACAGCATGTAGCAAAAGAAACAAAGGCATGCAAAAGAGATAGAGAGCCATAGCACCTCACAACAAATGCATTCGGATCTCAAGTAAGTAACTAACCCGCTACTCTGTTTGCATCTATGTAATTAGAAGGCATGCAACAACAATGAGATGGTTGAGGTTGAATGAGGGAAATGTGGCCAGTTAACTTAGCCACCTTCAACTAGTTGACTCCACTCATCTGAAGATGTCACCCACACGTGCGCACAATCAACTCAAGAAAGATGTCAAGGACAAGTAGTGGAGGAAGTGTGAACTCCAATGCAATCATGAGGGATGATTACAAGGAAAGGGCCATGATGACAAGGTAGGTGGGGACCAACAGTCTGAATATGGTCAATGTACACTTTGCCAACTCACCCTCCATCACTGGAAATATTCATAAAAAGTAATAAGTACTCCTCCCCGAGCACTCTCACTACCTTTTCCTTCATTCTCTCCTCGAAACTCCGCTCTTGCAATCTCTTCATGCCCCCACAGCCTCATAACCATCATTCTCCATTAATCTCTCCCATATTCCTGCTCTTGGCATTTTCTACATGAGCACTTACAAGTTTTATAGGAGCACCTACAGGGATTCTACAGGAGGGACAACAGTCTTCTACAGGAGGGCCAGTGAGTTGTTTTGAAGGGAGAAAACACGGGTTTTAGCACAATTCTTGGGTTGAGGAGGTAGGTTCCAAGCATACCCCCATTGAATATCAAAATATGCAAGCAGTGGTTTAAATTCAAGGGTGAAATCAAGCCTTTAGGTGGAGGAAATAAAAAAAAAAAAATTCTGCTTATTTCTTAAAAAAACATAGTCTCTTTGTTTCTCTGTTTTTCTTCAAAAATTGTTGTCTCCTTCTCCACATTTGGTTTCCAAAAGAAGCATAAACAAATGATAGGAGGTTTTATGAGGAAGGAGCCCACCAACTCCTATAGGATCCATGCACATCCCCAAGTAGTGGACATATTCACGAGAGCAAATTGGATGAACTTTTTTGAGAAGTTCTGAGGGTTTGATGAGGAAATTGCTCAATAATTTGCCCACTCTTTGGTACCTCACACCAGAACACATGCCACTGTCACCTTTAGAGGTCTTTCCATGGATATAACCCCTGAATTTATCAGTAGGGTCACTGCCCTTCCTCTTGGGTTGCCTTGGAGTAAGGATGAGAAACCAATTGGCTAGGTTGCTAAGAAAAACTTTTTCCAAAACAATCAAACCCCCGTAGAGGATAAAATTGGCATTAGAAGCGCTAGCATAAAATATCCTTGGGATGAGTTTAGCTACCAAATAATGAAATATATTTCCTGTGACGGGAGGTACAGTGTCTATGGTTACCATTTTAGAATCCTTCATGAATTAAGGTATGACATGGACACTCCAGCCCCTCAGAAGCTCAACATCCCCTACTTCCTCCTGCAATCTCTCATTGACTCCAGCACTAAAGTTCAAAAAAGAAATTCAGAGCAGCTAGCTCACCATGGGTTAATAAAAAAATTTAGTGGAAGAAGCCCTCCATACATTTACACTCCCTATAGCATGGGAAATCTTCTGAAACATGACAGCTAAGGATGACATAAATACCCTAACCTATGATATCAGTCCTACTGGCAGTGAGGAGGAAGAGAAGCAAGGGGGAGAAGTTGAAGCAACTGGTGACTTAGAAGAACAATAAGGGAAGGAGTAAGAAACTAAGATAGAGGATGAGAAAGCTGAAGAAACAAAGCAGGAAAAAACAGAGCAAGCAGAGACAGAAGAAGGAGAAAAAGGGACAAAAAAGACAGAACAAGGATAAGTGTCCCCTGAGACTCTGGAAAGAGAGGCAGTAGCTGCTCTAACTACCCTCAGTACGCCCATTAAGACAAAAAAGAATAGGAAAAGGCAAGCCTCCATGTATTTCAGGGCTAGGAAGAGCACAAGAATCAAAACATGGAAACCCCAACCTTCTTCAAAAGTGCCAATTATAATTGAAGATTCACCCTCTGCCAAGGAAAGGAATCCACTTCTAAGGCACCCATCACATCTGAAAGGGGGACTCCTAGATCTCCCACATGGAAAGAAAACGCAGAATTACAGGACCCAAAAACAATCCTACAAGATACACAGACAGGTCTACAGGAGACACTGTCAAAGCTATAGGAGACCCAAAAGCTTGAGAAAAGGATAGAAGGACAGCCACAGGGAAAGGAGGAAGAAACAAAGCTACAAGAACCTCATCGCTAGCCCAGTCTTGGCTCCTACTACAATCTTCTTGAGTGGGGAAGAATAATTCCACAAAGAATTGCAATTCCATTATTCTTTGAATTAGAGAAAGAGAGAAAGAGAGAATAAGAACACATAGAGGTGGATGCACATAGCCAAATCCAAAGGAGTTAAGGATATTGGCCATATGGAGAACAAACTCAGAGAAATGGGCAGAGAGTTGAGTGCTATCAGACATAGAGAAACAATTACAAGAAACCACCTTGAAACTGAAAATCAATTGCTACAAAGGCAGTTGCAAGAGAAAAAGACCCAACTGGCATGCGTGGCTATCTATTCCATGGAGGCATTGCAATGTAGAACACCAACAAAATCCTATGGCCTGTATCTCAAGGACCAATGGTTGCAATTTCAGATAAAGACTTTGGCACAAAGAGGCACAATGCCTTTCCAAGATTACATGCAGTTTATGGACCTGTGTGACCAAAGCACATCAAAAGATAAGATAAAGATGGCAGAATTCTACCTACATAACATGGCCCTCATAGACATGAATGTGTGGGACCCCAATGCCAGGATAGGGGACCTGCAACTAATGGCCATGGCCTCATGGATGAACCATGAAGAGTTGAAGGTAGCAGAAATAAGAAGGTTGATGATAAAGGAGAAGAATGAGCCATTAATGATCAAAGCTGAGACATCAAACCCCATGGCACTCATCAGCACACATAACCTGCTTGCCAATAATCCTCAGATTGCCCCTAGATATATAAGTGATTAGGCACAAGCCATTGCACACTTTAAGGATATGGAAAGGCTACTTGGGGATGACTGTGTGCATGCATGTATGAGGAGATGGAGCACCTTACTACATAGTTTGTAGATCAGGGAATATCATTCCCTAATGAGGATGAAGGAGGCATTAAGGAGAGTGACAATGTATAAGCGCTCCATGCAGAGGCTGAAGGTCAACTAGATTGGCCTCAAAATGAGTCCCCCATTGCTGTTAGGCATGTTGGAAGGAAGAAGAGAAGAAGAAGAGGAGGAGTAGTGGGAAGAGATAAAAAGGAAGGCAGGATTCTATGACAAAGAAGAACAAACCACATCAGAAGCCTAGGATGCTAGGGAGGCCACTAGGGCCATAAAAGATGAGGAGATGGACTAAGTTGCTTAGAAGATGAGCAACACTTTCAGTAGGGGTGATGATGAGCCTCATAAATGGGTAATTATATGGGCTCATTTTACCTTCTAACCTAGTGAAATCAACCATTCTCTTAGCTTACTATATGATTTTTTGATTATATTTATGCTTATGGAGTGAGTTGAGTTAGTTATGATTCGATGTGGTCTAACATGTGTTTAATTGCAGATTATTGATGAATTTTGAGGTCAAAGTCAAGGATCCAGTGGAAAAATGGCAGCAATAATTTGAAGTCGACAAAGGAGAGGACTTATGGGAGGGAATCCCCATCATTTATTACTCCTCACTTCGAATTCCCCTTCATTCAGCTTGGAGTAAAAGCAGCCAAGTCATGCACTAGAAGGAAACCAAGCAAGTGGAGGATGACTAATGATTATGTCGAGTTTTGGGAGCCAAACCTCCCTGATTTTAAGGAAGTTGTTGGTAGCTTCATTTGTATAAGTAGAGAGGCTTAAGGTCTCACTAGGGTTGGATTTTTGTCAGATTTTTGTTGGATTTTTGTTGTACTTTTGCTTATGTAAACTCTTCTCAACTTCGAGCTTATTATTTTGACAGTTCCATGTAATCTTGTTATTTTTTTGGAAATAAAGATGGAATCCTTTCTGTGTTAGCACTGAGTTACCATAGAGGGCTGAAGCTCTTGGATTAGGGCCCAATCCAAGTAGCCAAGCTCCTCTTTACTTGTATTTGTATGCTTTATTTTAGTTTGTAGATTAGGTTTCTATTAGATGAATTTCTTTTATGGTCAATAATAGGTTCCTTTTGATGATTCAATAGTTTGCTTCCATTTGTGCTTTCTATAGTAGGCTAACCAGTGGTGAATAAAAGATTCAAAAGGCTAGAAATAGTGCCTTGGCCTCGTTTCCTCCCTTTGGGACCATGATTTGAGGCAAAGACCCTCTTGTTGCCCCAAAAACACAGATTTTCCTCATTCATAGGACTTCTAATGTTTTCATTTTTTTGGTTAATAGTATAGTTTTGCTTTGCTTCCAAAATTTTCCATCGTGCTCATTTGTTTATTTACAATAGTCTTCCTTCATGCTTTCCTTGCTTGCAGAATTTCTCAGCATTTCCTTTCATAGATCATAGTTTAGACTAGTTTGATGAAAAACTTTGTTTTGCTAGATGCACTTATTTCATTGCTTGCTTAATCTCATTGGTTGACTATTAGTTGTTTATATAGCAGATATATTCTAGCAACAGGTTAGCCTATTAGCCATCCCATCCTCCATATGATCCATGCCCTACAGGTTGCCCAAGTCTCCCCTCAGTTCTGCCTTAGTTTCCTGCACTTTCCATAGAATTTCTTCCTCTCTCCTTGAGCAAATCCAATCATCTTTCTCTCTCCTAATGATTCTTGGTAGACCGTAGGTGCCCTAACACTTCATTCCAACCCTCATCCACCTTTTCCACCCACTCTCACACCATAAAAACAATGAAACGTGCTCTCAGCCTAGTCTTGTAGGCCTCTTATAGAACACTATTTTTCCTCCTATAGATTTCCTATGTCCTCCTATAGATTTTCCTATAGGATTTCTTTTGAAGTCCAAGTGTGGGAAAAACCTCCAGAAGGCCACCTGAGACCTCTTAGGACCCAACTACACCATCCTACATCCTCTCAAGTCCCAAAACTGCCCTTCAACACCACCTATTCGCTGCCACATTCACAAACAATAAATTACATACACATCAAATTCACATAAAAATACATAAAAATCCAAAAAGATGTTTTCTGCTCATTTACTTCTAGAAATATATTAGTTAGATGTTGTTTACTTTTTTGAATAGATAATGGAATTCTTTTCATGGTTTTCATAATGTTTTCTGCAAAAGTAGGATTAGTTGGTTGATTAGGATTTACTTGGTTTTCTTAACATTTCAGTCTTTCTCCTTTCTGCAGTTAGAGTAGTATCTGTAGAGTAGTCTTTCTCTCATTTCATCACATATAAAGCTTCTTATGGAATCCACAGAAGTTGGCTTGAGCTCCTAGTGATCTTGTGCCGGTTGACCAAGTGACAACCTGCAATAAGAACTAGTACTTGTGCATACAACACCGTCGCTTCCAAGTTTGTTATGAACTATCGAGTTGATAAGAGTAAAGTAGGCAGCCCAAGATTTGCAGCATTATCGCTGCAATACTAGTGCTTACCACTCTATATAAAATTTTGGTGATTTTTATAATAAAACAATTTCATACTATAAAATTTGGGTGAATAATTTTTAGAAAAAATGGAAATTAGCGAATCATTTTTTTGGAAAAAGAATGAAAAAATATCCCACTTGTTTATATTAGCTCCTAAAATTTTCCCTGAAAATGGATAAGTAGCAAACATTTAAAATAAATGTACATACTTAAGATATAAGAAAATTCAAAGTGTGAAAATAATGCCACCCCAAAAAATGGTTGATGTTGCATCAATGCTTTTCAAAATGAAGATGAAAATTGTCAACATTTAAAAAAAATGTCCATACTTAAGAAAATTTAAAGTGTTAGAAACATGCGCCCACCCCCCCCCCCAAAAAAAAAAGGTCGATGATGCATCAAAACTTTTAAAAATTGCATGAAAATGACCAACATTTAAAAAAAATGTCCATACTTAATACATAAGAAGATTTAAAGTGTCAAAAATATGTTTCTAAAAAAAAGTTTGATGTTGCATCAACACTTTTAAAAATTGGCATGAAAATCATTATTTGATGCGAGTTTTAAAAAATGATTACTCGATATTATTCTTATTAGGATGGTAACTTTGTTTTATGAGTTAGAACTCCCAAGTGCTATTGGTATTTCTCCAATTTTAAATGTTTCATATTTGTATCCCTTCAAGGAGAAAAAAAGTTTTACAGTTGATGAACATGTAAGTGATGAAGATCATACCAATGGAAGGAAGAAACAACTATGAAGAGTAATTCACAAAGATATTGAAGTAGTGTTGGATCAAAGGGTAGCTAAGAGAACCAGAGGTAAATAATATTTTCAATATTTAATTTAATGGAAGAATTAACCAACAAAATATGCCACTTGGATGACGACAACAAAGATTTCCAAATATGGTACAGTTGAAGACCTCATGGTCAATTATTTTCTTCACTGCAAGTGAAATGTAAGAGGATATACCATTTAAAATCATTTTTTACCTCCTTAGGTCAACTCTCAATTACCAAAGGAAGTTGGCTATCTTAATTTATTTAATTTTGTAATCTTTTTATAAATATAGTCTAGAAGGTATTGATATTGTCAGGAACTTGGGTAAGTGTCACTTAGTTTCTATGTAAAGGGATAGAATTAGCCAAATTATGGATTTGTTAGATAATATAGCAAAACAGGTTGAGTTTGTTTAGTTGAATACAAGAGTTTTATGTAATAGATTTCAATGTAATTGAGAGAGTGATAAAAGAGTGAGAGATTCCAAGTTTTGGGTGTAATTGCATGTGTCAAGAAGGAAATATTGTACACAGTATCATAAAACCTATAATATTTCCTCTATTATTAAATATATCAAACAATGTATATTCTATTGTGTGTTCCCCCATGTTTTTATGATAATCGTGGCTGTTGAATATAGGTTGGAGTGAGTTTAGTTTTGTTGGAGAAATTATTGAATGTAGTGATCAATTTTCCATTGAATTACGATTATCATCATTAGAAGCCATGGTGTAGCTCGTCAAGTTACAAGAGTCAACTGAATCCATTATTCACAGGAAAATTGGTTCAAAAGATCGACAATTCATATCTCAACCAAAAAAGTTAGCAACAAAGGCATATCCATATTAAATGTATTTTTCCTAATGAAATTTTGAGTGATAAAGCTAACCCCTAATCTCTAGATAAGATTTTATAAGGTGTAGAGAGAATCTAGTGTGGACCCAACTTAAGTGCTAACCAAACAAAGATTCGTATTTTGGGAACTGTTCCAAAAGTCATATGGCTAACAATTTAAATCTAGGCCCAAGTACATGTGGGTCTTAACCAAGCATGGGGACATAAGAAGATGTTCAAATCTAAATCGAAGTGCTAATAACATAGAAGTTACTAAGATCAAGGACCGTCCATATAAAATGAAGATATCTAGGTTTAAAATGATATCTAGATCATACCACTATATTTGAAGTAGGGAGGATCCATATCACTTGGACTCCACATTAATAAATTTGGGCTTCCCACTGATAAATGGATTTATGGATAAAGTTAGACTAGTGTGAAATTAACACTAGTTTAGAGTTAGAAGTTGATCTCCTATGTTACACATAAATTCCAACTACAAGAGAGAGGGATACTATATCTCTCATGAATATTGGAAAAGCACGATCCAATAATTAAGGGGAAAGAAATTGGTAAAGTGAGACCTTAACATTATATATTTAAGAAAATAAATAAATAAATCATATTTCTATCAACCTATATAGTTATTCACCTAAGGAATTATACAATTATTCACCTAAAGAACTAATATTTCATATGAGGGGAACTTTCCCTTCTAATCCAACATACTTTGTTAAAATCTCTATCTATATTACACATTATTTTGTCACATTCATGGCCATTAATGTCATATCCACATCCTTCATCATACAAAGAATTATTTTCATTAATCATTGGAGAATATGGAAGAAAAACCTTACTATGGAAGATAAGAATCTTGTGTAAATACTTTAAAAAACCGTAATTCAAAAGGATTTCATAGGTTGCACGTTTTATTTTCCCAAGAAAAAATTCATAATTTCCATTATAAATAATAAAATTACATGTTGTATCATCTTCATAAGGATATGAAAAATATCAGATATGAAACATGCCATTTTATCCAGTGCCATGTTAATTAGGACCATCAATATATACATGTAAATAACATCATAAACCGATCATATAGTTTAAAACATAAAATAAACAAAATTTTTTATAGTTGCTGAATGATCATTACAAATCATTCAAAATCATCCCCATCCCATTCTATGAAAGGCTGATGGAATTACTAATAAATATCCTAATCTCATTTTTCTTGAATTATCCACTGCCCCCTGTGTTGCTGGATGACCTCCTTGGAAAAAACATTAGAGATTGTATTCCTTTCCCTGTATATATATGCAAGCATACAATAAAATAAAAAAGTGATTTTAGTGTGATGGCTTCATCTAGTAAACCCCTAAGTGTGTGCACGTGACAATAAGATGGAAAGTTTTGATCCAATTGATAACAAATTTTGAGTCCTAAAAGATCTTAATCCTGTTACAGTTATGCTCAAGCGAAAAAAGGAGAAGGTGTTTGAGACTATTGAGTTCAAAATAATTGTTGGTGCCTCTCCCCAGTCCCTTTTTGAGCTTGAAAAAATGTGTTTCTGTAATGTAAAGTACTATTCCACCCCTACATTTGTTGTCTTATGTCGACCCATCAAAATATGCACAAGGGAAAGTATGATCAATTACTTTAGGAGTAATGACATAGATGGGTTTTGTTGCTAGTTCCTAAGGAATCAAGTGATATAATGCGACAAGTTGTTGTGCATTTGAAGGGTGCATCTTAGAATATGGATCGATTCTTGACCAAACAATTCCCTAACATACTAGCAGAGGGAGATTCCTGATTTTCTATGATGCTACAAAATTCCACCAAATTTGCTAAGCATTTGTGAGATGAGTCCCATTCCATCGGATCTTGATATTAACGGAGAGATAAATGTGTTGCCACACCTGACATGTCACTAGGTAGTGTAGGAAGAGATTATCAATGTCTTCAACCCGATCCTTGCTAAGGTAGCATTGAGATGGACCATCAAATGCATGACAATTGAGATTATCATCGGTGCACACTCTATTTGATAATATGCACCACATGAACATTTGAGCTTTATGTGGTGCCTTAAGCTTCCAGAGTGGTCACCACCACCATTCCTCTCCCACGGGTTTATGTTTTGATATAAGAAAAGTGTATCCATCCCGGGGAGTGTAGCGACCGTGAGGTGATGCATCCCATATGATTTCATCCTCTAGGCCAGTAATCCTAATATGTGACTCTTCTAGTGCCCCAATGAATTTTTTCCAAACTCCACCTCTCCGGTAGCCTGAGTTCATGTGCAGATAACCATTCCTGTGAGAGCCATGATTTGATCCTTCCATCTGCAATATGTGAGATTTGAGCGATACATTCTAGTTCAAGTAACTTTTTGCGCTCTAGTGGTGAGATATGTGCATTTCCACATCCCAACCAAGAATCGACGCTAAGTTGAATGAGCTCACCATTTCCAACCTACCATGCCAATCCTCTCTTAATGACATATATGGAGTGTGTGATAGCTTTCCATATGATTGAGGAACTAGTGATACCCCTATTCGGCCTGTGAATCCCTTCCATTACTGATAGAGGGTATATATATTTATAATAAGCCACCTCTTTCCATAAGCTATCAGATGTAATAATCTACCACCCCATCTTTGTTGCAAGTTCCTTTACGAATATGTTTAGGTCCTTTATACCCCATCCTCCAAATTTTTTTGGTTTTCCAATTCTCTCCCATTTTACCCTTGAAAATATCCTACCGACATTTTTACCTCTTCATAAGAATCTACAATATAATTTTTGTATTTTTTTGATGATGCCTTTTGTTATCTAGGCTAGTGCCATCCAGTATACTGGTATGGCCTCCAATACAAATTTTACAAGTGTCAGTATGCCTACTCTAGAAAGCCATCTTTACTGCCAGATGTTGATGCAACCTTCGATTTTTGCAATAAGCTAAGTCCAGTCTACTATGTGGTAATCATTAGGCTTGAGTCTGAAGCTAATATACTTGAGACCAACCTCCATTTCTTTCCTCGTGAATTGAAATTGATGAAGTGCATGTCTTTGCTCATTTTGTAAATAGGACACTAGCATAATGGTTGATTTGTTGTAATTAGAACCATACCTGTAGCTTTACAAAATAGTGATAGAATATTCTTGAAGAAAATGGTGTCATGGATAGATCCATCTAAAAAAATAAGTACATAATTTACAAATAATAGATGCATTAGATAGGAAACATCTATCATCTTGACACCACCTAATGACCCATCACCTCGAGCATTGGATATGAGTCTACTTAATCCTTCCATGATTAGGGGGAATAATAAGGGTGATAATGGAAACCCCTATCTAAGGCCATGTTCAACATGGAAAAAATTGGATGCAACCCCATTGATGAGTATGCTATATGATGCAGATGTAAAACAACACATAATCCATTTTATGAATGAGTGAGGAAAGCCAATATGAGTCAGTATAAGTTGTAGGTATGTCCAACTTTCTTTGTTAAATTCTTTTGATAGGTCAATATTGAGTATGATACTCTTAGTTTTCTTGAGCTTAATGGAGTGGATCCATTCTTGTGCAATCCTAATGGCTTCATGAATATGGCAATGATTGAGAAAAGAAATTGTTCCTTGGATATCATCTTAGATAAGATGGGCTTGATTCAGATTGCAATGATTTTTGAAATGACTTTGTATATGCAATTACATAAGGAAATAGGTCAATAATCATCAAATGATTGAGGGTTATCATCTTTGGGAATGAGTGCAATAAATGTAGAATTAAACCCCTCGTGCGTCTTCCACGATAGTCTGCAGTCCTCAATTGCTATGAGTAGATCAACGCCAATATGATAAAAAAAGGTAAGGTTGAATTCAATAGGCCATTCATATGGTCCCAGGATTTTATCTTTTTTGAACCACTTCAGTACAACTTCAATCTCCCCCAATGTGACCGGCTTGTTTAGTGTCTCCTCTTCCTTTGCCTCCACAAATCTAGGCAATGTACCAGCTATGCGAAGTACTTCTGTGATGGTAGCTTCTCTAGGCACCCTGAACATTTGGGAGAAATGTCTAGTACCCATGTCAGAAAGATGATTGAAAGTATTGGTTTCCCTTCCATTATTATCTCTTAATGTCCAAATTGTATTACTTAGTTTCCGTCCCCTAGAACATTGTTGAAAGAATTTTGAATTTTCATCCCCAACCTTTATCGATATAGCTCTGCTCTTTAATATCCAAGTCTCTTCTTGCTGTCTTAGGAGTCAAATATTCTCTATTTCAAACCTTATCAGGTTTTCCTTTATTTCCATTGATGAATAAATAGCACTACTAGTACCCTTCATATTCAATATGTTAGATTCAATCTTCAAAATAGTAGCTTCATCCCTTATCTTTTTCTCTTTAGCTCATATTATAGTCCTGTGTTTGATCTGGGCTAAATTGCTGGCTATCACCTCAGCCAGTGTGGAGTTGTTATCTTGTCCACAGTGAATCTAGGATTCCATTACTATTTTGTGTAATTCTTCTTCCACTAGCCAAGCTGAGTTAAATTTGAAAGGAGAATTTGGCTTATAATTGGAATTCATAATTTCCAAATATATTGGGAAGTGATATGATACACCCCCTGATCCCACCCACTGTCTTATTCTATCCAGCCTCTCCATCAGTGGTGATTTAATAATAAATCAATCCAATCTTTTAGCTAGTGCATCCTTTCTTATTCTCCTATTCTTCTAGGTAGGCGGTATCTTGGTCGATCCAATGTTCATGAGCTTATTATTACCCAATAGGTGCTCAAAATACTCTATCAAGGGATTAGTCTAAGCCCTATTACCCCATGATTCATCATGTCCCAAGGAGAAGTTCAGGTCTCCTCCTATAATGATGTTTTCATTATTCATAAGAGATGTAGTCATCAGATTATCCCAGAATCCCACCCTATTATGACAGGGTCCATATAAATTAATCAATCTGAGTGGTACATCAATTTCAGTGGCTGTAACATTATATCCTAATAATCCTTCGCCTCCCCATATATTGTTGATCTTGATAGTCTTATTATTGAATCCCATGGCGCATCCCCCAAATCTCCCTGTTACATCTAGTGTATGGAATGTCCAACTAGGTAGTATGGTCAATCGTATAGTGTTGATAGATCTCCCCTCTCCCAAAGTCTCTTGTAGAAATAAAACGTCAATCCTTATAGTGCCTAAAAGTCTTCTGAGTGCCAATTTCTTATTTGGGCTGGCCAAACCCCTGCAGTTGAAGGATAGGCACTTCTTGGGATAACCCGATCAGGTTTTCCTTGTGCTCTAAGAACCTAGTCAATGGATATCTAAATATCAATCACCACCTCGATACCAGCCCTTTGGATGGATTTAGAAATGCTGGATTGCCTACCCCTGGGAAATTTCAGAGCTTTTGTGGGGGGGGGGGTGGGGGTCCTCACCTAGTCCATAGGTGTGGGGTTTGGGGTGGGCTAGTGATTAGAGGTTATATCTATGTGAGCTATTTCCAAATGAATCCTCCCATTTGGGATGAAATTGGAGGTGAACCCATAATAATGGAAGCCTCAGTAACCAGTACATTGGGGGAAGCTGATGCAATAGGACAAGTAATGGTACTCAAAATACATGCATCTAAACCCAAACCTGATGCTTCTAATGATAACATAGCAATTCCAGTATTCATAAAATTATGAGAAGAGTGAGGAGAGGATATGAGACTACCGAGAATCATTTCATACCCCTTTGAGTGTGATTGAGTGATCCGAGCATTAGGTGTCCGAGTGCCCTCTTGATGAAGATCCTCCCCAGGCACCCTCTGCCTTCTCTAGGGTACTGCTACGATGGTCAGTGCAGAAGCTGACTCAACATTTGCTTGAGTCTGAGTTCCCATTGTAATTGGTATTCCGGGGGTCTCAATAAGCGCTTTTGTAATCATCAAAAAATCCTTATACAAGTTCCCAACCTCATGACACCTTTTGCACCAAAATGGAATCCCTTCGTAATCGAGGATCTGCCATCTTGCTATATCCCATAATTGTAGTTGAAGGATTTCAACTAATCCTTCTCTACTATCTAGATGTGCTAGAATCCTGGCAATGGCTAAGCTGCCAAATTCCATATATTATCTATAATAATCAAGATAAATTCCTAGGTCATCCCCACTGCATTTGAAAACATCATCTGACCAAAATTGTAGGGGAAATCCTGGTAGTCTAACCCATATAGGACCTGCCCCAATTTTCTCTTTATCTAGGTTGAATAATGGTGTCCATTTCTTGAGAATAACCAAATTCATCTCAATGTGCCAATATTTGGACAGAACCCAGTTGATCTAGTATAGTCACGCGAATATAAGATTAAACCAACCTTTCTTCATGGTAAGAATTGTTGGCAGTTGATCCAGTAAGTGTTCCTAGATCTCCAATATCTAGTGCTTTAACCTAGTAGGGATGTAATTTCTACGTCTAGCCTGGCCAACAATCATAGTGCTTTTAGTATCCACAGTCTGTGCCATAGTGATTCCCTCCCCAAATACCAGTAATCATCCAGGTTCACACGTGACCTTATTCCATTTGGATTTTTTCTTTCCCCCTAACCTTTGTGAGTGGATTACTAGAATTTTTATAGTCTCCTCGAGCTGATTCTTGTCTGAATCCATTGTTATGATTTCCTCATTTTCTTGTTCTTGTCATGGAATGCCATCAATGCACCCAGATGCACGAGCTGAGTGTGGAGTTCACGAGCCTTGTGGGTCGACACCTGTAAAACCTTGTGTGATATGCCCTATATTGTCAATGTCAAATGTGTTTACCCCATATACGCTCATTCCTCCACCTGCCATGAAAGTCTCACCATGAAAATTTGTCATCTATCCCTGCTACTCATATTCCCAGTATTTGAGCTTAGATGGGAAAGAAATTTGCAAAATCGGGTGAGTCTGGCCCTCCTAGTAGTGTAGGTAATCCACATTCGTAGTTGTACTCGGGTGAATGAACCCTAGGTCATTGATGTTGCCCTCCACATCGACCATGTCCATTGTATATGCTTCTACCTGGATGTTTGGTCCATGGGCTGGCTTCGGTGTACGCCCAACTGGTTGTTGATGTGGATCCTCCTCCCAAATTTTGGCAGCATCCATTGAATCTAAAGAGTAATTGATGAGTTCATCTTCCATACAGACGACATTCACACTATTGTCATTCCAATGTCCCTATGTTTTGTTTTTTACTGCAATATTTGATAAGCTCTGGCCCAATTGTTCAAAGGCTATCATCCACCATTCATTCTCCATTTCCTGTTGACCCAACTAATCCGTGCAACCATGTGATACTCCCAACTGCTACCACAGCGATCATGTGCCCCTGGTGCTCCATTCCATGTTTTACTTTGTCATTGTTAGTTTAGTCACTCAATCATATGCCTTCCCCGAGAACGAGGGTTTCACCATTTTCACACCAAGGTTCTCCTCGCTAGGGTTTGCTCCTTCATAATCTTCTTTCATTTCAACTTGATATCATAGGTTGCACACTGAAAAATTGTGAAGCTACTTCTTATCGTGGGGTTAATTCTTGATAGATGTGATTTTGTCACATGTTTCTAATTCACAAGGCATGGCACCATTTTAACGAAGGTAAAAATAAAAAATATGAAAAGATTCTAGAAAAAAGCCTCATGGATGGCATCTATTCCAAGTAGTTTGGATTTGGCTCATGTCCCTAACTTGTTGGATGTCAACCTCCATCCCTTATCCTCCTCCTATGCCTTCCAAATCCTATAAGTACAACCATCTCCCATTGAGACGGCTATTTATTAAAACTTAGAAAGGCTTTGGTTTTAGTTAAACTGCTAAAATATTAGACCTTTGATCTCAAGACATTTGAAGCAAGCCATTGAAACAAAGGAAAACAAAAAGAGGATCTACAACATCAAGATGTCTTCAAGGTGTAACATCTTCTTTATATATTAGTATAGTTATATGTTCCTTTCCCACAAATTATTTTCTAGCTATTTTGACAACATTTGGTATACAATTCCTTGATCATGTATATAAGTTTCATCAAATCATTTTATTGATTATATGTGCTATGATGGTTTGTTTGTTTGTGTTCCATTCATGTATTTTATTTAGGAGCATTAAGCGAAAATCTGGGAACTACAACATTTCAAACAATCAATGAGGACAACCTTGGATAAAAGATATGAGTTCATCCCACTTTGGTTTTCATTGATGAATTGATTATATTGAACTTAGGGAAAGTTACATGTTCTTATTTGTTTTGTTCAAGAACTAGGTACCATAGATGGGGAGATCACCCTTGTTTGCAAGAGGAGTTTATCCTAAAACAAAATTGGTGACCATATTGGGTTGTTGACTAGTTGCTTATTAAATACTAGACATAAAAATTTGAGGAGACCTTAGTTTGAGGGGTCTGTACTAGGATTGGAATATACAAACTAGATGGAATTCCCATAGACCATGGAGGGTAGTGAAAAAATGAGGGACTAGAATATCCTAAAAAATTCCCACTGAATGATTATTTAATACCCAAAAGGCACATAAGGTCCACCATAAATATAATTTTGACCAGATCCACTAAGATCAAAATAACTATTAGGTAAATAATACCTAGTAAACATGGAAGCTGTAGTAGGTTTAGAAGATCCACTTACCATATAAGTTAACATCTACTTTACTTACTCCTTTATAATTACTTACCATTTCAACTATGTATTAGTTAATGGTCATGTGTCTACTCCCACCAACCATTGTTTGATGAAGTGGTCGACTTGATTCCATGTTCATTTGATCCCACTACCCAATTAAAGAATGAACTTGAAGTGATTGATCTAATTATCTCATTGGTCGATCCCACTGTCCCTTTAGAGAGTGAATTGGATACTTCTCAGGTTCTTCTTGTCATTTAAAATATTTCTTGACAAGGGGGAATTTCACTCCTTTCAATGAAACCGCCTCCAAGTACTCAAGTCGCTTCCCTTGATTCGAATAGACTAATAAAGCCTCACATCCCTTCTTGCATGATTTTCCAAATCATTATGAAGGATTGTGATAAGAGAATATATCACACTGTTATAGATGAAGGTGATTTTGTTAGCAGTATATCATCAACTATTTGGAAACTTATAACTTCCCCTTAGCTTGTGTCTATTACTTATAATGTATTAGATTTTACTAGAAGAGTCAATGGACCTCTAGGGATCCTTCCTTAGTGATGAGACTCATCATTAGGTAAATATATGGACCTTAATACACCTCCAAGCTTACTAAAGTGAACTCTTCTCATAATTCCTTACATGTTTTAATTATATTTTGCTTAATGAGATGAGTAAAAGTAAGATGTTATGTCTAGTGGTCTAATGTGCATTGATTGCAGGTTTTTGGGAGAAAATTATGGAAATTATGGATAATTAAGGTGCAGGAACTCAAATGAGACAAGAAGGAGAGATTATATGAGATGGATCTTCCTCATTAAATCCTCACTCATTCGAATATCCTCCAATCAAATCACACTAGCTCGGAGTTGCAGGCAGCCGAGTCATGAAGATCATTGGCATCCGAGACAGTAATAGTTAAAGAACCAGTTCATCTTGAGATTGGGAGACAAGCCTCCCTATATTTAAGGAAGTTGTTGTAAAATTCAGTTTTATAAATAAGGAGGCCTAGAGCCTCATTAGGATTCAGTTTTTTTATGCAAGATAACTAATAACTTTCGAGTTGAATGATTGTGGCAAAACACTGTTACGTATTTTTTGATATGTTAATGAAAATGAGTATTTCCTTGATCCAACACCGAGTTGACTCAGAGGGTTGAAGCTCTTGGGTTAGGTACCAACCATAGCAACATAGGTTCCTCTTACTGTACTTGTATTCTTAGGTTATTTCATCGAATACTTGTTGAATTAATGTTGGCATTGTTGTTAGAAAATTATATATTACGGAGCAATGGAACACATAAAATATTGCAGAAATATAAACACAGAAAACGCACAAAACAAGAGAGACACAGATATACGTGGTTCACCCAGTTTGGGCTACGTCCACCCCGAATAGCCAGTCCTTCCTTTCTATTATCCAGCAAAATGAAGAGATACAACCTACAGCAAAACCGCTGTAATATCCTCTGTTTTCTCTCACAGTCTCACCTCTATATTTTTCGCTCACCGAATACACATCTATATAACAGCCTCAAATACAATGCCCTCATATAAAGAGAGGGGTTGCCTTCTAGGGCAAAAAACCCTAAACTAAACATAAGTTCTATCGTCAGATCATCCGCCTAATGAACGGCCCAGATTGACTAGAAATTACTATACTTTTACAAGGCAATTTTACAGCTGTTTTTAGCTTCGGGGGCGCTGCCCCCGAAACCCCCCGCCAAGGGGGGGCTCCCAAAAGTCGCTGCCGCCCCCCCTGGACCCCCCACGACAGCAATTATTTTACGAGCGGCGTTGCCGCCCCATTTTGAACTGGGGTCCAATATGTCGGTACCATAGAAGATAATCGGGCTCCACACCCAACAATTGTTTCCTTGCAAGTATTAGTGAATTTGATTAGTTTGCTTCCATTTGTACATAGTTTTAGCAATAGATTTAGAGAGATAAAGGAACACCAAAAAGGCTGATAAAAGGTGTTTCTTGCCTCACTCCTCCCTTCAGGGACCATAGTTTGAAGGCAAAACTCCCATTCAGCCCCAAAAATATATAATTTTGATTTCTTATGAAATTTAGGGTTTTCTGCTAATTAGGCTAGCATCTTTCAGTTTTCAAGGATAGGTTACAGTTGTTATTTATGATATCTCCATCTTGGTATTATATTTCATGGTGTTTCAAAATAGGCTTCAAGTATTTCCGTGCATGAACTAGGCAAATGAGTGATGAAATTATGTTTTCTTATGTTGATGGAGATCCTTCTTGTTTTGACATGATTTATGGGTAAATTCCAGTGATGTACATATTGCAGGAGTTTCAAGAGTGTAGGAAGAATCTCATGTCAACACCCCCAGCCTAACATCATCCAGCCATGATCACCAAAATCCACTAAGTCCATAAACCGAGTTATCATTTCATAAGACAAACTTGACATGCTTGTTGAGCAAATCCAACCATCCTACAAACTTTTGTTTGAGTTTTGAAGAAGTCCTAGCCACTTCCTTGCCTTATTCCTTCCATCACTCACCTTCCCTAAGCCCCATACCATTGTCTAAATCACTCCTTTTTCTTTCGTCCTGATCCTGTAGGAATACAGGGGATCCTATAGGTGCATTAGGACACTCTATAGGATGACCTGTAGTGGCATATTTTCAGGCCAATTTGTGAAAAATGCATCAAGAAAGATGTGAGAAGACCCCTACTTGCCTCTCAAGCCATATGACCCTTCAAAACCACCTCTCTCCACACCTAATCCACCTGCCATACAGACAAGAAGAATTAGCATTCATGTTTTCACAAAAAAGATAGAAAAAAATGGTTGATGTGTTCATCCATATACACAACAGTAAAGAGTTTGATTAGATCAGATTGCATGCTTAGGATAGTTAGGGTTCCACATGTGTTAGTTTACAATCCTTCTGATGCAAGATCTCTTAACAATATGAGTGGTGTGTTTTAAGAATTTATTTCATTATTTCATTAATGCAATAGATAATATTTCAATTCTCTCAAATAGGGAAAAATTCCCCTTTCTCCATTGGTAATCAAACTTATTCTAAATCAATAGAAGGTTGGTTTGAGAAATCCTAGTGGTATATCACCAACTGAGCAGTGACAAAGAGTGGATCCATTGCATCTATTTGTGTATACATCACTGTCACCTCCAAGTTTGTATGAACCCTGGGTTGATAAAGTAGATTTGGTAGCCCCAGGAGTTGCAACATTCTTGTTGCAATACTGGTGCTCATCACTTTTTGCATCATTGCTGGGGAGGTGTCTGAGTAGATGTGATTTCTTCTTTATTTCTTCCATTTCTTATCTCTTTCATTATGATATTAGCTTCATTTTTGAAAAAGTATTTGTAAGTTGGTTTTCTTTCCTTTCCATTCTGCAAGTGAGTTCATTCAGTAGTTATTTTCAATACAGTTTGTCATTTCAATTTTGCAATTAGTCTTAAAGCTTGAAAAACAAAACAAAATAAAAACACTTCTTTCATGCCTTGTAGGAATAGGGATAACTTAGGAAAATTTCTACCAAGTACTCCCACCACTTAAAATATCCAACCTTCCCTCTCCTTCGGTGGTTGTGAATTGGAGGACCCCTTAGGTGAACAACCATAGATTTTTGAAGAGCCTACAGGGGAAGAAGAAGAAGAAGAAGAAGAACCCATTCCAACTGGCCTCATGGATGAAAATATAAATGATAGAGGAGATAGAGAAAGAATTAAGGGCACTTTTCCCATTAAAGAAACCAATGGGGATGCCAAGATGAAAAACAAAAGCCCCTCTGCTCTTCCTCACTTACATGACCTGACCTCAGGCTATCCAGATACTTTCTTGTTTGAGTTCATGGTCATATGTAGAACTTATGATTACACCACTAATGATTAGAAGTTGAAATTATTCACATCCACTCTAAAGGATGCAGCTTTGCGTTGGTTCATGGGTCTACCTGGGGATAGTATCACCACCTGGGCTCAGATGCAACAATATTTCAACAACAAGTATAGGCTACTACAGGTCCAAAGACACTAAAGAGGAAATTTTTAGAATTACCTTGGGGCATGATGAGTCCTTAGAGGATTATGAGGAAAGATTCTAGCTTAACTACAAAAGGGCCAGGTGCACACTTGATCTTGAGTCACTTAAGGTAGTCCTACTCAGTGTTTCGAAAATATTTAGTGTTCTTGGACAAACACCTAACCCTCTAGATCTAGTAGCGGATCTAGAAACAATAGACAAAGTAATCTTAACCTTTTCTATAATCAACAAATAAAACAAGAGAGAATAGATACCTACTTGTAGTTTTCGCTAGCTCCTTGTCTCCCTTGACCAATTTTGCTGCTCCTCTTCGTAGTTAAGCTACTTGGAAAGTACCTACACAATCACATAAACAAAAACCAATTAAAGCATCATGATCTATTGCTTATAAATAACATGGAATTGAAAACATGATATACATATGAATGCATTAACATATAACACAGGCATAAGGAAAAAGTCTTGAAAACTTTATTGATAAGAGGAAATATTAAAACCCATATGAGCTCGATCTAGCATCATCCTTCCAATTCAATCCTTCATCACGTCGTGACAAGTAAGACACTCCAAAAATATCACAATACTTGCACTCTATTCTAACTTCATATCACCAACATCTCCTTACAACTCAATATTTTTCATCCCTGACCTCTTAGATGAGTGATCTATTTATATGTGAGTGAAGGATGTTATGCCATTAATGATGATGATGAATGCCTTTCTAAATTTAGAAATCAGTTCCATAGAAGAAGGGATAGCATATTGATGTTTCCTAATTCCATTTCTCATCCAAAAGTGAACTCAAAGGTGTAGGTGGCATTTGAAAAATTTTTATAGGCTTAAAATGGATAAGGAATCTTTAAACCCTCACGGAACTTTGCTCAAATTCGCTCAGTGCAGGCCAAAGAGGGACCAAGTATGCTGCATAGCACCCTGACAGTGTATGGTTTGCAATGCAGCACACCCTAATGAAGGCCTACTTGCGTTGATCTTCTTAGAGGTAATTTTTGGATGTTTTCAGTGATATAACTTTTTGGGAAGTAAGGCATTGTAATGACTAACTTTTTTAGGGCATGTAACAACTGCACTAAGGGTTTATGAGCCCTAGGGGTTGATGAGCCCTAATATCATCGATCTGTAATTTTGGTTTGATGTGCCCAAATGGATCTGTAACAGTTGCCCCCTAAAGCATGAAGTTGTAAATATTTTTGTCAGGTGAAATGCTTTATCACGAGGAGAGGAGGTTTCGAACGGAAGGTGACCTACATCAATTACAATAGATATATCATGATAATTTGACTTTTCTCATGAACTAGTTGAGGGAGGCATACCCGTGCTCAGCTTATAAACTTTCATTACATGTACAAATATGGTCGTCTATAGATATAGACCCATGAATGGTTGACCATGAATATAAGGCCATTATACATTTGATTTAGTACTCCTGAGAATATCGCAGCCCAGATGGATGAAACTAGATCCGGGGTCTTCAATCTCGTCCAATATTTCGCTCAAGTACAAGTCTAACCATGTGAATAGATGTTCTAAAGTCGAACATGGAAAGATATCATTTGATTACCAAGCAATGATGTAAGCCGTTAACAGATGCGAGAGGAATCACCGACAATGATAATGACCCTCAAGGTACTATAGTACATTTCACATGGTGTGAATAAATGATTTTATTTCGAACACTATACAAAGTCTTTTGGTCAAAGGTAATTGATGTCAACCTATCGCCGAAAGTGAGAATCCTTCCATTGATGTATGCAATCTTCAAGGTACTGAAGGGGTGTTTCTAAGTCAACTTCTTGGATGGTGTGTTGATGTCGACAAGAAGTGACTCATCGCAAGAGGGCCTTGATGTATCCCACATCTACGACATGAAACAAGGTAAATGATTTTGGAGATGAGAATCGACTGATGAGACAAAGATTCACGAATGGTAGCCATGAAAATGAAGGTTTACGGTATTGCAAAGGATGAAGTTTGAACTGAATGACTTCTCTTAAACATATCAGCGACACTTAGGTGAATTGGTAGCATTGACCCAAAACAAAGTAATGGATGGTATGATAGAACGACGGTGTGATAACCATCAAGAAGATAACCCAACCCAAATGGTCACGGAGATGAAGTGAAAGTGTCATGTTCAAGAGCGACTTGCTACCATAAAGTTTTCTCGACCTTTTCCCATTTTCCCCAGTCATTGCTGACCAATACCTCATTATTTTTTATCAAGCTTGGGGAGGATAACATATGCTTGTTGTTAAATTCACCCTTTGGGAAAACCCATCGCTATTTGATTCTTTAACGAGTCTAATGAAGGTGAAACTCGGTCTTGTCTAAATGGACAAGTTTGTCACCGTTTGATGTTTTTAATGAGTTTAATGACAAATACAACTTGGTCCTTTTCATGTTTAGAGAGTTTGAAAAGGGACAAAAAGGAAACTCCACAAGTTCTTTTTCGTAAAATAATCTCTCAAGTCCAAAAAAACATAAAATAATACAAGATAGATGTCGTTTCCAACCCTTTAACGAGCTGGAATAGACAAGCGCTCGACAATGTTTTCATATTTAGAGAGTCTGAAAAGAGTTTAAAGAGGACCATATGGGGGTTTCTTTTCATTTTTAACAAAGCTCGAAAAAGAAAAAAAGTTTGCTTTATGGTCAAAGATGTTCAATTTACACTTAAGCACGCCAAATTCTACTTTCAGCTATTAAACCTACTCAAAACTCCACCAAAGAGGATTAAAAATACATTTTCATCGATAAAAATGAATAAAAACCCATGTTTACTCGATTAACGTGCAAGAAATAAACATAAAAACAAGTTTTATTATTCATTTTTACCATTTCACTTTTACCCTTTGTTTTTGGTGCTCTGGAGTAGTGTTTTACCTCAAAGTTCACTTGCTAATTTCAGAGGATTTTGTGGATCGTTTCTCGTTCCATCTAGACCAAGTAGGAGATATCCCTATTCTCTTCCATTTTATTCCATTTATTTTTAGTTTTGAGCAAATTTTTTTGGTTTTTGAGGTCCCTAGGGTTTCATTTTGCGCTCTCTAGATCAACGCACCCTTTAAATATTGAAATGTGCGCTGCATTACATACATCTAGAAGGAAATATGCATTGCAGTGCACTATCTCTAATGGATGGGTGCGATGGGCATAAAAACTAAATTTTGATAGCTATTTTCTCCCAAATTTTCAACTATTTTTTGCAAAAATTGGATCCTAATTTGTCTAATGATTGCATTTCAGACATTCATCGGATCAAAATGGTCATTATATGGAGAGCACGAGAGTATGAAGAAAAAGACAAGATTTCCCTAAACAATAAGGGAACAGTTGATGCCTTAAGGAATTGTGGGTTGCTGAAGTATTTTCGATTATCCATAATGCGGAAAAAATTGAGCTTTTGCAATACCTTGTTCGTTCTTGGGATCCTACTAATCAGATTTTTCATATTAGGGGCAAAGTTATCCCCTTTACCATCAAGGATATTTAGTTTTTGACGGGACTATTGAGGTGGGGTGCCCCCATTTCATTATCAAGATTTACCAGAGGAGGTGAATCAATGAGAGATTATATACGACAGTTCTGCCGGGAAGGAGCTCAACCTAGCAGAGACAAAAATATCAATATCAAGGATGTTGATGATTTACCATTGAGAAAAATCCTTTTTACCCTCGCCAAACTGGCTGGTAGCGCAACTTTACATTTGGCAAATAGGTCATATATGCAGTATGCTTTGGAGTGCTTGGAGCCAAAGGTATTCAATTGGTGTGAGGCAGTTCTTTCATCCGTGAAAGAACAACTGACCAAGGTAAAGAATGGGAAGACAAAAAATTTTGGTTATGGGTCTATCTTGGTTTCTTTTTCCTTAGAGAGAATCCCACTCATGCAGCCACAACACATCTCACTAGGAGTACCTAGACCTAGAGACCCACGGATGCAGAGGTGGGTTGATCTTATGGCTAGGAATGTTGGCCAGTCATTGATCTCGTTTACCTCTGATTTCTTTGAATGGCTTGACCATCAGGAGATGGCCTTCATAGAATATCCATATTCAGGGATGGATTTTCGTGGTGATCCAGATCTGGTGTTACCAGTTGGAGTGCAATGGAGTGCTATTGGTAAATTGATTGGCCAAATTGTTTCTGTTTTAAAGTTTCTACTTTTTTTGTGTTTTTTGATTATTTCCAAGACTAAACAATCATTTTTTATATGTATGCAGATGTTGGATCTGTTCAACCTATGGGACATAGACAAGGGGTAGGTGCACCAATACAGAGAGCTATTGGGAGAGAAGTTCTCTGAGACTTAGATTTAGCAGAGACACTAGCCCAGCTATATCATCACATAGAGGGTCTGACCCTTGGCATTCCGAATGTCCGGATTGATTAGTTACCTATGCGATTTCAGTGCCATACCATTGGCATGCTGAGTCATTGGATGAGACTCCTATGCATGATAGCACAAGCTGTGACCTGTTATCATGAGAAGCACTAGTTTACTTGGATATTTTTTGCATACATTTTTGAGTTTTTTGGGTCAGATGACCGATTTTTGTCTTGGACACAAACTATTTGTAAAAACTTATATACAACTATCTATTTGACTTTCAAAGTTTTATTATGGTTAAGTGATGCAATCCTATTCAAATGATGATGTGAATTGAAAATGTTTACTTTACATATGTCGCAAATGTCTATTTAATGCATAGTTTGCTAGAGAGTCAGTTAATGTGTTTAGATTTCTGGAAATATGCTGATATTGAATAAATTAAAAATACCTTTCCAAAATACGAACTGTAAGGAACATGCGATGAATTTCTAGGTTACGGACAGTATATATGCTAGTAAGTTGTAGTACGACAAGTTGTGAGTCTAGCCTAATGATGATTTGGCATATGCCAAGTGAAATGGCATCAGAGAGGAGTTCAATCAACGCGCTATACTCAGCGATATTGTTTGTCGATCATCCAATACATATCCCTCTAAAACTCAATAACTCACCGCTTGGAGTGAAGATGGCCCATGCTGCAGAAGATAAATTATGCGTACTATGACTAGCTCCATCGGCATAACCAAAAAATGGTTCTGAAAAGTTCGATATCTACAATAAACGCCAAGTGGATTACCTAACCAAATAAAAACTCTAAAATAAACACACACACAAATTCAAATCAAATCATATATACAGTGAGTCTTACTACACTTATCTAAGCATAGTAACATTTAAGATACAACTCGTTTAGGGGCTGTGACAATCGAATCCCATCACAGTCCACCAAATTGTAGGCACCTTTCATCAACACACATTTAACAATGTAAGGTCCCATCCATAGTGGTTCAAATTTTCCCACTCCAAGTTTATCAGAATCCTGATTGTAAAACAAGACCAGGTCACCTTCTGAGAGGACACGAGGCTTAACATTTTTGTCATATTGTGCCTTGATGCATTTTTTATGCACCTTGTTAGCCAATGTGACATCATGACGGGTTTCATCCAGATGGATTAACTCCAAAAAACACACTTCTTCTTTAGAAGTGTCAGGTAGTAGGTCAATCGTGAGTTTGAGAGACGAGATTTCACATTGGATTGGTAAGACTGCTTCCAAACCATACACCAACTGAAAAGGCATAAATCTGGTCGCATTTCTCACTGAGGTTCGATATGCCCACAAAGCTGAATATAGGATTAAATGCCAATTCCTTTTATGGACTCCAATCATTCTTTGCAACATGTGCTTAAGGACTTTGTTGATAACCTCAACTTGTCCTTTATCTTGCGGGTAGTATGGAGTAGAACTATCATGTGACAGTCCTAATTTGGCAGTTAGTTCGACCATCATGTGATTGCGAAAATGAGACCCATGATCTATAACTATAGCTTGTGGTACAACAAACCTAGCAACCACACGTTTGAAAAAAAACAGAGTAGTTGTTTCCCCATTGTTGTTCAATGTTGGCATCGCCTCGGCCCATTTGGTAAAATAGTCAACAACGACTATAATATATGCATGCCCCCTAGCTAAAGTGGGGTTACATGTCATGAAGTCAATGCCCCATTTTGCGAATGGGCCAACAACAACGACTAGATATTGGTGCAGGTGGTAATCTGGTTTTATGGTCAAATATCTGGCAAGCATGGCAACTTCTGACAGCAAGAATGCAATATTTGAATATATTTGGCCAGAAGTAACCAACACGTAGAATTTTCTGTGAAATCGCGTAACCAGATAAATGCCCACCACAAGCACCTGAATGACACTCATTCAAAGCTTTTTCACCCTCCTCATCAGTAAGGCACCTACATAAGATCGTATCGACACCACGATGATAAATTGTATCACCAATGATCAGATAATCTTTGGCATGGTATTGAGTATGTCACTATTCAAAGAGAGAGGTATTACGCCAAAAAGCTTGGGTCTAGAGATGGACCAGTATATCTTCATACCATGGATCACTTGATGAGATTAGAAACAGAGACACATCCAAAATTGATGCTTCAGATGTTAAATCATTGGAGGATGAGATAAGATTGCAAAGTAACTCAGCAAAGACAAGAGATTTCTTTGATTTAGATTTGATGAATTCCAACTCAAACTCCTGCAAGATAACTATCCATTTATAATATTTCCCCCCAGCAATTGACATGACAAAATGTATGTCATAGGGTTGCAATCTGATACAATGGTAGTTTTGCGAAGGATCATGTAATCACGAAATATTTTCACAACTTGAATGGATGTCAACGCTAACTTTTTGACATATGAATACCTACTTTCAATATCATTGAGATTACGACTCAAGTAATAAATAGGATGTTCAGTTCCACTTTCTTCTTGAACTAAAACCATACCAATGGTTGTATCTCCAGTGGTGAGATACAGGTAAAAGTCTTTTTGATAGTTTGAGGCATACATTAATGATGTTCTAATCAGGGAATCTTTGAGAGCATTAAAATAAGCTTGCACAACTTGGTCCCAATGGAAGGGTACCCCTTTCTTCAATAGATGTGTATAGCCTTTAGCTAATTTAGCATAGTTTGGAATGAAACTCCTTAGAAATTTTGCCTTCCCTTGAAGTCTCTACATCTGTAACAAGTTTGAAGGTGGAGGCAAGTCAAGGATTGCCTGAACCTTAATGGGATCAAGTCGAATTCTATCTTTTGAAACTACGAATCCAAGAAATCGACTAGAACCAATACAAAAAACACATTTATGTGGATTGATTCTTATCTTGTAGTGTCAACTTCGTAAAAATATTGCTTTCAAATGTTGTGGGTGATCAATCCGTTTTCGCGAATGAGCAGGCAAATCATCAAGATAAGGTTGAACAATGTGCTTGATGTCATGGAAGGAATAATTCATTGCCTTCTTAAATGTAGTCCCTGCATTCTTCAAACCATAAGGTAGCTTTCAATAAGTGAATGTACCCCACAGACATATAAAAGTGGTTTTTGATTGGTCCTGTCAGTGGATATTGATTTGGTTGTAGCCAAAAAATCCATCCATGAATGAAAATATTTCACATCTGGCACATTCGTTAATAATCTGGTTGATAAAAGGTGTAGGATAATTTTCCTTTGGACATGCTTGATTTGCATCCCTTTAATCAACACACACTCGAATTGTCCCTTTTTTTTTCATCACTGGAACAATATTAGATACCCAATCAGTAAGAGGTACAGGGAAAATGAAGCCAGCATGCAAAAAATTTTCAACCTCTGCTTTAATGGCAACGAATTTCTTACAATGAATAGGTCCAAGCCGCTGTCATACTGGTTTGACATCAGGGTACATTTTAATCTCATGTTCAACAATACTTGAGTCAATGCCCGACATCTCCTCGTAAGGCCATGCAAAGATATCTCGAAATTTGTGAAAAAGAGCATAGTATTTATCAAGTTCCAATGGAGAACAAGATTTACTGACATGAATGCTTTCTATAATGTTAGGCTTGGTTGAAATGTTTATAGAAATTGTTTCTTCTATGTTGGACAAATTACACTCAGAATCTAAAGTATTTACAAAATTTGACAAAAAATCAATAATCGATGGGTGATTTAGTTCATTTGAATAATCTTCATTGTCATCCAGAAGGTGGGAACGATGATGATAATCCTCCCATGGCATCTCTCCTATCATCATTGGTTGGAAGATTCCTTCATTCGTAGAATGTATATGTGAAAAAAGATCCGAATAGGTACCATATTCTAATGATCTATCTACCCATACAATTGTTGAGTGTGGATTAGGGCTTGTTGCACAAGCCCTAAAAATTGATTGCTATGATGATTCAATGGGGCTTAGCGAAAATGCCTCACTATGACTATCAGTTTCAAAGTAGTTGGAAATCTTCATAAAATAAAATGATGTAGAAGAAATCACGTTGCAATTCTCCACTCTTGCCACTTCCGCGAAACCAAATGGTGATGGGAGGGTAAAAGTGCCCAACGGGGAAGGATCTTTAAGGAGACCTACTCCAACACTTTGAAGTGACAGTTGGTTTCTGTGTATCAACGGAATGCTTCCCGTAGCCTGTGAACTATTTAGAAAAGAAGGTTAGCTGATCAATGACTGTGATTCCACCCTTGAAAGGAAATGCAACTATACGAAAGTACGTGGAAATGATAGCAGCCATAGCATATACCTAAGGCCTTCCTAGTAAAATGTTGTAATCGAGGATTCTGTCAACTACCTCAATGTCAACAGTTACTATCTCGCCCCCTAGTTCGATTTGCAGGTTACTCAAAATCCCATATGAAGTATATGTTCTTCCATCAAATTCTTTTAACGTAGTTGGTGATCGTGACAACAGCAACGAACCAAGTGTTTTCCAACAGCTCATAGACATAATGCAAGTAGATGCCCCCTCATCAATAATAGTCCAATGAATATTTTTATTGAGAGATTTTACTTGTATTAGGAAAGCTAATTGCGTCGGTAACTATGGTGAATATCTGGCATGGTTAAAAACAACAAGATTTGAATCTGTAGGATCTATTCCACCTATTGCTGACAATAAATCTTGTTTCTGGGAGGGACAGTTTTGTAACACCTCGAGTGTCGACATAGAGGAAGTTGATTGACCTAGATCTTCCACTTTATTATAGTTCTGAGATGCTCGAGCATGAGGATTGAATGTTAATTTGTGCACAACTCCCTTTGGTGGCTTTATCATCAATTCAGGTACAATTAGTGGAACAATATCTGATGAAGTCGAGGCCAAAGTACTAGGTCGATCAGTGGCCTGGTTATTCGATGAGGATGTATTTCCATAATCTTTATTTCTTGTTGACACCAAAACATCATTTTGTGGATTTTTGATGGATAACATGAGTACTTGGGATGTGGAAGCATTGTCAGTTGTAACCAAATGTGTCTCTGGGGTAGGAAATGGATCTGTCAACACTGCTGATGTGCTTGAAGTCTTTAATAGTTTAAAGACCTCAGAGCGATGTGGACAATCTCTTGTATAATGCTCGTCATTACATATTAGACATGGATAACGAGGTTTCCTTGCCGTGATAGGGGAATCAGATGATTTCTATGGAGTGGAATTTTCCTGTTTCTTTTTGTTATTCTTCCCCTTTCTCTTACCTCTTGGTTGCTTTGGATTTTTGCCTTTGTCAGATGACACGGCATTAATCTTAGAGGCATTAGTTTTTCCAGATGCATTTGAAGCTTGATTGGAAATAGCAAGAGTCTGACCAGATGGTTTTCTTGTTGCCTGTGTGCTTGAAGAACCAATCACACTGTCGTCGGCATGAGAGTCCTTACTTGATTGTGGAGGTGATGGAACAATGTACACTGTTCTAGGTGCATTAGGAATTTTATCATAGATCATGCCAGATTGTGTGTAAATCAAATCCAAATATTGGGCACAAGCGATAACTTTCTCTTTTGTGACAACTCCACCTTTTTCCACATCCTCGGTGATTAATGGAAACAAGGACTTTATGAACCACTCAGCTAAAAGCTGATCCGGAACATATGTCTTAACCATTCGATGATGACGCCACCAGTCAGGAATATATCTGATATATGGGTGGAGGTAGTTTGTTTAAGGTTGTTCAAGAGTTCCGTTCCAGTCTCATATCAGATAGGTAACTAGAAGTGGGTCAAAAAAGTAGTGGCTAAAGTGGTGAAGTTATCGAAAGAAGCTCTCGGTAATTCAATGTACCATTTAGCAGCTAGACCAGTAAGTGTTATTTGGAAAAGATAAAGTCTGATCGAATCATCATTCAAAGTGTTGGATGAACACCATAAATGAAAGGTCATAACATGATTCGACGGGTCTTCTCTAGGATTTCCATTAAACTTCGGAATATCAGATGGTAACTTATGCGGAATTACTGACCACCAAGGGACATATGCGATAGGATAATTGGTGAACTGGTTTAAATCTGGTAATTCTAAAGTTGCTATGAATGGCAACTGTCAATTTAAGTCAAGTTTAGCATACCCAGGATATGATGGAATTGCTTGTGTAATAGGTCTTTACATGCTAGCATAGGGCATCTGCATTTGGTAACCTTGGTATGGTTATTGAAAAAAACCAGTGTAAGATGGTTGTTAATAACCAGACTGAATTTATGGTTGTCCATAACCTATAAAGCCTTGTTGCCCAGGACCTTGGTAAGTTTGATATTAACAAAAACCAGGTTGAGCTTGTGAACCAAGTCCAAAATGAGGTTGGAACTATGGAAACCACGATTGTTGAGACAACTATTGTTGCCCAACAATGAAAGGTTGACCAAGTTGTGGATCAACTATACCAGTGTAAGTTTGGGTCAGTCCAAATGAAGGTATACTAACCTAAGGTTGTTGCCGAGCTCCAGAAACAAGTGGCTGTTGTATAACAACTTGAGAAACTTCAACCTCTTGACTTGAAACTTATGGTTGCACGGAATAAGGATTAGTTTGTACCAGTTGAAATACAATAGTTTGAGCTTGTGACTATGGCACAGTAGTAACAAGAGGTGTAGTAGGAACATTTGACATAGTTTGCATTGGTTGCATTGGATACACAAGCCTTGGTAGAGTTGGCATTGTTGGTTGCCATTGACAAACTCTAATTCTAGGTTGACTCGAATATTGTGGGAAATTACCATATGGTTGTCCTCTAGAATAAGTAGGATACAATGAATAAGCATATTTCTCTCCATATGGTGGCAATCTAGTATTTAATGGATACACAGGTCTTTAATGACTAGATTACCCAGTCTGATACTGATGTGCAGGATCAAACTGTTGAGTTCCCATTAGAGAAGAACCAGATAGAATTCCGGTTGAGGACATGGGTGATGACCATGGTGTAGAAGCAACCCCTGAGTGGGTTCTTGATAATGATTGGTAACTGACCGGGATAGATGATTCACCATACAAGTGTGACTCAGGTGTGGTAGAAAACATCGAAGGAGTTACAGCAGAAGATTCTGCTGCAGTTGCATCAAATGATACAGTTTGGGATGTTAACAGTTGTTCAACCATAGTTAATTGGCCCAAAATTTGTCCTAAAGATTCAACGGGTACTTGAAAGGTAGCAGGATTAGATGAAGCAAAATAATCAGGAGTAGTAGGATAAAGATTAAGCCTAGTTCCAAAGTGAAACAGGGTTCCAGGTGTGGAATCTTCTACTAATTCCTCCTCTATGGCAACCAAAGCTAGTGGAAGAACTTGACCGTCAGGTCCGTAAAAGATTTCTGGTGTTGATGAAAGAGTAGTTTCAATAGTGATTGATGTCTGAGGGGTAACAACTTCTGAATGTTGAAATTCAAAGTCCAGATGTTTAGGTAAATGAACAACAGTTTCAAAGGGAGGTTCCTGAATAACTTCAGGTTTAGATGTAACTTCTATTGGAACTGGGATAGATTCTGGACCAATTCCTGGTTGAGCTATTTCAAGTTCAGAAGCACTTTCTTGTTGAATAATTTCAAGTTGAGTATCAACTTGTTTTTGGACAACCTTGGTTATTGTTACACTAGGATCAGTGCTAATGTCCTCAAGTAATTGTGAAACTTCTTCTTTAGGAACAGATGTACCAGAAATAGTCGAAGTAACTAGAGTCTCTATAGCTACTGAAACAAATGTTTCAGGTAACCTAGATGAAGAACTAGGAGTTCTTGATGTACTAGACTCAGTTAAACAAGATTGCTTTATCTGAATTGGTGTCACTTCGGGAGGCAAAGGCGGTTGGCTCACTGTTCTCCACGAATGACGGGGTTTGGGTTGATTTTCCTCCACGATTGTTGATTAACTTTATCAACTTAAAATCAACTAAGGAATGAGGATGTTATTCATGGTCAATTAATTTTTACGACACTGGAACACAACTTTGCTTTTTCATTTTTAAAGAGTTGAGAAAAAACAAAAGATGACTCTAGTCGCCTTCAATTTTTAATGAGCTTGAAAGGACAAGTGCTCAGATGATTCTTTTACTTTTAAAGAGTTGAAAAGGAATGAAAGTGTTTGCTCTAGAGATTCTAGACAAGAGGGTTTACTAGACAAATCTCAAAACTGCAATATACACATTGGTGATAAATTAAAGAGAAATGACCAAGAACTTTATGTACAACAGTCAATCTTCCCGAATGCTGTGTTTGGTGTGTTGCGATCGGTAAGGCAGCAGACTCGACTTCCTATGGATAATGGATTTCAACCTATTGGGGTCTCCCAACATATACTTGACGGTATAGGGAGCACAAGTCTGTACTAGTACTTATCGAATCAGAGAGGAGGAATCACCCAACCTTCAGTGAAAACAACAACCACTAGGTTTAAAGACACTAGAACACGTCTCTAGCCTAGACCTCTAGATGTTTTTCGTTAAGTTCCAATGTGTTATTAGATAAATTGATGTTCATTTTAAGTTGATCTTGCTTAGAAATTTGCCTTTCAAGTTCACCGCGTGATGTATTCTGAAATTCCTAAGAATGCAACTAGAATGAGAAGCACTCTTTCCATTTAGTTTTAACAATGAAAATCCTAACTATGAGGGATAGAGCATACAAGTACTTTTTGAACAAGCAACAAATAGCACAAACTAATGCCCTTGCGCGTGTATCGGATCAAATACCTCGTTAAAAAATGAAACTGGATGTCTCGAGGAAAGATCCTTTTACTGAGTTGGCCGGATAAATCATTCTTGTGGACAAGACCGATCTCCCTAGTATCTACAGATATCTAGTGACAAGCAAAACAAGCAAATTCTATCTTTCTCTAAATATTGCGATTTATAAATAAAAGCTACGAGGTGTTTTAGACCCTACCTTAAGTCCAACGCTAGTTTGTGGCAGCCACACTTCGACCATCAAAATGAGCTTCCTTTTAAGAACCTGCAAACACAAACAAGCACACATCAAATAACACCTGCATAACCAATATAATAAGCCATATTTATCATGATGATCAAGGAATGCATGAAATAAACCATAGAATACAACTTATTGAGAATAATGAACTTGATTGTATTAACTTTAAACAAAGAAGAACTTTACAACCTTGGTGCCTTGATGTTGTACAAGCTCCTCCCAGGGTCCAGCAAGAATCTCCTCTACTTTGACAATCTTCACAATCTTCCCAAAGAGATCAAAAGGTATGTAATCTCTCCTCTCAAGCTCAATTAGGAAGTCTAAATTCCAACAACATTTACCCTAAAAAATATCCAGCTTTCAACCTCTCTAGCAACTAGCCCAATGCCTCATTTTATAGTGCAGAGGAAGGAAGTTACCAGGTCCACCTTCAAAGGGATAGAGTCCTCCTTCAAAGGGATAAGCTCTTCTCATCAAGGGGTTAGCTCCTTTAGTTATGGGATGCATGAACCACTTAGGAGTGAACTTGCCACCTCAAGATTCCTTCTAGAAGCATCCAAAATTAACCCAAAGTGAGTTTTTAATAATAAACTTGCGCCTTTTTGACTTTTACAGGGGTCCACACCCATTCCTTTAGAGACAGAGCAGGTAGGTCCGCAGGTGACATGACCAAGGGCCCAGGGGTGCGGGACCACAGGTAATGTTAAGAGAAAGTGCGGAACCAGAGTTTTAGAGATTTTCAAGGAATTTCTCTCATTTTTAAGGCTTGACATGAAGAGCTGAGGTTTAAGACTTTCTAAGGAGGATAGTATGAGTGGTGATAGACTCACACTGACTGCAAAAATTCATGGTGACAATATTTAGAGAAAGATAGAATTTGTTTGTCTTGCTTGTCGCTAGATATCCATAGATACTAGGGAGATCAGTCTTGTCTGTAAGAACGATTTATCTGCCCGACAAACCCCTCAACTGATATCTATGCAGCCGACTCCACTTCTCTCCATGTTAAGAATATAGAGTTTGGCCCAGAAAGAACATTGAAAATCAATCCATCCTTATCCACTTCCCAGGAGAAGGAACTGTGTGGCCTACTGAGAAAACATCTAGATGCCTTCACCTGGAGTTATAAGGAGATGAAGGGAGTGCACACTTTAGTATGTACTCATCATATATACATCAAGGAAGATTGCAAACTAGTCTGGTAGCCTCAAAGGAGGATGAATCCAGCACTTAAAGATATTGTTAAGGAAGAACTGCAGAAATTGCTAGATGCAGGATTCATCTATCCCATCTCTGACAGTGAATGGGTCTCTCCTTTGGTGCTAGTGCCAAAGAGAAATGGTAAATGGAGAATCTATGTCAACTATCTAGAATTGAACAAATCCGCTAAAAAGGATCACTTTCCTTTACCTTTCATAGATCAAGTGTTAGACGGTTTGGCATGGAAAAAGTTTCTCTTTCCTAGATGGGTTTAGCGGGTACAATTAGATTCAAATCAGCTCAGAAGACCAAGATAAGACCACTTTCACTTGTCCTTTGGGTACCTTTGCATACTAGGTCCTTCCTTTCGGTTTGTGCAATTCTCTAGCCACTTTCCAAAGAGTGGTATTGAGTATATTTTCTAAAATAGTTCATGATGTAGTAGAAATATACATGGATGATTTTACTCCTTATGGCTTTAACTTTCAGGAAGCTTTTTCTAACCTAGGAAAAGTTCTAGACAAGTGTATTGAGATGAACCTGTCCCTCAGTCCAAAGAAATATGATTTTTTTATGATTGAAGGGACCGTGTTAGGTCATGCAATATCTCAGCAAGGGATGCAGGTGGACCCCAACAAAATTGCCATCATCCAAAGGGTCCCACCTCCTCAAAAGGTGAGAGATGTCAGAAGTTTCCTGGGCTTAGCTAGATATTACCGAAGATTCATTAAATACTTTAGCAAGATAGCCTCTCCTTTGTTTAGCCTCCTAGGTAAAGATGTTGAGTTCATATGGTCGGAAAATTGTCAAGAAGCCCTAGATACCTTGAAGAGAAAACTCTGATTGCCCCAATTCTTAGAGGCCCAAACTGGACCCTACCCTTCCACATTCACACAGATGCCTCGAACAAAGAAATAGGAGCAGCCCTAGGAAAAATTGATGAAAATTTACCTTATGCCATATACTTTATTAGAAAAAACTTGTCAAAGAGAGAGTTAAACTATACAGTAACCGAGAAGGAACTCCTAGCTATCTTACATTCTTTAAACAAATTCAGACATTATATCACAGGCTATCAAACCTTTGTGCACACTGATCATGCTACAATTATATATTTAATGAACAAACCAGATGTAAATGCTCGCATTATTAGATGGTTGCTTTTACTGCAACAGTTTGATTTGACAATTATTGATAAGCCTGGTAAAGAGAATGTTGTTGCTGACTTTTTGTCTAGAGTGAATTTGCCTACAGGTGAAGAAGGAATGGTGGA
Organism: Pinus tabuliformis; assembly: GCA_031772625.1. Lineage (NCBI taxonomy): Eukaryota > Viridiplantae > Streptophyta > Pinopsida > Pinales > Pinaceae > Pinus > Pinus tabuliformis. The sequence goes on from CM062813.1 coordinate 831,972,682, forward strand.
TGAACAAATGCTATATGAACACCTATTTTCTATATCAGTACTATCTCCATGGTTTGCTGATATAGCAAACTACTTGGTTTCAACACAGTTCCCACCACACCTGTCCTCAAAAGAGAAAAGCAAGATAGTAAGGAAAAGCACCCCTTTCACCTGGATTGGGGGAAATCTCTTCAAACTTGGCCCATATCAGATCTTGAGAAGATGTGTCAAGGAGGAAGAGGTATTCAACATCCTCCTGACCTGTCATGACGAGCTTTGTGGAGGTCATTTTGCAGCAAACCGAACTGCCTTCAAGATATTGCAAGCAAACTACTACTGGCCCACTCTTCATCCGGATGTGAGGAGATACACGAGCCAGTGTGATTGGTGTAAGAGGATGGGGAAACCCACTCCAAAGGATGAAATGCCCATGCAACCTCAAGTGACCTTTAAGCCATTTGAGAATTGGGGCATGGACTTTGTGGGGCCTATCAACCTCCCTTCAAAGCAGAAGCAGTACATGATTGTGTGCACCGACTACTTAAGAAAGTGGGCAGAGACAAAAGAAATCAAAGCAGAAATAGAAGAAAAAGTAGCTGAGTTTTTGAGAGAAAACATATTCTACAAATTCGGGTATCTGAGAGAGTTGGTCACATACCAAGGCATTCTGTTCACTTCCAGCCTGATTGAAGACCTGCTCACACATCATAAGATCAAGCATAGGACTTCCACCCATTACCATCCACAAGCCAATGGGCAAGTGGAGGTCACTAATAGAGCATTGGAAGGGATCCTAACCAGGGTAGTGAGCAACAACGAAAAAGGCTGGGCAGACAGATTAGTTGAGGCCACTTGGGCGTACAACACCACATGGAAGACCACCACCGGGTTCACACCCTATGAACTGGACTATGGGAAGAAGTCTTTGCTGTCAATAGAGTTTGAATTCAATACCCTAAGGATGGCAGCTCAGCTAGACCTACACCTCAGCAGTGCACAAAAGGAGAGATTACTTCAGCTCAATGGATTGGATGAATACAGATTACAAGCCCTTCTCCATACAGAGGTAGTTCAACTTCAGAGAAAGATATGGAATGACAAAAATATCAAGGAGAATCAATTCAAAGAGGGATATTGGGCACTACTCTATGATTCAAGATACAAGGATTTCAAGGGAAAGCTGAGGACAAGATGGCTAGTACCCTACACTGTGGAGAAATGCAATGAAAATGGTTCAGTTTTGATCAAAACCATTGATGATGAAGCCATGCCCATGCTTGTCAATGGACATCGGTTGAAAGTCTACAAGAAACCCCTCTCTAAGTGAGAATTTATTGAAGAAGTGAATAAAACAGTGATGGTAGTGGACCATGTCTTAGCTTCCACTTCACCCACTCACTGAAGAAAAGAAAAAAATAATAAGGACTCAAGTGAAAACCTCCATGAGGCACTTGAATCCCATCATTGGGTTGAAAACCTCTTCTGAGGTGGCCCAGTGATATCAAAAAAAAGAGGAAAAGGAATAATCTCCCTAGGTGAAAACCTCCCTTGGAGCCACCCAAGGCAGGCAATTAGGGTGAAAACCTCTCTAAGGTGCCCTAGTTGTTTTCAAAAAAAAAAAAGGAGAAAGAAAATGATTTTTTTTTGTTGCATTGCAGGTTTGTAGGAGGACTACAGGGAGCAAAAGAAGGTGCCAAGGGGACCCTGACATGCATAACAACACCCATCTCATCTTCTCCACACCTTCCTCCATCGTCTTCGGCATTTATTTCACCCCACTATACCTCTTTTTCAAAAACTGTGTTTTCTACTAGAGGCTCTATGTTTCCTACAGGAGGCTCCTGTAGGAATTACATAGAGCCAGAAGTGGCTACAGAAGGTAGTTTGAGGGACAAAGAAGCTTCATGAAGAACCTATAATCCCTCCAACAATCTTCAAACCACCTTGCCATCATTTCTCAACCTTCATCACAAACCAAGCATCATTTTTCTCCCGTCCAAGAAAAACACAGAAAAAATAGTTTTCCAATATAAAAAAAAAATTTGAGAGGAAAAAGCACCATCAACCTCACCTGAAGCCTACCTACTACCTCTCCATTTTTATCTATGCCTCTGGCATCATCCTCGAGCTCCAAGCATAGGAAAAAGTTGAAGTTTCAAGGGGAGAAACAGCTACAGGAGCTCCTGTAGGAATTCCTATAGTAGCTGATCCCATAGAAATCCAACACCAACAGCAAGAGAGTGCAAACATGAAAGTTGAAGAGGCACCTAAATCTCAGATCTAGCCAGAGAAGAACCTACACAAGCACACAACAACACATCAACAAACAGAGACAACATGCAAGAAGGGGAATAAAGGCATGCAAAAGAGAAAGCGACAACACGTCACAGCCAATACACTCGGATCACAGGTAAGTAACTAAGTCACTCCTCTATTTGCATTTGTGTAATTAGAATTCATGCAAGGGTAATGATATGGTTAAATTTGAATGAGGGAAGGGTGGCCAGTTAACTTTGCCACCTTGATCTAGTTGACTCCACTCATCCAAGATGTCACCCACACGTGCACACAGTCAACTCTAACACAAGATCCCAAGGAAAAGCAGTGGAGGAAGTGTGAACTCCGATGCAATATTGAGGGATGATTATGAGGAGGGGCCATGATGACCAAGTAGGTGGGGATAAATGGTCCAAATATGGCCAACATATACCTTGCCAGCTCAACACTCCTCATCGAAAATATCCATAAAGGGTAATAAGTACTCCTCCCCGAGCATTCTCACCACCTTTTCCTTCATTCTCTCATCATAACTCAGCTACAATAGTCTCCTTGTGCCCCCACAACCTCGTAACCACCATCCTCCATCGATTTCTCCCATATTCTTTCTCTCAAAATTTCTATAGGAGCACCTACGGGAAATCTAGAGGGACAACAGGCTTCTACAGGAGGGGCAGTGAGTTGTTTTGAAGGGAGAAAACATGGTTTTTAACTCTATTTTTGGTCTGAAGAGGTAGGTTTCATGCATACCCCCTATTGAATATCAATATATAAAAGATTTGGTTTCAATTTGAGGAGGAAATAAGTCTCTAGGAGAGGAGAAAATACATAAAAAAAATTCTTCTTATTTAAAAAAAACACAGTCTCCTCTGTTTCTCTAGTTTTCTCAAAATTCTTTTTCTCCACTTCCATATTTGGTTTTCCAAATGAGTATAGACAATATGATAGGAGGGTTTATGATAAAGGAGCCCACTAACTCCACTAGGCTCCATGCACATCCCCAAGTAGTGGACATATTCACAAGAGAAAAGTGGATGAACTTTTTTGAGAAATTTTGAGGGTTTAATGAGGAGATTGCCCAAGAATTTTCCCTCTCTTTGGTCCCTCACGCAAGAACACATGCCACTGTCACCATTAGAGGTCTTTCCATGGAGATAACCCTTGAATTTATTAATAGGGTCACTAACCTTCCTCTTGGGCTGCCTTGGAGTAAAGATGAGAAACCAATTGGCCAGGCTGCCAAGAAGAACTTTTTCCAAAATCATGAAACCCCTGTTGAATATAAAATTGGCATTAGAAGGGCTAGCATACCATATCCCTGGGATGAGGTTAGCCATATAATAATCAAATACATTTCCTTTGAGGGGAGGTACAACATTTTTTATGGTTATCACTTTAGAATCCTCCAAGAATTAAGGTATGGCATGGATACTCTAGCACCTCAGAAGCTAAGCATCCCTTACTTCCTCCTACGGTCCCTCATTGACTCTAGCACCAAGGTACAAGCAAGAAATTTATAGTAGCTAACTCACCATGGCTTAATCAAAATCTCAGTAGAGGAAGACCTCCATACCTTTACACTCCTTATAGCATGGGAAGTTTTCTAAAAAATGACAGCTAAGGATGACATAAAGGCCTTAACCTATGATGTCAGCCCTACTGGAAGTGAGGAGGAAGAATAGCAAGGGGGAGAAGGTGGAGCTAGGGGTGACATAGTAGAACAAGAAAGGAAGGAGGAAGGAACTGAAATAGAGAAGGAGAAATCTGAAGAAACAAAGTAGGAAGAGATAGGAAAAGAGACAGGAAAAGAGACAGAAGAAGTAGGAAAAGAGGAAGAGAAGGAAGAACAAGGAGAAGAGTCCCCTGAGACATTGAAAATGGAGGCAACAACTGCCCTCACTTCCATCAGTACACCAATCAAGCCAAAGCAAAAAAGGAAAGGACAAACCTCCATGTATTTCAGGGCTAGGAAAAGCACAAGAATTAAAATAGGCAAACCTCAGCCCTCTTCAAAAGTGCCAATTACCATTGAAGATTCACCCTTTGCCAAGGGGAAAGAATCTCCTTCCAAGACACCTATAACATATGAAAGGGGGACTCCTAGATCTTCCACATGGAAGGAAAAGGCAGTACTACAGGACCCAAAAATAGTCCTACAGGAGGCTCAGACAGTTCTACAAGAGACCCAAAAACTTGAGAAAAGGATAGAAGGACAACCACAAGTGAAGGAGGAAGCACAAGAGATACAAGAGCCTGACCCCAAACCTAGTTTTGCCTCCTATTACAACCTACTTGAGGGAGGAAAAATAATTCCACAAAAATTTTCAATCCCACTATTTCTTGAATTGGAGAAAGAAACAGAGAGAACACACAGGTGGATGCAAATAGCCAAATCCAAAGGGGTTTAGGATGTTGGCCATATGGAAAACAAACTTAGGGAAATGGGTAGAGAGTTTAGTGCACTTAGAGACAGGGAAGCAATTACAAGAAGCCACCTTGAAACTGAAAATGAATTGCTAAGGAGGCAAATACAAGAGAAAGAGACCCAGATGGCATGCATGGCCATCTTATCCATGGAGGCATTGCAATGTAGAACACCAACCAAACCCTATGGCCTCTATCTAAAGGACCAATGGTTACGATTCCAAATAAAGACTTTGACACAAAGAGGCACAATGCCTTTCCAAAACTATAGGCAGTTCATGGAATTGTGTGACCAAAGCACCTCATAGGATAAAGCAAAAATGGTAGAATTCTACTTACACAACATGGCCCTCACAGACATGAATGTGTGGGATCCCAATGCCAAGTTAGGGGACCTGCAATTAATGGCCATGGCCTCATGGATGAACCAGGAAGAATTGAGGGAAACAAAAATAAAAAGATTGATGATAAAGGAGCAGAATGAGTCAGTAATGATAAGAGCTAAGCCATCAGATCCTATGGCACTCACCAACACACACAACCTACTTGCCAATGACCCTCAGATTGCCCCTAGATATCTCACCAATCAGGCACAAGCCATTGCACACTTTGAGGATATGAAAAGGCTACTTGGGGATGACTGTGTGCATGCATGCATGAGGAGATGGAACACCTTACCACATAGTTTGTAGATTAGGGAATATCATTCCCCCATGAGGCTGAAGGAGGCATTGAGAAGAGTGCCACTGTACAAGCGCTCCATGCAAAGGCTGAAGGTCAACTGGATTGGCCTCAAAATGAGTCCCCCACTACTATTAGGCATGCTGGAAGGTAGAAGAGAAGAAGAAGAGGAGGAGCAGTGGAAGGACATAGACAGGATGGCAGGATTCTATGGCGAAGAAGAATAGACCACATCAGAAGCCTGCAATGCTAGGGAGGCCACCAGGGCCATAAAATATGAGGAGATTGACTAGGTTTCTCAGAGGATGAGCAACACCTTCAGTAGGGGGGTGATGATGAGCCTCATAAATGGGTAATTATATGGGCTCATTTTACCTCCTAACCTAGTCAAATCAACCATTCTCTTAGCTTATTGTATGATTTTCTAATTATATTTACGCTTATAGAGTGAGTTGAATTAGTTATTGTGCCATGTGGTATAACATGTATTTAATGCAGATTATTGATGGATTTCAAGGTCAAAGTCAAGGATCTAGTGGACAAATGGCAACAACAAATCGAAGTGGATAGAGGAGAGGACTTATAGGAGGGAATCCCCCTCATTTATTACTCCTCTCTTTGAATTCCCCTTCATTTAGCTCGAAGTACAAGCAACCGAATCATGCACTAGAAGGCAGCCAAGCAAGTGGAGGATCACTGATGATTATCTCAAGTTTTGGGATCCAAGCCTCCCTAATTTTAAGGAATTTGTTGGTAGCTTCATTTGTATAAGTAGAGAGGCCTAGGGCCTCACTAGGGTTAGATTTTTGCTTATGTAAACTTCAAGCTTATTATTTTTGTGATAGTTTCATGTAATCTTGCTATTATTTTGGAAATAAAGATGGAATCATTTTTGAGCTAGCACTGAGTTACCTCAAATGGTTAAATCTCTTGGGTTATATCCCAATCCAAGCAGCCAAGCTCCTCTTTACTTGTATTTGTATGCCTTGTTTTAGTTTGTAGACTAGTTTGCTGTTAGATGTATTTCTCTTATGGTTAAGAATAGGTTGCTTTTGATGATTTGGTAGTTTTCTTCCATTTGTGCTTTCTGTAGTAGGTTAAGTAGTGATAAAGAGAATATTCAAAATGCTAGCAACAATGTCTTGGCATCTCTTCCTCCCTCTGGGACCATGGTTTGAGGCAAAGACTCTCTTGCTACCCCAAAAACACAGATTTTCCTCATTCATAGGACTTCTAGTGTTTGCAGCTTTTTGGTAGGATAATAGTCCAGTTTTGCTTTGATTCAGATCTTATTGATCATGATCACTTCCTAATTTGCAATATTATTCTTTCATTCTTTCCTTTCTTGTAGCATTTCTCAGCATTTCCTTTCATAGATCATAGTTTAGACTATTTTGATGCAAAACTCTGTTTTTCTAGATGCACTCATTTCATTGCTTACTTGATCTTATTGGTTGATTTTCAGTTCCTTTGCAGTAGATCTCTTCTAGAAGTAGGAAAAATTATCAGCCATCACATCCTCCATCTGATCCATGCCCTACAGGTTGCCCAAACCTCATCTCAATTCTGCCTTAGTTTCCTACATTTTCCATAGAACTTCTTCCTCTCTCCTTGAGAAAACCAAATGATCTTCCTCTCTCTTGGTGATTCATGGTAGAACTTAGGTGCCCTAACACCTCATTCCAACCTTCATCCACCTTTTTCACCCACTCTGACACCCTCAAAATAGTGAAAATTGTTCTTGGCCTCCTCCTATAGACCTCCTATAGTTGCCCTGTTTTCTTCCTGTAGATTTCCTGTGTCCTCCTGTAGATTTTCCTATAGGCTTTATTTTGAAGTATTAGTGTGGGAAAAGCCTCCAGAAGGCCATCTGAGGCCTCCTAGGACCCATCCAAACCATCCTACATCCTCTCAAGTCCCAAAACCACCCTTCATTGCCACCTATTCGCTGCCATATTCACACACAATAAATTACATGCATGTCAAATTCACATAAAAATACATAAAAATCCAAAAATATGTTTTTTGATTATTTACTTCTAAAAATTTCTTAGTTAGATGTTGTTTACTTCCTTGAGTAGGTAATGGCATTCCTTCATTGTTTTCATAGTGCTTTCTACAATAGTATAATTAGTTGGTTAATTAAGGTTCATTAGGTTTGCTTCACATTTCAGTCTTTCTCCTTTCTGCAATTAGATTAGCATATGTAGAGTAATATTTATCTCCTTTCATCACATATATATCTTCTTTTGGAATCCATAGAAGTTGGCTTGATCTCCTAGTGATCTTGTGTCGGATGACCAAGTGACAACCCACAGTGAGAACTAGTACTTGTGCATACAACACCGACGCTTCCAAGTTTGTTACGAACTACAGGGTTGATAACAGTAAAGTAGGCAGCCCAAGAGTTGTAGCGTTATTGTTGCAATACTGGTGCTCACCAGCTACTAAGATGGATAATCTAGTCCCTAGTGGAGTCGCCAATTTTTTTAAGGAATATTTAGTGTTCTTGGACAAATGCCTAACCTTCTAGATCTAGTAGCGGATCTAGAAACAACAGACAAAGTAATCTTAACATTTTCTATAATCAATAGATAAAACAAGAGAGAAGAGAAACCTACTTGTCATTTTCACTAGCTCCTTGTCTCCCTTGACCGATTTTGCTTCTCCTCTCCATACTTAAGCCGCTTGGAAAGTACCTACACAATCACAAAAACAAAAACCAATCAAAGCATAATGATCTATTGCTTATAAATAACATGGAATCGAAAACATGATATACATATGAATGCATTAACATATAACACGAGCATAAGGAAAAAGTCTTGAAAACTTTATTGATAAGAGGAAATATTACAACCCATATGAGCTCGATCCAGCATCATCCTTCCAATTCAATCCTTCATCACCTCATGACAAGCAAGACACTCCAACACTATCACAATACTTGCACTCAATTCTAATTTCATATCACCAGCATCTCCTTACAGCTCAATATTTTTCAGCCCTAACCTCTTAGATGAGTGATCTATTTATAGGTGAGTGAAGGAGTTTATTCCATCAATGGTGGTGATGAATGCCTTTCTAAATTTATAAATCAGTTCCATAGAAGAAGGGATAGGGGATTGATGTTTCCTAATTCCCTTTCTCATCCAAAAGTGAACTCAAAGGTGTAGGTGGCATTTGAGAAACTTCTAGAGGCTTCCAATGGATGAGGAATATTCAAACCCTCACGGAACTTTGCTCAAATTCACTCAACGTAGGCTAAAGAGGGACCAAGTGCACTGCATAGCACCCTGACAGTGTATGGTTTGCAATGCAGTTCACGCTAATGAAGGCCTACTTGCACTAATCTTCTTAGAGGTAATTTTTGGATGTTTTCAATGATGGAACTTTTTGGGAAGTAAGGCATTCTGATTACTAACTTTTTTTGGGCATGTAACAACCGCACTAGGGGTTGATGAGCCCTAATACCATCAATCTGTAAGTTGGGGTTGATGTGCCCAAATGGATTTGTAACACTCAGGGGGGTCAAGGAAGATCTTTTGGATACCCTAAATATACTATCATGAGGGGACATCTACCAGCTACATTATGAAGATATCATGACTGTCTTTAAGAACCATTCTAAGGCAGCTAGGAAAAAGGGTAGGGGTAGTAAGACAATGGCCAACTTATCCTCTTCCAAAACTTCTATAAAAAGAAAAATTGGAAACATTTTGGAAGATTTAAAGAGTGAAATGATGCAAACCCTTGCCCTATAGATGGACACTAGGAAAGTCAAGAGAAAGCAGGAGGAAGCAGAGTGATCATTAGCCATCTTCTGCCCTAGATGCATGAGGAGGCACCCTAGGAATGAATGTCCATTAAACCTAATAGAAATCTACTCGGTCTATGAAGAAAACCACTCCATAAACAAGTTCCCTTCTCTACGTGGACTAAAAGCTGTGTATCAGGGAACTGAAGGGGTGACTAAAAAACTCTGTTACATAAATCAAAGAAAGCCTCATGGGCCTTGACAGTGCTAGCAAGGAATGCAAGGGTCATCCTATGCATATTAAAACCCTAACCAAAACACATCCATTCCCCCTTGGTGACTCCCTACTCATCCCTCCTGGTCTACACCTTCTCCCTAGTCTTTTGCACCTCAGTACCATTCCCAACCAACCAGCCAACCATTTCAGCCATATACTCCTCCACAACCTCAGTGGAATGCACCACCCTAGGGGTGGATGCCCCCATACAACAATTCTCTAGCTTTATTGCCTTCACTGCCTACTCAACCACAACTTTTACACCCTGCTCCACCTAAACAACCTCATATGCATGCCCAACCAAATTTGAACCCGAACAACAGAGAGGCATAATATCTCTATAGTGGAAAGACATCCTACCCTCCTTATGCTATGGAAATTTAGGAAATAAACTTGAGGTGTTGGAGAGTACTCCCTAACAACCAACCTCCATCTCCTCCTAGGAAGAGTGAGGAGGAAAGAGAGGAAAGTATGCCTAAATTGAATCCACCACCCTTTCCTAAAATATTAACTCATCCAATCCAGCCTACCCCATAAGAGAATGAACTTCTAGGTGAATTGAAAAATATATGTGTTAAAATTCCACTTCTCCAAGCCATTAAGGATGTGCCTATTTACAAAAAACTGATTAAATAGAAGTGTTTCAAACATCCATAGAGGTGAAAAAGAGACACCCTTACCACTAATGTCATTGGACAGTTGTTAGACTTAATGCTAGGGTAGGTAATTTTCTCAAAGTACTTAGACCTTGGAATCCCTGTAGTAAATGTGCACATCAATGGCACCATTGTCCCAAATACCTTGATTGATATTGGGGCTGCCATTAATGTAATGACCAAGGACACCATGCTCAATCTGAATCTCCAGGGTTCATTAATAAAGACCGTGACAATCTTGCAGCTTGTAAACTGATCCACAGTATCCCCTGAGGGGATTGTTGAGGATGTGATGGTCTCCATTGAATCTTGGGAGTACCCTACAGAATTCCTAGTTCTCCAACCTAAGGCCAAGTTTAATGGTTATCCTTTCATTCTTGGGAGGCCTTGGTTTGCCACTGTCGATGCCTACATCAGCTGTAGGGCTGGAAACACGACTATCAAAAATGGACATCTATCCAAGAAGTTGGTCTCGTACCCTCTTGCTCAGCCATCTTTAGAAAATGATTTACCTTTATGGCTAGAAGAGGAGGAAGAGGATGAAGTATAATCTGCCCAATTCTATACCCTAAAAATTGCCATGGGAGGAGGACAACCTGATGACGATGATTTTACTGAACACATCCTCCAAAATCAAACTCCCAACACCTTGTCTCTAGAGGAAGTAGTGAAGGAAACCAAGAGAAACCACTAGATTGATCTATTCTTAGCTGAATCAAACCTTACTCGTGTCAAGACAATAGAATTAAGCCTTGAAAGAACTCTGAAAATAAACCCGTCTCTTTCTGTACACCAAGAAGAAGAGTTATGTAAGATGCTAAGGGAGAATTTGGATGCCTTTTCCTAGAATTACAAAGAGATGAAGGGAGTGTACCCCTTGGTGTGTACTCACCACATTTATATCAAAGAAGGTTGCAAACTTGTCCAACAACCCTAAAGGAGAATGAATCCAGCTCTCAAGGATATAGTCAAAGAAGAATTGCAAAAGCTACTCATGCAGGATTAATTTACCCTTTCTCGGACAGTGAGTGGGTGTCTCCTTTGGTGCTGGTCCCAAAGAAAAATGGCATGTGGAGGATTTTTGTTGATTACAAAGAGTTCAACAAAGCAACGAAAATGGACCAGTTCCCTCTACCTTTCATTGACCAAGTGTTAGATGGCCTAGCAGGGAAAAAGTTTTTCTCTTTCTTAGATGGGTTCAACGGGTAGAATCAAATCCAAATTAGCCCAAAGGACCAGGATAAAACCACCTTCACTTGTTCTTGGGGTACTTTCTCTTATAGGGTCCTTCCTTTTGTTCTATGTAATGCCCCTGCTACTTTCCAACAGGTAGTCTTGAGTATCTTCACCAAGCTAGTCCATGATGCGGCAGAAATTTATATGGATGACTTTACACCCTATGGGTGAGATTTCTAGGAGGCTCTCTCTAACCTAGGTAAGGTGTTTAAAAAATGCATTGAAATGAAATTATCCCTTAGTCCCACAAAATGTGATTTCTTAATGACTGCAGGGACTGTTCTAGATCACTCAATATCCCAGGAAGGACTGCAGGTAGACCCAAATAAGATAGCCATCATCAAAAGGGTCCTGAATCTGCAAAATCAGAGGGATTTAAAAATATTTTTAGGTTTAGATGGATACTATAGGAGGTTTATAAAATATTTCAGCAAGTTAGCTTCTCCTTTATTTGGGTTATTGATCAAAGACTGCGAATTTTTATGGTTAGAAAGTTGTCAAGAAGCCTTGGACACCCTAAAGGACAAGTTGACTACTACACCTATTCTCCGTGGCCCAAATTTGGCTCTTCCTTTCCATATACATTTAGATGCCTCTCACAAAGCCATAGGAGTAGCTCTAGGCCAGATAGATGATAAGCTATCTTATGCCATTTACTTCATCAGTAAGAATATGTTAAAAGACGAGATGAACTACACAGACTGAAAAAGAGCTCCTAGTTGTTGTGAATTCATTGAATAAATTTAGACATTAAATTATTGGTTACCAAACATTTGTACATACTGACCATGCTTCAATTAAATACTTGATGAATAAACTTGATGTAAATGCCTAGATTATTAGATGGTTATTTTTATTGTAGCGGTTTGATTTAAATCTTATTGATAAGCCTGGCAAGGAGAATGTTGTTTCATATTTTTTATCCAGACTAACTTTTACTGTAGGGGAGGAAGAAATGGTTGATGATCAGCTACCATATGAACACTTATTCGCCATTTCAGTTCTCTCTCCATGGTTTTCTGCCATAGAAAATTACATGGTGTTTGCACAATTTCCACCAAACTTGTCGTCCAAGGAAAAGAGAAAGATCATAGGGAAGAGTGTCCCGTTCACTTGGATTGGGGGAAATCCCTTCAAGCAAGGCCCAGATCAAATTCTAAGAAGATGTGTTAGGGAGAAGAAAGTCTTTGACATCCTTATGACCTGTCGTGATGGGCCTTGTGGAGGTAGCTTTGCAGCCAAAAGAACAACATTCAAGGTACTACAAGTTGGTTATTACTGGCCCAAACTTCACCAATATGTGAGGAAGAATACTAGTGAGTGTGATCGGTGCCAAAGTACGGGGGAACCTACCCTAAGGGATGAAATGCCTCTGCAACCTCAAGTGGCTTTTGACCCTGTTATCACTGAAAATTCTAATGCCAAAATTTCTCATATATTGTCATCAAACGAGGCAGCGAATCAAGCAGCTATCAGGTGAGGTAGCAATTCAAGCAAGTACAGGAGGTACCACCAAGGGAAAGGATCTCCATAAAGAAATCTCACTTCAAGAAAGGATATGCTTCAAAGTTTTGCAGTTTCGCAGCGCGCTGCGAAACCCCTGTAGCAGCCTGTTTCAGCATAAAAAAACTCTGCTTTCTGCGTTTACTAGTAAACTTCCAGGAGGTCTCTAAAGCAACTGAAAGCCTATTTTGGGAAATGGAAAGAGGTTTTAATTCCTAACATATTGAACTAACAAAACCTCCTTCAGTTTCCTCAAATACGTTACGAGCTGAGAGAAATTAATGACCAAAGTTGCACTACGAAACTGCTGTAGGTGCAGTTTTTCATCTTCTGTTTTACACCTCTTTTTCAAAGACAGATTCTGGGCAGCTGGAGTAGTGTTTTAAAAACCCAAGAGAGGTTTTTGTCAAGCACGGATTGGTTTACAAAAACCTCCTTTAGTTTTTCCAAATACGTTTTCTGTGAGAAGTTATAAGCTCTGTCCCAAGACCTTTTTTTCATCCAGAACATAAGTTTATATTTCATGTCATCTTCACTTACCATTATATCAGCAATAAGCAACATGAAGATTATTAAGTTACAGGCCTAGCATGAATGGTTTCATAGGAAAGTATATCAATACGACTCATCCTGAAGGTCTGACAATACCGAAACATATATTGTTATTTGCTGAAGGATATCACAGATGTGCTTTTCTCACTGCTAAATATAAACAGTCCAGAAAGTATTTTAGTCCTCAATTCAAAAAGGTTAATGTCAGTTCCCTTCGGTCTGAGTTCGAGAAGCTTTCCAAGGACTATGATCTTGATTTCACTCGGCTCAGTAATGAAGAGCTTTGGTCAGCCTATTATTGAGAAGCTTTTGAACACAGAAAGAGATTTCATTGATAACTCATGATTCTGTTGGCTCGGGTGGGCTTAAAAATGAAAATACCCTGAATGTGGAGCTAGATATAGGCTCATTTATCAGTCTTGAAGATGGTTCACTTTCGTGCAGTCAGGCTTCCAGCTCCAGCCAGATTGTAACTGTTGATACATTGGAAGATTTTGTTATTGAGGATTTTTTTCAACTATCTAAAGGAGAAAACTGGTTTGCTAAAGTAAATGGTGGTTGTGTTAAACATCCTGGATCAAAAGCTTTCGATTTGAACAGCAGATCACTTCCAGATTTTGAGCTTGGATTAAAAAGAGACATAATTGCAATTGCTTTGGCAAATCTAAAAAGGCAAGCTGTTTAAACAGTTTCGTAGCGCGCTACGAAACTGCGAAACTACTGTAGGTGCTGTTTTTAATACAGGCAAACGGTTCGATGGGATAATCAGAAATTTTCAAAGGAAGCATCTGAGGGACATTTAGGAGACCAAATGAAGATAGCATAGCCATTCAAATGATGACAGGTGTGCCTCTTTTGTAAAGTGAAGTGTTTTTGTCTCAAGTTAAAGTTTTCATCATAAAGGCACTTTATGTTCAGTTATTAGGGTTTGGAAGGAGGTGCATACGAGGAGTATTGTTTTGGCTTGCACACCTGTTCATCAACTAAGCCTCCAGCGCATCTGGTATCATGATGGTGCTCTTCATTTTTGGGGTGTTAAAGAGTTGGAAACATGCTGCTACATTTTCGAAGAGTGGTGGAAGACAAGGACCGGAAAAGCAGGGGTTTTATCTGAATACTATTGAACCATTGATGCATCCAGTATCCAGAACCAGCATGAAGCATTAACTGCTCATTTCAGCCATCTCTTCCAAACGGAAAGGAAGCCATGTGTCAAAGCTGCAAGGAGGAATCTTCTACGAAGAAGATATAATTAAAGTTATAATTAAATTAGAACCTTTTAGAACTTCAGTTAGTGCTGACTGTATTTAATAGGTTAGTTCAATAGCGGATAGGAGTAATTAATGGCAATCATCGAGCTCCCCTCATGCTGGAGGTGGAAGCTCTAAGTAGTTAGAAGTATGTGTCTATATAGAGGAGAATGATCTAGGTAATTGGGGTTGGATGTTTTTGGAGAAGACTGTTTTGGTTTATGTATAGCAGATTTCAGTAATGCAAATGACTGTTGTTTCTTCTCAGGATTCACAATAGATCTTATTGTTCAAATGTATGATGGTTTATTCTCTTTAATGTTCTTTTACAGTTTGGTTAATGCATAATCACTCAGAACTCATCAATCATGCTCTAACTTCCTGTATGCCTAGGCAAACTGTGTTTCATGTAAGTTATGTTTGAACATTAGATGTAAAGTGCCCTGATTTCTATGAAAGGATAGTGTTATTGTTTACTGAGATATTAGTGACTCCATAAGCCCAATGGGAAGCAATTCTGTCCAGCCAATACATTTTTCATGTGTCTTGTAAGAGTTAGCCATCTTGTTCAATATCAATAACCTATGAGAGAGCCCTCTCAGACTAAGGAGGCTAAGCCTTAGTTAAAAGCTTGGTTTGAAACAGTTACACAGAGTCTTGCTGATTGGCAGCCTTCAATACCTGATTTTGTGATAACAGAACCCTTTGATAAGTGGGGCATGGATTTCATTGGGCTGTTGACCCTCCATCCAGACAGAAGTAGTACATCATTGTGTGCACTGACTATTTAACCAAGTGAGTTGAAGATAAGGTTATCAAAGAAGAAACAAAAGAAAATGTGGTTGAATTATTAAGGGAAAATGTGTTTTATAAGTTTGGGTACCCTAGAGAAATGGTCACTTATCAAGGCATTCAATTTACATCTCACATGATTGAGAATTTTTTAATCCAGCACAAGATCAAGCACAAAACATACACTCCTTACCACCAACAGGCTAATGGGCAAGTGGAGGTAACCAATATAGCACTGGAAGGCATTCTGACCAAAGTGATTAGCAGTAATAGAAAGGATTGGGTAGATAGATTAGTTGAGGCCACATGGGCCTACAATACAACATAGAAGACGACCACTGGGTTCACTCCTTATGAGTTGGTCTATGGGAAGAAAGCCCTGTTGTCCATTGAATTTGAATACAACACCTTAAGAATGGTAGCACAACTAGATCTAGATCTCACTAGGGCAAAACAAGAAATATTTCTCCAACTAAATGGGTTAGATGAATTTAGGATGCAGGCCCTGCTACACACAGAGGTGACTCAAGCTCAAAGGAAAATTTGGCATGACAAGAATATAAGGGACAAACAGTTTCAAGAAGATGACTGGGCTTTGTTGTATGATTCCTGGTACAATGGTTTTAAAGGTAAGTTAAGGACTAGATGGTTAGGGCCTTATCTCACAAAAAGAATTCATGATAATGGTGTTGTACATATTAGAACCTTTAATGCAGAGGCTATCCCTTTACTTGTCAATGAGTATAGATTAAAGATCTAAAAGAAGCCCTTATCAAAGGAATATTTCATCAATGGCATCAACAAGACAGTGATGATGGTGGAGCAAGTCCAAGCTTCCACCCCACCAAGTCTCTGGAAAAAAAAAGAGAGAAAAAGAAAAAAAGAGAAAAGTAAAATAAAAAATAAAGAGACTCAGGTGAAAACCTTCATGAGGCACCTGTGTCCCATTGTTGGGTTGAAAACCTCTTGAGGTGTCCCAAGGGTGTTTTAAAAAAAGAGAGAATAAAATAAAAATATATCTGGGTGAAAACCTTTTTTGAGGCACCCAGGGCAGAAAACTAGGATGAAAACCTCCTTGGAGTCAGATTAGTTATTTTACAAAAAAATAAGGATAGAAAAAATTGGAAATTTTGTTTTGTAGGTCAGCAAGAGGAGGATGAGCACAACATGAGAGGGACAAAAGGACCTACAAGAGCCATGTTTCAATCCATCCATCTCATATCTTTCATTATTCACCAATTCTTCCACTCATGAACCCCTCCAGCTCATCTACACAAGCTCTGTGTTTTCTATAGGATTCACTATAATCCTATAGGATTCCTTGTAAACCTATAGGAGTTTCTATAGGAATTAACGTGGCCATGAAAATCCAAAGAAAGGTAGTTTGAGAGCAAGGGGATGAAAAACCTATGTTTGGATTAAAAAAGAAACCATTCACTCCACCACATCCTAGACATTCCTTTCATCACCATGTCACTCCTACATCCATCGAAGAAATCAATTCAAAAAAATACAGATTACAAAAGGAAAAAAAAAAAAACAGAAGAGAGAGTGAAGAAGGAAAGAGGAACAACACCTAGAGAAAAAATATCTCACCTAGCATTCCATACCACCATTCTCCACTCATGTAAACATCCCTCATGCTTCAGAGTTGAGAAAAAGTATAAAAGTTTAGGGGAGAGGTAGCTACAGGACATCCTATAGATTTCTTGTAGGAAATCATGTAGCATCCTATCTCACAAAGGAAACCTCACAGTTTGCAGCCATCTTCAGGATCAGGATTCCAAGGATAAGAAAGCTCCTCCAGAGCTCAATGGTAACAACAAGATCACTGACATCACTCTCTAGAACCTGCACATCAAAAGAAACAAGCATCAAAAGAGGGAAATACATAGAATAATATACAACAAAAACACATCAAAGAAGCATCACTCTCCAACATGCATCATCAACACATCTTACCCACAGGTATGTCATCTTACTCATGCTCCCTCGTTAGTATGATATGATCAAAACTATAGGATTATGTGAGAGTTGATTTTATAAGTAAATGTGGCCAGTTAACTTGGCCACCTTTGGCCAATTGACGAGAAGAAAATAGTTAGACCACTCCACACGTGGAAAAAGTCAAATTAGAAGAAAAAGGGAATAAAGCCAAAAATGGTTAAGTTATGGAGGAAAGGAGTGGGAGATGATTATGAGGTGAGGTGTAATGGTGGATTGATAGTGGGACCAATGGTCCAAAAGGAAGTGCTCATACATAGACAACCAACACACCACCCCACACAATTAGCCATATGTGGAAATAAAACATTGATTCCCATACAAAGAGAGCATTAGCAATTTTTAGAATTCATTGAACGAAGAGGTTGCTCTCAGCCTTCCTAAAGCAGCACCTACAGGAGGTAGTCGACATTTACAACACAATAGACCTATAGGAAGTGGAGGCCATCCTATAGGAAGCTCTTTCAAACCTACAGGGAACACAAAAAGGGACCAAGAAGGTATCCCTCAACAAGAAACAAAGAAATAAGACCAAGAACTGAGAGAACCTAGTCCACAACCAAACCTCAACTCCTACTATAGGTTCATTGAAGGAGGTAGGGTAATCCCATAGAATTTTTCCATTCCCCTATTTTTTGAACTTGAAAAATAGAGGGACAAGACACATAGGTGGATGCAAATTGAAAAATCAAAAGGGGTGGAGGATGTAGGCCACATGGAGGAGAAATTGAAGGAGATGGGTAGAGAACTGAGCAACATAAGGGACAAATAAGCAATGATGAAATCTCATTTAGAAGCAGAGAATGCATGGCTAAGGATAAAACTACAATAAAGGAAATCTAGCTGTCAACTATGGCCAGTTTGTCCTTGGAGGCAATCCAATGCAGGATGCCAACCAAGTCTTATGCCTTGCATCTCAAAGAACAATGGCTACAATTCAAAATCAAGGCTTTGGCACAAAGAGGAACTATGCTTTTCCAGGAATGTAGACAATTCATTGATATTTGTGATCAAAGCACCTTGGAAGATAGAGAAAAAATATCTGAGTTTTACCTACACAGCCTGGCCTTGACAAATTTGAATGTGTGGGACCCAAATTCAAAACTAGGAGACTTTCAATTGATGGCCTTAGCATCATGGATGAATCATGAGGAGGCAAGAGATACATAGATTAAAAAAAGGTGATGGAAAAAGAAGAGACAAAACCCCTTATGACTAGATCTAAGCAATCTAACCTAATGGATGTCATCAGCACCCACAACCTCATTGCAAATGATCCCAAGCTTGCACCTAAGTATCTTGCAACACAAGAACGAGCAATAACACACTTTGAAGACATGGTTAGATCACTAGGAGATGACAGCATGCAATCTTGCCAAAGGAGATGGAACACCTTAGATTACAGTCTAAAAATCATATAATACCATTCTCCTGACAAAATGAGAGAGGCACTAAATAGAACCCCCATGTATAAGAAGGCTCTCCAAAGACTCAAAAGTCAATTGGATTGGCTTGAGGCTCAGTGCACCATTGCTTTTAGGAATGTTGGAAGGAATGAAAGAAGAAGAAGAAAGAAAGAAGTGGGTTGAGATAGAGAGGAGGGCATAATTTTCTTTACATGAAGAGGAGACTACAGTAGAAGCATGGGATGTCAAGGAAGCCACCAGAGCAATGAAGGACATGGTCATAGATTAAGTTTCTCAGAGGATGAGAAACACTTTTAGTATGGGTGTGTTGATGAGGTTCATCATTGGGTAAATCTATGGACCTTAATACACCTCCAAGATTACTAAAGTCAACTCTTATCATAATTCATTACATGCTTTAATTATATTTTGCTTAATGAGATGCGTAAAAGTAAGATTTTATTTCTAGTGGTCTAATATGCATTGATTGCTGGTTTTTGGGAGAAAAGTATGGAAGTTATGGCTAATTAAGGTGTAGGAACTTGAATGAGACAAGAAGGAGAGATTAGACGAGATGGATCTTCCTCATTAAATCCTCACTCATTCGAATATCCTCCAATCAAATCACACTAGCTCGAAGTTGTAGGCAGTCAAGTCATGAAGATCATTAGCAGCCGAACCAATGATACTTAAAGAACTAGTTCATCTTAAGATTGGGAGCCAAGCCTCCCTAGATTTAAGGAAGTTGTTGGAAAATTCAGTTGTATATACAAGGAGGCCTAGAACCTCATTAGGATTCAGATTTTTTATGCAAGATAACTAAGCACTTTCGAGTTGAAGGATTGTGGAAAACCACTGTTATGTATTTTTTGATATGTTAATGAAAATGAGTATTTCCTTGATCCAACACTAATTTGACCTGGAGGGATGAATCTCTTGGGTTAGAGCCCAACCCTAATAGCAGAGGTTCCTCTTACTGTACTTGTATGCTTAGGTTATTTCATAGATTACTTGTTGAATTAATTTTGACATTGTTTCCTTGCAAGTATTAGTGAATTTGATTAGTTTACTTCCATTTGTACATAGTTTTAGCAGTATCTTTAGAGAGATAAAGGAATACCAAAAAGGTTGATAACAGGTTGTTCTTGCCTCACTCCTCCCTTTAGGGACCATGGTTTGCAGGAAAAACTCCCATTCAGCCCCAAAAGGACAGAATTATGATTTCTTATGAAATTTATGGTTTTTTGCTAATTAGGCTAACATCTTTTAGTATTCAAGGATAGGTTGCAGTTTCTATTTCTGATATCCCCATCTTGGTATTAGATTTCATGGTGTTTCACAATAGGCTTCAAGTATTTCCATGCATGAACTAGGCAAATGAATGATAAAATTTGGTTTTCTTATGTTGATAGAGATCTTTCTTGTTTGACATGATTTATGGGTAAATTCCAGTGATGAGTGTATTGCAGGAGTTTCAAGAGTGCAGGAAGAATCTCATGTCAGAAGCACCTGCCTAAATAATCGTCAAAATACACTAAGTCCATAAACTGAGTTATCATTACATAATACCAACTCGCCATGCTTGTTGAGCAAATCCAACCATCCTACAAACTTTGGTTTGAGTTCTAAGGAAGTCCTAGTCACTTCCTTGCCTTATTCCTTCCATCACTGACCTTCCCTAAGCCCTATACCACTATCTAAATCACTCTTTTTTCTTTCAGCCTGATCCTGTAGGAATATAGGGGATCATGTAGGACATTAGAACATCCTGTAGACATCCTATAGGATGACCTGTAATGGCTTGCTTTGATGCTGATTTGTAAAAAACACATCAAGAAAGATAGGAGAAGACCCCTTCTTGCTTATCAAGCCATCTAACCCTTCAAAACCACATCTCTCCACACCTAATCCACTTTCCATACAGTCAAGAAGAATTAGCATTCATGTTTTCACAAAAAGCAAAAAAAAGAAAAGGTTGATGTGTTCATTCATAAACATAGCAATAAAGTGTTTGATTAGATAAGATTGCATGCTTAGGATAGTTAGGGTTCCAAATGTGTTAGTTTAGAATTATTCTGAAGAAAGATCACTTAACAAGATGAGTGGTGCATTTTAAGAATTTATTTCATTCTTTCATTACTACAGTAGATAATATTTCAATTCTCTCAATTAGGGAAAAATTCCCCTTTCTCCATTGGTAATCAAACTTCTTCTAAATCAATAGAAGGCTAGTTTGAGAAACCCTAGTAGTCTATCACCAGTTCAATAGTGATAAAGAGTGGATCCATTGCATCTATTGTGTATACAACACTGTTACCTCCAAGTTTGTACAAACTCCGAGTTGATAAAGTAAAGTTGGTAACCCCAGGAGTTGCAACATTCTTGCTGCAATACTAGTGCTCATCACTCAGATACCCATAACCTTATAAAGAAAACTACTTGTATTGATGTTATGGTAGTCCAAGGACCCTTGGATATAAATTTTCTCCTTGGTTGAGACTATGTCTATGCCATGAAAGCCTTCGTGTCCACACTCTTTCGAGTGGTTTATTTCCCTTGTAATTGAAACATTCTAGCTATTGACCATATTTCATTCATTGGTCTTGAATTGACTTCCAACCATTCAACCTACCTGAATGCTCTCTATATGTAAGTGGTATCCCCCATGCCATAGGCTAATTATGTAGCATATTTTCCCATGCCTTCAAATACCGATGAAAAAGAGCCTCTCACTATATGCTTGACTTCTTTTGACCTAGGTCTGTTAGCTGATTTGGTGAACCCTTTAATGGGGACATTAGATCATGATATTCCTACCCCTATTGACTCCCTTGACATGTATTCCTTCTAAATAATTATTCTTCTGTCTAACGAAGAACTCTTATAATCCATGATCAAGGCCTTGACATGTATTTCATCTAGATATTTTTCCTCTTGGAAGCCATATCGAGGTAACAAACTTATAAGCATAGTTATCTTCAATTTCAATCTCATGTAAAAATGAAACCAACCTCCAATAATTTTTACTTTTTGTTTCATGCTCACATAAAAATGAAACTAACCTATGGGTATAGTTCTTTTTTTGTGTCAATATCATTTAAAAGTGAAATAGATCATTATTAGCATAGTCCCTTTCCTATGTAAATCTTTTTAAAAAGTGAAACAAATCTCCCTCCAATAAATTCTAGAGGACGTGTGCCTCTAGTCATCATGCTAGAAGTAGCCATTAGCCTCTACAGGTCATGCTAATGGCAAAGTATCAAACATGAGCTTAGTCTTTTTTCCTTCTCATGTTCATAAATACATGAAAACAAGTTAACAAGCTTCCTTCTGGTATTATTTTCATGCTCAATAAATAATGAAAATCCTGAGCTCCTTTTGCTATGAAAATTGTGGGTCCATTTTGGTCTTCTTTTTGTAAATTGTTAAACTCATGAAAACCTCGAGATACTTTTGCACTCTTTTCATGCTTGTAAAACCTCTGTTAAAATGTGTAGTTCTTTCAATATTTTATTAGTTAAATTGAATGTCCACAAGTGATCTCTTTTCCATTCTCAATCTTGTATAACCATGAGAAGGGCATGAGCATACTTTTATCCCTTTTCAGACTAAATAAATTTATGAAAAATATATTCACTAGAGTTTTCTTTTTCAAATTTTTAAACTATCTAAATATAAAAAAATAATTGAGCTTGTTGAAATTTTACTTCGAAAGAGCTTAATGAGTTATCTTTTATCCTATTTTCAAATTCATTAAATCTGAATGAAAAAGGTCATCTTGGATTTTTCTTTTAATTTCTATTTCAAACTCTCTAAAATACATCAATTTATTCCTACATTGGACTCATAAAACTTAAACAACAAATGACCCATGTATAACTCGTTAAAAATTCTCTAAAGGACTCATATGAAGGATGAGTTGATACTCTGAGAAAATGTTATCCTCCTCATGCTCTCTTAAAACTAAAGAGGTGATTGCTAGAATGGTGGATTAAATTTGGGAAGGGAATATACATATATACTATGTATGGTAGCAAGTCACTCTTAAACATGAAATCCTTTCACTCCTTATGCCAAGGTTGGGAAATTTACTTATCTCTTATTGATCATACCCCTTTGAGAATTATTACACTTTGGTCTGTGATCCACATTTTAAGTTAGTGTTTCCAAGATAATTTTCATGCCGTCAATATGTTTAAGAGAAGTTCATCCCGATTTAGCCAGTTTTCATAGTTCCTAAGACTTCTATCATGTCATACATCCCTGAGTCAATCCTAAATTACTCTATTCTCTATTCTACTTCACATATTTATACCTTTTTCATTTCATTGATGGGGGATACATCAAAGTCCTCTTGCGACAAATCACTTCCTATCGACTTCAACACATTATCTCGAAAGTTAATTTAAAAACCATTCAATACCTTGGAGCTTACATGCCTTAATGGTAAGTTTCCCTACCTTCAAAAAAGGTTTACATAATTGACCTTTGATCAAATAAATCTATGAGTGTTCAACTTTAGATAATTTATTCACACTCAACAGAATGTATTCCAGTACCTTAAGGGCCATTGTCATTATTGGTGGTTTCCTTCATGTCAATTAATAGTGTCCATCATTGAATGACAATCATACAATTTCTACCATGTTCGACTTCAACACATTTATTCACGTGCTTAGAATCATAATATGACATGATATAGATGAAGACCCTGGATCTTGTCTGTTGCATCTAGATTGTGATGGATACTTTTGAGTATTTATGATTGCTACATAGATCCACAGTGTGTGTCTACTGGCTATTTTCATATTGAGTCATGTAAGCATGGATCAATGATGTATGTTTGGTAGTCATGAACTTCCTCATTTGACATGGATCTTTGCATGTCCATGTCTACTCTTTGAGTCACTTGTATTCTAAGTATGGGAATGCCTACCTCAAAGATGATATTATTATAAAGTAACTCCTTGACTGTTGTTGGTAGGTTTCCAACCAGTCTATTCCTTGTTTCAATTATTTTTCATGATAAAATACTCTGATTATCATAATTTTGTCACAATAATGCAATTGATTTCATACCCCCATCCTTTGTCATCCAAAGTATTATTTCCATTAATACCTTGAAAATATGGAAGAAAAAAATTAATGTAGAAGATAAGAATCTTGTGCAAATACCTTTAAAAAACCTAATTCAAAGGATGTCACAGGTTTCCCATTGACAACCTATGACATTGCTTATTGTCGTAGTTTGAATACATGATAGATAGTGACACTGTCATAGGTTTCTCATTAATAGGGTGCAACACTATTTTAATGAAGGTAAAAATAAAAAGTATGAGAAGCTTCAAGAAAAGAAGCCTCGTGGATGGAATCTATTCTAAGAGGTTTGGATATGGCTCACTGTGGAAATATGGCAACAAGAATATTCCAATTTAATTTGTCCTTGAATTAAATTGTGAATTAAAATCAAATTTAGTCTTAACAGCTACTTGAAAATAATTAATCAATTTATTTTAAATTAACTAGTTGGAGGAATTCAAGTTAGAAGTCCTTTTGAAGTCATGCAAGAGTTATCCCTTAAATTAAGGAGATAAGATTGAGTTATATTCGAGTTGTAATTAGTTAACTCAGTTTACTAAGTTAAGTCCAGTTAAATTAGTTCCAAACTGTTTTAGGAACTAATAGAGAGTTAACAATTATTTGACACATTAATGCACTCAACTAGTGCTACTCCAGTTAACTGAAGATTTCCTCATCAGAAACTCATGCATGTCTATTCTAAGAAAATCCCAGTTGAGATTAATGTTTAAGGATAGTGTATTATCAGTTGCATTTGTTTTCTCATGGAGAAAACTCATGCATACAGTGAAGGGTTCATCCTTGAGGATTGTGCAGTTTTGAAGAAACAACGCAAGGAAATAAGAGCTTGGAGGGTAGAGAGGAAGGCTAAAGAGAAGCCAAGATTGCCTATGAGCATCTGTGAGGATTGCATTGAGATCTGGCTAGCTATGAGAGCTAAGGCTTTGTATAATTTCTATGTATTTTCACCATGTATGATAATACAATAGTGTGGGGTTTTTATATGAGACTTTCTGCAAATTATTTTCATGTGTATTGTGCCATTGATTCTTCTTCTTCTGTTTATATTGTTCAGCTCGATCTTTAAGCTTCTGCAAATTGATAGTAGAAGTAGGTTATAGTATTTTGCTTTGATTTATATTGCTTTATCGGGTTAGCCTATCACATATTTTCTACATGGTATTAGAGCTGTGAATAGTATACTGAGAAGAGAATTTGAAGTATGAAGCTCAGGGTTGCAGGTGAAAATCGAATTCATATCATACTTCAAGGTTGGCTAATGGCGTTCTATGGCTTGAGACTCGAGTATGCCTTGGAAGGTAGCTTGAATTACATAGCATGGAAAGATAGAATGGAGGCTGTATTAGAAGACAATGGCTTGAAGGAATTCATTGATCAAGAAATCCCAAAGACAGCTTCAACTAATGCACAAGAGTTGGATGAGTGGAAGAATTGTGTGGCGAAGGTGAGACGGATCATCCTTGAGGGAGTTCGAGACCATATTGTCTCGATTCTCCATGGGAAGGATACTCCATTTTCAATGTGGAAGACGTTGAAGGACCTCTACCAAAATAGTAGCAACCAGAGGAAATTGGCACTCAAGAATAAGCTTCGAAGAATCAAGATGGAGAAGGGTGATACTATTTCCACATATTTGAACAAGCTCACCACCTGTAGAGATGAGCTTGGCAGTGTGGGAATAACTACTGCCAATGATGATATGGTGATCCTCGCTCTCCTTGGCCTTCCAAAGAGTTGGAATAGATACCAGGACTTTGTGAATGCAAGGGAGTAACTGTTGTATTGGGAATCACTGTGGTTGGATCTTATGCAGGAGGAGATCAGGAGGAGTACACAAGATGGTTCTTCATCCAAGAATGATGATGAAGAAAATATGGCCTTAGCAAGTAAGACAAGGAAAGGGAAGGGGAAGGCTTCCCATTTCAAATTGAATTCTTCTCATGGAGGGAAGAAGGGTGACATGTCTAAAGTAAGATGCTTTAATTATCACAATATGGGACATTATGCGACTAATTTCCCATCGAAGAAGTCCAAGAAGGGATCCTTGGAAGGAACGGAAGGTGAGCCATTAGCCTCTCAGTTCAAAATGGACTTTACCCTCATTGCATGCATGGTGTCATCAATAATGGGTTGTGTCTGGTATCTTGATAGTGGAGCCTCATTCCACATGAATGGTGATACAAATTTATTCAGTGACTTGGAGGAGAAATACCTCAAGATGCGCATAAAGATGGGTGACGATGGAATGTATAGTGTTTCAAGAGTGGGCATGGTTGCTTTTCAGAGGGAGCATGGAGCTCCTCTCACCTTGACAGATGTGATGTATGTGCCTACACTGAAGAAGAACTTGGTATCAGTCATGATGTTGGAGGACAAAGGCTACAGTGTTGTCTTCAGTAAAGGAAAGGTGTTCCTAAGACACATAGCCATGGGTGAGACCAAGAGGATAGGGATTTGGGTGAGGAATATCTATAAAATAGAGGTAGATGATTGTGCAACATTGAGTACAAAAGTAGAATTGGTGCAAAGCCAAGAGATTTGCAAGTTGTGGCACAGGTGGCTGGGCCATTTGCATCATGGGGCTTTGAAGATAATGCAATAGATATCTAGAGGACTTCCCAAAGGTAAACTTGAGCAAGTTGACACATGACAAGGTTGTACCTTGGGAAAGTACACCAAGTCTTCCTTTCATGATGGAGACAATCGAGTAAAGGTTATCTTAGAGCGAGTTCATACTGATTTGTGTGGACCATTCTCAATGACATCCATAACAAAGAAAAGATATTATGTGATTTTCATTAATGACTATTCTCGTAAATGCTAGATTTATTTCATGTAGAAGAAGGACCAAACTTTCACAAAGTTTTGTGAGTTCGAAGCTTTGGTTGAGAAAGAGTCAGGGAAGAAGATCAAGGCCTTGAGAAGCAACAACGATGGAGAATATGTCTCTCAAGAGTTTAAGGGCTTCTATGCAGTGGAAGGAATTAAATGAGAGTTGATGAAATCTCATAACCCACAACAAAATGGGGTGGCTAAGAGGAAGAATAGAACTATTGTAGGGGCATCATGGGAAATGTTGCATGATTGAGGCCTACCACTTCACTTGTGGGTTGAGGCATGCAACACAAGGATCTATTTGCAGAATAGAAGCCCGCATCGCATACTTGGGATGAAGACACCAGAGGAAGCTTTCTCTGATAAGAGACCAGATTTGGGTCACTTCAGGATCTTTGGCTCATCATTATAATGCCATGTGACAAAGGATGCATGGAATAAGCTTGAGATGAAAACAAAGTTGGGGATATTTTTGGGATACAGTGATACACCTCACAACTATTGGGTGTACTTGCCTACCAATCAGAGGACAGTGGTTTCTAGAGATCTCAAGTTTGATGAGCAGAAGGCCATGCGAGTTTCCCTTGAGAGGGAGCTCCAACTGCAGAATATGGAGGAACTATTGGTTCCTAAGGAGGAGAAGCCTTAGACTGATGTGGAGTAGCCACATGCAGAGGTTCCAGGAGTGGAGACATCCACTCAAGCAAATTCTTCCAGAGATGGATGGAAGCGCACAAGAGAAGCTAACAGATTGTTGGAGGATGTGAGAGAGAATGTGGGAGCACCATCTTCTCAGTGCAGACAAAGGAGGTCACTTGAGAGGTACACTAGATACATGGACCTTGCTGTGGAATGTGTTGATACCGAGCCATCTTCCTTTGGGGAATCAATGCAATAGCTAATTTGGGTTGATGCTATGGTGGAGGAGTATGACTCCATAGTTCGTAACAATGTTTGGGACGTGGTTCCGAGACCGGAGAACAAGTCAGTTGTGAGTTCCTATTGGATTTACAAGGTAATGTAAGAAGTTGATCGTAGTGTGGAGAAGCATAAGGCAAGATTTGTTGCCCGTGACTTTTCACAAGTCGAGGGGATTGACTATGATGAGACTTTTGCTCTTATCGCAAGGTACTCATCTATTAGATCTATGTTGGCACTATCAGCATAGATGGGTTGGAAGATCCATCAGAGGGATGTGAAGACTACATTCCTCAATTACCAGATTGAGGAAGAGGTGTACATAGAGCAGCCGGAAGGTTTTGAGACCTTCGATCATGAGTCGCATGTGTGCCAACTCAAGAGATCATTATATGGGCTGAAGCAAGCACCTCGTGCTTGGTACACTAGGATAGACAACTACTTCACTGGGTTGGGCTTCACAAAGAGTGAAGCTGACGTGAACCTGTACCACATCGTGGTGAAAGGTAAGATGCTGATCATTGTACTTTATGTTGATGATCTCAGATTGACTGGTGATGATTAGTTGATTGTGTCTTACAAGGAGGACCTTGCAAGAGAGCTTGAGATGAAAGACATGGGTCTCATGCATTACTTCCTTAGCATGGAAGTATGGTAGAAGGATGGGGAGTTTTTTTGTGTCTCAGGGCAAGTATGCCAACAAGATACTCAGGAGATTCCACATGGAGAAGTGCAAGCCCATGCAGACTCCTCTAGCTGGTAATTGGAGGAAGTAGGTTTCTACTTCAAGAGAAGTGGTAGAGGCTATTGTGTATAGGCAACTTGTGGGTTCAGTGATGTACTTAATGAACACACAACCAGATTTGTGCTATGCAGTGAGCTCCCTGAGTCAAGCGATGGTTTAGCCTACCAAGATGTTTTGGAAGGTGGCAATGCATGTATTGAGATACCTCAGAGGCACATCTCAGTATGGATTATGGTATAGATGGATAGAGGGAGTGAAGCTACAGGGCTTCACTGATGCAGATTGGGTAGGGAGTCCATCAGATTGGAAGAGCACATCAGGAGGGATTTTCGACCTTGGGTTAGCAACAATTTCTTGGTACAGTAGGAAACAGAGGTCAGTTGCACTCAGCTCGGCAGAGGCAAAATACATGGCTACAAGTCAGGAAACATGTGAGGTCATCTGGATGTGGAAAATCATAGTTAGTTTATTTGATCAGAGGATGGATCCAACTGTGATCTATTGTGATAATCAAATTTGTATCAAACTCTCTGAGAATTGAGTATTTCATGACAGGTCCAAGCACATCAACATCTGGTATCATCATCTCAAAGAATGTGTAGTGAGGAGGATCATGTTGCTGCAGTATATTTCGACAAAGGATCAAGATGCCGACATTTTGATAGAGGCATTGTCAAAGTGTAAATTCGAGTTCCATAGAGATAGTATCGGGGTAGCAGATAACCCCTTTCTTGTTGAGAGGGAGTGTGGAAATATGGCAACAAGAATATTCCAATTTAATCTGTCCTTGAATTAAATTGCGAATTAAAATCAAATTTAGTCTTAACAGCTACATGGAAATAATTAATTAATTTATTTTAAATTAATTATTTGGAGAAATTAAAGTTAGAAGTCTTTCTAAAATCATGCAAGAGTTATCCCTTAAATTAAGGAGATGAGACTAAGTTATATTTGAGTTGTAATTAGTTAACTCAGTTTATTGAGTTAATTGCAATTAAATTAGTTCCAAAATGTTTGAGGAACTAATAGTGAGTTGACAGTCAGTTGATGCATTAATGCACTCAACTAGTGCTACTCCAGTTAACTGAAGATTCCCTCATCAGAAACTCATGCATGTATATTCTAAGAAAAGCCCAGTTGATATTAATGTTCAAGGACAGTGTACTATCAGTTGCATGTGTTTTTTCATGGAGAAAACTCATGCATGCAGTCAAGGATTCATCCTTGAGGATTGCACAGTTTTGAAGGCTTGTTTTTCCACGTGGTAATAAGCTAATCATCCACAAGGAACAACACAAGGAAATAGGAGCCTAGAGGGTAGAGAGGAAGGCTGGAGAGAAGCCAAGATTTCCTATGAGCATTTGTGAGGATTGTTATGAGAGTTGGCCAGCTGTGAGAGCCAAGGCTTTGTATAATTCCTATGTATTTCCACCATGTATGATAATACAATAGTGTGGGGTTCTTATCTAAGACTTTCCCCAAATGATTTTCATGTTTGTTATTCCATCGATTCTTCTTCTTCTGGTTATATTGTTAAGCTCTATATTTAAGCTTTTGCAAATTGATAGTAGAAGTAGGTTATAGTATTCTGCTTTGATTTATATTGCTTTATTAGGTTAACCTATCACAGACTTTTGACATTCACATCCATAACTTATTGGACCTCAAGCTCCATTTCTTATCCTCCTCCTATCCCTTCGAAAGCCTATATGTACAACCATCTCTTGTTGAGATGGCTAGTTAGTAAAACTCAAAAACATTTTCGCTTTGGTGAAACTCTACTGAAATATTAGACCTCTTATCTCAACAATTTTGAAGGAAAGGCATTTAAATGAAGTAAAACTGGAAGGGGACCTACAACATTAAGGTGGATTTAGGTTATAACCTCTTATTTCTATATTAATATAGTGATATGTTCCTTTCCCACAAATTATTCTCTATATATTTTAGCAACCTTTGTTATACAATTCATTTATCATGTATATAATATTCATCAAATCATTTTTTGGATTATATGTGCTTTGATGGTTTGTTTGTTTGTGTTGTCTATAGGTCCTTGCTTTGGGAGCATTGAGGGAAAATTTGGGAGCTAAAACATTTCAAAGAATCAATGAGAACAAAATTTGATAAAAGGTATGAGTTCATTCCACTCTTGTTTTCATTGATGATTTGATTGTATTGAAATTACAGAAAGCTACATGTTGCTATTTTCTTTATTCTAGATCTGGGTACCAAATCTAGGGAGATCACTCTTGTTCGCAAGAGGGATTTGTACTGAAACAATCTAGGTATACCAACATATAAATTCAAAAGTCTTGAATTATTATGATATTCATAACAATACATTATATTATATGATCATAGTTTATGTTTTAAGTTTTATACCCGTCAATTATCTAGAATACAAACAATATAATTTTGATTTATTTTTTTTCCAAAACATAATATGAAATTTTTTAAAAGTGATAAAAATATTTGACAAAATTCCATTAAATAAATTTTGGAACTTGTAAGTTTATTTAGAATCCTTATTTTTTGTGTTGTAAGACTTATCTTCTAGCTATCGCTAGAATCTTCCATTGTGCATATGAATTAGATTGTTGAGAATAGTTTTACACAAAAAATGAAGTGTTTTTTTCCTCATTCTTCAATTCTGTTTGGTCTCTTTCATAGAGGGTTTTTAGCTTTTGTTGTTCCTTGTGTGTTTATACACTTATGCGATTTCAAATCTTTGATGGCATGATCCTTCTTCTTTTTTTAGATATATATTGTAATCTAAATTGGATCACTACTGATCTAGGTAGGAGACCACTTTTTTATAGATAAAATTTCTTTTAAAGTTATCATTATGATACTATTGTAATATATATATTTCCAAAGCAACCCTAATTTCTACAAATACCTCTTGATTTTCGGGGTGTTGGTAAAATTTGTTTCTTTTTTTGTTGAGAAAAGGTTTTACATTACTTAATTGAAATAACATCTTACTCCAGTATGGTGGAAAATATGAGGATTGAGAAGCCTCTCATTGTAGGAGGCCTAGAGACTATGTTTTTCATTTATTTGTAGGTGAAGAGTCTCATTACTTCTAAAGCTTGTTGTGAATTGCTTGGGAGATAGTTAAAAAAAAATTACCATGTTCTGTCAATTCTTAAATTTTCCCAAGATATCTTAAAAGGAAAAAAATGCAATTTTAAGTGAAGAATTTTTTATTATGGGGAAAAAGTTTATTGTTGAAAATATAAAGGATAATAATAATTAATAGATAAAAATTCTATGGGGTCTTGGATAGACGGTGATTAGGTGCTATGTTAAGGCACTCCTTGATGTGAAGTCACTGGTTCAATTCCACTCCTTGATCTAGGGGATATATTGGACATGATGAAGATGTAGTCCTGCCAAGCTTACAAAATAAAATAAAATTAATAGGTAAAAATAAAATTCCTTTATTGGGAGAAAAATATTTAGGAAATAAATATTTTTCATTATATAGAAGTCATTGAGAAGTTTTTGAAGTAATTCAGAAAAATTATAATTGTTACAAGTAACTATGTTTGATAAAATATGGATCAAAGAAAATAAAGATTCTTATTCCCTTGTTGTCGTTGTGACAAACACCCTCCAATATTTTGCTTGCACTTGAATTTTGAATCCTACTATGGATCTTGTGAACGGTTGTTCCATAGTAACTTCTTGGTTGGTTGATGTTTTTTTAAGTTCTTGAGATCCCTTTTTAATTATAAGTGTCGAAGTCACCTTCTCACACATGCTCAGTTCATAAAATATTCGTGAGAACATTCTTTTATGCAAGCTTGAAAAAGAATAGCATGGTCCATCAAGACAGTTCCTGTGTAATAATCAACCTACGTCGATAATCAGTGCATGGTTTCATTGACAATACTCCACTTGTGGCTGCACTTGTATTTCTATTTTGGTGAGTTTTTCAAATTGTAGCTTTTGCACACCTTCTCTTTCACGGGTGTTGTTTTCATGATTTACACTATCAATTTTGATTTCTTTCACTTTAATTAGTGTATTTTTCATGATCTCTTCACTCTAGTATGTTTCAATTTCACTTTTGTTCATGTATCAGAAGTGTCATTTTCACTTTTCTCTTCATATAGTAAATGTCATCTTTTAGCATGTGGAGTGCAATGCATGAAAACTAGTTTTGTTTGTTTCAAGGGGTAATATTTGTGTAAATGAGTCAGTCTTACCATGTAAACATGCATCACACTCATTTACAAAGTTTCAAGCATTATCCCACAAGTGTCCTCGCAGTCGTCACAAAGTTTATCTTTGGTGTCGAACTTGGTGTAGGTTATCGCAAAGTTAGGAAAGGATGTTGTTCATGTGTTTTGCATTTTCCATGTTGTGTCATTAAGTGATATAAGTGTGTGGTCATGTTCAAAGTCATGTTTTTTCTTATATTCCTCTCACCGATCTGACACTTAGTCAAATTGGGAAAACTCTCCGACTGAACCACTCATCCTCCTTTAGCCATCCCAAACTATGCATTATGTTGTCTCACCCCTCAAGCAACAACCTTGTCTCTTGGCACTGTGCAATGTGTAGTTTCTTCCTTCTAGAAATGTGCATTGCACAATATTAGTGCACAGTCCCAGACCTTGAGCTCCAAAACTACGCAATCCTTGCCTCCTCTAGCCTTGTCTGTGCACAACGCAGTCTCAAGAATCAAGCCTTGTCATTGAAATTTTTAACTGTGAAACTGTGCAACCACTTGCCCTCTACCCCTCTTGAACTCCGCAATGGGAAAATTTAAGCATCAAGCCTCAATCTTGAGCCCTTGAACCCGTCAACTACGCAAGTTCCAATACAATTCTCATGTTTGAACTATGCATTGGGAAACTTCAAGCCTCAAGATTGACCTCTTGAGTAACTCAACTATGCAGTCACTAAGCCTAGGCCTTCAGAACTCTGAAATGCATAGTCTCAAGCCTCAAGCCTCTATCTTGAACTCTTGAGACCCTCAGCTATGAAAACCCTTTTCCCAATCCTCTAGAACTATGCATTATGTAGTCTCAAGCCTCAATCCCAGACCTTTACCTCTAGAATTGTGTAATCCATGAGTCAGTCCCTAGTTCTAGCCCCAACAAGTGATTTCATGATGCATGTTAGGTTAGTAGTTTATCAAAATTATGTCGTCTTTTCATGAGTGGATTGTAGTCAAATATATTCTTTCATGCTATGAAATGATGATGATGAAGGAGATGGAGAAGGATATCGTGCTAAGAGAAACCTATGGAGCTAAATAAATCGAATGATCATCAGGTGAGAAGACGAAGGAAAACAAGATTACAACAGAATATAGAATATCAAGACCACATTGAAGACTTCTTATGTTCAAGTCATGAGGAGGAGAAAGAAAATACCATGTTCTATCTATTAAGAAGACACAAAGAAACTAGCAACAAAGAGTGACTTTCCATTACCACATCATTATATAGTCCATGTAATCAGTGTCATGTCATGTTGTGTCATGAGTCATCATGTGCAACATCATTTTTCGGATTATGTAAATTCTATAATGGAGAAATATAATGTAAAGTGGAAGTCCAAGAGTCATTCATGTAATGAGAAAAGTTATTTAGGAATTCAAGAGGTCATAAAGAAGTCGAACAATCATTAGGGTAGTCCAAGAGTCACAAGGGAGGTGAAGGATAACTCCACGTGTTATATATACACCCTCATTGTATAAGAAAAATAATTTTCACCTTGTCTTCTCCCATAAGGAATCAAAGAGACAGAGTTAGTACTTTTGGGGAGCAAGTCGTGGCTCCAATGCTCCACTATTGGAGCTAGTGATGTTTGTTGTATTCATGTACCTTGCGACTTCTACTTAATACTTGAAGCCTGATGGCCAACACATTTTCATGCATGGATTGTGAATATTTCTAAGAATTTTATGTGAACGTTTATGATTCATTTTTTATTTCACATGTACAAAAGTAGTTGAACTATTTCAGTTATTTTAGTGTTTATCTAATTGAAAATGTGTTGTAATGGTTCTAACAATCGTCGCATCTATGTGTTCTATTCTACTTGATGTTAGGCGATTCTCTTTTCACTTATGTGTACCTATACTAGGCTGGTACTATTACCTCTCTCTTAGAGGCTCACCTTTCCTTCCTTTGCAATAGAAGAACCTTGATACACTTGAAACCGAACATTCACCAGGAACACTTTCTTACTTTTTGTAAAGGCACATACATGCTTCTCTCTCTTTCTAAGAGCTAAAGCCAAGGAAAGTCTATAAGAATATATGGAAACTGGGCCGATACTCTAGATGGGTAATTGGGACTTGGCATTACGGAGACCCTCCCGGTTGATGTATTTCCATCATAGTCAACAAATGGCACTAGAGGGAGGGGATGATAATAGGTTGTTCCCATTGATTCCTCTCTGAATATCTTATCCAAAATGGCTCTTCACCAAATCATAATCCTAGGATATTTTTATAAAGAGCTTAATCTTACCATCCTTACATAATTTTCCATAACCTATCCCAGTTTATGTTTGATGGTGAGGGAGAATTAACACTTCATGAACATCTATTTCAAGCTGTCCATTTTTTCCTTTCTAACGGAATACATTGCAAGGATGTCATGGATAGCTTTCTCACCCTCACATTTGAAGTTCACGTTAAGAGATGGTATCATACATTACCCTCTGCTTCTATCCATTCATTCAAGAAACTTGCGAAGGAGCTTCATATATGATTACTGAGATGTTCTTAAAAGAATAAATCAACTAAGAGTGAAGCCTAATCAATCAATTGAGAATTTTTCTGATTGATTCCTTCACCTTTGTTATGAACTTCTAGGAGAAGACACGGATTAGGATTTCTTTAAACAAAAGTTTAAGCATTTTGTTCATGTCTCTTTGCACGGTGAATTTGAACCCCTTGATGTTTTTACTTCCCAAAATCTTGTAAATCATGAGACACCTTGAATTTCAGAGGAGGAACTTACTACTCCTTTTGTTCCTTGTCCTCCTCCTTTTCTAGTTCTAATGAGGGTGCCTCCTTGTGATGATAATAAAGTTGGGAAATATGCTAATCAAATTCCTAATCCAACTTCTCATTCCCCTTCTATTTTTCATGATTCAAATCCCATGGAGGAAATCCTGGAATGGTTCATGAAGCCTACGGTGAAGACTAATTTCTCCATTTTGCAAGATGATATTACTGCTCATAATTTAAATCTTGAATCTGATTTAGATACTTGTCATCCTATACCATCTCTTTCTCATGACCCCTTGCCCCTCAATATGCCAATCAATCTCTTCCAAATTTAAGCAATGAACAAGTGCAAGGTAGTCACATTTTGTAGGTAGAGGAGAAAGAAGGTGAGGATTCTTTTGATCTTTCTTCCCTTTTCTAGAGTCCTCTATGTGAAGATGGTGTTGCTTCACTCTTGGTTGATAATGAATATAAAAATCTTGGTGATGAATCAAATAGAGTCGAATTTATTGATTAATTTGAAGTCTTGGACAACCATCATCCTAATGATTCTAAATCCATTATTGTATGGGATGATGTATTCCCAAGCACATTAACTGATCTTTTGGTTCCTCTAGAAGATGTTGATTTGAAAATTTAGATCTAAAATATGATATGGACAAAGAAAATTTTCTTATCGAAACTTCTTGTTCATCTCACTATCCATTGTGCTCTATCATTTGTAATGCATCAACTTGTGATGAAGATACTCCACACTCTTCAAGTTATCCATCTAAAGAGTTAAATTTTCAATTGACACAAGGTGGTGATATTATCCATGATGAAAATGAAAATAATCAAATCATTGAGTATTCTTTCCATCCCTCATCATCTCTTGTTTTTCATGAAGACAATTGTTCAAACAAATTTGCTCATGAAATTTCCCCAATTCATTCATCTTCGGATTTGGATTAGGAGAATATTTCAACTTGAGTAATCTAGTTATTGTTGTAAATCTGATCAAATTAGTGAAAAATATGGATGCCATATGGTTAGTAGTATTCTTATTGAAATCAATGGTAGTAGCTATCCTCACACCATGCATGATCTGGTTCAATCTTCAAAATGTGATTTTACAATACTTGAAAGTTCCGGGACTTTTTAGGGAGTCAATGCACTTCAACTTACGTTGATTTTTATGACATGATCTCGCGACTCTGGTAAGGTCTCCAAACTAAGTCATATATGGTTTCTCTTGTGAAATCCTTCTCTTTGCATGGTTTCACTCGATGAAAATTTCTTCTTGAAATATGTTTGGTATTTAGAGATTTCAAGATTTTATTTATGATTGGATTTAGGAACCTTCCTCATTTGATTCATCTTCATGCAAATCTCTTGTATCAAACTTGGGTTTGGAATGTGTATCTCTCATAGAATCATGGAACTATGAAGTTAATCATTTCGAAAATCATCTTTGGCCAAAGCAATCATGCCTATCAAATTCATTTCAGAATAGTCAACTCTTGGTTTTTCTTGTGAATTTTATATTACAAATATTGTTCTTCATTGCACCTGAAATCCTCTTGAGTGCTAATGAATGCATGATTTATTGTGTGAATCAAACTCTTCTTCATTTACTATATATTGACTGGTATCATGTATTTGTTGTACTGGCATTGCTCTTCACTTATTTCAATGACTACCATGCTAGTACAAGATGCAATCAGTCACAAGGAAACCGTCTTTTACATTTATCATGCGAGAAAAATGATTCATCTATTTAAGGAATTCTTAAAGATGTTCAAACTAATCTATCTTTTTTATATTATAAATGAGAATATATTGCCACAAACAGTCCATCTGATCATAATATTAAGTATCATTCGTTTTATCATATTCCCACCAATATATTTGAGGAAAGTTGTTTCACATTGATTAATATTTATGGTTTATCTCACCATTAAGATACTTGTCAAGAAGCGGGGGAACTTCGGCCTTTGTTGATGGTTATGTCAGGCCTATAGAAATTCCCACTTGTAGATCACCTGATAATCCAATATAATAAAGAAAAATACATGATCTACTTCTACAAACAATTATGCGGAAGCTTAATCGAATATGAGCAAGATGAATTGAACACATATAACTGATAAGAAGAAACCAATCACACATAACACAGAAGAAATAACTAGGGGAAAGCACCAGCCTAAAACCCCAACTCTGTATTATCATACAACTGGAAATCTTGTCCAAGTTACAAAAAGAATCAGCTCAAAAACTATCCTGCTCTCTTTGTAATCAAAATAATGAAGCTCATAGACTGAATAGACAAGTATAAATCCTCCTCAAGTCCTCCAAGCCCCTATTTCTTTGCACACTTTTTATTGGGGTTGAATGAAGCCACATGTGTGAATTGGCCTCATCACACTCACTGAACAAGAAGAAGTAACAACGCAATTCTCTTGGAAAGAAATCCTTCTACATGCAAGGAATATTCATCAAGGAATATCCTAGCAACTGATAGTACTCTGTCCCTCCATCTGATCTCAACTGGGTTTCTATCTGAACTGACATGCATGAGAGAATATTCAGTTATCTGAAGAGCAGCAGTTATATGCAAGCATTCATTAACTAACTGAACTTGCGTTAATTTAAAAAAACTGTTTAAATCAATCTAACTAGACTTGACTCATTTAACTGAGCCAACTAATTACTACTCAAATTAGAACTCATATTTATCTCTTTAAGTGATGGATAAATTCCCCAATTAATGGAGAAATTATTGCATGTCCTCACATAGATTTCATGTTTGATTTTTCACAACTAATTAACTCATACAGCTGTTAAGTTCAAATTCGAATTTTACTTTCTATTATAGTTTAGGGACTGACTAAAATAGGAAGGTATCCTGAAATGCTATTTATAGAAAATCTATTTTTAGCACTTTCACTTTTCATCCATTGTTGCTAAGTTCAACACTTGCTGAACTTCTATTTATAGCAGTGCTATTTTTAGCATTTTCTATTTTTAGCATTTCTTGTTGCTATCTTCAACACTCCCTCTCAACAAGAAAGGGATTATCATTAACCCCAATCCTGTCTTTGTGGAAATTGAACTTGCATTTTGACAATGCCTTTGTCAAAATATCTGCATCTTGTTCCTTAGTTGAAACATACAGAAACAACATGATCTGCTTAACCACACAGTCTCGAAGATGGCGATACCAGATATCAATGTGCTTGGACCTGTCATGAAAAACTGGATTCTCAGAGAGTTTGATGCAACTTTGATTATCATAGTAGATCATTGTAGGATCCATCCTCTAACCAAACAATCCCACTAGAATCTTCCGCATCCAAATGGCCTCACATGTAGCCTGACAAGCAACCATGTATTCAGCCTCTACTAAGCTAAGTGCAACTGATCTCTATTTCCTACTGTAATAGAAAAATGTTGCTGAACCAAGGTTGAAGATTCCTCCAGAAGTTCTCTTCCTGTCTGATGGGCTACCTGCCCAATCTGCATCTGTGAAGACCTGAAGCTTCACTCCCTCTGTCCGTCTGTACCACAATCAAAACTTGGATGTGCCTCTGAGGTATCTCAACACATGCTTCGTTGCCTTCCAAAACATATTGATAGGCTGAACCATAGCTTGACTCAGCTAGTTCACCGCAAAGCACAAGTCGGGTCGTGTGTTCACCAGATATATAAGTGAATTGACCAGCTATTGTTAAATAGTAGCAACTACTACCTCACCTAAAGTAGCATAATCCTTCCTCTACTTTACCTTGTAAAGCCATCTGGAACTCACCACTGACTTGTCCTAAGCTCTTGACAACATCCCAAACACAATTCCGCATGATGGAGTCATACTCCTGCACCATTGCATCAACCCACACTAGTTGTTGCACTGCCTCCTCGAATGAAGAAGGCTCAGAATCTACACACTCCCCAACCAGGGCAATGTAACCAGTGTACCACTCTAGCGACCTCCTCTGTCTGCGTTGAGAAGATGGTTGTCCCACATTCTCCCACACATCCAGCATCAACCTGTCAGCTTCCCTTGAGTGTCTCCTCCCATCTCTAGAAGTCTCAGCATAAGTGGATGTCTCCACTCCTGGATCCTCTGTATGCTGTTACTCGACATCAATCTAAGGCTCCTCCTCCTTAGGAATAGAAGGTTCCCCATCTACATGCAACTTGAGCTCCCTCTCAAGTGACACTTGCATGGCTTTCTGCTCATCGAACTTCAGATCCCTACATACCACAGTCCTCTGAGTAGAAGGTAGGTACACCTGATAGTTGTGAGGTGTATCCGTGTACCGCACAAGTATTCCCAACTCAGTTGTTGGGTCTAGCTTCTTCCTAGCATATTTGGTCACATGACAGTAAACTGATGATCCAAAGATTTGGAAGTGACTTACATCAAGTCACTTCCTAGAATAGGCATCCATAGGTGTCTTCATCCCTAGTATATGATGCGGGCTTCTGTTCTGCAAGTATACTTCTCTATTGCATGCCTCAGCCCACAAATGTAGTGGTAGTCTTTGGTCATGGAACATCGCTCGAGCTGCTCCTATAATCGATCTGTTCTTCCTTTTGGCTACCCCATTCTACTGTGGGTTATGGGGTGCCATCAATTCCCATTTAATTCCTTCTGCAGCGCAGAAGTCCTTAAAATGATGGGAGACATACTCTCTACCATTGTCACTATGCAAGGCTTTTATTTTCTTTCCTGATTCCTTCTTTGCCAAGGCTTTAAACTAACAAAACCTCAAGAAGGTTTGATCCTTCTTTTGCATAAAGTAGATCCAGCATCTACGAGAAAAATCATCAATAAAAATATCATAGTACCTTTGTTTAACAGTGGAGGCTATGGAGAAAGGTCCACAAACATCTGATTGAACTCGCTCCAGGATTGCTCGAGCTCTACTGTCTCGATCCAGAAAGGAAGATTTCGCATACTTACCCAAGGTATAACCTTTTCATGTACTCGTCTGCTCAATTTTTCCCTTGGGTAATCCGATAGAAATATGCTGCATGATCTTCAGGGCTCCATGGTGCAAGTGGCCCAATATTCTATGCCATAGCTCGCCAACATCTTGGCTATGCACCATCGCTGCTTTGGAACTCAAAGTAGCACAGTCATCTACCTCCAGCTTGTAGAGATTATTAACTTGAATCCCTATTCGCTTTGTTTTTCCAGTGCCGATATGCCTCGGGAATGCCTTTCCTTTGCTAAAGACTACATCATAGCCTTTATCTTCTAGCACAACAATGGACACAAGATTCTTCTTCAGACTTGGTACATACTTTACATTAGTTAGCGTAAGGGGAGCTCCATTCTCCCTCTAAAACACAACCGTACCTTCACTTGTGACACAATACTTTCCATCATTGCCCATCTCGATCCACATCTAGAGATCCTTCTCCTCCAAGGTACTATAGAGATTCCTGTCACATGACATGTGGAACGAGGCTCCACTATCTAGGTACCAAACACATCCCACCATTGATGAAACCATGCATGTGATAAGAGAGAAATCTAGCTCAAACTGTGAGGCTAGTGCATCACCATCAGATTCCTTTGAGGAACCCTTCTTGGATTTCTTCTATGGACAATTTGTAGCATAATGGCCCACTTCATGACAATGAAAGCATCACACTTTCGATTTGTCAAACTTCTTCCCACCATGGGAAGAACTGGATTTGGATTGGGATGCCTTCCCTTTCCCCTTCCTTGCCTTATTTGCGAAGGCTAGATTTTCCTCATCATCTTTCTTCGATGAGGATCCATCTCTGGTGCTTCTTCTTATCTCCTCCTGCATCAGATCCGACCAAAGTCATTCCCAATCTGGCAGTTTCTCTCTTCCATTAACCGAGCCTTGGTAACTATGCCAGCTCTTAGGAAGACCGAGGAGTGCAAGAATTACCATGTCATCATCTGCTTTCACGATCCCTACACTCCCAAGTTCATCCCTGCAGGTGGTGAGCTTGTTCAAATATGTAGAGATCGTGTTGCCCTTTTCACACTTGATCTTACAAAGCTTGTCTTTCAGTGCCAGCTTCCTCTGATGGCTGCTATTCTGATATATATCTTTCAATGTTTTCCAAATTGAAAATGGTGTCTCCTTCCCATGGAGACTCGAGAATATGTGGTCTTGAACTCCCTCCAGAAGGATTCTCCTTGCTCTAACCACACAATTTTTCCATTCCACCAATTGAGTAACATCAGTCGGCTTGGGGACTTCTTGATCAATGAAGTCCTTTAGATTGTTATCCTCTAATATTGCTTCCATGTGATCCTTCTAGGCTATATAATTCGAGCTACCATCAAGGGCATACTCAAGTCTTAAACCATTGAATGCCATAGGTGAAATAGAGATGTGATAAGAACTCGATTTCTATATTCAGGAATCACAAACTTCAAACTTCTCCCTTCTTGTATACTGTTCTTCCTTGATCACCTTTGCTCTGATACCATGTAGAAATTCCCACCTGTAGATCACCTGATAATGCAATATACTAAAGCAAAATACTTGATCTACTTCTACAAACAATTATGCGGAAGCTTAATCGAATATGAGCAAGATCAATTGAACACATATAACTGATAAGAAGAAATCAATCACACATAACATAGAAGAAATAACCAGGGGAAAGCACTAGCCTAAAAACCCAACTCTGTATTATCATACAAGTGAAAATCTTGTCCAAGTTACAAAAAGAATCATCTCAAAAGCTATCATGCTATCTCTGTAATCAAAACAATGAAGCTCATAAACTAAATAGACAAGTATATATCCTCCTCAAGTCCTCCAAGCCCCTATTTCTTTGTGCAATTTTTCTTGGGGTCTAGTGAAGCCACATGTGTGAATTGGCCTCATCACACTACTGAAGAAGAAGAAGAAGTAACAACGCAATTC
Organism: Pinus tabuliformis; assembly: GCA_031772625.1. Taxonomy (NCBI): domain Eukaryota; kingdom Viridiplantae; phylum Streptophyta; class Pinopsida; order Pinales; family Pinaceae; genus Pinus; species Pinus tabuliformis. The sequence continues at coordinate 832,014,961 of CM062813.1, forward strand.
TCTTGGAAAGAAATCCTTTTACATGCAAGGAATATTCACCAAGGAATATCCTAGCAACTAATAGTACACTATCCGTCCATTTGATCTCAACTAGGTCTCTATCTGAACTGACATGCATGAGTTATGTATGAGAGAATATTCAGTTATCTGAAGAGCAGCAGTTATATGCAAGCATGCATTAACTAACTGAACTTACATTAATTTAAACAAACTATTTAAATCAATCTAACTAGACTTGACTCAGTTAATTAACCAAACTACTTACTACTCAAATTAGAACTCATCCTTATTTCTTTAACCGATGGATAAATTCCTCAATTAATGGAGAAATTGTTGCATGTCCTCACATAGACTTCATGTTTGATTTTTCACAACTAATTAACTCATGGTGAATTAATTAATTTATTTTCAAACAGTTGTTAAGTTCAAATTCGAATTTTACTTCCTATTATAGTTTAGGGACTGACTAAAATAGGAAGGTATCCCGAAATGCTATTTATAGAAAATTTATTTTTAGCACTTTCACTTTTCATCCATTGTTGCTAAGTTCAACATTAGCTGAACCGCTATTTATAGCAGTGCTAATTATATAGTAGTGTTATTTATAGCATTTTCTATTTTTAGCATTTATTGTTGCTATCTTCAACAAGGCCGTCACTATCTTGACAAGCCATCTAAATATGATCTGATTCATTTTCCCTTACAAGATTATCATCCCGAACCCATGCTTTTAATTGAAAATTCATTTTTTCAAAGATTTCAGGATTCTCAAGAGGATTGTTTTGAGTTTCATGATCAAATAACTAAATGGTTCGAGAAATCTTACCTGGAAAGCTTGGTCATAAATAGCATGTTTCATCCTTTTCCCATGTTTTCTAAGGATTACAGTTCCAATGAAGATACATTTGCAAGTAGTCCTCGAGGTTCGTCGTATTACGTTTTTTAGAAAAAAAAGTTAAAAGTGTAAAATGGTTAGAAGTAGTGGTTATGACATATCTTTCTGTTGACAGACAAGACCTTCAATTTGTTGTGAAAAATATTCAAGCTCTTATCTTTTCTGTTGAACATTATTTTATCTAAGTTTTAATCAATCATATATTTGTGATTGCAAGTTAGGAACAACTATGGTGGGTACATTGGAAATTTCATTATACATCACCTTGACCTTCTAGATGGTTAGTTAGAAGTAGGTCTAGATGCATATTAGTTCACATGCACATTCATACTGGATTCATTTCCTATAGTTTGTATTGTTTTTTTTAACTTTGTTTTGCATCATCTTTTCGGTTAGCCTCCTTTTTTTTTTCCTCCTAGTTTTGTTTCCTTGTTGTGTTTTGTTTAATGAGACTTTGCATGAAGGGAATCCTATTTGGGCTTGAAAGATAGTGTGAAAAGGTAGAAAAGGACTTTATGATACTGCAACATTTGACTAGCTCTCTATCCTTATTCCTTGTCTTGGTTACACCTTAAATTGGTCAATGATGTTCCAACAGAAAATAAGATCCTTTCATAAGGAATGCCTTGTGTCGAACCATGATCTCCATGTCTATTCTAGAAACCTCATGCCTACACTTAGGTCTTTGAGTTTCAATGTTTTCAGGCTAATCTAATCAAGTAGAGAAGGAAAAGGGTAAAATATAAATGAGAAAACCAATATCAGAGGTCTTATATATGCTTCTCTAAAGGGACAACCTCTTCTGCTCTAAATAAGTTGGGATCCCTCTTCCGCCCATGAAATGAAGAAGTGTCAATGCACAATCCTATATAAAGTAAATAAATAAAGGCGAAATATGAGAAAGGCTTCCTGTGCAAACAGGTCATTCAAGAAACTCTGTTTGGGTATTGTCCAGGCCTACTAGAAGTAGAGCAATGTTTGTGTCCATGCAGTGAGCCCATCGGGGTACTTTCTAGGCCTACTAGAAGTGGAGCAACACCAAAGATGAAAAACTACAATTTGAAAATCTAAAGCTCTTGAAATTCATTATCCTTTCTTGTTTTGAAACATTGTGTGATCTCTGACCTTATGTTTGTGTTTAACCGGGTAAACGAATGAAGGGGACTATGTTTATGCATGAGGTAAGTGGGGAAGAAATGGTAGTTTGAATGACGAATCAATACTCTCTAAAGAACTAGACCCATCATGAAAGAATTGAACAAGGTAGAGAAGCTGGAGGTCTACCAGTGTGTCGCCAAGTGTTGTCACTGCGACAAACACCCTGTAAAATTTGTCTTACACTTGAATTTTGGAGCCTAATGTGGATCTTACATCGATTGATCCATAATCATTTCTTGGTTGGTTGATGTTTTGGTAAGTTCTTTAGCTCCCTTTTGAATTGTAAGTGTTGAAGTCACTTTCTCACACATGCTTAGTCCTAAAAACGTTCATGAGTGAATTCTTTTATGCAAGCTTGAACAAGCATAGCATAGTACATCAAGACAATTCCTATGTAATAATCAACCTATGTTGATAGTCAATGCATGCTTTCATTGACAATCTTTCACTTTTGGCTGCATTTGTTCTTCTATTTTGGTGATTTTTTCAAACTATCACTTTTGCACACATTTGCTTTTGTGAGTATAGTTTTCACACTTTTGATTTTTTCTTTCACTTTCTTTCAATTTAATTAGCATCGTTTTCATGTTATCTTCCCTATGGAAAGTGTCACTTTCACTACTGTTCACATATTGCAAGTGTCATTCACACTTTTTTCTTCATATAGTAAATGACATCTTTTAGCATGTGGAGTGTCACACAGTGCATTCAAGCTAGTTTTGGTGGTTTCAAGGGGTAACATTTGTGTAAATGAATTGGTGTTAACATGTAAACATGTATCACACTCATTTCCAAAGTTTCAAGCACTTTCGCACAAGTGTCGTCACGGTCGTCGGAAAGTGTATATTTGGTGTCGTGCTTGGTGTAGGTTGTCACAAACTTGTTGCATTAAGGAAGTCATGTTGTTCGTGTGTTATGAGTGTTCCATTTTGTGTCATTAAGTGATCTAAGTGTATGGTCTGGTTCAAAGTCATGCTTTTGCTTATCTTCCTCTCACTGATCTGACACTTAGTCAAATTGGGAAAACTCTCCAACTAGACCACTCAACCTCTTTTAGCCATCCTGAACAGTGCATTTCACAGTCTTAGCCATCAAGCAACAACCTTGTCTCTTAGCATTGTGAAATGCATAGTTTTTTATTTCCAAAACTATTCATTTCACAATCTCAGTGCTTAGTCCTAGCCCTTGAGCTCCAAAACTGTGCAACCTTACCTCCAACCAACCTTCTCTGCATACTGCGTAGTTTCAAGAATCAAGCCTTGAACTTGAGCTCTTGAACTACACAATTGCGTAAGAACTTGGCCTCTATCCCTTTTGACTTGTACATTGGGAAATTCTAAGCCTCAAACCTCAAGCTTGAGCCCTTGAACCCCTCAATTGCACAACCTCCTATCTTGTTCTCCTATTTGAACTATGCATTGGGAAACTTCAAGCCTCAAGCCTGACCTCTTGATTCCCTCAACTGTGTAGTCACTCAGCCTAGGCCTTCAGAACTATGCACTACACAGTCTCAAGCCTAAAGCATCCCTCTTGAGCTCCTGAGTCCCTCAACTACATAGTCCCTATGCCCATGCCTCCAGAACTACTCATTGTGTAGTCTCAAGCATTAGTCCCATACCTTGACCTCTAAAACTACACAATCCTTCAGTCAGCCATTCGACCAGTCACCAATTCCAGCCCCAACAAGTGATTTCATGAAGCATGTTAGATTACAGGTTTATCGAACTAATGTCATCTTGTCTCGAGTGGATTGAAGTCGTAGGTATTCTTTCATACTATGATAGGATGATGATGAAGGAGATGGAGAAGTAGATCATGCTAAGAGACACCTATGCAGCTAAAGAAACTAGATGATCATCAAGTGAGAAGAGGAAGGAATAAAATATTTCAACAAAAGACAAAATATCAATACCACATTGAAGACTCCTTATCTTCAATTCATGAGAAGGAGAAAGAAAATACCATGTTATATCTATCAAGAAGACAAAAACAAACTAGCAGCAAAGAGTGAGTTGACACTACCACATCATCATGTAGTCCATGTCATAAATGTCATGTCATGTTGTGTCATGAGTCATAATGTTCCACATGATATTGTGGATTATGTAAATTATATAATGGATAAATATAATGTAAAGTGGAAGTCCAAGAGTCATTCATGTAATGTGAAAAGTCATGTAGGAAGTCAAAAGGTCATAAAGAAATCGAACTGTCACGAGAGTAGTCCAAGAGTCACAAGGGAGTTGAAGGATCACTCCACTTATTATATATACACCCTTATTGTAGAAGAAAAAAAATTTTCACCTTGGCTTCTCCCACAAGGCATCAGAGAGACAAAGTCAGTACTTTTGGGGAGCAATTCATGGCTCCAATGCTCCACTATTGGACCTAGTGATGTTTGTTGTATCCATGCATCTAGGGACTTTTACTTAATACTTGAAGCCTGATGGCTAAAACATTTTAATGCATGGATTGTGAATATTTGTAATATTTTTTTGTGAATTTTTATGATTCATGTTTGTTTTCACCTGTACTAAACGAGTTGAACTATTGTGGTTATTTTAATGCTTATTGAATTGAAAATGTGTTGTAATGGTTGTAAGAATCGTCTCATCTATGTGGACTATTCTAATTGATGTTAGGAGAATCTCTTTTTTCTTATGTGCGCCTCTACTAGGGTGGTACTATTACCTCTCTCTCAGAATCTCACCTTTCCTCCCTCTAAAGTAGAAGAACCTTGATACACCTGCAACCGAACATTCACTAGGAACACTTACTTGCTTTTCACAAAGGCACATACATGCTTCTATCTCTTGTTGATAGGTAAAGCCGAGGCAAATATATAAGAATATATGGTAACCGAGTTGATACTTTGAATGAGTCTCCTATTCAAAATAGTGTGAGGTCTAATTGGGACTTCAAATCTGGGAGACCCACTTGTTTGATGAATTTCCAACACCATCAACATCCCTATAATTATCATACTTGGAAAATTAAAATACAACAACTCTTACAATCCAACGGGCCATGAAAAATGGTAAGTCAAAACCAACATATTTTTATAAAAAGAAGTTGAAAATGTTTCCTATATGAATAAGAAAGATGAAGCCATAGGGTTGTTTGTTATAGACATTTTTGGGCACTACAACCCCAAGCATGAAATGTCCATAAACCAAGGGCTCCTAAGTCCCTAAAAGTGTTGTTCTAACCCCTAAAGGAACAAGGTCAACAGATTACAGCTTCTCCATAGGCAAAGTGTGTTACATCTCACCTAAACACACTGTGTGGGTGCGTTGCATTTCAAAAAGCCCTTCTATGGGGTGCGATGGGCGAGAAGTGACAAATGGCAGTGTCATTCCGCGAGGTGGAGAGGCATGGAAACTTCCAGAAACTTCTCTTGTGACACTTGCCTCTCTGAATTCAACCAAGGATGAGTAAGATATCATCAATCTCCAAGTGGAAGCAAGAACTATCAGAGGGAAGACACAAATCAAATCACAAGCTGACTCATCTCCCTTACAGATATCTATATATGGATCCCTCATCCCAGAGATCCAGAGGCTAGAATTTTGCATACTGTAAGGAATTGCTGTTGGTTTCTTGAGACAACATCAGATTGTTGGGTGCTCTAAGCTTTGTATGAGGTGAAGAGGGGCTTCCTTGCTGAGAGGATGATGCTAGGTCAGAACAACTGGTTGTAACTCCCTTGGCTCTTTCTTGTTTATCAATAAAAGCTATTCAAGTTTTCCTCCATACTCTTGTGTCATTTATGTTTGCTGCATTTGTATGGTCAATTTACATCTGATGCTAGCTTTTTTATGATTATAGATCCATATTCTTGTATAGTTCCATGCTACTGTGATCTTACAGGTACTCTGTGAAGCTAGGCGTGCAAGGGAACAAGTAGCGAAAGACTATCAAGAGAGAGAGGAATCGAACCAGGAGATTAGCGCAAGACAAAGGTTGGTCTTCTTTGTTCTTCTCTCAACTGTACTTCATAAAGGAAAAACGAAAGTAGCTTTACTTTGTTTGTTTCTAAGGTAGCTATCACACCTTAGTGGGATAAGTAGTTCTGTGTAGACACTTTTCCCTGTAACATTGTTTCAGTTGCATGTTTTAGAAAACCTGTAGGTTAATCCTGAATAATGTACCACTCTAAAAGAAAGCTAGGATAATTTGGTCTCTATATTTGGAAAGGTCAATGAATTCCATGCTTTAGAATTGGAATCTAGAATCAAGCCTATTACCTAATGAGCATGCCTCTACTGAGGAGTACCTTGCACAACTCAGGTCATTATTGTCCAATTAAAAGCATGTGGCAAGGAGAAAATTGAATTAAAATCTATTTTTTTTTATCTTATCAGAGCTAAAGGGACCTTTTCAAGTTTTCTCAACCACTTTCTTTTCAACAATTGATGGCCTTGAAGATTCATTTAAAATTCAAATCTTTGAGAAATTCTATAATTGTCTGACACGAGAACAATTTAAGCTTCAGTAGCTAGATGTTCACTCTACCTCTTTTAATCATCGTCATATAACACATACCTCCAAATGTTAGCGTAAAGCACAATCCAAACAAAATAAAATATATGAAACATGTACCTTTTGTGGCAAATATGGGCATACTGAAACACAATATTGAGAAAAGTTGCAATTCTTAGATTATGACATGAATATGCACAATATTTCAATAGGAAAAGGACATGGTTTATCATTTCAAGATATAGGTAATCTACAAATCAATATACATTTGATTCTAGAGCATCACAGCTTGTGATTCCTTATCAAGATTTTCTTCCTTCTACATTCCATAGCAACATTTCTAAAACTTCCATTGAAAACTCTACTTAAGATGAGGTTTTTGGGTCAAGTACTATGTAGTTAACAAATCAGTATTTATACAATCCTACATAATTTGAATGAATTTTTTTTGTTTGAAAAGTAAAAATAAAATGAAAATGCTTAACACTGATAATCAAATTCAAATGAACTATTTTCCATTTGAAAAGTTATATATATCTATATATATATACCTTCTTCCTCATTATTTATGATTATTTTACACAAGTTATCTTGCTTATATATTAGAATTAATAAAGTTTTAATGGTCTCATAAATAATTTTACTTTAAAAATTATATGTAAAATAACAATAATAATTTAACTTTGTATGAAAATAAATTTCAAATTAATTAACGTAAAGAAATATTCATTAAAATATTCATAAAAAATAATGGAAATATATAAACAATATAAATTTCCACTAGAAGTATCATGGAACCCAAAAAATCAAAGGTTTTCTAAAGTTCCATTTAAATATCAAATCGTGCAAGCATGCCAAAGCATTTTTGGATAAACTCATGTGATTGTTTCTTTGCTAGTTGCATGGATTTGCCAAAGTGAAAACTAAACAACATGTGGACCACATCACATTCAGTGGGATGAAATTTTGTTATAGGGAAATATTGGTAGCTCGTTTTTGAGCCTCTCCAGCCTTAAGTGGGAAGTTTTGGAGCCTCCAAAGGACTCATCATGTATCATGCCAATCACCTATCTCATTAATGAGCCAAGGAGGAGCCATGAGCTGATTTTGAGTCTATAAATACCAGAGGATTTAGATCCAAAAATAAGAAGAGGTGAGAGCAAAGTTATGATATTGTTAGGTACCCATCCAACTCCCCTCTCATTTTCGAAATGATATGGGTCCCTCTCATGATTTGTATGTTTCTTTTTTATTTTCACAATTAGTTTTGAACTCAAGTGATTGATAATAGTTTGAAGTATGGATTTTAATTTGGATTGTAAGATGACCTTTTGTTTATGATTGATGTCTTGCTCTAACCAAATTGAATACTTGTCTTTAGTTTGTTGACCTTTTTTACTGGATTCCTTTTTAACCATTAGAGGAAATTTCAGCCTAAAAGTGCCCATGAAATTTTCATTTAATTTCCATGTCATATTATGTAAACCAATAAAAATCCTTTAAATTTAAAAAGAGGTACATATAAATATTTTGGAGGGAAAAGAATAAAAGCTACTTTTTTTAATTGTATTTTTGGCTTATCTCCTTACAAGGCTATTCAAATTTCAAATATAGGCACTCGTTGGATGAAAAATTAAATTATACGTCCAACGAGTACCCATTATGCATACTTTTGAGAAGATCCACATTGAAAAAATTGAAGATACATTAAAAAAGCACACTTTTTTAACATATCTTCAATTTGTATTAATGTGGGTGTTGGCCCTCGTTTTTTATCCAATTTTGCTCAAGAAAAGACACTTAAATTCTATATTATCCATCCATTTTTCATCATATACATCCCATTTTCATCTATTTATGCATATTCAAGTATATAAATTTAGTTTTGCGATTTGTAGATGTTTTTATGAAATTGAATTTTAAGTGCAATTTTTGGATAGAATCAGAAATTCCTATAATGGCTTCATGGATGTCATATATGAAGGACACTTGGGCACGAGATGCACACATTTCTAGGAAGCTTGGGAAATATGATTGAATTAACTCCTATTGGTTTAGTCAAAACAAGCTTAAACAGGCTTAGTCAAAGCTAGTCAAATAGGACCAGTCATTCAGGAAATCCCTAAGGAATAGGGCAGTTTTATGATTTCATGGGATTTTCCATATTTTTAGTGATAGGATGGATGATTTCAACTTGGATAGATGGGATATGGATAGATATATTTTTTAGGGACATTTTAGATCAGTTTGTTTTATATTTTTCTATTTAAGCCAAAATATTGAAGGCTTATGATATGTAGAATTTGTATAATTTCATATTGAGACTTCTAAATACTTTGAGTTAATTTGAGGAACTTGTTCTATCTTCATTTTGTTGTTCAATGGTGTGGATGTTTGACCGATTTTGCAGTAGTTGATAGTCTCTTCAAGTGTGCAAGGAAAGGGTGGAGGGCCCCCACTCCAAGCTAAGTACACTTCATGGTTAATCTAGTTTGATTTTCATAAACTAGTTTTGCTTCAAATTTATTTACTTGATTTGATGTATGATGATTTAGTATGTTTGCTAATGAATCTTGGTTTATTTATCATCTTTATATGAAGGAACAACCTAGTATTCAAGTTGAACCCTCCTATTAGATTAATGAATAGAAACTAAATTCATCTTTCTTGCTTTCAAGTAATTTTCTGAATTTGTAATTTTCTAACAATGGCATTAATGATGAATGAATTTGTGATGAATAAAAACGAGAACCTCTTTAGTTAGGAGCCTCTTCCATTATTTTTTTATGCATCTTAAGCTATTTTCCATTAGTGGTTTTTGATTTCTATTCATAAAGTGGTATTCTAGAAGGAGGACAAATCTGGTTCTCCTAAGTTAGGAGCCACTTCTCCTATTTATTACATAATGAATTAGAAATTACTTAGTTGAATTTTATATTTGTAATATGAAATTATAATTATTTTATAGTTGAATTTCCTTCAGTTTCCATAAATTATCTTCTAAAAGTCGATTATAGTTGATATCCATACATTTTGGAATGTTTCTAAGTTCTACAAGCCTAGATTGATAATGAAATACTTGTGTTAATTTACTCTATAAATTAGCCCAATAGTGGGTCTTCTCAAAAGTATGCATAATAGGTACTTCTTGGATGTGGACTTTAATTCTGCATCCAATGAGTGACTATACTTGAAGTTTGAGTAAACCTATAAGGAGATAATCCAAAAATAAAATTAAAAATGTAGTTTTCTTCTTTTCCCTCCAAAATTTGTAACTCTTATTTTATTTTTTTCCAGAGGAAAAATCTGTAACCTTTTATTTAAAAAATGAAAAGTTACAATTGCAGATGCATGATGCATTTCAGAAGCTGCCCAGTGGGCTCGAGTGCCATGGCACCCTTCGCAACGTTACAAGACTAACGTGCGAAAAAAATGAGAAGAAGAGAGAGAGAGAGAGGGAAGAGGAGTGAAAGCAAGAAAAAACTGAAATACATATGTGAGTAAGACTCACGCTTCAGGTTTTTCTTCCTTTTTTCTTTTCGACCTTGCGCCACTCTCCTTGAGTGGGCTCGATCGAGGCTATGACTAACTGTGTTTCTGCTTTCTGCGGGCCTAATTCCTTGTCTGAATTTGATGTGTTTGATTGGTGGTGCCGCTTTATCCCTCCCATGTTCTGGTCATCATTTGTCTTCTATGCCTGATTTGGTTGAGACTGTGAAGCCTTGGTGTCTGAAGTGGTTTCCTTCTGATTCCCCTTTTCTTGGGAAACCTCAGCTTTCTCTGTGGTAATATCTTCCTCTTCAGCTTCTGATTCTTCATCTTCTGAGACCGGAGGGGAAAAGGACCATCCTTTCTTCTGCTTTCCTTTCTGCTTTCTTTTGTTGTTTACTTTTTTGGCTTCTGGACATGTGCTTTGCAAGTGTCCTGTTTGTCTGCAGAGCCTGCACCTAAAGGCAGTATTTTCGTAGTCTAGTGCTTGCAACCAATTTTGTTGTTTATAGATCAGCCTTATGTTGTCAGGCAGCCCTTTACTTAGATCCACTTCCACACAAATTCGTGCGAAAGCGAAAATTCTTTCATCAATCCTTTCCCTATCTGTTTTGATGTATTTCCCTATGCTGTTCCCGATTTCTTCCAAGACTCGTTCACTCCAGAAGTGTAGGGGAAGGTTATATAGACGAACCCAGACCGGCACTTTGGAGACTGTCATTTTGTTTGGATCGAAGTCTGTAAACCATGGGGTCATGAACAGCCCCGCCGTTCCCCAGAACCAAGGCCCAGTATTGATGATTGTATCTCTGACTTCCCTGGATGCAAAAAAGACTATGAAGAACCCTTTGGAGCATAAGTGTATATCGCATTCCATGGTCCAATTTGTGAAGATCCAGTGAAATAGATTCGTTGGTGTTGGCCAAAAACTGTTGAATCGGAAAATTAGGGCCTGCGATTCATATGACTTAACATGATCATCCAGCCCTGTGGAGTCAAAATTAAGGGCTGGAGTTTGCCCTAGCTGGTCTACTATGTATGGCCGAGGTGTATATCCATCTTGATCTGGGGAGGATCCTGATTCTCTATTGCCTTGGAGAATGTTTTTATAGGATGAAGCTCCCTTAGGTTTATGCTGGGGTGCTGTTTTCCCCTTTTCCCCTGCTGAACTGCTTGGCTGTCCCTGAGATGGTGCCCCTCCTCTCAGCCTGAGATTCAAGACAATGGTTTCTCCTGGGCTGATCTCGTAACTTCCCAGGGTTCTGTTGTCCTGGAGAGACCACCTGCCACTGACTAAATGTTGGATCTGGCCAGGATAGCCAGTCAAAGCACAAATTTGCTGCTTTAGCAGCGAAATAGAGCTATCTGCACTTACCCATACTAAGAAAGATTTCTTCTCAGGGGTTTTAATAAAAATCTGGAAGCGATTTTTAGTTACCTGATGTCTGCGGTTTGGCTGAGCTCTGCCTGAACCAGTGTCTATGCTGGTTGCCAGATGGTCCAGCTGTGTGCATTCTTCCAGATCTTGCCTCTTATTGAGTCGATCTACCTTTTGTATGACGAGAAACGCGTTCCCTCTGCTCATTCGATGCCTGTTCCCGCCGATCTGTTGCCTGGGTTCTGTATAGTCTTGAAACTTGCTCCGATCTGTTAGATCTGGCCTAGATCTGAGGAGTTTGAGCCATTCATTTGTGTGATGGATTGGATCTGCCAGCCAACTGTCAAGGCCTGCATAAATCGGCCCAGACCCTGACGATTCTCCGCCCCCGGGATGGATTCTGAGCCAAAAAACAAAGATTATCTGCTGATCTTTGTCCTCGATCGGCTTCCTAATCTTTTCCTTTCGATCTACCTTTGATTTGTTCAGCCCTTCAAGCATATGTGCTATGCCAAGAGCGTCAGGATCTTCCCTGGCGATGGGCCGAATAAAACCATCCTTACAGGTTGATCGAAAGGGTTTTGGGAGCTCCGTCAGCGCGTGCTTGAGACCAAGCTTGCAGAGGCCAGAGGCTATGGCCGTCCCTTCCGTACCGCCTCCAACACTCGCCCAGTCGACGACTCCATATCCGACGCAGGGAAAACTTGCTGCGAAGGCCATCTTCCGTCTCTTCCTTCGTTGGTTCGAAATCTAGCCGACTTAAACGTTCATCGATTCGTGTTCTAGGGGATTTATTGTTTCATAACTCTTATTTTATTACTTTAACTATTATTTTATTATTTTTCCTTAGGATGCCACTTTTAAGCTGAAATTTCTTCTAATGATAAGGTTCCATATTATTTTCTGTTGTAATAATAACTTTACCTATGTGTTTTGAGTCACATTATGGGGTTATAAGTTTATTTAACCTAGTCAACATGTTCTTATTAAAATTTCCATTATTGTTTATGTATATACTTTCATTTTGATTTATGTTTCACATTACATGCAAGTCATGATTATGTTTACATTTTCATGGGTTATATGAATTATATTGGTCTGAAACCTTAGTATGAAAATGGTTTATTACCACATGAGAAAGGTTTTATTTTAAATCCCATGGTATTGACATTTCGATTTCATGAGTTTTATTAATCTCACATCCCATATTAATGTGGGTCTGTTTATTTTGACAAAAAAATGTATGTTTATATTTTAAACCTTGTCATTTCACGACCTTGTCAACAAAATGGCACTATAAGGAGGGAATACTCAACATTAAATGGCTAAGGGTAGCCATAAGAAATAAATTGTTGGGTCTCCTATTGTCACAAGAAGTCATACATACCCTCCCCTAGTTGAGACTTCCTCTAGTTCTCAACCTCAACCTGAATAGATAAAAAATAAATGCACAACTCAAACTCATTGACAAGTTATATATAAGATTGAAGAGTGTTTACAAAGGTCTCATGAAGTTATTTCCAGAACTCAAGAGAGATTAGGACGAGCAAGGTATATTGAGAGACAATTATCTCAACATCTCATGACTCCTTTTGATTTCCATCTAGAAGAACCTTCAATACTAGATTCCCATGAAGACAATACTCACACTACAAGCATTACTAATGATAGGTTGCATGATATATTGGCTAGTAGAATCATCAACATTAATTAATCAACATCTGAAATACCTAATGGTGAAATCCAACCAACCAACTATGTTTGGAGGTTTTGGTCCACCACCTAGCTCACCATCTTCTCCTGAAGATTCCTCTAGTGAGGAAGATTCTTTTGAGTCATCTAAATCTAATGGATCTACAAGAATGGCTAATAATTAGTGCAATCTAGGAATTAACCAAGGTAACTAGCCAAAACAACCTTGTCACTCCATGGTTTGATCAAGATGTTATCGTTATTCCGGTGGAAAACATCCTCTTCCCATAATCCCTCATAAGGTTTGATTCTAATTCTAAGCAACTAGTTGAAGATCATACTAAAGATTTCATGCTAGCTATTAGATAGAAAAGTGTCCGATGCAGAGATGTAGTTTGTAGGTTATTCCCCTACACATTTGAGGGCAAGGATACAACTTGGTACTTCATGCAACCCCCTCAAAGAATCACCTCTTGAGCACAATATGAAACTATATTCTTAGGTAAATTCAGAGATGATAGGACTCCAAAAATCATAGCCATGGAATTATCAAATATAAAAATGGAGAAAAAATAAAAGGTGAACGATTTTAACATAATATTCCTTTCATTAAAAAATAAAATTCCCAATGATTCTATGCCTACCCAGAATTTGATAGTTTCCTACTACTTTAAAGCCTTTCCTACTAAGATTTCTATGTGGGTAAAGAAGGCCCAAAAGGCCACTTTGCAAGCAACCTTCGAGGAGGATCTCTCTATCGAGAAAGATATTCTTAGCTTGAAACCTAATTTTGATGAATAAAGTGACCCAACATGATCATCTAGTAAACAAATTGAATTGAAGCAACCTGCCAAAAAGAGGGAAACATCTCATTTTGATATAGAAAGGTTTTAGAAAGATATTAACAAATTGTCTAATCTTGAGAAAAATTTAGTAGAAGGAACTTCTAATAGGACAAATTTTAAAAATCCTTATATGAAGCCATTTCAAAGTAAATATTTTCCCACAAATGAAGGCTTTACTATTGAAGGCTTATTAGACAATTTATAAGAAATAGTTGTTGATTCTACTTCAGACATGAGGGCTTCACTCAATGAACCTCTAGCATATCACATGTGTTTGTGGCATACTAAAAAATACACTTAATTTGACTACATATTGGAAAATACCTCTAAAAATCACATTATTTAACCCCCTATCAATATAAAGCCAATACACCTTACCAATTTAAAAAACCCCTACTTTCACTAGATATTATAGGTATCCATTTTTCCATTAACAATTTTTATACCCCTTTCTATTTTTTTTATTAATTTTGAGCTTCATTTTTTATTCTTGCCAATATAAAAACCCATTACCCCTTATTATATGCTCAATATATTATGTCAATTTTTCTTCAATATATATCCCCCAATATGAACGCACGTGGTATGGTATTGTTACCCCAGTGAAGTCCCTATGACTTTAGATGATAATGACACAAAGGAGCCTAAAAATGATATTGATGAAGATGATAATCAACCACCCTATGTTATGGGTCATTTTTCAGACATGTAGTATGAATATGATCATGATTCAATCATTTCCAACCAACACCAATATAACACCCACAATAAAGGGCTTGCTGAAAATCAAAATTATTATTTTTTTTTCTAAATAAGACTGAGCTAAAATATATTACAGCGAGAGCCAAATTACAAAATCAGTATTACACCAGGGCCGCGGCCCTGTAAAACTGGTCCTGGGACCGACTGTAAACACGAGAATGTTCATATCAGGATTACAAAAGCTGGAACTAGAGTGACGCTTATGTAGCCGACACATGGACTGAGACAACATAGACACATAACAGACACGTAGACACCATAGACACGATAGACACATAGACACCATTACAGAGATGAACAGAAGTACAAAAAGGCCGAGTGTAGATACAAATGTGGTCGCAAAGAGAGCTGATAGAGAGAAAATTCATGCACAGAAACCTGGAGCGTGAACTAGTCTTCATCCGTAGTCTGTGGCTCATCCTCCATCTTGCAGCAGGGAGGCTGGAGAATAGCCTTACCCTTACCGACATTGCGCTGCACAGGCTCGCTTGGACCAACTCCAGGACCAAGAACAGGCCTTAGCATATCAACGACCGGAAATTCCATGTCCACAGTCGGGACAACCCCAGGAATCCGCGGAGGGTCAGCACGAGGAGCGTCATCATCTCCCCACGGATTTCGGCAATGCTCAACTGAAACAGTGACGAAGAAGGTAGAATTGGACAAAGTGCAGGGAAGGCGATATCTAACCATTGGATGTTCAGTATGTCCACACTCCATTCGCTCCGGAGGTTCCGCAACTCTTCCTCTGCCCGGAGGCCTTCCTCTTGGTCTTCTATGCTCAGAGGAGTCTTCAATGGAGGAGGAGGGAGAAGGGGCTCTTCCACTGAAACTTCCCCGCCGACTGATACCCCGAAGCCGTTCACGCTGCATTCTGAAGGTGTGCGTATGGCGGGCGTGTATACACAGATTATCCCCCTGAACCAGACTCTCAATTCCTCAGCAAGACTGCGGATGGAAGGTATGCAGCACCTCCAAACGACCAGGTTCACGACTGAACTGCCGGGAAGCTTTCCAATTGCCCCGGTCTATGGCACCTGAACCGTCGCAATCGCTCTCAGAGCCTGACAGAGAGCCGAAGCATTGAGCCTCCACCACCTCCTTCAAGATCAAAATCGGTGCAGGCGAGAAATGCGGGAGAATGTCCGAGAGCTTCCGGCTTTGAAGAGCCATGGTTAGCGTTTCAATGCTCGCAGTGAATGCCGAGGGGACGGCTCTGCAACCTGAATTAACTACCCTCCTTGAATGCTGCATGCCTGTGTGTTTAAGGCTTGTCCTTTGGGTGTATGTGGCTTGTCCGGGCGGACACCTGCCCTGCTGACAAGCCATGGGCCCTATATTGCTAACAACCATCCGCATCTGGGGGGAAAATCAAAATTCTTTACCGGCTGATAAGGTGAAGAATTATAAAAAGAAGCGAGCAAATACTTAGAAAATTGTTGTTATAAATTATAATATGATTCAATCAAAGATTTCAAAAAATATAAAATATAACATTTCATTGTTTGAGTTGCTTAAAATACCTTTGATACAACAAAAAGTTCAACAACATTTTGCTGAAAATCTTGGTAAAAATAAAGCTTCTCCAAATGAAAACGTTTCTAGTTTTAAAAACTATTCACATGAACATGTGTAGATTTTAAAATATCCTCCAAACAATTCTCCTACACAGGAAAAGGAAACCTCCTTTCTTTCTTATGTTTGATATATTTAACCATAATTTCCACAATTGCATGATAGATTTAGGGGCTTCCTCGAATGTCATGCTTCTCTCTGTATGTAAGAAAATTAATACCTAAATGAAGCCATTCGAGAAAAAAATTGTAATTAAATGATAGAACAAATGTAAAATCATAGGATAACTTAATGGAGTACTAATTATATTGTCTTTAGATCATAAAGTTCACCAAACCGTCAACATAGTTATTGCAAACATACTAGAAGCATATGGTTTATTCCTAATCCAGAATTGGATGCAACAACTAAAAGGGTATATGGATACAAACTTAACTCATTTGTGGCTACCTTGGAAAGGGGAACCCAATAAAATTAGAGTCAATAGACAAAAATATATGAAACATGTTATTATTGATATTTATGGTCCAAATGAGCTAAATGTCTTTAATGATTCTTTAAATATTGATTCATTTTTTGGAAACTTTCCTGGTGAAATTTCTCCTTTCACTAAGAGTGACCAACAATTTAAACTATTGATCATTGATAAAAATTTGATTGGTGTTAATTATGATCCAAAATGTGAACTTTGGTCTTTATATTTTGATGGGTTGAAATCGAAGGAAGGTGTAGGTGCATGTTTCCTATAGATTAGAGTTTGAGTACAATAACAATATTTAAAAATATGAGGCACTCATATAAGGACTAAAAAAGGTTCTAAACCTTGGAATTCAATTCCTAAATGTACATGTTTATTCCAAAATAATCATTAAGCAAGTAAGAAATGCTATACGTTGCATTTCAGTGCACTTAAAGAATTACCAAACAAAGGTATGGGATTTAATATCAAATGTTTTTGCATTAATATTGTTTCTATACCTAGATCCCTTAACCAAGAATTAGATATGTTGGCAATTGTAACATCTAGGTTAATTCCTACTGAAGGATTTCAACTTCATTCTTTTTATGTTGAGCTGATGTTTAGATTGTCAATTCATGAAAATATCACTAACTGCATGTTTTTTTTTATCTTGATCAACAAATACTTGAGTCCATGCACTCTAAATATAGTTTTTGTGACACTCTGATTGATGAGTTAATGCATGAAGAGAACCTTCTATACTTTTCCTAGATCTAGAGTCAACGATTAATGGATGAGTTAACTAATCCAGTAAACCCTATCCCTAGACTAATTGTTAGGGTTGAGAAATTTTATGATTTGTAGGATAGATTTAAAAAAGTGGTTAGTTTTAAAACTAATAGTTCAACCATGTAATACTAGGTCATAAATTTGGGAACATAAAAGAACCCTCAAAACATAAACTTGGGAGTTAATTGTACCCCTCATAAAAAGGCATATTTTATACATTTGTTTAGATAATACAAAGATATATTTTCCTGGAACTATGAGGACCTTACAAGTTTTGATCTCAATGTTATACAATGTAGTATTCCTATAAAACCTTATACCAAGCCTTTTCGACAAAAGTTGAGGAAAATCCATTCCAGTTTAGAACCAGTTTTTAAGAGTGAATTAAATAAACTCTTACTAGCTAAAATTATATTCCTTTTCCATCATATGAAATGGGTTGAAAATTTAGTGCCAGTAAGAAAGAATAATACATAAATTAATCTTTTTGTACACTTTAGAAACATATATAAAGCCTCTAAAGAAAACAACTAACTAGTACCTCCCATGGAGAAAATCCTTCAATTGGTTTCATGCTCTGATATGCTGTCTTTTTTGCATAGTTTCTTAGGATATAACCAAGTTATGGTGGTGTTGTTGCTGTGACAACGACCCTCCAATTTTTTTTTGTAAATCAATTTTGGTGCCTACATGAAATGTCATTTTAAGCTACTTTGTGTCGTCACATTGTTTTCTTTACTATCTCGATGTTTTCCCCAAGTGTAATATCCTCCTAAGTCAATTTTTTCTAAGTTTCGTCACTTTATCTTTAGGAGAACTTATGTTATATTATCCAAGGATATGGGAAGGCATATATTTTCTCTACTTAGTAACTAGCTTTGTTCAAATGCATCACACACAAAAGTGGGAAAATGCATATGTGTTCACACTATAGTTGAAAGAGGAATTATCGATAAAAATTGTGCCCTCCTTGGGCAAAAGCGCACTCCAAGATGACGAATAATTATGCCCTTTTTTAGCACACTCCTTCAGGATGAGCAACTGTGCCCTAGTGGAGCACACTCCATCAGGCTCAGAGAGTGCTCCCTCCAATTGAGCGCACTCCTTCGACACGAAGAAATGTGCCCTCCTCAACATAATGCATGTACTTTTCTTGTTGCATGTGGGCACACTCCTAGAAAATAGGAGCTCACTTCACTTCACTTAACTAATTGATTCATCTGTAGACAAGTGGCGAGCATGAATGGAATGGATTTGCATGTAATCTATTTATAATTAACACAGTTAATTATTCTTTCACATTATCATTCATGCTCAATTCTATTGTTAATTATTCTTTCACAACTAACTTCTTTAAATAAATAACCTCTTCATCAATTTTCATTCCAAGTGAGTTTCGCATGTCAATTCTATTGTTTTCCTTTGATTTTTTATTGTCGATCTTGCATTCTTTGTTGGCATTTCACTTCTTTTCAGTTTCTTTACTAGAATTCTAGTTCATTATTTCTAGTATAAGTGTCAATATGCTATTGCATGTTGTGACTCTTCACATTCTAGTCATGATTATGACAAAATATATAAGAATTATAAATCCTTCCTCTCAACATTTCAATCATTTTATCTTCTTGTTGAACTTGTTGAAAGAGCACACTTCTGGAAACAAATACCTTGCTATCTGAAAAATTGTTCCTATAAAGTCAATTTTTCCTCTTGAGCGCACTCCTTTGACTTGAGAAAATGTGTCCTCCTTGAGTACATGAGCACACTCTGGACCAACTAATGATTCCCCCTTCATGCTTTGACTGTGTTCCCTATGCACCCCTTGTTCCTCTTGAGCACACAAGTGCACTGGGAAGGCTCGAAGCTTGATTCTATGCCCCTTCGATGTGCACGCTTGTGCTCTTGTTAGTCACTTTGAGTGCATGAGCGCACCCCGAACCCACGAATGACTTCCCTTCATGCTTCGACAATGTAGCCTCAACCCTTGAGCTCTCTATCTCTCTCTCTCTCTTTTAAGCGCACAAGAAAACCTGATGGCTTCTCATGAGCCTCAAACTTCCTTTGTTGCTTTGACATGCACCACCCTTTGTTTTAATGCAGTTTTCTTGCCTAAACAATGACCATTTCCCGTCTTTGATAAGCTTACATTCTTAGCTACATTTGGTTTCTATTTTAACATGATATGCTAAGTTTTTAATATGTAATAGATAGAGGATTTATTGAAGCTAACATTTTATTCCATGAGTGTGCTTCCACATGCAGGTGTTTCAATAACCAATATCATCACCCCTTCATTATCTATTGGAACAATGCCTTCCACTACCCATTGAGTGGCCCCACAAGAAACTTAAGAAGAAATCATTGAAGAATTAGTGGAAATTACAAATCCTACTATTCATGTTCTTACAGAAACACAATGTTTTATAGACAAATCTATCAAGGTCATGTGGAAGGATATTAAAGACACTTTCATGCAAAGTTAGTTCCTTAAGAATTTGGAAGACATGAAAGTCTACATCAACATCAAGTGGTTCAGGATACATACGATTACATGTTAGTTCTCAGTCGTGACACCTTGGGTAGATGAAATTGAATGGATCCTATCAAACATGGATTATTGAGATATGGTGCTTTTTAGTGTTGGGTGTGGAACCTGATTATCTTATTGATAATTCAATTTCTTTTGGTTTCAGTGACGTTGAATCCCTGTTCCTAACGGGGTGGAAACACTATCTGTATGATCACCATTAGGAGGGTCAAATAAATGAAAAATTTCCTTCTAAAATATTGTAATTTCATAGTCAATCTCGGTCGTTCATTAGACGAATGATATGACAATAGAAGTTATGTTAATTTGTGGTTTTTTTCCCTGGAAGGAGACCCTCGGTTTATATGAGGGAATTGTATTGTAGCTATGTAATATTTATTCTAAGCAAGAAAGAGAGAGGAAATTGTGTGAGAGCAAAGAAGAAATTAAAATGAATATGTTGTAGGTTGCATATCTTCATTTTGTTGGATAATATAAAAGGAAGGACTAGTTGTTTCTCTATGGATGTAGCCCAAATTGGGTGGACCATGTATATTTGTGTCTCTCTTGTTTTATGCATTTTTGTGTTTCTGTTTCGAAAATATTAAATGTTTTTCATTTCTCAGTTAATTATTTTATAACATGTAGTGAAATTGGTGCTCATCTATCTACCTACCATGGAGAGGACATGCATACTTAATACAAGATGTTGAAACCTACAAAGTATGCCAATAATAGATTATACACTAGATGGGTCAATCTTAACACAAGTGAAATAATTAAGTCATCGTGTCAAGATCCTACCAATCGTCGACATAACCCGAGTGAAATATACTCGAGTAGAATTTGGAGGGAGTTGCACCAATATCTTATTGTTATGTGTTGTAGGTTGTTTGGGAAAAAAATAAATAAGTATTTGAAGGGAATTGGATATTCATGCTCAACCTAGTTTTTACTTGAGGAAAAATATTCAATTCGTCAGATATACTTTCTTTTGAATTATAGCGACATGTTGGGTAGGCCAAAAAAACTTTAAGAGCAAACCAAGAACCAAAGTTTTATATGATAGGATATATCTTAAATGGGATTTGTGCCTGATATGCATTCCTAGGGATGTATTGGAACTCAACCCCACAAGACAAATTCTGATCTACTTCCATTGTAGGGTGTTCTATGAGTTGATTTTTAGGGAAGCATATAATAGACTAATAGATCATTTATTCATAGTCATATTTTAGATGATTAATGAGATCGACCCTCTTCGCATGACCAACTAAGTGAAAGAGGCATTGCATGATATCATAGATTGGTTTGATGCAAAAGATGGTACATATATAAGATGCTTTGGGTGCCGAATTTCTCCCTATATTATGCCACGATATGTGACTAACAAGGTGGTCCTCCAACAAGTTGCTTATCAGTTAAATAAAGGGTTGTCAGGAGTCCTTCATAGAAGGAAGAAGGCCTCTTGGCATACTTTCCCTTTGAGGATTGGAATGTATGATCCAAAGAGCCTCAAGGTGGAAGATGCTGAAATGCTAGAACGCTTTCACTTTGCATGCAGAAACTTTCACAAGTATGACTGCAAGAAAGTGTGCAAGAAACATTGTGACAGGATTGGCCTTGCTTGGGGATATACATCAATGACTGCTACAAAAAAAAGGTGAAGAACTGGTACAATGCACTAAGAAAGACACATCCGAGACTTGAAGCTGGATCCCTCCAAGTTCCACCAGCTCAATATGTACAGATATAGGAGGTAACACAAGAAAAAACTCAGTCAAGTACTACAGCTCCTAGGAGAAGGATCAAGCATGATCCAATAGCAGAAAGTAGAAAAAAATGGAAAGTTGACCTATTGAATAAGGGAGCTATTGAGGATGAATAGGAGGAGAAATAATTGGAGGCAAAGATGTAGGAAGAGGAAGAGGAGAAGAGGAACCAAGATGAATTGCTCAGGAAGAAACATGAGGAAAAATAAGAAAGGAGGAGAGTGGAAGAAGAACCAAAAAGGAAGTCATAGGAGGAGGAAGCAACATAGAGGATGGAAGAAGAAAAAATGACTCAGGAAATAGAAGCAAAATTGGAGGAAGATAATGTCATCCAACCCATAGATGATTAACCAGGTTCTCTAGTAGAAACTCCTCTTACAAGTGGCCATATCCCATTTAGTGAGATGAGAATCACACCTCCACTAGAAGAAAGAGTCATGAAAATATGTAATGTTACATTTGATCAGCCAAAGAAAATGATTATGCAATAAAGATGGATATTCTTTCCAAATGACCCCTAAAATCCAATCTTTGTATCCATAGAGAAGGTGATAACTATAAATACTTGGAGGAATCCCTGAGCAATCATGGAAACTAATGTTTCTTTTTCTACAAAAACACAGGATAACTTAAAGCATCTTTTGAGTGAGTGCACATTTGAGGAAATAACTGGCCACAGTAAATCAATAAGAGGAGCACCTTGCTGTGGAAAATCAATGAATTTATTCACATAGTTTCAAGACACCATAATGGTTCTTCTCCATATAGGAAGAATTGGGGCCAATGGAGGACACCATGGTGCAGTTGTATGATGAAATGATACTTCTACATGAGGTAGTGGCACGCCTTGTTGGTATACAAAAGAAAGGGAAAGAAATCATAAATATTCTAAAGGTGGAAAATAGATCCATTGATCAAATGTAGGAATGGGTTGCCAAATATCCAGAGGTTCCACAACAATTGGTCAAAAAAGACAAGGTTGTTGTTGAGGTGGACCGAGTATAGTTGAGACTCCATAGTCAAAATTACATCCATCTTAGTGAAAAATGAACTAACACTATAGTTGTTTATAGTTGACTGCATAATGGTTAGGATTCACTTTTACAGAAACATGGGATGTCTTTAGTGAGATCACTTGGAGAAACAAGAGGCAAGGATGTCATCTTACAAGAAGTTAAGAAATACATTGAGAAATCAAACAAGCATAAGAACCAGAAAGATTGGAGATAAGTAAGGACATATTTCTACAGTATGCCATTGCACCAACTAAAGCTCGGATGAATTTTTCATGCTTTTGGAATAGTTCACAATCTAGATCCAAACCCATATTGACAAAATAATTGGAGGTTAAGATGTGGTTTGCAACAAATTTTCTAGTCCGAATCAAAGTCATTGTTACAAAATTTAGAGCATGGCATTCATATATCACAAATGAGCTCCATGAAGAAGCAAATGACTTATCCATTTGAAAGCATTTTGTCCTATAAGTAGTTTTGTCTTATATAGCCACTATCCTTTATGTATTTTGTCTTTTGTAATAAGTTTATTGTAATGGAGTCCAAGAGACACATGTGGAATGTGAAGAGGCACATGTGAAATTTAAAAGGTCATATATAGAATGTGAAAGGTTGTATGGAAGGCCATTGGTCATAGAAGTTGAAAATTCATGACGAAACGCAATAGTCATTGTCATTTTTTATAAATAGATCCTCATAACTCATGTAAAGTGCTTGGATTCTTAGAGTTTTTCCTTGGTTTCTCTTGCTTCATATGAGGTAAATCATTCTTTGGAGAAGCAATTTGTGGCTTGATGTTCCACTACTAGATCTAGTGTTTCACCTATGTAAAAGTGTACTTGGAACCTTTCATTAATAATCAGAATCTCCTCGAGCCATCACTTCTTCATGCATGTATTGTGAATGTAGTAAGAATATTTGTGATATGTTTGCGGTATATGTTGGCGTAATACATACTAAAATTAATGAACTATTTCGTTACTTAGATATAGATACTGTTGAATGGCTATTGTTATGCTTTATGATTGTTGTTTATCTTGTGAACTAATTTACAGGTTAATCAATAAGTATTTCTTTATCGGTCATGGGTCTCTCTTACGATAGTAATATTACTTCCGTAACTGGAGGCTCATTTCTCTTTACTAGCCATGGAATTTTTCTGTGCATTATACATTTGGTGTAACGCAAAGATTACATACTTGCTGGCCCAAAGAGTTGTTTTTTATGACTTGTATATGTGTTGTAACCAAGGTGCAGCTATAAAACCTTTGCAATGGTGGCTAGACCATATAGCCAAATGGGACTCCTACACCAAATGGTGTGAGCTATAATTGGGACCTCACATTGAGGAGATTCCTTGTATGTTGGCGGTATCCAACAACGTCAACATTTTAGCACTAGGAGGAGTGCCACAGGACAATCTTATCTCATGAATTCTGTTTGAATATATTACCTTAAATGGATTCATCTTAGATCATAATCATGTTTTTCCGAAGATTTATATCTTTCAATCCCCACGAAATTTTTACATAACTTTTCAATCTAAATTTCGATGGCAAGGGTACAACAGCTGTCCTTGATTACATTATTAATTATTTTTTTTCATGTGGTGTTTCTTATGATGATATTTTCGTGAGGTTTTTCACCCTCACATTGGATGGTCATGCTAAGTAGTGGTGTTATTCTTTACCTACTATTTCTATCTCATATTTTAAGCATTTGGTTAATGAGCTCTATTGTATTTTTTTTGGCTTATTGGGGCATAACCCAGGTTCAGAGTTAATTTAGCGAAACAAATTTTGGTACTACTGGCCCTTTCAGCAATAGTCTATAGAGCGCAGACTGAGGTCTCACCCAAGGTAGTATGGGAGGGTGCTAGAACTAGGTTTTCACACCCTGGATATGTCTGATGAGTTCAAGTGGTCTGTGGTTTGACCCTACATGCAGGTTGCTTCATTCACTTTCCCTTCCTTCACCACCCGATATACTGCCTTCGTGCAACCCTACTCAGGGGCTGAGCATTGCGCTCTGCGTTATTACCTAAGATCTTACTGGTATTCCAATGTTAGTTGATTATTTTAGCCTACTTGCATGCTTTAAATTATACTTAACAACATAAACCATTCATACAGGTGCACACAGTAAATAAACAATATATTTGCAAATTATATCAATCATTCATTAACTCGAGAATAGATATACAAAATGATAAAAAAATTCTCTTTATCAATAACTTCCTTAGTTATAGACTCGACTCCATCCTGTGCAATTAGCTGTAGGGGTCTACGCACTCAGCTATGGACTACTAGGCCTCTACGCACTCAACTGTAGAGCCTTCTCCTACTCTACGACCCAAAGGCACACTTCACTTAGTTACATAGACTATTTTCCCTCCTCATGTCTCTCTACTTAGAGCCTCTCTCTAACTATACAATCCCATGGTCCGTGGAACATGGGTAGGTCTATCCAGGTGACATTACATTACAAAACTAGGGTGGACAACTTTGTGACTCTATAATACTTTCGTTCTTCGTGCCCAAAATTCAGAGAGCTTTACAGCAAGATTGGGTCAAAACTTGGGCCTTGAGCCCCAAAACATTCCTTGGGGGGATTTCATGCCCAAGAGGTGCCCAACACAAACATCCTGAATTGCCCTCGAGTCACTCTATCAACGTGGAAATCTTTGTTGAGATTGCAACAAGATGATGGAGCTTACTGAAAAGAGTCGCCTTCACTAAGTGGGCCCGTAGGCAAATTATGGCGCAAGTTCTATTTTTGATCACAGTGTGGATGATCACAATGTGGGTGATAACAGCATGAGTGATTGCAGTGTGGGTGACCATAGTGTGGGTGACCACAGTGTGAGTGATCACACTGTGGGTGATCAAAGTCTATTTTTAGACCGGCTGTCAAAAATAGAAAAGTCAAATATTATTGTCTCATAATAATATTTGGACTATAAACTTGATCTTATTCTCTTGGAGCACTTTAGTTTAAGCTACAGATGTGGCCCATGTAGCTGTCAGAAGGAAGTACACTTTTCTTATGAGTCAGTTGAGTTGTTGCATGCATGACTTCAGTTAGAACTCAATCAGTTGAGTTTGGTGTAGTTGATGGAGTTGTGTTCAGTTTGACTTGGTTAAACTAGTTGTAGTTAGTCTAACTACAAATAGACTAATGATGAGTTGTTAAACTAATTATTAACTCATAATACAACTATAGAATACATCAGTTAACTCAGTTGCATGTCAGTGCATGTTCAGTTCAACAGGGACAGGTGTTAGAGAATCAGATTGCTATTAGTTGTGACTATAGTTGTGCATCAGATCTTGCACAATCAAGGGATTGAGTATGCCGATGAGTTTTCTCATGTATTTGCCCAGTTTGTAGCTTCTTATCACGTCTTACACATTGTGAGTGATTCTTTGGAGGTGAAATACGAGTTTGGTAGACCATTCTCATTCATTCTTGAGCATGTATTGAGTAGTGGAGGCAGGCAAGCAGTGGAATAGATTTGGGGATCAGATCTTAGTTGTATTGTGTGTAACAGGTGGAGCTGGTACTGGATTGCTTGTGATAAGCATTGTACTTTGTAATGTTACATGGTCTCAATCATTAATATACAGATAGTGTGGGGTTTTTAGCGAGATGCTTTCCCCGGGTTACATACTGTGTTAATGTGTGAATGCTCTTGATGTTTTATTGTTATTGATGCTGCTATATTGATGATCAACATAGAGGAGCTTATGTATTGTGTATGTATTCCACAATAGTACATGATCAGGATAATATCCATTGAATATGTGTTAAGTTATTCAAAATTTCTACATGGTATCAGAGTTGTTGATCATCAAATCTACTATTCAGGAAGTGTTTACATTCTATTTCTTCAGGCAGAGTCTATAATCGGGCCAGGTAGCCTCTGGATTCATCCTTCCTTTGGAAGGTGAGATATCCAGTGAATGCCCATACAGTCAATCTCTATACGAGAAATACTGTGTTCTCACGAATCTTAGATCCGAGGCGGTTGAGTTGGTTGCTGGTGGAATTCGAATTTGCAGCAGTGTTTTCTTGGTGACAACGCAGAAATGTCTTTCAACGGATTGCAATTGGAGTATGCTCTTGAGGGCAGCTCAAACTATATTGCATGGAAGGATAGGATGGAGGTAGTATTGGATGATAACGGGCTGAAGGAGTTCATAGATACGGATATCCCAAAGCCTACTGATGCTGCTGATGCGGAAGTTTGGCAAAAGAAGACCGCAAAATGTCGAAGGATTCTGTTGGAGGGCGTGAAGGATCACATTGTGTCTAGCTTCCATGGAAAGGCTAATCCATATTTGATGTGGAAATCATTAACATAATTATTCCAAAGCAAGAGTGATCAGAGGAAGCTGGTGCTCAAAGATAAACTCAGAAACATCAAATGCGAGAAGGGTGACAGTATTCCCAAGTATCTCACGAAGTTCACTCAGTGTCGAGATGAGCTGGAAAGTGTGGGGGTTACTGTTGATGATGAGGACTTGGTGAGCTTGGCTCTCCTTGGTCTTCCGAAGAGTTGGCATTCCTATCAGGACTCTATCAATGGTCGGGAGAAATTGTCGGGATGGGAAAGACTATGGTCAGATCTTGTGCAGGAGGAGATCAGGCGGAGTACCAGGGACGAATCTTCGTCAAAGGGAGCTGATGAAGAGAATTGTGCTTTGGTTGCCAAAGAAAAGAAAGGGAAGAGCAAGAAAGCTTCTCAGTCTGGTGCGAAAGGCAAGAAGCAGGATATGTCCAAGGTGAAGTGTTTTCACTGTCACCAGCACAGACACTATGCCACTAATTGTCCGCAGAAGAAGAAGAACAAGTAGGCTGCTGGATCTTCAACAGGAGAGGCTCTAGCCTCACAGTTTGAGCTTGATTTTTCATTGATCGCATGCTTGGTTTCAAGTGTGATGGGATCAGTGTGGTTCTTGGACAGTGGTGCGTCTTTTCACATGACGGGAGATAAAGATTTGTTCTCTGATCTGGAGGACAAAGATCTTGGAGTGCACATCGAGATGGGCGATGATGGTAGATACAGTGCGACCGGTATCGGTACCATTTCCTTTGAGAGGGAGTCTAGTAAACCCTTCATATTGAAGGAAGTCATGCATGTTCTAGGATTGATGAAGAATCTCATCTTAGTGGCGATGTTAGAAGACAAGGGGTATGATGTTGTTTTCAACGAGGGAAAGGCTTTCCTGCACAGCAAGACAACTGGTGAGACTCGGAAGATAGGGGTTTGAGTGAGGAACCTTTATCAGTTGCATGTAGATGGATGCGCAACAATGGCAGGCAAGGCAGAAGGATTGGTGAGCCGGGATAATGACAAGTTGTGGCACAGGAGATTGGGTCACCTTCACCATGGAGCCTTGAAGATACTGCAGCAGATCACTACAGGGCTTCCTAAAGGCACACTTGCGCAGTCAGATCAGTGCAAGGGGTGTACTTTGGGGAAGTTTGTGAAAGCCACCTTTCACGAGAAGGATAGTCACGCCACTACGATCCTTGAGAGAATTCACACAAACGTGTGTGGACCTTTCTCAGTTTCTTCGACAACAAAACACAGGTATTATGTGATTTTTGTTGATGATTTCTCTCGTAAGTGATGGATATTCTTCATGCAGAAGAAGAGCGAGACATATTCAAAGTTTTGTGAGTTCAAAGCACTAGTCAAGAAGGATTTAGGGAAGAAGGTGAAGGCTCTTAGGAGCGATAATGGTGGTGAATACATCTCATATGAGTTTAAGGATTTCTGCAAGGCAGAAGGGATTTGTAGAGAGATCATAGATCCCCATAACCCATAGCAGAACGGGGTAGAAGAGCGGAAGAACAGAACGATTGTGGGTTCTGCACAGGCAATGTTGCATGATCAGGGCCTACCCCTTGACTTATGGGCGGAAGCATGCAATACAACAGTTTATGTGCAGAACCGTTGTCCTCATAGGATACTTGGCATGAGTACACCTGAGGAGACTTATTCTGGTAAGAAGCCTGATCTTTCTCATTTGAGGATTTTTGGTGCTAACATTTACATGCATGTGACGAAGGATGCTAGGAAGAAGTTGGATCCGACCGCAGAGGTTGGGATATTTGTGGGGTACACTGATACGCCCCACAACTATCGTGTGTATTTTCCAGACAGTGGTAAAATTGTTGTGCGACAAGATATAAAATTTCAGGAGGAGAAAGCCATGAAGTGTTCGCTTGAGAGGGAGCTACAATTGCATGTAGATGAGGAGCTATTAGTTCCTAAGGATGAGCTTCAGGACGTGGATCAGCCACAGGACGAGGTTCATGGAGTGGAAGAGACCACTCATGTAGCGCCAACCATTAGAGGGTGAAAGTGCTTGACAGAAGCTGAGCGACTGGCTCAAGATGCAGAGAAAGTTGTAGGACCACTTACAGCCCAACGCAGGCAGAGACAGTCACCTGATCGGTACACTGGATACATGGCTCTGGTGAGCAAGTGTGTTGTGACTGAGCCATCCTCTTTCGAGGAAGCTGTGGAGGATGCCACATGGGTAGACGCCATGGTGGAAGAGTATGATTCTATTGTCAGAAACAATGCATGGGAGATTGTTCCTAGACCGGAAGGGAAATCAGTGGTGGGTTCGAGATGGATCTACAAGGTCAAGCAGGCAGCTGACGGGAGTGTGGAGAAGTACAAGGCAATATTTGTTGCCCGAGGCTTTTCACAGATAGAGGGGATCGATTATGAGGAGACCTTTGCACCTGTCGTAAGGTATTCTTCCATACAGATGATTCTTGCTCTCTCAGCGCAGATGGGATGGCACATTCATCAGATGGATGTGAAGACTGTGATCCGCATTGGAGTCATTGAGGAGGAGGTGTACATTGAGCAGCCCGAAGGCTTTGAGGTCTTTAGCAGCGAGTCGCATGTGTGCAGGCTCAAGAGAGCGTTGTATGGGTTGAAGTAAGCACCACGTGCTTGGTACACACGAATAGACATCTATTTCATAGGACTTGGATTCTCCAAGAGCGAGGCGGATCCTAACCTATACCAGATTGTGGTGGAGGGTAAGTTGCTTATCATTGTACTGTATGTTGATGATTTGATTCTAACAGGTGATGAGCTGTTGATACTGTCATGCAATAAGGATCTTGCTATAGAGTTTGAGATGAAGGACTTGGGTCTCCTTCACTATTTCCTAGGATTGGAAATATGGAAGCGCAGTGGTGGACTGTTTATTTCTCAGGGAAAGTATGCTAGAGGAGATACTGGAGAAGTTCAACATGCATGGCTGCAAGCCTGTTGATACTCCTCTTCCTGGAGGTTGGAGGAAGGAGGATGCCACTGTTTATCGACAGTTGGTGGGGTTGCTAATGTATTTGGTCAATACATGACCTGATATATGCTATGCAGTTAACCAGCTTTCACAAGCTATGGTTAAACCTACCAAGCTCTTCTGGAAGGCGGGCAAGCATGTATTGCGCTACTTGAGAGGCACATCAGGATATGGTTTGTGGTACAGACAGGAGGATGAGGTGAAGCTATGTGGCTTCACGGATGCAGATTGGGCAGGGAGCCCAATGGACAGAAAGAGCACATCAGGAGGGGTCTTCAGTATTGGATCGACAACAGTTTCTTGGTACAGCAGGAAGCAGAGATCCGTGGCACTCAGTTCAGCAGAGGCCGAGTATATGGCAGCAAGTTTGGCTGCATGCGATGCTATATGGATGAGGAAGATCCTGGTTGGTTTGTTCGGTTCTCATTTGGATCCTACTGTGATTTACTGTGATAACCAGAGTTGCATTAAACTCTCAGCTAATCCTATATTTCATGATAGATCTAAGCATATTCACATCAGGTACCATCATATCAGAGATTGTGTGCAACGGAGGATCATGTTGCTTTCATACATTCCAATGGAGGATCAGGATGCTGATATTCTGACGAAGGTTCTCACCAGGAGCAAATTCGAGTACCACCGAGGCAGGATAGGGGTTTCTGATAATCCATAACTTGTCGAGAGGGAGTGTTGAGATTGCAACAAGATGATGGAGCTTAGTGAAAAGAGTCGCCTTCACTAAGTGGGCCCGCAGGCAAATTATGGCACAAGTTCTATTTTTGATCACAGTGTGGATGATCAAAGTGTGGGTGATCACAGTGTGAGTGATCACAGTGTGGGTGACCACAGTGTGGGTGAACACAGTGTGAGTGATCATAGTGTGGGTGATCAAAGTCTATTTTTAGACTGGCTGTCAAAAATAGAAAAGTCAAATATTATTGTCTCATAATAATATTTGGACTATAAACTTGATCTTATTCTCTTGGAGCACTTCAGTTTGAGCTACAGATGTGGCCCATGCATTTGTTAGAAGGAATTACGTTTTTCTTATGAGTCAGTTGAGTTATTGCATGCATGACTTCAGTTAGAACTCAATCAGTTGAGTTTGGTGGAGTTGATTGTGGAGTTGATGGAGTTGTGTTCAGTTTGACTTGGTTAAACTAGTTGTAGTTAGTCTAACTACAAATAGACTAATGATGAGTTGTTAAACTAATTATTAACTCATAATACAACTATAGAATACATCAGTTAACTCAGTTGTATGTCAGTGCATGTTCAGTTCAGCAGGGACAGGTGTCAGAGAATCAGATTGCTATCAGTTGTGACTATAGTTGTGCATCAGATCTTGCACAATCAAGGGATTGAGTATGCCGATGAGTTTGCTCATATATTTGCCCAGTTTGTAGCTTCTACTCACATCTTACACATTGTGAGTGATTATTTGGAGGTGAAATATGAGTTTGGTAGACCATTCTCATTCATTCTTGAGTAGGTATTGAGTAGTGGATGCAGGCAAGTAGTGGAATAGATTTGGAGATCAGATCTTAGCTGTATTGTGTGTAACAGGTGGAGCTGGTACTGGATTGCTTGTGATAAGAATTGTACTTTGTAATGTTACATGGTCTCAATCATTAATATACAGATAGTGTGGGGTTTTTAGCGAGATGCTTTCCCCGAGTTACATACTGTGTTAATGTGTGAATGCTCTTGATGTTTTATTGTTATTGATGCTGCTATATTGATGATCAACGTAGAGGAGCTTATGTATTGTGTATGTATTCCGCAATAGTACATGATCAAGATAATCTCCATTGAATATGTGTTAAATTATTCAAAATTTCTACAATCTTTGTGTGGAGTCCCTCCAACTGTTCTCAAACTGCACAGAGGTTAGTAGTGCACTGAGATGTTTCTTGCTGGACCTGTTGCATACGCTATTCCAAGACCTTTGTATCTAGGGTGCTCCTCTGCATCAATGTGTGCATCCCCTGTATGTGCGCAAGCTTGCCTTTGATGTTTGCCGTGATGGTGAAGGACTCGTCGATCCACGGCTAGACGCGCACTTTTAGGACTGCCTCCTTATGTTGTACCGTGTCCACCTACTCCTTCAATGCTTTAGCAAGCTGCATCCTCGCAAGCCGTTGGGTGAGGACCACTGTCTCCACAGTTCCTCGAATGTTGTCATTCTGATGTTGGAGTTCTCGCACCTCTATCTCTAAGCACTGGTTATTGGGGTCCTCCTATAGAGTTGTGAGGACCTCAAGTGATTCATCCAACATACTAGTGTAGTCTTGCACTGCACCTCTGATTTCCTCTAATCCCACTGTGATAGCACTAGAGTGTTTTTCTCTAACTTCCAGGGGAGTGGATGGCTACGCCTTTAATCGCAGCTCAGTGATTTGAATATTCAGCTCTACCTGAACCTTTGTCATTTCCTCCCTGGCCTTGTGGACTCCTGCTACTAACCTGTGGATCCGTACCTCTGCTGGTAGATCTACTGGGATGGCCAGCTTCAGGACACTTCAGAAATCATTTCCTATCACCTGCACCAGTTGTTGATTTTGCAACACCAATTCGTCACGCTACAAGCTGAATTGTTCGATATTTATCTTCTGCTCAGTGAGGACTTGGAGTGTGCGACTCTTCCTAGCGCGTAGCTCTATCGTCATCCCATCATGCAATAGATATAATGTCTCGCATGGAAGGGTAGCTATATTAACACTGAGACCTTTCATCATGCTAACCAAAAGTCTGTCGTCCTCATTTTATGTCACTAGAGTCCCTTCCGTCAACACTATTGTGTTTGTCAGCCGCATGTGCAACATCTACTCTGCTGCCATGAATCGGACTACGAGGTTGGTTGAAAGGGTACCAACCTAAGGGGGGCACACTTGTAATTCTTGCAACTATGCTCTGAGGACCCCCAACACAGTCTACTGCTCCTGCATGAAATCTTGGAGA
The DNA here is from genome assembly GCA_031772625.1 of Pinus tabuliformis. Taxonomy (NCBI): domain Eukaryota; kingdom Viridiplantae; phylum Streptophyta; class Pinopsida; order Pinales; family Pinaceae; genus Pinus; species Pinus tabuliformis. The sequence goes on from CM062813.1 coordinate 832,048,102, forward strand.
GCCTTATTTGTGACATCACGCACCATCTCACAGATGTCATGCAGAACACCCTCGATTAGGGTGACCGGGTCAATGGAAAATTTCAAAGCCTTGACCTTCTTCTTCGATCCTGCTCGTTCTGCTGGGTGTTGGTGCTTCAGCTATGTAGACGTGCTTTGTGGGTCTATGCCTCCTTCTTTTGTTTCTGCTTCCTCTACTTCCTGCCCTTGCAAAGGCGTTATTTGGCCCTTGGCCACCTTCGCGGCTACTTCCTGTGTTGCTGCTACTGCTGCAGCCTTTTCCTACTTGGTTGCTTTCTATGCTGCGTCCCACACTACCTACACTTCTGCTGCTATTGTTTCCTTTCTCTTTTTTTCGGCCAACTAGGTAATGCGCAACTTGGCATCGTATTTCTTCTTTTGCGCTACCGACTTCTTAAGTTCTGCAATGTCTAGGGCGTGCCATTCCAGCAGCCATGCCTCTAAGACATTGAAAATGGCGTCATTAGTGGCAACAAAGGGTACCTTTGTCCATTTCTTCATCGGATCCTTGTCCACCTTAAATTCCGTAAAACTATGCAAACTATTATAAACCGTGGGCAACAACCATGGCTTACGGTTGATCCACATTCGGATGTTCATCTCCATGAGCACCCAGAAGATCTTATTGTCACGTATCCTTGTAGCATCCTTCATGGCCCAAAGTGAAGTGTACTTCGCGGCCTTTGGTAAATATCTGTCAATTATGGGGAATTGACTGTCCTCTGACAATTCCCCAGCTACGAGCACTATGGACAACAACAACCATGCATAGTGGAAGGTTTTTCCCTGCTCCTGGGCTTCACAAAAATTCTCTAGAAATTTCGTACAGAGGAATTCAAACCAGTTAAACTAGACCCCCTTTGTGCACTGCTCAGCTAGTGTGACTACCAGCGCAGGTACTTCGTCTGGATGGCACTTTCGCATAACTTTTCCTACGAGGATTTGGGTTGCTATGCATAATTCTTTGTCCTTGATGATGGAGATGGCATAACCCATCTTCTTCTTTTCTAGCTTATACTTCTTCTTCATGGTCTCTGCGATGGCCAAATCACTGCCCTTCCCTTTCGATATGGCCGTGGGGTCCTCTCCCTTGTATGGAAGCTGAGAGATGCGATGAATCAAGTCGACCATGATGGGGATGGGCTCCTCCAACCCTAAGCACCCATCATGCGCCGAGTAGAGCAGTTGCCTGATGACGAAAGTGGTTATTGTGGTGCGGTGGAAATGCGATACCCAAAGTACAACTTGACCTTATCCACTGCGCGGAACCACTTCCGCGGCTCTAAGGTTGTCACCACCCCCGTGGTGTTCTGCTTCATGAGGTTTCTAGTCTCTAGGTGTGTTATAGACATTTTTGGGCACTATAACCCTAAGCATGAAATGTCCATAAACCAAGGGCTCCTAAGTCCCTAAAAGTGTTGTTCTAAACCCTAAAGGAACAAGGTCAACGGATTACAACTTCTCCCAGAAGTTCTCCATGAAAAAATGCTCAGAATTGGTCAAAACAGGATCATTTTAGCTGCCCCATAGGCAAAGTGCTTGCATCTGACCTAAACACACTGTGTGGGTGCGTTGCATTTCAAAAAGCCCTTCTATGGGGTGCGATGGGCGAGGAGTGACAAATGGCAGTGTCATTCTGCGAGGTGGAGAGGCATGGAATCAAGAGATCATCAATCTCCAAGTGGAAGCAAGAACTATTAGAGGGAAGACACTAATCAAATCACAAGCTGAATCATCTCCCTTACAGATATCTATATATGGATCCCTCATCCCAGAGATCCAGAGGTTGGAATTTTGCATATTGTAAGGAATTGCTATTGGTTTCTTGAGACAACATCAGATTGTTGGGTGATCTAAGGCTTGTATGAGGTGAAGAGGGGCTTCCTTGCTGAGAGGATGATGCTGGGTCAGAACAACTGGTTGTAACTCCCCTTGGCTCTTTCTTGTTTATCAATAAAAGCTATTCAAGTTTTCCTCCATACTCTTGTGTCATTTATGTTTGCTGCATTTGTATGGTCAATTTACATCTGATCCTAGATTGTTTATGATTATAGATCCATGTTCTTGTATAGTGTTATGCTACTGTGATCTTACAGGTACTCTGTGAAACTGGGCGTGCAAGGGAACAAGTAGCGAAAGACTATCAAGAGAGAGAGGAATCGAACTAGGAGATTAGCGCAAGATAGAGATTGGTCTTCTTTGTTCTTCTCTCATCTATACTTCATAAAGGAAAAACGAAAGTAGCTTTAATTTGTTTGTTTCTAAGGTAGCTATCACACCTCAGTGGGATAAGCAATTCTGTGTAGACACTTTTCCCTGTAACAAAATGGCGACTCCACTGGGGATCGAACCCAGAATCTCTGGTTTTGTAGACAGAGGACGTTAACTGGTCCGGCAGCAAAATGGTATATCGAATTGTCTAGAGCTTCATTCGACAACTTCAGTACCCTAGTGGGATAAGCAGTTCTGTGTAGACACTTTTCCCTTTAACAAAATGGCGACTCCGCTGGGGATGAATTAGTTTGTTTGTTTATCTTCCTTTTTGTCTATTTTATAAACTTACAGACGGAGCCTGAAGTCGAGCTAGGTAGCTTTCGAACTGCATTTGCTATGCAAATGCAAAGTAGATAAATGTTGCTTCAGTCAATCTCCGGGATTTGTTTATAACTTAAAAAACTAATTCACAAACTCTCTGATTTCCCTTTTTGATAGCTCTTAGAACCTCCTTAGATCTACCCCTGATTTTTGCATTACTGATTACCATTTGCTCAGCCAAAACCCATGAACTGAACTGCAAACTTGGACCCGAAACCCAAGAAAAGTCTCGTCTCTGTCCCAGCGCATGTACTGTTCTGTGAATCCGAAATTCGGCGCACTTCCCGAGTGTAGTAGGTGCGCTGCATTTGAAATTCCCTATGTTACAGGTGCACTGATCAGACTAGGCATTGTTCAATTTTGGTTTCTGTAGTTCATTTTTTCCAGTTCTATTCATGAATTTTACTGCCTGTGATTAGTATATCTCTGTTTGAGACCCCATTTCTTTGCTTTTATTCCACCTCCTTTGTACAAAAGAACTATAAATGTTTTTGTGTGTTTGTTGGGTCATTTTCAGTTCTCCTTTGCAAAAGTAACGTAATCGTACTGTCGTCCTTTGATTTGAAAGTGTCGCAAGTGTCGTTTTTAGGCATAGGAAAGAGTTTGATTGCTGTAGATAGTCGATTACCCTGTTACTATTGTATTTGGTCTGAATTTGTAATTTTTCTAGTGTCGAAAACAAGTATTCATTTCCAAATCGTAAGGTGTTGTGATTGCCTCCATTTTTTATTTTGAAAAGAAACTTGTTGATAATTGTCGCTTGAAAAGAAATTTAGATTTATGCATCAACTTTCTTTTTGCCATTCACATACTAAGAAAGTCGAAAACAAGTACATGCATGTGCATTTGCATTTAGACTGTCTTATTGGTTTGATTTAGGAAAGTGCATTTAGAGTGTGCTCTTTGCTCTTTGTGAAAGAATTCTGTCTTTCTTTCCTTAGTAGCTAGGATTTTCATTGCACAAAGAAGATAAAAAGATTGTTTATCATCTTAGATTGCATTTTAGGAATTATACTACATCTCGCGGTGAACCTAAAAGGAAAAATTCATAAACAAGATTAACTATAAAATAAATTCAATGAATCTAACAACGCTTTGGAACCTAACGCACAACATTTAGAAGTCTAGGCTAGAGACGTATTCCGACGTTGTAAAGCCTGGTAACTATTATTCTCACTGATGGTTGGGTGATTCCTCCACTTTGAGACGATAAGTGCCAGTACGGACTTGTGCTCCCACGTACCGTCGAGTATATTTTGAGAGACCACAATAGGCTTAATCCTTTATCCATAGGAAGCCGTGTCTGCCGCCTTATCGATCGCAATGCACTGAACACAGCATTTGGGAAGATTGACTGCCATACCGTAAAAAGAATTTTGCAGTTTTGTGATTGGTTTGGTAATCCCTCTACCTAGATTTCCAGAGAAGTCCCTTTCGTTCCTTTTCAGATTCTTTAACGGAAAAGTTCCATCTGAGCACTTGTCACTTCAGGCTCATTAAAAATCAAAGGCGACTAGAGTCATCTTTTATTTTTTCTCGACTCTTAAAAATTGAAAAAAAAGTTGTGTCAAAGCGTCTAAAATTCATCTAATTAGGAAACATACTTCCCCTTTATTTTTAGTTGATCGAGTAATCTGCAATCGTGGAAGAAAGTCAATTGAAACCCCGTCATTCGCGGAGGATTACGAGTCAACCGTCTTTGTCTCCGGAATCGAAGCTAGTACAGACAAAGAGAACTCGTTTAACCGGTTCCAAATCTCCTGTTAAAGTTAGAACAAGTGTTCCAACAACATCAGAGATTCCGGTTACTCCAAATATTTTTGGTATCCCTGCCTTTACAGAAGAAGTTCAGCAGCCACAGAAGGACAGTGGTACTGATCCTAGTCTGAGGGTAAACACTTGCGTCACTGAACCAGTTCCATCTATGACCAGTTCAGAGAGTGTTGCTCCTCAAACATATGTCGCTGCAGATTCCATACCTTCTTCGGCACCAGAAATATTCTACAGACCTGACAGTCTACCCCTTCCACCTGGTCTGATTGCTATAGAAGAGATTGTGGAAGATCCTCCATCTAGTACTCCATTGAAATTTGGAGTCAGGATCACTCTATATCCTTCTTCATCAGAATTTAGTCTACCGCCAGCGGAAGCTCCTGTAGAATCGCTAGGTAATCTTTTGGATAGACTAGAAATGTCTGAACAACCATCAACATCTAGGACTGTGTCGTCTGACACAGCAACGGCAGAACTCCCTTCTATCACTCCAACAATGTTCGTCGGTATACCATCTATCCCAACTAGCTCTTAATCGCTAGAAGGAGCCCACTCAGGGGCCATTTCGACGGTATGGTCTGTTCCTGTTTTTTCATACGGAATAATATCCAGAAACTCTTATGTTGAGTCTCGACAAATTGATCCATTTGGAGGTCAATTTGGTCAGTCCGGCCCTCAAGGGAAAACCATTCCCTTAAGTACCGGATTACCACCATATGGGGGGTAGTATTCCCTTTCATTATCCCCTCCGGGAGGACAACCATACGGGAGTTCACAACAAAATTCGGGTTATGCTGGAATTACTTCAAGCAGTTGGGTACCGATACTACCTCAACAACCAAGAGTTGTATATTCGATGCAAAAATGCTTACCTATGTCAAGTATACCAACTACGCCAGCTATTGTGACGGTGTCGCAAGTTCAAGCGCTACCTGTTGTATGCCAACCTTAGGTTTCTCAGGTTGTAATGCAACAACCCCTTGACCCGGCAACTCAACCACAATCGCCAACTGGTGGAATGACACAGGTTCAAACGGGTACAATTACCCCTCATCTTGGTCAAACAGTTAGTATCGGGCAACAACACATGGATTCACAACCATGGCTAGTGCAATACCAACAACCGCAATTCCAACAAGTATACCAAGGTTCTGAGCAACAAATCTTTGCAAATAGTGGGCAGCCATATATTCAAAACGGTCAAAATCAACCATTTTACAGTGGTCATGCCCACCAACCTTACCAAAGTTACCAGCATCAAATGCATTATGTCGGTATGCAAAGACCAACTGCTCAGGCAATCCCATCTTATCCTGGGTATGCTTCACCTAACCTAAATCAACAGTTACCCTTCGTGGTGACTTTAGAGTTACCTGATTTAAATCAGTTAACAAACGATCCAATCGCTTACGCCCCTTGGTGGCCAGCGATCCCACATAAACTTCCATCAGATATTCCTAAATTTAATGGAAATCCGGGTGAAGATTTGTCGAATCATGTGATGACCTTTCATCTGTGGTGTTCATCAAACACCCTAAATGATGATTCAATTAGGCTTCGCCTTTTTCAAAGGACGTTAACTGGTCCGGCAGCAAAATTGTATATCGAATTGCCTAGAGCTTCATTCGACAACTTCAGTACCCTAGCCACAACCTTTTTAACCCATTTTCAGTTACCGATAAGGTACGAAATGGGAATGGAACTTCTAACCAACTTCAAACAAACGACGACCACTCACATATCTGATCATATACATGAGTGGCGACGTCGTCGTAGAACAGTGAAAACATATGTTCCTAATCAGCTCTTAGCTGAATGGTTTATCAAGTCATTACTGCCTTCCATCACGGAAGATGTGGCAAAAGGGGGGGTTGTCACCGAAGAGCAGGTTATCACTCGTGCGCAATATTTGGACTTGATCTAGACTCAGTCCGGCACTCTCTATGATAAAATACGTGACGCTCCTCGACCGGAATTCTCAGTTCCTCCTCCTCCTAAATCAAACAATGACTCTCATGCCGGAGATGGTGTGATTGGCGCAACAGACACGAAATCGACAAAGGCTACATCCAAAAATGGCCCGTAAGATTTCAGGTCAAAATGCAAAAGGTGAACTCCTTGCCTCGGAAGTAAATGTCGTATCGACAGATAAAGGCAAAGAAACCAAGCAACGAGGGGGCAAGAAGAAAGGCAAAGGGAAGAAGAAGAAACAGGAAGAATCATCACCTGAAAAATCTTCTGCAAACCCTCCTGGAAATAGGAAACTAAAATATCCATGCATGATATGTGATGAAGATCATCGAACAGCAGATTGTCCACACAAAGCTGAGCTTAAAAAATTCTTCAAGAATTCAAAAACCTCGGCAGTATTAACTGATCCGTTTCCAAATCCAGGGACAAATCTGGTTGACAGTGGAAATGCTTCCCTGTCTCAAGTGCTAATTGTTGTGGGGAAAAATGCCTATGCAGGACGATCCTATCCACCTAAGGTGTGATAGTGCCTTAGCAACAAACAGAAACAACTATTCTAGTATTCTTCCTTTATGAATTAAGAATGAAGAGAGATGGATGGACTAACCGGTGTCTTCCGTTTGTCCCTCGATCTGGTTTCTCTTCTCTTTGAGAGTTCCCAGCTACTTGCCTTCTCGCTCGCCCAGCTTCAACAGGTTCCTGCAAGATCACAAGAAGGGAATACTACACAAAGACATAGATTCATATTCATAACTAGTTTAGGATTAGAAATAAACCAAATACACTAATGCAATCATACATCAAAGACACATTAGCATATAGGAGAAACCAAGATAGCTTTATTGATGAATAACAAGGTTCAGGAGGAGATACAACCAAGAGAGTTCCAATCCAGCATCTCCTTCCCAGCAAATGAAATTCCTATCTTCACCTCCCTTCAAAGCATTAAGCACCCAATGATTCCAATCTCAAACCAACAGCAATTCTTTGCAATAACAAAATTCCAGCCTCTAGATCTCATGGAGAAGAGATCCATATATAGATGTTTGGAGTGAGGATGAGTCAGCTTGTGATCTGACTAGTGTCCTCTCTCTCTGTCAGTTCTTACTTCCACTTGGAGACTAAGAGCCTCTTACTCATCACTTAGTCGAACTCAGCAAGGCAAGTGTCATGGAGGAAGATTCTGAAAGCTTCCACAGTCTTGACACCTCTCACAAGAGACCCTGACATTTGTCATTTCCCACTCAGCGCACCCTGGTAGTGCTTCTACCTGCGTTGCAATGCAACTAGCCAGTGTAGCCTCTGCATTTCAACACAGGTAGGTAGTGGAGCTTCTGAATTGATCCTGAATTGACTTGTTTTTGAGCGGTTTCTGGTGGAGAACTTCTGTGAATTGTTGTGGTTTTTTAGCCTTGTTCCTCTAGGGGTAGGAACAACATGTTTAGGGACTTTGGATCCCTTGGATTATGGACATTTCATGTTTATAGCTGTAAGGAAAAAAAATGTCTATAACAGTTGCCCCCTAAAGTATGAGGCCGTTTATTGGGTGAAATGCTTTATTAGGAGGATCCGAAGTTCTTTCATTGCTGGGAGGAGACCTGTAATACAATACAATACAATACATTATTTTCATACTTTTTTCATGATCTAGCCGAGGCGGGCATTCCCATGCTCAACTTTATAAATTCATTTTCATGTACATATAACAGACAATCGTCTGATGATAGACTGATGATTCTGAAAGAGCCATCATCCTTTTTGTAGGATGATTATCTGTGATGCAAAGCTGTACATTTCCATGTCTTTATTTTCTGAATATATATTGCAGCCCGGATGGATGAAACTAGATCCAGGGTCTTCAATCTCGTCCGATCTTCACTCTAAGTACAAGTCGATCCATGTGAGAATTGCTCTGAAGTCGAACATGGAAAGACATCGCTTGATTACCAGTCAATGATGTAAACCGTTAACAAGCGCGAGAGGAATCACCGATAATGATGATGACCCTCAAGGTACTACAGTACAATTCACGTGGTGTGAATAGAGGACTTGGCGTCGAACACCACGCAAAATCTTTCGGTCGAAGGTCATTGATGTATACCTGTCGCCGGAAGTGAGAAACTTGCCATTGAGGCATGCAAGCTTCAAAGTATTGAAGGGGGTGTTCCTAGATCAACTTCTTGGATAATGAGCTGATGTCGACAAGAAGCGATCCGTCAAAGGAGGGCCTTAATGAATCCCACATCGATGACATGGAACGGAGCTAATGATTTTGATGGAGGTGAAAACGATCTGATGACATATGATTTAGGGTGGCGGTCATGAAAGAGTATAATGTATGGTAGTGGATGGGACACAGATGACTTCTCTGAACGACTTCTATTGAACATATGGCGACACTGATGTGATGGATTGGTAGCATTACCCCAAGTATGGATGGTATGGCGAGACCATGGTGATGTGACCGGTGAATGAAACAACCCAACCCGATTGTGGTGCAGAGGAAAAGCGTCATGTTCAAGAGCGACTTGCTACCATCAAAGTTTTCTTGAGTTTCTCCCAATTTTTCCGCAGTCATTGCTGACCAGTACCTCTTTATTTTTGTCAAGCTTGAGGAGGATAACATATGCTTGTTCTATAAATTACCCTTCGGGCAAGCCCATCGCTATGTTTTAACGAGCCTAGCGATAGGGAAACTTGTTCTCGTTTAAAGACAAGTTTGTCGCTATTTAATGCATTTAACGAGTCTAACGACAAGGATAACTCGGTCCTTTTAATTTTTAGAGAGTCTAAAAAGGTACATAAAGTTAACTCCAAAAGTCCTTTTTCTTCATCTAATCCCTTAAGTCCGAAAAAGTATAAAACAATACAGAAGGGATGAATTTTCGATAGTTTTAACGAGCCGAATAAAAAAAGCGCTCGATCATTTTGTGCAATAATCCCTCAGGTCCAAAAAGATTAAAATCTAGAGGAGGGATAGCTCTTCCGGTCACTTTAACGAGCTGGACGGCCAAAACTCGGCAATCTTTTCATATTTTACGAGTTAGATGAAAATAGATTAAAGAAGACTCATCTTTTGAGGAACGAGTGATAAAAAGGGGTAGCAGCTGATTCCAGGGAAGGATTGGAATTTCCAAATCACGGCAGTGTCACAAGGATGGCTAGTGAAATCACTCTTCGCAGCTGTTCCTCAAAATGGGTAAACAATCATATGGAGGTGAATGATCGGCCAATAGAAAAGTGGAGGTGGTGGGCAAACACGACCAAGGCTTTAATGGTTGATTTCGCTACATTCACGGTGGTTATTTACCGGAATAGTTCATTTTTTAACGAGCTTAAACACGGGTGGAAACATTTGCTCGGCCTTATGTTTATTTTTTAACGAGCATGAACCATGTGCTAAAACTGCTCGGATCTTGCGTTTATTTTTTAACGAGCATGAACTGTGTGCCAAAACTGCTCGATTAATCCAGTCATATGATAAGAATGTCTCATTGAAGATGCTATTTTTTATGGAGCTTAGATCTTACAAAGCTTTGCTCCGGATCCTTTCGTTATGCAAGTTCGGAAACGACTAATCCTACGAGTTTAAAGGGTTATACCTACGAGTTTGAAGGGAGGACCTAAAAATTTAAAAAAATAAATAGCCGCCCCTTGCTTGCACTCAAAAAGGTTTGCATGCCCCTAGGCATAAAGTACGATTTCAAGGTTACCCCTTCTTAGTCCAATAAAACATTTGTTTTACCGGGAGAGGCCTACCTCTTTCAGGTTACCCAAATATTGTTTCATCAATGCAGCGAACAAAACACTTCTTCGGTGATGTCTACCGAGATAGACAAAGGTGAGTGACAACGAGCGCCAAACACATAACTTTGACAAAAGAATCTTATTCTAGAATAACCCCTCTTCCAAGACGGACGGGGTACAGACTAGTCATATTCTCCCGCAGAAACCTACCCTATACCCAAAGTTTTCCTGTCGAAACAGACCAGGATGCATGCCCCCTGGGTTCCAGTCATATCGTCCTGGATTACTCGCGCTCATCAGGAGGACGAACCGTGGGTTGAGACATTTCTTGAGTGAAGAGACCATTTAGGGATGGTATATGACTATTTGCGATGCATGATCCAGGGAATGAAAATTGGTCCACGAGCTTGACCATTCTTCCTTCATGCGGAAAACACATTACTCTAAAGAGTGAGGAGACGATGGCTCCCATGCAATATATATAGTCTTGTCCAAGGAGTAGGTTATAATCCAAGGGTCCTTGAATGACCATCACATTCATTTGAATGGTCTTCCCTTTCAATGTGATTGGTGCATTGGGAAGAATCCCTAAAGGTCGACTGGTTCCTTTATCGAAGCCTGTCAGATTTCTCATTTCAGGCAAAAGCGCTGGCGAACCAAGCGCTTTCCAAGCAATAGAGGAAAGGATACTCACAGATGCCCCCTCATCAGTGATGGTGCCAGCCATTACCATTCTGTATATTTGAACGATAATTCTGAATGGTATGCTTGCTGGCAACCGGGGTCTGCCTAGTTGGTTCCAGTCGAAGGATACAACTAGGTTTCTTGGTGGTGGGACCGAATAGACGGCCGGGTATGACTCTGACGAAGTTCCTTCCTGTGATAAAGGAATGGGCAAATTGCCCCCTTGTTCGTCAGAGTCTGTGTTGATGAAGAGAATTTGGACGGTGTCGTCTTTATTCTCCTCTGTGATGGTATCATTCGAAGATAGAGCCTCTGAAGGCAAAACCGGGTCAACTTCCACCTCAACCTTTTGACTTTCATCAAGTATGGATTCAGACAATTCATCCTCAATGATAGGTGCTTCGGCTGACCACCTGAGCGGGCCAGCCGGGTTCTCAACTGGTGAAGGACTTGGCAGGAGTTTTTGATATCCAGGAGGAAGTTGCACTGGTAAAACCGGGCGATCTTCCAAAACTCTTTTAGCCTCGTCTAAGAAGGGACAACGGTGGATGGCATGGTCGCCTTAACACAGTTTGCAGGGAAATCTAGCTTTCCCTCTCTGTCCTGTGGCTTCACTTTCACTAGTTGACGGTGTGCTGTCAACATGGCTATCAGAGGTTGACGCCGCCGAATTGTGCAAGTGGGGAGACCAATCCCTTAGTATCCGAGGGATGCAAGGACAATCTCTGTGAAAGTGGTCTCCCTTGCATATGACACATGGCGATTTAGGCCTGGTCAGTGCAGTGTGTGGATTTTCATTAGACGCCATTCGCTTGCCCCCAGTCGCTTTTGGCTCCTTCTTCTTCTTCTCTTTCTTCTTCTTTTCCTTCTTCTCCTTAGGAGCTTGGCTTTTGGCTTTGCCAGCTCCATCAAGCGAAGAGGAAGGAGGAGAGGAAGAGTTAGAGGAAGTGGAAGGCTGGTGGGCAGCTCTGGACTGGTCTAACTGCTGATTCGATTGTTCAGGAATAGTGGTGTTTTGAACAACATTAGTTGAGAAGATCCAGACAGGCAAGCCGATTGTCAGTCCTGGAAGCGACAATGTGGCCATATGGGGCGCTCCAACATCTCCCCAAGAGGAGAAGGGACTAGGATTTCCACCAAGGGGAATTCCTTGGTTGGAGGGCTCCATTTTCTCAACTGAAAGATCAACGCGGGAATAAGGGTGATTTATTATTCCTTTAAAATAAATTTTAATGACGCTTTAGACACAACTTGCTTTTTCAATTTTGAAGAGTTGAGAAAAAGCTAAAGATGACTCCTTCGATGTTTTAACGAGCCCGAAGTGACAAATGCTCGGATGGACTTTTTCCGTTATAGAGTCTGAAAAAGGCCAAAAGGAACTTCTCTGGAGTTCTAGGTAGAGGGTGTGCCAAACTTTTCGCAAAACCGCAGAATACTTTTTAAGGTACGGGCGGTCAATCTTCCTGAATGCTGTGTTCAGTGCATTGCGATGAGTAAGGCGGTCGACACGGCTTCCTAAGGATAAATTTTTTATGCCTATAGGGGTCTCCCAATATATACTCGACAGTACGTGGGAGCACAATCCATACTGGCGCTATCGTCCCTCAGGAGGAATCACCCACCATCAGCGAGATCGACAGTCACCAGGCTTTACGACGCCGGAAAACGTCTCTAGCCTAGACCTCTATGTTGTGCATTATGTTACAAAGCGTTATTAAGTTCATTCAGTTTATTTTATGTTGATCTTTCTTAGAAGTTTTCCTTTTTAGGTTCACCACGAGATGTATAGACAACTTCCTAAATGCAATCTAAAAGATGATAAGCAAATTTTATCTCTTTTTTAACAATGAAAATCCTAGCTACAAAGGGAAAAGAAAGACACCATCTTTTCTCAAAGAGCAATCAGCACACTCTAAATGCACTTTCCCTAAATCAATCATGCAAACTATCAAGATGCAAATGCACAATGCAAGTGTTTGTTTTCCGCTTTCTTAATATTGATGCCTAAAAAGAAAACTTTTTGCACAACTTTGAATTTGCTTTTAAATGACTAATACAAACAAGTTTACTTTTTCGAAATCAGAAAGGGTAGAAGAGATTACAACACTTAACGATTTTCGAAATGAATACTTGTTTTGACACTCAAAAGAAACAAACTCAAACCAAAAGCAAAAATGAATGTATAACCAACTGTAAACAGCCAATGAACTCTCTCCTAAGATCACAATCAACAGATCTGAATCAAGGGCTACAGGATGACTATTTCACTCTTGCAAAGGGAAACTGTAAATGATGCCACAAACACATAAAGAAACTCACAGTATTTTGTACAAAAGGAGGCAGAATTTAAGCAGAGAAAAGGGCTATCAGACAGGTACCTATGCTAGTTACAGGCTGCAAAAATCAGAGATCAAAACAAGGCAAAACAGAGCAGAGAACCCCAGCTGCACAAGGCCTAACTGGATCACCGCACCTGTATAACAGGGAAACTAAATTTCAACGCAGGTAGCCTTCACGGGAACTGCGTTGAAATGCAGAGTCTCTTAACAGAGCCTGCGCTGAAGGAGAAATGAGAGTTCCTCACTGGGTTCTGGGTCACGGTTTGCTATTTAATCTACAGTTTCAGGCCAAATCAAAGCAACAAGAAAGGTACAATCAAAGGGATGCTTTGAAGGAGGGCTAAGATCTATCACAAAGGATCATCAAATCATTTGTGAGTCCATTGTTCAGATCATAGACAAATCCAGTGATTGGATCAAAGCAGCAGCTATCTACTTTGCATCTGAGAATAGCAGATGCAGTTCGATTGCTGTTGTTGAGTCTATGAAACAAACAATGATAGAGACACAAATAAAATGACTAAACAGACGTCCCCAGTGGAGTCGCCAATTTGTTGTGGGTAAAAATGCCTATGCAGGACGATCCTATCCACCTAAGGTGTGACAGTGCCTTAGCAACAAACAGAAACAGCTATTCTAGTATTCTTCCTTTATGAATTAAGAATGAAGAGAGATGGATGGACTAACCGGTGTCTTCCGTTTGTCCCTCGATCCGGTTTCTCTTCTCTTTGAGAGTTCCCAGCTACTTTCCTTCTCGCTCGCCCGGCTTCAACAGGTTCTTGCAAGATCACAAGAAGGGAATACTACACAAAGACATAGATTCATATTCATAACTAGTTTAGGATTAGAAATAAACCAAATACACTAATGCAATCATACATCAAAGACACATCAGCATATAGGAGAAACCAAGACAACTTTATTGATGAATAACAAGGTTCAGGAGGAGATACAACCAAGAGAGTTCCAATCCAGCATCTCCTTCCTAGCAAATGAAATTCCTATCTTCACGTCCCTTCAAAGCATTAAGCACCCAATGATTCCAATCTCAAACCAACAGCAATTCTTTGCAATAAAAAAATTCCAGCCTCTAGATCTCATGGAGAAGAGATCCATATATAGATGTTTGGAGTGAGGATGAGTCAGCTTGTGATATGACTAGTGTCCTCTCTCTCTGTCAGTTCTTACTTCCACTTGGAGACTAAGAGCCTCTTACTCATCACTTAGTCAAACTCAGCAAGGCAAGTGTCAAGGAAGATTCTGGAAGCTTCCACAGTCTTGACACCTCTCACAAGAGACCCTAACATTTGTCATTTCCCGCTCAGCGCACCCTGGTAGTGCTTCTACCTGTGTTGCAATGCAACTAGCCAGTGTAGCCTCTAGATTTCAACGCAGGCAGCTAGTGGAGCTTCTGAATTGATCTTGAATTGACTTGTTTTTGAGCAGTTTCTGGTGGAGAACTTCTGTGAATTGCTGTGGTTTCTTAGCCTTGTTCCTCTAGGGGTAGGAACAACATGTTTAGGGACTTTGGATCCCTTGGATTATGGACATTTCATGTTTATAGCTGTAAGGCACAAAAATGTCTATAACACTAATGTTGTTGGTTTCCAAACAACAAAATGATGCTTTGATATCGACAAGGAATAAAGATTATGGGAATCCACAGCCGTCGAACAACAAGGATAAAGATCAACCTAGTAGTTCGACAACAACTTTGACAGAAGTTGCGCCACCCATCATTCCTGAGTTGAAAATAAAACTGCCAAAGGGAGTAGTACACAAGTTGACATTTAATCCTCATGCTAGAGCAGCACAACATTATAATATAGTGGAAGATTTGGCCCAATCGCCATCCGCTATGTCGACTCTTGAGGTACTACAAAATTTCCCATCCCAAAAGCAAGCTTTATTATCAGCCATTGGTGGGATAGACCCAAAGGATTCCAATCTTGTATCCTTCGATCATAAAGGATACGATCCTCAGTTACCAGCTCAACTAGCTTTCCTCGTTCAAGTGAAAGCCCTCAACAAAACTGTTCATCGAACAATTATTGATGAGGGGGCATCTACATGTATTATGTCGATGACTTGCTGGAAAACTTTAGGATCTCCAACCTTGTCGCGATCTTCGACGACATTAAAAGCATTTGACAGACGAACATATACCCCATATGGTATTCTAAGTAACTTGAAGGTTGAACTAAGAGGGAAAACAGTAGAAATAGATGTTGAGGTAATCGATGGAAATCTCGATTACAACATCCTACTGGGAAGACCATGGATATATGCCATGGCTGCTGTTGTGTCGACCTATTTTAGGAAGATTGCATTTCCCTTTCAAGGAGGGATTACAATCGTCGATCAACAAAACTTCCTCCCCAA
Source organism: Pinus tabuliformis (assembly GCA_031772625.1). Classification (NCBI taxonomy): domain Eukaryota; kingdom Viridiplantae; phylum Streptophyta; class Pinopsida; order Pinales; family Pinaceae; genus Pinus; species Pinus tabuliformis. The sequence continues at coordinate 832,063,613 of CM062813.1, forward strand.
TGGTTCTCAAGTTACAGGAAGCATTCCTATGATCCATGGAAGCCCCCATTCACTTCAAAATATCGGAGTAGGCCTACTAAAAGACCCTATATTAATGGGAACTTTCGCCCTTCCACCTCCAATCAATTTGGCGGAAGTAGCGTCGGTAGGAACCCGCAATATGATATCTTCTAAAAAGATCTCAGAAAACGATATCAACATGGATCATGCGCAGGTTTTGCCTCCAAGCCCAACAGAAATATTGTAGCAATCAATGTTCCTAGCATGGGAGGAAAACCCAAATCAATGCTCATTAAGCGTTTGGATAGATAGGTCTAAGGAATATGGTACCCCTTCAGATTCTTGGTCGTGAGTGCATGTCACCGATGAAGGAATTGTTCAATCAATGGTAATTGAAGGAGCACCATGGGATGATTACCACCATCGTTCCCTTCTTCCGAATTGTGAATAAAATACTTCTGATGACCTTTATCATCCTTCAGTTTTTGATTTCCCATCAAACACTGTAAACACGGCGGATTCCGAGTGAAACTTGTCCAACATTGAAGAGACTATCGCCATAAATATCTCGACCAAAACAGATGTTGTAGAGAATATTTATGTTGGCAAATGTTGTTCTCCTTCAGAACTGGAAATATATAACGCTCTTTTTCGCGAATTCAGGGATTTCTTTGCTTGGTCATATAGTGAAATGCCAAGTATTGACTCGACTATTATTGAGCACGAAATCAAGATGTATCCAGATGTCAAACCAATATGACAACGGCTACGGCAGGTGCACCCCAAGAAATCTGTTGTCATTAGGGCAGAAGTTGAAAAACTTCTCCATGCTGGTTTCATTTACCTGGTTCCTCTAACTGATTGGGTATCGAATATTGTCCTGGTTATGAAAAAACAAGGAAGGTATTCTTCTCGACCCATGTAAGGTTCAGGCAATCATAAATTTTCCTCCACCTTCAAATTTGCTTCAGATTCAGAAACTCCAAGGGAAAGCAAACTTTCTGAGGAGGTTCATTCCAAATTACGCTGAACTTGCTAAAGTTTATGCACGTCTTTTGAAAAACGAAGTACCCTTTGTCTAGGATCAGGTTGTGCAAGCTTCCTTTGATGCTTTAAAAGAATCCCTAATGAAAGCATCATTAATGTACGCTCTTGATTATCAAAAAGACTTTAACCTGTATCTGGCTGAAGTGGATACAACCATCGCAATGGTTTTAGTTCAAGAAGACAAAAAAATTGAACATCCTATATATTATTTAAGTAAGAACTTAAATGATACAGAAAACAAATATTCTTATGTTGAAAAGCTAGAACTCGCAGCTGTTCAAGCGATACAGAGATTTCGACACTATGTTCTCTTTCGAAAAACTACCATTCTGTCAGATTGCAACCCCATGACTTATATATTGTTGCGACAGTTGCTGGGGGGCAAATATTCAAAATGGATAGCAATTCTACAAGAGTTTGATATGGAATTTATAAAATCCAAGTCAAAGAAAGCTCTGGTTTTCGCAGAATTATTATGCGATCTCCCATCGTCATCCAACAATGAAACATCCGAGGAAACAATCGTGGACGAAAATTTGTTTCTGATATCTTCAAGCAATCAGTGGTATGGGGATATAATCATTTATCTCCAAACCCAAAAATATAGGCCAAATACCTCTCGCTCTGAACAAAAACGTATTCGATACCAAGAAAAAGACTACATGATCGTCAGTGATACTCTTTACCGTCGTGGTATTGACACGGTTCTGAGAAGGTGCCTCACCCATGAGGAGGCCGAAAAAGTCTTGAATGATTACCATTCAGGCGCGTGTGGGGGGCATCAATCCGGTTATGCTACAGCGCAAAAATTTTTACGAGCAGGATACTTCTGGCCAACAATGTTCAAAGATTGCATAACTGCAGTCAGAAGTTTCCATGCTTGTCAACTTTTCGATAGCAAAACCAGAAGACCACCCGCACCTCTGCAGACAATAGTTGTTGTCGGGCCATTCGCCAAATGGGGCATCGATTTCATGACATGTAACCCCACCTCGACTGGGGGGCATGGGTATATCATAGTCACAGTTGACTATTTTACCAAATGGGCCGAGGTGATGCCTACATTAGATAATACTGGTGAAACAGCTGCCCTCTTCTTTTTCAATCATGTAGTCGCCAGATTCGGCGTCCCACAAGCTATAGTCATAGATCATGGATCGCATTTTCGCAATCACATGATGGTCGAATTAGCTGCCAAACTAGGGTTGTCTCACGACAGCTCTACTCCATATTACCCGCAAGCCAACGGACAAGTTGAAGCAATCAACAAGGTCCTGAAGCGCATGCTGCAAAGGATGATTGGAGTTCACAAAAGAAGTTGGCACCTAATCCTGTACTCAGCCTTGTGGGCTTACCGAACATCGGTAAGGAATGCAACCGGGTTTACACCTTTCCAACTGGTATATGGCCTGGAAGCAGTCTTACCAATCTAGTGTGAAATCTCGTCCCTCAAACTCGCAATTGATCTTCTCCCCGGAACTTCAGAAGAGGAGGCTCGTTTCTTGGAACTAATCCAATTGGATGAAACCTGTCGTGATGCCACTTTGGCCAACGAAGCCCATAAGAAACGAGTCAAAGTGCAGTTTGACAAGAATGTTAAACCCCGTGTCTTCTTAGAAGGTGATTTGGTCTTGCTTTATGACCAAGAATCCGATAAATTGGGAGCAGGGAAATTCAAGTCTTTATGGATGGGCCCCTATATTGTTAAGCGAGTGTTAGTGAAAGGAGCCTACGAGTTAATGGATTATGACGGAATTCCACTGGCACAACCTCGTAACGGGTTGTACCTCAAGCGTTACTATGCGTGATTCAGTATAGTAACCTGTATGCTTTTGTTATGTTTTTGTTTTTGCTAAAGTGTTTGTTTTGGTCGAGTAATCCACTTTTTACATTTATTGCAGATGTCAAACCTATTGGAGTCATGTGTTGGATATGCCGACGTAGCGAGTCATAGTTCGCGGAACCTATCTTCCACAGCCTAGGCCATTTTTGATCCAAGCGGCGAGTTAGTAAGTTTCAGAGGGGTATGTATTGGTCAATCAACAAATAACATTGTTGAATATAGTGCGTTGATGGAACTTCTCTCTGATGCCATCACACATGGTATATGCCGATTGATTGTCAGGCTAGACTCACAACTCATCATACTACAACTCACTGGTATCTACTCTGTCCGAAATCCAGCTATTTATCGCATGTTCCTAAGGGTTTAGATTTTGGAAAGGCAATTTGATTTTATTCAATATCAGCATATTTCCAGAACCTTAAACACATTAACTGACTCATTGGCAAAATATGTGTTAGATATACATTTGCAACATTTATAAAAAGAAGCATACCATCAATATTTGCATTTGGATCATGTAACTTAACCACAATAAAACTCCGAAAATCAAAAATACATATATAAATGTTTATGGTTTACACATAATGTTCTGTAACCAAGAAAAAATTGGTCAAATGACCAAAAACTCAAAACGCTAGGGGGCACCCTAGTCTAATGATGCTCGTGATAGCAAGTCACAGCCTGTGCGATCATGCGTAAGAGCCGAGTCCATCGTCTTGGCACACCAATAGTATGCCGCTGCAACCTCAAAGGCATCTCATCAGTCCTCACATCTAGAATACCAAGAGTGAGGCCCTCAACCTGTTCCTGTAATGCTGTGAGAGTCTCGGCCACATCAAGGTCGCGAAGGATAGCCCTTCCAATAGCCTCTCGTGTTGGGGCGGCAGCTAGCACTCTTAGGCGTACTACTGGCCGAACGGGACCAACATCTGCATGAAGACATGAGTTTGATTAAGTCTTGACAGAATAAAGCACAAGGACATTATAAAAGAAAAACGATAAATATGAATATGGTCAAAGAATTTACCAATGGCACCCCACTATTCGCCAGCCGGCAGTACTAAATCTGGGTCACCCCGGAAGTCCATACCAGCGTATGGGTACTCAGAATAAACCATCTCTTGATGATCAAACCACCCGAAGAAGGTATCAGAAAATGAAATCTGAGACTGACCAGCATGCCTAGACATATGGTCGACCCATCTCTACATACGTGGTTCAGTCGATGAAGGTAAATCGAGTGCAATATAATGCGGCTGCATCAGTGGTATCTTTTCCAAGGCAAAGGCAGTCAAAATAGAACCATACCCAAAGTTCTTCAACCTCCCACTCTTTACCTTGGTCAACTATTCTTTCATCACAAGAAGTATTGCGTCGCACCAGTTGAACACCTTCGGTTGGAGACATTCCAAGGCATACTGCATATAAGATCGGTTGGCTACATGAAGAGCCGCACCACCAGCCATCCTACCAAAAGTAAACATAATAGTCCTGAGGGACCTGTTAGTGACATCACGGATGATGACATTGCCGTCCTTACTCGGCTGAGATCCCTCTCTGCAATACCGGTGAACATAATCTCTCACAGATTCACCTCCTCGGGCCGAACCTGATAAAGAGATGGGGACACCCCGCCTCAACAAGCCAGTCAAGAAATAGATGTCCACTACAATCAAGGGGATGGATTTACCCCTAATCTAGAACACCTGGTTGGTAGGATCCCAAGCATTGAGCAAATAGTGCAGCAAGTTGATTTGTTGTCTCATGCTAGAAATGCGGAAAAACTTCAGCAAGCCTCAGTTCCGCAGTGCATTTACTGTAACCGGATCATGTAGGGAAAGCATGTCCTCTTCTTCATGCTCACGTTCTTGCCATTATATAGTCATCTTTCTCCAAAGATCTCTGAAAACAAACAAGAGAAGAGTTAGATCCTGATTTTGGTAAGAAACAGGCAAAATTTCCATCAAAAACTGTGCATAAAATTCCTTATTTGCGCCCATCGCACCTACAGTAGTGCTCTGGGTGCATTGCATGTCAGATGGCCAGTAAACAGGCCAACATCCAATGCACATTTCGATACACAAAGTGTGCGCTGAAGACAGGGCAAGTTTTTCAAACCCTAGAGGCTCAGAAAAACCAGGAATCAAGCTCAGAATGCAAAATGGAAAGCATTAAATGAAAGAGCTCAAATTTAGCTCCTACCTGGTCTAGACGTCGCCGAGAATTGTCCACAGAATCTCCTGAAATCAGCTGATGAAAATCAAAGGAGGAAAGCACCTCCAAAGCTCCAACAAACCAAAGTTCAAATGAAATGGTAAAATGAGAGGTAAAAGCACTTTTACATTACTTTTTACGTAGTTCGAAGTAAAATATTAGTGTTCTAACTCATTTTTCAAACATATATTGTTCATTTCTAACTAGTTTGATGAAGCAATTGAAAATACAGTACAATCTTTGAAAGAACAAAGATATTTATGGTAAAGTCAAGAAGTGACCATTGTATCGAGCAGTTTTAGCGCATAGTTCAAGCTCGTTAAAAAATAAACATAAGCCATGAGAAAATGTTTCCCCCCGCATTTAAGCTCATTAAAAAATGAACTATTTCCCAGTAAATCATCATCGTGAATGTAGTACTTCAGCCTTTAAAAGCCTTGGTCATGTTCTCACCATCACCTCCACTCTGTATTGGCTGATCATTCACCTCCATTTGATTGTTTACCCCTTTTTAGGAACAGCTGCGAAGAGCGATCTCACTAGCCATCCTTGTAACACTACCATGATTGGAAAATTCCAAACCTTACCTGGAATCAGCTGCTACCCATTTTATCACTCGTTCCTCAAAAGACGAGTCTCCTTTAAGCTATTTTCAATTGACTCGTAAAATATGAAAAGACTGCCGAGCCATTGGCCTCTCTAGCTCATTAAAGGGACCGGAAGTGCTATCCCTCCTTTAGATTTTAATATTTTTGGACTTGAGGGATTATTACACAAAAAGATCGAGAGCTTGTTTTATTCGGCTCGTTAAACAGATCAAAAATTCATCCCTTTTGTATTGTTTTATACTTTTTCGGACTTAAGGGATTAGATGACGAAAAAGGAATTTTGGAGTTACCTTTACGTTCCTTTTCAAACTCTCTAAAATTGAAAAGGACCGAGTTATCTTTGTTGTTAAACTCGTTAAAACTTAATAGCGACAAACTTGTCTATAGACGAGAACAAGTTTCACTATCGCTAGGCTTGTTAAAACATAGCGATGGGTTTTCCCGAAGGGCAAATTATAGAACAAGCATATGTTATCCCCCTCAAGCTTGACAAAAATAAAGAGGTACTGGTTAGCAATGACTAGGGAAAAATTGGGAAGAAAACTTGAAGAAACTTTGTTGGTAGCAAGTCGCTCTTGAACATGACACTTTCACTCCGCATCCAAGTCGGGTTGGGTTGTTTCATTCACCGGTCACATCGCCATGGTCCCATCACACCATCCACATTTGGGGTTAATGCTATCAATCCATCACGTCAGTGTCGCCAATATGTTCAAGAGAAGTCATTCATAGGTTTCACCTGTGTCTCACCCGCTACAATACATTCATACTCCATTCTTTCATGACCGCCACCCTGAACCTTATGTCATCAGATTGTTTTCACCTCCATTAAAATCATTTGATCCGTTCCGTGTCATTGATGTGGGATTCATTAAGGCCCTCCTGTGATGTATCGCTTCTTGTCGACATCAGCTCATTATCCAAGAAGTCGATCTAGGAACACCCCATTCAGTACTTTGAAGCTTACATGCCTCAATGGCAAGTTTCTCACTTCCGGCAACAGACTTACATCAATTACCTTCGACCGAAAGATTTTTCGTGGTGCTCGACACCAAGTCCTTTATTCACACCACGTGAGATGTACTGCAGTACCTTGAGGGTCATTATCATTATCGGTGATTCCTCTCGTGCTTGTTAACAACTTACATCATTGGCGGGTAATCAAGCGATGTCTTTCCATGTTCGACTCCAAAACATCTCTCACATGGATAGACTTGTGCTTTGAGTGAAGATCGAACGAGATTGAATACCCCGGATCTAGTTTCATCCATCTGGGCTGCAATATATATTTAGGAAAATAAAGACATCAAATGTACATCATTGCTGCACAGATAATCATCCAATCAAAGGGATGATGACTCTACCAGAATCATCAGTCTACACTCAGATGATTGTCTGTCCTATGTACATCAAAATGAATTTATAAAGCTGAGCATGGGAATGCCCGCCTCAGATAGATCATGAAAATATTATGAAGATAATGTATTGTATTGTATCTTATTACAGGTCTCCTCCCAGCTTGAAAGAACTTTGGATCCTCATAATAAAGCATTTCACCTGACATCAAAAGATTAACGACCTCATGCTTTAGGGGGCAACTGTTATAGACATTTTTGGGCACTACAACCCCAAGCATGAAATGTCCATAAACCAAGGGCTCCTAAGTCCCTAAAAGTGTTGTTCTAACCCCTAAAGGAACAAGGTCAACTGATTACAGCTTCTCCCAGAAGTTCTCCATGAAAAAATGCTCAGAATTGGTCAAAACAGGATCATTTCAGCTGCCCCATAGGCAAAGTGCGTCACATCTCACCTAAACACATTGTGTAGGTACGTTTCATTTCAAAAATCCCTTCTATGGGGTGTGATGGGCGAGGAGTGACAAATGGCAGTGTCATTCCGCGAGGTGGAGGCATGGAAACTTCTAGAAACTTCTCCTGTGACACTTGCCTCTCTGAATTCGACCAAGGATGAGTAAGAGATCATCAATCTCCAAGTGAAATAAAGAACTATCAGAGGGAAGACACTAATCAAATCACAAGTTGACTCATCTCCCTTATAGATATCTGTATATGGATCCCTCATCCCAGAGATCCAGAGGCTGGAATTTTGCATATTGTAAGGAATTGTTGTTGGTTTCTTGAGACAACATTAGATTGTTGGGTGATCTAAGCTTTGTATGAGGTGAAGAGGGGATTCCTTGCTGAGAGGATGATGTTGGGTCAGAACAATTGGTTGTAACTCCCCTTGGCTCTTTCTTGTTTATCAATAAAAGCTATTCAAATTTTCCTCCATACTCTTGTGTCATTTATGTTTACTGCATTTGTATGGTCAATTTACATATGATCCTAGGTTGTTTATGATTATAGATCCATGTTCTTGTATAGTGCTATGCTACTGTGATCTTACAGGTACTCTGTGAAACTGGGCGTGCAAGGGAACAAGTAGCGAAAGACTATCAAGAGAGAGAGGAATCGAACCAGGAGATTAGCGCAAGACAGAGGTTGGTCTTCTTTGTTCTTCTCTCATCTATACTTCATAAAGGAAAAATGAAAGTAGCTTTACTTTGTTTGTTTCTAAGGTAGCTATCACACCTTAGTGGGATAAGCAGTTCTGTGTAGATACTTTTCCCTGTAACAAGGTGATGGAACTTCTCGTGGTCAGTGAGGTCCCAATCTTTCAATTTCATGCACGGTATGCGGCCCAGGTGTGTGCCTTCAAACATAATCCCATCTAGAAGGAGTGGGGTCTGGAGCGAGCTCTTGGTCTCGTCGAGGTCCTTGGCCACTTTGGCCTTCCCTTTTCGCGGGGGGGACATAGGCAGGTATTTTTGTCCCAGATTGCCTAGGCTAGGTATCCACCTCCATGCCTTCATCTTCTTCTTCTACAATGGTAAGATCTTGCAAAACTTCTTCTTCTTCATCTGTGTCTATAGTGACAACTTTCCCTTTCTCCTCCATCGATAGTTTGTTGCACAGTGGGTTCCTCGGGGACACGCGTATGAGAGCCATTTCTTATTTATCCTTCTTGGGTCTTGGTGCGCGTGGTGATTTTAGGATTTCTGCCACAATCTTAGCACCTTCTAGAAAATCACCTATAGTTAGGGCCCATGCGGCCTCCTCGGCAATCACTTTTGCTATCCCCATACCATCCTTAGTTGTCGTCATTGTAGCTATGCAACAATTTATCACTCGCAAATTCAGGGGCTTAATCAACGCTCCACTCAAAATACTCAGGGCTTTGCTTAATCGCTCAATTCACAAATGACCAAGTGTTGTTTGCTGGGTAGCGCTTTGTATTTTATAGTGCTCTTTGAATTCGAATTTGACCGTTCCCCCCAATTCTAGTTCATTAATGCTTTCTTGACAACAGATTTTCCCAAATCATGCCCATAAATCACGTCTTAAATGCCTGTCGCCCACTCCATTTGGCCTCAAGTTGAGCATCCCATCGTGAATAGTGAATTCAATGGTGACTTCCTGGCCAACCTACACGGTAGCGCAGCCCCCCAAGTGCGGTTGCAAACCTTGTGACTCTCTGCTTCTACGCACATCTCCAACATCGCACAGCTCCTGAGCAAAATAGTTTATAGTCTCGTGCTCCCTTCCAACTACCTGGAGTGCTAAGACTATCCTTCCCTCAGCTAGTTAGGTGGCTGCACCACCCGTGTAGAGTTCCATTCGGCCCTCCGTCATGGCTGCTAGATAATCCCCACCTTTTATTGTTACGGTCAACATCGTGCACTTCACCATTTGAAACGCGCTACCCTGGTCATTATGCTTAGCAATATGCAATCCAAGCCAAGGCATCAGATTGATCTAGTCATGGCAATAGGCCTTAACTCTTTCATCGTGATCGCATGCCTCTTGTCTTACCATTCTAGTCTTGTTGCTTAGAAAATATTTCTTTATCTCGTTCTCCAACTTCTTGACTTCCATGTCCACCAACGCACTTTTCTTTCTTAACCATACCCTTTCTTCTTCAACCTCTTGGAGTCTAAGGTTTCCCTTTTGGATTTCTTCCTCAAGTCCCATGTGTTCTGTTTCTTGCAGCTATTTGATCCCTCCTTTTCAGGATTCACGAACCATCGTATCTATGGGTGCTACTGTGCACAGAATAGGATTTGCATGCTCCATAGGGATTACAACATCTGCTTCATACTTCAGCTTCAGAAGTTCCCATGTGGTTAGCATTTTACACATGGTCCTATAAGCCCATAGAACCGCTGGTACATGCAGGGCCCAGTTAATGCATTTCACATGGTGGACCATGTTTACTACTTTGCATACTTTATCAAAAGCTTCCACGCAAATAATCTTCGGCACACTTGGTCTCATCATACTTCCTGGTCATTGTTCATGCCATTGTCTTGCCTATTCCTGCTTGTCAGTCATGTTTCCTATTGTGAGGATGGTGTGCGTTCGTGCAAGTTGTGCACCATACGTCTGTACCCATCTGAAAAGTTTGGCGGGCAGGCTATTTTGTCCGTCATACCTGGATTTCATCCGCATCTGAGGCTTTCCAAACCACATGCACATCATCCTTCTGCATTCACGCAAGTCCTCAAAACTTCCTTGATACGTACCCCACCACCTTGCGGGCATAGTGCATAGTACCCATTTCAGTGCATCGAACTGCTATTGTTCTGGCACTTCTTTTTCAAATTTTTTCAGGAAATCATCCACGTTTCTCAACCCGTCATAGGACCAGTGCAATGACCTTGTCATCGTGTTACAATTTAGCGTGGTTACCTCGTGTAACCAGTTCTGCCATCAATCTATTTCCTCTACCATTATTCCCTGCAATCTTCCCATAGGTAGGATCTTTTGCTGGTTCGTCATTCGCATTTGAATAGGAGACCATTGCAATGTAGGCCTGCCCATGCACTCCCATGTCTGTTTTGGCATGACGTTCGTGTCCGGTCCTAGATCCAAAATCACTTGATCCATTTCATATTCCCCGATCTATGCGGTCAATCTCATCTCTCTTCCTATTCGCATTTTGTGTTTCTTGAGATTACAGACTACGCGTAGTTCTCCTTGCACAGTCCCAACACATCTAGTGATGAGTTCTTGTAGTCCCTTAACAACTTTGCTGCCATGCATCAGCTTCATGCATGTCTCCAAAAAGGTAGTAAGCATTGATGGGTCCATTTCTGGTTCCATTTTGTCTTTACTACCTGAAGTGGAGGCCTTCGCGAAGCTCTTCTTAGCTTCCATGAATGTATCCTTAGGGTGCTCCAAATCAAATTTTGGTTCCTTTGTTCAAGCCTTGCAAATCTAGGAACTCTCTTCGAGCTACTTTCCCTTTTCATCCCCCATCGTAATACCACTTCAAAGCACAATATTTACATTTGGGTCTTCCTCGTGTGGCTCAGACCTCATCATTTGCAAGTTATGAGTTGGGGGAGGTTGGAGTGTTCCTTTATCGCGTAACCTCAATATCAACGTGGGAGAGTCCTCCATCTCATGATAAAATTGGGTACAATATAAGTATGATGGTCTCGTTGGATTTGTACAGTCATGGGAATAATGCCCCAGTCCTCCGCAATTGTAGCATATCAGTTGTCTACGGCCTCTTCCTAGTCCTATCCCACCTCGACCTCGTCTACGCCCTTGAAATCTAGTGCGTACCATCCCTGTATTTTGATTGAGGGCTTGTGTTTCAGTTTGAACTCTATAGGTAGGAGTCTGATCCATCATCACTTCATAACTTCTATAGGTGATCTCATCGTGGCCTACTAACCTGTAGAAATGACAGAACAACTACTGGGAAGTCTGTGTATACTTCTGTAATAGATGATAGTTATCTGTAGCATGTTTTCATCCTATCTGACAAATCGTGCACCATAATATAGGCACCGCGCTTGGTCCTACTTGTGCCTCTGGTCTCAATGGCGTTGGTCCTCCTCCCACTAGGTAGTTCGTGAATACTAGACAATGGTCCTTGTCATGTCCCTGACCTTTGCACTTTATGCACCATACCTTCTCGTGCGCTTATGGGCGAGCTGTCCTGTCTTGTTTCAAACTTTGCATCTCAAGGCACAAGCTTTTCAACTATGTGTGGATCTGTTGGATTCCCAAGGTTGGATCTTATATAGGGGTCTCATGTAGTCTCATTGCGATCTCCAAGGTCTCGACCTGAGTGGATAACTTCTGTTATGACAACATGTTCCTTAGATGTAGTGTTAGCGATGCTACAAACCAGGCTCAATGTTTCCCATCTGTCAAGGTCATGTTGGCTTCACAAATCATACACTTTAGTCTCTGATCCAGCTCCCAGGGGGTCTCACCTAGAAGCATTACGATTTCCTTAAATCTGATGATCGACTGTGTCTCCGATTTTGGCCTATTAAATTCCTTGTTTAACGTAGCTTGGATATCTGCGATCCCTGCATTTGGATTGTCATTGGAGTGCTTAATGTACCACGTCAATGTGTGATCCTACAGAGCTCTCACCAGCATTTGTTTCTTTATATTGTCATCCATGACTCCCTGTGATTCCCATACAACCTTTACCATGAACCAAAACTGGTCCAGTTCTTCATTCCCTACTCCTTTGAACATCGATAATTTTATCGCGCTTTCCATTTTGAATTGTGGTGGTTGCGGAGGTGGTGTGGGCAAAGATGGGGGTGAAGATGGTGAAACTGGTGGTGGTGTAGGTGGGGGTGGTATGCGTGGAATTTGTTGCTTAATTAAACTAATTTCGCTTCTTGGTGAAACTTTCACGAGCTCTTCTTCGCTTTCCCACGGAGGTGAAATCAAGGGGCTAGACTTTAGTTCTATGCTACCTTCATTTCTGTAGATCCTCCCACTTCACATAGCCCCAAACATCAATTTATTCGCATAACTTTCTTTTCACACAATAGCATTTTAATCCAAGTGTTCAAATATTTAACGCACTTACCTCACGGTCCTTTGAGGAAGCGTTGTTCTGCCTTGCTATAGCTGACTAAAGTATCTATCGTGAACTTGGTGATAAATTCTCCTATAATTCGATCGAGCCAATGATCCAGAGCATGCACGATCTTATATTCTGATGCTTCTAGTCTGCACACCAACTCTGGAGTCCACACAATAAGTTTGTCGAGCCTACACCTTCCTTGACTATCTGCTAGCTTCGCAATCCACTCGTACAATTCAGAGGGGAAGGATGCACAAAAAAATTCATGGATTTCCATATATAAGTAGAAATCTAACCACTCTTCCTTTGATAATTGTGGATTCCTATTTTCCTACGCCATGAACTCGTGAATCTTTCTGTCCAACCTCTCATAAATTCCTTTCTTTGTCGGATTCCAGTGATACGACATCAGACATCTTTATGCAGATCCTGGTGTTAAAAACAAAACCATTTGTTGGCTTATTGGGGCCTGACCCAGGTTTAGAGTTAACTTAGCTAAACAAATCCCAATACTATTGGCCCTTTCGAAAACATTTCGCAAAGCGCGGACTCAGGTCTCACTTGAGGTAGTATGGGAGGGTGCTAGAACTAGGTTTCACACCCTAGAGATGTCTGATGAGTTCAAGTGGTCAGCAATTTGACTCTGCATGTAGGTTGCTTCGTGCACTTTCCCGTCCTTCGCCACTTGATACACTGCCTTCGCGCAACCCTATTGAGGGGATGAGCATCATGCTCTGCGTTATTACCCAAGATCTTACTGGTATTCCATTGTTAGTTTCTTATTTTAGCCTAGTTGTGTGCTTTAAATTATACTTAACAACATAAACCATTCATACAGGTGCATGCAGTAAATAAACAGTATATTTGTAAATTATATCAATCATTCATTAACTCGAGAATAGATACACAAAATGATAACAAACTTCTCTTTATTAATTCCTTCCTCGGTTACAGACTCGACTCCGCCCTGTGCACTCAGCTGCAGGGGTCTGCGCACTCAACTGCGGACTACTAGGCCTCTGCGCACTCAACTGCAAAGCCTTCTCCTACTCAGCGACCCAAAGACACACTTCACTTAGTTACCTAGACTCTTCTCCCTCCTCCTATATCTCTACTTATAGCCTCACTCTATTTATACAATCCCATGGTCTGCAGACCATGGGTAGGTCTATCCAGCCGACATTACATTACAAAACTAGGGCGGACAACCCTATGACTCTATCATACTTTCACACTCTGCGCCCGCAATTCATGGAGCTTTACAACAAGATTGGGTCAAAACTTGGGCTTTGAGCCTCAAAACATGCCTTGGGGAGGATTCCATGCCCAACAATTTTTGATAAGTATGAATATCAATATGTTATTAATGAAATTAATTAGCTTAGAATTGAATCAATTGAATCTCTTGAACAAATTTTTAACAAGTTTCTTCATCTTTGTTATGAATTTTTGGATGAGGATGTGGAATGGAAATTTTTCAATGAAAATTTATGTTTCTTAGATAGGATTTCAAGAAAATATTTTGAATCAAATTCATTATGCACTCTCGTTCAAAATAAGTTTCCATATCCTAAAGAATAGTCTGATATTCCTTTTATTCCTTGTCCTCATCCTTTTGATGTTTTGTGTGTTGAGCCTATGCTGATCAGTATTCTGGAAGATAAATTTTCAATTGAGGAATTAACTTTTCTTTCACATCTTTCCCTATATGATGATTTTCTTGGTCCTATTAATAAATCATCTTCGAATCTTGATAATCCCCTTATCGATCTTGAACCTTTTAATCAAGTTGAATCCTTGAACAACCATTATCCTAATCATATTGTTTCTTATGGATTGAATGATGATGATTGTGCAAGTTTCATGGATGAATCTTTGTTCTTGCAAGAAGATTTAGATTTGTAAAAGTTTCAAATGGAGTCTAATGTGATCATTGAATATTTCCTTTCATGTATTCCTTCTTTTGTTCAAGAACATGATATGTGTATTATTGAATATTGTTTTTGCAATCTTGAAAATATATTTGATGAACCGCAATTGCTCCATGAACCTCATGATTTGAATAACTATGGTTTGGTTAATGAATTTTTTTTAGACAAGAAAATGACCATTCTTTCTTAGTCTAACTCTCAATATTTTCATAATTCAGAGTCAAGCTAGGAGAATAGGACACTTCAACCCATTTTAATGGTTATGTCATGTTCCCGTTACCGTGACAATACTTGTGATTTTAGCCAGTTTAAAATTTTCTTGCAGAGTCTTATTATTAATATAATCTCATGGGATGTGGATTCTTTCTTGAGGGATTCTCATTTTCTACATGCTAAACTGTTAAAACCTCAAGATCAAAAGTTTAATCAAACTTTTAAAGTTCAATTCCTACATCCCTATTCATGCTAATCTATGATCTGTAATGTGAAAACAAAGAGTGATCTTTATGATTGTCAAATCCTTCGATCTGACATCTCTTCTTCATCATCCATTGAAAAGTTCAACTCGCACACCAACATGGACTATATTCAATCTATCCACTCTAATTTTGATATGTATATGTATTTGGTTATTTATTGTCAAATTTTTCAAGAAGGTTGTTTCCATGATCCTATTTCAAATTTGCTTGAAGATTCCTATCGATTAGGACCCCTATCTCACAACCTATTCTTTCATGCATTTGATCGAGTCTTGTATGGTTTTCAACCTGAGAAATTTTGTTGTTGTGAAGTTCATCATTCTATGGATAAGTCTAGTGTGTCACTACATTATGCTTTCACCTTTTTATTTTCCCTATCAGTGTGAATGTTTTGGTTGTTTATCCTTTTCACTGCACTATATCTCACCTTGATTTTACATACACACATATATTGACTCAAAAGTCAAGAGCAACTTCTGTGGCCGCAATGACAGTTTCATTTCACTTAACCCGACATTATAACTATTAGTTCAAGTTAGGATAGGTTGCATTTAGTTAGATGCATTGAATTTTGTTTCCTTTTCATTTTTAAATTTCACGCTTGTCTTTTTCGTTTATAATAGTTCTTGCATAAAATCTAGTTTTGAGCTTCAAGACGACATGACTAATATTTTTTGAAAGGCAAGTTGTGGTAATGTGTAACCCTTGGCTAATCTGATACCCTCTTCTTTGATTTGGTTTATATCTTTAAAGCCAATAATTTTTGGATGGAAAATATGACCCTTTAACCAAAAAACCATAAACAGAACTGTGATGCTTGTATCTATTTAGGATTATTGTTCCTTTACCTGGTTATGTTTGTTAATAGAGTTTTCTTACCTATTTGTTTTTGTAGAGAAATATAAGGGAAAAACCTTTAGCAAGAAAATAATCATAGGTTTATAAACCTATCTCTGAATGAGTAATCTCTCCTGCTCTAAATAATTCAGGATCCCTCTTCCACCCCAGTAACACAAAAGGTTCTTAACACATATCTATTTATACATGAAAAAAAAGAAGATAAAAACAAAGGGTGAAAGAAGAGAAAGCCTACCTGTGAAGAGTGCTGAAGCAAGTGAATTCGCTGGGGTATTGTTAAGGCTCACAAGCAGTGAAGTAATTCTTGTGTTTTTGAAGTGACTCGTCAGGTTACTATCTAGGCCTGCTAGAAGCGAAGTACCACTAGAGATGAAAAAATTATACTTTGGCTATCTTTAACTCACAATTTTATATTACCGTTATTATCATCGAAAGGACCATGATATGACTATATTTATTATGTTTTATGCTGAGGAATGAAATGAAGGAGACTAGATCTTTAACCAGGTATAAAGGGGAGCTGAGGTGTCTCACTAATTGAATCAATAATTCCTCGAAAATTGAGACTTCATGCATAAAGTGAAACCAAAACAGAGAATATGGGGTTCTCCTAATGTGTTTCCAAGTGTTGTAGCTACCACAAAGACCCTCCAATTTTTCTTCCTAAATCAATTTTGGAGCCTAGATGAATTGTTGTTCCAAGATACCTAATGTTATCATGTTGTTTCCTTGACTATCCTGGTGTTTCCCCAAGTTTCGTTTGCTCCTAAGTCAATGTTTTCTAAGTGTTGTCACTTTATCTTTAGGAGAACTTGTGTTATCTTGTCCAAGCATAGGGGAAGGCCTAACTTTTCTTGAATTCATAACTAGATATTTTCAACATGCATCACACAGAAAAGTAGGAAAAGGCACATATTTTCACATCATAGTTGAAAGAGGCACTGTCAATAAAGATTGTACCCTCCTTGGGAAAACAATGCACTCCAAGATTATGATGAACTACACCCTTGTTGAGAGCACTCCTTCAAGTTGAGAAATTGTGCCCTTGTGGAGCGCACTCCACTAGGATTAGAGAGTGCACCCTACAATTGAGCGCACTCCTTCAGCATGAAGAACTGCACCCTCTTCAACTTCATGCGTGCACTTTTCTTGTTGAATGTGGGCACAATCCTAGAAAATGGGAGCCCACTTCACTTCCCTTAACTAACTCATTCATCCATCAACAAGTGGTGAGCATGAATGGAATGGATTTTCCTGTAATCTCTTTATAATCATCCCAGTTAATTACTCTTTCACATAACAATTATCATCTTGGATGAGCGCACTTCTTTGAATCAAAGAGCTCTTCATCAATTTTCATTCCAAGTTTTTCATGTCGATTCTATTTCTTACCTTTGATGTTTTTGGTGTCAATCTTTCTTTCTTTGTCAACATTTCACTTATTTTCAATTTCTTTGCTGGAATTTTAGTTCATTATTTCTAGTACAAGTGTTAATATGTTTTCATAGGTTGTGTTTCTTCGCATTTTGTAACTCTTCACATTCTGATCGTGAGTATGAAATAATCTATAAGAATTTGTAAATCTCTCCTCTCAACATTTCAATCATTTTATCTTATTTTTGAACTTGTTCTTGATCCATTTCAAGCAAGTCTAGTGCACTTTCGGAAATGAAGGCCTCATTGTCTCAGAAAAATGTGTTGAGAAAATCAATTTTTCCTCTTGAGTGCACTCCTTTGACTGGAAGAAAAACACCCTCCTTGAGCACATGAGTTCACCCTGAGCCAATGAATGCTTTCCCCTTCGTGCTTCAACTATGCGCCCTGCACTCTCGTAGTTCCTTGTGAGTGCAGAAACTCACTAGGAAGGCTCGAAACTTGATTCCTTGCCCCTTTGGTGTGCATACTTTCACCTTCCTTAGTCCCTTTGAGCACATGAGCACACCTAGAACCCATGAATGAATTCCCTTCATGCTTCGACAATGCTCCCCATGCCCTTGAATTCTCTCTCTCTTACTTGACTGCACAATCACACCTTGAAGTCCTCTCGTGAGCCTTGAACTTCCACTATTTTTCTGACATGAACCCTCCATTTTTTAATGTAGTTTTCTTCCCTAAAGAATGAGCATGTCCCTATTTTTATAGGCTTACATTCACAGCTCCATTTGGTTTCTCTTTGAGCATGATATGCTGAGTTATTGTTTGTAATAGATACAGGATTTCTTGAAACTAATATTTGTTTCCATGAGCATGCTTCCACGTCTAGGTGTTCCAGCTACTAGTTTCATCACTCTTTCATCATTTATGGGAATGATGCCTCCCACTACGCATGAGTGGCCTCAAAAGAAGCTTCATAATAAATAACTGAAGAAGTAGTGGAATTTATAGAGCCTACCATTCCCGTTGTTACAAACATGTAGTGTTTTATAGACAAATCTACCAAGGTCATGTGGAAGGATATTAAAGGCACTTTCATGGAAAAAAGTTCCTTGAGAATTTGGAAAACCAGCAAGTCTACATCAACATGAAGCGGTCTAGGATACATAGGATTGCATGTAGGTTCCTAGTCATACGTCGTGCAAAGGAAGTTGAATGGATATTATCACACAAGGATGATTCATATATAGTGCTTGATAGTGAAAGTGGTGGTCATATTGCTACCTCCCATGGAGAGGACATGCATACTTATTACAATTTTTGGCATGGAATCCCCCCCAAGGCACATTCTGGGGCTCAAAGCCCAAGTTTTGACCCAATATTGTTGTAAAGCTCCGCTAGTTGTGGGTGCGGAGCGCGAAAATTATGATAGAGTCACAGGGTTGTCTGCCCTAGTTTTGTAATGTAATTTCAGCTGGATAGACCTACCTATGGTTTGCAAACCATGGGATTCTATAAATACAGTGAGGCTCTAAGTGTAAAGAGAGATAGTAGTAGAGAGAAGAAGATCGAAGGAAGTAAGGTGAAGTGTGTCTTTGGGAGGTAAGGAGAAGGCTCTGCAGCTAAGTGCGTAGAGGCCTAGTAGTCCGCAGCTGAGTGCGTAGGGTGGAGTCAAGTCTGTACCTAAAGAAGGAATTAATAAAGAGATTTTTTATCATGATTCTGTGTATTTGTTCTTGGGTCAATGCATGGTTGATATAATTTGCAAATATACTATTTATTTACTGCACGCACCTATCTAAATGCTTTATGTCGTTAAGTATAACTTAAAAGCATGCAAGTAGGCTAAAATAATCAACGAACATTGGAATACCAATAAGGACTTGGGTAATAATGCGGAAGCATAGCGTTTGGCCCCCAAATAAGGCTGTGAGGTACAGGAAATTGCGTGAAGTGACTTGCACACAGGGTCAAAACCGCGGACCACTTGAACTCACCAGACATCTCCAAGGTGTGAAAACCTGGTTCTAGCACCCTCCCATACTACTTTGGGTAAGACCTCAGTCCATTCTCTATAGACTGTTACTGAAAGGGCCAGTAGTACCGAGATTTGTTTGGCTAACTTAACTCTGAACCTAGGTCAGGCCCTTATAAGCCAACAAATGATTCCATTGCCAGGACTGGGACCTGCATAAGAGATGTCTGATGTCGTATCACTGGAAGCTGACAGAGAAAGGAATTGAAGAGTGTTTGGACAGAAAGATTCACGAGTTTGTGGTGGAGGAAAACAGGAATTTGCGATTATCAAAGGAAGAGTGGTTAAATTGCTACTTATATACGGAAATCCATAAAATTTTCTTTGCATCCTTCCCCTATGAGATGTGCGAGTGGATCATGAAGCTAGTAGTCAGTCAAGGAAGGTGTAGCCTCGACAAATCTATTATGTGGACTCTAGAGTTGGTGCGTAGACTAAAAGCATCAGAAGATCGCACATGCTATGGACTATTAGCTCGATTGAATTATAGGAGATTTTATCACCGAGTTCATAGTAGATACTTCAATTAGCTATAGCGGGGTGGAAAAAAATTTCCTCAAAGGACCACAAGGTAAGTACATTAAATCTTTGAACACTTGAATTAAAATGCTACTGTGCGAAAAGCGGGTTATGTGAATAAATTGATGTTTGGGGCTACGCAAAGTGGGAGGATCTACAGGAATGAAGGCGACACAGAACTAGAGACTAGCCCTTTGATTTCACCTCCGTGAGAAAGTGTGGAAGAACTCACGAAGGTCTAACCAAGAAGTGTGATCAGTTTGATAAAGTAGAAAATTCCGTGCATACCACCCCCACCTACACCACCACCAGTTTCACCATCTTCACCTCCATCTTTGCCCACACAACCTTCACCACCACCACAGTTTAATATGGTGAGTGCGATAAAATTGCTTGTGTTCAAAGGAGTAGGGCATGAATATCTAGACCAGTTTTGGTTCGTGGTAAAGGTTGTATGGGAAGCGCAGAGAGTCATAGGTGATAATATAAAGAAAGCAATGTTAGTGAGAGCTCTACAGGATCGCGCACTAACGTGGTACATTAAGCACTCTAATGAAAATCCAAACGTAGGGATCACAATATCCAAGCTATGATAAACAAGGAATTTAGTAGGCCAAAATTAGAGACACAGTTGATTATTGGATTTAAGGAAATTGCGATGCTTCCAGGCCAGACCCCCTGGGAGCCAGATCAAAGACTAAAGTGTATGATTCGTGAAGCGAATATGACCTTGACAGATGGGCAACACCGCACATGGTTTGTAGCGTCGCTAACACTGCATCTAAGGAATGCACTGTCACAACAGAAGCTATCCACTCAAGCCGAGGCCTTGGAAATCAAAATGAGACTGCATGAGACCTCGATACAAGATCCTAACCTGGGAGTCCAACAGATCCACGTGCAGTTGAAAAAATTGTGCCTTGAGATGCATAGTTTGAAACAAGACAGGACGACT
Source organism: Pinus tabuliformis (assembly GCA_031772625.1). NCBI lineage: Eukaryota > Viridiplantae > Streptophyta > Pinopsida > Pinales > Pinaceae > Pinus > Pinus tabuliformis. The sequence goes on from CM062813.1 coordinate 832,084,382, forward strand.
CGCCCAGAAGCGCGCGAGGAGGTATGGTGCATAAAGTGCAAAGGCAAGGAACATGACAAGGACCATTGTCTAGTATTCGTGAACTACCTGGCGAGAGGAGGACTAATGCCATTGAGACTAGAGGTAGAAGCAGGACCGAGCGTAGTACCTGCCTTATGGTGTACGATTTTTCAGATAGGTGGAAAACATGCTACAAATAACTACCATATATTACAGAAGTATACATAGACTTCCCAGCAGTTTTTATGTAATTTCTGCAGGTCAGTAGGCCACGATGAGCACACCTGTAGAAGTTATGAACTAATGATGGATTAGACTCCTACCTACAGAGTTCAGACCAAAACACAGGCCTTTGATCAAAATGCAGGGATGACACTATAGATTTCAAGGGCGTGAATGAGGTCGAGGTGGAACGGGACCAGGAAGAGGTTGTGGGCAGCTAATCTGTTACAATTGCAGAGGGTTGGGGCATTATACCCATGATTGTACAAATCCAACAAGGCCATCATGATTATATTGTAACCAATTTGATCATGAGATGGAGGACTGTCCCACACTGATAGTGAGGTTGTGCGATAAAGGAACACTCCAACCTCCCTTGACTCAGAACTTGCAAATGATGAGGTTTGAGCCACACGAAGAAGACTCGAATGTAAATATCGTGCTCCGAAGTGGCATTACGACAGGAGATGACAAAGGCAAGTAGCTCGAAGAGAATGTCTAGGTTTGCAAGGCTCCAACAAAGGAATCAAAATTTGATTTGGAGCATGCTAAGGAGACACTCATGGAAGCTAAGAAGAGCTTCATGGAGGCCTCCACTTCAGGTAGTAAAGACAAACTATAACCAAAAATGGACCCATCAATGCTCACTACCTTTTTGAAGACACGCACGAAGTTGCTGCACGATAGCAAGGCTATGAATGGGCTACAAGAACTCATAACTAGATGTGTTGGGACCACACCAGGAGAACCACGTGTAGTCCGGAAGCTCGGGAAGCACACAACGCGAACTGGAAGAGAGATGATATTGACCGCACAGATCGGGGATTATTAAATGGATCAAGTGATTTTGGATCTAGGATCAGACGCGAATGTCCTACCAAAGCAGACATGGGAGCACATGGGTAGGCCTACGCTTCAATGGTCTCCTATTCAATTGCGAATGGCAAATCAACAAAAGATCCTACCTATGGGAAGATTGCAGGGAATAACGGGGGATATCGAAGGTGCGAGCACGCTTGCAAATTTCTAAGTGATAGACATTGTTGATGACAGCAATCCCTATCCTGCACTACTGGGAATAGATTGGGCCACTAACATGAATGTAGTGATAAATCTAAAGAAGTACAAGATGATTTTTGAGAAAAATTCACTGCGCATAATGGTACCTTTAGACCCTGCGGAAGGATCGCACTACACAGAGCCGGTGCATGACTACGATAGAAATGACAACCTAGACTGTATCTACAAGATAACCACTCAGGAGTAGGACTGGGTGAATCCAACAGAGGATGGTAGGATTTCGTGGGAGTGCAAAATCTCTTGCACCTAAAATACAGACAAGGAGATAGAACGGTGGCAAAACGGGTTACACGAGGTAACCACACTCAACTGCAACATGATGATAAGGTCGTTGCACTGCATGACAACAAAGGTAAGAGATCTGCCTATGTATGATGGATTGACCGAGGTGGATGACTTCTTGAACAAATTTGAAAGAGAAGTACTGGAACAACAACATTTCGATTCTTTGAAATGGGCACTGCGTGCTATGCCCACAAGATGGTGGGGTACGCATCAAAGAAGATAAGACGACTAGCGCGAATGCAGAAGGATGATGCTCATGCAGTTTGGAAAGTCTCAGATGTAGATGAAAGCCAGGTATGATAGACAAAACAGGATACACGCCCACCTCTCCAAATGTTTACAGGCGTATGGTGCACAACTTGCATGAGTGCACACCTTCCTCACGATAGGAACAGATCAAAAAGCAGGAGTGGGCAAGACGATGGCATGAATGATGACTAGGAAGTATGATGAGACCAAGCACACTGAAGATTATCCACTGGAAGCCTTTGAAAAAGTATGCGAAGCACTGAACACAGTCTACCATGTGAAGAAAACTGACTAGGACCTACGCGTACCAGTGGTTCTATGGGTTTATAGGACCATGCACAAAGCTCTGACTGCCTAGGCACTTCTGAAGCCGAGGGATGAAGCAGATGCTATAATCCCTATGGAGCATACAAAGCCTTATCCGCACAGAGTAGCACTCGTAGATATGATCATTCGTGAAGCCCAGATAGGAGGGATGACACAGCCACAAGAAACAGAATGCATGGGACTTGAGGAAAAAATCTAACAGGGAAACCTTAGACTCCAAGAACTTGAAGACAGGGTACAATTAAGAAAGAAAAGCACGTTGGTTGAATAGGGAAGTCAAGAAGCTAAAGGATGAGATAAAGAAATATTTTCTCAACAAAAAGACCAAAATGGTAAGATGGGAGGTGCAGGATCACAATAACAGACTTAAGGCATATTTCCATGAATTGATCAATCTGATGCCTTGGCTTGGACCACATATTTCTAAGCATAGTGACTAGGGTAGTGCATTACAAATGGTGAAGTGCATGATGCCGATCATAACAATACAAGGTGGGGATTCTCTAGGAACCATTATGGTGGATCGGATGGAACTCTACACAAGTAGTGTGACCACCTGACTAGCCAAGGGAAGGACAGTCTTAGTGCTCCAAGTAGTTGGAAGGGAGCACAGGACTATAAACTATTCTTCCTAGGAGATGCACGATGGTGGAGATGAGTGCAGAAGTAGAGAGTCACAACATTAGTGACCGTGCATGAGGGGATGCGCTGTAGTGTGGGCTGGATAGAAAGTGACCATTGAAGTCACTATTCACAATGGGGTGCTCGACTTGAGGCCAAATGGAGAGGGCGCTAGGACTTTAAGATGTGATTTATGAAAAATATTTGGGAAAATTTTCCACCAATGGAGCGTTAATGAACTGGATTTGGGAGGAACAATCGAATTCAAATTCAAAAAGAACTATAAAATACAAAGGGCTGCCCAACAAACAACACTTAGTCATTTGTGAATTGAGCGATTGAGTAGAGCCCTAAGTATTGTGAGCCAAGTGTTGATTACGCCCCTGAATTTACAAGTGAAAGATTGTTGCACAGCTACAATGACAACAACTAAGGATGGTATGGGGATAGAAGAAGTGACTGCCAATGAGGCCTTGTAGGCCATAACTATGGAGGATGTTCTAGAAGGTGCCAAGATTGTGGCAGAGATCCCAAAATCACTGCACACGCCAAGACCCAAGAAGGATAAACAAACAATGGCACTCGTACGCGTGTCCCCATGGAACCCATTGCACAGCAAACTATCGATGGAGGAGAAAGGGAAAGCTGTCACTATAGAAACATATAAAGAAGAAGAAGATCTACAAGCCCTTATCATTGTAGAGGAAGAATATGAAGGCATGGAGGTGGATATTCAACCTACACACTCTGCGAAAAAATTTCCCGCCTATATCCCCCCACGAAAAGGGAAGGCAAGAGTGCCCAAGGACCTAGACGGGACCAAGAGTTCACTCCATACCCCACTCCTCCTAGATGGCATTATGTTTGAAGGCATGCACCTGGGCTATGTGTCGACCATGAAATTTGAAGATTGGGACCTTGTTGACCACAAGAAGTTCCCTCACCTTGAGACCAGAAATATCATGAAGTAGAACACCATGGGGGTAGTGACAACATTAGAGCCACGTAAGTGGTTGCACGGTGTGTAAAAGGTCGGGCTGCTGAACCTACTATGGGTGCCGCATTTCCACAGTTCCCCAATAACCATTTTCGTCATTAGGCAGCTGCTCTACCTGGTGCATGATGGGTATTTATGGCTGGAAGATCCCATCCCCATCATGTCAGACCTGATTCATTGCATTTCCTAGCTTCCATAGAAAGGAATGGACCCCGCGACCATATCAGAAGGAAAGGGCAGTGATTTGGCCATCGTGAAGGCCATGAAGATGAAGAACAAACTGGAAAAGAAGAAGAGGGGCTACACATCTCCAAAATCAAGGACAAATAAATACATGTAGCAACCCAAATCCTCGTAGGCAAAGTTATGTGCAAGTGCCATGCTGACGAGGTACCTGTGCCGGTGGTCGCCGGTTGAGCAGTGCATGGAGGGGGTCCAGTTTAACTGGTCTAAATTCCTCTGCATGTAATTCTTAGAGAATTGTCCTGAAGCCCAGGAGTAGGGTAAAACCTTCCACTATGCATGGTTTTTGCTATCCATAGTGCTCGTAGCAGGGGAATTACTGGAGGATAGTCAATTCCCCATAATTGATAGAGAATTTCTGGAGGCCATGAAGTATGCTTCGCTCTAGGCCATGAAGGATGCTACAAGGATACACGACAGCAAGACCTTTTGGGTGCTCATGGAGATGAACATACAATAGTCTGCAGAGTTTTGCAGAATTTAAGGCAGACATGCACAACATATATATCAGGGCGCACAAGGATCTGACAAAGCAGTGGACAAAGCTACCCTTTGTAGCCACTGATGACGTAATTTTCACTATCTTGGAGGCATGGCCTCCAGAATGGCATGCCACAGACATTATAGAACTCGAGAGGTCGACGGCGTAGAAGAAGAAAGATGATTCTAATCTGCACATTTCACAGTTAGCCAAAAAAGGTGGAAGGAAACAGCAGTAGTTGAGGTGTGTGCAACATGGGAAGTGACAAGGAGGCAGATGAGTAGGAAATGGTTGTAGCAGCAGTAGCACAGGAAGTAGCCATGAAGGTGAGCAAGGGCCAAGAAACGCCTTCGCAAGGACAAGCAGCAGAGGAAACATAAATAGAAGAAGGAGGCGCAGACCCATGGACAACATCCACACAGTTGAAGTGCCAACACCCAGCAGAGCGAGCAAGATTGAGGAGGAAGGTCAAGGCTTCGAAATTATCCATTGACTCGATCACCCTAACCGAGGGTGATCTACATGACATTGGCGAGACAGTGCATGATGTCACAAATGAGGCTCTCCAAGATTTCATGCAAGAGAACCAGATTGTGTTGGGGGCCCTCAGAGTGCAGTTTCAAGAATTACAGGTGCACCTCCCTTAGGTTGGTACCCTTTCAACCAACCTCGCAGTTGGATCCACGGAAGCAGAGAAGATGTTGCACATGCGGAAGATGAACAAAATAGTGTTGCCGGAAGGGGCTCTAGTGTCATCAAATGAGGACAATAGGCTTTTGGTTAGCACAATGAAAGGTATCGGTGTTAATCTAGTTTCTCGTCCATGTGAGACATTATATTTATTGCAGGATGGGATAATGGCAGAGCTACGTGATAAATATGGAACAACTCAGCTTGCAACACGACGATTTGGTGTCGCAAAGTCAATAGCTGGTGTTGGCTTATATGGGCCTGGCCCAGGTTTGGAAGAGTTATTTAGCCAAACAAATCCCACAGCTACCACCCTTTCGGCAACAACCCATGGAGCACGGACTGAGGTCTCACCCGAGGTAGTAGGGGAGGGTTTTGGAACTATGTTTCTGCACCCTAGGGATGTCTTAGTGTGGTCTCGAGGTTTCACACACTGGTTTACAACTCTGTGCTGCTCGGTACTCGCATAGATACAATTTGAGTATATCTTTCTTATTAGTGCGCTATTCCATTAGATGATGTGGTTATCAATTACCAAGATCTTTAAGCCAACATTTAACCAGCACTAGTGATTCGCATATTAAAATAAACCCAGATTTATACTCATTCCAACCATAAGTAGATAAGATTAAACAGATATTATGACAGTTCAGAAGAAACACAGAATTCCAAAAGAAACTTATCTTTATTTCCACTTTGTCCTTAATACATCCAGTTTTTCCATGTGCACTCAGTTGTAGGGGTCTACGCACATAGCTGCGGACTTTCTAGGCCTTTGCGCACATAGCTGCAGAGCCTCTACCTACTACCCCAATCCCTCGACTCAGACTTACAGATGATTTCCAATATCTTTTTCAAGAACCCATTACATTTCATATTATCAAAACTATACTCCCTCTGCCCATAGAGCCTTACTCTATTTATACCCTTCTTTGGCCCATGATCCCTACGCGGGCTGACTCTATTTACAATACTTTTGGGCAGACTACCCTTTGACTCGACTTATTATGATTTGCGCTCCGTACTTCCATAAAAATATTTATCCTAGCTTTACCCAAAATATTTGGCTTTGTACCCTTTAATCATTGCGTGGGGCTTCCACTACCCAACAGTCCCCCAACACAATCATCGTGACTCGTCTCGAGTCACTCAGCTGGTGCAGTAATCTTCTCGCGAAGGGCTGTTAGCATCCTCTGTGCCTCACTTGTTCCAACAACAAATTCTTCTATCATCTATTGCATCATTTCCACGCATGTGGCCGTCAACTCAGTCTCGGGTGGCACTGTCTCAATGGTGTTGTACTCGCTTTTCATCTGAGTTACCCTGCGCTCGATGGTGGTTGAAACTACAAATGCCTTGTCCAGCCATGGCTAGAGATGAGCTTTAATCATGGTTGCCTTATGTCGGGCCGTGTTAGCTTGGATCTTTAGGTCATGGGACTCCCTTATCTTGGCTAGGCACTTAGTGATAACAACAGTCGACACGGTTCCTTTGATCCTATCATAAGCTTCTTGTAGCGCCTGAGCTTTGGTTTCCAAGAATTGAAGGGTTGAGTCCTCTTGAAGGGTCGTGAGTGTGATAATCGACTGTGTGAACACATCCGTGCATTCCTTCATTGTTCTTGTAAGCATTTGGCGAGTGACGGTGATGACGTCTTGCGCTACTCTACAATCTTAGGGGGCATCACTAGCTGAGTCTGTAATTTCAATTCTGCAATCTGCACACTAAGCTCATGATGGATCTGCACAACCTCCTCCTTAGCATTACAGAACCCAGTAGCCAACTTCTGAACTTGGGTCTCAAGAGGGAGATCAGCTGTAATCTCTAATTCAGGGGCATTCGAGCAAGCTTCCACAACAATCTGCTGCATTTGGTGGTTCTGTGTGATGGCTTCGTCCCATTAGATGCGCAGCTGTTTGAGATTGATTTTCTGTTCCTGGAGGATTTTTTTAGTACAACCTTCTCGTGTGTGGAGCTCTCTCATGGCGTTGTCCTAGAGCTGTTGCAAGCTTTCGGGTGGTAAAGCGGCTATATTGAGTCCCAGTCCTGTAAACCGTCCCAGCACAGCTTTGTCCTCTACGTTGTCAATGATCAATGCGCCTACTAGAATTGCAATAGCATAGGTGACTTGAGTCTTCAGTAATGGTTCTGTAGCTGCCATACTAGCACCCTTGGTAGTAGTACTTTCACTTGTGGGTGCGACATGGATTCCTAACATCTGTAACTCCATACGGATCTCCCCCAACACAATATGCTGCTCAGACATAGCTTCGTCAACTGCATCACGTGTGGCCTTGCGAATGGAATTTTCAATGTCATTTAGGTCACCCTCGGTTAGGGTGGTCACCTCACTATCTATCTTAGAGGCTTCACCTTCTTTCGTGGCTTTGACCGCTCAGGTGTCGCTGAGCGCTTTAAAGGAACCCCCTTAGTAGTGGATGGAGTATCTGTTGCGACCGGCTTGGTGGTTTCCATCTGACTACCTTTGTTCTTTGTCGACATCTCCTCACTAGGTTGGATCTTTCCAGCTACTGCGAGTTCTGCCTCTCGAGCTGCTTTAACTTTCGTGGCCAACAGTGCATTCCACTTTTGTTGCATAGCGGGCTTTGCTTCCTCCTTTTTTTCTGAATAGTGGCTTTTTCATGCTCATCCGCCATGGGTCTGTGCCAAGCTGCTCTAAAAGTATCCACAATCTTGTCAATAACATCATTAATGGCAATAAAACAGAGTGATGTCCATGCCTGGGCCGGGTCCTTTCATGCCCTAATGTAGACATGATGCATGCGTGCTTTAAATTCGACAATGTGATTCATGCTTTCATATATCTCGTCAGTTAAACGGGGTAACTGATTAATCCACTACCAGACAGTTGCGTCCATTAATATCCAAAAGAGTTTGATATTTCGAATTCTTCCTGCGTCCCTTGTTGCCCAAAGGGAAGCATATCGAACAGCTTCAGGCCATTCCAGATCCAAGGCTAGAAACTGGCTTTCCTCGGGTAGGTCAGTGGTGACCAACATGATGGATAGGAGCAACCATGCATAATGGAATCTCATGCCTTCCTCCTACATGTCACGGCAATTGGTCTGAAATTCTTCACAAAGGAACTGCAACCAATTGAATCATACACTGGATGCGCATTCCTCAGCAAGATTTATAACTACGACGGGGACCTCAATGCTACGAAATTTCCTCATGACTTTCCCTACCGGCAATTGGGTGGCAACGCGAATTGCGTTGTCTGAGATACTATCAATGATATACCTTCACTGTCCCTTAGTGAGATGGTACTTCTTTTTCAGTCGTTCAATCATCACAACATCGTTACCCTTATCAGTGATCTCCCAGGGGTCTCTCCCATCGCAGGGTAGGTGTGAAACCTGATGAACCAGTTCCGTTGTGATACAAACGGGTTTACCAACCCATAATATATCCTCATGGATTAAACATAGAAACTGATTTATAACCAACATGGTGATAGGGGGCTGGAGAAAGTGAGGAATCGACAAAAGACCGAGTAACCTAGCTTTCTCCACCTCTTGTAGCCACGCCTTTGGTTGCAGGGTTGTCACCATTCCTTCTATCTTCTGGTCCTTTAGTTCGTCTGTCACCAGATGGGGAAACTTTACTATATCTGCAAGGTCCCAATCTTCGAACTTCATTGTTGCAGCTCAATCAACCACCGAGTTTTCCACTGGCACACCCTTGGGTAGTGATGGGGTGACAATTACAGAGTCGACTTCATCCAAATTTGTAGGTAGTTTTGCCTTCCCTTTGCTTGGCATCACATACTTGGGCCGTCGTACTGGCTGTATGGAGTCTTCATCAGGGGAAACTTCTTCGATGTATGTGGGAGGACCCTCATCTTTGTCCTCACTTTCAATTATCACAATTTTAGCCTTCTCCTCCATCATGAATTTTCCAGATGGTAGGTGCCGAGGCAACCTTCTTGTTGGGTCTAGCCTCTGAGGATCCTTCTTGGTTCACAGCGTCTGACAAGATTAGGGGAGCTCAGTGGTCTGCGGCGTGGCTATCTACGGCTTGTGTGTGGTAGGATCTTGTGCCTTTAGAATTTCATCTTGGTAATATTTGGGCAATGCCTAAAAACATGGACTATTTCTGAGTTTCTCGTCATTCATCATGTTGTTGACGCTGGGCAATTTTCTTGCAGAGTAGGAAGAGGTGGTGGCGTGACCTCGCCACTGGTTATATATGATTCGACATTCCAAGTTGGTTGCTTGCCCTTTCGATAGTTCATAAATTTGATTTCGGCGGTTATTCCTTTGCCTTAATTGCCCGCCGTCGGCTTTGTAGTGCTTTAAATGGGTCATTATTTCATGAACAATACCTGCAATAGTCACTTTCCATCTTTCCTTCATGGCAACAAATCCCCAAAGATGCAGACACAGTTTTTGTATGTATGCGATGGTTTTGTCACGTGGCTTCTTAGCAGCCTGGTTCATTATCCCGTGCCCTCTTTCAAATGCATGGGGCACTAGGGTTGGGTCTCCGATGTATAGTCAGGTGGGAGAACCCCTAGTATGGGTCTTTTGTTTCCCGATTAGCCTGGGTCGCGAGCACCCTATACTTTCCTTCAATCCTACTACTGAATTATGGTGCACGCATCCTTGTTCTTCTAGGTGCAGTCGCAACAACACTAGCGGGGTCGATTCTTGTAACAGAGTGAGAGGGCTATCCATGTCAGTTTCCTTCGGTAATTCTTTTTCGTAATCCAGGTAGGCAACTTCTAAGTGTAATTCCGCAATTGCTTTGTCCATCTCCCTATTTCGTGCGCAAAGTCGGGCCCCAGTTTCTTCTAACTTATCAAGTTGGATTTTCCCATGTAGAATGGTTGCCCAAAGCTGCTGAACTCCATCACGGATGTTATCACCGGTGGAGTGAGTAGTACCAGCAGTGTTTAGTCTGGTTGTAGAGAGATGGTTCCTCCTAGCATTGTGACCCAGTGTTCCACACAGGTTCGGTTGGGTTGTCAGTTTTCTGATGTGCATCTGTATCTTTCAAACTACCGCTTTATGCCATCGTGGTTGCCGCATACATCCTATAATCCAAACTTGAAACCACTACCTATCCCCCAACTTCTGCAGCTCTTACCCATGTGCACATAACCTATCTTTCGGCACATTGGGCTACTCCTGTATTTCGCATAATGTACTGGGAGGGTTGAGTTGTGCTTCGACAGTCGTGCCATTCTCCTCTGGTTGTGGTCTTTCTTCTGTCGTTACGCATCGTACCGACCAAGTCACCATATTGCAGTTAAGTGTCGTAACTTCTTGCTGTCGATTCTACCATCGCTCTGCCTCCTCCTTGGAATCGATGGTGCAGATGATACCCCATTCCCACAAGGGTCTTCTATTATAGACGGACTGCATTAGATTAGAGCCGTGCATTGTTATCTGATAAATGAAATCTAGTTCATCGTCACTTCCTTCATCGTGTACGGGTTCAGTATAGCGTTCTCCTTCCACTGGGTCCAACAGAACTACTACCCATAGTGACTTCTTTTCGAATGTCATATTACATCTCTTCAAGTTAATGATTCCTTTCATGTCTGTAACCCAATCAATTTTGAGAAATGCAGGGTAAGGATTGTTGTAATAATCTTTATGACTTCAAAATCAGTCTAGGTACTCACACCATCGATATCCACCATCACTCCTTGCAATCAGCCCACTAGTAAGATCTTTTGTTGGTTGGCCATTCATAATTAAATCGACGACCATTGCAGTGCGGGCTTGCCCATATGCTCCCAAGCTTGTTTAGGCAATACATTTGCATCTGAGCCTAAATCTAGGATGACTTGATCCATTTCATAGTGACCAATTTGTGCTGTTAGTCTCATCTCTCGTCTAGTCTGTATAGTGTGTCTTCCTATCTTCCGAACGACCTGGAGTTCACCAGATTTGGCACACCTAGTGATCAGATCTTGCAATCTTTGCATAGTGTTATGGTCACACAGCAACTTCATGCAGGTTTCAAGAAAGGTAGTGATCATGGAGGAATCCACTCTTGACTCCATTCGATCCCTCCTACCTGGGGTAGATGCTTTCATGAAGCTTTGCTGAGCTTCTTTTGACCCCATCTTCCCTTGTTCCAGCTCAGTTTTATGTTCATGCATAGGTGTGCCACACTCTCTCCCACCTTCATTCCCCCCTATAGTTGCACCGCTTCTTAGTACCATATTTATACTAGGGTCCTCTTCGCGAGGTTTCGTGCACATCATCTAGATATTCTAGGTTGGTGGAGATTGGAGGACTCCCTTTTCACTCAATTGGGCAATTAAGGTTGGACAGTCCACTAATTCATGATCAAACTACTCACAGTAGGGACACGAGATCCTTGTTGGGTTAGTACAGTCACGAGCGTAGTGTCCCTGTCCACCATAATTATAGCAAATTAACTGTCATCGGCTTCGTCCAGGCCCGAATCCTCTTCCCCGACAACGTCCTTGAAATCCTCGCCACACTTCAGTTTGCATCCGATAGGCTGGGGTTCTATCTAGCATTAAGTCATAACTTCAACATGTGCGCTCATCGTGCCCCACCGATTGACAAAAGTTGCAATACAACTGTTGTGAGGTCTGGGTATACTTCTGTAATAAGTGGCAATTATCTATCGCATGATTCCCACCCACCTGGAAAATTGTGCACCAGAGTGCTTGCGCAGTACTTGGTCCTGCTTGTACTTCTACTTTTAATGGCATTGGGCCTATTCCCACCTGATAGTTCGAGAAAACTGGACAATGATCCTTGTCATGCGCTTGGCTCTTACATTTAATATAGCCTACTTGCAGGTGTACCTCTAGTCGGGACACTCTTCCTTGCTTCAAACTCTGCATTTCCAGGCTCAAGTTTTGAAGTTGCACTTGGATTTGCTGCACTTTCAACCCTGGGTCTAGTATTGGGGTCGCATGTAACCTCATTGCTATTTTCAGTGTCTCGGCTTGGGTTGAGATATTATGCTGTGACAATTCCACCATCAGATGGGGCATCAAGGACGCCACAAACCACGCACAATGCTCCCCATCTATCAAAGTCATGTTAGCTTCGTGAATAGTACTCTTTAATCTCTGGTCTATATCCCATGGAGTTTCACCAAGCAACATTGCTATCTCTTTGAACCCAATGACTGACTGGGTTTCAGATTTTGGTCAGCCAAACTCTTTATTAAGTGTGTCCTGTATCACTACTATCCCCTCATTTGGATGGTCAGTTAAGTATTTTATGTACCATGTCAGCGCGTGGTCTTGTAGTGCACTAACCATTGTGGCCTTTTTAATGTTTTCATCCATTATGCCTTGCGCGTCCCATACAGATTTTATCACAAACCAGAATCGATTTGGCTCTTCATTCCCTACACCCTGAAATGTCGGTAACTTGACTGTAGTTGCCATCCCAGCTTTTGGTGGTGGAGCGGGTGTTGGTGTGGATGGACTCGATGTGGGTGAAGCAAGTGGTAGTGTAGACAGAGGTGGTATCAGTGGGAAGCATTCTTTAATCAATCAGATCGCACTTCCTGGCGAGAACCTAGCAAGGTCTTCCTCACTTTCTCATGAGATAGAAATCAAAGGGATGTTTTCTACTTTTCCTATTCTTCGATAACCCCTTCCACTCTGTGTTACTCCAGACATCAATATATGCGCAGGATCTATTTTTCGCACAACAACATCTTAATCCAAGTATTCAATGATTTGATGTATCTACCCCGCGGTCCTTGGAGAAATTTCCTTTCTGCTTCGCTGTAACTTACGGTTGTATCTATCGCAAATTCAGTGATAAATCCCCCTATGATTCGATCTAACTAGTGGTCTACTATGTGCGTAAGTTTATATTCAGTAGCTTCTAGCCTACGCACTAGTTTCAGAGCCCACACTATCGGCTGGTCTAATTTGCACCTTCCCACACTATCAGCTAACTTCGCGATCCACTCATACAATTCTATCGGGAATGTTACGAAGAAGATATCGTGTATATCCGTGAATATATAGTGATCCAACCACTGTTCCTCTGATATCCGTGAGTTTCTATTTTCCTAAACCCAAAACTTGTGAAGCTTCAGATCCCACCAATCTTCAAGTTCTTTCTTTGTAGGATTCCAGTGTTCCCACATTAGACACCCCTTATGCAAATCCTGGTCCTGGCAACAGAACCATTTGTTGGCTTATATGGGCCTGACCTAGGTTTGGAAGAGTTATTTAGCCAAACAAATCCCATAGCTACCGGCCCTTTCAGCAAAAGCCCGCAGAGCGCGGACTGAGGTCTCACCCGAGGTAGTAGGGGAGGGTGTTGGAACCAGGTTTCCACACCCTAGCGATGTCTTGGTGTGGCTTGTAGGTTTCACGCACTAGTTTATAGCTTCGCACTGCTCAGTACTTGCACAGATCCAGCTTGAATATATATTTCTTATTAGTGCGTTATTCTATTAGATGACATGGTTATCAATTACCAAGGTATTTAAGCCAACATTTAACCAACAAAATTGATTTGCGTATTAAAATAAACCCAGATTTATACTCATTCAAGCCATAAGCAGATAAGATTAAAGAGATATTATGACAGTTCAGAAGAAACACAAAATTCCAGAAGAAACTTATCTTTATTTCCACTTTGTCCTTAATACATCCAGTTCCGCCCTGCGCACTCAGCTGTAGGGGTCCATGCACATAGCTGCAGGCTTTCCAGGCCTTTGTGCACACAACTACAGAGCCTCTACCTACTACTCCAATCCCTCAACTCGGACTTACAGATGCTTTCCAAATATCTTTTTCAAGAACCCATTACATTTCATATTATCAAAACTCTACTCCCTCTACCCATAGAGCCTCACTCTATTTATACCCTTCTTTGGCCCGCAATCCCTATGCAGGCCAACTCTATTTACATTATTTTTGGGTGGACTACACTTTGAATCGACCTATTATGATTCGGGCTCTGTGCTTCTAGTGGAATCTTTATCCTAACTTTACCCAAAATATCCGACTTCGCACCCTTTGATCGTTGTGTGGGGCTTCCACTACCCAACAACTGGTGCAGGTGATAGGCGACGCTTGCCGAAGTGTATTAGAGCTAGCCATTCCAGAAGATCTACTAGCAGAGGTGTGAATCCATAGGCTAGCAACATGAGTCTATGAGACCAGGGAAAAAATGACCAAGGTTCCGCTGGAGCTGAATCTTTAGATCGTCGAGCTATGGTTAAAGGCGCAGCCATCCACTCCCATGGAAGTTAGAGAACAGTGCACTAGCATTATCACAGTGGGATTGGAGGAAATCGGAGGTGCAGTGCGTGACTACACTAGCATGTTGGAAGAATCACTTGAGGTCCTCACCACTCTGCAGGAGGATCCCAACATCCAGCGCTTAGAGATAGAGGCACAAGAACTCCAACAGCAGTATGACATTGTCCAAGGAACTGCATAGACACTGATCCTCACCCAACAGCTTGTGAGGATGCAGCAGGCTAAAGTACTGAAGGAGCAGGTGGAAGTGGCACGACATGAGGAGGCCATTCTAGAAACACGCGTCTAGTCTTGGATCAACGAGGCCTTCACTATCATGGCAAACATCGAAGAAAAACTCACGCACATACAGGGGATGCACACATTGATTCAGAGAAGCACTCCAGACACAGAGCTCTTAGAATAGCACATGCAACAAATCCAGCAAGCAGTAGCTCAGTGCGCTGCTGAGCTTCGTGCAGTTCGAGAATAGTTGGAGGGACTCCATGCAAAGATCGATGCACTGAAAGAGTGACTTGAGGATGAGTCACAATGTTTGTCTTAAGGGCTTGTTGGGCATGGAATCCCCCCAAGGCATGTTCTTCGACTCAAAGCCCAAATTTTGACCCAATATTGTTGTAAAGCTTCGTGAATTGTGGCCATGGAGCGCAAAAAGTATGATAGATTCATAGGGTTGTCTGCCCTAGTTTTTTAATGTAATGTCGATTGGATAGACCTACCCATGGTGTGCAAACCATGGGATTGTATAAATAGAGCGAGGCTCTAAGTGTAAGGAGAAATAGTAGTAGAGAGAAGAAGGTCTAAGGAAGTAAGGTGAAGTGTGTCTTTGGATCGTAAGGTAGGAGAAGGCTCTATAGATGAGTGTGCAGAGGCCTAGTAGTTCGCAGCTGAGTGTTCAGATCCATGCAGCTAAGTGTGCAGGGCGAAGTCGAGTCTGTAACTCAAGAAGGAATTAATAAAGATAATTTTTATCACGATTCTTTGTATCTGTTCTTGGGTTAATGCATGGTTGATATAATCTGCAAATATACTGTTTATTTACTAGGTGCACCCGTCTGAATGGTTTATGTTGCTAAGTGTTGTGGAGGTAAATCCCCTCTGTGGATAGAGGTGATCCCTACTAGTCCAAACAAGGTCTAGCAAAAATCAAACAACGCTAACACGTAGGTTCCTAATTACAACTGAAAGACCAATGATGAAGGCCTACCTGGATTCCAACGCTAGTACTTGTAGAAGAGTTGATGCTCCCATTACTTTGCCCCGACTGGTCACAATCCTCACGATCCTTGTGCATGGACACCTGCACATGCAAAGAACGATACAAACACAAGCATAAAATCTAGTAGATGCAACTATATATTAGTCAGAAAGGATATAACTCAAATACCATAATAAAGACAATAAGAGTGGAACCATAATGATAGTCGTCTATTATTGATAAAAAAAGAAGAATACAACCATAGTTCTAACATCAAATCCTTCTCAAGAGGGTCCAGCCAGCAAGTCCCTCAAGAATTAACCCTTGAAGGTAGATCTCCCAAGACAAAAACTCTCTCTCACACAAGTTTACACAAGAAAGAAACACTTCACAACCTTCCTTTAGCTCTCTAGCAATCCCACACTTGTCACACCAGCTACCTATCAAGTTCACACACTAGCCGCAACACTTCAAACACTATGAATTCCAAAATAGCATCTCATGGCAATGGTGGAGGCTAAAATAGGAGAAGGAGTCTCCATGAATGGTGGGAGGATGAGCTTATCTCCAAGGAAGGTGGCTCAAATGACGAAACAGACATGCCAGAGAAGGGAGGGCGACATTTACAAGGCCAACAACCAGGTCTGGAGTCATCTGCAAGGCCGGCTGTTAGAACAAACTCGCCCAGACTGGATCATCGCAGGTGCCTAACTGCACTGGAGTGCTGACATCGCTACTGAATAACCAGGAAAGTCATGTCAGCGTGATAAAATATAATCAACAGTCACGTTGTCTCATGAAATTCGACCAGCGCGGGAATCACGTGTACTTTCGCGCTAGTAGCACGTTCGGTCTGTTTTGGAGCGCTCATTAGCGCGTTTATTTTTACAACAGTCGCGATGATAGCAAAAACTTTGGAAAAGTGGGTCATTTGGCAACATTAGAGAGCATGAGCATGATTAATTTAGACTCATGACACAGTAGGAAGACTGGTAAGAAGACAGTGACAAATTACTGTGTAACAGATGCCCCCTAAAGCATGAAGCCCGAGAGAGTGGGAGGGGTGAAATGCTTTATGAAACCGAGTGAACTGGAACACCACCAGGAAGAACCTGCAAGTAAGTACAACTGATATCTTTGATAATCAATTACATGTAGTCTAGGCATGGGCGTAGCCATCCAAAAGACATACGAAAGAGGTTTGTGGTATGGATGCAGCCACCCAGCTAATGAGACCATAAAGGTATGGTCGCAGCCATCCATGAAGACTCAGGTATGGGCGCAGCCATCCATCAATGAGTCATGTAATGATCATAATAATCCACAAAATCACAACCTGGATCTTAATAGACAAAATCTAGGGTCTTGCGCTCTATCTCAACCCGAACAAAGTACAAGTTCAAGCATGCGAATATAGGAGTTGAAGTCAAACATGCCAGAACATCGTCTGATTACCAGTCAATGATGAAAATTGTTAACAGACGCGAGAGGTACCACTAATAATGACAATGGTCCTGAAGATACTATAGGTACAAACTACAGCGTGCGAATCAGTGAGCTGGCATCGAGCACCCACAGAATCATTCGATCGAAGGTCAATGATGAAAACCTCGCGTTGAACATGAAGAACCTGCCACTGAGGCATGCAGGCTCCAAGGCACCTGAAGGGAGTCTTTAGGTCAGCTTCCTGGATAATGAGCTGAATTCAACATGAAGTGCCTTGATCGAAGGTGTGCCATAATGTTTCCCACATCATCGACATGAGACAGAGAAGGATAAGATATTTTGCATGAGGTATCAGAGGGAGGTTGAGTATTCTTGCAGAGGTCAACTTCTCTTGAACATATCGGCGGCATAATAGTGGACTTGGTAGTATTTGACATTAAATGATCAGGGGTCATGGCAACAAGGCAATGAGCATATGAGAGGTCAAACAGGATAAACCAAACCCATGGAAGCAAGTGTGAGAAACAAGATGATATGTTCCCACCCAGACACGAATGCAGACAAGTGCCATGTTCAAGAGCGACATACTGCCGACACGACAATGATTGTGGTTCCATTTTCCCCACCATTGCTGGCGAGTACCCCAATTATTTTTTGATCACAAGCTTGACGGGGATAGCATATGCTTGAAAAGTGTCATTTCGACAGAATCCGATGTCATTAAGTTTTAACGAGTATGACAAAGGAATAACTCGGCGTCTTTTCCAGTTTAGAGAGTCTGAAAAGACAGCAGAAAAGTGAACTCCAGGGGGGTCCTTTTTCGTAAAGTTGTGTCTCTCGAGCCTGAAAAAGTATAAAACGATGCTCGAAAGAACCGCTCGACCAGTATGATCGAGGATTACTTTACATGATCAGTGATTTCGATCTGAAAAAGTAAAAAAGTGATCGAAACCACGTTGCTTCGTAACTGTTAACGAACCAGAAACGACAAGGGTCCGACGATCTTTTCGTTTTTACACGGTCGGAAAAGGGTTTAAAGACGACCGCCTCTTATTTACGTTTAACGAGTCAAGAGGAATAACTTGGCAATATTTTCATATTTAGATGGTCAGAAAATAGCTAAAAGCAGACCTCCATTTTTATTCTCTTTAACGAGTCAAAAAGGGAAAATACTCGGCAATCTTTTCATATTTTACGAGTCAGAAAAGATCTTAAAGGTGACTCATCCTAGAGGAACGTGTGGTATAAAGGGTAGCAACTGGTTCCGGCAATGGTGGAACTGCTCAAAACATGTAATGGTCAAGAGGCTGGCTAACAAAACCACTCATAACTGTGGTCCCTCAGGAAAGGTAAAACAACCAAGTGAAAGCATATGATCGACCAAAGAGATGGTGGCGATGGAATGAAAACAACCAAGGCTCATCTAGCAGATAAAGATAGCAATCATGAGATGTAAAATGGGTATGGGTTCATTTTTACACAAGCTTGAACCATGGAGAACTCTGCTTGGATTCGATTTCATTTTTACACAAGCTTGAAACAAAAAACTATGCTTGTTATGAGTTCGCATGCCCCCAGCATAATGACGCAAAACGAGGTACATGCCCCCCAAGCTTCATTACATTCAACAAAGTGGATGGAATGAAGGTTCACTTTCGAGATCTTGGAAAGACTCGACTGGTATTTTACGAGATCTTAATCAAAAGACTCGATCGGGAAAGGGAGTTGTTTCATTTTTTAATGAGGTTGACACAGTAAAATAACTATCCTCATAACCCTTGTTTCATATTTTTAACGAGCTTGACACAAGATCAAGAACTATGCTCCACCAGACCCAGTTTCATTTTTTAAGGAGCTTGACGTAGGAAAGCGAACTATGCTCTGAACGAACTTCATCATAATGAATAGGAAGTCGTCACTTCCAAGAAGGGCACTCCCGGTGGAAGGACAACATCTTGGAAGTCAGGACCCAATGCGCCCAGGACATTATGCACAACGGCATCATCATGGGATACAGGCACGGGGTAGGTAGCCACGTAGTTGACCTACGGAGGGGCAGACACAACCGGTGGGTAAAAACCAGGAGGGGGCGGCAGCTGCGTAGGAGGCACCAGGGGACTAAAGAATGATAATTGATCTATAGTCATGATTCTTCCTTCATGTGGAAAACAAACCACATGGAAAAGTGAAGACCAAGGGCCCCCATGGCATAAGCATAGTCACGGCCAAGGAGAAGACTGAAATCTAGAGCACCTTGGACAACCAGCACATCCATATATACGGTTTTGCCTCCCAAAGTAATAGGAAATTTCAGGAGGACCCCTAGAGGTTGACTGGTTCCCCCGTCAAATGCTAACAAATTTTGTGTGACTGGCCCAAGCTACGGGGAACCTAAAGCTTGCCAAGTAGTGGATGGCATAAGACTGACCGACGCACCTTCATCCAAAATAGTGCCAGGTACTACCTTATCATAGGCAAGTACTGTAATCTAGAAAGGCACATGGGATGGAACGCGGAAAGCAGTCAGGTGACTCCAGTCGAAGGATATGGCCAAACTACTTGGTGGGGGAATCATATGATTACGCCCATGCTCTATAGCAAACGTAGAAGGACTTTCGGGAGCAGCTGGGATAGGAGAGTCATTTCTGGACTCAGGGGAATCTGAGGAGACGAGAAGAACATGGGCATGATGCTCTTCCAAAATAGAGTGATCGGCGAGTGGTGAGCTCGAATCGACACTCTTTTTGACCAATGGTTGGTCTGGAACAAGCTTGGCACAACTTGGTTTGGGAAGAGGAGCCTGGACAAGAGAGGAATCTTGGTCGGTCTCTTTGTCAGTAGGGGAACGATCTGCGGCTGCAGAGAGACGTTGATAGCCAATAGGTAGTTGGGTTGAGGGAGCTGTAAGACTCCCCAGTGGAGTCGCCAAATTGTTGTGGAGGTAAATCCCCTCTGCGGACAGAGGCGATCCCTACTAGTCCAAACAAGTTCTAGCAACAATCAAACAATGCTAACACGCAGGTTCCTAATTACAAATGAAATACCAATGATGAAGGCCTACCTGGATTCCAATGCTAGTACTTGTAGAAGAGTTGATGCTCCCGTTCCTTTGCCCCGACTGGTCACAATCCTCACGATCCTCGTGCACGGACACTTGCACATGCAAAGAACGATACAAACACAAGCATAAAATCTAGTAGATGCAACTATATATCAGTCAGAAAGGATATAACTCAAATACCATCATAAATACAATAAGAGTGGAGCCATAATGATATTCGTCTATTATTGATAAACAAAGAAGAATACAACCATAGTTCTGACGTCAAATCCTTTTCAAGAGGGTCCAACCAGCAAGTCCCTCAAGCATTCACCCTTGAAGGTAGATCTCCCAAGACAAAAACTCTCTCTCACACAAGTTTACACAAGAAAGAAATACTTCATAGCCTTCCTTAAGCTCTCTAGCAGTCCCACACTTGTCACACCAGCTACCTATCAAGCTCACACACTAGCCACAAAAATTCAAACACTATGAATTCCAAACTAGCAGCTCATGGAAATGGTGGAGGCTAAAATAGGAGGAGTCTCCATGAATGGTGGGAGGATGAGATTATCTCCAAGGAAGGTGGCTCAAATGATGAAACAGACATGCCAGAGAAGGGAGGGCAACATTTACAAGGCCAACAACCAGGTCTGGAGTCATCTAGAAGGCCGACTGTTAGAACAAACTCGCCCATACTAGATCATCGCGGGTGACTAACTGCACTGGAGCACTGACATTGCTACTGAATAACCAGGAAAGTCATGTCAACGCGATAAAATATAATCAACAGTTGTGCTGTCTCATGAAATTCGACCAACACGGGAATCACATGTACTTCCGCGCTGGCAGCACGTTCGGTCTATTTTGGAGCGCTCATCAGCGCGTTTATTTTTGCAACAGTCGCGATGATAGAAAAAACTTTGGAAAAGTGGGTCATTTGGCAACATTAGAGAGCATGAGCATGATTAATTTAGACTCATGACACAGTAGGGAGACTGGTAGGAAGACAGTGACAAATTACTGTGTAACACTAAGTATTACTTAAAGCATGCAAGTAGGCTAAAATAATCAACTAACATTTTAATACAAGCAAGAACTTGGGTAATAATGCAGAAGCACAGTGTTCAACCCCTGAATAGGGCTACGCGAAGGAAACATATCAGGCTGGGATGTACAGGAAAGTGTGCAAAGTGACTTGTGTGCAAGGTCAAAACTGCAGACCATTTGAACTCATCAGACATCTCCAGGGTGTGGAAACCTGGTTCTAGCACCCTCCCATACTAATTCAGGTGAGACCTCAGTCCGCACTCCACGGACTATTGCCAAAAGGGCTAGTAGTACCACAATGTGTTTGGCTAACTTAACTTTGAACTTGTGTCAGGCCCCTATAAGCCAACATACAAGATGATAAAACCCAAATAGGATCGGAATAACATATTCTACACCAAATGGGTCAATCTCAACAAAAGTGAAATCATTGAGTCATGGTGTCAAGAGCCTGCCAAATTTCGACACCGCCTGAGTGTAGTATACCGACTAGAATTTTGAGGGTGGTGTAACAATATCTTATTTCTATGTGTTGTAGGATGCATAGGAAAAATAATGATTTTTTTTTAAGAGAATTGGATAGTCATGCTCAACCTGGTTGTCACTCAAGGAAAAATATTCAATTGTGCATATATGCTTTCTTTCGAATTGTAGCAACGTTAGGAAGGCCAAAACTACTTTAAGAGTAAAGAAAGCTCTATTGTTTCCTATGTCAACATATATATTAGATGGGATCTATGCCTGGTATGCATTTCCAGGGAAGTATTGGAACTATACCACATAAGACAAATTCTTGGTTTGTTTCCATTGTAGGTGTTGTCAAAGTTGAGTTTCAGGGGAGCATATGACATATTGGCAGAGCATTTCTTCGTTGTCATATTTGAGATGATTTATGAGATCAAACCTCCTTGCATGACCGACCAAGTGAAATAGGAATTGAAAGATACATATATTGGTTTTCTACACCGGATCATACAAATATTAGATGCTTTGGGTGCCAAATTTCCCCCCATCTTATGCGACGATATGTGACTAATAATGTCATCATGCAAGAAGTTGCTTATTAATTAAATAAAGGGTTGTCACGAGTCCTTCATAGAAGGAATAAGGCCCCTTGGCATAATTTCCTTTTGAGGACTGGAATGTATGAGTTGAAGAGCCTCAAGGTGGGAGATGATGAAATACAAGAGCTAGACAACTTTCACTTTACACGCAAGGACTTTCACAGGTATGACCCCATGAAAATGTGTAAGAAACATTGTGATAGGATTGGATTTTCTTGGGCATATATAATAATGACTACTCTAGAAGATGAAAAGGTGAAAAAATGGTACAATTCACTAATAAATACACATCTAAGACTTGAATATGGGTCCCCCTAAGTTCCACCAGCTCAAGATGTACAAATACATAAGACACCACAAGCAACAACTCAAGTAAGTACTGCAACTCCCAAGAAAAGGATCAAGCATGATATGGCAATAGAAAGTAGCATAAAATGGAAACATGACCCATTGAATAAGGGAGCTATTGAGGTTGAATAGGAGGAGAAAGAATTGGAGGAAAAGATGCAGTAAGAGGAAGAGGAGAAGAGGAAGTAAGATGAATTTCTCAGAAATAATTAGGAAGAATAAGAATAATGAAGTAGAATGGAATAAGAACCACAAAAGAAATCATAGGAGGAGGAAGCAACACAAAGCCTAGAATAATAATAGATGACTTAGGAAATATAAGTAAAATTGGAAGAAGATGATTCCATCCAACCCATAGAGGATGAACCATGTTCTCTAGTAGAACCTCCTCTTACAAGTGCCCATCTCCCATTTGATGAGATATAAATCACACCTCCACCAAAAGACATAGTCATGGACATACGTAATGTTACATTTGATCAGCTTAAGAAAAGCATCATGCAACAACGGAGAATATTCTTCCCCAATGATCCTTACAATCTAGTCTATGTATCCACAAAGAAGGTAATCACTGCAAATACTAGGAGGAATGCTAGAAAAATAATGGAAACTTATGTTTATTTATTGCTACAATAGCACAAGATAACTCAGAGTATATTTTGAGTGAGAATTCACATTTGTGGAAAGAAGTGGACGTAGTAAAGAAAAAAGTAGAGTACCTCACCATGGAAAATCAATGACTATCTTCACACAATTTCAAGACAACAGAATGGTAGTTAGCCATACAGGATACTTGGGGCTAATGGAGGACCCCATGGTGTAGTTTCATGATTAAATGATACTTCTACATGTGGTAGTGGCATCCCTAATTGGTATACAAAAGAAATGGAAAGAATTCATAAAGCTTCTAAAGGTGACAACTAAAGCCATTGATCAAATACATGAATGGGCTTACAAATATCTAGGGGTTCTATAATAGCTATTAAAAAAATATAGGGTTGTTTCTAAGGTGGACTAGTATAGTTGAGACTCCATAGTCATAATTACATCTGTTTCAGTGAACAGTCGATTGACAATATAACTGCTTATGGGAATCAACAACAGAGTGATTCCCATATCCCATGTGATGAGATGCGAATCAGACCTCCACCAAAAGACAAAGTCATGGACATATGTAATGTTACATTTGATTAGATAAAGAAAAGGATCGTGCAATAATGATGAAGATTATTCCTAAATGATCCCTAGAATCCAGTCTTTGTATCCCCAGAGAAGGTGATAACTGAAAATACTAGGAGGAATCCCAAAGAAATCATGGAAGTTGATGTTGCTTTTGCTACAACAAAACGTGATAACTCAAAGTATCTTTTGAGTGAGTATGCATATTTGAGGAAAGAGGTGGATGTAGTAAAGCAACAAGTGGAGTACCTTGCAGTGGAAAATCAATGACTATCTTCACACAATTTCAAGACATCAGAATGGTAGTCATTCATACAAGAAGAATTATGGCTAATGGAGGACCCCCTAGTTGGTATACAAAATAAAGGGAAAGAAATAATAAAGCTCCTAAAGGTGGAAAACATAGTTGTTGATCAAATACAGGAATGGGCTTCAACATATCCAGAGGTTCCACAATAGTTGGTCAAAAAACATAGGTTTTGCTGAGGTGGACCAAGTAAAGTTGAGACTCCACAGTTAGAATTATATTTGTCCTAGCGAACGATCGACTAACACTATAATTGCTTATATTTGACTTCATAATGGTTTGGAGTCCCTACCACATAAACATGGGATGCCTTCAATTGGATCACTTGGAGAAATAAGAGGCAGGGATATCATCTTATGAGAAGTGAAGCAGTACATTGAGAAAATCAAACAAGCATTAGAACAGGTAAGCTTGGAGATCACTAAGTACATTATTCTACAATATGCCATTGCACCAGATAAAACTCACATGAATTTTTTGTGGCTATGGAATAGTGCAAAATCTATCTCCAAATCCATATTTACAAAATCATTGGAGGTTAAGATGTGGTTCACTGTAGATTTGCCGGTCAAAATCAAATTCATTGCTACAAAATTTAGAGTGTGCTATTCATATATCACAAATGAGCTCCACGAATAAGTAAATGACTTATACATTTGAAAGCATTTCTCCTATTAGTAGTCTTGTCTTATATAGCCATCGTCCTTTATGTATTTTTTCTTTTGTAATAAGTTTAATGTAATGGAGTCCAAGATACACATGTGTAATGTAAAAAGTCATATATAGAGTGTGAAAGGTTGTATGGAAGCCCATAGGTCATAGAAGTTGAAAAGTCATTAGGAAACTCAAAAGTCATTGTCATTTAGTATAAATAGCTCCTCATAACTCAATTAAATGGCTTGAATTCTTAGAGTTTTGCCTTGCCTTCTCTTGTTTCATAATAGGTAAATCATTCTTGGAGAAAAACGTTATGGCTTCATGTTCCATTACTAGATCTAATGTTTCACCTATGTAAAATTATACTTGGAACATTTCATTAATAATCAGAATCTCCTCGAGCCATCACTTCTTCATGCATATATTGTGAATGTAGTAAGACTATTCTTGCTATGTTTGCAGTATATGTTTCCTTTTATTCCTTTCCCCTTCCTTTTGATGTTCCGCGTGTTCAACCTATGTGATCAGTAAGATGGAAGATCAATTTTCACATGAGGAATTAACTTTTATTTCATATCTTTCTCTAGACGATAATTTTCTTGGTCCTATTAATCAATCAACTTTGAATCTTTATAATCCCCTAGTTGTTGATCTTGAACCCATTAATCACTTTGAGTCCTTGCACAACCATTATCCCAATCATCCCATTTCTTATGGATTGAATGATGATGATTGTTCAAGTTTCATGGATGAATATTTGTTCCCATATGAAGATTCAGATTTGAATAAGTTTCAAATGGAATATGGTGTAATAATTGAATATTTCCTTTCAGGTATTCCTTCTTTTGCTCAAGAAGATGATATGCATATCATTGAAGATTTTTGTTGTAGTATTGAAAATAAATCTCATGAACCTCAATTGCTTCATAAGACAAATTCTTGTTCTATTTCCATTGTAGGGTGTTGTCAGAGTTGAGTTTCAGGGGAGCATTTGACATATTGGTAGAGCATTTCTTCTTTGTCATATTTGAGATGATTTATGAGATTGACCCTCCTTACATGACTGACCAAGTGAAATAGGAATTACATGATACATAGATTGGTTTTCTACACTAGATCATACAAATATTAGATGCTTTGGGTGCCAAATTCCCCCCATATTATGCAATGATATGTGACTAACAATGTCGTCATGCAAGAAGTTGCTTATTAATTAAATAAAGGGTTTTCATGAGGCCTTCATAAAAGGAAAAATGCCCCTTGGCATAATTTCCCTTTGGTGACTGGAATGTATGAGCTGAAGAGCCTCAAGGTGGGAGATGATGAAATAAAAGATCTAGACAACTTTCACTTTACATGCAGGGACTTTCACAGGTATTACCCCACGAAAATGTGTAAGAAACACTGTGATAGGATTGGATTTTCTTGGGGATATACATTAATGAATACTCTTGAAGATGAAAAGGTGAAAAAATGGGTCAATGCACTAAGAAATACACATCTAAGACTTGAAATTGGATCCCCCCAAGTTCCACCAGCTCAAGATATACAAATATATAAGGCACCACAAGCAACAACTCAAGTAAGTACTGCAACTCCCAGAAAAAGGATCAAGCATGATCTGCATAAAATTGAAACATGGCCCATTGAATAAGGGAGATATTGAGGTTGAACAAGAAGAGAAAGAATTGGAGAAGATGCAGTAAGAGGAAGAGGATAAGAGGATGTAAGATGAATTTCTCAGAAATAATCAGGAAGAATAAGAAGAATGAAGGAGAATGGAAGAAGAACCACAAAGGAAGTCATAGGAGGAGGAAGCAACACAAAGCCTAGAAGAATAATAGATGACTAGGGAAATATAAGTAAAATTGGAAGAATATGATTCCATCCAACCCATAGAGGATGAACTATATTCTCTAGTAGAACCTCCTCTTACAAGTGGCCATCTCCCATTTGATGAGATAGAAATCACACCTACACCAAAAGACATAGTCATGGGCATATGTAATGTTACATTTGATCATCTTATGAAAAGCATCATGCAACAACGGAGAATATTATTCCCCAATGATCCTTACAATCTAGTCTCTGTATCCACGAAGAAGGTGATCACTGCAAATACTAAGAGGAATCCCAGAGAAATCATGGCAAATTATGTTTCTTATTGCTACAATAGCACAAGATAACTCAGAGTATATTTTGAGTGAGAATTCACATTTGTGGAAAGAAGTGGACATAGTAAAGCAACAAGCGGTGTACCTCACCACGGAAAATCAACAACTATCTTCACACAATTTCAAGATAATAGAATGGTAGTCAACCATACAGTTAGAATTGGGGCTAATGGAGGACGCCATGGTGTAGTTTCATGATTAAATGATACTTCTACATGTCGTAGTGGCATACCTAATTGGTATACAAAAGAAATGGAAAGAAGTCATAAAGCTTCTAAAGGTGGCAAATAAAGCCATTGATCAAATACATGAATGGGCTTACAAATATCCAGGGGTTCCGTAATAGCAGGTAAAAAAGCATAGGGTTGTTTATGAGGCGGACTAGTATAGTTGAGACTCCATAGTCATAATTACATTTGTCTCAGTGAACAGTGGACTGACAATATAACTGCTTATGGGAATCAATAGAAGTGTGATTCCCATATCCCATTTTATGAGATGGGAATCACACATCCACCAGAAGACAGAGTCATAGACATATATAATGTTACATTTGATCAGATAAAGAAAAGGATCATACAATACTGATGAAGATTATTCCTAAATGATCCCTAGAATCCAGTCTTTGTATCCCCAAAGAAGGTGATAATTGAAAATACTAGGAGGAATCCCAGAGAAATCATGGAAGTTGATGTTCCTTTTGCTACAACAAAACATGATAACTAAAAGTATCTTTTGAGTGAGTATGCACGTTTGAGGAAAGAAGTGGATGTAGTAAAGAAACAAGTGGAGTACCTCGCAGAGAAAAATCAATGACTATCTTCACACAGTTTCAGGACATCATAATGGTAGTCATTCATATAGGAAGAATTATGTCTAATGCAAGACCCCATGGTGTAGTTGCATGATGAAATAATACTTCTACATGTGGTAGTGGCACCCCTAGGTTGTATACGAAATAAAGGGAAAGAATTGATAAATCTCCTAAAGGTGGCAAACATAGTTGTTGATCAAATACAAGAATGGGCTTCAAAATATCTAGAGGTTCCTCAATAGTTCGTTAAAAATATATATGGTTTTTGCTGAGGTGGACCAAGTAAAGTTGAGACTCCATAGTTAGAATTACATTTGTCTCAGCGAACAATCGACTAACACTATAACTTCTTATATTTGACTTCATAATGGTTTGGAGTCCCTACCACATAAACACAGGGTGCCTTCAATGGGATCACTTGGAGAAATAAGAGGTAAGGATATCATCTTACGAGAAGTGAAGCAGTACATTGAGAAAATCAAACAAGCATTAGAATAGGTAAGCTTGGAGATCACTAAGTACATTATTCTACAATATGCCATTGCACCAGATAAAACTCACATGAATTTTTTGTGGCCATGGAATAGTGTAAAATCTATCTCCAAATCCATATTTACAAAATCATTGGAGGTTAAGATGCGGTTTGCAATAGATTTTCCGGTCCAAATCAAAGTCATTGCTACAAAATTTAGAGTGTGTTATTCATATATCACAAATGAGCTCCACGAAGAAGTAAATGACTTATCCATTTGAAATCATTTGTCCTTTTAGGAGTCTTGTCTTATATAGCCATCGTCCTTTATGTATTTTTTCTTTTGTAGTAAGTTTAATGTAATGGAGGCCAAGATACACATGTGGAATGTAAAAAGGTCATATATAGAGTGTGAAAGTTTGTATGGAATCCCATAGGTATAGAAGTGGAAAAGTCATGAGGAAACTCAAAAGTCATTGTCATTTATTATAAACATCTCCTCATAAATTAATTAAATGGCTTGAATTCTTAGAGTTTTCCCTTGCCTTCTCTTGTTTCATAATAGGTAAATCATTCTTTGGAGAAAAACGTTATGGCTTCATGTTCCATTACTAGATCTAATGTTTCACCTATGTAAAAGTATACTTGGAACCTTTCATTAATAATCAGAATCTCCTCGAGCCATCACTTCTTCATGCATATATCGTGAATGTAGTAAGACTACTCTTGATACATTTGTAGTATATGTTTCCTTTTATTCCTTTCCCTTTTGATGTTCCACCTGTTCAACGTATGTGATCAGTAAGATGGAAGATCAATTTGGAGATGAGGAATTAACTTTTATTTCATATCTTTCTCTAGATGATAATTTTCTTGTTCCTATTAATCAATCAACTTTGAATCTTTATAATCCCCTAGTTGTTGATCTTGAAGCCGTTAATCACTTTGAGTCCTTGCACAACCATTATCTTGATCATCTTATTTCTTATGGATTGAATGATGATGGTTGTTCAAGTTTCATGGATGAATATTTGTTCCCATATGAAGATTCAGATTTGAATAAGTTTCAAATCGAAGTTGGTGTAATAATTGAATATTTCCTTTCAGGTATTCCTTATTTTGCTCAAGAAGATGATATGCGTATTATTGAAGATTTTTGTTGGAATCTTGAAAATCTATCTCATGGACCTCAATTGCTTCATGAACCTCATGATTTGAATAACTCGAGTTTGGTTTATGAATGTTGTTCGGATAAGAAATTGACTGGGCTTTCTCAGTCTAAATATCAATATTTTTAGAATTCATATTCAAGTCAAGTGTTAAGGACACTTTAGCCCATGTTGATGGTTATGTCAGGTTTTTTATACCCCGACGATACTTGTGAGTTTGGTGAGTTTAAAATTTTCTTGCAGAATATTATTATTAATATAATCTCATGGGATATGGATTATTCTTAAGGGATTCTCATTTTATGCATGTTAAATTTTGAAACCCTCAAGATCGAAAGTTTAATCAAACTTTTAAAGTTCATTTGTTACATCCCTCTTCATGAAAATCTTTGATCTGTATTGTGGAAACAAAGAGTGATATTAATGATTTTCAAATCCTCCAATCTTGAATCTCTTCTTCGTCATCTATTGAAAAGTTCAACTCACACACCAACATGGATTATGGTCAATCTATCAACTTTGCTTATAATATGGATATGTCTTTTGTTAGGTCCCTATAATACTAGTGATTCCCCCATTAGTATTGTCATTGTAGCCCTTATTGTTATTATTGTGCCCCTCTTGTCCCCATATTGTTATTATTTTTCCCCATAAAAGCCCACTATTGTTATTTTTGTGCCCTTATATTATTATTGCTATGTCGGCTTTTATTATATTGTGACCCCTTAGACTCTTATATATAGACAGGAGGTTTTTTCATTTGTACCATCCAAGAATTGTTCATTTGTATAAGGTAAAGAAGCTTTCCCCTTGAAGAGGCTAATTTTGAAGTTGTTGATCTATTTTTTCTTATATTTTGTGAGCTGGTTACATAACATTTGGTATCTGAGCCTTTCGATTCTAGGGTTTTGCTGCTCCAAACAGGTCATCGTGGAATTTTCACTATAACTTTGTTTCTACAACGTGTGATAAGTTGACATTAAAACCAATTTTAGCCAAAATCTCAATGAACCTCGGGTCCGAATTTAAGATCTTTTATCACTACATTTTCGGAGATAGGATCCAAAGAAATCAAGGTTTTTGAAGGGTCCCAAAGTATAGCTCAAACAGGCGAATTGGGAAAAATCATCATAACATTTTCTCTGAGCATCAAATTGAAATTTCATAAACATTACAGAAATCAAATGTCCTGTAGGTCTCTTTGTATTAGTTTTAGGTCCTAAGGTCAAAACAGTGACATGTGGCACTTCATACAATTTCTCTCTACTGAACCAGTCTATAATCATGTCATTGTGGGATATTTGGCATAACTCTTACTTGGAGAATCGAATCTTGATTAGACTTGCGGGGTTGGAAAGAGGACTCAGAGGGATAACGCAAAACAAAATGAATACCTTAGAGATCCAAATTTATAGAGATACAACAGATTGAATATCGAGCTCCTACAAAGTGAAAAAATGTGTGTAGTTTATTTTTAAAATTTTGCATAAGTTTGGTTTTAAAAATTAGTTTGAAGGAATTAAAAGGGCATACTAAAGCATAACTATCATTAATTTATGCCCCAAAAAAAGAAAATGGAAACACCTGCTAAGAAACCTGAAAGCTCTAACATGACTCATGAATAAGAGGAAGAAATGCAACATGATATATCAAAATTACGAGACCAAGCACAACAAAATTCATTCTCACAAAAAGTAACCGAAACTAAGATGGATGGTTTAAAGAAAGGCATGGAAGCTAAGATGGATGGTGTGGAAGCTAATATGGATGGTTTAAATAAATGTGTGGAAGCTAAGATGGATGATTTAAAGAAATACATGGAAGCTAAGATGAATGACGTGGAAGCTAAGATGGATGGTATAGAAGAAAAACTCAAAAGGCAACATGGAAGATTTGAAGACAGATTTGACAGCATTGCTACAAGAAATGCTTACTAATGGAAAAAGGGTAGTAAAGGAAACTCATGATGAGAACAAAATAAATGTTAATCATGATTTCATAGACTCTAACATTGGATTGATAACCCACCATGGTCCAAATATTGATATGAGGAAGTTTGATGGAAAGGATCCAGTAACATGGATACTAAAGATGGAGCAATGTTTCGATATCCATAATGTACAAAACACACAAAAGGTATGCATTGCAACTTTATATTTGGAACAAAATTAGTTTGTATGGTACCAATGGCTTTACCCTTGTAAACAAATTGTCACTTGGGAAATTTTTACACAGAAGAACTGATAACGCATTATGAGGATACAAAAAAAAACACCTTTTTTAGCCAATTGATAAATCTCAAACAAAAGGGTTCAATGATGGATCACATTGAGGACTTCCAAAAATTGAATATAAGCATAAAATATATTCCAGAGGAGCATAGGATTGATGTGTTCATAGGAAATTTAAAGGATAACATCCAACATGAGGTTCTCCTTTGGGAACCTGATTCATTGGAGAAGGCATTTAGGTTGGCAATAAAAATGGAAAGAAAAATTATGGAAACAAGGAAGCCTACTACTCACAACTATAAATATGGAAGTGTTGTTACCCCTAGCCTTCCACAACCTACAAGGTTGACACCACAAAAATTGGAAGAAAAAAGAGAAAAAGGGCTTTGTTACAGTTGTGATAGCAAATACACTAAAGGTCATAAGTGTGCCGAGAAAAAATTATTTTACATAGATTGTGGAGAGGAGGAAGAAAAGGAACAAGAAACATCAAAAGAAGAGGATATACACTAGGAACAAACCCTAGAGAAATAAGAAATGAATCCAACCATATCTTGTAATGCATTTTCCAGAACTACCACTCCTCAAACTATCAAGATAGAAGGACATATCAAGGTGAAAAAGGTAATAGTATTGATTGATTCAGGCAGTACCCATAATTTTATTCATTATAAGATAGCCAATGAATTGAATTGCTTCCTATATCCAGCACCAGAGTGTCAAGTGATGGTTGCAAGTGGAGGAACCATAAATTTCTCTGGAAAGTACCATAATATCAAGCTATCCATGGGAGAATATGTATTGAATTGTCCAATTCTTTCCATTCCAATGGTGGTGTTGATGTTGTAGTAGGAGTCCGATGGCTACAATCCTTGGGTACAATAGATTTTAATTTTCAAGAACTTTTCATGAATTATTTTTGGAAGGAAATAGAGTTGAATTAAGGGGTATCCAAGGGAAACTGAGAAAGATAATCAACTCTAACGGAATGACAAATGTTCTAAAGAAATAAAAACAAGGTGTAATTGCACAATTATGTTCGCTAGAGGTTCCCACATCAAAATAATCTATTTCTCCATATCTCAAAAAATTCTTGGGCAATCATTCCAAGGTATTTGAGACTCCTAAAGGCTTCCCACCTATTCGTGATCATTATCATGCTATTTATTTGATTCTAGGAAGTGTTCCTCCAAACATCAGGCCTCATAGATATCCCTATGCCCAAAAGAGTGAAATTTAACGTATGGTTGTAGAAATGTTATAAGTTGGTATAATTCAACCCAGTCAAAGTTATTTCTCTACTCTAGTAATATTGGTGCACAAGAAGGATGGATCATGGCACGTGTCTGGATTATAGGGAGCTCAACAAGCTCACTATTAAAGATAAATTTCCCAATACATATGATACATTTAGCTGGAAAAATGATTCATTATGGTACAAAGATCGCTTATATCTATGTAAGAATTCCCAAATCAAAAAAAAAAATTCTTATGGAATTGCACACCTCTCCCAAAGGAGGGTACTCATCATTTTTAAAACCTTACCACAGGGTTAAGAATGATTTTTTTAGGGATGGCATTAAATCGGATATTCAAAAGTTTATGGTGGAATGTTTGGTTTGCCAACAAAATAAAGTTGAGATAGTTAAGACTCCACGTCTACTACAACCTTTATCCATTCCAAGCCAACATTGGGAGGAGGTTTCAGTGGATTTTATCACAGGTTTACCCAAGTCTGAAGGAAAGAGTGTCATCATGGTGGTATTTGAAAACTTATCAAGTATGCACACTTTTGTGCATTATCTCATCCATTTAAATCCAGTACAGTTTCTACTACATTTATGGAAACAATTCAAAATCTAATGGAAACCCAAATATTATTGTAAGCAACAGAGATCCCATTTTCAATGGAAATTTTTGGACATAATTATTTTCTTATCTTGGTGATCAGTTAACTCATAGTTCATCTTATCATTCTCAATCTGATGGGAAAACTAAGATAGTAAACAATTTTTTGGAAGGATATCTTTGTTGCTTTGTATTTGATAAACAGACACAATGGGTCAAATGGTTTCCTTTGGTTGAATGGTGGTATAACACTTTCCTTCCATACTACAGCAAAAATGATGCCATTTATAGCACTTTATGGATATCATCCACCATCCATCACATCATACTTAAGAGAAAATTCCAAGGTTAAAGCAATGGAATATCACATTGAGCATCAACAAAAATTTCTCCAACTCTTAAAGGATAACCTCACTTTAGCGCAGAATAGAATGAAACAACAGGTAGATCAACATCACAATGAAAGAAGTTTTGATGTAGGTGACTAGGTATTCTGACAACTACAACCATATAAAAAAATGCCACTCAAGCAAGCTAAAAATGATAATAAATTATCACCAAAGTATTATGGTCCATACAAGGTTTTGCAAAATATTGGTACTATGGCATACAAATTGGAGCTTCCTGCAGCTTCCCAAGTGCACCCAGCTTTCCATGTTTCATGCTTAAATAAGGTTATAGGTGACAAGCTCCCAGTTCAAACAATATATCTAGAACTTAACGAGGAAGGAAAAATCATATTGGAACCTGAAGAAGTCACATAAACAAGAACTTGAAATCTACGAAATCAATCAATTTCAGAGTATCTCATTAAGTGGAAGAACTTACCCATTGAATATTCCACATGGGAGGATGAGAATTTTATACATAAGCATCCAAAACTACTCAAGCATTGAGGACAACACTTTTTGAAGGAGAGAGGAATGTTAGGTCCCTATAATATTAGTGATTCCCCTATTACTATTGTCATTGTAGCCCTTATTGTTATTATTGTGCCCCTATTGTCCCAATATTGTTATTATTGTGCCACATAGAAGCCCACTATTGTTATTGGTGCGCCCTTATATTATTATTGTTATGCCAAATTTGATTATATTTGTTATGAAACCAGCTCACAAAAGATATAAAAGACAGATCAACGACTTAGAAATAAGCCTCTTCGAGGGGGTAACCCCCTTTACATTACACAAATGAACAATTCTTGAATGATACAAATGACAAAACCTCCTTTCTATATATAGGAGTCTAAGGGGTAATAATATAATCAGAGACCGACATAGCAATAATAATGTAAGGGCACAATAATAACAATTGCGGTCTTCTATGGGGCACAAAAATATAATAAGGGGGTTGTACTAATAACAATAAGGGGTTACACTAGTAGTATAGGGACCTAACATGCCCCTCTCCTTCAAAAAGTGTTGTCCTTGACGCTTGAGTAGTTCTTGATGCTTCTGTATAAAATTCTTTTCCTCCCATGTGGAATATTGAGCGGGTAAGTTCCTCCACTTGATGAGATACTATGAAATTGATCGATTTCTTAGCTATCGGGTTCTTGTTTCTGTGACTGCTCCAGGTTCCAATATGATTTTTCCTTCATCGTCAAGTTCTGGTAATATTGTTTGAACTAGGATATTCTGCAACTTTTGAATGAGTGGCCACACTTCTTAGTACTTCTTCTATTCTTCCCTTGCTTCATTTATCCAATCTGGTTGGATAATAAAAATAGCACAAAACAATGCTTCCACATACTCATCCTTTCTTGAGAGTGCATCTGCAACAACATTTTGCTTCCCCTTCTTGTAGATGATTTCAAAGTCATAACCCAACATATTTGTGAACCATTTTTTCTATTCTTCTAAAGATAATCTTTGTTCTAAAAAGTATTTAAGGCTATCATGATCGATTTTTACCTTGAAGTGTCTTACCATTAGATAAGGTTTCCATTCCTTAAGTGCATGTAGTATTGCCAACATTTCCTTCTCATACATAGCTTTCTTGAGATGCAGTCATAAAAATACCCAATCACCTACATCAAATCTTCTTTCACTGCGATGTTGACCTGCCTGTTGTTTCATTCGATTCTACACCAAAGTGGCAATATCCTTTAAAAGTTGGAGAACTTGTTGTTGATGCTCGATGTGATCTTTCACTGCTTGAATCTTTTTCTTCTTGATATGTCCTTCTATCTTGAGAGTTTGAGGAGTGGTAATTTCTTCCAATGCATTACAAGATATGGTCGGATTCATTTCTTGATGCTCGATGTGATCTTTCACTTCTTGAACATTTTTCTTCTTGATATGTCCTTCTATCTTGATAGTTTAAGGAGTGGTAATTCCAGCCAATGCATTATAAGATATGGTTGGATTCATTTCTTCTTTCTCGATGTGATCTTTAACTTCTTGAACCTTTTCTTCTCGATATGTCCTTCTATCTTGAGAGTTTGAGGAGTGGTAATTCTTGCCAATGCTTTACAAGATATGGTCAGATTCATTTCTTCTTTCTCTGGGGTTGGTTCCTAGTGTATATCCTCTTCTTTTGATGTTTTTTGATCATTTTCTTCCTCCTCTTCATAATCTATGTAAAATAATTTCTTCTCAGCATACTTATGACCTTTAGTGTATTTTCTATCACAATTGTAACAAAGCCCTTTTTCTCTTTTTTCTTCTAATTGTTGTGGTGTATGATAAACCCCAGATATGGGTAATTATATGGACTCACTTTGCCTCCTAACTTAGTTTAATCCACCATTCTCTTAGCTTATTGCATGTTTTTTAATTATATTTATGCTTCTAGAGTGAGATAGGTTGGTTATTATGCCATGGAGTCTAATGTGTGTTTAATGTAGATTTTTGTTGAATTTTGGAGAAAAAGTCAAAGATTTAATGGACAATTGGCAGCAAATATTTGAAGAAGAAAAGAGGGAGGATTTATAGGAGGTTTTCCCCCTCATTTATGACTCCCCATTTCAAATTCTCCTTCAGGAATCTTGGAGCACAAACAACCAAATCAATGCACTAGGAGGCATCCAAGCAAGTGGAGGATAACTTCTGTTTATCTCAAGTTTGGGGAGCCAAGCCTCCCTGAGTTTAAGGAAGATGTTGGAAAATTCATTTGTATAAGTAGAGAGGCCTAGGGCCTCATTAGGAAGTTGGTCAAATTTTCAAAAAAAAATTGTAGTTTTGCTCTGCTCAACTTCGAGCTTACTTTTGTTGACAATTTTATGTAATCTTATTATTATTTTGATAATGAAGATGAGATCCTTGTTGAGATAGCACTGAGTTACCTCAGAGGGATGAAGCTCTTGGGTTAGGGACCAATCCAAGTAGCCAAGCTCCTCTTGTTTGTATTTATATGCTTTGTTTCAGTTTATGGATTAGTTGCAGTTAGATAAATTTCTTTCTTGGTTAAGAATAGGTTTCTTTTGGTGATTTAGAAGGTTTTTACCATTTCAGTTTTATGTAGAAGGTTGAATAGTGATAGAAAGAAGATACAAAAATTCCATCAATAGAGCCTTGGCTTCCCTTCCTCCCCTTGGGACTATGAACTGATGCCAAGACCCTCTTGCTGTCACAAAAACACAGATTTCCTTCTCCATAGGATTTCTAGTGTTGCAGTTTGTCAAAGATTAATGCTTTGCTTTAAGATCTATTCTGTCATGCTCATCTCTGTCTTTGCAATAAATTTCATTCCATGCTTTCTTTCCATGTAGCATTTTTTAGCATTTACTTTCCTAGATCAAAGTTTAGATTAGCTTGATGAAAATTCTGTTTTTTTGATGTATCTAGTTTCTTTGCTTGCTTAATTTCATTGTTTAATTTTCAATTCTCTTGTAGAAAATATCTTCTCACAATAATTCATCCAATCAGCCATCACCATCTCTCTTTGATCTATGTTCCACAAGTGTTAATACATATACGTGGGTTGGGTATATGCCTACCCGCGTATACACTCGTTTAACTCAAGGCAATGTCGCGTATAAGGGATAAAACACTGT
This sequence comes from Pinus tabuliformis, assembly GCA_031772625.1. Taxonomy (NCBI): domain Eukaryota; kingdom Viridiplantae; phylum Streptophyta; class Pinopsida; order Pinales; family Pinaceae; genus Pinus; species Pinus tabuliformis. Next base: position 832,121,824 of record CM062813.1, read on the forward strand.
TTTTAAAATTTTTGGACCAGGTTTGGAAGGAGGGGTTGCCCTAGGCCATGAGTGAAACATCACAAACCATAAGAGTGATATTTGGAGCTATAACAGATGCCCCCTAATATATGAGGTCAGAAGGGGTACATGATGGCCGAAATGTATTAAGCAAGTACATGGAAAGGAAATCTGTCAAAAACCGAGAAGGACTTCACTAGAGTTCAGCCTGCCAAGCCACAAAAGGAGATCAGAAAGAAACACTGTCTGAGGTGGGCATACCCATGCTCAGAAAAATTAAAGCATGTCTGCATATCAAGTACAAGTGGATCCACTAAGTATATAAGTATAAATGACTGGAAAATACATAACGGATCATCCGATCATGATCGAACAAGTACATGTCTAAATATCAAATATAAGACTGCCAATGATGCTGAAAGATGCAACGGATCACTGATATCAAAGACTGATCCCAAAAGGTACCAACTAAACATGATGGAATAGGATGGTACTACACTGCAAACTCAGGTGCCAGCATATAAATGTCGTCATGACTGACTGCAACATATAAGGTGGAACGGTATCAACTAGCAGCAACAAGAGCAACTGTCAAGTGAACCAATGAATGTTGATGCAACCTGAGGTCTTCACCGACCGTCGTGGTACATTTCTACACCATGGGAATAAATGATCTAAAGTCGACCATGTGAGAAATCATTTGATTATCGGTCATTGATGTATACCATTAACAAACGCGAGACTACTCACCGATAATGATAATGAGCGTCAAGGTACCCAGTACAATCTAACAAGTGTGAATAGATGAGCTGGAGTCAAACACCTATAAGAATCTATCGATCAGGAGACAATGATGGTTTCCCACTGTCGATAGCAAAGGATCTGCCACTAATGATTGCAAACCCCAAGGTACTGCCAAATGGACTCTAGATCTTTTCCCCAGAGCAATGAGTCGGAGTCGATAGGGAAAGATCCTCTAGAAGGAAGGCATTAAGGCATCCTTCATCAATATAGTGCGAGTGTAACCCGTAGGCCAATAATGTGGAAGGAATCAGATGAAAAGAGATGTAGTAACCCAACCGAAGTACGTTTCCGGCATACACAAGATGTGGCTAGCGTATGACAGAAACCCTCTGAACCAACCAATAATGGAAGTTGACACAGAGGCAAGGTATCCACAAATAGGGTCAAATGGAAACCAAGGTACTGCACAAATCCCAATGTGTGATAATGTAAGCTGATGTCGAACACAAGGGAAACTACTCAATCAAAGACCCATGATATTGATCGATGCTGAGCACAAGGTGACCTATCAATAATGAAAATAGGGCCAGGGTGCAGCTCTAGGCCTGTCCTCAGAGCAAGATGTCGTCGTCGATAAGGAAAAGACCCTCCAACAAGAAGTCAATGGAGACCTTCTCAAATGGGCACGAGTAAAGGACCAATATAGCTGATGTGATGATAGACATGACACTGACAACCAGGGATGGCCGACTGAAAAATGAGTCAAGAGACACTGTAGAGAGGCCGACTCAGGCTAACTTCCCTTGAACAAAAGCATGACTCAATGTGACTATGTGGTAGCATATGATGACTCTATATAAGTTCGTCATGCAGGAGGCATGAACGAACCCTCCATATGATTGGAAGAGATAACCAATTGGGGGAGGACTGACTCAATAACAAGGTTAAGGCGTACCTAAGTCAAACCAAATTTCGCCCAAATGGAGGAGACTTTGCTTTGAGTGCTTTATTCAAGGGCGACACGATTGACTCTAGCTACCAACAATAAATGGAAATATTGTCTTATTCCCGCTCTTTTTGGAATATTTAATTTTTTTGTCTTTTTCTGTTAAGATTGAAAAAGAATAAAATAATTCTATGGTATAGTGGAAAGAACAAGTGTCGGTGAAACAGATGATCTAGTTCCTGGGAATGGAACGTTCCTATGCTCGATGCAGGGAGGTGAAAACTGGTCAGTGACACTCAAAGGTGTGTTCCTTCCACGGGTCAAGGTGTGTCAAGCTGCAAAAGTCAAAGGTATGCAAGGTTGATTTTGCAGTCGTCATGGTCAAAATCTGGCTTAAACACGAGTCCAAGTGAAGCCGACTCTAGGCCAAAGGTGAAAATAGTCAACATGCAATGCAGTAGTACAAATCAACACAAAGGAGACCCTAGGGTATAAGGCCATAACGAAATGAAGAAGCAAAGAGGAATGAGGCTTCAACGCATAAGTCATGGCAGGACTACAGAGGACTCCCAAGCCTAGGGACGAAAAATCAGCATGAGTGCCAAGCGACAACAAGGTACTAACTAGGGCACCCATGATAAGGTAGGCTCTACCACACAAGTCATGATACTTCTAAGCAATGAAAAGGTTCTGCACCATAACTTGGTGGGGTTGATCCTAATGCCAAATGGGAAAGGAAACTGATAAGTGCACAATGCAGGTGGAAAAACCTAACCTATATGTCAGTTTCGAGAACCAATACCTGTCAAAACGGACCAACCATAAACTTCCAAAGGAGAAATCTTCCAAGTTCTGTAAACATAAATAGGAACACTAGACAAGAAGTTAATACATCCTACATATAAACTTCATATAAAATCTTGTGTTATAGAAAACAAAACTTGAAAATGCGTACCTTATATATACATTATGGTACAGGGAACCACACAACCTTGCGGCTTACGTATAATAGCTCTTCTGGAAAAACCCCTTGCAGGGATTGACCCAAGGACTCCTTTGGTAGTCAAGAGCTTCAAAGAGTTCCTCCCGTGAAGGCAAAACAATTTCTAAGAAATCATGAGAACTACAAGGATCAAAAGAGGGAATTAAGGGTCCCATGTCCCTATAGGAAGAATCTCTCGGTCAACTGCCAGGACCAAGTCCCAAGAAGGAGAATAATAGGTCAAAGGATCCTTCTTAGAAGCGATTGAACATTGAGGATTCAATGCCACGTAATTGACTCGCGGCGGGGTAGAGTCTACTTGAACACTTGGAACAAACCAAGGGGCATTCTGCAGTAAAGTCAAATTAGGGTGGTGATTATCAAATGCAAGCTAATCAATAGTGACAATATTCCTGTTATGAGGAAAGCACATTACTCGAAAGAGTGAAGACACCACAGCATTCATAGCATAGACATAATCACGCCCAAGTAGCATATTAAAGTCTAAAGGGCTATCAACCACCAACATATCGATTAAGACAATCTTCCCACCTAAAGTGATAGGCAATTGAGGAAGAACACCCATAGATTCACCAGGTCTTCTATCATAGGCTAACAACTGACTCTGAGCTGTCAACAACTTTGGGGAACCCAAAGCTTTCCAAGTCAAAGAGGATATAATACTTGGAGAGGATCCTTCATCCACCATATATTGATAGAAATTTGTGGAATTCACTCTGACCTTTATTTGGAAAGGTGCAGCGGGAGGAATATGAGGCTCTACAAGATTGTCCCAATCAAAGGAAACACTCCTAGAACTTGGAGGGGGAACATTCAAAGAAACTGGAATTCCCCCTATACCAGAAGACTCTGTACTAGAGATCAAACAGACTCTTTTGTTAGGCACTTCAGCCCCCAAAAGAGGAGTGTAATCGGCCAGCGATTGCACTGGCTCTACCACTTTATCAACCAATGGTTGATGGGATTGATGAGAAACCATATCAGATCTAGGAGTAGAAGTACTTTCAGACTTGGACCATATCCTTTGAACCTCTGAAATAGCAGGGCATAAATGAGTAAGATGGTCTCCCTTGCATATCTTATAAGGGAACTTAGGTTTAAAACTTCTACGTCCAGGTTTCTTATCAACCTCCATTCCACCAACATGACTAGTAGTGGTTTGCGGAGGGTCCTGAACATGACTTGTAGAGGTCGGTGACTCTTTGCTAGTATGACTTGCAGTGACTAGACTCATGCCCCCAACATGAATTGTAGCGGCTGAAGACTCATCTCCAACATGACTGGCAGAGGTTGAGGATTAAGTGCTAGTGTAACTTGCAGTGACTAGACTTGTGCCCTAGCATGACTTGCAGTGGTTGAAGGCTCATCTCCAACATGACTGGCAGAGGTTGAGGATGAAGGGATAGAATTATTCTTCTTCTTTGACTTCCTCTTTCTCCTCTTTTTAGATTCCTTGTTACAAGAAGGAGGCAAAGAAGGAATCCCAGATTTATCTTTGAAATAAGATGAACAATTAGCACCCATGTGATGCCCTTGAAATAAAGCATTCAACTGAGAAGCTTCAAGAGCATTTGGATTATTCGGAGTGGACCACAGCCAAACGGGTAGTCCAACATTCAACCTAGGAATATTCAAAGTGGCCATCAAGGGAGTACCAACGTTTCCAAAGAAAGGAAAAGCACAAGGATCTCCTTTTGGAAGGGTACCTTGGTTGGCTTCCACAGGAATATTAGCCATATCAAATTGATTCGCAGAGCCTTCCCTTGCGGGAATGTAGAAATAACTTTTCAAGGAATATGGATAAGGAATCAAAACCTTTGCCCTTGAGGAGGCAACTCCACAATTTCTGAAAGAACAACCAAAAGCCTTTCAAGATCGGTAGAGTTGTAAGCCAATCACTCAGAACGCAAAGTCCAAATGTGACTAGACAAAAATACCTAAAGCCAACTATATACAAGGAGCAAAGAGCACTCACTAAAAAGTCCCTAAAAGAAGTCAGCTAGTCAAACAATTTCCAAGTGTTTCCGCTTCGGGTGATGAGGACCGGACACCAAAATACAAGAAAGTGGAGTAAGGGGCCTTCCAAAGATAGTCTGGGATAATGACAGCCAAGTCATATCAGCGAAGGTAACAGAGGAAGTTATGCTGACCTCCTAACAACAACCTGTGCTGGTGCAAGCCCCTAAGCTTCGTAAGGGTGCCCTCCAGTAGTACCATTGAGAGTGATGCAAAGTCGACCTCAGGTGCCACGGGATTCCCCTCCGCAGCCACCAGTTTAGAACCCTAGGAGTAGCAACTATGGATACCAACTCGTCGCAAAAGCCAGGCGGAATAGTCGTGAGGTAAGTTCGGACAAGTAGGTGAGGGGGTATCTCTCTTCCCTATCTTCACAGACCCTCATGCTTAACTCCCAGATCCGGAGCTTTCCTAGTCTTCCTAACGCTATTGGATTTTCACTCACTATTCAGACTCCTATGTTTGACAGTTTTAAATGGCCTTGGAGAGTTAACTCTCCACACGCCTAATCCAAGGCCCTAAAATCCTAAAACTTGTTGGTGTATCTAACTTGATAAAAAAAAGTTTTAGTGAATTTTAATTAGCGCTTGATTTTAAAATAGGTTGTTCTTTAAGTCACGAGATAAACAGAAATGAAACTAGTGGTGTTTTGATGCAAAAGAAATTAATAAAAACCAAACTACATGCAAATGCACTTGTTTTCGTTTTTCGATGAAAAGAAATTTCTACAGGGTTCAGAGGAACTTCTAATAAAACAATTTTTCTTTTCCTTTCTTTAATTCATGCTTCACACTCACAAAAGTTAACAAAGCTATGGATGCCTAAAAAGATGTGCAAATCTATCCTAATGCAACAAGTATATGCTGATGCAAGACTCAAAACTACTCTAAAATCAAAAAATGAAAGTTGCTTGCTTATCAACTTTTATTTTGCCACTTAGAATGTTTAGATGGAATATGAGATGCTACCATTCATTTCGTCTAAACACTAAAAACAAGTTTCAAGACAAACAAAAAGCACTTTCATACACTAAAAGGAAACCAAATCAAAACAAAGTTCAAGAAAGCAAAACCAAGTTTTTCAAAAAGTTTTCTTCAAAAGCAACAACAAAAGATTCTTTTCAAAAATTCTCTCAACAAGACTGAAACTTTGTGATTGAAGAATAGGCAACAAACACTTTTGTAAGTTGACAACACACAATGGATGAAAACTCAACAAAAATAAATGTGTTTAAATATGCTCTTAACAATCAAAAGCAGCAATGAAAGCTTTGGCAAAAAAGACCAAAAGATCAAAAAGACAAATTTCAAGAAAGTGTCAATCAACAACTTTCATGAAACAAAAAGTGGATGGTCACAAAAAGCGGTTTTGTCAAGCAAACAAAAAGTCACCAAAAACAAGTTTTAACACAAATATTGAGATCAATCTTCCTGCCCTGATGAATCAGAGCACCCAAGATTCCCAACAAGAAATCTTGTGTGCTTAAGCGAAAAACGATGACGTTTGCAAAAAAAAAAACAAGACCAACACTTCTTACAATCAGAGAGAATTTGGAATCAGATGCTTGTTGTAAAACTAACAACTGACACTGGAAAGTGACTGTTTAAGACTGAATCAAACCAGCAGACAGACCTTCAGAGACAAAAAGATTTTAAAAATCTTGAAAATTGAAAGATATACGTGATTGTACTGATGTACAGGTTGCATGTATACGCAACTGTGCCTAAGGAAACCTGCGTATACGTGGGTTCACTTAAGGAAACATGCATATATACACTTCTGTAAGCAAGAAAAATAGTGTATATAAAATATTTCAAGAAAAAATAAAAAATAAAAGTCTGAAGAAACTGGCAAAACTTACAATTCAAGGACAGACCACACAACAACAACAATCAAACAGGAAGCTGAGCCCTGATTGGCTTGAAAACACCCAAACTAGGAACAACAATAGTGTTGTCCCTAGCGGGGTCGCCAATTCTGTTAAGGGAAATGTTCCCCTAGGGCTTTTGGGTTGAAACCCTAGCAGACTGAAAGTTGTCTATACAGAGAAACACACATTCACACAACCATTATGCTAATATAAGCAAATTCTATGATAAGGGGCATACCTGAGGTCCTACGTTTGAGAAGGTCCTTTAGGGTCCAAACCCTTCTTGGAGTTCCTTTTGCTCCTTTGACCTACAAAAAAACCAATTCAAGAGAGTACAACAGTATATGGACTAAACCTTATAAAGAAACCATCTTCATATTATAAAGAAAGGTAGTTAGTTATGAAATTTAAACAACCATTCACATATGAATTCTAACATGAATATCATAAACATGAAGAAGATTTATATCAGGAACCAAGACATGTGTTTCTTTTATTATAGACAAATAAAGTACATAAAAGGAATAATTTCACCTGAGTCGTCCTTTCACAGGCTCCAAGCAAAGCCTTCTTCCGGATTCGTCCAGTCTCAAGCCTTTAACAAACTCCTTCCATGACTTACTCCATGATATCACAAGTAGTGGATGGATATCAACACACAAGGAAACAAGGGTTTCCTGTACAAATGGGGGAATTGCAGGAGGCACAAGGATCATTAGACCTAGTCAGGGAAATCTCAGCATAATAATCTTTCTCTCTCTTCTCTCCTCCTTTAGGCCTTCTCATTGAAGCCTTTTTATACTTCTCCCAAAGTAGTTTTTTAGTTGGGAGTTGGTTGGTAACAGTTGGGCCACGTGCACTAACAGGTGATCAGCAGGTAAAACCCACGATTTCCACCCTAAATCAAGGATTTTTATATTTTATTAAGTGTTTTAATACATATACGCGGGTTGGTTATATGCCTACCCGCGTATACACGCGTTTAACTCAGGGAAATGTCGCGTATAAGGGATAAAACACTCTGTTTTAAATTTTTGGACCAGGTCTAGAAGGAGGGGTTTCCCTAGGCCATGAGTGCAGCATCACAAACCATAAGAGTGAGATTTGGAGCTATAAAAACAGGTCACCCAAAGTCCCTCACAAATCTACCTTAGTTTTCTGCAATTTTCTCATAAACATTCCTCTCTTTCCTTGAACAAATCTGACCATATTTCTCTCTCCTAATCATTATTGATAAACCCTAGACACTTTAACACATCATCCTAGCATTCAGCTACCCTTTCCACCCACTTTCCCACCTTCAAAACCTCCAAAAGTATTCTCAACATCCTCTTGTAGACCTCCTATATACCTCCTGTAGATCCCTTGCAGCCTCCTGTATATTTTCTTGTAGGCGTCTTTTTGAAGTCTGATTGCAGGAAAGGTATCCAGAAGGCCACTTGAGACCTCCTAGGACCCATCCACACCTTTCCAAACCTCTGTAAATTCCAAATTCATCCTCCATCACCACCTAATCGTTGCCACACACACAAACAAATAAATTACATGCAAGACAATTTCACCTAAAAATAAATAAAAATCCAAAAGATGTTTTTTGCTCATTTTCTTCTAGAAATAGCTTGAGTAGATGTTTTTTACTTCCTAAGTAGGTAATGGCATTCATTTCATGGTTTTTCATCTCTCTTTTGCAAAAGTAGGATTAGTTGGTTAAGTTGGGTTTGCTAGGTTTACTTCACATTTCAGTCTTCGTTCTCTTTCTGCAAGTAGAGTAGCCTTTGTAGAGTAAGCTTTCCTTTCTTTCATCACATTTAAAGCTTCTTCTGGAATTCATAGAAGTTGGCTTGAGCTCCTAGTGATCTTGCACCAGTTGACCAAGTGACAGCCTGCAGTAGGAACTAGTACTTGTGCATATAGCACTGTTGCTTCCAAGTTTGTTACAAACTACTGAGTTGATAAAAGTAAAGTAGGAAGCCTATGAGTTGCAACATTATTGCTACAATACTGGAGCTCACCACTTTTTGGCGTTGTTGCTGCGGAAGTGTTAGAGTATTTTGTGATTACTACTTTCTTCTATTTTCTATTGCAACATTCTGCTAAGTAGTTTATTTCAGCAAAAGTAGAGTAGTTGTTCCTTTCAGTTTCTGCATTTCCTTTTCAATTCTACAATTTCCATTTCAGCAAAAGTAGATTAGTCATTTCCTTGCTTTCCTTTCAATTCTGTAATTTCCATTTCAACAAAAGTAGATTAGTCATTTCCTTGATTTTAGTTCTGCATTTCATTTTCTTTCCTTTTTAGTTCTGCAATTTCATTTCAGCAAGTTCATTTTAGTTAGTTGCAATTTGTTTGTTCAATCAATTTCAGTTTTGCAAGTACAAGTAGGAAAAGGAAAAAAATCAACCAAAATATTTCTTTTCATGCCTCGTAGGAACAGATTTAATTTAGGAAAATTATTGCCCAACACCCCCACCACATCACATAGCCACCCTTCTCTATTTTTCGGTGGCAGTGACCAGGAAGAACCTTTAGGTGAACAATTAGAGATATTTGAAGAACCTATAGGGGAAGGAGAAGAAGAAAACATCCCTCCTAAGACAATGGATGAAAACAGAAATGCTAGGGGGAATGGAGAAAGAGTAGAGGGTACCTTTCCCATCCAAGAGACCAATGGGGACACCAAAATGAAGAACATAAGCCCTCTAGCCCTACCTCACTTCCATGGGTTGACTATAGAAGATCCCGACACCTTTTTGTTTGAGTTTTCTATTATCTGTTGAACCTATGACTATGCAAAAGATGAGAAAAAGTTGAAACTATTTCCTTCTACCCTCAAGGATGCAGCATTGCGCTAGTTCATGGGGTTACCTAGCAATAGCATCACAACATGGGCTCAGATGCAGCAGGCATTTAATAACAAATATCGAGACTACTTTAGTTCAAAAGATACCAAGGAAGAAATATTCCGAATGACCATGGGATGTGATGAATCTTTGGAAGATTATGAAGAGAGGTTCCAGCTCAGTTATAAAAGGGCCAGGTGAAAAATTGACCCCGAATCTTTGAATTTGTTCCTTCTCAAAGGAATTCTAGAAGACCTTCTAGACACCCTCCATCTACTGGCTAGGGGAGACATCTACCAACTACCTTATGAGGACATAAAGACTATTTTTAGAAACCATTCTAGAGCAACCAAGAAGAGAGGTAAGGCGAGTCAACCCATAGCCAGTACTTCCTCATCTAGTTCATCCATCAAAGGTGAACTTGGACACATGCTGGAAGACTTCAAGAGTGAGATGTTGTAGACACTTGCCATGCAAATGGATACCTTGCATATCAAAAGGAAACAAGAGGAGGCAAAGAGGGCTTTGGCCATTTTCTATCTTAGGTGCACCAGAAGGCATCCTAAGAACGAATGTCCATTGAACTCTATAGAGGTTTGTTCAGTTTGTGAAGAAGATCATTCTATAGATAAGTTCCCTTCCTTGCCTGGACTTAAAGCTGTATACCAAGGGGCCGAAGGAGCCACTGAACCACTCTATTTCATGAACTAAAGGAGACCCCATGGACCTAGACCATACCAGTAGGGGATGCAAGGGACATCTTAGGCATACTACAACCCCAACAAAGTTTCTTCCATACCTTATTGGGGCCTTCCTGCTCATTCTTCCTAGTCCATGCCTCCTCCTTGGTCCTATCCATCTCAATATCATGCCCAACCATCCGCTCATTCATTTCAATCCTATGCTCAGCTGCAACCTCAATGGAATGCATCTCATCAGGGATGGAGGCCCCAACACAACTCTCCACCTGCTCTTTTTCCTCCACCACCTACTCAACCACAACCATTGCCTCTTGCTCCACCAAGGCAACCCTAAATGCCTGCCCAACCGAACCTGAACCTGAACAATAGACAGGCCCAACAAGTATATAGTGGGGAACCATCATGCCCAACCTATGCTATGGAGATTCAGGAGATTAACCTGTGATCTGGGAAGGTTCTCCTAGATAGCCAACCTCCCCCTAAGGAGTTTGAGTAAGATAAAGAGGAAAGTGAACCTAAAGCAATTCCACCCTTTCTTGAGAGACTATCCAGGACAACACAACCCACCCAGACGAAATTGAACTTCTGGTAGAGTTGAAACAGTTGTGTAAAGATACCACTTCTCCAAGCCGTAAAGGATGTGCCTATATACAATAGAATGATCAAAGAGAAGTGCTTTAGGCATCCAGGCAAGCGCAAGAGAGATGCCCCAACCATCAATGTCATTGGACAACTATCCAACCTGATGTCGGGGCAGGTAATCTGTCCGAAATATCTGGACCCTAGAAGCTCAGTAGTTGATGTCCACATCAATGGCACCATGATCCCATACACCTTAATTGATTTGGGAGCTGCCATTAATGTGATGAAAAAGTACACCATGCTCAAACTTAACCTCTAGGGCTCCTTGAGGAAGACCACGACAATACTGCAGCTAGCCGACTGCTCCACCAGGACCCCTGAAGGGATTGTGGAGGATGTGATGGTCTCCATTGATTCTTGGGAGTACCCTACTGATTTCTTAGTTCTTCAGCCGAAGGAAAAGCTCACTGGGTATCCTCTCATCCTCGAAAGACCCTCGTTGGCCACTGCCGATGCTTACATCAGTTGTTGGGCTGGGAACAGGACCATCAAGAACGGGCATATGTCCAAGCAGCTAATTCTATATCCTCCTACCCAACCCTTGCTAGAACATGATCTACCTCTCTAGTTAGAGGAGGAGGATGAGGATGAAGTCTATTCTGTAACACTATGTGCAATAGAAACTGTCATGGGGGGGAAACCGCAAAATGAGGATGATATCATTGAAAATTTAATTCAGAATCCATCCCCCAGTATTTTCCATTAGAAGCTCTAGTGAAAGAAACTCAAGACAATCCCTTAACCGACCTCTGTGTGGCTGACCTGACCTCTCTTCATGTTAAGAATATAGAGTTCGGCCTAGAAAGAACCTTGAAAATCAACTCATCCCTATCCACTTCCCAAGAGAAGGAATTGTGCAGCTTATTGAGGAAACATTTAGATGCCTTCACTTGGAGTTATAAGGAGATGAAGGGAGTGCACCCTTCAGTATGTACTCATCATATATACATTAAGGAAGATTGCAAACCAGTCAGGTAGCCTCAAAGGAGGATGAATCCAGCCCTTAAAGACATTGTTAAGGAAGAATTGCAAAAATTACTTGATGCAGGATTCATCTACCCCATCTCTGACAGTGAATGGGTCTCTCCTTTGGTGCTAGTGCCAAAGAAAAATGATAAGTGGAGAATCTATGTTGATTATCGGGAACTGAACAAAGCCACTAAAAAGGACCATTTTCCTTTGCCTTTCATAGATCAAGTGTTAGATGGTGTGGCGGGGAAAAAGTTTTTCTCCTTCCTAGAGGGGATTAGCGGGTACAATCAGATTCAAATCTGCCCGAAAGACCAAGATAAGACCACTTTCACTTGTCCTTGGGGTACCTTCACATATCGAGTCCTTCCATTTGGTTTGTGCAATGCTCCTGCCACTTTCTAGAGAGCAGTATTGAGTATATTTTCTGAACTGGTTCACAATGCACTGGAGATATATATGGATGATTTTACTCCTTATGGTTCTAACTTTCAGGAAGCTTTATCTAACCTAGGAAAAGTTTTGGAAAATTGTATTGAAATGAACTTGTCCCTTAGTTCGAAAAAAAGTGAATTTTTTATGACTGAAGGGACCGTGCTAGGTCATGCAATATCTCAACAAGGATTGCAGGTGGAACCCAACAAAGTTGCCATCATCCAAAGGGTCCCACTTCCTCAAAAGGTGAGTGATGTCTGAAGTTTCCTAGGCTTAGCTAGATATTACATAATATTCATTAAAGATTTCAGTAAGTTAGCCTTTCCGTTGTTCAGTCTTTTAGGAAACGATGTTGAGTTCATATGGGCTAAAAACTATTAAGAAGCCCTAGATACATTGAAAAGCAAACTTGTGACTACCCCAATTTTGAGAGGCCCAAACTGAGTCCTACCTTTCCACATTCACGTAGATGCCTTGAACAAAGAAATAGGAGCAGCCTTGGGAAATATTGATGAAAATTTACCTTATGCCATATGCTTTATAAGTAAAATTTTATCAAAGGCAGAGTTAAACTACATGGTAACCGAGAAGGAACTCCTAGCTATAGTGCATTCCTTAAACAAATTCAGACATTACATCATAGGCTATCAAACATTTGTACACATTTATCATGTTGCAATTAGGTATTTAATGAACAAACCAGATGTAAATGCTCGCATTATTAGATGGTTTCTTTTACTTCAGCAGTTTGATTTAACCATTGTTGATAAGCCTAGTAAAGAAAATGTTGTTGCTGACTTTTTGTCTAGGGTAAATTTGCCTGCAGGTGACGAAGGAATGGTGGATGATCAAATGCGAGATGAACACCTATTTTTTATCTCATTACTCTCTCCATGGTTTTCTGATATAGCAAAATACTTGGTTTCAGCACAGTTCCCACCACACCTGTCCTCAAAAGAGAATAGCAAGATCGTAAGGAAAATTGCCCCTTTCACCTAGATTGGGGGAAATCTCTTCAAACTTAGCCCAGATCAGATCTTGCGAAGATGTGTTAAGGAGGAGGAAGTTTTTGACATTCTCTTGACCTGTCATGACGGGCCTTGTGGAGGTCATTTTGCAGCAAAGAGGACTGCCTTCAAAATATTGCAGGCAGGCTACTATTGGCCCACTCTTCATCAAGATGTGAGGATATACCAACCAATGTGATCGGTGTCAAAGGATGGGGAAACCTACTCCAAAGGATGAGATGCCCATGCAACCTCAAGTGACCTTTGAGCCATTTTAGAAGTGGGGCATGGAATTTGTGGGTCCTATCAACCCTCCTTCAAAACAGAAGAAATACATCATTATGTGCATTAATTATCTGACAAAATGGGCAGAGACCAAGGCCATCAAGGTAGCAACAAAGGAAAAAGTAGCTGAGCTTTTAAGAGAAAACATATTCTATAAGCTCGGGTATCCAAGAGAATTGGTCACAGATCAAGGCAGTCAGTTCACTTGCAATTTGATTGAAAACTTTCTCACACATCATAAAATCAAGCACAGGACTTCCACCCTTTACCATCCACAAGCTAATGGGTAGGTGGAAGTCACTAACAGAGCTTTGGAAGGAATTCTAACCAAGGTAGTGAGCAACAGCAGAAAAGATTGGGCGGATAGACTAGTTGAGGCCACCTAGGCCTACAACACAACATGGAAGACCACTATAGGGTTCACACCCTATGAATTGGTCTATGGGAAGAAGGCTTTGCTATCAATAGAATTTGAATACAATACACTAAGGATGGCAGCTCAGCTGGACCTATACCTCAACCATGCATAGAGGGAAAGACTACTCCAGCTCAATGGATTGGATGAACAAAGATTGGAGGCCCTTCTCCACACAGAGGTAGTTCAGCTTCAGAGGAATGTATGGGAAGAAAAAAACATCAACGAGAAGCAATTCCAAGAGGGAGATTAGGCACTGCTCTATGACTCAAGGTATAAAGACTTCAAAGGCAAGCTGAGGACAAGATGACTGAGACCCTACACTATGGAAAAATACAATAACAATGGTTCAATTCTGATCAGAACCATTGATGAGGAAGCCATCCCCATGCTTGTCAATGGACATAGGTTGAAAATTTACAAGAAGCCCCTCTCCAAGTGACAGTTCATTAAAGATCTGAATAAGACATTTTTGGTAGTGGAGCAGGTCTTAGCCTCCACTCCACCCACTCACTGAAGAAGCATAAAAAATAAATAAATAAAAAATAAGGACTCAAGTGAAAACCTCCATGAGGTGCTTGAGTCCCATCATTGGGTTGAAAACCTCTTTTGAGGTGACCTAGTGATGAGAAAAAAAAAAGAGAGAGAGAATAAGATCCCTGGGTCAAAACCTCCCTTAGAGGTACCCAGGGTAGGCAATTAGTTTGAAAACCTCCTTGAGATGCCCTAGTTGTCTTTCAAAAAAAGAGAGAGAAAAAAATAGAGAAAATAATGAAGAGAAAATTGACTCTTAATGTGCATTGCAGGTTATAAGTGGACCACAGAGAGCAAGAGAAGATGCCACAAAGCATGTTTCATCTCCTCTACACTCTTCTCCATCATTCATGACCTTTCTTCCACTTCACTATGTTTTTTTCAAAGACTGTGTGTTCTATAGGAGGCCCTATGTATTCTACAGGAGGCTCCTGAAGAAATCACAGAGAGCCAGAAATGGTTCTAGAAAGAAATTTGAGGCACTGGGAAGTTTCATGAAGAGCATGTATACCCTCCTACAGCTATCCACCCTCATGGCCATCCATCCCACACCTGCACCACCTCATCATCATCATTTCTTTTCCTCATCGAAAAACACAGAAACCAGTTTTTAGATAAAGAACTAAAAATAAAGGTAGAAACACCTCCAAATCTCACATGCAGCTTACCAAATACCTCTCCATCTCCATCAACATCTCTGGTATCATCCTCATAGCTCCCAGCACAAAAATCAGCTAAAAATTTTAAAGGGAGAAGCAGCTACAGGAGCTCCTGTAGCAACAATCTCCTTAAAATCAAGCCACAGTAGCAAAAGAAGTGAAACCAGGGGATTGAAGAGGATATCTGAAGCTAGATCTAGCCAGAGGATACCTGCACAAAGAAAAAAAGCCATACAATAGACAACAGAAAGCATGCAGCAAAGGAAATACAGGCATGCAGCAACTAAAATACAAGCATGCAGCAGCAAAAGGAACCAAGATGCCTCACAACACGTACATTCAACTCCCAAGTGTTTCTGGGAAAACTAGTGTCTTTTCGATCGACTAGCCCTATAGGTTTGGCAGCTACCCTAGAGACAATAGTTTAAAGCAATTCGTGATTTCTTCTATGTATAATAGATAATACCAAGACAAATGAAACAACATAGACTTCCGCTTAACTCCTTGCTTGATCTCTCTCCCCCTTGACAGAGTTTACATCTCCTCTACGTACTTATCCTGCTTGGATAGTACCTATAGACACACAGTAACAAAGAACCATCAAAGCATCTTGATCTATTATATCATAATCATTATGGAATCAGAAATATAATGAACATACAATGGCATTCACAGATAATAACATTCACAATTGCACAATTATATGGAAGAAAAATCAAAGAACTTTATTATATATAAGGGAGAATTACAACCAAGTTGTCTAATCCAGCATCATCCTCCCAGCATGAAGCCCTCTTCACCTCATGAAATAGCAAGATCACACCAACAATACAATGCTCTTTCTCAAATAAAAACTATCAACACTTCCTTGCAATTCACAAAATTCCAGCCCTCGAATCTCTTAGATGAGGGATCCATTTATAGATGTGTGCAAGGGTGTGAGTCATCTCTGGATTTTGATTAGTGTTATTACACTTGTTACATTTCATTCCACAAGAGGAGAGATAACTCAAGTTTAGATCTCTTACTCATCCTTGGGAAAATTCAGAGAGGCAAGTGTCATAGGAGAAGTTTCTAGAAGATTCCATGAGCAACCACCTAGCAAACTATCTCGGATATTTGTCCATCCTCACCCATCGCACCATATAGAAGGCCCAAAAAGCATGCATCACACCTGAGCAGTGTATCACTCAGTATGCATTGCACCTGGCAAGTGTAGTAGTCAGTATGGTTTAGTTTAGGCCATTTCTGGATGGTTTTTCAGGTGGAACTTTTGGGGAATGATGTGATCAGATGACCATCTTCTTTTAGGGTATGAAACAACTCTTTTAGGGGTTGATGAGCCTTGGTTTATCGACATATAAGATTAGGGTTGAAGTGCCCAAATATTTCTATAACACCAGGTAAGTGACTAACCCTCTCCTCTATTGCATATGTGTAATTGAAAAATATGCATAAGAGAATGAGATGGTTAGGGTTGAATGAGAAAAGGTGGCCAATTAACTGGCCACCCTCATCCAGTTTACTGTGCTTATCCGGAGATGCCACCACACATGTGCCTAGTCAACTCATAGAAAAATCCAAAGGACAGATAGTGGAGGGTATGCAAACTCCGATGCAATGATGGCAAGTGATTGTAGGGAAGAGCCATGATGACAAGGAAGTGGGGACCAATGGTCCAAATATGACAACGTACATTTTTTCCAACTCACCCCCATCACTGGAAATACCTAAAAGAAGAAGTAAGTATTCCTCCTCGAAACTCCTTCACCACCTTTTCTTTCATTTCATCCTCGTCCACTTAGCTGCAACAAGCTATCTATCACCACCATAGCCTCGAAACCATCATTCTCCATCGCTTTCATCCATCCTCCTGCTATCGGTGTTCTACAGAGTAGTAGCAGGTTCTACAGGAGAACCTACAACTAGTTCTACAGGAGGGGCAGTAAGCAGTTTTTAAGGAGAAAATATGGGTACTACAAGGTACTACAATACAATTCACGTGGTGTGAATATATGATTTGATGTCGAGCACCATGCAAAATCTTTCGGTCGGGGGCCATTGATGTCAACCTGTCGCTGGAAGTGAGAAACTTGCCATTGAGGCATGCAAGTTTCAAAGTACTGAAAGGGTTGTTTCTAAGTCAACTTCTTGGATAATGAGCTAATGTTGACAAGAAGTGACTCGTCATAGGAGGGCCTTAATTTATCCCAAATCTATGACACGAAATGAAGTAAATGATTTTCTAGAGGTGAAAACGATTTGACGACACAAGGTTTAGGAATGGTGGTCATGAAAGACGAAGGTATTGCAGTGGATGAGACATTAACTGGATGGTGAATTCTTGACTGTGTTATCACCCCAAGAAACTCTCCTAGGTTGTATCTCAGAGATGCTCAGGAACATTACAAACTCAACAAAAATGTTGGAAATGGGTGGATGAATGGAAGGAATGATGCATATTCAAGCCAGATAACCACTTCTACTATGCTTAACTCCGGACATGGGTGAACACCCCCAGACTACAAGGCTTTAGACCACCAATTACTCACAGTTTTAGGATTAAGTGAACATGGAGAATACTGACCACACTAGCAGATGCACAAGACCATGTGATGGCCGGCTACAACCAGTAAATAGGTCGGAAAATCTATTTCCTAATGCACAGACAAGATGACAGCTCTCGAGCACTAAGTAAACATAAACCTGCATAGCACATTCAATGATACATACTAGATTCTAACACAGAGGTGGGATGATAGCCCCTCTAATGCTAAACATCAAGAGCACATGAAAAATACATAATAGGCACAGCCTAGAACAGAGTAGAAATGGAAAGTGAGCAATTAACAGCAAACGAAGCTTGTATTATCTAAAAATGAAGACCATACACTACAAGTATCATAGTAGTTATAGTCTCTAGAAGTTGAACCTTACATCAAAACTACAACCATCAATCCATCCCCATCTGTGTTCTGGATATATATAGAGGTTGATTACAAAAACGCTCTTCTATCCTATATGTGGAGGGGTCATAATTGACTACCAACCACATTAACTATCTAAAATGGGCCTCTGCTATGATCTGCTGCTTCAATGAATGAATTTGACATTCTCTAGTACTCTGTTGTACTTCTCGAGTAGGTGGAATGCCATATGGAAGAAGTTCCATAACTGGTAAATGTGTTTATTTGCTCGAGGCTATCCTTATCGTCCTTCAGCCATACTGCTCTTGAATGCAGAGGTTAAGGATTAACTACGTAGAGTGGCCGCCTTCTTCCTTCAGATACACAGGACAAGCCAAAGACATGAAAACTGCACGGGGAATGAATGGAGGGTAGGGAATAAATGTTAGTCGTTGGATCACATGGATGGATGGCGGAGATCTATCGACGAGAGACATTGGGAGGAAGTGGGGCGAGACGATCAGAGGACATTGGATCTCGGGTGGGAAGATCCAATGGTGATCGAGCAGAGGACGTGCATGAGGGTTAGTGAGCGGGGAGGGTAGTTTTGGTTGTGAGCGGTATTCCCTACACCACTTTCAGAGGATGGTGATAAAGGTACAATGATTAGCAATCACAGTCATTGCGCGACACGTGGCAGATGTGACGGGGGGAAAACCGCTTTCCCCGCGGGGTAACGAGTGTTTAGGTTATGGCAGTGGGAGGTGTGAATGCTGTTGGATCTTACGGCAGATGATAGAATTATGGAGGAAGTAAATGGGGGTTATCGGCAGGGGAAAGCTATGAAATATGACAAAAACACTATCGGCAGTGGAAGGCGGACTTGAAAATATATACATCATGCTTTTGAAACCCATCGGGTCCGGGTCTTATCGCATTGCGCACATATATTTGTAAAGGCTGTTGTTATAGACATTTTTGGGCACTGCAACCCCAAGCATAAAATGTCCATAAACCAAGGGCTCCTAAATCCCTAAAATTTTTGTTCCAACCCCTAAAGGAACAAGGTCAACTGATTACAGCTTCTCCCAGAAGTTCTCCATGAAAAACTACTCAGAACTGGTCAAAACAGGATCATTTCACCTGCTCCATAGGCAAAGTGCATTGCATCTCACCTAAGTACACTCAGTGGGTGCATTTCATTTCAAAAAATCCCTTCTATGGGGTGCGATGGGTGAGAAGGGACAAATGGTAGTGTCAATCCGCGAGGTGGAGAAGCATGGAATCTTCCAGAAACTTCTCCTGTGACACTTTCCTTTCTGAATTCGACCAAGGATGAGTAAGAGATCATCAATCTCCAAGTGGAAGCAAGAGCTATCAGAGGGAAGACACTAATCAAATCACAAGCTGACTCATCTCCCTTACAGATATCTATATATGGATCCCTCATTCCAGAGATCCAGAGGCTGGAATTTTGCATCTTGTAAGGAATTGCTATTGGTTTCTTGAGGCAACATCATAGTGTTGGGTGATCTAAGCTTTGCATGAGGTGAAGAAGGGATTACTTGCTGAGAGGATGATGATGGGTCAGAACAACTGGTTGTAACTCTCTTGGCTCTTTCTTGATTATCAATAAAGCTATTCAAGTTTTCCTCCATACTCTTGTGTAATCTATGTTTTGTGAATTTGTATGGTCAGTTTACATTTGATCCTAGATTGTTTATGATAATAGATCCATGATCTCGTATAGTGTTCTACTGCTTTGATTCTACAGGTACTCTGTAAAGCTGGGTATACAAGGAAGCAAGTAGCAAAGGACTATCAGAAGGGAGAGGAATCGAGCAAGGAACCAAGCGCAAGACAAAGGTTGGTCTCCTCTATTCTTCTCTCATCTATCTTTTATAAAGGAAAACGAAAGTAGTTTTACTTTGTTTGTTTCTAAGGTAGCTACCACACCTTAGTGGGATTAGCAGTTCTGCATAGACACTTTTTCCTGTAACAAAATGGCCACTCCGCTGGGGAGCAACTAGGTTGTTTGTTTATCTACATTTGTTTACTTTATAAACTTACAGACAGAGCCTGAAGTTGAGCCAGGTAGCTTTCGAACTGCATTTGCAAAAGTAGATAAATGCCACTTCAGTCAATCTCCGGGTTTTGTTTATGAATTAAACAACTGATTTACAAACTCTCTAATTGCCCTTGTGGTGGCTCTAGTGACCTCCTTAGATCTACCCCTGTTGTTGATTTACTGATTATCACTTGCTCGGCCAAAATCCCTGAACTGAACTGCAAACTGTGACCCCAAGCAAAGTCTCGTCCTTGGCCCAGTGCACTCTCTGTTCTGTGAATCTGAAATTCAGCGCACTACCCAAGTGTAGTAGGTGCGCTGCATTTCAAATTCACTGTGTTACAGGTGCACTGATCAGACTAGGCATTGTCCTAAATTTTGGTTTCTGTGTTCACTCTTTTCATATCTATTCAAAAATTTTGCTTCATGTAGTCAGTACACCTCTGCTTGAAACCCCTTCCCTTGCTGATATTCCGCCTCCATTTTGCAAGGAACTATAAATGTTTTTTTGTATTTGTTGAGTCATTTTCAGTTCTCCTTTGCAAAAAAGTAACGTAATTTTACTGTCGTTTCTTGATTTGAAAGTGTCGCAAGTGTCGTTTTCAGTCATAGAAGAGAGTCTGATTTCTCTTGATAGTCGATTACCCTGTTACTATTGTATTTGATCTGAATTAGTAGTTTTTCTAGTGTCAAAAGCAAGTCTTCATTTCCAAATCGTAAAGTGTTGTCATTGTCTTCATTTTGATTTTGAAAAGAAACTTGTTAGTAATTGTCGCTTTGAAAAGTAATTCAGATTTGTGCATTAGCTTTCTTTTTATCATTCACATATTAAGAAGGCTGAAAACAAATACATGCATGTGCATTTGCATTTAGACTGTTTGATTGGTTTGATTTAGGACAGTGCATATAGTGTGTGCTCTTTGCTCTTTGTTGAAAGAATTTTGTCTTTCTTTCCTTAGTAGCTAGGATTTTCATTGCACAAAGAAGATAAAAGACTGTTTATCATCTTAGATTGCATTTTAGGAATTGTACATCTACATCACGTGGTGAACCTGAAAGGAAAATTTCTTAAGCAAGATCAACTATAAAATAAATTTAATGAATCTAACAACGCTTTGGAACCTAACGCACAACATCTAGAATTCTAGGCTAGAGACGTATTCCGGCGTCGTAAAGCCTGGTAACTGTTGTTCTCACTATTGGTTGGGTGATTCCTCCACTTTGAGATGATA
The DNA here is from genome assembly GCA_031772625.1 of Pinus tabuliformis. Lineage (NCBI taxonomy): Eukaryota > Viridiplantae > Streptophyta > Pinopsida > Pinales > Pinaceae > Pinus > Pinus tabuliformis. The sequence continues at coordinate 832,143,094 of CM062813.1, forward strand.
AGTTGCAGTACGGACTTGTGCTCCCACATACCGTCGAGTATATTTTGGGAGACCACAATAGGCTTAATCCTTTATCCATAGGAAGTTGTGTCTGCTGCCCTATCGATCACAATGCACTGAACACAGCATTCGGGAAGATTGACTGCCGTACCGTAAAAAGTATTCTGCAGTTTTGCGATTGGTTTGGTAATCCCTCTGCCTATATTTCCAGAGCAGTCCCTTTCGTTCCTTTTCAAACTCCTTAACAGAAAAGATCCATCTGAGCACTTGTCACTTCAGGCTCATTAAAAATCGAAGGCGACTAGAGTAATCTTTTGTTTTTTCTCGACTCTTTAAAATTGAAAAAAACAAGTTGTGTCAAAGCGTCTAAAATTTATTTTAAATGGAATAATCATCACCTTTCCTACATTGGTCTTAGGTTGAGAAAATGGAGTCCACCAACCAAGGAGTTTCCCTTGGAGGAAATCCTAGTCCCTTCTCCTCTTGGGGAGATGTTGGTGCACCCCATATGGCCACATTGTCGCTTCCAGGATTGACAATTGGCTTGCCCGTATGGCTTTTCTCAACCTCCTTCGTTCAGAACACCGCAATTCCTGAACAATTGAGTCAACAACTAGACAATTCCAGAGTTACCTCCCAACCCTCTACTTCATCCAATTCTTCCTCTCCTCCTTCCTCTTCGCTTGATGAGGCTGGTAAAGCCAAAAATCAAGTACCTGAGAAGAAGAAGGAAAAGAAAAAGAAAGAGAAGAAGAAGAGGGAACCAAAGGCAAAAGGGGGCAACCAAGCATCGTCTAGCGAAAATCCACACACTGCACCGACCAAGCCTAAATCGCCATGTGTCATTTGCAAAGGAGACCACTATCATAGAGATTGTCCCTGCACAACCTGGTGTGGTCAACCTCTGATGATCATGTTGAAAACACATCGTTGACTAGTGAGAGTGAAGCCTCTGGACAAAAAGGAAAGTGCAAATTTCCTTGTAAACTGTGTGAAGGCGATCACGCCATCCACCGTTGTCCCTTCTTAGACGAGGCTAAAAGAGTTTTGGACGATCGTCCGGTTTCACCGTTATGACTTCCTCCTAGATATAAGAAACTCTTGCCGAGTCCGTCACTAGTTTAAAATCCGGCTGACCCGCCCAGATGGTCGACCGAAGTGTCTATCATTGAAGATAAACCATCTGAACCCATACCAGACGAAAGTCAAAAGGTCGAGGCGGCAATTGACCCGATCTTGCCTTCAGAGGTCTTATCTTTGGATGATATAGTCACCGAAGAGAACAAGGATGACACCGTCCAAATTCTTTTCGTAAACACAGACTCCGATGAACATGGGGGCAATTTACCCATTCCTTTACTGCAGGAAGGAAGTTTGTCAAAGTCGTATCCAGCCGTGTATTTGGTCCCACCTCCAAGCAACCTGGTTGTCTCCTTCGACTGGAATCAACAAGGCAGACCCCGTTTACCGGCTAGTATACCATTCTGAATCATTGCTCAAGTATATAGAATGGTTATGGCTGCTACCATCATAGATGAAGGGGCTTCTGTGAGTATCCTTTCCTCGACTGCTTGGAAAGCGCTTGGTTCACCATCGCTTTTGCCTGAAATGAAAATCTAACAGGCTTTGACAAAGGAACTAGTCGACCGTTAGGGATCCTTCCCAATGTGCCCATAACATTGAGAGGGAAAACTATTCACATGAACGTAATGGTAGTCCAAGGACCCCTGGATTATAATCTACTCCTTGGACGAGACTATATTTATTGCATGGGAGCCATTGTCTCATCACTCTTTAGAGTAATGTGTTTTCCGCACGAAGGAAGAGTGGTCAAGCTCGTAGACTAGCTTTCATTCCCCGGTTCACGCATAGAAAATAGTCATATAACATCCCTGAATGGTCTTTTCACACAAGGAATGTCTCATCAATCCCCAGTCCGTCCACCTGATGAGCGCAAGTGATTCGGGGGACATGACTGAAACCCAGGGGGCATGCACCCTGGTCTGCTTCGGCAGGAAAACCTCAGGTATATGGTAGGTTTCTGCAAGGGATATATGACTAGTCTGATGCTCCCGTCCATGATTGGAAAAGGGGGTTAGACTGGAATAAGGTTCCCTCATCAAAGTTATGTGAGTGGAGGCGTCTACGCCACTCGCCTTTGTCTATTTCGGTAGACATCGCCGAAGAAGTGTTTTGTTTGCACTGTGAGTAGAACAATCTTTGGTAACCTGAAAGAGGTAGACCTTTCCCGATAAGACAAATGTTTTGTTGGTAGAATAAGAGGTGACCTTGAAACTCTATTTTATACTTGGGGGCATGCAAACCTTTTGGCGTGCAAGCGAAGAGCGACCATTTATTTTTTAAATTTGTAGGTCCTCTAACCCTTTAAACTCGTAGGATTGGTCGTTTCCTAACTTGCATAAAGAAAGGACGTGGGGAAAAGATTTGAAAATTTGTTGTTTTTATATATGAGACATCCTTATTATACGATTGGATATATCAAGCAGTTTTAGCATGGACTTCATGCTCGTTAAAAAATAAACATAAGCAATGAGCAAATGTTTCCCCCAGCGTTTAAGCTCAATAAAAAATGAGCCAATTCTCGGAAAATAATCATCGTGAATGTAGTACTTCAGCCTTTAAAGACTTGGTCGTGTTCCCATCATCACCTCCACTCTGTATTGGCCGATCATTCACCTCCATTTGATTGTTTACCCCTTTTGAGGAACAGCTGCGAAGAGTGATCCTGTTAGCCATCCTCGTAACACTGCCGTGATTGGAAAATTCCAAACCTTACCTGGAATCAGCTGCTGCCCAATTTTATCACTCGTTCCTCAAAGACGAGTCTCCTTTAAGCTCTTTTCAACTGACTCGTAAAATATGAAAAGATTTCCGAGCCATTGGCCTCTTCAGCTCATTAAAGGGACCAGAAGTGCTATCCCTCCTTTAGATTTTAATCTTTTTGGACCTGAGGGATTATTACACAAAAAGATCGAGCGCTTGTTTTGTTCAGCTCGTTAAAAGTATCGAAAATTCATCCCCTCTGTATTGTTTTATACTTTTTTGGACTTAAGGGATTAGATGATGAAAAAGGATTTTTGGAGTTTCCTTTACGTCCCTTTTCAGACTCTCTAAAATTGAAGAGGATTCAGTTATCTTTGTCGTTAAACTCATTAAAACCTAATAGCGACAAACTTGTCCATAGCAAGCAAGAACGAGTTTCACTATCGCTAGGCTCGTTAAAACATAGCGATGGGTTTGCCTTAAGGGAAAATTATAGAACAAGCATATGTTATCCTCCTCAAGCTTGACAAAAATAAAGAGGTGCTAGTCATCAATGACTGGGGAAAAATTGGGAAGAAAACTTGAAGAAACTTTGTTGGTAGCAAGTCGCTCTTGAACATGACACTTTCACTCTGCATCCAAGTCAGGTTGGGTTGTTTCATTCACTGGTCACATCACCATGGTCCCATCACACCATCCACATTTGGGGTTAATGCTACCAATCCATCACGTCAATGTCGCTGATATGCTCAAGAGAAGTCACTCAGATAATTCACCTGTGTCTCACCCGTTGCAATACATTTATGCTCCATTCTTTCATGACCGCCACCCTGAACCTTATATCACCAGATCATTTTCACCTCCATTAAAATCATTTGCTCCGTTATGTGTCATTGATGTGGGTTCATTAAGGCCCTCCTATGACGGATCGCTTCTTGTCGACATCAGCTCATTATCCAAGAATTCGATCTAAGAACACCCCTTTCAGTACTTTGAAGCTTGCATGCCTCAATGGCAAGTTTCTCACTTCCGGCGACAGGTTTACATCAATGACCTTCGACCAAAAGATTTTGTGTGGTGTTCGACGCCAAGTCCTTTATTCACACCACGTGAACTGTACTGCAGTACCTTGAGGATCATTATCATTATCGGTGATTCCTCTCGCGCCTGTTAACGACTTACATCATTGGCTGGTAATCAGGCGATGTCTTTCCATGTTCAACTCCAGAACATCTCTCACATGGATCGACTTGTACTTTGAGTGAAGATCGAACGAGATTGAAGACCCCAGATCTAGTTTCATCCATCCGGGCTACGATATATATTCAGGAAAATAAAGACATCAAATGTACATCATTGCTGCATAGATAATCATCCAATCAAAGGGATGATGGCTCTACCAGAATCATCAGTCTACACTCAGACGATTGTCTGTCCTATGTACATGAAAATGAATTTATAAAGTTGAGCATGGGAATGCCCGCCTCAGCTAGATCATGAAAATATTATGAAGATAATGTATTGTATTGTATCTTATTACAGGTCTCCTCCTAGCTTGAAAGGACTTCGGATCCTCATGATAAAGCATTTCACCCGACATCAAAAATATTAAGGACCTCATGCTTTAGGGGCAACTGTTATAGACATTTTTGGGCACTGAAACCCCAAGCATAAAATGTCCATAAACCAAGGGCTCGTAAGTCCCTAAAAGTGTTGTTCCAACCCCTAAAGGAACAAGGTCAACTGATTACAGCTTCTCCTAGAAGTTCTCCATGAAAAACTACTCAGAACTGGTCAAAACAAGATCATTTCACCTGCTCCATAGGCAAAGTGCATTGCATCTCACCTAAGTACACTCAGTGGGTGCGTTGCATTTCAAAAATCCCTTCTATGGGATGCAATGGGCAAGAAGAGACAAATGACAATGTCAATCCGCGAGGTGGAGAAGCATGGAATCTTCCAGAAACTTCTCCTGTGACACTTGCCTTTCTGAATTCGACCAAGGATGAGTAAGAGATCATCAATCTCCAAGTGGAAGCAAGAACTATCAGAGGGAAGACACTAATCAAATCACAAGCTGACTCATCTCCCTTACAGATATCTATATATGGACCCCTCATCCCAAAGATCTAGAGGCTGGAATTTTGCGTCTTGTAAGGAATTGTTGTTGGTTTCTTGAGGCAACATCATAGTGTTGGGTGATCTAAGCTTTGCATGAGGTGAAGAAGGGCTTACTTGCTGAGAGGATGATGTTGGGTCAGAACAACTGGTTGTAACTCTCTTGGCTCTTTCTTGATTATCAATAAAGCTATTCAAGTTTTCCTCCATACTCTTGTGTAATCTATGTTTTGTGCATTTGTATGGTCAATTTACATCTGATCCTAGATTGTTTATGATAATAGATCCATGTTATTGTATAGTGTTATGCTGCTTTGATTCTACAGGTACTTTGTAAAGCTAGGTATACAAGGAAGCAAGTAGCAAAGGACTATCAGAAGAGAGAGGAATCGAGCAAGGAACCAAGCGCAAGACAGAGGCTGGTCTCCTCTATTCTTCTCTCATCTATCTTTCATAAAGGAAAACGAAAGTAGTTTTACTTTGTTTGTTTCTAAGGTAGCTACCACACCTTAGTGGGATTAGCAGTTCTGCATAGACACTTTTCCCTGTAACAGTTGTGCCCCTTGGTTTCCTTGATTGTGATATAGTGATGTGTTGTGGGCTGTCGATCCGCGCGCGCGATCGATGGTCCACATTGCATCGCTGATCGCAATTACAATGCTCCTTCTATCCACGCCGATTACCACTGGCTGCCTGTGCCAATTGCGATCCACCGATTAGATCTAGACCATTGATAGGCCAGATTGAACAATTTTCATGCATTGGACTGTTAAGCCTGAGATTTTGGTTTTTTCCTGGTTTTGGAGTGTTTTTGCCTCCTAATAATGTATTGCCGACCTTCCAAGGGCTTTCTAGCTACAACGATTTCGGTCGGTGGATGACCCTTTGCCAAAAATTGGAGATTTCAACAGCATGAATGATCCCTTGGCATGATTTTAATCAGATTTGTAGACTTTGGTAGTGTTTTGGATCCATTTTTTATCCTTTTTTGCACCACCAAGCAGACCAATCCTGTCTCTAACCATAGAGAATCCTCGTTGTATAGCAGAGCTAACACTAGCTCCTTCTAGGGATGAGATCCTCCTTGTGAGGTCTCAAGAACTTGCAGATCAATGTCTTTCCTATGAAAAACAAATTAGCAAAATTTCCTAGTGTTCCATTGGGCATGGAGTCTACTTTTCTTACACTAAACTGATAAAACAAAATATTTACAACTTTAAGGCCAAAACACATTAAACAACATAAATTTTCAGAAAACGCCCATTAACTGGGCCATCAAAAATTGCCTCTCCTCCCATACTTTTCAGGATGAAGGTGTTGTTCCCTTGAATCTGAGAAATGATAAAAGGCCCTGTCTAGAAAGCATCAAACTTCCCATGATTGCCTTTCTTTTCCTTTAGTGCATCCCACTTCAGAACCAAATCTCCAACTAAAAATTATCTGCCTTTGTCCTTCTGTCAAAAACTTCCTTGATCTTTTTCTGATGTGCTGCAGCCTTTTCAACCAGCCATTCTTCGATTTGATGTACCTTTGCTAAGTCAGTGATCCCTTTTGCCATGTCTTCCTCCAGCTTTTTTATTTCTTTTTCAATCAGAGGAAGGAGCAAAGGATGTGTTGGTCTCCGCTTTTGCTTGAAAGGTATGGTATCTTTCTCTAAAGGAATCTTATGCAGGATGATTTTCTTATCATACATTTTCAGGTCACTATATTCCCAGGCAAAGACATCAGCAAACTGCCTCATTAAATTGCAGTATTCAAAACATTGATCAACAGATAGATGAGTGGACAGATTTACATATCTAGGTTGACCGGGACTCCCTATATCATGCTTACAGACTGCAGACTGATCTTCATTATGGACAACTTTATAGGGCATGTCAATCTGGTCAAACAGTCTTTCTAGAGGAATTAGACCCTTAGGAATATGATTGCTGGGAAGCTGGACAAAGTTGTGTCTTTGCCAATTTTGTTTCTAAGCTGGAATTGGGGGTCTTCTTCTAAAGCTTCATTTTCTTGGTCAATTTGCATTTCAGAGAACTCATCAATGACTTGAAGAAACCTATTCACTTCATTGTCATCATCAATCTGCTCCTCCTCAACCTGAACAATTGGTTTCTTGAGTTGCAACAAGGCCTTCTTAGACTCTTCAATTTGGAGGACACATGCTCCAAAATCAGTGTGAACAGCATAAATAGGATGATTAGAAGGATTCTTCTCATCACTGATTATATGTGCCAACTGTGCTTCTCTGTATAATCTCCTACTTTCTCCTCCAAAAACCGGGACAGTGGCATAAGATAGGTCATTCTGCAATGTCCCACCTAGTCTTTTAATCCATCCTCTTGACAACAACATGCCAAATTTGGGAGGGACATCTGCTACCACAATGTCCATCACCATGCTCTTCATGGGCAGCTGGGTTAGGGTAATGGCTAAATCTTTAATCAATCCCAAACATTTTACTTTCCTTGAATCAAATGAGAATAAATCATGATAGGGTCTGGTGATATCAAGGCCTAACTCTTCCATGACAGCTTTTGGCATTAGATTGTGGCTAGCCCCTATGTCTAGCAGGCAATTATGGAGGATTTTGTCATGAATAGACAAGGAGACATAAAATGATGGAGAATTATTATCAGTGGGTTCGATCATAGGGCTAAGCACAACAGCAGGCTTATCATCTTGCAAATTGACAGAGTCAGTGGAGGTTTGTGTGGTTTCCAGCTCAAGAGCTTCAAGGACAGGCTTTCTAAACACTTCACTCTTTACCAACTCTACCAGAGGCACAAATATTTTTAACTTCTGGACTTTTGACTCTAAGCTAAAAGAGGAAGGTAACTTGTCAGAACATCTTACCTCTTGAACTGGTGCTTTGAGAATGACTGGATCAGGTACTAGACCTTTTTGTCTGGTATTCTGTGACTCTGTTTGGACAGCAGCTCTTTGGGCAAGATTCTCCTTAACATTGTTTGCTTTTGACCTCAGCTTGTATCTTTGTTGTTCCTTAGTTTGTAGAACAGCCTCTTTGTCCCACCTTTGAATGTCTTGTTTCTGCAGCAAATATTCTTCGTATGTGTTAGAGTTAGCTTGTCCAGCCCTCAGTTAGAGACCAAAACCTCTTTTGTTGCATTTCTTTTTAGGTGTCTCATTCAGCACGATCATCTGCATTCCATTAGGAGCATCGATCTTCTGACAAAAGGGTCTTGTCACCATATTTCCCTCATGTCATGTACCTGCTGGTTCGTGTCTGATCATCAAAGTTCATCAAATCAATTTTACAGTCATTATGGATAGTCTTTTGGTCAGCCAAGAGTCATTTCAGTCATTAGGTCTAGGGTTTTGCAAATTTTGTCTTCAAAGTGTCCAATAATGCCAACAGGCACATGAGGATGTCCCTAATAAGTTTTCATTCCAAAATTTTCATTATCAATAATGCTTGAGAATGATTCTTCTTCAAAACTCTTTTTTGAAGAAGAAATCGTTAAATTTATTTTTTGTAATAAATATGTAATTTTTAAGGTTTTTCAATTTCTAGAGTTCTAGTGCAGCCTTGGTCATCCTTTTCCAAAATCCAAGGCCATCATCCCTGCAAAAAATTGCCAAGAGTTTCATCATTTCAGTCAAAAGTCAAAGGAAACAACAAAAAGCAGAGTTTGTCTTAGAAAGTGAAAAGTGCCAAAGTGGAAACATTAGAAAGTGGGTTATTGAGATCAAAAATTTAAGTCCAATGGTTATACAAGATATTTTGGTGTCCAAACAATTCATTTGCACACAAGGAGACAGAAATAAGTCAAGTTATATTGTGGAAGGGTGGAATTGTGATTTTGAAGGCCGCCTGTGCGTTGAATTGCTTGCGGGACGCATTGGGAGGTGGTTGCGGCGCATAGAGACACCATTCACAGTGTTAAATTGAATGTACGTGGTGCATACAACCTGAGCGACACACTGGGTTGTGTGCACGGCGCATAGGGCCGACAAGCAAAAATTTCATCACTGCTGCCAAAAATTTCAAACCAACTCAATTTTGCTCGCGCCAAGTATGTTTGTAAGGCTGTGAATTGATATTAGCTTGTGTTTGGTGTTGTTTGGAGGGAAGAATATGAAAATTTAAAAGTTTAAAACATAAACCCTCTCATTTTTATAAAAACTGCCTCTTAGGTTTTGAATTTGAGTGTTAGAATTTGACGTTGGTGCCAATTATTTCAAATCTCATTCCTTTCCTATCGTTCCTTTCCCCTTCACTGTCATATTATCATTTGTCAATCCCTTATTCCATAACATCCCAAATCACTTATTCATAAGTTCTATTATCCCTATTCCTGAACCCTACCATTCCCTATCACTCTCCTTCTCTCATTTCACTTATAAAATCCTCAAGTCCCCAAGCAGTCAAGTGGCTATCCTCACGCTTTAAATCTCACTTGACAAACTCCATCATTCTCACTACCCATTTTTTCCCACAATCCCTCATTTGACTTTGGCACATTTGGCATTGAAAACAAAGGCACCAATTAGTCATTCTCAACAAAACAAACATACACCTTGCTTGAAACATTACGGAAATGGAGATTGATTCACCATATGAACAAGATAGTGATTCTACCACAGATCTTCATGCACCGAGAAGGCCTCGTAAAGGAGGCAAACATGTTAGAGAAGAGCCCACCTCTTTGACTGAACTGCAAGCCTGCCCACTTGCCATGGAATGTTTCCAACAATAGTCATGCTTTCAGTATTGCGAAATGATTGCTCAGATTCAGCATCATCAGGAGTTGGCTTGGTTATTTGTTTTGCATTTTCATGATGGACAAGTAACTCTTGCTAGTGTAAATTTCACCTTGACACCAAAGACCATTTCTCAAGCAACAAGAATACTGAATGTAAGTGAGGAGTGGAACAAAAGAATGCAAGTAGAAAAAGTACATTATGAACCGTACATCAGGCCCAGCTATGTGAAACAGCTCAGCAGGGTGTTCCCATTTCGGTTTTTGAAAGAATCCTATGTGTCGTTGATGAGACTCATTATCAGATACTTCAATTGTGAGGGCCGCTTCTCATGCCTCCATGCATACCATATCAGATTGTTGATGCATTTCATGAGAGTGAAGATGATGAAAATTCTATATTTCATTTGCCGAAACATCAAGAGGATAACTACTCTTGTGCAAAAGAAGACTCCTGAACAACAGTACAATAGCATTTACCATTATGCGCTCATCAAGATCATTGTTGTATATCAGCTTGGCTTGCAGGGTATCACATGGGAAGACTTCATTTCCCATGAGTTCTTCACAGCTTCAACAACTCATCAGGAGGTTGTCCATCATGCAGGTGAACCTTCACATCAGCATGGAGGTCGGGAGGCAGAGACTACTAGTGTGCCGACATATGTCACCTATCAGAGAGGCATGAGAGGATTGTTTGCAGCAGCCCAACGAGTACTATCTCCACCTGGGGTGGAAGGGGCCTCGTTGTCATCATCATTAGTACAGGTACAGGATAGAGACAAGAAGCCTATGCAGCATGAGGGCCCTTCAGAAGGCCTAGACACTGATTTCATACTCATCGATGATGATGTGAGCTCTCCTAGCTCAAAGCTGAGGGAGGTCATTTAGGAGTAGAAAGCCGAGATAGATGTGTTAACCAACAAGTTGCAGAGAGCTCAATGGGTCATAAACTATTTGGAGCAGTGAAATAAACAATTGGAGGATCAACATACAGTCATGGAGTTACAAAACATTCGACAAAACCGCCAAGCCGCCCAAAGGAGGAGGATAGAGTTCACTTCATTGGAGTAGGAGATAGAGGCTGATTGAGAGACTTGGCTTGAGAGGGTCAATATTCATCTTGAGAAGCTGTTGGTGAAGGAAAACAAAGACAAGGACATGCTCAGGAACATGAAAAATCATTATTGGGCACGAACTCATGTTTGCAAAGCGAGGATCAAAATCCTGAAGGCAAGACTAAGGAGAGCAATAAAACGATGCAAAAGGCATGATAGGCTCCAAATCTTGGCTGAAGCTTCTTTGGTTGAGCATGATACTCAATGATGGACCTTCAGTCCAAATTTCAGCAAATTTGAAGAAAATTTTGTCAATTTTGAATTTTTTTGGCTTCAAAACAGATTTTCCTACCCAACGCGTAGCGCCACTTGGCGCGTGCTTATAATTGGGAGATCCTCTGGAGGAAAACTTTTCATTTCTGGATTTTTATGAAAATTTATGCATGCTCATGAATTACCTAAGGATTTCATCAAGTTCTGGGTTGCCTAAAGGGTAAAAACACACACAAAAAACGACCTCTCTGCCACCTTTTGCACCCACAGGAAGTAGTCATGGAAAAATGAAGTTTTGGAGGGGCAAATGACATCCAAATCAAGAAATTCCACTTGGGTTGGAAAGTAGACAGGCAGGGCTTTCTAACGAGCTATCATGATCTCAATTTTAACTTCGAGAAAGGCCTCAAAATCCATTCATGTTCGAGAATTTCGGCCATTTTTGACTAGTTTTACTTTTTTATGTTACTCTTGATCTAACTTGATGTAATTTCATGACCATGATGTAATTTTCGAACATTTTTACTTTTTTTAGTAGATTCATTCACCAAAAGGTGAAATGTGAGTGAATGAATCAGTTTCCTAACATATAGAGGCAAGTTGTTTCATTGCCTATTTTTCAGTTCCTTGTTTAGATATGGTTGAAACAACTCCTAGAATGATGAGCTCGACCCCTAGAGGCATGGGAAGGAGTTAAGATTTTCTATATCATGTATTTTCTCAGTCATTTTCAGGGTTGGACACTTGGGATTGCTTGACACTCCATTGTACATCTGATTTCTGCATTTTTTGGCAAAGGAAAGATGAGGGTTTTGCAGCACTTTTTGGGATTCCTGTGGCTCTGTGTTTTGATGGTGTTCCTCTCTATGTAATTTGTGAGTTCACTGAAATTTATGTGCATCATTTTCTTTTCTCTTTTCTTCTGAAATTAAACAAATGAGTGACAAAGGTAGAATTCATTAGCTTGCTATGCTCTGCCTATTAGTGTTGTTTAATTTTCAATGTTTTCTTCAGTTTGAAGAGGATTATTGGTACCCTCTTGTCCTCTTCATCTTATCATCGGTCTAAAACCTCCACCTTTACAAATTAAAGCATCAAAACGATTTCCTTTCTTTCCCCAATCAGAACTCTGCAAAACTGGCCTTCATCCCCGGACCCAAAATTACCTTTCCCTTGATCCAACAAAACCCTCAAAAAATCAAATCAAATCCTTGCACTTCATACCTAGCCTAAGATCAGAAGATCTTCCAGTCATCTCAAGCCCCAATTGATCATAATTTTCTGAGATTGACCTGGAGAGAGCCCTCTCCTATCCTCATAGGGCTAGCTATGAGACTGAGCATGGTTTGATGTTGGTCCTGGATCCTGCCTTTTCAGCCTGAGGTAAATCTAGGAACTAATAGTATGTAGCGAAAGTCAAAAAGGGAACACTGCCTTTATCTTCTATACAATGAAATTCATCCTCTTCTTCAATTTGTTCCTCCTCCATGAATACATTTTGTAAAGGAGCTTTAACTTTTCGATCCTTGATTGGTTCTTTACCCCTTTGAATGATTTGCATTTGACCATTTTCTCTTCTAAATGGATTTGGATTTCTTGGATCAAATGTATTTTGGAGCCTTGCCTTTCCTAAATTATGCTCAACCTTTAGCTTAGATATTTCAGCAGCCAATGACTCTATCATCTTAGTCATTTTGTCTAATTTGGGTTCTGAAGATGAAGCGGAGAAAGAAGAAGCCTCACCTCTCTACTTCCTTCTATCAGCATGACTCTTTAGCTTTTCTGCAGCCATAATACTGGATTCCACCTCTAGTGTTGCATCCTGCATGTCCGCTAGAGTGGAACATCTTCTTTCTCTCATAACAAGTAGAAATCAGAGTCAAAAGCATTGGCATAAGTGAGTTTGGTAGAGGTGGGGGTAGGCTTTACCTCAGTTGGTATCTTACTATACATACAGTTAAATCTTTTATTAAAATCAGGCAAAGATTCTCCATTCTCCCTCTTTAGGTTTCCAAACTCTGTATGGTAGTAAAGCAGATCCTTTCTACCTCCCCATTGCTTCAAAAATGCATCATCCAATGCTTCAATATCTATTATGGATCTATGGGGCAATTCTTTGAACCACTTCCTAGCCTCACCATCAAGGCTCTGGACAAAAACTCTCATCCAAACATCATTTTCACTGATATCTAAGTTATCAGCATAACTATAGAAAGCCTCAAGGTGTTCTTTAGCTGTTACTCCCTCTGTGCCAGTGAACTTGGGCATATACTTTTGATATTCTCCTACACGCATAGCGTTCAAACGAACGGGCAAGACCAAAGGTCCATACATGGCAGCTACAATTCTTTCTATCTTCGTAGGTGCTTATTGTCCTGCCATGACTGGGGTATGTGGAAGGACACTGGCAAATTGAGAAGTATGAAACAATGAAATGGATGACAGAGACAAAGGGATGCTATGAATTGTATGGGAAGCTTTCTTTGGACTGAGATTCAAAGGGGAACTAGATGGATAAGGAGCTCTATTAATCTTTGAAAGAATTTCTTTACTAAAAGTGATGGGCTCTAAATCTTCAAACTGTATATTCTCAGCTATAACCTTATCTTTTAGAGATGCATAAGTTTTCTTAGGCTTACCTGATCCTGATGCTCCTTTCTGTGATGTTTTCTTCAACTTGACAATCTTCTCAGGGTCAGGCATTGGGTCAGCTGGTGATTTCTGAGGATTTCTTCGCGTATGCCTCACAAACTGAGCCAGGACTATAACATGGAGTCGCCAAAGGTTGGTCTTCCTCCAGTGGAGTCGCCAGATAGATGATTATAACCAAAAATGTGCCCAGACCTTGTCTATCATCAAAATCTGGAACTGTGTCGTCTCCCAGGGAAGCTGAGCTTCAATCTCCTCTCCCTGGCAACAACGCCAATTAATGTTATCACCCCAAGAAACTCTCCTAGGTTGTATCTCAAAGATGCTCAGGAACATTACAAACTCAACAAAAATGTTCGAAATGGTTGGATGAATGGAAGGAATGATGCATATTCAAGCCAGATAACCACTTCTACTATGCTTAACTCTAGACATGGGTGAACACCCCCAGACTACAAGCCTTTAGACCACCAATTACTCACAGTTTGAGGATTAAGTGAACATGGAGAATACTGACCACACTAGCAGATGCACAAGACCATGTGATGGCCAAATGCAACCAGTAAAGAGGTCGGCAAATCTATTTCCTAATGCACAGATAGGATGACAACTCTCTGGCACTAAGTAAATAGAAACTTGCATAGCACATTCAATGATACATACTAGATTCTAACACAGAGGTGGGATGATAGCCCCTCTAATGCTAAACATCAAGAGCACATGAAAAATACATAATAGGCACAACCTAGAACAGAGTAGAAATGGAAAGTGAGCAATTACCAGCAAAAGAAGCTTGTATTAGCTAAAAATGAAGACCAGACACTGCAAGTATCATAATAGTTACAGTCTCCAGAAGTTGAACCTTACATCAAAACTACAACCATCAATCCATCCCCATTTGTGTTTTGGATATATATAGAGGTTGATTATAAAACGCTCTGCTATCCCATATGTGGAGGGGTCATAATTGACCACCAACCACATTAACTATCTAAAATGGGCCTCTGCTACGATTTGCTGCTTCAATGAATGAATTTGACATTCTCTGGTACTCTGTTGTACTCCTCGAGCAGGTGGAATGCCGTATGGAAGAAGTTCCATAACTGGTAAATGTGTTTATCTGCTCGAGGCTATCCTTCTCATCATTTGTACATACTTCTCTTGAGTGCAGAGGTTGAGGATTAACTGCGCAGAGTGCCAAATACTGGCCGCCTTCTTCCTTCAGATGCACGGGACAAGCCAAAGACATGAAAACTGCATGGGGAATGAATGGAGAGTAGGGAATAAATGTTAGCCGTTGGATCACATGGATGGATGGTGGAGATCTATCAGTGGGAGACATTGGGAGGAAGCGGGGTGGATGATCACAGGCCATTGGATCTCGGGTGGGAAGATCCAATGGTGATCGAGCGGAGGACGTGCACAAGGGTTAGCGAGCGAGGAGGCCAATTTTGGTAGTGAGCAGTATTCCCCACATTGCTTTAGGAGAATGGCGGTAAAGGTACAATGGTCAGCAATCATAGTTATTGTGCAACACGTGGCAAATGTGACGGGGGGAAAACTGCTTTCCCCGCAGGTTAACGAGTGGTTAGGTTATGGCAGCGGGAGGTGCGAATGCCATTGGATCTTACGACAGATGATAGAATGATGGAGGAAGTAAACGGGGGTTATCGGCCGGGGAAAGCTATGTAATATGAAAAAAAACACTATCGGCAGTGGAAGGTGCACTTGAAAATATATACATCATGCTTCTGAAACCCATCAGGTCCGGGTCTTATCGCATTGCGTAATATATGTGTAAACGTTGTGCCCCTTGGTTTCCCCAATTGTGATATAGAGATGCATTGTGGTCCATCGATCCACATGCATGATCGATGATCCACATTGCATCATTGATCGCAATCGCAATGCTCCTTCTGTCCATGCCGATTACCACTGCCTGCCTGTGCCGATTGCGATCCACCAATTAGATCTAGACCATTGATCAGCCAGATCGAACGACTATCATGCATTGGACTGTTAAGCCTGAGATTTTGGTTTTTTCCTGGTTTTGGAGTGTTTTTGCCTCCCGATAGTGTATTGCTAACCTTCCAAGGGCTTTCCAGCTGCAACTATTTCAGTCAGTGGATGACCCTTTTTCCAAAACTTGGAGATTTCAACAACATGAATGGATCCGTTGGCATGATTTTAAGCAGATTTGCAAACTTTGGGAGTGTTTTGGATCCGTTTTTTATCCTTTTGTGCACCACCAAGTAGACCAAGCTTGTCTCTAACCATAGAGAATCCTCGTTGTATAGCAGAGCTAACAGAATGAATGACTTTCTTGAACATATCGGCAACACGGAGATGGATTGATAGCGTTAACCCCAAAATATGGATGGTGTCGAAGACCAATGGTGAGATGACCAGTGAATGGAATAACCCAACCCAACTCAATAATGGTGATGGAGTGAAAGTGTCATGTTCAAGAGCGACCTGCTACCATAAAATTCTTCAAGTTTTCTTCCCTTTTTCCCCAGTCATTGCTGACCAGTATCTCTTTATTTTTGTCAAGCTTGAGGAGGATAACATATTCTTGTTCTATAATTTTCCCTTCGGGCAAACTTGTCGCTATGTTTTAACGAGTCTAGCGACAGTGAAACTCATTCTTGTCTAGGTGGACAAGTTTGTCACTATTGTTTTAATGAGTTTAACGACAAGGATAACTCGGTCTTTTTCATGTTTAAAGAGTTTGAAAAAAGGATGAAAAGGAAACTCTGTCTCATCTAGGAATGGACGAGTTTGTCGCTATTGTTTTAATGAGTTTAACGACAAGGATAACTCTGTCCTTTTCATGTTTAGAGAGTCTAAAAAGGGACGAAAAGGAAACTCTAGAAGTTCTTTTTCGTAGCATAATCCCTTAGGTCTGAAAAAGATTAAAATAATACAAAAGCGATGAATTTTCCGATCACTTTAACGAGCTGGAAAAAGACAAGCGCTCAAACTTTTTCGTGAGATAATCCCTCAGGTCCAAAAATGATTAAAATATAAAAGAGGTTTGGCACTTCCAATCACTTTAACAAGCTGGAAAGGCCAAATTCTTGACAATCCTTTCATATTTAACGAGTCTGGAAAGGGTTTAAAGGAGACTCAAATTTTGAGGAACAAGTGGTGTCTAGGGTAGCAACTAGTTTTGGGTAAGCTTGGAACATCTCAAAACATGGTGATGTGAAGAGGTTGGCTAATAAGACCACCCGTCGCAGCTGTTCCTCAAAAAAGGGTAAAAGACCAAGTGGAAGTGTATGATCGGCCAAAAGAATGGAGGTGATGAGAGGTACACAACCAAGGCTTAAAAAGCTGATAGCATGGCAATCACAAAGGTTATTTACTGAAGGTGGGTTCATTTTTTAACGAGCTTGAACCGTGGGGGAACTATGCTCGGTTTCAGTTTCATTTTTTTTTACAAGCTTAAAATGGAAAGATATGTTTGAATAAGTGGTCAAAGATGTTCAATTCAATGTTTAGCCCATGAGATTCTTTTGATGGTCGTTTAACCTGCTCAATCACTCCATCAAATTGATTAGAAAAACACATATATGTAGGAAAAATGAACTAAAACTAACATTTTACTTGAAGTACGTGAATAGTGAATAGTGAATACAAAAAGTAGTTTCACCTTTCATTTTCATCATTTCATTTCAAATTTGGGATTTTGGAGCTCTGGAGTGGTTTTCCCCCTCAAATTTCACCAGTTGATTTCGAGAGATCCGGTGGACTATTCTCTGCGTTGTCAGGACCAAGTAGGAGCTAACCCTAAGCTCTTCATTTTCATTCCATCTTTTCTTGATTCTAAGCTAGTTTTTCCACATTTCTGGGCCCCTGGGGTTTGAAGATCTCGTTCCCCAATCATCGCACCTAGCCTGTATCGAAAGGTGCAATTCATACTGAGCTGCCAACAGGCCAGTCAGTATGCATCCCACCTTACTCAAAGGCAGGGTGCGATGGGCGTAGAAAGGAAAATTTACATAGTGATTTTTCATCAAATTTTTTGCCTTTAATGCTCAAATTTGCATCCTAACTCATCTTTTGTCTTCATTTCAGACATTTTTTGGATCAAGATGGTCGTCACATGGCATGAATGAGAACATGAAGATGAGGGCATGATTTCTTTACACGACCAGGGCACAGTTGTTGTATTACGAAACTGTGGCCTGCTGAAGTTCTTCCGCATATCCAACATGAGGCAATAGATCAGTTTGTTGTAGTATTTTCTCGATGCTTGGGATTCGATTGACCAGGTATTCCAGATCAGAGGTAAATATATTCCATTTATAGTTGAGGAAATTTACTTTCTAACGGGTTTGTCGAGGCGTGGTGCCCCACTTTCACTATTAGGATTCACCCGTGGAGGTGAATCCATGAAAGACTATATTCGTCAGTTCTGCAGAGATGGATCTCAGCCCAGCAGAGATGGCAAGATCAATATCTTGGATGTCACTAATCGGCCCTTGAGTATCATTTTATTTACCTTTGCTTGATTGGCTAACAATGTGGCTTTACACTTGGCAAACAGATCTTACATGCAGTATGCCCTGGAATGCCTAGAACTGAAGGTGTTCAATTGGTGTGAGGCGGTACTTCCTGTGATATAAGAGAAACTCTCCAAAGTAAAGTATGGAAGAACCAAGAATTTTGGCTACGATTCCATATTGATTGCTTTGGCTTTGGAGAGGATTCCACTGATGCAGCCTCAGAACATTTCACTGGGATCGCCAGCACCGAGGGAACCACGAACGTAGAGATGGGTTGTTCTTATGGCCAAACATGCCGGTCAATCACAGATTTCCTTCTCTGATGCCTCTTTTGAGTGGTTCGACTACTAGGAGATGGTATTTGTGGAGTATCCATACATCGGGATGGATTTCCAAGGTGACCTAGATTTGGTGTTACTAGCTGGCGAGCAGTGGTGTGCTATAGGTAAAATGATTCGACCACGTCTTTGTTTCCAGTTTTATAATGTTTTTGTGTTTTTTAATGTTACCAAGACTAATCAAACTTATATGTGTGTGCAAATATTCGACCAGTGCAACCAGTGGCACGCCCGCGGGTGGAAGCTGACGCTCCAGTAGGAGAGGCTGTAGGGAGGGTCGTTCTTTGGGATCTGAACATATCGAAGAATTGGAAGTGCTACAGGATCAGATCGAGGGCCTCACTCTCGGTATTCAGGATGTCAGGACCGATGAGTTACCTTTGAGGTTACAGCACCATACTACTGGTGTGCTAAATCGATGGACCAGGCTCTTACGCATGATCGCACAGGTGGTGACATGTTATCACCAGCATCATTAGTCTAGGATGCTTTTCTGCCTTCATTTTGAGTTTCTTGGTCAGATGACTGATTTTGTCTTCGACATAAAACATTTTGTAAAAACTATAAACAGCTATATATTTTTTATTTTTGGAGTTTTATTTTGGTTAAGTTATGCAATCCTAATGCAAATGTTGATGTAAAATTCTTTCTTTACAAATGCTGCAAATGTCTATCTAACACATAGTTTGCTAATGAATTGGTCAATGTGTTTAAGTTTCTAGAAATGTGTTGATATTGAATGGAATCAAAATGTCTTTCCAAAATCCCGACTCTTAGGAACATGCGATAAATAGCTAGGTTCCGAACAGAATAAATGCCAGTAAGTTGTAGAATGACAAGTTGTGAATCTAGCCTGACAACGAGTTGGCATATGCCATGTGAAATGGCATCAGAGACAAGTTCAATCACCATGCTATACTTAGCAATGTTTTTCATCGATCGACTGATACATATCCCCCTGAAACTCACTAACTCGCCGCTTGGAGCAAAAATGGCCCAAGCTATAGAAGATAGGTTCTACATACTACGACTAGCTCTGTTATCGTACCCAACAAATGGTTCCTAAAAGTTTGACATCTGTAGCAAATGCGAAGTGGATTACCTAACCAAAGTGGCAACCCTAACATAAAACACAAAAAATGCAATAAAAGCATATGTACAATGAGTTTACTACACTTAATAAAGCATAGTAATGTTTAAGATACAACTCGTTTCAGGGTTGTGATAGTGGAATCTCTTCATAATCGACCAGCTCATATTTTCCTTTTGTCAATACCCATTTAATAATGTAGGGGCCCATCCATAATGGTTTGAATTTACCCGCTCCTAATTTGTCAGAGTCCTGATCGTAAAGCAAGACCAGGTCACCTTCTGAGAAGATATGAGGCTTGATATTTTTGTCAAATTGCGCCTTGACACATTTCTTATGTGCTTCGTTAGCTAACGTGACATCACGACGGGTTTCTTCCAAGTGGATTAGTTCCAAGAAATGAGCCTCTTATTCAGAAGTTTTGGGAAGCAGATTAATTGCAAGCTTGAGGGACGAGATTTCGCACTGAATTGGTAAGACAGCTTCTAGACCATACACCAACTGAAAAGGCATAAATCTGGTCACATTTCTCATTGAAGTCCTATATGCCCATAGAGCTGAGTATAGGATTAAATGCCAATTCTGTTTGTGGACTCCAATCATTCTCTGCAACATGAGCTTAAGGACTTTGTTGATTGCCTCAACTTGTCTGTTAGCCTGTGGATAATATGGAGTAGAACTATCGTGGGACAGTCCTAATTTGGCAGTCAATTCAATCATCATGTGATTGTGAAAATGTGACCCATGATTTGTGACTATAGCCTATGGAACACCAAATCTAGAAACTACATGATTAAAAAAGAAAAGAGCAGCCATTTCACCGCTATTGTTTAATGTAGGCATCGCCTCAACCCATTTTGTAAAATAGTCAACAACGACTATAATATACCCATGCCCCCCGGTCGAGGTGGGGTTACATGTCATGAAATTAATGCCCCATTTAGGGAATATCCCAATAGCAACTACTGGATGCAGTGGTGCAGGTGGTAATCTGGTTTTGCGATCAAAATTCTGACAAGCATGGCAACTTTTGACTGTAGTTATCAAATATATGAATATGGTGGGCTAGAAGTAACCTTCTCATAAGATATTTTGTGCAGTAGCGTAACCAGATAGATGCTCCCCACAAGCACTTGAATGACAATCATTCAAAACTTTTTCAGCCACGTCATGCGTGAGGCACCTTCGTAGAACTGTATCGACACCATGACGGTAAAGCGTATCGCCAATGATCAGGTAGTCTTTGGCTTAATATCGAGTATGTCAATTTTCAGAGTGAGAGGTGTTAGGCCTAAAAGTTTGGGTTTGGAGATAGACCAATATATCCCCATACCACGGATGGCTTGACGATATCAGAAACAGAGTCCCATCCATGATTGATGCTTTGGATGTTAAATCGTTCGATAAAGAAGGAAGGTCACAAATTAACTTCACAAAGACGAGAGATTTATTTTATTTGGATTTGGTGAATTCCATATCAAACTCCAACAAAATGGTTGTCCATTTGGAATATTTTCTCCCCAACAATTGACGTGACATAATGTAGGTCATAGGGTTGCAAGCTGCCACAATGGTAGTTTTGCGAAAGAGAATGTAGTGTCGAAATCTCTGTACTACTTGAACGGATTCTAAAGCCAATTTTTCAACATAAGAGTACTTGCTTTCTAAATCATTAATATTTTGACTTAAATAATATATAGGATTTTCAATTCCATTATCTTCTTGCACTAAAACCATGGCGATGGTCGTATCTACAGCGGTGAGATACTGGTTAAAGTATTTTTGATAGTCAGGAGCGTACAATAATGATGCTTTTATTAGGGAATCTTTTAAAGCATCAAAGGAAGCTTGTGCAACCTAATCCCAATGGAAGGGTACTCCTTTTTTCAAAAGACGCATATAACCTTTAGCGAGTTTAGCATAATGTGGAATGAACCTCCTCAGAAAGTTAGCTTTGCCTTGGAGTCTCTGAATTTGAAGTAAATTTGAAGGTGGAGGCATGTCAAGGATTGCCTGAACCTTAAATGGGTCGAGTCGAATTTCATCCTTAGAAACTACGAAACCAAGTAGTCGACCAGAACCAACACAAAACACACACTTGTGCGGATTGAGTCATATCTTGTAGTGTCGACAACATAGAAATATGGCTCTCAAATGCTACGGATGATCATTTCGCTTTCGCAAATGAGCTGGTAGATCGCCGAGATACAACTGAACGATGTGTTTAATGTCATGGAAGGCGTAGTTCATTTCCCTCTGAAACGTTTCCCCTGCTTTCTTCAAACCAAAAGGTAATTTACGATACCTGAATGTGCCCCATGAACATATAAATTTAGTCTTCGACTGGTCCTGTGGGCGGATATTGATTTGATTGTATCTGGAAAATCCATCCATGAATGAAAATATTTCGCATCTAGCACATTCATCAATTATCTAGTCGATGAAGGGTGTAGGATAGTTGTATCTTGGACACACTTGATTTACATCCCTATAATTGATGCACACTCTAATTTTTCCTTGTTTTTTCATTACAGGAACAATATTTGATACCCAATCAGTGAGAGGAACAAGGTAAATGAAACCAACATGCAAAAGTTTTTCAACTTCTGCCTTAATGGTAGCGGCTTTCTTCGGATGGACAGGTTGGAGCCGATGTCGTACTGGTTTGACATCTAGATACATCTTGACTTCATGTTCAACAATTCTCAAGTAAATGCCTGGAATTTCTTCATATGACCATGCAAATACATCTCTGAATTCATGAAAGAGAGAGCAATAAATTTCCAGTTCTACTGGAGAAAAAGATTTGCCAACGTAAATATTCTCTACAACATTAGGTTTGGTCGAGATATTAATGGCGATAGTTTCTTCAATACTCGACAGATTTCATTTGGAATCCACTGTATTTACAGTATTTAATAAAAAATCAAAAACTGAAGGATGATTAAGGTCACTTGAATAATCTTCATTGTTATCTTGAAGGTGGGAATGATGGTGGTAATCTTCCCACGGTGTCTCTCCTCTCATCATTGAATGGATGATTCCTTCTTTTGTAGAATGTATACGAGACCAAGGATTGGAAGAGGTGCCATACTCTAAAGACCTATCTATCCAAACACTTGTTGAGTGCTGATTCGAGTTTGCCACCCAGGCCCAGAAAATTGATTGCTACAAAGATTCTATGGGGCTTGGTGGCAACACCTCATGGTGATCAGTACCATCAAAATTGTCAGAGTTCTTCTTAATCTCAGGGGATGTAGAAGATGTCATATGATAGGTTTCCACTGTGACCACTTCCGCAAGTCTACGTGGAGGTGGGGAGGCAAAAGTACCCATTAAGGAAGGGTCTTTTAGGAGACCTACTCTGACATTTTTAAGTGATTGAGAACTTCCATGGATCAATGGAATGCTTCTAGTAGCTTGTGAACTATTAGGAAAAAATGCTAGTTGGTCAATGATTGTTATTGCACCATAGAAGGTAATGCAATATTTCTAAAATATGTAGACACAACAGCTGCATAGCATAAATCAGGGCCTTCCCAATAAGATATTGTAATCAAGGTTTCCATCAATGACCTCGACTTCAATCTCTACTGTCTTGTCCCCCAGTTCAACTTGCAAGTTACTTAAAATCCCATACGGCGTGTACGTTCTTCCATCGAATGATTTTAATGTTGTTGATGATTGCAACAAGGGTGGTGAACCTAAAGTTTTCCAGCAACTCATTGACATAATACAGGTAGATGCCCCCTCATCAATGATTGTTCGATGAACAATTTTATTGAGGGCTTTTACCTGTATAAGGAAAGCAAGTTGGGCCAGTAATTGAGGTGTATATCCTTTATGATTAAAGGCCACAAGATTGGAATCCACTGGATCAATCCCACCTATTGTTGATAACAAAGTCTGCTTTTGGGAGGGGCAATTCTGCAGTATCTCAAGTGTCGACATAATGGATGGTGATTGAGCTAGATCCTCCACTATATTATAATTCTGTGCAGCTCGAGCACAAGGATTAAATGTTGATTTATGTACGAATCCCTTTGGCGGCTTTATAGTTAGTTCTGGAATAATGGGTGGAACAACTTCTGGCGAAGTTGTTGTCGAACTACTAGGTTGATCTGTAGCCTGGTTGTTTGATGACGATGGATTCCCATAGTCTTTATTTCTTGTCGATATCAAAGCATCATTTTTTTTATTTTTAGATGGATAGCATAAGCACTTGAGATGTGGAAGCATTATCGATAGCAACCAGATTAGTTTCTGGGTATGGAAACGGGCCAGTGAACACTGCTGAGGTATTTGAAGTCTTTAAAATTTTCACAACATCTACTTGATGTGGACAATCTTTCGTATAATGGTCCTCATTACATATGTAACATGGAAAATGAGGAGGTTTCTTTTGCCCAGTAGGGTTCTTAGAATATTTTTCAGGAGTTTAATTCTCTTGTTTCTTCTTATTATTTTTCCCTTTCTTCTTGCCCCCTGGTTGCTTTGGATTCTTGCCCTTGTCAGATGACATGGAATTAATCTCTGAGGCAAGAGGTTTGTCATTTTATTTTTGACTAGAAACTGCAAGGGTTTTACCAAATGGAGCATTTGCAGTTTCCATGCTTGAGGCACCGATCACGCCATCACCGGCATGAGAGTCCCTGTTTGATTTAGGAGGGGGTGGAATGGAAAATTCTGGTCTAGGAGCGTCAAGAATTTTTCGTAGAGTGTGCCAAACCGAGTATAGATCAAGTCTACATATTGGACATGAGCAATGACTTGCTCTTCAGTGACAACTCCTCCTTTCGCCACGCCCTCAGTTATAGAAGGCAATAAGGACTTAATAAACCACTCAGCTAAAAGCTAATCAGGAACATACATCTTTACCATTCGATGACGACGTTGCCACTCATGAATATGATCAGATATGTGAGTGGCCGTGGTCTGTTTAAAGTTGGTAAGGAGTTCTGTTCCTGTTTTGTACTCTATGGGTAACTGCAAGTGGGTTAGAAAAGTAGTGGCAAGGGCACTGAAGTTATTGAATGAAGCTCTAGACAATTCAATATACCATTTCACTGCCAGACCAGTGAGCGTTCTCTGAAAAAGGAAAAGCCTAATCGAATCATCATTCAGGGTGTTAGATGAGGACCACAAATGAAAGGTCATTACGTGATTCGATGGATCTTCACCTAGATTTCCATTGAATTTAGGAATATCGGAGGGAAGTTTATGAGGAATCGTTGGCCACCAAGAGGCGTATGCAATTGGATATTTCGTCAGCCTGTTCAAATCCGGTAATTCTAGAGTTGCTACAAAAGGAAACTATTGATTCAGGTTAGGTGAAGCATACCCAGGATAAGATGGAATCGCCTGAGCAGTAGGTCTTTGTATACCAGCGTAATGTATTTGATGTTGGTAATTTTGATAAGTTTTTTAGACATAACCAGTATAGTGTGGTTGTTGATAACCGTTTTGAAAATGTGGCTATCCATTACCTACAAAGCCTTGTTGCTCAAGTCCTCGGTAGGTTTGATATTGACCAAGCCCAAACTATGGTTGGGTTTGCTGGAATTGTGGTTGTTGGTATTGTACCAGCCATGGTTGTTGGACCATTTGTTGTTTCCCAATGCTGGAAGATTGACAAAGATGTGGAGTGATAATACCCATTGAGCCTAAGTCGTTCTAGGTAAGGAAGCACTAACCTGAGGTTGTGATTGAGTTGTAGAGACAAGAGGCTGTTGTATTGTAACCTGAGAGACTTGAGGTTGAGACACAACAGGCAGTGTTTGTACTTGCAACATAGTCACAATAGCAGGTGTAGTGAAAATATTTGACACAGGTTGGATCGGTTGCATTGAATATACAACCCTTGGATGCTCTGGTAGTATTGGTACCCAACCACTAGATGTAATTCTAGTTTGACCTAAATTTTGTTGTAAATTCTCATATGGTTGTTCCACAGGAGGGAACAATGAAGAAGCATACTACCCTCCATATGGTGGTAGTCTAGTGTTCAAAGGATATATCAGTCTTTGAAGACTAGTCTGCCCAAATTGATACTGAAATGTAGGTTCAATTTGCTGAGTTTCAACATAAGAAATACCAGACGAGATTCCAGATGAATAAATAGGAGCAGACCATGTTGCTAAAGCAGCCTCTAAGTGGACTCCTGCTAGTGATTGATAACTACTTGGAACAAATGGTATACCAGCAAACATTGTAGGAATGGCAGTAAGAAGTTCTGTTGTAGTTGTATCAGATGACATAGTCCTAGATGTTGATGGTTGCTCAAACATGTTTAGTCTATCCAGAAGATTTCCTACCGATTCGACAGGAACTTGTGATGAAGGATGATTAAAAGAACCAACTTCAGGAGTAAAAGGATACAGATGAATCCCAGTTCCAAAATTTAATAGGGTACTGGATGGAGGATCCTCTACTATCTCCTCTATATCAATCAGTCGAAGTGGAAGAGGTAGATCATCAGGTCCGTAAAATATTTCTGGGGCCGAAGAAGGTATAGCTTTTGCAATGACAGATAACGAAGGGGTGACACCTTTTGAATTCTAGAACTCAACTTCCAGATGTTCAGGTAAGTGAAATTCAGTCTCTGGATCAACTCTAGATGGAGTTCTTTTAGGTATAGAAGTGTCTACCGTTACACTAGGATTAGTTCTAATGTCCTCTTGTAACTGCGGAACTTCATCTCTAAAGGTAGATGTACCAGAAATGATCGGAGTAATTGTAGTCTCTGACAATGTTGAAACAAAAGTTTCAAATAAACCAAATGAATTGGACTCAGTTAAATGAGACCATTTTTCCTAGAATGGCTTCATTTCTGGAGTCAAAGATGATTGACTCGCTAGTCTCCGCGAACGGCGGGGTTTTGATTAACTTTCTTCCACGATTGTGGATTACTTGATCAACTCAAAATTAAGAGGAAAATAATGTTATTCTAAATTAATAAATTTTAATGACACTTTGACACAACTTTTCTTTTTCAAATTTTAAGAGTCGAGAAAAAGCTAATGATGACTCTAGTCCCCTTTGATTTTGAATGAGCCTGAAGTGACAAGGGCTAAAATGGACCTTTTCTTTTAAAGAGTCGAAAAGGAACGAAAGTGATTACTCTGGAAAATCTAAACAGAGGGATTACCAAACCAATCGCAAAACTACAAAATACACCTTGGTGATAAGTTAAAGAGAAATTACCAAGGACTTATGTGCGGCAGTCAATCTTCCCGAATGCTGTGTTCAGTGCATTCAATCAATAAGGTTGCAGACTCAACTTGCTATGGATAAAGGATATAAGCCTATTGTGGTCTCCCAATATATACACAATAGTACGGGGAGCACAAGTCCATGCTAGCAGTTTTCGTATCAAGGAGGAGGAATCACCCAACCTTCGATGAAAACAATAGTTACTAGTTTTTATGATGCCAGAACATGTCTCTAGCCTGGACCTCTAGATGTGTTGCGTTAAGTTCCAAAGCATTGTTAGATTCATTGAAATTTATTTTAGAGTTGATCTTCTTTAAATTTTTCCTTTCATTGGTTCACCACATCATGTTGATTTTGAAATTCCTAAAATGCAATCTACAATGATAAAAAAATGTTGTTTATTTTGATCAATGAAAATCCTAGCTACTAGGGAAAGAAGATTACAATTCTTTCAAACAAAGAGAAAAGAGCACACACTAGTGAATCTTCCTAAATCATTTTTTGCACACAAAATAAACGCAAATGCAAATGCATGTATTTGTTTTTGTTCCCCTTAATGTGAAGAATGCCGAAAAGGAAAACTAAATGCATCAAAGATCTAAAATATTTCTTTCAAAATGACATTTTCGACAATTTCTTCTTCAAAAGGGAAAGGAAGACTAAACAACACTTTTCAATTTTGAACAAAATTTCTTCCGACACTTCGAATAATCAAACCAAATACATGACAGAAAGTTCAATCGACTATCCGGGGAAGGAATAATCCACGACACTTCTCTTTTTGACACAAAACCATAGTTACGACACTTTTTGTACCAAAAAGACAGATCGATTTAAGAAAATTTTCGACAAAGGATTGTAAATGATGGAAAAATACATAAAAACATTTACTAATCCTAATCAATAGAGGCTGATCTATGTGATGCAAGCGGGCTTTAGTAATGAGGTACTACTCATAAGCAACAAAAAACAATTAAACAGAGCTGAAAACAAGGACAAAACCCCCAAATTTCAAGAATGGAAATAGGTTCAGTCAGTCATCATACCCGGGCTTAACAGAAATTGAGATGCATCGCACTTACTACACTCAGGAGGTGCTATCCATACTGAGTCACAATGGGAGATAGTACGATGGTCCAGGGAGTGCAACTGAAATGGGTTTTGGCTCAAATGTGGAGCTGTTTTAAATGAGTTAAGGTGGGTTTTGATGAACAGTAAAGAGAAAAGTATGAAGGAATGTCTTGAGAGGTTACTGAGCTACCAAAAGGGCATCTAGATGTGCTTGCAAATAAAATGTTTAATTCATAAACTAAACTAGAGATTGACTAAAGCAGCATTCATCAACTATGCAATTGCTGAGCAAGAGCAGTTCGAAGGCTACCTAGTTGACTTCAGGCTCTGTCTATAGTCTATAAAACAAACAATAACGACAAACAAATATCTATTCGATCCCCAGTGGAATCGCCATTTTGTTTCTGGGAAAACTAGTGTCTTTTCGATCAACTAGCCCTCTAGGTTTGGCAGCTACCCTAGAAACAACAGTTTAAAGCAATTCATGATTTCTTCTATGTATAATAAATAAGAGAAAGAAAAAGGAACCAACCTGGATCTTCCGCTTAACTCCTTTCTTGATCTCTCTCCCCCTTGACAAAGCTTGCAACTCCTCTTCATACTTATCCCACTTGGAGAGTACCTGTAGACACACAGTAACAAAGAACCGTCAAAGAATTGATCTATTATATCGTAATCATTATGGAATCAGAAATATAATGAACATACAATGGCATTCACAAATAATAACATTCACAATTGCAAAGTTATATGGAAGAAAACTCAAAGAACTTTATTATATAGAAGGGAGAATTACAACCCAGTTGTCTAATCCAGCATCATCCTCCCAACATGAAGACCTCTTCACCTCATGAAATAGCAAGATCATACCAACAATACAATGCTCTTTCTCAAATACAAGCTATCAAAACTTCCTTGCAATTCACAAAATTCTAGCCCCCGGATCTCTTAGATGGGGGATCCATTTATAGATGTGTGCAAGGGTGTGAGTCATCTCTGGGTTTTGATTAGTGTCATTCCACTTGTTACATTTGGTTCCACAAGAGGAGAGATAACTGAAGTTTAGATCTCTTACTCATACTTGGGTGAATTCAGAGAGGCAAGTGTCATAGGAGAAGTTTCTAGAAGATTCCATGAGCAACCACCTAGCAAACAGTCTAGGACATTTGTCCATCCTCGCCCATCACACCCTATAGAAGGCCCAAAAAGTATGCATCACACCTGAGCAGTGTATCACTCAGTATGCATCGCACTTGGCGAGTGTAGAAGTCAGTATGGTTCAGTTTAGGCCATTTCTGGATGGTTTTTCAGGTGGAGCTTTTTGGGAATGATTTAATCAGATGACCATCTTCTTTTAGGGTATGAAAAAACTCTTTTAGGGGTTGATGAGCCCTGGTTTATTGACATATAAGATTGGGGTTGAAGTGACCAAATATGTCTATAACACCAGGTAAGTGACTAACCCTCTCCTCTATTGCATATGTGTAATTGAAAAATATGCATAAGAGAATGAGATGGTTAGGGTTGAATGCAAAAAGGTGGCTAGTTAACTGGCCACCCTCATCCAATTGACTACACTCATCTGGAGATGCCACCACATGTGTGCCTAGTCAACTCACAAAAAAATCCAAAGGATAGGTAGTGGAGGGTATGAAAACTCCGAATCAATGATGGCAAGTGATTGTAGGGAAGAGGCATGATGCCAAGGAAGTGGGGAGCAATAGTCCAAATATGGCAACGTACATTTTTGCCAACTCACCCCCATCACCAGAAATACCTAAAAGAAGAAGTAAGTATTCCTCCTCGAAACTCCTTCACCACCTTTTATTTCATTTCATCCTCGTCCACTTAGCTGCAGCAAGCTCTTTGTCACCACCATAGCCTCGAAACCATCATTCTCCATTGCTTTCATCCATCCTCCTACTATCGATGTTCTACAAGAGCAGTAGCAGGTTCTACAGGAGCACCTACAACTAGTTCTACAGGAGGGGAAGTAAGCAATTTTTAAGGAGAAAACACGGGGTTTTCGCTCGAATTCTGGCTTAAAGAGGTAGGTTCTATGAATACCCACCTTGATTATAAATATGTGCAAGGAATGATACAATTTTAAGGATGAAATGAGTCTGTAGAGGAATTCCATAAAATCTTTCTGCCTATTTTCTTTAAAAAAAAACACAGTTTTTCTCTGTTTTCTTGTTTCTTCAAAATTCTTGTGTCCATCTCTACCTAGGGTGTTCCAAAGGGGTATAAGCAAATGATACGGGGATTCATGAGGAAGTATCCCACAAATTCAGTCAGGCTCCATGAACATCCCGAGGTAGTAGCCATTTTCACCAGAGCAAATTTGATGCCATTTTTTGAAAAATTCCAAGGGTTTGATGAAGAAGTGGCTCAAGAGTTTTCCCTTTGTTTAGTCCCTCACTCAAGGACCCATGCCATTGTTACTTTTAGAGGTCTCTCCATGGAAATCACCCTAGAATTTATTAGTAGGGTTATCACCCTTCCTCTTGGATTACCTTGGAGAAAATATGAAAAACCAATTGGACAATCTGCCAAGAAAAACTTCTTCCAACCAAATGAACATCCTATAGAAGACAAAAATGGAATTAGAAGAACAAGCATACCTTACCCTTGGGATGAGGTCAGTTAACAAATTATCAAATATATTTCCTGTGAAGGGAGGTATAACATAGTTTATGGCTACCATTTTAGACTTATCCATGAGCTAAGATATGGCATGGACACTCCAACACCCCAGAAACTCAGCATCCCCTATTTTCTCCTGCAGTCCCTCATAGACTCTAGCATTAAATTGAAGGCAGGAGGTCCGAATCAGTTGGCTCACCATGGGTTGATTACACTATTAGTATAAGAATCCCTCCACACCTTCACCATCCCCATAGCATGGGAAATCTTCAGAAACATGACAGAAGAAGATGATATAAATGTCCTCACATATGATCTTAGTCCTTCTGATAGTGAGGAGGAAGAGAAACAAGAAGGAGAGGGGGAGGAAATTGAGGAACAAGAAGGAGAGAAGGAGGAAACAAAAACAGAGGAGGAAGAAACCAAAATAGAACAAAACGAAACAAAACTAGAAGAGATAGATAAAAAGACAAAAGGAGAGGAAAAAGGGGCAAAAAAGACAGAAGTGTCTCCTGAGAACCTAGAAAGAGAGGTAGCAGCTGCTCTCACTACCCTCAACACCCCAATTAAACCAAAACAAAAGAGGAAGAGGCAGACATCAATGTATTTCAGGGTTCAGAAAATCACAGGGATAAAAACAGGGAAACCACATCCA
This sequence comes from Pinus tabuliformis, assembly GCA_031772625.1. Classification (NCBI taxonomy): domain Eukaryota; kingdom Viridiplantae; phylum Streptophyta; class Pinopsida; order Pinales; family Pinaceae; genus Pinus; species Pinus tabuliformis. Next base: position 832,174,223 of record CM062813.1, read on the forward strand.
TCTTCAATAGTGCCTATTATAATTGAAGATTCACCCACTGTAAAAGGTGAAGAATCTCCCTATAAAACCCCCATCACATATGAAAGAGGAAGTTCCAGATCTTCCACCTGGAAGAAAAGAGTGCAACTACAGGACTCAAAAACTGCTCTACAGGAGGCACAGGCTATTCTACAAGAGACCCTGACAAAGCAATAGGAGACCAAAAAACTTGAGAAAAGGGTAGAATAATAGCCAAAGGGGAAGGACGAAACAGCAGAGGCACAAGAACCTGACCCGTAGCCTAGTTTAGGCTCTTAGTACAATCTTCTTGAGGGGGGAAAATCATTGCATAGAAATTTGTAGCCCCACTTTTCTTTGAGTTGGAGAAAGAAAGGATAAGGAGCCATAGATGGATGCAAATCACCAAATCCAAGGTAGTAGAAGATACTGGACACATGGAGAACAAGCTTAGAGAAATGGGCAGGGAGTTCAGTGCTGTAAGACATAGAGAGACAATCACAAGAACTTACATGGAAATAGAAACTGAGTTGCTAAGAAGACAGCTGCAAGAAAAGGATACACAATTGGCATGCATGGCCAGCTGGTCTATGGAGGCACTGTAGCGTATAACACCAGTAAAATCATGTGGATTATACCTCAAAGACCAAAGGCTACAGTTTCAGATCTAGACTTTGGCACAAAGAAGCACAATTCCTTTTTAGGATTACAGACAGTTCATGGACCTATGTGACCAAAGCTCTTCAGAAGACAAGGAAAAAATAGCAAAGTTCTATTTTCATAACATGGACCTCACATACATGAATGTGTGGGACCCCAATGCTAGGCTAGGGGACTTGCAGCTAATGGCCATGGCCTCATGGATGAATCATGAGGAGAAAAGGGCAATAGAAATAAAAAATTTGATGACAAAAGAGAAAAATGAACCCCTAATGATCAGAGCAAGCCATCAGACCCCATGGCTCTCATCAGCACACACCAGCTACTTGCAAATAATCCTCAAATTGCCCCTAAGTATATCAATGATTAGGCTCAGGCCATTGCACATTTTGAGGATATGGAAAGATTACTTGGGAATGACTGCATTCATGCCTGTATGAGGAGGTGGAACACACTACCACGCAGCTTACAGATTAGGGAGCAAACAAGGATGAAAGAAGCATTAAGGAGAGTGCCACTGTACAAGCACTCTATGCAGAGTTTGAGGTCAATTGGATTGGCCTCAAACTAAGTCCCCCATTGCTGCTAGGACTGCTAGAGGGTAGAAAAGAGGAAGAAAAGCAACAATAGTGGGAAGAGGTGGACAGAAAGGTAAGATTTCATGACAAAGAAGAGGACCTCACATCAAAAGCATGGGATGTTATGGAGGCCATCAGGGCCATCAAGGATGAGGAGATGGACTAGTTTCTCAAAGGATGAGCAACACCTTTAGTAGGGGGGTGATGATGAGCCCCAGAAATGGATAATTATATGAGCTCATTTTTCCTCCTAACTTAGTTTAATCCACCATTCTCTTATCTTATTACATGTTTTTTGATTATATTTATGCTTCTAGAGTGAGATGGGTTGGTTATTATGCCATGGAGTCTAATGTGTGTTTAATGCAGACTTTTGTTGAATTTTGGAGAAAAAGTCAAAGATTTAATAGACAATTGGTAGCAAATATTCTAAGAAGACAAGGGAGATGATTTATAGGAGGGTTTCCCCCTCATTTATGACTCCCCACTTCGAATTCTCCTTCAGAAAGCTTGGAGCACAAACAACCAAATCAATGCACTAGGAGGCAGCCGAGCAAGTGGAGGATAACTTCTGTTTATCTCAAGTTTTGGGAGCCAAGCCTCCCTGAGTTTAGGAAGATATTGGAAGCTTCAGTTGTATAAGTAGAGAGGCCTAGGGCCTCATTAGGAAGTTGGTCAAATTTTTGAATTTTTGTTGCAGCTTTTCTCTGCTCAACTTCAAGCTTACTTTTGTTGACAGTTTTATGTAATCATATTATTATTTTGATAATGAAGATGAGATCCTTGTTGAGCTAGCACTGAGTTACCTCACAGGGTTGAAGCTCTTGGGCTAGGGCCCAATTCTAGCAACCAAGCTCCTCTTGTTTTTATTTATATGCTTTGTTTCAGTTTATGAATTAGTTGCAGTTAGATAAATTTCTTTCTTGGTTAAGAATAGGTTTCTTTTGGTGATTTAGAAGGTTGTTTCCATTTCAGTTTTCTATAGCAGGTTGAACAGTCATAGAAAGGAGATACAAAAAGGCCATCAAAAGATCCTTGACTTCCTTTCATCCCCTTGGGTCCATGAACTGAGGCCAAGACCCTCTTGTTGCCACAAAAACACAAAGTTCCCTTCTCCATAAGATTTCTAGTGTTGTAGTTTGTCAGAAGGTTAATGTTCTGATTTAAGATCTATTCCACCATGCTCATTTCTATCTTTGCAATAAATTTCCTTCCATGCTTTCTTTCCATGTAGCATTTTTCAGCATTTTTCCTAGATCAAATTTTAGATTAGCTTGATGAAAATTCTATTTTTTTTTATGTATCTAGTTTCTTTGCTTGCTTAATTTCATTGTTTAATTTTCAGTTCTCTTGCAGAAAATCTCTTCTCACAATAATTCAGCCAATCAACCATCACCATATCTCTTTGATCTATGTCTCACAGGTCACCCAAAGTCCCTCACAAATCTGCCTTAGTTTTCTACACTTTTCTCATAAAATTTTCTCTCTCTTCTTGAACAAATCTGACCATATTTCTCTCTCCTAATCATTCTTAATGAACCCTGGACACCTTAATACATCATCCTAGCATTCATCTACCCTTTCCACCCACTTTCCCACCTTCAAAACCTCCAAAACTGATCTCAGCATCCTCTTGTAGACCTCCTGTAGACCTCCTATAAATCCCCTACAACCTCCTATAGATTTTCCTGTAGGTGTCTTTTTGAAGTCTGATTGTAGGAAAAGCCTCCAGAAGGCCACTTGAGACCTCCTAGTACCCATCCACACCTTCCTACACCTTTGAAAATTCAAATTCATCCTCCATCACCACCTAATCACTGCCACACACACAAACAAATAAATTACATGCAAGACAATTTCACCTAAAAATACATAAAAATCCAAAAAGATGTTTTTTGCTCATTTTCTTCTAGAAATAGCTTGAGTAGATGTTGTTTACTTCCTGAGTAGTAATGACATTCATTTCATATTTTTTCATCTCTCTTTCTGCAAAAGTAGGATTATTTGGTTAAGTAGGGTTTGCGAGGTTTACTTCATATTTCAGTCTTTGTTCTCTTTTTACAAGTACAGTAGCCTCTGTAGAGTAATCTTTCCTTTCTTTCATCACATATAAAGCTTCTTGTGGAATTCATAGAAGTTGGCTTGAGCTCATAGTGATCTTGCACTAGCTGACCAAGTTACAGCCTGCAGTAAGAACTAATACTTGTGCATATAGCACCGTCGCTTCCAAGTTTGTTACGAACTACCGGGTTGATAAAAGTAAAGTAGGAAGCGCAAAAGTTGCAGCATTATTACTGCAATACTAGAGCTCACCAGTGTAAACCTTGTGGTTTTGGAAGGCTAGGAGAAAAAACACTTCCATAATTATAGTCATGAGTGGTGGGATTCCTCGTTTCCATAATTTCATTTTCAATTTTTCTTGCCAACCTCAATGCCTTCTACAATGAATCAGGTTCCCAAAGATGAACCTCATGTTGAATGTTATCCTTTAAAATCCTTATGAAGACATCAATCCTTTACTTCTCAGAAATATCATTTACCCTTATATTCAATTTTTGAAAGTCCTCAATATGCTCTGCCATTGAACCCTTTTGATTGAGATTTATCAATTGGCTAAAGAAGGTGTTTCTCTTTATATCCTCATAATGTGCTATCATTTTCTCTGTGAAAATTGACCACGTGACAAGTGGTTTATGAGAACAAAGCTCTTTATACCATAAAAATTGACTCGGTTCTAAATATGAAGAAGCAATACATACCTTTTGTAACAGTTGCACCTCATCTAGATCAAAATATTTCTCCATTTGTAGTAATCAATTTACCGGATCTTTGCCATCAAACTTCCTCATATTGCTTTTTCTTGATTTTAGGAGCTCAATATTGAAGCTAATATAACTCTGCAATTTTGGATCTTTACATTCCAAAATATCAGCCTGTAATAGCCCTTTAAGTCCTCTTTCTAACCCCGCAAGTCTGATCGCAATTAGATTCCTGAAGAACGAGTTATGACCAATCTCTCGCGATGATCTAATTACAGACTGGTTCAGTAGAGTGAACTTGTACAACGTGCCACATGTCACTGTCTCGACCTTAGTTTCTAAAATTAATACCCAACAAACTATGGTATGTCTTATTTCTGTCACTTTTTACTACATTTAAATCAAATGCTCCAAGAGAGAGCTATGGCAATTTTCCCAAGGTCACTTGTTTGGGATGTAATTTGGGAGCCTACAAAAACCCTAAATGTCTTGGACTGTATCTCCAAAAATATAGCAAAGAAAAATATGAAATTCGGTCCCGAGATTCACCAAGATTTTGGCTCAAATTGGTTTTAATTTCAGAATCCAAAACTTCCACGATGACCTATTTGAGATGGAATTCTGGAGCTTGCAAAAACCCTAACTGCCTCAGATAATATCTCTGAAACTATAGTGCAGAAAGATATGAAACTCAGACCCGAGGTTCAGAACGATTTATTCTCAAATGGGTGTTTTGTTTATCTTCTGAAATGTTGCAGAAAAAAGTTATAGCGAAAATTCCATGAAGACCTGTTTGGCGCATTGAAACCCTAGAATCTACAGCTATGATACCAAATGTTATGAAACCAACTCACAAAAAGATAGAAAAGATAGATCAACGACCTAGAAATAAGCCTCTTCAAGGGGGAACCTCAGTTACATTACACAAATGAACAATTCTTGGATGATACAAATGACAAGACCTCATTTCTATATATAGGATTCTAAGGGGTCATAATATAATCAGAGCCGACATAACAATAATAATGTAAGGGCACAATAATAACAATAGTGGGCTTTTATGGGGCATAATAATAACAATATGGGGACTACATGGGCACAAAAATATAATAATGGGGTTGTACTAATAAAAATAAGGGGTTACGCTAGTAGTATAAGGACCTAAGAATATGGTGACCCCTTAGACTCCTATATATAGAAGGGAGGTTTTTTCATTTGTATCATCCAAGAATTGTTCATTTGTGTAAGGTAAAGGAGGTTGCCTATTTGAAGAGGTTGATTTTGAAGTCATTGATCTATCTTTTCTTCTATTTTGTATCTGGTTACATAACATCTTTGGTTAATATTTCTTGCCAAAATTTTCCAAAAGGTTGTTTTCATGATCTTATTACAGATTGGCTTGAAGAGTCCTATTGATTAAGACACATGTATCACAACATGTTCTTTCACACATTGAATCAAGTCTTATATGGTTGTGAACCTAAGAAATGATGTTGTGAAGTTCTTCGTTTGATAAAGAATTCATGTGTGTCACTCCATTGTGCTTACACTTTCTTATTTTACCTATCAGTGTCGATGTTTTGGTTGTTTATCCTTTTCACTACACTGTATCTCACCTTGATTTTACACACACACATCTATCTACTCAAAATTTGGGAGAAATTTTTGTGGCTACACTGGAAGTTTGATTTCACTTAACTTGACCTTGTAATTATTATTTTAGGTTAGGATAGGTTGAATCTAGTTATATGCACTACATTTTGTTTCCTTTGCATTTTCAATTTTCACGCTTTGTCTTTTTCATTTCTAATACTTCTTGCATAAAAGTTGGTTTTGAGCTTCAAGATGATGTGGCTAATATTTTGTGAGAGGTAAGTTGTGCTAACATGAAACCCTTAGCTAATATGCTACCCTCTTCTTTGATTTGGTTTAAATATTTAAATTCAAGATTTTTTGGATGGAAAATACGACCCTTAGTATTCTTGTTCCTTTACTCAGTTATGTTTGTTAATAGTGTTTTCTTGCCTACCTATTTGAATAGAGAAATATAAGGTGAAAATGTTTAGCGAGAAAAATGTCAGAGGTTTATAAACCTGTCTCTCGAAACCTCTCCTGCTCTCAATATGTCAGGATCCCTGTTCTACCCTAGTAATACAAAAGATGCTTAAAACATACATGTTTATACATGAAATGAAAGGAAATGCTTCCTGTGCAGAGTGGTGAAGAAAGCAACTTTGCTGGGGTATGTTTCAGGCTTGCTAGTAGTGAAATAATGCTTGTGTTCTTGAAGTGACTCCACTGGGGTACTGTCCAGGACTAATGACAGTGGAGCAATACCAAAGATGAAAAAATCATACTCTGATTGTCCTAAACCGACCATTTTATATTATCCTTATTCTCGTCAAAAGAATTATGATATGGCTAGCTTTATGATGTGTTATGTCGAGTAATGAAATGAAAGAGACAATATATTTAATTGGGTAGAATGGGGAGCTGAGGTGACTCACTTTTTGAATCAATACTTCCTAGAAAATTGAGACTTCATGCATAAAGTGAAACCAAAATAGAGAAGATGTGGTTCTCCCAGTGTGTCCCCAATTGTTTTTGTTGCAAAAAATACCCTCCAATTTTTTCCTAACTCATTTTGGAGCCTACATGAATAGTCCTTCGAAGCTACCTAGTTTTATCACATTGTTTTCTTAACTATCCCAATGTTTTCCCCAAGTGTCTTTTCCTCCTAATTCAATTCTTTCTAAGTGTAATTACTTTATCTTTAGGAGCATTGGTGTTATCTTATCCAAGGAGAGGGTAAGGCATAACTTTTCTTCACCTAGTAACTAGCTTTGTTCAACATGCATCACATAGAAAAGAGGGAAAAGAAACGTCTTTTCACACAGTAGTTGAAAGAGGAACTGTAGATAAAAACTGCGCCATCCTTGGGAAAAAGTGCACTCCAAGATGATGAAGAATTGTTCCCTTATTGAGCACACTCCTTCGGGATGAGAAATCATGTGATAGTGGAGTGCACTCCATCGGGCTCAGAGAGTGAACCCTCCAGTTGAGCACACTTCTTTATCACGAAGAACCGTGCCCTCTTCAATTTCATGCATGCAATTTTCTTGTTGCATGTGAGTGCACTCCTAAAAAATAGGAGCCCACTTCACTTCACTTAACTAACTCATTCATTCATCAAAAAGTGGCAAGCATGCATGTAATGGATTTGCATGTAATCTCTTTATAATAAACCTAGTTAATCATTCTTTCACATAATCATTCTCATCTGGGTTGAGCACACTTCTTTTGCATGTCAATTCTATTTCTTGACTTTGATGTTTTTTTGTCGATCTTGCTTTCTTTAGTAGGATTTCACTTGTTTTTAGTTTATTTGCTAGTGTTTTAGTTCATTCCTTCTAGTACAAGTTTCAATATGCTATCACAATTTGTGACTCTTCACATTCTGTAACTCTTCACATTCTTGTCATGATTATGACCAAATCTATAAGAATTTGTAAATCCTTCCTCTCAAGATTTCAATAATTTTATCTTGTTGCTGACATTTTTCTTGAGCCACTTCAAGAAATAGCACACTTTTGGAAATGAAGGCCTCTCTCTCTTAGAAAAATGTGCCCATAAAATCAAGGTTTTCTATTAAGCACACTCCAACTTGAAGAACAATGCCACTGTTGAGTGCATGAGCGCACCCTGAACCAATGAATGATTTCCCCTTCATTCTTTTACTATGCACCTTGCGCCCTCCTAGTTCCTCTTGACCACACAAATGCACCAGGAAGGCTCAAAGCTTGATTCGTTTCCCCTTTAGTGTGCACCCTTGCACCCTCCTTAGTTCCTTTGAGTGCATGAGTGTACTCCGAACCCAGGAATGAATTCCCTTCATGATTTGACAATGTGTCTTGTGCCCTTGATCTCTCTTCTCTCTCTTTCTTGAGCACACGAGTGCACCTTGAAGGCCTCTTGTGAGCCTTGAACTTCCATTGTTGCTCTAACATGCACCCTCATTTGTTTTGATGTAGTTTTATTCCCTAAATAGTGACCATGTTCTATATTTGATAGGCTTACATTCTTAGCTACATTTGGTTTCCTTTTGCACATGATATATTGAGTTATTATTTGTAATAATTAGAGGATTTATTGAATATAACATTTGTTTCCGTGAGCATGCTTCCACATGTAGGTGTTCCACCTACTAGTCTCATCACTCTTTCATCATCTGTTGGAACAATTGGTAGAGATCCATTTGCGCACATCAAATCCCAACATCGGGATCAGTGTTTTTAGGGCTCATCAAACCCTAATTTTAGTTGCTTCATGCCCTAGAAAAGTCACCCCTTTGAACGCCTCCTTTCCAAATAGTTTCACGACTTGAATACATCTAGAAATAGCCTCTAGAGGGACCAATGTAGGTAAGCCCTTGTAAAGGTGCATTACAGAGCAGTTCAGTCCACTGCCAGGGTGCTTTGGAGAACACTTAGGCTTCCTTTCACCTATGCTAGGTGAGAATGAGCAAAATTCACATAGGGTTTGGGGAATATTCTTATCTTTTGGATTCAGTTTCCCTCACTTATCAACTCGTATGAGCTCGAAAATGGATGAGGAATGAGTTAAGGTGCATCCTATCCTGTCATCCCTTCCTCCATGGAACTAATTCTAAGTATGGAAGGCCATTCAATGCTACCATTTATGACAAAACCTCCTTCATCTTCCTATAAATTGACCACTCATCTAAGTGATCAGGGGATGCATTATATTGAATCGTAAGGAGATAATTCTACTATGAGATTTGGCTTTGAAGCAAGTATTGTAATGCTACAAGTTTTTCATGCTTTTGATGTGATGTGGATGGGATCCAAGCTGGAGGAATGGCTTTGAATCAGACACCAATGGCTGTAATTCCTTCTTCTATCTAATAAAGTATTTGAACCTTTTTCCCATATGTTTGTATTGTTTCATAATGCTTATATGTGTGAATTGTATCTGATTCCTTTCACTTATATTCAATAGATCATGTGCTTTGATTGGTTCTTTGTTTTTTGTTGTGTTTACAGGGTACTTCTCAAACATATTAAGTATGGGAAGGATCGACAAGTTTGATACAAGGGAGACGAGAGAAAAGAAGAACTACAAGTAGGTCTTCCTATCTTCTCATCTTATCTATTGCTTATAGGAAAAGTCTAAAACACTTTAAACTATTATTCTAGATACAACTACTTATCTAGGGAATTAGTACTTATCCATAGATACTAAATTCTCCAAAAACAATTAGAAAACACAGTGGGGAAGATCCTCTTTCCTAGTAGCTTATCCACTTCCTAAGACATTCTTGTAGACCTTATTTGAGTTCATTGTAATTCAGTTATTTACATTGAAAAATTGGTAAAAACTGTGTCAAATTGCCTCTTGAAATGGCTTACTATCACCAGCACACGCCTGTGAGGGACACAGTGTGCTACAAAGCACCCCTAGATTAGGGACAGTGCTCTGAAGCACACTATCTCCCACTTTGGGCTGTGTTGATCCTCCTAGGATCAATTTTCCACCTTTGGAAAGAGTTTTTGCCAACTTTTCTCTATTTGTTTTTTTGTTGATTGATCAATGAATGTTATGTCTCAGAAAATAAGTTTCTATCTCCTAGTCTAGCCCAACTTTGATTTGATTTATTAATGTTTCTTAATGTTTTAGTTTTCATTATTGATCAATAGTCAGAGTTAGAATATAGTTGATTAAACTTCATTTGAAAGAAAGTGTCGTAAAGTCTTCTCTTCCTTTGAATTATAATTGTCGTAAAAGTCTTCGTTCTTATGAAACATTGATTGATTGTATGTGCATATTTCCTTTGTTCATATTCACATTAAGGAAATCGAAAAGAAATACATGCATGTTGCATTGAAAAATTTTGTGTGTGTTCATAGGAATAGTGTAGGGAAATTGCATTATATTGTGCTCTTTGCTCTTTGATCGAAATAAATTTGATTTCTCTATCCCTAAATAGCTAGGATTTTCATCATTAAATTGAATGGAAAGAATGCTAATCATGATAGTTGCATTCTAGGAATTTCAAAATACATCACGTGGTGAACTTGAAAGGCAAATTCCTAAGCAAGATCAACTTAAAATTAACATCAATTTACCTAATGGAGCATTGTCATTAACGAGAACATTTAGTGGTTCTAGGCTAGAGACATGTTCCGACATCGTAAAACAAAGCAGCCGTCACTAACTTGTATGCAATACATCCCAAGTGTGATACCTCATTCCACGTACGTGAGTATATCATAGCTCATCCATGTACCTTCGGGTATATAGGGCAGTGTTACAGTACATAAAGTATATGGGAATGCTCTCATTGTGCGTTTTGCATTAGACGCACTTATATAAACTCGGCCTCCATGTACCTTTGGGTATATATGGGAGGAAAACACTAGATTTATATCCATCCTTAGGTAATCGAGTCATCTGCCTTGTATACTGTGATACACCGAACACAACATTCGAGGAGATTGCCTGCCCATTCTTCTTGGTTCGCTGAGAGGTATTTTGCAGTTCACAGTTGCTTGGTAAACCTTTTGTGAGATTATCCCTTTTTGTTTCGTTATGGTACTTTGATTAAAATAAAATTAATTGATCGTGGATAAGATCCTCCATGCTCACCCCTTAGTTGATCTTAGGTTGAAACATATGGCAGCAAATCCGAAGTCCACCGATCAAGGAATTCCTTTTGATGGGAATCCTAGTCCTTTTCCTCCTTTTGGAAATGTTGGTGCTCCATATATGGCTACATTGTCCCTTGCGGGATTTACCATTGGCTTACCAGTATGGTTGTTTTCAACCTCCTTGGTTCAAAATGTCGTTATTTCTTGGAAATCAAGTACACCTCCAACTGGACAAAATCAACCTCCAGTTGATCCTAAAGTTGACCCTTTTCCTTCTTCCTCGATTGTTTCTTCCTCCCCTTCTTCCTCTTCACCTGGTGAAAGTATAGGTACTAGTAACCAGGTGGCTAAGTAGAAGAAGAAAGGGAAGAATAAGAAGAAGAAGTAAATTCAATAGAGGGGGAACCAAACAACCATTGCTTTGAATGCAACATCTAATAAGAAATTGTTTGTCAAGCCTCACAAAGTTTGATATCCATACAAACTTTGTGTGGGAGACTATCTTCTTTGAAATTATCCTGATATTCCTCAAATCTTAGAAGAATGGTCTTCCCATTCACATCATCTTGTGTCCTTGATTAGATTTTTTTTACTTCCTGAGTAGTAATGACATTCATTTCATATTTTTTCATCTCTCTTTCTGCAAAAGTAGGATTATTTGGTTAAGTAGGGTTTGCTAGGTTTACTTCACATTTCAGTCTTCGTTCTCTTTTTACAAGTAGAGTAGCCTTTGTAGAGTAATCTTTCCTTTCTTTCATCACATATAAAGCTTCTTATGGAATTTTTTATCACTCAGGTTGTCCCTTAGCTCCTTGAGGGATACGGCCGAGGTAACCGCAAACCAATCTTTGGACTGCAGGTGCTAGCCCACTAGCAGTCAGAGAGGGCTCTCTCTTTAGGATTTAGCTTTGTTGATGATAATTTTAGGCTAGTTATTGGGTACAAGGGGTTTTGTTTTAGTTTTGGTGGGATGGATGATGCTTTCAAGTAAAGAGGCAGGGATAGCATGAAAGTTTCAGAACCATTGGGCGTGGAGTCAAGGAGTAGGACTGCTGGTGCGTTTTCTTGGTCACAAGAGGGAATGTGGAGCAAGCTAGCTGCACATGAAACAATCATTCAAGCTAAAGGGTGGAGTGAAGGCTAGGAATGAGAGGCAGTTAAGAATCTCTCATTCAACTTAGCAGAGGGAAGGTGAATGAGCTCTATCTAGGAGCAATAAAGAATCCCTAGATAACTGTCAAACATGAGTGAATTAAGGGAAATATGAGCCACAGGGAATTCATATTCATTTCTAATTCAGATGAAAACATATAGAAACAACAGAAATTGAGCATAGAGGGCAATTAAACCAATTCTAAACTATTCATTCTTTCTGCTATTTTGGATGGTATATCAATGGAAAACAAAGGTAAGAAACACTTATTGAGTCATGTTGCAGCACAAGAATTCCACGTTCAATTCTTCAAAACATTATACACAGCACACAGTCATTCCTCCAAGCTTTTCAGCAGTCTTTGATTAAGTAAAACCTCAGGTATAGAGAGCGAGTCTCTCTTGGAGCTATACAACCAACCAACCCTTTTGACAGTGAATTAGGGTGGTTTTTATAAGTAAAATATCTATAAAGATAAGATCTCAGACAGATCTGCTATAATAAGTGTCTTTAACCTAATACATGTCTGAAATAAATGCGGGAAAATATCCTCGAGTTGCGCTAGGGCAGCTGTACCAAAAGGAGTTTAATGTGTTGCCTTTATGGCTCTATGTTGATCACTTAGCAATAACTGTGCTTTGGGTTTTGATCCATGCTCTTGAGTGGTTCTAAGGAGCATTAACTGTGATGGGAGAGCCTTGATTGGCCTTTACTGCTTTCTTTGACTTTGTTGGAGGTCATTCAATGTCCACCTGCATTGGGAATAAAGGTTTTTATTTAAAAACATTCGACTGATACTCTTTGCCGCTTCCTTGATAGGTTTTGGTACTAAATGTGCACCTTTCTCACTTCTGATGCTCTTTGAACCGTTGCATCGACCTTTCATGGCTATTGTTCCGCCCTCTGTTTGTTTTTAAAACTGTGTTTGCCCCTTTCTGAATGCTGCGCAAAGAAATTCATGTCATTCTGCGCCTTTCGGGCCTGCTGAAGCCGAGCTACGAAAGGGATTTCCATTTTGGCCTATTTCCCGTAGCCATGCACGATTAGCGCTAAGCGCTAATCGCGCATGAAAAACTGCCTCAGATTTTGATTCCGAGCTTCCTAGGCTGCGATTTGCGCCTTTCGTGCTTTTTGATGGTGATGTCAGTAGTGGGTCCCAGTACGACGGTGACGTGGAAGGGTGACTTCAGCAGTACGGCGGGGACATGGCAGTGATATGGCAAGGACACGGCGGCAGGAGGCCGACGCGGCATGGTGACGTCAGCATGACGTGGCGCTGACGCAGGAGGGGGGAAGGCGGTATCTGGTTTCGGGCGCACCGCTTTTGTGCGCAGGTGGTTTTGGAGGAGGGGGCTCTGCCACAGCCAAGAGGGTGACGCGTGGCGGGAGTACGACGGGAAAACCGCCCATCTCCTGGGCATTAACCCTCGGCACATCGGTGTACAAAAAGGCCCGCCCACCATAGATCTTGGGCGCACCAGATCTGACGGTCGGCGGCACGAGTAAGGCGGTGGACGGTTAGGGACGGGGTCCGCGCATATTTAATTATGTGTTTTTATATGGCGCGGGGGGGTTTTAAACATTAGAAATGTGGGTTTTGGGTTATTTGCAAGCGGGGGAAATATATTTATATGTGTGACCTTAGGATAAGGGCGGGGAATGGGTATTGTAGGGTTGGGACTTAGGGGGAAATGGTTGTTAGGGTGACTAGGTGTCAGACTAACTCCTGGTTAGGACACGGAAGGCTAATGCTAAGCCCCAAATGGACTTAACATTTCCCAAACTGATATAATAGGGCTACAGTGCCTGGGGATGGGAATATGTACATAGGGGAGTTTTTTAACATAGTTTTAGTAGGGGAAGGGGAGATAGATAGGGAGCTACATAGTAAAATTAGTAGTTAATATGACAAGTGATCAGAAAGCGCTAAGTATGTGAATCTTAGGCTAATAGGGGGGAAAATGATTCATAGAGGAAGTATGAACATGCCTTGAGCAAAGTAGATCTTTACCAAGGCAAATGATATGGAAATGATGAAACTAAGGGGCACCAAGCAGATCTTGACCCTTTCAGGGAAATTAGTGAGTGATTTGGGAAATGAGAAGAAGGGGGAGTTAGACATGCCTCACTTGAGCTCCTCCGAATGGAAAACTGCATCATAACTGTAATCTGTGAAGGTATAACACCTAAAAACATGAAATGGATTACAGACCGTGATTCTGCAACCACAAAACTACCTACCCAGCCTACTTATCTAACATTTTTTCTTCTTTTTGCATAGGTGCATTTGGACTTGCAGACCCAGATTATCCTTTTCTCTTTTTGTTGTTCCTCTATCTAAGTCTACACTTATTTCTTCCAAGGGCCCAGATTAAGTAGTTGGGCTCCTTTGTTTCTCTACCTATCTATAAATCTGCCAAGATTGAACTGTTTGGTCAGATAATGACTCTCTATATTCTAAAACAAGAAATTGAAACCTAGGGAAACCAAGATTAGGCTCTTTGGACTCCCCTTAACAGAAACTTCTTCAAAAATGGATAACTCATCAAAATTGGGATACAGTAGTGGCATTTAGACTGGCACACATTCATGCCCTCTTCTTTGGCCTCTTCTTTGGCCTCTTTTAAGGAAATATGGAGCATTGCAGCATGAAAAGTATGACATATTTGGCATGTAAAAATGTCAATCATGAAAGATGAACACCTGTTGCAACAGGAGGCTAACAGAATTCATAGAAGTTGTCTTGAGCTCCTAGTGATCTTACACTAGCTGACCAAGTTATAGCCTACAGTAAGAACTAATACTTGTGCATACAGTACCGTCGCTTCCAAGTTTGTTACGAACTACCGGGCTGATAAAAGTAAAGTAGGAAGCGCAAGAGTTGCAGCATTATTACTGCAATACTGGAGCTCACCAGTGTAAACCTTGTGGTTTTGGAAGGCTAGGAGAAAAAACAATTCCATAATTATAGCCATGAGTGGTGGGATTCCTCGTTTCCATAATTTCGTTTTCAATTTTTCTTGCCAACCTCAATGCCTTCTCCAATGAATCAGGTTCCCAAAGATGAACCTCATGTTGAATGTTATCCTTTAAAATCCTTATGAAGACATCAATTCTTTACTTCTCTGAAATATAATTTACCCTTATATTCAATTTTTGAAAGTCCTCAATATGCTCTGCCATTGAACCCTTTTGTTTGAGATTTATCAATTGGCTAAAGAACGTGTTTCTCTTTATATCCTCACAATGTGCTATCATTTTCTCTGTGAAAATTGACCACGTGACAAGTGGTTTATGAGAACAAAGCTCTTTATACCATAAAAATTGACTTGGTTCTAAATATGAAGAAGCAATATATACCTTTTGTAACAGTTGCACCTCATGTAGATCAAAATATTTCTCCATTTGTAGTAATCAATTTACCGGATCTTTGCCATCAAACTTCCTCATATTGCTTTTTCTTGATTTTAGGAGCTCAATATTGAAGCGAATGTAACTCTACAATTTTGGATCTTTACATTCCAAAATATCGGCCTGTAATAGCCCTTTAAGTCCTCTTTCTAACCCCGCAAGTATGATCACAATTAGATTCCCGAAGAACAAGTTATGACCAATCTCCTGCGATGACCTAATTATAGACTGGTTCAGTAGAGTGAACTTGTACGATGTGCCAAGTGTCATTGTTTAGACCTTAGTTTTTGAAATTAATACCCAACAAACTATAGTATGTCTTATTTCTGTCACTTTTTACTACATTTAAATCAAATGCTCCAAGAGAGTGCTATGACAATTTTCCCAAGGTCACTTGTTTGGGATGTAATTTGGGAGCCTAAAGAAACCCTAAATGTCTTGGACTGTATCTCCAAAAATATAGCAAAGAAAAATATGAAATTCGGTCCCGAGATTCACCAAGATTTTGGCTCAAATTGGTTTTAATTTCAGAATCCAAAACTTCGTAGAATGAAAATTATAGTGAAAATTCCACGATGACCTGTTTGAGATGGAATTTTGGAGCTTGCAAAAACCCTAACTGCCTCAGATAATATCTCTGAAACGATAGTGCAGCAAGATATGAAATTCAGACCCGAGGTTCAGAACGATTTATTCTCAAATGGGTGTTTTGTTTATCTTCTGAAATGTTGCAGAAAAAAGTTGTAGCGAAAATTCCATGAAGACCTGTTTGGTGCATCGAAACCCTAGAATCTAAAGCTATGATACCAAATGTTATGAAACCAACTCACAAAAAGATAGAAAAGATAGATCAACGACCTAGAAATAAGCCTCTTCAAGGGGGAACCTCATTTACATTACACAAATGAACAATTCTTGGATGATACAAATAACAAGACCTCATTTCTATATATAGGATTCTAAGGGGTCATAATATAATCATAGCCGACATAACAATAATAATGTAAGGGCACAATAATAACAATAGTGGACTTTTATGGGGCACAATAATAACAATATGGGGACTACATGGGCACAACAATATAATAATGGGGTTGTACTAATAAAAATAAGGGGTTACGCTAGTAGTATAAGGACCTAACAATATGGTGACCCCTTAGACTCCTATATATAGAAGGGAGGTTTTTTCATTTGTATCATCCAATAATTGTTCATTTGTGTAAGGTAAAGGAGGTTGCCTCTTTGAAGAGGTTTATTTTGAAGTCATTGATCTATCTTTTCTTCTATTTTGTATATGGTTACATAACATCTTTGGTTAATATTTCTTGCCAAAATTTTCCAAAAGGTTGTTTTCATGATCTTATTACAGATTGGCTTGAAGAGTCCTATTGATTAAGACGCATGTATCACAACCTGTTCTTTCACACATTGAATCAAGTCTTATATGGTTGTGAACCTGAGAAATGATGTTGTGAAGTTCTTCGTTTGATAAAGAATTCACGTGTGTCACTCCATTGTGCTTACACTTTCTTATTTTACCTATCAGTGTCGATGTTTTGGTTGTTTATCTTTTTCACTACACTGTATCTCACCTTGATTTTACACACACACATCTATCTACTCAAAATTTGGGAGAAATTTTTGTGGCTACACTGGAAGTTTGATTTCACTTAACTTGACTCTGTAATTGTTATTTTAGGTTAGGATAGGTTGCATCTAGTTATATGCACTACATTTTGTTTCCTTTGCATTTTCAATTTTCACGCTTTGTCTTTTTCATTTCTAATACTTCTTGCATAAAAGTTGGTTTTGAGCTTCAAGATGATGTGGCTAATATTTTGTGAAAGGTAAGTTGTGCTAACATGCAACCCTTAGCTAATATGCTACCCTCTTCTTCGATTTCGTTTAAATATTTAAATTCAAGATTTTTTGGATGGAAAATACGACCCTTAGGATTCTTGTTCCTTTACTCAATTTTGTTTGTTAATAGTGTTTTCTTGCCTACCTATTTGAATAGAGAAAGATAAGGTGAAAATTTTTAGTGAGAAAAATGTCAGAGGTTTATAAACCTGTCTCTCGAAACCTCTCCTACTCTCAATATGTCAGGATCCCTGTTCTACCCTAGTAATACAAAAGATGCTTAACACATACATGTTTATACATGAAATGAAAGGAAATGCTTCCTGTGCAGAGCGGTGAAGAAAGCAACTTTGCTGGGGTATGTTTCAGGCTCGCTAGTAGTGAAATAATGCTTGTGTTCTTGAAGCGACTCCACTGGGGTACTGTCCAGGACTAATGACAGTGGAGCAATACCAAAGATGAAAAAATCATACTCTGATTGTCCTAAACCGGCCATTTTATATTACCCTTATTCTTGTCAAAAGGATTATGATATGGCTAGCTTTATGATGTGTTATGTCGAGTAATGGAATGAAAGAGACAATATATTTAATTGGGTAGAATGGGAGCTGAGATGACTCACTTTTTGAATCAATACTTCCTAGAAAACTGAGACTTCATGCATAAAGTGAAACCAAAATAGAGAAGATGGGGTTCTCCCAGTGTGTCCCCAATTGTTTTTGTTGCAAAAAATACCCTCCAATTTTTTCCTAACTAATTTTGGAGCCTACATGAATAGTCCTTCCAAGCTACCTAGTTTTATCACATTGTTTTCTTAACTATCCCAATGTTTTCCCCAAGTGTCTTTTCCTCCTAATTCAATTCTTTCTAAGTGTCATTACTTTATCTTTAGGAGCACTGGTGTTATCTTATCCAAGGAGAGGGTAAGGCATAACTTTTCTTCACCTAGTAACTAGCTTTGTTCAACATGCATCACATAGAAAAGAGGGAAAAGGAACGTATTTTCACACAGTAGTTGAAAGAGGAACTGTCGATAAAAACTGCGCCATCCTTGGGAAAAAGTGCACTCCAAGATGATGAAGAATTGTTCCCTTATTGAGCACACTCCTTCGGGATGAGAAATCATGTGATAGTGGAGTGCACTCCATCGGGCTCAGAGAGTGAACCCTCCAGTTGAGCACACTTCTTTATCACGAAGAACCGTGCCCTCTTCAATTTCATGCATGCAATTTTCTTGTTGCATGTGAGTGCACTCCTAAAAAATAGGAACCCACTTCACTTCACTTAACTAACTCATTCATTCGTCAAAAAGTGGCAAACATGCATGTAATGGATTTGCATGTAATCTCTTTATAATAAACCTAGTTAATCATTCTTTCACATAATCATTCTCATCTGGGTTGAGCACACTTCTTTTGCATGTCAATTCTATTTCTTGACTTTGATGTTTTTGTTGTCAATCTTGATTTCTTTGGTAGGATTTCACTTGTTTTTAGTTTATTTGCTAGTGTTTTAGTTCATTCCTTCTAGTACAAGTTTCAATATGCTATCACAAGTTATGACTCTTCACATTGTTGTGATGATTACGACCAAATCTATAAGAATTTGTAAATCCTTCCTCTCAAGATTTCAATAATTTTATCTTGTTGCTGACTTTTTTCTTGAGCCACTTCAAGAAAAAGCACACTTTTGGAAATGAAGGCCTCTCTCTCTTAGAAAAATGTGCCCACAAAATCAAGGTTTTCTATTAAGCACACTCCAACTTGAAGAACAATGCCACTGTTGAGTGCATGAGCGCACCCTGAACCAACGAATGATTTCCCCTTCATGCTTTTACTATGCACCCTGCGCCCTCCTAGTTCCTCTTGACCACACAAATGCACCAGGAAGGCTCAAAGATTGATTTGTTGCCCCTTTAGTGTGCACCCTTGTGCCCTCCTTAGTTCCTTTGAGTGCATGAGTGTACTCCGAACCCAAGAATGAATTCCCTTCATGGTTTGACAATGTGTCTTGTGCCCTTGATCTCTCTTCTCTCTCTTTCTTGAGCACACGAGTGCACCTTGAAGGCCTCTTGTGAGCCTTGAACTTCCATTGTTGCTCTAACATGCACCCTCCTTTGTTTTGATGTAGTTTTATTCCCTAAATAGTGACCATGTTCTGTATTTGATAGGCTTACATTCTTAGCTACATTTGGTTTCTTTTTGCACATGATCTATTGAGTTATTATTTGTAATAATTAGAGGATTTATTGAATATAACATTTGTTTCCGTGAGCATGCTTCCACATGTAGGTGTTCCACCTACTAGTCTCATCACTCTTTCATCATCTGTTGGAACAATTGTTACAGATACATTTGGGCACATCAAATCCAAACATCCAGATCAGTGTTTTAGGGCTCATCAAACCCTAATTTTAGTTGCTTCATGCCCTAGAAAGGTCACCCCTTTGAATGCCTCCTTCCCAAATAGTTTCACAACTTGAAGACATCCAGAAATAGCCTCTAGAGGGACCAATGTAGGTAAGCCCTTGTAAAGGTGCATTGCAGAGCAGTTCAGTCCACTGCCAAGGTGCTTTGGAGAACACTTAGGCTTCCTTTCACCTATGATAGGTGAGAATGAGCAAAATTCACATATGGTTTGGGGAATATTCTTATCTTTTGGATTCATATAGAAGTTTCCCTCACTTATCAACTCGTATGAGCTCGAAAATGGATGAGGAATGAGTTAAGGTGCATCCTATCCTGTCATCCCTTCCTCCATGGAACTAATTCTAAGTATGGAAGGCCATTCAATGCCACAATTTATGACAAAACGTCCTTCATCTTCCTATAAATTGACCACTCATCTACGTGATCAGGGGATGCATTATGTTGAATCGTAAGGAGATAATTCTACTATGAGATTTGGCTTTGAAGCAAGCACTGTAATGCTACAAGTTTTTCATGCTTTTGATGTGATGTGGATGGGATCCAAGCTGGAGGAATGGCTTTGAATCAAACACCAATGGCTATAATTCCTTTTTCTATCTAATAAAGTATTTGAACCTTTTTCCCATATGTTTTTATTGTTTCATAATGCTTATATGTGTGAATTGTATCTGATTCCTTTCACTTATATTCAATAGATCATGTGCTTTGATTGGTTCTTTGTTTTATGTTGTGTTTACAGGGTACTTCTCAAGCATATTAAGTATGGGAAGGATCGACAGGTTTGATACAAGGAAGATGAGAGGAAAGAAGAACTACAAGTAGGTCTTCTTATCTTATCATCTTATCTATTGCTTATAGGAAAAGTCTAAAACACTTTAAACTATTGTTCTAGATACAACTACTTATAGGAATTAGTACTTATCCATAGATACTAAAGTCTCCAAAAACAATTAGAAAACACACTGGGGAAGATCCTCTTTCCTAGTAGCTTATCCACCTCCTAAGACATTCTTGTAGACCTTGTTTGAGTTCATTGTAATTCGGTTATTTACATTGAAAAATTGGTCAAAACTGTGTCAAATTGCCTCTTGAAATGGCTTACTATCACCAGCACATGCCTGTGAGGGACATAGTGTGCTACAAAGCACCCCTAGATTAGGGGCAGTTCTCTGAAGCACACTATCTCCCACTTTGGTCTGTGTTGATCCTCCTAGGATCAATTTTCCACCTTTGGAAAGAGTTTTTGCCAACTTTCCTCTATTTGTTTTTTTGTTGATTGATCAATGAATGCTATGTCTCAGAAAATAAGTTTCTATCTCCTGGTCTAGCCCAACTTTGATTTGATTTATTAATGCTTCTTAATGTTTTATTTTTCATTATTGATCAATAGTCAAAGTTAGAATATAGTTGATTAAACTTCATTTGAAATAAAGTGTCGTAAAGTCTTCTCTTCCTTTGAATTAGAATTGTCGTAAAAGTCTTTGTTCTTATGAAACATTGATTGATTGTATGTGCATATTTCCTTTGTTCATATTCACATTAAGGAAATCGAAAAGAAATACATGCATGTTGCATTGAAAATTTTGTGTGTGTTCATAGGAATAGTGTAGGGAAATTGCATTATATTGTGCTCTTTGCTCTTTGATCGAAATAAATTTGATTGCTCTATCCCTAAATAGCTAGGATTTTCATCATTAAATTGAATGGAAAGAATGCTAATCATGATAGTTGCATTCCTAGGAATTTCAAAATACATCATGTGGTGAACTTGAAAGGCAAATTCCTAAGCAAGATCAACTTAAAATTAACATCAATTTACCTAATGGAGCATTGTCATTAACGAGAACGTTTAGTGGTTCTAGGCTAGATACATGTTCCGACATCGTAAAACAAATCAGTTGTCACTAACTTATATGCAATACATCCCAAGTGTGATACCTCATTCCACATACGTGAGTATATCATAGCTCGTCCATGTACCTTCGAGTATATAGGGCAGTGTTACAATACGTAAAGTATATGGGAATGCTCTCATTGTGCGTTTTGCATTAGACGCACTTATATGAACTCGGCCTCCATGTACCTTTGGGTATATATGGGAGGAAAACATTAGATTTATATCCATGCTTAGGTAATCGAGTCGGCTGCCTTGTATACTGTGATACACCGAACACAACATTCGAGGAGATTGCCTGCCCATTCTTCTTGGTTCGCTGAGAGGTATTTTGCAGTTCACAGTTGCTTGGTAAACCTTTTGTGAGATTATCCCTTTTTGTTTTGTTATGGTACTTTGATTAAAATAAAATTAATTGATCGTGGATAAGATCCTCCATGCTCACTGCTTAGTTGATCTTAGGTTGAAACATATGGCAGCAAATCCGAAGTCCACCGATCAAGGAATTCCTTTTGATGGGAATCCTAGTCCTTTTCCTTCTTTTGGAAATGTTGGTGCTCCATATATGGCTACATTGTCCCTTGCGGGATTTACCATTGGCTTGCCAGTACGGTTGTTTTCAACCTCCTTGGTTCAAAATGTCATGATTTCTCGGCAATCGAGTACACCTCCAACTGGGCAAAATCAACCTCCAGTTGATCCTAAAGTTGACCCTTTTCCTTCTTCCTTGATTGTTTCTTCCTCCCCTTCTTCCTCTTCACTTGGTGAAAGTATAGGTACTAGTAACCAGGTGGCTAAGAAGAAGAAGAAAGGGAAGAATAATAAGAAGAAGTAAATTCAGTAGAGGGGCAACCAAACAACCATTGCTTTGAATGCAACATCTAATAAGAAACCATCTGTCAAGCCTCACAAAGTTTGATATCCATACAAACTTTGTGCGGGATTCTATCTTCTTTGAAATTATCCTGATATTCCTCAAATCTTAGAAGAATGGTCTTCCCATTCACATCATCCTGTTTCATTGACTTATGGAGATCATGTTGGTGATACACCATCAACTAGTGGTAGTCAAGTTCATGGAAAGGAGGGTAAAGTTAAGTTTCCTTGTAGGTTATGTGAAGGGAATCATCCCATTCACCTTTTTCCCTATCTGGATGAAGCCAAAAAAGTGTTGGATAATTGTCTTGCTTCATCGCAATGACTTCCATCTAGTTACACGAGACTCTCCCTTAATCCTTCACTAGTTGATGAATTGAATGACTCAAATAAATCGTCGGTCAAACCCACTCTCTCTGAAAGTGAATCCTATGAGCCTATACCCGATGAAAATCAACAAGTCGAGGAAATCGTTGACCCAATTGATGATCCTCATAAATGGGTGATTATATGGGCTCATTTCACCTCCTAACCTAGACAAATCAACCATTCTCTTATCTTATTGTATGATTTTCTGATTATATTTATGCTTCTAGAGTGAGTTGAGTTAGTTATGATGCCATGTGGTCTAATATGTGTTTAATGTAGATTATTGATCAATTTTGGAGGTCAAAGTCAAGGATCTAGTGGAAAAATGGTAGAAAAAACTTGAAGTGGACAAAGGAGAGGACTTATAGGAGGGAATGCCCCTCATTTATTACTCGTCACTTTGAATTCCCCTTCATTCAGCTCAGAGTACAAGCTCATTTCTTTATTTACAATAGTATTCTTTCATGATTTCCTTTCTTGCAACATTTCTCAGCATTTCCTTTCATAGATCATAGTTTAGACTAGTTTGATGCGAAACTCTATTTTTCTAGATGCACTTATTTCATTGCTCGCTTAATCTCATTGGTTGACTATCAATTGTTTATGTAGCACATATATTCTAACAGTAGTTCAGCCTATCAACCATCCCATCCTCCATCTGATCCAATCCCTATAGGTCGCCCAAGTCTCCCCTCAATTCTACCTTAGTTTCCTATATTTTCCATAGAATTTCTTCCTCTCCTTGAACAAATCCAATCATCTTTCTCTCTCTTAATGATTCTTGGTAGAACCTAGGTGCCCTAACACTTCATTCCAACCATCATCCACATTTTCCACCCACTCTCACACCCTCAAAACAGCCAAAATTGCTCTCGGCCTCCTCCTGTAGGCCACTTGTAAAACGTTGTTTTTCCTCCTGCAGATTTCCTGTGTCCTCCTGTAGATTTTCTGGTAGGCTTTCTTTTGAAGGCCGAGTGTGGAAAAAGCCTCCAGAAGGCCACCTAAGACCTCCTAGGACCCAAACACACCATCCTACATCCTCTCAAGTCCCAAAACCTCCCTTCAACACCACATATTTGCTGCCACATTCACAAACAATAAATTACATACATGTCAAATTCACATAAAAATACATAAAAATCCAAAAAAATGTTTTCTGCTCATTTACTTCCAGAAATAGCTTAGTTAGATGTTGTTTACTTTTTTTGAATAGATAATGGTATTCTTTTCATGGTTTTCATAGTGCTTTCTACAAAAGTAGTATTAGTTGGTTAATTAGGATTTACTTGGTTTGCTTTACATTTCAGTCTTTCTCCTTTTTGCAGTTAGAGTAGTATTTGTAGAGTAGTCTTTCTCTCCTTTCATCACATATAGAGCTTCTTTTGGAATCCATAGAATTTGGCTTGAGCTCCTAGTGATCTTGCGCCGGTTGACCAAGTGACAACTTGCAGTAAGAACTAGTACTTATGCATACAACACCATCGCTTCCAAGTTTGTTACGAACTACCAGGTTGATAAGAGTAAAGTAGGCAGCTAGGAGTTGCAGCATTATCGCCACAATACTACTGCTCACCACTTTTTGGCACCGTTGCCGGGTAAGTGTCAAAGTATTCTGTGATTGCTTTTTTCTTCTATTTTCTATTGCAACATTTTGCGAATAGTTTATTTCAGCAAAAGTAGACTAGTCCTTTCTTTTCCTTTAGTTCTACATTTCCTTGCTTTCCTTTTCAATTTTGCCAATTTCATTTCAACAAAAGTAGACTAGCCATTTTTTTTTCTTTCAAGTTTTGCATTTCCTTGCTTTCCTCTTTAATTCTGCAAATTTCATTTCAGAAAGTTCATTTCAGTTAGTTGCAATTTGTTTTGATCAATCAATTTCAGTTTTGCAGGTACTATCAGTGTGGGGAAAAAATAAACAAAAACCAACCAAAAAGATTTCCTTTCATGCCTCATAGGAATAGAGATAATTCAGGAAAATTTTTGCCCAACACCCCCACTGCTTCACACAGCCAACCTTCTCTCTTCTTTGGTGGCTGCGATCAAGAAGAACCCTTAGGTGAACAACCAGACATATTTGAAGAACCTATAGGGGAAGAAGAAGAAGAAAACATTCCTTTGGAGCCAATGGCTGAACACAGAAATGCTAGGGGGAATGGAGAGAGAATAGAGGGTACCTTTCCCATTCAGGAGACCAATGGGGACACCAAAATGAAGAATATAAACCCTTTTTCCCTACCTTATTTCCATGGTCTGACTACAGAAGATCCTGACACCTTTTTGTTTGAGTTGGTTGTTATCTGTCGAACCTATGACTATGCAGAAGATGAGAAAAAGTTGAAACTGTTCCCTTCTACTCTCAAGGATGTGGCACTGTGTTGGTTCATGGGATTACCTGGCAACAGCATCACAACTTGGGCTCAGATGCAACAATCCTTTAACAACAAGTATCGATACTATTGTAGGTTAAAAGATACTAAAGAATAAATTTTTTGAATGACTATAGGAAGTGATGAGTCCCTGGAAAACTATGAGGAGAGGTTCCAGCTGAGTTACAAAAGGTCTGGGTGTACACTTGACCCTAAGTCTTTGAAGCTGGTCCTACTCAGGGGAATTCAAGAAGATATTTTAGACACCCTCCATCTATTGGCCGGGGGAGACATCTACCAACTATCCTATGAGGACAGAAAGATTGTTTTTAGAAACCATTCTAGAGAAGCTAGAAAGAAAGGTAGGGGGAGTCAACCCATAGCTAGTACCTCCTCCTCTAACTCATCCATTAAAGGAGAAATTTGAAACATGCTCGAAGACTTCAAGAGTGAGATGCTGCAGACTCTTGCCATGCAAATGGATACCTTACATATCAAAAGGAAACAAGAGGAAGCAGAGAGGGCTTTGTCCATTTTTTCCCTAGATGCACCAGGAGGCATCCTAGGAATGAATGCCCATTGAACTCTATAGAAGTTTTTTTAGTCTGTGAAGAAAATCATTCTACAGACAAGTGCCCTTCCTTACCTGGACTTAAAGTTGTATATTAAGGGGCTAAGGGAGTCACTGAATAGCTCTATTACATAAACCAAAGGAGGCTGAATGGACCTAGACCATATCAGCAGGGGATGCAAGGGACATCTCAGGCATACTGCAACCCCAACCAAGTCACTTCCATACCTTCTTGGGGCATCCCTACTCATCCTTCCTAGTCCACACCTCCTCCTTGGTCCTTCACATCTTCATATCATGCCCAACCAGCCTCCCATTCATTTCAATCCTATGCTTAGCTGCAGCCTCAGTGGAATGCATCTCATCAGGGGTGGAGGCCCCAATACAACTCTCCTCCCACTCTTTTGCCTCCACCACCTACCCAACCACAACCGTTACCTCCTGCTCCACCAAAGCAACCCAAAATGCCTACCCAACCAAATCTGAACCCGAACAATAGACATGCTCAGCAAGTGTATAGTGGGGAACCATCATGCCCGACTTATGTTGTAGAGATTCACGAAATTAACTTGTGATCTAGGAAAGTTCTCCCAGATAGCCAACCTCCACCCAAGGAGGTTGAGGAAGATAAATAGGAAAGTGAACCTAGAGAAAATCCACCCTTTCCTAAGAGATTATCTGCGACAGTCCAGCCCACCCCAGAAGAAACTAAATTCCTGGGAGAATTGAAACATTTATGTGTGAAAATATCACTTCTCCAAGCCATAAAAGATGTGCTTATCTACAATATGTTGGTCAAAGAGAAGTGATTTAGGCATCCAGGAAGATGCAATAGATATGCCCCAACCATCAATCTCATAGGGAAACTATCCAACTTGATGTTGGGGCAGGTAATTTGTCCAAAATATCTGGTCCCTGGAAGCCCAGTAGTTGATATCCACATCAATGGCACCATGATCCCACACACCTTGATTAATTTTGGAGCTTCCATTAATGTGATGAAAAAGGACACAATGCTCAAAGTCAACCTCCAGGGCTCCTTGAGGAAGACCATGACTGTGCTACAATTAGCAGACCGCTCCACCGCGACCCCTGAGGGGATTGTGGAAGATGTGATGGTCTCCATTAATTTTTGGGAGTGCCTTGCTGATTTCTTAGTTCTCTAGTGAAAGTCAAAGCTCACTGGGTATCCTCTCATTCTGGGAAGAACTTGGTTGGCTACTGCTGATGCCTACATCAGCTGTCGAGATGGGAAAAAGAACATAAAGAACGTGCATATGTCCAAGTAGTTAATCCTATATCCTCCTACCCAACCCTTGTTAGAACATGATCTACCTCTCTAGTTGGAGGAGGAAGATGAGGATGAATTCTATTCTACACCGCTTTGTGCATTAGAAATCACCATGGGGGGAAAACCACAAGATGAGGATGATATGATTGAAAATATGATTCAGAATCCACCTCCCAATGTATCACCATTACAGGACATAGTAAGAGAAACCCAAAACAACCCCTCAATTGATCTCTGTTCCATTGACTCCACTCCTCTTCACGTTAAGAATATAGAGTTCGGACTAGAAAGAACCTTGAAAATCAATCCATCCCTATCCACTTCCCTGGAGAAGGAACTGTGTAGCTTGCTGAGAAAACACCTAGATGCCTCCGCCTGGAGTTATAAGGAGATGAAGGGTGTGCACCCTTCAGTATGTACTCATCATATATACATCAAGGAGGATTGCAAGCTAGTCAGACAGCCTCAAAGGAGGATGAAACCAACACTTAAAGATATTGTTAAGGAAGAACTACAAAAATTGCTTGATGCAGGATTCATCTATCCCATCTCTGGCAGTGAATGGGTCTCTCCTTTGGTGCTAGTGTCAAAGAAAAATGGTAAGTGGAGAATCTATGTCAACTATCAAGAATTGAACAAAGCCACTAAAAACGACCACTTTCCTTTACCTTTCATAGATCAAGTGTTAGATGGTCTGGCAGGGAAAAAGATTTTCTCTTTCCTAGATGGGTTTAGTGAGTACAATTAGATTCAAATCAACTTAGAAGACCAAGATAAGACCACGTTTACTTGTCCTTGGGGTACCTTTCTATACTGGGTCCTTCATTTTGGTTTGCGTAATGCTCCTGCCACTTTCCAAAGAGTGGTATTGAGTATATTCTCTAAATTAGTTCATGATGCAGTAGAGATATACATGGAAGACTTTACTCCTTATGGCTCTGACTTTCAGGAAGCCTTATCTAATCTAGGAAAAGTTCTAGAAAAGTGTATTGAGATGAACCTATCCCTTAGTCTGAAAAAATGTGAATTTTTTATGACTGAAGGGACCATGCTATCTCAACAGGGATTGCAGGTGGACCCCAAAAAAATTTCCATCATCCAAAGGGTCCCACCTCCTCAAAAAGTGAGAGATGTCAGAAGTTTCCTAGTCTTAGCTAGGTATTACCAGAGATTCATTAAAGATTTTAGCAAGCTAGCATCTCCTTTATTTGGCCTCTTAGGTGAAGATGTCGAGTTTATATGGTCGAAAAACTGTTAAGAAGCCATAGATACCTTGAAGAGCAAGCTCATGACTGCCCCAATTCTGATAGGCCCAAACTAGGCCCTACCTTTCCACATTCACACAGATGCCTTGAATAAAGCAATAGGAGTAGCCTTGGGACAAATTGATGAGAAATTGCCTTATGCCATATACTTTATAAGCAAAAACTTGTCAGAGGCCGAATTGAACTATACAGTGACCGAGAAGCAACTCCTAGTTGTCATGCATTCCTTAAACAAATTTAGACATTATATCACAGGCTATCAAACATTTGTGCACACTAATCATGCTATAATTAAATATTTAATGAACAAACTAGATTTGAATTCTCGCAATATTAGATGGTTTCTTTTACTGCAATAGTTTGATTTGACCATTATTGATAAGCCTGGTAAAGAAAATGTTGTTGTTGACTTTTTGTCTAGAGTAAATTTTCCTGTAGGTGAAGAAGGAATGGTGGGTGACCAAATGCCAGATGAACATTTGTTTTCTATCTTAGTACCCTCTCCATGGTTTGCTAATATAGCAAACTACTTGGTTTCAACACAGTTCCCACCACAACTGTCCTCAAAAGAAAAGAGCAAGATAGTAAGGAAAAGTTCCCCTTTCGCCTCGATTGGGGGAAATCTCTTCGAACTTGGCCCAAATCAGATCTTAAGAATATGTGTCAGGGAGGAGGAAGTCTTTGAAATCCTCCTGACCTACCATGATAGCCTTATGGAGGTCATTTTGCAACAAAAAGAACTGCCTTCAAGATACTACAGGCAGGATACTACTGGCCCACTCTTCATCAAGAAGTGAGGAGATACACCAGCCAATGTGATCAGTGTCAAAGGATGGGGAAACCTAATCCAAAGGATGATATGCCCATGCAACCTCAGGTGACCTTTGAGCCATTTGAGAAGTGGGGCATGGACTTTGTGGGGCCTATCAACCCTCCTTCAAAGAAGAAACAATACATCATTGTGTGCACTGATTACTTGACAAAGTGGGCAGAGACAAAAGCAATCAAAGCAGTGATAGACGAAAAAGTAGCTGAATTTTTTAGAGAAAACATATTCTACAAGTTTGGGTATCCAAGAGAGTTGGTCACATATCAAGGTAGTCAGTTTACTTCCAATTTGATTGAAGACCTGCTCACACATCATAGAATCAAGCACAAGACTTCCACCCCTTACCATCCACAAGCCAATGGGAAGGTGGATGCCACTAACAGAGCATTGGAAGGGATCCTGACAAAGGTAGGGAGCAGCAACAGAAAATGCTGGGTGGAAAGATTAGTTGAGGCCACTTGGGCCTACAACACAACATGGAAGACCACTATAGGGTTCACACCCTATGAGCTGGTCTATGGGAAGAAGGCTTTACTGTCAATAGAATTTGGATTCAATACTCTGAGGATGGCAGCTCAGCTGGACCTAGACCTCAGCCATGCACAAAAAGAAATATTACCTCAGCTCAATGGATTGGATGAATACAGAATGCAGGCCCTTCTCCATACAGAGGTTTTTCAGCTTCAAAGAAAGATATGTCATGAAAAAAGTATCAAGGAAAAGCAATTCCAAGAGGGAGATTGGGCACTACTCTATGATTCAAGATACAAATATTTCAAGGGAAAGCTAAGGACAAGATGGCTGGGACCCTACACTGTGGAGAAATGCAATGACAATGGTTCATTTCTGATCAGAACCATTGATGATGAAGCCATCCCCATGCTTGTCAATGGACATTGGTTGAAAGTCTACAAGGAACCCCTCTCCAAGCGAGAGTTCATTGAAAATTTGAATAAGACAGTGATGGTAGTGGAGCATGTCTTAGCCTCCATTTCACCCGCTCACTAAAGAAAAGGAAAAAAATAAAAAAATAAGGACTGAAGTGAAAACCTCCATGAGGCGCTTGAGTCCCATCATTGGGTTGAAAACCTCTTCTAAGGCAACCCAGTGATGTCAAAAAAAAGAAGAGAGAAAAATAAGATCCCTGGGTGAAAACCTCCCTTGGAGGCGCCCAGGGCAGGCAATTAGGGTGAAAACCTCCCTGAGGTGCCCTAGTTGTTTTCAAAAAAAAAAGAAGAGAAAAATAAAAATGAATTTTCAGTTGCATTGCAGGTTTGCAGGAGGACTACAGGAAGCAGCAAAACGTGCCAAGGGAGCCCTGAAACCAACACCATCACCTATCCTACCACACCTTTCTCCATCATTCTTGGCATTTTTCTCACCTCACTGTGCTTCTTTTTCAAAAACTTTGTTTTCTACAGGAGGCTCCTGTAGGAATTACAGAGAGCCAGAAATGGATATAAAAAGTAGTTTGAGGGACGGGGAAGCTTCATAAAAGATATATAAATCATCTTGCAGTCTTCAAACCTCCTTGCCATCATTTCCAAGCCTGCATCACATCCCAAGTGTTGAGGTATAAAAGGTGTCTTTTTAACTCCTGTTTATCCTACATTAATTATCAATCCAGGTGCAATTTTCTATTTCAAGAGTGTACTCAGTCTGAGGCGGTCAATTTAATCCAAGAGTAATGTTTTCCAATTTGCAGTAAAGTGCTTCAAATACAAGAGTAAATGAATGCTTGAAATAAAACCTACTTGCAATTTAAAAGAAACTCAATGCTCTGAAACTAAATCATTCACTTAAGAAATTACCAGCAATTATCAATCAAGGATGCAGTAGCAATAACTCTTTCCTTTGTCAACTGATGTAAATGAAATCAAACATAAACAAGATCCTCAATCTGAGAACTCTGATAGTGATAGCCAATGTTATTTACAATTGTTGATCTTACACTCCACACTAAAATGACTAATTGAAAATAACAAGAAATTAAATCAACAATGCTGCTAATAGAAATGGAATAAATACGCTGACTGTAATAACGCTAAAGGGAAAAACCGAATAACTATAGAAAGGAAATGAACAGCAATGCTATTTAGTAGAAATGAATAGCAATCTGTAATGAACAGAAAAGTCAATTTACTGGAGTGAATAGCGAAGCTTTATAATTGAAATGAATAGCATAACAATATAATTTCTCAAGATGATAATCTTGTTATGATGAAAAGGAATGGCAACGCGATTCAGTTACAGTAAAACAATTCATAAACTCTGGAAACAAACAACAGTAAAGTAATGCGATTTAAATGAATGAAAACCAAACCATCACACAACTGCAATTGAAAGTAATGGTACAGATAGCAAGTGGATCCACCAAGGCCGGGCACTTAGCCACTAGTGAAGCACTACTGGACTACTTCACTATAAATGAATGGAACAACAACCAACTTATGTATTAATCATATGAAAATGTTACATGTAATCATACTCTGTTTTAATCAATGAGAGTCAATGATCAGAGAAATACAATAGTGAATTCTGAATAATGATAAGTGATCCCCTAATCTTTACAAGTGTTGTCCCTTTTATACTAGACAGGCAGATAAAACAAGGAATAACAAATAGATTGTAAACAATGATCCCTCAGGATCAAGAGATCTTGGGGGATACACTCCATCCTCTAACTCCAGCTGATCCCTTTGTCTTCTTCCACTGATGCTGCAATTTTCTATCCTTATCCTTAACTGTGCACTCTGATCCTGATTTTCTTGTTTGGATACGGCTTCCTGGTGAAGGAACAATAGTTACTCTGTTTTGTCTTTTCCCTCAAAATGGTAGTTTTCCATTTCTTCTATTTTCTGTATGGAAAAATACAATAATTAACTAATTCGCAATAATCAATAACTCCCTAGTTTTTTCTATAATTCTTTGATATATTATCATCTTAGGAATAAAGGAGTCATGATTAAAGAAAAAGATAAAGAAATAAATGGCAAATTCATACCTTTTCCATAGCTCAACACACCCCCCTGCTTACCTTTTTTCATGGCCTCATGAAAACCATACATTTTTTATGCAAAGCAGTCAAAGAATAGGTTGGAGAGGGATTGTCATGTAGTGGTCTAAAGCCATGATATGTGGCTAAAAATTCAAATATGGGCCCTGTCTGCCCTTCAGGCAACTCATATATGGCTTTGTACCCTTCTGCAGGATACCAGATAATAGGACTTTGAAACCTACAACCAAGCCAATACAGGCTTACCTCAAAATGAGGTTACTATAGGTAACCAGGCGATATGCAGCTAACTTGAAGTTCTTGTAATTGAATTTCTCTCTATCTTGTATATTTTGATTGAAATTCTTCCATCTAAATTTAGCTGCTACCAAGGAATTGTCTTTGATAGAGAGGAAATATTCTACCCCTTCCTGAACAATTTCTTTGTGGATGGGTCCCAGGGTTTGAATCACTCCTTCCTTTTTCATTAGGCTTCTATGTTTAGCCCATAGTTGTAATGGGTCTTTCGATTCACCCCTAACCCAGAGGTCTAATCCATTTTATTGTCTCTGAAAAGTGTTATGGGCCTTGAGCCACTTTAACTGGTTAAAGGAAAATGAAATAAATGCTTGAAACTATATATCACCCACAAAAGGACTGGGATTCTTCTCCGTTTCCCCTTCCAATATAAAATTATGTAAATAAAACTCACAGAGTAATCGTTGAAATTTTACTCCATGGTACTTACAGCAGTTTATAAAGTCATCAATAGTTTTTAGTTCTATAGATTTCCCTGCCTTCACAGCCTTAACTTTTAATTGTAAATATCTTTCTAATAGAAACAAGGCATAGTTTTTGGTAGGTGACCTACATGCTAGAACATCTGTATATAAAGAACAGAGAGTATCCATTTGATTCCTGACTATTTTCAAGCTATTCTTTACCTCTTCAATTTTTTCCTCTGCCCTTCGATATTTATCGAAGGCTTCATTCTTTGATGCATTGATGCTCTTTAATTGTTGTTGCAATTCTTGATATTTCTTCTGAGGGACAGTTTCTTCCTCAAGCTTCTCTATAGTCCGCTGAGCTTTTGCCAGATCCTCTTGGAGTTTTATTATACCAGGGTGGTTGTTTATCAAAACATCTTTGGGTTGAAGATTTATCTGGGTGCTCTTATCACAATTCCGAGTGCCCATAGTCTATGTCTCTTTATCACGGAATGTTTGGGTGGCCATATTGCTGGAGGATAGTACCTCTATTTGAACATATTTATCACAGACATATACATTTTCTGTTTGGGCAACTGCGTCTGTAATAGCTGCATGTTGTTCCTTACCATCCTGAACACGTATGGGCTCAGTTTGAGTCTCTGCAGCCTTTGTATCATGGGGTTCAGTTTGTATGGATGCATCCATTGTTTACGGGGATCTTCTTGCGATTTTCCCCTCTTTCAGTGCCTTTATCTTCCGCCTAAGTTGTTTTACTAAATTTTTCAAGTTTTGTTGTTCCTTTTGCAGCTTCTTAATTTCACTTTTCTTCTTCTTCTCAGGGGGAATAGCTATTTCCCTAACTATCTCTATTCTTTCTGGGCTTGGTTGTTCCATTCGATTTTGCTCTTCAAGGGATGTGCCTTTGCCCTAGTTGGTTTCCATATCCTATGTTTGTAGTGTCTCTTCAGTGTTTACATGCTTCGGACTAGGTTCCTCTAGAAGAATATCCCTAGTTTGTTCTGCCACTTCCTGAGTGGCTTCTGCTCCTACTTCTTGCTCATTATTTATTTCTTTTGATGAATTCTTGGTGTGGGTAGAGTGTTCTTGTGATTGCTCTGCTTCAATATTAAGGTTGAGCAGACTTTGGGGTTGGACATAGTCACTCATATTGGCCAAAATTTGGGCCAATTCATCCTCCTGCAATAGGTTTTGTAGTGGAATTGCACTAGGGTTTAAAGATAATTCAGTCCCTTCCCTCTCTTCTTCACTAGAGTGTTCAGTTTCTTTTTCTAACTCCTGCTCGTGGTTACCTCTCCCTTCGATTTGTGAGGGTTGCTCATTTTCGGAATTGAGTAATTCTAAAGGTTGGCTGCTGCTACCCTAGAGGCTCTCAAACATTCCCTGCGTATTCTTAATCTGGAGGAGTGTTTGCGTTTCGAAGGTCTGCTTGTTGTATTGGTAGTTCTCTTTCATCTTGGGGCTGGTAAGGCTAGTCCCCCATCTATGGAAAACACCAATTCTTCCCAACTGGTCTGTTGTTGAGCAAGGCTGTAACTTACTATTAACCGAATTAAACAATGATGGCTCACTACAGTATCTATATGACGGGATCTCTTTATACTCTTAGCAGCATCATGCAGTAGAAAATTTAAATATGCAAGTAGATTTACAACACATTTCTGTTTTAATACTAATAATAATTTGAGGTGGCATGGTCTTACCACATCCTTTCTCCTATTGCATGTAATGTAGCTCTGCACTATTCTAGCTAGTTCCATCCATGGTTCCTCCAGAGATGAAGGCTGGACTCCTTTTCCTTTAACGATCAAGTTCTGTCCCTCATCCTGAAAGGTGGCCATGGAGTCTTGAAGTCTCAGTTTCTTATGTGTCCATATGGGTCCCACTACTGGTAGTCCAGATACCCCTGCAATCACTATATCTATCACTGTTATTCACCTTCCTCTTACTATGGAATGATCATCCAGCAATTCTACAAAAATTCGATAGCCACGGCTTCATGGGACTGTTGTAGTCGTGTAAAGTAGGCTATCCATCCTGCTGTTACCAAAATTTCTCGTGCAGTTTCAGAAACTGTTAGTACCTGTGACTCGCTGCGTACTGATTGCCCTCCCATTTCATCTAAGTTTTGCACACTGTTAATTTTACACAACAATACACAGAGATAACAATGGAACAACAAACTATTCATATTGGATAATATCCCTTTTTTAACATTAATAATGTTAAAAATTGGCTATTAAGGGATCTGATGCAGTCTAGTACCTCCGAATAGGAAACTGACACGTATGCAGGAGTATTTTGGAAGTCACCCGCACCCCCCTGAATTGTGATAGGTCGTCCTCGACTGGTTAAATGGAGAAGCAGCGTACTAGACGGTAATCATACAGGATAAAAAAAGGAAAGGTGTACATATCCATGACAAAATCACAAAAAGTATCGAGTTGCTGAAATCGAGGCTTATGATGAAAATCGTGAATAGATATGGAGGTGCTATGGAGTGATGTGAAAAAGGGAAAAGGATAGTTGACGTAGGTAAAATGCTTATGCGGTCCTCATCCCACTTAAACCGTTATGATTGATTTTAAATGATATTCATGCATAAAAGGTTCAAAAAGGAATTTGGGAACATAACCTCTTTTGAAATAAATATAAAGAAATAAGAAAAGGGTCTATAATTACTATTGGTGTTGAAAAATATGACTCCAATACCATCAGCAGAGCTCTGTTGCCCACAAGTGTTTATAACCTTGACAAAGTTGCTTTTTCACCCTTGGAACCATAATCCTTTATATATGCCTAGGAAAGTGCTTTTTGATGTCAGAATGGAGGCCATTGTGCTAGCTTGGTAACTATTTGGATCATAATGCCATTCACCAGGAAGAAGTGAAAGGTGGGTAGGCCAACTCGTGATGAGACCTCCTGTTCCAAGGACTTTTATTTTTCTATTGTGCCCATTGGATCATATCCCTGGTATGGTGGCCATAGTGGGAATGCCACTTTACTGCTTTCTTATGATCATGGTAGGCTGCCTCTTGATGAGACCCCCTATCCTCCATTTGACGAATCATAGAATTGTTAGCAATCATATAGACATATACTTTTTCTTATTCTTTTCTTTTATCTAGCACTTCCTATTTATACATAGAGGGTGGCTCAACACTCCTTAAGAGTAGGGATGGTGGAAGAAGTCTCAACATCTCAATAGGGAAAATATGCCCCTATTCTTATTCAATAATAATAATCAAAGAGAATTATGAGAATTACGGAAGAACCAACATGATAAAAAAAATAATCAATCAATTTAAGTATTAGTGAAGATAAAGATAGCAAAGTCATATAGATAGTTGTGTCCTTTCCTTTTTCTTATCAATACAAAGCAATCTCTTGAGAGATGAAAATTTTTCTTTGATTTGTTTATTTCAGTAACTGCTGATTTTTGTGTTCTTGCATGTGTTTGTATCTTTGCCTTGAAAGGATCATGAAGGGTGAAGCAATATTCACAAAAACTCTCAATAAAATTTGTTGTTCTTTAAGAGAAATAATGAAAAATGCACTCAAAAAGTGTTGTTGCTTTGATGGAACAGCTGTTGTTCCCTAAGAGGAACAACAAAAATAACATCTTTACCCAAAACTGTGGTTCCTTTAAGAGGAACAAAAAAAAAAGAAAAAAATCACACGTGAAGTTGTTGTTCCTTAAGAGGAACAATAGTTGTTCCTTAATTGAAACAGAAAGTAAAACAAGCGCAAAATAAAGTGCTGATCCTTCGGCAGAATAGCCAAAAAAACACTCCAAATCGAAACTGTTGTTCCTTAGAAGGAACGACAAAAGGTAAAAAATTGGCGAAATTATTGTTCCTTTTCAAAGGAACGACAGTTGTTCCTTAAATGGAACAGGTAAAAAAATACATGCGGATTGTTGTTCCTTAAGAGGAACAGCAAAAATATGGACACACAGAGTTGTTGTTCCTTAGGAGGGATGGCTGCTATTCCTTAAGAGGAACAAAAAAAATAGAAACATGCGAAAATTCTATTCCTTAAGAGGAATGACTGTTATTCCTTAAGAGGAACAGTAGTGGTTCCTTAAGAGGAATAGTGAAAATACAATCATGCGGAAGTGTTGTTCCTTAAGAGGAATGGTTGTTGTTCCTTAAGAGGAACAACAGCTATTCCTTAAGAGGAACAACAAAAATAAAAACACGCGGAAGTGTTGTTCCTTAAGAGGAACAACATGAAAATTTAAGCACACAAGATTGATGTTCCTTAAGAGGAATGACTACTATTCCTTAAGAGGAACAACACGAAAATATAAGTACACAAAATTGTTGTTCCTTAAGAGGAACGACTGTTGTTCCTTAAGAGGAACAACAGCTGTTCCTTTAGAGGAACAACACAAAAATATAAGTACACAAAATTATTTTTCCTTAAGAGGAATGGTTGTTGTTCCTTAAGAGGAACAACAACTATTCCTTTAGAGGAACAACACGAAAATATAAGTATGCAAAATTGTTGTTCCTTAATAGGAACGGATGTTGTTCCTTAAGAGGAACAACATCTGTTCCTTTAGAGGAACAACACAAAAATGAAATAAATAAATCTTTTGCTACTCCTTAAATGGAATGGTTGTTGTTCCTTAAGAGGAACAATAGTTGTTCCTTAAATGTAACAGTAGTAAAAATTTGTACAAACAAACTAGTTTATACAAGCAAAACTAAAGAGAAAAGTTATGTACAAAATTCAGAAACAAATGAATTGTTCAGTGAATTAATGCTGACGAGGGGTTATCTTCCTTAGCAAGGATCTGCATAGTGGAATTTTCCCGTAATTGTTGGTAAAAGGATTCCCGAGTAAACGGTTTGTGATAAAGTCGCACTCAATGACCGTTTGCTTTGAAAGAATGTCTAGATCCATCAATGGTAGTTAATGTAATGGTGCCATTGTCATGCACTTTCTATATCTCATAAGGTCCAAGCCATCATGTCTGGAGTTTTCTGGGAAAATCCTGAAACCTGGAATCGTATAGGAGTGCTCAATCTCCTTCGTGGAAGATTTTCTTTTTAATAAGGGCGTCATGCCATTTTTCTCTCTGTTGTTGGATTAATGCAGTGTGTTGAAGAGCTGAGAGCCTGATTTCATCTAACTCATTGATTTGCTATAATCTATTAGTCTGGGCCTCATTTAAATTCAAACCCACCTCCTGTGTTGTTCTTAATGTTTGAATTTCGAATTCGATTAGAAAGATGGGTTCTTTCCCAAATACTAATTGATATGGTGAATACCCAGTGGTGTTTCTCCATGTTGTTTGGTATGCCCACAAGGCTTCTGGCAATCTTGAAGCCCAGTCGCGTCTGTGTGATGCAACTGTTTTTGTCAGTATTGCCTCAATTACCTTATTAGTGCTTTCTACTTGGCCATTTGCCTATGGGTGGTATGGGGTTGTAATTTTGTGCCGAATGTGGTAATTTTTTAATGTTGCAGTGATTTTATTACCTACAAATTGTGGTCCCCCATCTGTAATTATCTCCCTCGGGAGGCCATATCGCACAAATAATTGAAAAATAAAATGTATTACAGAATCTTCTGTAGCTCTTTACAGTTCCTCTGCTTCAACCCATTTGGTAACATATTTTGTTGTGACCAGTATGTATGCTTTCTGATTTGATGATGGGTTAATAGGACCAATAAAATCGAGTGCCCATTACTCAAATGGTTCAATTACTAACTGTGGGTTCAGAGGCATTTCATCAGATTGTCTAGGGCATCCTGCCCTCTGGCAACTATCACAGGCTTGAACAAACTTTTTAGCGTCTTTAAAAATAGTGGGCTAGTAATAGCCTGTTTGTAAAACCTTGTGACCAGTCCTATGGTCTGCAAAATGTCTGCCACACGGCCCATCGTGGCATGCTTTCAGAATGTCAAATATTTCATCTTCTCGGACGCATCTTTTGATGTGAATATCTGCCCCTATATGAAATAAGTAGCCCCGAATCCACGAGAATCGGGTACTGCGCTGCACTACCTGTTTTCATTCATTAGGCGCTAGATTCTTAGGTAATTTCGCTACTACTAAGTAATTTGCAATGTTGGCATACCATGGTGTTATGACAATCGCAACAAACAAATGTTCATCTGGAAATTGATCTTCGACTACTGCTGTGTCTGCTGGCTTTGGCATTCGTGAGAGAAAATTAGCTACAGGATTCTCTTTTCCAGGTCGATCCTTAATTGTGATGTCAAATTCCTGCAAGAGAATCAACCATCTTGTTACTCTACCATTTGTAACTGGTTTATTTGCTAAATATTTTATGGCAGAGTGATCTATATATAAAACTATTGGATACCCAGTTATATAATGTCTAAACTTATTTAGAGCATGCATTATAGCTAAAAATTATTTTTCAGTCACAGTATATTTTAACTCATCAGGAGATAGATTTTTGCTAATATAATAAATTGCATATGGCTTTTTATCTTCTTCCTACCCAATAACTACTCCAATTGCTGTGTCTGAAGCATCAGATGAAATTTGGAATGGAAAATCCCAATTTGGGCCCCTAAGCACCAGGGCTGTCAATACGAGCTTTTTCATATCCTCAAAAGCACGGTCACACTTGTCTATCCAAATGAAATCAACATTCCCTGTTAGTGCATATAAAGGTGCAGAAATTTGAGAAAAATTCTCTATAAATATTATATAATAACCAGAAAATCCCAGAAAACTGTGTACCTCTATTTGTGTGGTAGGAGTAAGTATTAACAAAATTATCTGAATTTCAGCTGGATCTACCTGTATTCTAGCTGCTAAGATATAATGACCTAAGATTAATCCTTCGGTCATCATCATATGACACTTTTCATGGCTTAGGCAAAGCCTGGTGGTAATGCATCTTTGCATCATTTTTTCCAGTGTTTGTAATGTTGGCTCAAAATCATCCCCATAAGGTGTGAAATCATCCATATATACTTTGATCCCTTCATTTATTAGATCTGAAAAAAATGCTGAGGATGGCCCTTTGAAATGTGGCAGGAGCATTGCATAACCCAAAGGGTAAGACTCTGTAAGAAAATGTTCCCCAAGGGCAGGTAAAAGTGGTTTTATCCTGATCTTCAGGGGCAATCTGAATCTGATTGTATCCACTGAAGCCATCTAGGAAAGAAAAGAATTTCTTTCCTGCTAATGTGTCTAATACCTGATCAATGAATGGAAGGGGGAAGTGATCTTTCTGGGTTGCTTTGTTCAATTCTCTATAGTCTACACATATGCGCCACTTCCCATTCTTCTTTGGCACCACTACTAGTGGAGAGACCCACTTGCTGTCAGATATTGGGTAAATAAAGTTTACATCCAAAAGTTTTTGTAATTTTGCTTTCACAATATCCTTAAGATGAGGGTTTAATCTCCGTTGGGGTTGGCGAACGGGTCTAGCATCCTTTTCTATATAAATGTGGTGGGTACACCACCGGGGATCAATTTCTTTCATGTCAGGATAATCCCATGCAAAAGCTTCCTTATATTTTCTCAGTAGCTGGACCAACCTTTCTTCTTGTTCAGTAGTTGGATTTTTGTTAATGTTCAAAGTTTTTCCTGGTTCAATTTCTATAGTTTTTCTATTATAAACAGAGGTAGTGGGTATTGATTGATCATGAGTGTCTTTCAGGGTATCTTCTTCTACATCATTATCGAATGCTACCTCAATCATGTGACATTGTAAATGGGATCTGGTTTTTGGTTGGTTAATGAAGTTGTTAATAATGTCATCCTCTGTTTGGTCTTTAAATTCGAGGGCATATTCAATGGTTAATGGTGATCTAATATTTTCTGTCAGGTATGATACAAGTTGTTTCTTTTTTTTAATTATTGTGAGGCTTGGCTGGGCTGGAGGGTATAAGGCTAAATTCTTGACATTACTCCCTCTTGCTATAGTCATGTTGCCTTGTCGACAACCAATGTAAGCGTCAGCAGTTGCCAGCCAGGGTCTACCTAAAATTAAAGGATGTCCATCTAGTTAGTTTTTGGGATTAATAATTAGAAAGTCTATAGGGTATTCCCAGGAATCTACATATACCATTACATCATGTAGTGTACCTTCTGGTCTAACTACCAATTGGTCAGCCAACTCCAATAAGGTTGTAGTTTGGTCAAATGATGTAATGCCAAGCTTTTGACAGGTGGTGGTTGTTAAAATGTTGACTGCAGCTCCTAAATCAACCAAGGTATTTGGGAAGGAGCATCCATTGATTTGCACCGTGACTATAGGATTCCCTGGGTCCTCATATTTTACAGGTGCTTCTCTTCCTGATAGTAAGTCAGATAGGGTGCCAAATACTTGGACAGTTGGGTTAGTTGTTATTCTCCTCTTAGGCTTTTTTATACATAATTATTTAATGGTTTTTGTGTAAATTGGGATATCTTGGATAGCTTGGAGGAGTGGAATTTTTATACACAAATTTCTTAGTTCTCCTAGAAGATCAAAATTAGGATGTTCTATTGGGCGCAGTATGATTAATCGTTCTGGTTGCTTGTTCATGAGTTTGTTCTCTAACCACATTCTCTTGTTTTAGTGTTTGTTCTAAAGGTAACGAGTTTTCAACTTGATCATTTTTGTCTCCCTCTATTTCTATGATGCACCTAGATCTTAATTGAATGTTGTTGCACTCCCTTAACTCAGTTTCTAGTTTTGGTCCTTCAATTATTTTAATAGATTAAACCGGTCTATTGTTGGGGTTCGGGTTGGGTTGGGCTGGGAGTTGCAGTCTTAAGTTGGTCTAGGGATTTTGTTGCAATGTATAAGGTGCTGGTAGTGTAGGTTGAGGGAGAGGAACCATTCCAGCTCGCTGATTTATCGGTCTTTTCCAGTTCGATTGCCAAGTTTGACTCTGTGAGGTGGAGGGCAACCATTGTGTTGGATATGCATTGTTTTGCCAAAATGGTGGACAGTAAGGAAAGTTTGGCCAGTTGATTTGATTTTTTTAATTTGTCCATGATGATATGGGAAATGGCTATTGTGACCATCTAGGGAAAGGTGGTTGATTCTGCCACATTCCCTTATATTGCTGATCATTATATTGAGGAGGCTGAAAAGAAGAAGATGGATCAATGGGCATACCTGTTTGTCATGGCTGCCACTAGTGGCACTGATTGCATAAGTAAACCAGTTCTGTTTCTTCTTCTGCTTCCTTGTAAACTACTTTCAATCCTGGGAGTGAGGGGAAACTTTCTGTGGAGTGATCTTTCGTGCAGATGTCACAGACTTGGACAGTATCCAAAGGGCACTCTTTGTGGTTGTGTTTCTTTCTTCATCTAGGGCAGAATATTGCCAAATTTTTCTCTACTTCTGCTTACTTTTGTTTAGTTTACATCATGTCGAATTGCGTTGTCAAAGTCCCTAGAATATCAGTTTTGAAATCTTCTAATAAATTGCCAATTTCTTCGCGAGTTATACCTCCATCAGGGACCTTGCTATCCCTTGTGATCATGTCACATTCTGCTGGCTTAATCTTGTGCTGCCTCTCAAACTCTTGATACATAAATCAATGATGTCAACAAAATTTTCTTGATATATGTCACCTTTGCCCATAATGTTTAAAGTTTCAACCCATTATTCTTTCATCCCTTTAATTAATACAGTTTTTAACACATTGTTAGGCAAGGGTAAATATGCATAAGGAGATCTCTGGAGATTGTATTGAAAGCATTCTACATATTCCTCCAGTGTTTCATTAGGTCTCGCTGTCATTTGAAATATTTCATCCTTTAATTCTCTGGACCTACATTAATCCTAATATTTCTTTAGAAAAGCACCTTTCATCTGATCCCAGTCATTTATAACACCTCCACCTAACCCCATAAACCATCGTAAAGCTGCTCCTTTTAATGTGGATGGAAATAGTTTTAGTTTTTGGGGATCGGTGGTATAGTCATACCCTCGAAAACGATGCCAAAATGTTGAGCTATAAAAGGTGTCTTTTTAACTCCTATTTATCCTACATTAATTATCAATCTAGGTGCGATTTTCCATTTCAAGAGTGTACTTAGTCTGAGGTGGTCAATTCAATCCAAGAGTAATGTTTTCCAATTTACAGTATAGTGCTTCAAATACAAGAGTAAATGGATGCTTGAAATAAAACCTACTTTCAATTTAAAAGAAACTCAATGCTCTGAAACTAAATCATTCACTTAAGAAATTAACAGCAATTATTAGTCAAGGATGCAATAGTAATAACTCTTTCTTCTGTCAATTGATGTAAATGAAATCAAACATAAACAAGATCCTTAATCTAAGAACTCTGACAGTAATAGCCAATGTTCTTTAGAGTTGTTCATCTTACACTCCACACTAAAATGACTAATTGGAAATAACAAGAAATTAAATCAGCAATGCTGCTAATAGAAATGGAATAAATACGTTGACTATAATAACGCTAAAGGGAAAAACCAAATAACTACATAAAGGAAATGAACAACAATGTTATTTAGTAGAAATGAACAACAAATTTTGTTTACTGGAACGAATAACAAAGTTTTATAATTGAAATGAACAACATAACAATATAATTTCTCAATATGATAATCTTGTTATGATGAAAAGGAATGGCAATGTGATTCAGTTACAGTAAAACAAATCATAAACTCTTGAAACAAACTATAGTAAAGTAATGTGATTTAAATGAATGAAAATCAAACCATCACATGAATGCAATTGAAAGTAATGGTACAGATAGCTAGTGGATCCACCAGGGCCAGGCCCTTAGACGCCAGTGAAGCATTGTTGGACTACTTCAGTATAAACAAACAAAACAACAACCAACTTATGTATTAATCATATGAAAATTTTACAAGCAATCATACCATGTTTTAATCAACGAGAGTCAATGATCAGAGAAATACAATAGCGAATTCTGAATAATGATAAGAGATCCCCTAATCTTTACAAGCGTTGTCCCTTTTATACTAGACACACGGATAAAATAAGGAATAACAGATAGACTGTAAACAACAATCCCTCAGGGTCAAGAGATCCTATGGGATACGCTCCATCCTCTAACTCTAGTTGATCCCTCTATCTTCTTGCGCTGATGCTGCGATTTTCCATCCTTATCCTTAAATGTGCGCTCCGATCCTGATTTGCTTGTCTGGATATGGCTTCCTGGTGAAGGAACAACAGTTACTCTGTTTTGTCTTTTCCTTCAAAATGGTAGTTTTCCATTTCTTCTATTTTCTACATGGAAAAAGACAATAATTAACTA
Organism: Pinus tabuliformis; assembly: GCA_031772625.1. Lineage (NCBI taxonomy): Eukaryota > Viridiplantae > Streptophyta > Pinopsida > Pinales > Pinaceae > Pinus > Pinus tabuliformis. The sequence goes on from CM062813.1 coordinate 832,218,169, forward strand.
ATTCGCAATAATCAATAACTCCCTAGTTTTTGCTATAATTATTTGATATAGTATCATCTTAGGAATAAAGGAGTGATGATTAAAGAGAAAGATAAGGAAATAAATGGAAAATTCATACCTTTTCTGTAGCTCAACACCAGGCATCATTCTTCTTCCTGTCCAAGAAAAACACAGAAAAAAAAAAAAAAAAAAAAAAAAAAAAAAAAACAGTTTTTCACGAAAAGAAAAAAAAACAAGAAAATAAGAAAGGAAACAGCACCATCCACCTCACCTTAAGCCTATCTATTACCTCTCCATCTCTATCTACATCTCTGGCATCATCCTCACAACTCCAAGCATAGAAAGAAGCTGAAGTTTCAAGGGGAGAAGCAGCTACAGGAGCTCCTGTAGGAAGTCCTGTAGCAGATGATCCCATAAAAATCCAGCATCAGCAGCAAGAGGGTGCAAATATCAAGGTTGAAGAAGACACCTGAAGCTCAGATCCAACCAGAGAAGAACTTGTACAAGGCATAGCCACACATCAGCAGGTAGACAAAATGTAGCAAAAGCAACAAAGGCATGCAGCAGAGAGAGAGAGCCACAACACCTCACAGCAAATGCATTCGGATCTCAGGTGAGTAACTAACCTGCTCCTCTATTTTCATCTATGTAATTAGAAGGCATGCAACAACAATGAGATGGTTGAGTTTGAACGAGGGAAAGGTGGCCAGTTAACTTGGCCACCTTCATCTAGTTGACTCCACTCATCCGAAGATGTCACCCACACGTGCGCACAGTAAACTCAAGAAAGATATCAAGGACAAGTAGTGGTGGAAGTGTGAACTCTGATGCAATCATGAGGGATGATTATGAGGAAAGGGCCATGATGACAAGGCAAGTAGGGACCAACGGTCCGAATATGGCCAATGTACACTTTGCCTGCTCACCCTCCATCACCGGAAATATCCATAAAAAGTAATAAGTACTCCTCCCCGAGCACTCTCACCACCTTTTCCTTCATTCTCTCCTCGAAACTCCACTCCTGAAATCTCCTCATGCCCCCACAGCCTCGTAACCATCATTCTCCATTAATCTCTCCCATATTCCTTCTCTCAGCATTTTCTACAGGAGCAGTTATGGGTTCTATAGGAGCACCTACAGGGATTCTACAGGAGGGACAATAGTCTTCTACAGGAGGGCCAGTGAGTTGTTTTGAAGGGAGAAAACAGGGGTTTTAACATGATTCTTGGGCTGAGGAGGTAGGTTCCATGCATACCCCCATTGAATATAAAAATATGCAAGCAGTGGTTTAAATTCGAGGGTGAAATCAAGCCTTTATGTGGAGGAAATAAAAAATTTTCTGCTTATTTCTTAAAAAAAAACATAGTCTCTCTGTTTCTCTGTTTTTCTTCAAAAATTGTTGTCTCCTTCTCCACATTTGGTTTCCCAAAGAATAATAATAAAAATGGCAGGAGGTTTTATGAGGAAGGAACCCACCAACTCCTCCAAGCTCCGTGCACATCCCCAAGTAGTGGACATATTCACAAGAGAAAATTGGATGAACTTTTTTAAGAAATTTCGAGGGTTTGATGAGGAAATTGCTCAAGAATTTTCCCACTTTTTGGTCCCTCACACTAGAACACATGCCATTGTCACATTTAGAGGTATGTCCATGAAGATAACCCCTAAATTTATCAGTAGGGTCACTACCCTTGCTCTTGGGCTGCCTTGGAGTAAGGATGAGAAACCAATTGGCTAGGCTGCTAAGAAAAACTTTTTACAAAACAATGAAACCCCTTGTAGAGGATAAAAATGGAATTAGAAGGGCTATCATACCATATCCTTGGGATGAGGTTAGCTACCAAATAATAAAATATATTTCCTGTGAGGGGAGGTACAACTGTCTATGGTTACCATTTTAGAATACTTCATGAATTAAGGTATGGAATGGACACTCCAACCCCTTAGAAGCTCAACATCCCCTACTTCCTCTAGCAGTCTCTTGTTGACTACAGCACTAAAGTTTAAGAAGGAAATTCAGAGGAGCTAGCTCACCAGCGATTAATAAAAAATTTAGTTTAAGAAGCCCTCCAGATATTTACACTCCCTATAGCATGGGAAATCTTCTGAAACATGATAGCTGAGGATGACATAAAGACCCTAACCTATGATATTAGTCCTACTAGCAGTGAGGAGGAAGAGAAGCAAGGGGGAGAAGGTGAAGCAACTAGTGAATTAGCATAATAAGAAGGGAAGGAGGAAGAAACTAAGATAGAGAAGGAGAAAGCTGAAGAAACAAAGCAAGAAAAAACAGAGCAAGCAGAGATAGAAAAAGAGACAAAAGAAGGAGAAAAGGGGTAGAAAAGACAGAACAAGGAGAAGTGTCCCTTGAGGCACTGGAAAGAGAGGCAGCATCTACTCTCACTGCCCTCAGTACACCCATCAAGCTAAAATAGAAGAGGAAAAGGCAGGCCTCCATGTATTTCAGGGCTAGGAATAGCACAAGAATCAAAACAGGGAAACCCCAGCCTTCTTCAAAAGTGCCAATTATAATTGAAGATTCACCCTCTACCTAAGGAAAGGAATCCCCTTCTAAGGCACCCATCACATATGAAAGGGGGACTCCTAGATCTCCCACATGGAAAGAAAAGGTAGAACTACAGGACCCAAAAAAAGTCTTACAGGAGGCACAGATAGTTCTACAGGAGACACTGTCAAAACTACAGGAGACCCAAAATCTTGAGAAAAGGATAAAAGGACAGCCACAAGGAAAGGAAGAATAAATAGAGCTACAAGAACCTGATCCCCAGCCCAATCTTTGCTCCTACTACAATCTTCTTGAGGGGGGAAGAATAATTCCACAAAAATTTGCAATTCCATTATTCTTTGAATTAGAGAAAGAGAGAATAAGAACACATAGGTGGATGCAAATATCCAAATCCAAAGGAGTTGAGGATATTTTCCATATGAAAAACAAACTCAAAGAAATGGGCAGAGAGTTGAGTGCTATCAGACACAGAGAAAGAATTACAACAAACCACCTTGAAACTGAAAATGAATTGCTAAGAAGGCAGCTACAAGAGAAAGATACCCAACTGGCATGCATGGCCAGCTGGTCCATGGAGGCATTGCAATGTAGAACACTAGAAAAATCCTATGGCCTATATCTCAAGGACCAATGGTTGCAATTTCAGATAAAGACTTTGGCACAAAGAGGCACAATGCCTTTCCAAGATTACAGACAGTTTATGGACCTATGTGGCCAAAGCACATAAGAAGATAAGGCAAAGATGGCAGAATTCTACCCACAAAACATGGCCCTCACAAACATGAATGTGTGGGACCTCAATGTCGGGCTAGGGGACCTGCAACTAATGGCCATGGCCTCATGGATGAACCATGAATATTTAAGGGCAACAGAAATAAGAAGATTGATGATAGAGGAGCAGAATGAGCCATTAATGATCAGAGCTGAGCCATTAGACCCCGTGGAACTCATCAGCACATATAACCTGCTTGTCAATAAACCTTAGATTGCCCCTAGATATATAAGTGATCAGGCACAAGCCATTGCACACTTTGAGGATATGGAAAGGCTACTTGGGGATGACTCTGTGCATGCATGTATGAGGAGATGGAACACCTTACCACACAGTCTGAAGATCAGGGAATATCATTCCCTCATGAGGATGAAGTAGGCATTAAGGAGAGTGGAAATAATAAGCGCTCCATGAAGAGGCTGAAGGTTAATTGGATTGGCCTCAAATTGAGTCCCCCACTGTTGCTAGGCATGCTGGGAGGCTGAAGAGAAGAAGAAGAGCAGGACCAGTGGGAAGAGATAGACAGGAAGGCAGGATTCTATGACAAGGAAGAGGAGACCACATCAGAAGCATGGAATGCTAGGGAGGCCACCAGGGCCATAAAAGATGAGGATATGGATTAAGTTGCTCAGAGGATGAGCAACACTTTCAGTAGGTGGGTGATGATGAGCCTCATAAATGGGTAATTATATGGGCTGATTTTACCTCCTAACCTAGTCAAATCAACCATTCTCTTAGCTTATTGTATGAGTTTCTGATTACATTTATGCAATAAATCGAAGTGGACAAGGGAGAGGACTTATAGGAGGGAATCCCCCTCATTTATTACTCCTCACTTAGAATTCCCCTTCATTCAGCTCGAAGTACAAGCAGCCAAGTCATGCACTAGAAGGTAGCCGAGCAAGTGGTGGATGACCAATGATTATCTCGAGTTTTGGGAGCCAAGCCTCCCTAATTTTAAGGAAGTTGTTGGTAGCTTCATTTGTATAAGTAGATAGGCCTAGGGCCTCACTAGGGTCAGATTTTTGTTGGATTTTTGTTGTACTTTTGCTTATGTAAACTCTGCTCAACTTCGAGCTTACTATTTTGACAGTTCCATGTAATCTTGTTATTGTTTTGGAAATAAATATGGAATCCTTTTTCAGTTAGAACTGAGTTATCTCAGAGGGCTAAAGCTCTTGGGTTAGGGCCCAATACAAGCAGTTAATCTCCTATTTACTTGTATTTGTATGTTTTATTTCAGTTTGTAGATTAGGTTGTTGTTAGATGAATTTCTTTTATGGTCAAGAATAGGTTTCTTTTGATGATTCAATAGTTTGCTTCCATTTGTGCTTTCTATAACAGGTTAAGCAGTGGTGAATAAAATATTCAAAAGGCTAGAAATAGTGCCTTGGCCTCGGTTCCTCCATTTGGGACCATGATTTGCGACAAAGACCCTCTTGTTGCCCCAAAAACACAGATTTTCCTCATTCATAGGACTTCTAATGTTTGCAGTTTTTTTGCTTAATAGTCTAGTTTTGTTTTGCTTCCAAACTTCTCCATCATGTTCCTTTCTTTATTTACAACAGTCTTCTTTCATGCTTTCCTTTCTTGCAGCATTTCTCAGCATTTACTTTCATAGATCATAGTTTAGACTTGTTTGATATGAAACTTTGTTTTTCTAGATGCACTTATTTCATTACTCGCTTAATCTCATTGGTTGACTATCAGTTTTTTATGCAGTAGATATATTCTAGTAGAATTTCAGCCTATCATCCATCCCATCCTCCATCTGATCCATGCCCTACAAGTCGCCCAAGTCTCCCCTCAATTCTGCCTTAGTTTCCTACATTTTCCATATAATTTCTTACTCTCGCCTTGAGCAAATCCAATCATCTTTCTCTCTCCTAATGATTCTTGGTAGACCCTAGGTGCCCTAACAATTCATTCCAACCCTCATCCACCTTTTCCACCCCCTCTCACACCCTCAAAACAGCTAAAACTACTCTCGGCCTCCTCCTGTAGGCCTCCTATAGAACGTTGTTTTTCCTCCTGTAGGTTTCCTGTGTCTTCCTGTAGATTTTCCTGTAGGCTTTCTTTTGAAGGCCAAGTGTGGAAAAGCCTCTAGAAGGCCACTTGAAACCTCCTAGGACCCAACCACACCATCCTACATCCTCTCAAATCCCAAAACCTCCCTTCAACACCACCTATTTGCTACCACATTCACAAACTATAAATTACATACATGTCAAATTCACATAAAAATACATAAAAATCCAAAAAGATGTTTGTTACAACCTAAATCTACCTTAGGCTGAGAAAGGTAGGATCTAGGGTAACATCAAACCACACTTAACCTGGTAGCTAGCCCTACCAGGTCGGGAGAGGGCTCTCTCCTTGTCAATCTCAAAAAAGATGGCCAATGAAAGCTTGAGATGACTGATGTAATGACTGATTTTAGGCTAGGTATGTGTACAGAGGTGTTTGATTGAATTTGATGATGTTTTGTTGGCTCAAATGTGAAAGGCAGATTTGGGCCTAGGGAATGAGGCTCAGATTTGTAGAGATCTCTATGAGGCAAGGTAGGCAAGTGATTTGGTACTTCAAATTGAGTGATATGGAGAGGTTTTGGATAGATGAGGAGTTGAAAAGGGCATGAAAAACTCAAGGATCCTTTTCAAACAGCTGAAAACATAGATAACTAAACAAACCCTAGGTAGAGCACTGCACTTTCAATGTATTCTACCTTTATCCTTGTTTGATTTAGTTAATATGAAATAAAGAGAGATAATGGCATACATAAAACATATGTAGACTTACAATTTCAGAATAAAACACAATATCAAAACAAGATACCACAGGAATCCCATAAAGTGCTGCAAACCACTGGTCTATTCCTTAGCCAAACTGTTGAAAATGAGTATATAATGAAGCTCCAAGCTTTCCCAAAAGTCCAACCATGCTAATGAATGAAAAATTACAAGATATCGACAACCAACAACTCATCCTAGCCTCTAGGGGTCGAGCTCATAAGATTAGGAGTTGTTCCAACGAAACCTAAATTGAGAACTAAAAAGTAGGCAGTGGAACAGCTTGCCTCTAAAAACTAGGAAACTGATTCATTCAATTGCAAACTACCTTTTGATGGATGAATCTACCTCTATGAGTGAAAATTTAGCATAATTACCTAAAAATCCATCAAGTCACATTAAATAGCATCATGAGTTTGACTATTAGAAAGACAAAAGTGAAACTGTGAAGAAACTAGGCCAAAAACAGAGTTTTTTGGCCAAAATGAGCAAAATTCCTCCAATGCGCTGCGCTGATTTCCCTATGCGTAGTGCCTTTTTGCAGCTAATTTTGGAGGCCTTCCTGGTGTCCAAATTTTCTCCCAGTGGGCTTGTTGGAAAGGTCTGCCTGTCTACTTTCCAACACAAGTGGAATTGTTGAATTTGGTCTCGATTTTCCCCTCCAAAACGGAGTTTTACCAACACGGCTCCCTGTGTGTCAAAAAAGGGGCAGAACGATCATTTTTGAGGTGTTTTTGACCTTTTTGGAAGCTCGAAACCTGTCAAAATTTCTTGGACATTTGTGAGCATGCATATTTTTCTATGAAAAATCCAAAAATGTTGATTTTTACTCAAAAGGAGGTCCCCATCAAAAGCAAGCACCAGGTGGCACAGCGCATTGGGCAGAAAACCATGTTTTTTAAGGCAAAAATTCCAAAATTGCAAAAAGTGTCCCAAATTTTTTGAAATTTGGGTTGAGTGTCCTCCATTAAGTACTATGTTGGGCCAAGGAATCCTAAGCTAATATCTAAAATCTATCTTGCTCTTTTTTCCTCTGTGATGCCTTCTTCAACTTGGCTTTCAAATTCCTGATTCTTGCCTTGCACACTTTGTTTCTCACCAAGTAGTGGTAGGTTATGTGCCTCAACATAGTTTTCTCGTTGTTAGCCTTCTCCAACATCTTTTCCAAGTGCAAGTTTTTTCTCTCAAGACAAGATTCACGATCATCTTGGATTTCATGTTCAAGTGTTGTCAACTTGGTTTTCCTCTTCTTGACAGCTTGTCGTTTTGCCTTCATGTTCTGGAGCTCCATGATGATTTGTTGATCTTCTAATTGTTTTTTCCTCTACTCCAAATGGTTAATTATCCACTTGGCTCTTTCCATATTGAAAGACAAATGATTAATGTCATCTTGCTGCTCCCAAATGACTTCTTTGAGCTTTGAGCTTTGTGAGCCCAAATCAGTGTCATCATCCTGAATGAGGATGAAATCTGCCTCTTGACCTCCTGAAAGTCCCTCGTCATACAAGGGCTTCTTACCCTTGTCCTGTACCTACTGTACTTATGGCGAAAACGAGACCCCTTCCACCGCGGGTGGAGATAGTACTCATTTTGATGCTGCTGCAACTTGGCAAGTGAAGTGGGCTCCTCCCAGTTATGTTTTCCACGCTTGCGAGGCCTCCTTGGTGCATGAATTTCTCTAGAAGAATGACTGATTTTCTCCTCATCTCGATCATAGGAAGGATCAGACTCCATGTTTTCCAATGTTTGAGTTTTCTTGATGAGTATGAAGAGATTTATGGTGTCTTTAGATTTTTGCTGTCAAGGATGAGAATGTATGAGGGACTATGAAGGAAATGTGTATGAGGGGTTTTGGGAATATTGTTGTCAAGTTTCTGGGGAATAGAAAGGTTTAGGGAATAGTATTTAGAGTTTGGGAATAGCAATTAGGGTTTTGGGATATTTGACTAGGGTTTGGGATAGCAATTAGGGTTTTAGGATTAGTAGTTTTAGGGATATGGGGATTAGGGAGTGGGTAAATAATAATGAAAAGGGAGGGAGACTAATATGAGTGAAGTGTAGTGAGATAAAAATAAAAATGGGGATGCAACAACAAAACTACCATTTTGAAAACCCTAGGCAATTTTCTCAACACAACTTTGCAAGGAACTAGGGTTTTGTTTTTAACCTATTGAAACACCATAAACACTGATGGAAAATCATACATTGGCAATATGGAGGTGTTAACTTACTTGTGGAATGAAGAATTTTCAATTTGGAGGAATATTTGAATGGATTTCAGGCTTTGTAGCCCAATGCGCCGTACCATCTCAATGCGTCGCGCCAATTCATTTTTTCCATTGCAGAGGGCTGCCCAATGCACTGCGCCATCTCAATGCGTAGCGCCTTTTTGCAAGAGACTTTTGGAGGCCTTCCCAGTGTCCAAATTGGGTTTGGGATAGATTTTTGGATCTTATTGAGTATACTTTCTAACCAAACTTGAATTTTTCGATTTGGAGTTCATTTGCCTTGTTAAAAATCAAATCTCCCAAGACTGGTCAAAATGTGCAAAATGAGGCTACCTCAAGGCAGAGCACTATTGTAGTGACCTTTTGAAGGTATTCCTCAACTCCAAATTGATCTCATGATATCTCATTGGAAATCTCATTGTATATAGTTATCATTTGACTCATCAAGAAAGTCATTTGGCCAACCAAGCTAGGAGAAAACTTGATTTTCCCAAGGTCACTTTAGAGGTGCATCAATTCTCCTGAGGCAACTGTATTTTTGACATTTCGCTAAAACCATGACACTTGTGTAAAAAGTGAAGGATGTTTTTATTTCTTGGCCTATTGTGGATAAAACCCTCTCTCAATTTTCCCAAATTCATATTTTCTTGCTCAGAAACATCATTGGAGTAAAACCTATCCCGATGTGTGGAATAGGGGATTTGTCGAAATGAAGTGAGATGAAGGGGATAAGGGGCTTCTAAATTCTTGAGAAAATTTTTAGAAGTGGGGAGGGATGTTAGAAAGCAGAGGAAAGTGGAATTTGAAATATTGAGTAAGGGGAAGGGGTCCAAAAGGGCCAAACATAGGCCTAGCCTAGAAAATTGTCAAATTGTAGCAAGAAACTAGGGTTTGTACGAAAATGAGGAATTTGAGGGATATCAGTGATGGGAAGTGTTTAATAAGGTGCATTAAGGATAGGGGAAGGTGTATGAACATCAGGATACAAGTTTTTCTGATGATTTGACCATCCAAGAGAAATTGCCTTCGAAACCCTAGGAGAGGGAAATGAACCTTACCTAGTCACAATTGAAGCATGAAAAAGGTATAAAATGACCCACTAGAACCTAACATGATGATGAAAACCCTCTGAATGATGGTACACTCAGCTGAATGGTGACATGGACCGAAATTTGGACAACTTTGAAAGGACTGGAAACAAACCCTAGATCTAATACCTAGTGACCAAATTTGGCTTGAAGACTCACTGAAATGATAAAATTCGACCTTAACACCTTACAATCACTTTGTAAGAGCATGTTTGATCACTGGAGGAAGGCTGCAAAGACTGACACTTAACATTGGCTCCAATGGGGATGGTAGCTTCTTGGAGGTGCCAAGAATGGCAAATCTTTGGGAGAGCAGACAGTGCCTTCTTCCATTGGGCAATGGAGTCAAAAACTAAAGCTGAAATGCATGACTGAAAACTGATGAATTGACAACACAAATTGACTCTCACTCAACTAAAAACTGACTCAATACTTAAAAACAACTGAAAAACTGGAAAATATGCTCAAAATGGAGCTTATTCAATCAACCTACTCTAGTCGTTACATTCATCACCTGATCAAGTGAAATGAAATAACCAATGCAACCAAGTAAGTATTCCAGCTGTTGTTTGAATTCTCTGCAAGTTCTTGCTTATAAACAACAAGAGAGAACTACTGAAAGGAAACTCCCATGAAAACTTGTGAATAGTTCTGTTGAATACTATGGATTCTCTATCCACCTCCAAAAACATTGCATAAGGATCTCGAAATTCATGCACACTGGGACTTAGCTCATCCAATGGATTACTTCTCTTCTCTTCATACCATGAATGCAAACTTTGATTTGAGCTTTCTGACGAGACTCCTGCTGAAAATGAGAAAGAAACCGACTGCCAGATCAAGTTTGTATCAATACTTGCTTCAAGCTCACAGGTAGCTAATGGAGAAGGACTTTAACTGCAGACATCATCCAACACATCAGCTATTGGATTGTGAAAAACATAAAAAGACTGCTGCAACCCATTTTCTATTGGCTTCGATGAGATTGCATGATTTCCTACAGGCTACTCATTTGAAGAGATACTATGCAGTTTACTCTTCAAAAACTGAAATGATTCAAAAAAAAATGGTACAGAATCATATTGCATCATTTGATCATATGGTCCAGCTTCCATGTCTTCATCTGCAACTTGACAATCAATGGGATTCGAGGGCTGCAACGCTAGATATGAAAAGTCTTGAACAAGGTTTTCATTACTCTCAAGTTGGTCCAGATCAAGACTTGTCGACAATTTATTTCTGATTGCATGGAAGTTGTCTCTGATGAACTGAAACGAATCAAAACAAAAAGGAAAAGGTCCTTCACTTACTTCAAAATTTGTTGCAATTTCCTCATCATTTCGATAGCTGATATGTGATGGTTGAACATTATATTCAAGTTGCTGAAAGTGAACTTCTTCCTCCCACAAACTAGCTTCTGATTTGTCTGCAAGATTAGATTTTGTTTGGAGAACATAATCATCGTCATACTGATCAAACTGAGGCAAATCATTAGTATAAAACACATCATCAAGCATACATGTCATATCAACGGACCTCTCTTCTCCAAGATGATCTATAAAACAATCATTATCATATTTATGACAACTGGGATAAGAAAGAAGATGTTTTGGATCAACAACTTGTTCTTCTTCAATCAACGAGCCATGGGCTTGAACATTATACTAATTCCCTGTGGTGATCCTTTGCATCATCTCTTCCACTGCACTTACCAAAATGTCAAGCTTTAGCTCTAGAGATGTTGATTCCTCCAGATCTATGATTTTCATCACTTCTTCCTTCAACTTTACCCTTCGAATCAGCAAATGAGTCTCTACATCTACTGCACTGTTCTGCATCTCTTCAAGTGTTGCAAGATTCCTTTCTTTCAGCTGAAACTCCATTTCTAGATCAAAGGCACCTAGGTAGTGCAAGAAAGAGGATCCAGGAGGAGGTCTTATATTAACCAGCATCGAATAATAAACTTGGTCAAATCTAGCAAAAGATTGTTGTACTGTCTCCCCTAGCAATCTTTTCAGCTGGTTATACTATTCTATAATCAAGAAAGGGTTTTGTCTGATCATCCACCTGTCGAGGAAAACTTTGACGAACTGCTGGAAATCTGAGATGCTCGCATCAGGCAGGGTTTTGAACCAACTCTTAACTTTGCCTTGCAAAGAAAGAGCAAAAAGCCTTATACTAACATCCTCTTCATCAACTCAAAAGGGTCAAGAAAGGACTCAAAATTCAATACATGTCTCTCAGCTGTGATATTGTCGCGTCCACCATCAAATCTTGGTAGATATAGATCATGATTTTTAGGGAAAGCATGGGATATAGTAGGTAAAATCAGAGGCTTGTATCGATCTGGAATTTTACAAGGTATAGGGGTATGTACAAAAGGTGTAGAATCAATCTTGGTCTCTTGAGGCTCATCAGTTTGAGGACGGTCATCACAAGATTCAGAAAAAGGGTCTTGATCAAGATCAAAGGCATGCAAATCTTTGTTATTCACAATATTCAAAGGGAAAGAGTCAAATGTAGGCTGAGGATCTTTTCTAACATACAATATACTTTGAAAAGCCTTCTTGACATTCTCGGGAAAAGAGAAGAAATAATTTAGAACAAGGAACAAAATTTCTTGGATGAAATTCCAACTTGAATACCTGATCTTTCCATATTGTCCTTTCATGTTTATGCTAGTCAGGTTCATCCTCCAATGGAGTCCTTGCATCTAATCTTGAAACTAATTTAGATTCACCAGGTGAATGATTTCAGCCTTGCGGTGTCTGATCGTTGTCCACCATCAACAATCAAATCTGAACTTGATTACATTTTGTTGAGGAAACCAAATGTTGAGATTATAAACTAGACCGGAGATTGACTAAAGCAGCATTCATCTACTTTCACTAACGAAAAGTAAGAGTGTTTCGAAGGCTACCTCGCTAACTTTAGGCTCTGTCTGTAGTCTATAAAGAAAACAACAATAAAAAACAAACTTTTCTTAACCAATATGGTTGCCACTATGTTAGAGCCTAAATCTACCTCAGGCTGAGAAAGGTAGGATCTAGGGTAACATCAAACCATGCTTAACCTGGTAGCTCGCCCTAACAGGTCAGGAGAGGACTCTCTCCTTGTCAATCTCAGAAAAGATGGCCAATGAAAGCTTGAGAAGACTGATGTAATGACTTATTTTAGGCTAGGTATGTGTACAGAGGTGTTTGATTGAATTTGATGATGTTTTGTTGGCTCAAATGTGAAAGGCAAATTTGGACCTGGGGAATGAGGCTCAGTTTTGTAGAGATCTCTATGAGGCAAGGTAGGCAAGTGATTTGGTACTTCAAATTGAGTGATATGGAGAGGTTTTGGATAGATGAGGAGTTTAAAAGGGCATGAAAAATTTAGGGATCCTTTTCAAATAGCTGAAAACATAGATAACTAAACAAACCCTTGGTAGAGCACCGCACTTTCAATGTATTCTACCTTTATCCTTGTTTGATTTAGTTAAGATGAAATAAAGAGAGATAATTGCATACATAAAACACATGTAGACTCACAATTGTAGAAGAAAAAACAATACCAAAGCAAGATGCCACGTGAATCCCATAAAGTGCTACAAACCACTGGTCTATTCCTTAGCCAAACTGTTGAAATGAGTATACAATGAAGCTCCAAGCTTCCAAAAAGTCCAACCATGCTAATAACTGAAAAATTACAAGATATAGGCAACCAAAAAATCATCTTAGCCACTAGGGTTCGAGCTCATAAGATTAGGAGCTGTTCCAACAAAATCTAAACTAAGAACTAAAAAGTAGGTAGTGGAACAGCTTGCCTCTAAAAACTAGGAAACTAATTCATTCAGATCCAAACTATCTTTTGATGGATGAATCCACCTCTATGAGTGAAAATTTAGCATAATTACCTAAAAATCCATCAAGTCACATTAAATTACATCATGAGTTTGACTATTAGAAAGAGAAAAGTGAAACTGTGAAGAAACTATGCCAAAAACAAATTTTTTTGGCCAAAATGAGCAAAATTCCTCCAATGCGCCGCGTTGATTTCCCTATGCGTAGCGCCTTTTCATAGCTGATTTTGAGGCCTTCCTGGTGTCCAAATTTTCTCCAAGTGGGCTTGTTGGAAAGGTCTGCCTGTCTACTTTCCAGCAACAGTGGAATTTGTGAATTTGGCCTCAATTTTCCCCTCCAAAACTGAGTTCTCCCAACACTACTTCCTGTGTGTCAAAAAAGGGGCAGAAAGGTCATTTTTGAGGTGTTTTTGACCTTTTTGGAAGCTCAAAACCTATCAAAATTTCTTGGCCATTTGTGAGCATGCATATTTTTCCATGAAAAATCCAAAAATGCTGAGTTTTCTTCAAAAGGAGGTCCCCATCAAAAGCGAGCGCCAGGTGGCGCGGCGCATCGGGCAGAAAAGCCTGTTTTTTAAGGCAAAAATTCCAAAATTGCAAAAAGTGTCCCAAATTTTTTGAAATTTGGGCTGAGTGTCCTCCATTAAGTGTTGTGTTGGTCCAAGGAATCCTCAGCTAAGATCTAAAGTCTATCTTGCTCTTTTTTCCTCCGTGATGCCTCCTTCAACTTGGCTTTCAAATTCTCGATTCTTGCCTTGCACACTTTGTTTCTCGCCAAGTAGTGCTAGGCCATGTGTCTCAACATAGTTTTCTCAGTGTTGGAATTCTCCAACATATTTTCCAAGTGCAAGTTTGTTCTATCAAGCCAAGATTCACGATCATCTTGGATTTCTTGTTCTAGTGTTGTCAACTTGGTTTTCCTCTTCTTGGCAGCTTGCCATTTTCCTTCATGTTTTGGAGCTCCATGATGATTTTCCGATCTTCTAGTTGTTTTTTCCTCTACTCCAAATGGTTAATTATCCACTTGGTTCTTTCCAAATTGAGATACAAATGATGAATGCCATCTTGCTTCTCCCGAATGATTTCTTTGATCTTTGAGCTTTGTGAGCTCAAATCTGTGTCATGACTCATCATCCTAAATGAGGATGAAATCTGCTTGTTGACCTCCTGACGATCCCTCATCATGCAAGGGTTTCTTACCCTTGTCATGTACCTACTCTACTGATGGTGAAAATGAGACCCCTTCCACCGCGGGTGGAGATAGTACTCGTTTTGCTACTACTGCAACTCGGCAAGTGAAGTGGGCTCCTCCTAGTTATGTTTTCCACTTTTGTGAGGCCTCCTTGGTGCATGTATTTCTCTAGAAGAATCACTAATTGTCTCCTCATCTCGGTCATAGGAACGATCAGAATCCACGTTTGCCAATGTTTGAGTTTTCTTGATGAGTATGAAGAGATTTATGGTGTCTTTTTATTTTTGCTGTCAAGGATGAGAAAGTGTCAAGGATGAGAAAGTATGAGGGACTGTGAAGGAAATGTGTATGAGGGGTTTTGGGAATATTTCTATCAAGTTTATGGGGAATAGAAAGGTTTAGGGAATGGTATTTAGAGTTTGGGAATAACAATTTTGGTTTTGGGATATTTGACTAGGGTTTGGGATAGCAATTGGGTTTTTAGGATTAGTAGTTTTAGGGATATGGGGATTAGGGAGTGGGTAAATAATAACGAAAAGGGAGGGAGAGTAATATGAGTGAAGTGTAGTGAGAGAAAAATGAAAATGGGGATTCAACAACAAAACTGCAATTTTTCAAACCCTAGGCAATTTTCTCAACACAAGTTTGCAAGGAACTAGGGTTTTGTTTTTAACCTATTGAAACACCATAAACATTGATGGAAAGTCATACATTGGCAATATGGAGGTATTCACTTACCTGCGGAATGAAGAATCTAAAATTTGGAGGAATATTTGAATGGATTTCAAGCTTTGTAGCCCAATGCGCTGCGCCATCTCAATGCGTTGCGCCCATTCATTTTTTACACTGCAGAGGGCTGCCCAATGCGTCGCGACATCTCAATGCTTAGCGACTTTTTGCAGGACACTTTTGAAGGCCTTTCTGGTGTCCAAATTGGGTGTGGAATAGCGCATTGGAAATATTATTGAGTCTAATTTCCAACCAAACTTGAATTTTTCAATTTTGAGTTCATTTTCCTTGCCAAAAGTCAAATCTCCCAAGACTAGTAAAAATGTGCAAAATGAGGCTCCCTCAAGGTAGAGCGTTGTTGAAGTCAACTTTTGAAAGTATTTCAACTCCAAATTGATCTCCTGATAGATCATTGGAGATATATTTGCATCTAGTTATCATTTGACTCACCAAAAAAGTCATTTGGCCAACTAATCTAAGAGAAAACTTGATTTTCGCAAGGTCACTTCAGAGGTGCATCAATTCTCCTAAGGCAATTGTATTTTTGACATTTCTCTAAAACCATGACACCTATGTAAAATGTGAAGGAATTTTTTCTTCCTTGGCCTATTTTCGACAAAAACCTCTCTCATTTTTCACAAATTCATCTTTTCTCACTCAGAAACATCATTGGAGTAAAACCTATGCCGATGTGTGGAACAGGGGGATTTGTCAAAATGAAGTGAAATGAAGGGGATAAAGGGCTTCTAAATTCTTGAGAAAATTTTTAGAAGTAGGGAGGGATGTTAGGAAGTAGGGGAAAGTGGAATTTCAAATATTTAGTGAGGGGAAGGGGTCCAAAAGGGCCAAACATATGCCTAGCCTAGAAAATTGTCAAATTGTAGCAAAAAACTAGGGTTTGTGCGAAAATGAGGAATTTGAGGGATATCAGTGATGGGAAGTGTTTAATAAGGTGCATTAAGGATAGGGGAAGGTGTATGAACATAAGGATACAAGTTTTGTCGATGATTTGACCATCCAAGAGAAATTGCCTTCAAAACCCTAGGAGAGCGAAATGAACCTTACCTAAGCACAACTGAACCATGAACAAGGTGTAAAATGACCCATTGGGACCTGACATGATGATGACAACCCTCTGAATGATGGTACGCTCAGCTGAATGGTGACATGGACCGACATTTGAACAACTTTGAAAGGAGTGAAAACAAACCCTAGACCTAATACCTAATGACCAAATTTGGCTTGAAGACTCACTGAAATGATAAAATTTTACCTTGACATCTCAAAATAACTTTGTAAGAGCATGTTTGATCACTGGAGGAAGGCTGCAAAGACTGACACCAACATTGGCTCCAATGGGGATCCTTGGAGGTACCAAGAACGGCAGATCTTTGGGAGAGTAGACAGTGCCTTCTTCCATTGGGCATGTTAGTGCCTAAATCTACCTTAGGCTGAGAAAGGTAGGATCTAGGATAACATCAAACCATGCTTAACCTGGTAGCTAGCCCTACTAGGTTGGGAGAGGGCTCTCTCCTGGTCAATCTCAACAAAATATGATCGATGAGGGCTTGAGATGACTGATATGCTGACTGATTTTAGGCTAGGTATGTGTGTACATGAGTTTGATTGAATAAAATGATGTTTTTGTTGGTTCCAATGGAAAGGCAGATTTTGGGTGCGGGGAATGAGGCTCAGTTTTGCAGAGATCTCAATGGGGCAAGGTAGGCAACTGATTTTGGCACTTCAAGTCGAATGAGATGGAGGGATTAGACAGGTGAGGAGCTAAAGAGGGCAAGAAAATCCATGGATCCTCTTCAAATAGCTGAAAACATCAAGAAACTAAAACAAACCTTAGGTAGAGCACTACAATTTCAATGGATTCTACCTTCACTCTTGTTTGATTTAGTTAAGAATAAATCAGATATATAATGACATATATAACACATAAGAAAATTGAAAATTATAGAAGAAAGCACTATACCAAGATAAATTGCCACATGAATCCCAAAGAGTGTTGCAAACCCTGGTCTCAATTCCTTAGTCAAAATGTTGATATGAGTGTACAATGAAGCTTCTTGCTTTCTCAAGAGTCCAACCATGCTAATGACTGAAAAAACATAAGATATAGGCAAAAAAAAAACTCATCCTAGCCTCCAGAGATCGAGCTCACAAGTTTAGGAGCTATTCCAACTAATTCTAAACTAAGAACTAGCAACTAGGAAGTGGAACGACATACCTCTAGAAACTAGGGAACCGATTCATTCAGTTTCAAACAACTTTTTGATAGATAAATCTACCTCCTTAAGTAAAAATTTGACATATTTACATCATGATCCATCCATTTACATGAAATTAAATCACAAGTTTGACATTGAGGAGGAGAAAAAGTCAAACTGTCAAAAGCTAGGCGAAAAACAAAGTATTCTTGGTCAAACTGAGCAAAATTTACCCAATGCGCTGCACCAAATTCTCTATGCGTAGCGCCTATTTGAAGCCACTTTTGGAGGCCTTTCTAGTGTCCAAATTTTCTCCAAGTGTTCTTTTTGGAAATTTCTACCTGTCTACTTTCCAACCCAAGTGGAATTTTTGAATTTGGCCTCCATTTGCCCCTCCAAAATTCAGTTCTCCCAACACTGCTTCATGTGTGTCAAAATAGGGGCAGTAAGGTCATCTTTGGAGTGTTTTTAACCTTTTTGAGGGCTCAAAACGTGTCAAAATTTATTTTCCATTGGTGGGAAAACATATTTTTCCATGCCAAATCCAAAAATGTTGAGTTTTTCTCATTTGGAGGCTCTTATCAAAAGCCAACGCCAGGTGGCGTGACACATAGGGTAGAAAAAGCTGTGTTTTAGTCCAAAATTTTCAAAAATGAAAAAAGTGTCCCAAATTTTTTGAAATTTGGGCTGAGTCTTCTTCATCAAGTGCTATGATGGGCTAAGGAAGCCTTAGCCAATATCTGAAGTCTATCGTGCTCCTTTTGCCTCCTCGATGTCGTCTTCAACTTTGCTTTCAAGCTCCTGATTCTTGCTTTACACACCTTGTTTCTCGCCAAGTAATGATGGGCCATGTGCCTCAACATAGTTTTTGCATTGTTGGCCTTCTCGAGCATCCTTTCCCAAGTGCAATTTTTTCCTCTCAAGCCAAGATTCTCGGTCATGTTCAATCTCTTGCTCATACCCATGATCACTATGTCTTTCCATTATTTTCCTTTGGTTTTGAAAAATGTGGTTGTATATGGATGGTTTTGTGGATAACATTGTGAAAATATGGTGGAGGAATGAAATGGGTAGAGTGTATGGAAGAGAGTATAAAAATGTATGTGTGAACAGAGTTTAGGGATGGGAGTAAGAGTTTTAGGGATGAAAGTAGGGTTTAGGGATATGGATAGGGTTTGGGGATAGGGGTGAATGAATTTAGGGATATGGGGGATAGTTAAATCTGTTAACGAAACTAGAAAAGAAGTGAGGGAATAAAAGGTGAGGGAGTGATGGCAACAAAAACAAATTTACAAACCCTAAGCAATCATTTTTTGAACAAAAATTGCAAGGAGGTAGGGTTTTGAAATTTTTTCACTAAATCATCATAAACATCTTAAGACACACTTTCATTGTCATTTGGAGAGTTGTTGACATACTTTGGACTGGAGGAAACCAAGAAAATTGAGAATATGGATGAATTTGTGGTGAAAATGGCTTGCAGCTCTATGCGCCGTGCCACAAACCCAATGTGTCGCGCCCCAAACCCAATGTATCGCACCACCAATTCCAATGTGTAGCGCTTTTTGTAGGAGACTTTTGGAAGCCTTCCCGGTGTCCAAATTGGGCATAGAATAGATTTTTGGAAATATTATTGAGTATAATTTCCAAACCAACTGGAATATTTCAATTTGGAGTTCATTTTCCTTGCCAAAAATCAAATCTCTCAAGACTGGTCAAAATGTGCAAAATGAGGCTACCTAAAGGCAGAGTACTGTTCCAGTCAACTTTTGAAAGTCTTCCTCAACTCCAAATTGAGCTCATGATAGCTCATTGGAAATCTCTTTGTGTATATTTATCATTTCACTCATCAAGCAAGTCATTTGGCCAACCAAGCTAGGAGAAATATTGATTTTCCCAAGGTCACTTTAGAGGTGCATCAATTCTACTGAGGCAACTGTATTTTTGACATTTCTCTAAAACCATGACACATGTCTAAAAAGTGAAGGAGTTTTTTCTTCATTGGCCTATTGTGGACAAACACCTCTCTCAATTTTCCCAAATGCATCTTTTCTTGCTCAAAAAGGTCATTGAAGTAAAACCTATCCCAATTTGTGGAATAGGGGATTTGTCGAAATGAAGTGAAATGAAGGGGATAAGGGTCTTCTAAATTCTTGAGAAAATTTTTGGAAGTAGGGAGAGATGTTATGAAGTAGGGGAAAGTGGAATTTCAAATATTGAGTGAGGGGAAGGGGTCCAAAAGGGCAAAACATAGGTCTAGCCTAGAAAATTGCCAAGTTGTAGCAAGAAACTAGGGTTTGTGCGAAAATGAGGAATTTAAGGGATATCAGTGATGGGAAGTGTTTAATAAGGTACATTAAGGATAGGGTAAGGTGTATGAATATCAGGATACAATTTTTGCTGATGATTTGACCATCCAAGAGAAATTACCTTTAAAACCCTAGGAGAGGGAAATGAACCTTACCTAGGCACAACTTAAGCATGAACAAGGTATAAAATGACCCATTGGAACCTGACATGATGATGAAACCATCTGAATGATGGTACACTTAGCTGAATGGTGACATGGACTGACATTCAGACAACTTTGACAGGAGTAAAAGTAAACCCTAGACCTAATACCTAGTGACCAAATTTTACTTGAAGACTCACTAAAATGACAAAATTTGACGTTGACACCTTAAAATCACTTTGTAAGAGCATGTTTGATCACTAGAGGAAGGCTACAAAGACTGACACTAACATTGGCTCCAATGGTGATGGTAGCTCCTTGGAGGTGCCAAGAACTACAAATCTTTGGAAAGAAAACGGTGTCTTCATCCATTGGGCAATGGAGTCAAAAACTCAAGCTGAAATGCATGACTAAAAACTGATGACTCGACGACACAAATTGACTCTCACTCAACTAAAAACTGACTCGATACTTAAACACAACCGACAAACTAGAAATGATGCTCAAAGTAGAGCTTATTCATCAAAACCTACTCTAACAGTTTCATTCATCACTTGATCAAGTGAAATGAAACAACCAATGCAACCAAGTAAGTATTCCAGCTGCTGTTTGAATTCTCTGCAAGTGATTGCTTATGAACAATGAGAGGGAACTACTGAAAGGCAACTCCCATGAAAACTTGTGAACAGATCCGTTGAATAATATGGATTCTCTATTTGCCTCCAAAAACACTGCATAAGGATCTTGAAGTTCATGCACACTGGGACTTAGCTCATCCAATGGATTACTTCTCTTTTCCTCATACCATGAATGCAAACTTTCATCTGAGCTTTGTGACGAGACTCCTGCTGAAAATGACAAAGAAACTGGCTGCCAGATCAAGTTTATATCAGCACATGTTTCAAGCTCACATGTAGTCAATGGAGAAGAAATTTGACTGCAGACATCATCCAACAGATCAGCTATTGGATCATGAAAGCCTCGAAAAGACTGCTACAACCCATTTTCTATTGGTTCCGATGAGATTCCATGATTTCCTACAGGCTACTCATTTGAAGATATAGTATGCAATTTACCCTTCAAAAATTGAAATGATTCAAAACAAAATGGTACAGAATCATCTTGTATCATTTGATTGTATGTTCCAGCTTCCAAGTCTTCATCTGAAACTTGACAATCAATGGTATTCGAGGGCTGAAAATCTGGATATGAGAAGTCTTGAACAAGGTTTTCATTGCCCTCAAGATGGTCCAAATCAAGACTTGTCGACAGTTGATTTCTGATTGCATGAATGTTGTCTCTGATGAACTGAAACGAAGCAAAACAAAAAGGCAAATATCCTTCACTTACTTCAAAATTTGCTACACTTTCCTCATCATTTCCATAGTTGATATATGATGGTTGAACATTGTATTCGAGCTGCTGAAAATGAACTTCCTCCTCCCACAAACTAGCTGCTTGTTTGTCTACAAGATTAGCTTCTATTTGGAGAACATAATCATCATCATACTGATCAAACTGAGGCAAATCATTAGTGTAAAAGACATCATCAAGCATACATGTCATATCAATAGATCTCTCTTCTCCAAGATGATTAATAAAACAATCATTATCAAATCTATGACAACTGGGATAAGAAAGAAAATGTTTTGGATCAACAACTTGTTCTTCTTCAATTAGCGAGCCATGGGCTTGAACATCATAATCGTTCCTTGCGATGATCCTTTGCATCATCTCTTCCACTTCACTTACCAAAATGTCAAGCTTTACCTCTAGAGATGTCGATTCATCTGAATCTATGTTTTTCATCTCTTCTTCCTTCAACTTTGCCCTTCGAATCAACAAATGAGCTTCTACATCTACTGCACTATTCTGCATCTCTTCAAGTGATGCAAGGTTCTTTTCTCTTAGCTGAAACTCCATTTTCGGATCAAAGGCATCTGGGTAGTGCAAGAGAGTGGATTCAGGAGGAGGTCTTATATTAACAGGCATCAAATAATAAAGTTGGTTAAATCTGGCAGAAAATTGTTGTAATCTCTCCCTTGGTAGTCTTTTTAGCTGGTTATACTCTTCTATAATCAAGAAAGGGTTCTGTCTAACCACCCACCTATTGAGGAAAACTTTGACGAACTGTTGGTAATCTGAGATGCTTGCATCAGGCAGGGTTTTGAACCAACTCTTGACTTTGCCTTCCAAAGAGAGAGCAAAAAGCCTAATACTAACATCTTCTTCATCAACTTCAAAAAGGTCGAGAAAAGACTCAAAATTCAATACATGTCTCTCAGCAATGATATTGTCGCATTCACCATCAAATCTTGATAA
Source organism: Pinus tabuliformis (assembly GCA_031772625.1). Lineage (NCBI taxonomy): Eukaryota > Viridiplantae > Streptophyta > Pinopsida > Pinales > Pinaceae > Pinus > Pinus tabuliformis. Next base: position 832,240,331 of record CM062813.1, read on the forward strand.
ATATAGATCATTATTTTTAGGGAAAGCATGGGATATAGGAGGTAAAATCAGAGGCTTGTATCGATCTAGAATTTTATAAGGTGTAGGAGTATGTACAGAAGGTGTAGAATTAGTCTTAGTCTCTTTAGGCTCATCAGTTTGAAGACGGTCATCACCAAATTCAAAAGAAAGGTCTTGATCCAACTCAAAAGCATGCAAATATTTAGTATTCACAATCTTCAAAGGGTAGGAATCAAATGCAGGCCGAGGATCTCTTCTCAAATACAATATACTTTTGCAAAGCCTTCTTGACATTCTCGAGGAAGGAGAAGAAATAATTTATAACAAAGAACAAAATGTCTTGATGAAATTCCAACTTAAATACCTGATCTTTCCATATTGTCATTTCATGTTTTTGTTGGTCGGGTTCATCCTCCAGTGGACTCTTTGGATCTGATCTCCAAAATGATTTGGAATCACCAGGTGAATGATTTCAGCCTTTCCGGTGTCTGATCGTTGTCCACCATCAACAATCAGATCTGAACTTGATACATGTTACTGGGGCAATTTGCAAGTTAGATGTTTAGCTTATAAGACTAGACCGGAGATTGACTGAAGCAGCTTTTATCTACTTATGCACTCGCAAAGCAATGTGCAATTTGAAGGCTTCTTAGCATAACTTCAGGCTCCATCTATAGTTTATAAAGCAAGAACACTAACAAACAAATAAGCTTTTCTTCCCCAATATGGTCACCACTATGTTAGTGCCTAAATCTACCTCAAGCTGAGAAAGGTAGGATCTAGGATAACATTAAACCACACTTAACCTGGTAGCTAGCCCTACCAGGTCGGGAGAGGGCTCTCTCCTGGTTAATCTCAGCAAAATATGATCGATGAGAGCTTGAGATGACTGATATGCTGACTGATTTTAGTCTAGGTATGTGTGTACATGAGTTTGATTGAATAAAATGATGTTTTTGTTGGTTCCAATGGAAAGGTAAATTTTGGGTGCGGGGAATGAAGAAAATTTTGTTGGTTATAGTTTGGATATAATATGTATATAAGATTTTGACATAGTGGTATGATTGGAAAAAACGATTTAGCCAAGTAGTTCGAGCAACATCTCTCAGAAAGGCATCTACACAAGTGTGAGACTATTGCAAGTCTGAACACATTTCCTCCCCTCCATCCTCCGCCCTTTAGGTTGTTATCTTTCCTTCGCTACAACATTTTTGCAGTAACATCATAGGCATGTTCAATCACTTCAGTGTATCTTTTCACATTTATGGGCAATTGCTAGTAATTAACTTTTATGATAAGAATGTTTATTTTGAAATAGGTTTGCTAAATTTTAATTTAGTTATCAATAATTATTAGGTGGATGGTGGAAATTAACCTCCATGAAATATTCTAAAATTTACAGAAATCAAAGGCCTATCTCCAAAGTACTTATGTTACTTTTCTCCTTTTAATTAAATTGATTAATTAAAAAATATATCATATAAACAAGTGTTATATGAAGTGAGTTATGGTTTTTTGGGCTTGTGGTATTGATAAGCCATAGAAGTGGCACATGGTATTGTAACAAAGCCAATTTATAGATTAGGAATCTCCATGGTAAAGTACTAGTAAATCTTCATGGTTATTATAGATTGATGCCTATCAACATTTATTAATTATTTCATTTAAATAAATATACTTAGTGATTAAGTGAGAAAAAATGAAATGAGGATTATTTTATTGTATAAGCAAAATAAATTCTTGAAATATATTATTAGAAGTTTCTTAAAAATGAACATAGTGATAGTTATTGCGCCGAGAGATGCTCTACAACCCAATATGGGATAGATGTCTAGCCTAAATGTTTAAAATTTAACATATTTAATATTTTAACAAAATTAATATAATGTCAATATGTTAGTGAGTATAAGGGTAGACGTGTAGGTTTAACATAAATAGGTTTAACATAAGCATTTAACATTTATGTGTAGGCTCAATTTAAAAATAAAAATAAAAAACAATAAAGTAATAAACATTTAGCATTTATATGTAGGCTCAATTAAAAAAAGAAAACATTAAAAGTAATAAACAAAAAGTTAAAAGTAATATAAATCACTATGCGTGTATATTCACAAATTAATAACAAAATCAAAATATAACAAATTGAGTTTAACTTTCACTTTTTATTATTAATTGAGCCAACATTTATGTGTAGGCTCAACTTAAAAAAAAAAAAAAACATTAAAAGTGATAAACAAAAAGTTATAAACATTCAGTATTTATATGTAGGCTCAGTTAAAAAAAGAAAACATTAAAAGTAATAAACAAAAAGTTAAAAGCAATATTCACAAATTAACAACAAAATAAAAATATAACAAATTGAGTTTAACTTTAACTTTTTATTGTTAATTGAGCCAACATTTATGTGTAGGCTCAATTTAAAAACAAAAAAAAAATAGAAACGTTAAAAGTAATAAACAAAAAGTTATAAACATTTAGCATTTATATGTAGGCTCAAAAAAAAAAGCAATAAACAAAAAGTTAAAAGTAATTGCGTGTAATGAGTCTATTCACAAATTAATAACAAAATCAAAATATAACAAATTGAGTTTAACTTTAACTTTTTATCATTAATTGAGCCAACATTTATGTGTACGCTCAGTTAAAAAAAAAAAAAAACATTAAAAGTAATAAACAAAAATTTATAAACATTAGGCATTTATATGTAGCCTCAATTAAAAAAAGAAAACATTAAAAGTAATAAACAAAAAGTTAAAAGTAATATAAATCACTATGAGTGTAAACATTTAAATGTTGGCTCAATTAATAATAAAAAGTTAAAGTTAAACTCAATTCATTATATTTTGATTTTGTTATTAATTTGTGAATAGACTTTGTTACAATACCATGGGTTATCAATATCACATGCCCAAAAACCATAACTTATTTCACAATCAAAATATTTTATAACAATAGGACATAATTCTTAACCATGAATATTCACCCCCACTTCAATATGAATATTATTAACATGTAAATAGGATTAATTACAATATCATGAGCCAATAGACTTATCAATGACACATTCCCAAAATAAAAAACTCATTTGACAATCAAAATATTTTATTTTAATTTGATTTTATGACATTTTTAAAATTAAATCTAAAAGGAAAAAGGTTATAATTACTTTTGAGATATATATAAACCCTCTATCCTTAAGACTATTAAAAAAATTATCATAGAAATTAAATCAAAGTTTTAATAAAATTAAAAATGAGAATATTTTTATATATAGATGTGAAATTTATATAATACCAACATAGATCCATCTTAAATATAGATCTAACATGAGCCCAAAGAAATCCAAGGAATCCAATTTCGTCACCTGCAATTTTTTTTATGAACAGACATTATTTAAATATTTTGTATAGTTATTTTATTTTATTTTATTTTTATTTGACTGACATGAGCAAAATTTCAACTTTGGACGACAGACAGGGTTACACATCATACTGGGTTGTAGAATGAGTCTCTTGTCTCAATAAATAATATTATTAAAAACCCACCATAGATCCATCTTAACTAAGGATCCAAGCTATGAGAGCAAGCAAATTGACTAACAATAATAGAGGAAAGATAGTGCATGATTGTTTTAAGTTTTCATTATTGTATTTTCTTTGACATGTTTAATATTTTACAACCAATTTAGTTTTTTTAATTTATATACTTTCTTAAACACAATATCATGGAATTAAATTTAAGTAAGAAGGAAGTTGGGGTGGGGAAAAGGGGAAAATAATGACAAAGTTGGAGTGTGAAAAGAGAGAGAGTGATAGAGAGAGGGAGAGGAAATGGGGGGCAAAGAGGGAGGAAATAACAAAGACACATAGAGGTAGAGGTAGAGAGAGAGAGGGAGTGACAAGGGAGAGATTGGGAGAGAATGAGGGGGAGACGAGAGGAGGGAAGAGAGAGGAGAGGAGAGAAGGGGAAGAGAGAGAGAGAGGGAGGCACAAAGAAGGAGGGGGGAGAGAGAAGGAGGCAGGGAGATAGTGACAGAGTTATATGGAAGAGAGAGAGAGAGAGAGAGAGTGATGGGGGGGAGATAGAGAGAGGTGGGAGAGAATGAAAGAGAGAGGAAGGAAGAAAGAGATGATTCAAGGGAGAGGAGAGAGAGAGAGAGTGTGTGAGAGAGAGAGATATGGAGATGGAGGGGGAGAGAGAGGGAGGGAAGAAGAAATAAATAGAGGGAGAAAGGTGAAGAGGGAGAGGCAGTGACAAGTGAGAGATGGAGAGAGAGTGAGGGAGAGAGGATAGCGGAGGAGAGAGAGAGAGAGAGTATGTTTTGGGGGTGAGATAGAGAGTATGTTTCGGGGGTGAGATAGAGAGGGAATAAGAAAGAAACACATATCGAAAAATATAGATATTATATAGTATTATATAACCAACCTACATCCATGTTAACCCCAAATCTATGTGTCGAGAGGGATCAAATCTCTTGAGCTGCAAACCTTTCCTCAAGTTTTGCACTCAAAAAAGAGGTTTGCACCTCAAGAGATTTGATCCCTCCCGGCGTTTGGTAAATCTTGGGTTAAGATGGATCTAGGTTGGCTATATATATATATATATATATATATATATATATATATATTCATTCCTACATAAGAATACGATTTGAGAAACTATGGGTTATCAAAAACAACCAATGGTATATTTACTATTTTACCTCGATTATGATTTTATTTTCCTTATTAATTTTGCTCTTATTTATTTTATTTTTATTTTTTTATGTAATTTGACTAAGGTTGGAGAGGGCCTCTCGCCCCAATGATATATTATAAATATAATTTGGGTGTATAAAGGTTAAATGTATTTGGAAAAATAGTGATTGAATTATAATTCCTTCATGTTTTAATATAAGCTAGTTACTTACGAAGTGCAGACCAGGTGGTTTGTGTGGGGATTAGTCCTCTTCAGCTCACATGTTAAAATATGATGGGGAAGGGTTGAGGATTCATGTTACATTGAGAAAATTAAACTTCCTAAGGAGCATCCAAGCTCAAAATAGAGGGTTGAGATTTATCTCAAAGGTAGTTATGCTATTTTTCCTTTTCAATTTAATTAAAAATTATTATAAAATTAAATTATGTGTGTGTGTGTGTGTGTTATGGTTTTTTGGACATATGGTATTGATTAGCTATGGTATTGGACCATATTATTGTAACAAATTAAATTTAAGAATATTCATGGTTAAGAATCTCATTATAAGTTTTTTTAAATATATATATGCTTAATTGATATATTAAATTTTTATATTTAATAATAATTTAAAATAAAATGATAATTTAATTAACTTTTATGATTTTTTAAATTTTGGCAATGTGAGATATATTATGAGGTAAGTGTTTTGATGTCTATAAATAGTTACTTAATTAATATGGTTACCATAATTTAATTATCAATAATTATTAGAAATATGGTGGGGATATAATCTTTATGGCCTATTCATGGACTATTCTTAGTACTAATTAGAAAAGAAGATTGAGATTTATTTTCAATTTAATTTAAAAAAATGTTAGGTTCACAATTATCATTGAACTTTTATTACTTATTGTTATTTATAGTTCTATCTCTTTCCTTTTTAAGCTAATATAAAAAATATCATATTCATAAGTATCACTTCACTCTTATTATTTTCATGTTACATGTTTTGTTTAATGTATATATATTTAACCCATCTATTCATTCTTTTTATAATAATAATAATAATAATAATGATGATGATGATGGTGATGTTATAAATTATTTATAAATTGGGATTTATCTCAAAAGTATTTATTCTTGTTGGCTTAGTGGTTCCTGACTCAGGCTCAGAGTTAAGTTTTCCAAACAAATCCCTACACTATAGACCCTTTCGGCATCAATCCGTGGAGCACAGACTGAAGTCTCACTCGAGGAAATATGGGGGGATGTTGGAATCAAGTTTCCACACCCATACATGGTTATGATGTCATTTTATGCCCTAACCCTGCCTTTGCACAGATCAATAAGCCCTTAAGGCTTATCGATATGTCTTTCTCTTACCAGCATCTAGACCTTCGGGAAGGTCTACGACTATCTTTTGCAAACCTTAAACAGTCGAATCAACTACTTACGCGCTTCTGAGGTTGTTTCTACTTCTGTATTTACCCAAATCATCTTAAGTGTCTGATAATTTTAACATAAATTAAGATACTCTTCACGTAAATAGATATTATGACGTGCGTTTGTATAACAATGTAAAACATATAGATTCGTGCATTAACACAACATTAAATCATTAACCCATCATCAACCATAACATAATTGCATTCATTCATAATAGAAATAATTGGATAAAATGCAGATATTTCCATAATAGTCTCTTTATTGATACTTTAGATTTTCTTACAGACTTAAAACTACCCTGCGCACTCAGCTGCAGGGGTCTGCGCACTCAGTTGTTGACTCTGCTCTAGGCCTCTCTGCACACAGCTGCAGAGCCTCTCTTCTACTCTAAGACTCTTTGCTCATCACTTTTGCTGAGCCATTACATCAACTATGAACTTCTCCTCTATATGAACTGCCTTAGACTCTCTAAGACTCTCCTTTTTATACAATCCCATGGTCTGCGAATCATGGGTATGTCTATACAAGCTGACACAACTTACATAAAAGAAGGAAAAATTCCTTTATGACACTTACTATCTATGTGCTTCGCAATCATAACTTGCATAGAATTTACACTTTACATCACAAAAACTTTGGCTTTCAACCCCAAAACTTGACCTTAGGGGACTTTGTCCCAACAGGCCTCCAACACAAATATCATGACTCACCCCTGAGTCACTCTGCTGATGCGGAGATCTTATTGCGAAGACCTCCCAACTCCACTTGCACTACTGCAACTTCATATGTGCACTGCGTAGCTACCTGCTTGACCTGCTCCACCAACTGCTCAGTTGTTGGTCCTTCACTATCTTCCTGGATCTTCTACTATGATCTTTGTAGGTTGGCCAACTTATCCCCAACGGTAGCGGAGATCACATAGGCCTCATCCATCCAAGGCCCCAATTTTTCCTTAAGGACTGCCTCCTTTTGCTTCACTACTTCCACCTATTCTTGCAGTTGCTTTTCCTCCTGCAGCCTTGCCAATCTCTGCATGAGAATGATGTTGCGTGTTGTTGCCTTTGCTTCATCATATTGCTACTACAGTTCCTGGGACTTTGTGTTCAACCTCTACAGGTTAGGATCTTCCTGCAGACTCCTAATTAGCTCCATAGACTAGTCGAATATTGTAGTGCATTCTGCCACCACAACATTTACTACAGTGAATCCATCCCTCACAGCAGCTTCACGTTGTTCTTTGACCTCTGGTGGAGTTGAAGGTTGTATCTTCAACTCAAGATCTGTAATTTTCAAGTTTAGCTCAAACTAAGCCTTTGCCATCTCAGTCTTCGAATCATGGACACCTGTATCCAACTTCCAAATCTTGGATTCCATCGGTGCTTCTTCTAGGATATGCAGTTCCGTAATGATTCTGCATGCTTCGGCTACTACTACGACGGTGTGCTCATTCTTCTCCTACACCTTTTCTACGCTTCTAGTGCGGTTGTCTTCTGAATGAATATATGTTCGTTGTTGCTTTTCTTGTCACTGAGCATGCGTAGTGCATGCTGCTCTCGAGTCTTAAGCTCTTCAATCACACCTTCTTGTAGGGTGTGAATGAATTCACTGGGGAGCGCAGCCAAGTTCAGACCAACATTCCTCAGCGCGCTAACAATAGCCTTGTCATCTTCTGCCTCCACGCTCAAAGCTCCATCTAGCAGCGCGACTACCTGGAAATCCAAGGATCGGACCAACTCTTCCAATGTCATTGTACCCAACACTAAGCTAGTTGAGGTTGCGTTGCTCTACCCTGCACCTATCTAAAATCTAGTGGCTTGGATATGAAGCTTGCACAAACCCGTCTGAATGGAACTTAATGCCTTCTTTCATTATTGCTCAAACTGTTGCAGCAGTTCCGCTATCGTATCCCTTACCTTGTCCCCAATGTCATCCAAGTCGCCCTCTATCAAGGTGATCATGTCTATCAACAACTTAGTGGCCTTGGTCTTCTTGTATGGTCCTTCCTTTTCCTGTTCCCTATTCTGTTTCACCAGGAAGGGAGTGCTTTCCTGATCTCCACCACCCTTTTCTTACTGCTCTTCTTCCTCTGTCTATGGTGAAGGGGATTTCTATCTCCTGTCAGAGCTGTGCTCTTCCTGCTCTTCTTGTTCCTTGGTGGTGCACTCCGCTTCTACGCGTGCCTTCTCCTCAGTCTCCTTCTTTCTCTTTTAAGCCAAATGCTGAACTTTCAATCAAGCTGGTTCCTTTTTCTTATTTTCCACAGACTTACTAGTCCCAATGGACAAAGCTAATTTTGTGTGCCAGTTTTTTGGCCACCAATCGAGGACCACTGTAATGGCATCATCTATCGCAAGGTATGGAAAATCATACCACTTCTGTTTTGGGTCCTTTCGCACCCGAATGGAGATACAGTGGAAGTTCGCTTTGAACTTTGTGTACCCAAATAGCTGCTCGAAGACGGCTATTGAAAACCGTGGCATTTGGTTGATAGCCATATTAATGCTCATCTCCATCAATACCGAAAACACCTTGCTCTCCCAAACCCGCTCAGCATCCTTTGTGGCCCATAGCGAAGCAAACTTCGTTGATTCTGGAAAATCTAGATCGATCGAAGGAAATTGGTTGTCCTCCACCAACTCCCATGTGACAAGCACAATTCAAAGTAAGAGCCATGAGTAGTGAAATGTCTTGCTCTGGTCCCATGCCTCCTTACAGTTCGCAAGGAAAGTATTGCATAGGTAGCATGCCCAGTTGAATTGTATGCCCTCCATGCACCGAGTCGCAAGTGAAACAATTGGTGTCAGCACCTCGTCCATGCGGCACTTTCTCATTATTTTCCCAGCCAAGATCTGAGTGGCCACCTTCACCACGGGGTCAGTTATGCTAGAAATGGAATACCCGCGCGGCTTTTTGACAATCTTAAACTTGTCCTTCATCTACTTAGCAAGGTTGCGCTCCCCATCTTTTCACCAAATTCCTTGTCCAGATTTAGTCTTGAATGTGGTAGTAAGGTGATCCTATGGATAAGCATGTCGATTATAGTGATGAGATCCTCCAACCATAGGCACTCGTCCTGCACCAGGCACAACAACTGTTTGATAACAATCAAATTTATGGGAGCGTGCCATAGCATATTCAACAATCCTGCCTTTTCCACCCCACGAATCCACTTCACTGGCTCCAACACAGTGACACCAGACTCCTTGTAGAATACTTGCTACATGAAATTATCGATAGCCAGGTGGGGGAACCTCTTAGTGTCCCCCAAGTCCCAATCTTCAAGTTTCATATGTGGGACACACGCCAAGCACAGACCTTCAAACATGATATTCTCTTGCAGTAGGGGTGTATGAAGGAGAAACTTTCCCTCATCTGGGTCCCTTGGGACCTTCACCTTGCTCTAGCGCAGAGGGATGTATTCTGACAGCTTCGAAATAGGGTCTACCATCTAAATATCAATGTCCTCTTCACCTTCATTGCCCTCGAGGTCGACCACTTTTCCCTTTTCCTGTGCAGTTGGATTTTATTTTCTCTAATTTTTCCTTGATGACTCATGCACTAGCAGTGTCTTCTTCTGTTTATCCTTCTTCAGCCTAGGAACCTCTCCTGCCAGGTAGGCTTCGGCCTAGGTGACCTCGGTGATTTTGGCACTGCTGCGGGCACCTCCATACTTATGACCTCAGGGGCAGCTCCCTCAGAGGCAATAGACCCTCTAGCACTTTCAGTTTCCACGGGTTCAGTCATGAAGTTGTTAATAAGCTGTTGGGCTTCCTCAAGTAACGGGTCAAACATAGAACTAGCAACCAAGTCCTCAAAGAACGCACGGTTCATGCACACCAGACAGTGCGACACATAAACTCTTAGAATCCAAAGTGTCTCTTGTTGGGTAGCCATCTATAATTTATACGCAAGTTTAAATTCAAATTTGAACATTTCCCCCAAAATCTACTCATAAATGCTAGATTGGCAACAAATTTTCAAAGATCTCTCTCTTAAATTTAGCCTTAAATGTCGCCTCACCCCCCCTGGCTCCTCTTAGCCATTTTCGCACTATCAAATCATGAACAGTGACGGTAATAGTCACTTTCTAGCTATGCTGCACAGTCTATCATCCTGTAGCGCAGCGTTCTTCGCGCGTCTACTGACACCCTCATCATGCAACTCTACAACCCAAATAGTGTAGTTTATAGTCCCACACCTCCTTGCAGCTGCCTAGAGTGTTAAGACTATGCTATTGTCATATAGTCATCTGGCTGGATCCTCGATGTATGGCTTCAATTGGCTACCATTTACCTTTTCGAGAAATGGATCTCCATTCAATTTCACCAGCTGAACTGCCCCACCATCGGTAATCTCCTTGATCACATATGGCCCCAGCCAATGCATCTCAATTTTTCCTAGAAATTTATCAAACTTATTGTCATATAATAAAACTAAATTGTTTAGCTTGAAGGTGGGCAGTTTGATGTGTCAATCGTGCCACACCTTTTCGCGCTCCTTCTGAACTTGTTGATGGAATCCGGCCAAGAATCCATCTTCCTCTAGCTTTGTCAGTTGCATGAACCTTTCTTCTAAGGTTTTGTGGTCCACCATTCCTGTGAATGTCACTATCCGTAGACTAGGCACAATGTACTCCATCGGCATCACTGCTTCTACACCATAGACCAGTCGAAAAGGTGTCTTTCCACTCATCTTTTTACAAGTAGTTCTATAAGCCCATAACACTATTGGTACGCGCACATCCTAATCATTCCTTTGCGCGTGGAAAACCTTTGTCAGTGAATTCTCCAATATCTTATTAAATGATTCCATCATTCCATTAGCCTGAGGGTGATATGGTGTGCTCTTTTGATGATAAACTTGGAATTCCTTTGTTAACGCGTTGATCATTTCATTAAGGAAATGCGTACTACGATCGATCATCAAAATCTTCGGGAAACCAAACCTAGTCATCACATATTCAAATAGGAACTTCACTGTTATTAACCCTATACAATCCTTCACAGGCTGTGCCTCCACCCATTGGGTCAAATACTTAGTCGCGGTGATGATATACCACACACTTGTCTTCTTTCCCAGAGGCTGAATGTTAGGAAACCAGCTCAAAAAAAGATAGAAAAGAGATCAACGCCTTATAATTCAGCCTCTTTGAGGGGGCAACCTTATTTACATTACACAAATGAACAATTATTGGATGATACAAATGACTAAACCTCCCTTCTATATATAGGAGTCTAAGGGGTCATAATATAATCAAGCCGACATAATAGTAATAACATAAGGGCACAATAATAACAATAGTGGGTTTCTATGGGGCACACTAATAATAATATGGGGACAATAGGGGCACAATAATAACAATAAGGGATACAATGACAATAGTAATGGGGGAATCACTAGTATTATAGGGACCTAACATGCCCCTCTCCTTCCAAAAAGTGTTGTCCTCAACGCTTGAGTAGTTATGGATGCTTCTATATAAAATTCTCATCCTCCCATGTGGAATCTTCAGCAGATAAGTTCTTCCACTTGATGAGATACTTTGAAATTGATTGATTTTGTAGCTGTCGAGTTCTTGTTTCTGTGACTGCTTCCGGTTCCAATATGATTTTTCCTTCCTTGTCAAGTTCTGGAAATATTGTTTGAACTGGGAGCTTGTCACCTATAACCTTCTTTAAACATGAAACATGGAAAACTAGGTGCACTCGAGAAGCTACAAGAAGCTCCAATTTGTATTCCATAGTACCAATATTTTGCAACACCTTGTACGGACCATAATACTTTGGTGATAATTTATTATCCTTCTTAGATTGCTTGAGGGACATTTTTTTATATGGTTGTAGTCGTAGGAATACTCAGTCACCTACATCAAAACTTCTTTCACTGCAATGTTGATATGCCTATTGTTTCATTCTATTTTGCACCAATGTGAGGTTATCCTATAAGAGTTGGAGAACTTCTTGTTGATGCTCGATGTGATGTTCCACTACTTGAACCTTAGAATTTTCTCTTAAATATGATGTGATGGATGGTGGATGATATCCATAAAGTGCCATAAATGGGGTCATACCACCATGGAAGGAAGTGTTATACCACCATTCAACTAGAGGCAACCATTTGACCCATTGTATCTGTTTATCAGATACAAAGCAACGAGGATATCCTTCCAAACATTTTTTTACTATCTTAGTTTGCCCATCAGATTGAGGATGATAAGATGAGCTATGAGCTAAATGAGTACCGAGACAAGAAAATAATTCTGTCCAAAAATTTCCAGTAAAAATGGGATCTTTATCGCTTACAATAGTCTTTGGGTTTCCATGTATCTTTTGAATTGTTTCCATAAATGCAGTAGAAACTGTACTGACTTTAAATGGATGCGATAATGCAAAAAAGTGTGCATACTTGGTAAGTCTGTCAACTACCACCATGATGACACTCTTTCCTTCAGACTTGAGTAAACTAGTGATAAAATCCATTGAAACCTCCTCCCAATGGTGGCTTGGAATGGATAAAGGTTGTAATAGACCTAAGGTCTTAATTGCTTCAACTTTATTATGTTGGCAAACCAAACATTTTGCCACAAACTTTTGAATATCCGATTTAAGGTCATCCCAAAAAAATTCCTTCTTAACCCTGTGGTAAGTTTTTAAAAATCCTGAGTGCCCTCCTAAGGGAGAAGTGTGCAATTCCATAAGAATCTTTTGTTTGAGTTGGGAATTCTTACATAGGTATAAGCAATCTTTGTACCATACCAAATCATTTTTCCAACTCTTGTTGTAACTTTTGAATGAGTTCCCACACTTCTTTTTCATTCCTCCATTCATCCCTTGCTTCATTTATCTAGTCTAGTTGGATAATAGAAATGGCGCACAACAATGCTTCCACATCCTCATCCTTTCTTGAGAGTGCATCTTCCACAACATTTTGCTTCCCTTTTTTTGTAGATAATTTCAAAGTCATAACCCAACATATTTGTGACCCATTTTTGTTTCTCTTCAGAGGATAATCTTTGTTCTAAAAAGTATGTAATACTATCATGATCTGTTTTTACCTTGAAGTGTGTTCCCATTAGGTAGGGTCGCCATTTCTTAAGTGCATGTAGTATTGACAACATTTCCTTCTCATAAATAGCTTTGTGTAAATACTTTCCTTTGATTTGATGACTTTCAAAATCAATGTGACTTTCATCTTGCATTAAAATAGCACCAATCCCATTTCTTAAAGCTTCACATTCCACAATAAAGGTTTTTGTGAAGTCTGGCGTATCTAAGACCGGTGCTTGGCACATTACCTCTTTAAGATGTTTGAAGGCCTTTGTTGCTTTTGGAGTCCATGAAAATGCATCCTTCTTCAATAATGTTGTTAGAGGTGTTGTTATTCTCCCATAATTATTAACAAGCTTGTTATAATACCCTGTCAACTCAAGAAATCCTCGCAGATGCTTTATGGATGTGGGGATTTTCCATTCCTTAATGGATTTAATTTTTCTAGTGTCTATCTAAACACCTTCATGAGATACAATATGACCCAAATATTCCACCTCTTGTACTCAAAAGAAACATTTGGAGCTTTTTGCATATAATTGTTTCTCCTCCAATAGTTCTAGCACCTTGTCAACATGTTCAACATGATCCTTCCAAGACTTGTTGTAGATTAGTATATCATCCTAAAATACTAACACAAATTTTATAAGGAAGGGTTTGAAAATGGAATTCCTCAAACCTTGAAATGTAGAAGGTGCATTGGTAAGGCCAAAAGGCATGACCAAAAATTCATAATGACCCTCATGAGTTCTAAATGTTGTTTTCAGAATGTCTTCAGTCTTCATTATGATTTGATGATATCCTGAATGAAGATCCAACTTGGTGAAGTAAATTGATCCATGCAATTCATCTAATAATTCATCAATGACAGGAATGGGAAATTTATCTTTAATAGTGAGCTTGTTGAGCTCCCTATAATCCGGACACATGCGCCATGATCCATCCTTCTTGTGCACCAATACTACTGGAGCGAAGAAAGAACTTTGACTAGGTTGAATTATACCAGCCTTTAGCATTTCTGCAACCATACGTTCAATTTCACCCTTTTGGGCATATGGATATATGTACAACCTGATGTTTGGAGGAACACTTCCTCAACTCAAATGAATAGCATGATCATGATCACGAATAGGTGGGAGGCCTTTGGGAGTCTCAAATAACTTAGGATGATTTTCCAAGACTTTTTGGAGATATGGAGAAATAGATGATTTCGATGTGGGAACCTCTAGCGAACATAATTGTGAAATTATGTCTCGTTGTTCCTTCTTTAGAATCTTTGTCATACCATTAGAGCTGATTATATTTCCCGTTTTCCCTACAATACCCCTTAATTCAACTTCCTTTCCTTCCGCACAAAATTTCATGAAAAGTTCTTGAAAATTAAAAGCTATTGTACCCAAGGATTGTAGCCATTGGACTCTTAGTACAACATCACCACCACCCATTGGAATGGAAAGCATTGGGCTATTCAATACATATTCTCCCATGGATAGCTTGATATTATGGCACTTTCCAGAGAAATTTATGGTTCCTCCACTTGCAACCATCACTTGACACTATGGTGCTAGATATAGGAAGCAATTTAATTCCTTGGCTATCTTACAACGAATAAAATTATGATTACTTCCTGAATCAATCAACACTATTACCTTTTTTTTTCTGATATGTCCTTCTATCTTGATAGTTTGAAGAGTGGTAATTCCAACCAATGCAGTACAAGATATGGTCGGATTCATTTCTTCTTTATCTAGGGTTTGTTCTTGGAGTATATCCTCTTCTTTTGACGTTTCTTGTTCCTTTTCTTCCTCCTCTTCACAATATATGTAGAATAATTTCTTCTCAACACACTTATGATCTCTAGTGTATTTGCTATCACAACTGTAACAAAACCCTTTTGCTCTTTTTTCTTCAAATTGTTGTGGTGTCAACCTTGTAGGTTGTGGAAGGCTAGGGGCAACAACACTTCCATCTTTATAATTGTGAGTGGTAGGCTTCTTGGTTGCCATAATTTTTCTTTCCATTTTTATTGCTAACTTGAATGCCTTCTCCAATGAATCAGGTGCCCAAAGGCGAACCTTGTGTTGGATATTATCCTTTAAATTCCCTATGAACACATCAATCTTATGCTCCTCTGGACTATCTTTTACCCTTATGTTCAATTTTTGGAAGTCCTCAATGTGCTCCATCATTGAACCCTTTTGTTTGAGATTTATCAATTGGGTAAAAAGGTGTTGATTTTTTGTATCATCATAATGTGCTATCATTTCTTCCGTAAAAATTGCCCAAGTGACAATATTTTTATGAGAGCAAAGCCATCGATACCATACAAACTGATTTGGCTCCAAATATAAGGTTGCAATACGTACCTTTTGTGTGTTGTGCACATTATGGAGATCAAAAAATTTCTCCATCTGTGGTATCCATGTTCTGAGATCCTTGCCATCAAAGATCCTCATATCAATTTTTGGAACATGGTGGGTCTTCAATCTAACATTAGAGTCTATGAAATCATGATTAACATTTCTTTTGTTCTCATCATGAGTTTCCTTTACTACCCTTTCACCATTAGTAACCATTTCTTGTAGCAACTTATTCAAATTTATCTTCAATTCTTCCATCTTAGCATCCATGCCATTCATCTTAGCTTCCATGCCATCCATCTTAGCTTCAATTACCTTTTGTGAGAGTGAAATTTGTTGTACTTGGTCTTGTAATTTTGATATATCATGTTGCATTTCTTCCTCTTCTTCACGATTCATGCTAGAGCTTTCAGGTTTCTTACTAGGTGTTTCCATTTTCTTTTTTTGGGGCATCAATTAATGCTAATAATTCTTCACTATTCCCTTTGAATTCCTTCAAACTAATTTTTCAAACCAATCTTATGCAAAATTTAAAAAAACCTACACACCTTTTTTTCACTTTGTAAGAGCTCGATATTGAATCTATTGTATCTTTGTAACTGCGGATCTTGAATATTTGAAATCACGTCCTACAATAGCCCATTGGGTCCTCTTTCTAACCCTGCAAGTTTGATAAAGATTGGATTCTCCAAGGAATAGTTATGCCAAATCTCCCATGATGACTTGCTTATAGCCTAGTTCAGTAAAGTGAACGTGTGCGAAGTTCCATGTGTCACTGTTTTGACCTTAGTACGTGAAACTAATATACAGAAAACTACAGGCCGTACTCTTTCTGAAACTTCTTACGAAAGTCCAATCTGATTCTTAGAACAAAATTTATGACGAGTTTCCCCAGCTCACCTGTTTGGAATGCAATTCAAGAGTCTATAAAAACCCTAACTTCCTCAGATCATATCTCCGAAAATATAGCGTGACAAGCTCTAAAATTCGTACCCGAAGTTCCACACAATTTTGGCTCAAATGGTTTCTTTTGGCTTCTGCAACGTCGCAGAAAAAAATATAGCGAAAATGCCACGATGACTTGTTTACAGCAGCGAAACCCTAGAATCCAAAGCTCTGATACCAGATGTTAGGAAACTAGCTCACGAAAAGATAGGAAAGATAGATCAATGCCTTATAATTCATCCTCTTCGAGGGGGAAACCTCCTTTACATTACACAAATGAACAATTCTTGGATGATACAAATGACTAAACCTCCCTTCTATATATAGGAGACTAAGGGGTCATAATATAATCAAGTCAACATAACAGTAATAACATAATGGCACAATAATAACAATAATGGTTTTCTATGGGGCACACTAATAACAATATGGGGACAATAGGGGCACAATAATAACAATAAGGGATATAATGACAATAGTAATGGGGGAATCACTAGTATTATAGGGACCTAACACTAAATTGGTCCTACAAAATCAATTGCCCATTTTTCAAATGGCTACAACAACACTTGTGGATTCAGAGAAAGCTCATCCCTGTGTAATGTCCTTCCCATCCACTAACATGCATGGCACACCCTACAATATGCTTTTGAATCCTTATGCATTGTTGGCCACCACAACCCAGTGCGTAAAATCTTCTGCGATGTTGCTTTTCCTACATAATGGCCTCCTGCCGCCCCTCCATGAGCTTCGGGTAGGATGTTGATTCATTCAAACTCAGGCACATAATGTCCCAATATCTCATCCACTCCCATCTTATACAAGTGACCCGCAATAACAGAAAAATCTCTTGCGTGCACCACCAATTCCTTCATTTGTTGACTAGTGTACCCTTCTAGAACTGTTCTTGTAGTCAGAAAGTGTATGATGTCTACAAAATGATTATTTGTTACGCGCGTTGCAAAGAGTTACACGTTAGGCAGTCCTTCCCTAAATTAGTGAGCTCCTCACCTATTTCAATGCATGACAAATGATCTGGTCTTGCATTCAATCACCTTGGCTTCACAATGACTTCGAAATCGTATTCCTGAAACAATAGTAGCCATCTGCATATTTCCCCCCTAACACAAGCTTGTTGACTAGGTACTTCAATGCAGATTGGTTTATATACATCTTAAAGTGTCTGGCTAGCTAGTGTCTAAACTTTTGGAGCGCGTACACCATAGCCAAACATTCGTGCTCTATTGTCGAATAATTCTTCTCGGCCTTAGATAACTTCCTACTTGCAAACACGATAAGGTGATCCAACTCTCCCTCACCGGCCTGTGTCAGTACTGCTCCCAGCGTAATACATGACGCATCCACATGCACATGAAATTCCTTCTTCGAATCTGGGAAGACTAGGATGGATGCAGTGACCATCTTTTCTTTTAACACATCTAAGTTATGCTGACATTCTTCATTCCAATAGAATGTAGAATCCTTCTTCAACAGTGGTTCCATCAGTGTGGTAATTTGGGCAATGGAACCATTTGTTGACTTAATGGGTCCTAACCCATGTTCAGAGTTAATTTTGCCAAACAAATCCCTACACTACTGGCCCTTTCAACATCAATCCGTGGAGCATAGACTGAAGTCTCACCCAAAGAAGTATGGGGGGATGCTGGAACCACGTTTTTGCAACCATAGATAGTTATGATGTTGTTTTATGGCCTAACCCTGCCTTCGCGCAGATCGATAAGCCCTTAAGGCTTATCGATATGACTTTCTCTTACCAGCCTCTAGAGCTTCATGAAGGTCTATGACTGTCTTTCGCGGACCTTAAATAGGTGAATCAAATACTTATGTGATTCTTAGATTTCTTCTACTTATGTATTTACCCGGATCAACTTAAGTGTCTGATAATTTTAACATGCATTAAAATACTCTTCGCGTAAATAGATATTATGACTAGCGTTTGTATAATAATGTAAAACATATAGATTCGCGCATCAACACAACATTAAATCATAAACCTATTATTCATCATAACATAAATGCATTCATTAATAACATAAGTAATTGGATAAAACATAGATATTTCCAGAACAGTCTCTTTATTGATACTTCAGATTTGCTTACAGACTAAAAACTACCCTGCACACTCAGCTGCAAGGGTTTACGCACTCTGTTGTGGACTCTACTCTAGGCCTCTGCGCACATAGCTGCAAAGCCTCTCTTCTACTCTAAGACTCTTTGCTTGTCACTTTTTCTGACCCATTACATCAACTATGAGCTTCTCCTCTATATGAACTGCCTTAGACTCCCATTTTTATACAATCCCATGGTCTATAGACCATGGGTAGGTCTATACAAGCCGACACAACTTACATAAAAGATGGGAAAATCCCTTTATGACACTTAATATCTACGTGCTCCGCGATCATAACTTGCAAAGAATTTAAACTTTACATCACAAAAACTTGGGCTATCAGCCCCAAAACTTGACCTTAGGGGACCTTGTCCCAACAATTCTCTTTCTACCTTTTTAATTAAATTGATTAATTAAAATAATGTTATATGAAAAGAGTTACAGTTTTTTGGGCATATGATATTAATAAGTCATGTCAATGCTCTATGGTATAGTAACAAATCCTATTTACAAGTTAAAATTATTCATAGTTAAGAATATATATATAAATATATAAAGAGGTAAAGTTATAATTTAGTTAATTTTTAATCTTTCGTAACATAAGATATATTATGAAGTGTGTGTTTTGATGTTTATCATGGTTTAAGGTCTATTAGCATTTACTAATCATTCTTTTTTATCTAATATAAAAAATATCATATTCATAAGTATCACTTAACTCTTATTATTTATTATTTTCATGTTATGTTTAATGTTGTTATAATAATAATAATAATATAATAACAACAACAACAACAACAATATTGTTGTTGTTATAACTTAGTTATAAATTCTGCTAGGTATTATGAGGTAAATGTATTAATACCTACTACGGATTAATGTTTATAAGAATTTAGCATTCATTTAATCTATAATGTAAATATGCACAATATAATATATTATTATTATAGTTTACACCATAAAGTTATCATAAATGGAAAACAAAATTAATTGTATTGTAGATGGTCGTTAAATTATTATGTCTATGCTATTTTGCAATAGCACTTCGTGAATTTTAATTTAATTATCAATAATTATTAAGTGGAGGGTAGGGATTTAACCTCCACAAAATATTTTAGAATACTTTTAGTACTAATTAGGGATCAAAAGTTGAGATTTATCTCAAAAGTATTTATTGTCTTTCTACCCTTTTAATTAAATTGAGTAATTAAAACAGCGTTATATGAAAAGAGTTAAAGTTTTTTTGGGCATGTGATATTAATAAGTCATGTCAATGTTCCATAGTATAGTAACAAATCCTATTTACAGGTTAAAACTATCCATAGTTATATATATATATATATATAATTTAGTTAATTTTTAATCTTTGTTAACATAAGATATATTATGGTGTGTGTTTTGATATTTATCATGGATTAATGCCTATTAATATTTACTAGTCATTCTATTTATATGACTACTTTAATATTAACATTAATTGGATCGTAAATATAATTTGAATTAATTCATATCAAATAAATATTTGAAATATATAATTAATGTAAATAAAATAAAGCATTTGAAATTTTAGTCTAATTTCTCAATTTTAAAATATTAAATAAATTTATATAATATTTGTATATATTAATAATATATAAATATTTTGAATCATTAATTTTTAGCATTGTTCCACTTTTAAATCAAGAATTAAGAAAACATCCATTTTTATAGGAGAAATAATTTAATATTCTTATATTAAAGGTTAAATAGCTATGAAGCGAAATATTAATATATTTAAACAAAATCTCAAGTAAAACAATACCATTATATAGTATAATAACATGCAACTCTTTTTGTAAATGACAATCATAAATTAAGATAACCACATAAATTGATTCACCTTTATATTTAATTATGTGAATACAAATAGAAGTTTTTTAAGTAAACGTGTTTGTGTTAGTTGGAAAAGATGTTTATTATTTTTTTAGAATTGCCAATCTATTTGAGCCAAAAGTGTCCATAAAGTTTGTGTTTTTTCGGTACAAACAAACATAGGTGCAGTCGCATGCTCCAAGCTCTAATAAAAAAGAAAAGTAGTAAACTTGTTTGTGTTAGTTGGAAAAGATGTTTATTATTTTTTTAGAATTGCCAATCTATTTGAGCCAAAAGTGTCCATAAATTTTGTGTTTTTTTCGGTACAAACAAACATAGGTGCAGTCTCATGCTCCAAGCTCTAATAAAAAAGAAAAGTTAACAAAATCATTAAGAAAAGATGGATTGATGGATTGATCTTGTAGGACAAATAGTGCAAACATGAATGGACAGTTAACAAAATCATCCATAAAAGATGGATTGATCCAGTAGGACAAATAGTGCAAACAATTGAAGACAAAAGAATTTCCCATCAAGTCGGGGAGAATAGCTAAAAATAGACAAAAGCATTAGAATCTAAATGGAGAAGAACAATCAGGAACCATAACAAAACTCTTGGTCTTGTCATGTGGGAGAATTCCAAAAAGAAGAACAGTCAGGAACCATAACAAAACTTGATCTTGTCATGTGGGAGAATCCCAAAAGAATGGATATGTATGTAGAGCATTGTAGTCATTATTTGACTTGATTTGATTAGATGACATAGGCTGTACAAACTCATTCCCAACCGTTCAAGTAAATAGCAACTTGGTATTTTTGAGATAAAAAAATATTAAATCATGTTTGGATTCATGATGGAGTGTTATAAAATTATATGAAAGGATTATAGTTTTATTAAAGGTTTGATTAATGTCTTAATGTCTTAATGTGCAGTGTAATTCATTTTTTTAAGTTTAAATTATTTATAATTTATTTATTTTGTAAGTAAATTTAACTATTTTTTTTTCTTTTAATTTTATAAATCATTTTTTTGGAATAATGGTAAATCAATAAATTTTCAATACATGTATTTAGGACCATATAAGTGTGGTTTATTTTTCCAATATTTTTTAAAAATTTAATCATTATGATAGATTACATTATTATAGAGTCTTAAAAAGGAGTCTGATCCTAGTTTGTAGGAGGTTGCTTATGGCTAGTTGGCTGAGAGATTCTCTCTAACTAGGTAGTTTCCTAGCTTGGTGTGAGGTTGAGATATTTGTTTAATCCAAGATAGTTTTCCTATATTGTGTTTCCAAGATATTTTTCCTATCTTGAGGGCTTATTTTATTTATATGTGTAACATTATCTGATTAATGTAGAGCTCTCGGGCCAAACATTCGTCTTTCTAGTCTAACATAAGCAAAAACTAGGCCCATAGCAAAAACAACCATCCCATAGATGAATAAAAAAAGTATCAATCCCTCTCTATATAACAAGTATCTAAAGACCTACAAAAATAATTTCCAAGGGGTAAAAAATACCCTAGTTGTTGGTGCTCTGCAACTCCTATAATCTCAGCCTGATTCCTTGATTCTCTCGGCTTTCTGGACTTTTCTTTCCCTCATGTCCCCTCTCCTGACATCCTGGTCACTTTCCCAATTGTTATGACTTTTCACTATCGTGTTTTGGCGCTTTTCCACAGTGAAAGTTATGGTGGCAAAGCTAGGAGGGGTGGCTGCTCCTCCCATTGATGAAGAGGCCACTTTTTGGCAACTCATTTCCTCCCTGAAGGAAAATCCCTCGACTAAATAATCCCCTCAAAACTTCATCAAGCGAGCAACAAATGTCCCATCGGTGGTGCTTCTAGGCAACTTTGACCTTCTCTAACTCGGCATTGGTGGGAAAATACATGGGAATGTGACCCTCCTCAAAATTTGAGGAGCAATGGGATAAACGCACCTAGAATCAATGATGAAGGGGAAGCTGGCAGTCTACATGGGGGGTAATGATTTTTTTGGCATTCTCATCAAGCTCAAGGAAGACCATGACATTGTCTTTCGTAACGACCCCTACTTCTTCGGTACCAGTGGTATGTATCTAAACTCTTGGTCTCTTGACTTCAACCCTAATGATGACATTCCCAAGGCGTTTCTTGTGTGGGTTAAGTTACCCTAGTTTCCTCTTATGTTTTGGAGTCATGATTGTTTGAAGGCCATAGGCAATGGGGTTGGGTGTTTCCTGGATAAGGCAAACCAAAAGAGTCAACAGTTCACCTGCAGAAGGATTTTTGTCGAGGTCAACTTGGATAAGGGTCTTCCCTCATAAACAAATTTGACCCAAGGTGATTGGAGCTTCGTTCAATCCCTTAACTATGATCAGCTTCCATTCAAGTGTAAATCTTGTCATGATTATGGTTGTTTCGCTAGAGATTGTAAGAAAATCAAGGTTCAGAATGGAGATGGATTGGTTCCTTCCTAAGAGGGCCAATGCCATACTCAGAGAAGAGGAGTAGTTACACTCAAAGGAGCAGCAATAACCTCAACTTCATCCAACCAAAACATTGCTTCCTCCTTCGTTAATCCGTTCAATGCTCTGGCCTAAGAGGTTCTAGAGTTCTTGGCTATAGATGGAGAAGAAGAGGACACACTAGGTGGAAGATGAGAACAAGGGTACTGAGCTCAAAAATAAGGAATAAAAATTCCATAGGATGAGGACCTAGCTCAATCTAGTCATGTTCTACCTCCCGTGTCCACCCTAGGTAAAAGGAGTAAAATCCTTGAAGCTTTCTTAGCTGACATGAAAGAAAATGAGAAGGAGCCCTTACAAGTATAAATGAGAAGTGCGAAGAAGAAGCTTAAATAGTCTTGTAACTCCACTAGTGGGAAATAGAAAACCCCAAGTGTTGTGGGGAAAAATGCCTATGCAGGATGATCCTATCCACCTAAGGTGTGACAGTGCCTTAGCAACAAACAGAGACAGCTATTCTAGTATTCTTCCTTTATGAATTGAGAATGAAGAGAGATGGATGGACTAACCGGTGTCTTCCGTTTGTCCCTCGATCCGGTTTCTCTTCTCTTTGGGAGTTCCCAGCTACTTTCCTTCTCGCTCGCCCAGCTTCAAGAGGTTTCTGCAAGATCACAAGAAGAGAACACTACACAAAGACATAGATTCATATTCATAACTAGTTCAGGATTAGAAATAAACTAAACATACTAATGCAATCATACATCAAAGATACATCAGTATATAGGAGAAACCAAGATAGCTTTATTGATGAATAACAAGGTTCAGGAAGAGATACAACCCAGAGGGCTCCAATCCAACATCTCCTTCCCGACAAATGGAATTCCTATCTTCACCCCCTTCAAAGCATTAAGCACCCAATGATTCCAATCTCAAACCAACAACAATTCTTTGCAATAACAAAATTCCAGCCTCTAGATCTCATGGAGGAGAGATCCATATATAGATGTTTGGAGAGAGGATGAGTCAGCTTGAGATCTGACTAGTGTCCTCTCCCTCTGTCAGTTCTTGATTCCACTTGGAGGTTCTTGCTTCCACTTGGAGATTGGGAACCTCTTACTCATCATAGTCGAATTCACTGAGGCAAGTGTCATTGAGGAAGATTCTGGAAGCTTCCTGGGTCTTGACACCTCTTGGAATGAACTTGCCATTTGTCAACTCTCGCTCAGCGCACCCTGGTAGTGCTTCTACCTACGTTGCAGTGCAGGTAGCCAGTGTTGACTTTGCATTTCAGCGCAGACAGCTAGTGGAGCCACTGAATTGATCCTGAATTGACTTGTTTTTGAGTAGTTTCTGGTGGAGAACTTCTGTGAATTGCTGTGGTTTGTTAGCCTTGTTCCTCTAGGGGTAGGAACAACATGTTTAGGGACTTTGGATCCCTTAGATTATGGACATTTCATGCTTATAGCTGTAAGGCACAAAAATGTCTATAACAGTTGCCCCCTAAAGTATGAGGTCGTTTATCGGGTGAAATGCTTTATCAGGAGGATCCGAAGTTCATCCAATGCTGGGAGGAGACCTGTAATAAGATACAATACAATACATTATTTTTCATACTGCTTTCATGATCTAGCTGAGGCGGGCATTCCCATGCTCAGCTTTATAAATTCATTTTTCTGTACATAGAACAGACAATCGTCTGATGGTAGACTGATAATTTTGATGAAATTATCATCCTTTGGGTAGGATAATTATCTGCTGCAATGATGTACATGTCAATGTCTTTATCTTTTCTGAATATATATCGCAGCCCGGATGGATAAAACTAGATCCGGGGTCTTCAAACTCGTTCGATCTTCACTCTAAGTACAAGTCGATCCATGTGAGAAATGTTCTGAAGTCGAACATGGAAAGACATCGCTTGATTACCGGTCAATGAGGTAAACCGTTAACAAGCGCGAGAGGAATCACTGATAATGATAATGACCCTCAAGGTACTGTAGTACAATTCACGTGGTGTGAATAAAGGACTTGGCGTCGAACACCACGCAAAATCTTTCGGTCGAAGGTCATTGATGTATACCTGTCGCCGGAAGTGGGAAACTTGCCATTGAGGCATGCAAGCTTCAAAGTAATGAAGGGGTTTGTTGTGGGGAAAAATGCCTATGCAGGACGATCCTATCCACCTAAGGTGTGACAGTGCCTTAGCAACAAACAGAGACAGCTATTCTAGTATTCTTCCTTTATGAATTAAGAATGAAGAGAGATGGATGGACTAACCAGTGTCTTCCGTTTGTCCCTCGATCCAATTTCCCTTCTCTTTGAGAGTTCCCAGCTACTTGCCTTTCTCGCTCGCCCAGCTTCAACAGGTCTCTGCAAGATCACAAGAAGAGAACACTACACAAAGACATAGATTCATATTCATAACTAGTCCAGGATTAGAAATAAACTAAACATACTAATGCAATCATACATCAAAGATACATCAGTATATAGGAGAAACCAAGATAGCTTTATTGATGAATAACAAGGTTCAGGAAGAGATACAACCCAGAGGGCTCCAATCCAGCATCTCCTTCCCAGCAAATGGAATTCCTATCTTCACCCCCTTCAAAGCATTAAGCACCCAATGATTCCAATCTCAAACCAACAACAATTCTTTGCAATAATAAAATTCCAGCCTCTAGATCTCATGGAGGAGAGATCCATATATAAATGTTTGGAGAGAGGATGAGTCAGCTTGAGATCTGACTAGTGTCCTCTCCCTCTGTCAGTTCTTGATTCCACTTGGAGGTTCTTGCTTCCACTTGGAGATTGGGAACCTCTTACTCATCACTAGTCGAATTCACTGAGGCAAGTGTCATTGAGGAAGATTCTGGAAGCTTCCTGGGTCTTGACACCTCTTGGAATGAACTTGCCATTTGTCAACTCTCACTCAGCGCACCCTGGTAGTGCTTCTACCTGCGTTGCAGTGCAGGTAGCCAGTGTTGACTTTGCATTTCAGCGCAGACAGCTAGTGGAGCCACTGAATTGATCCTGAATTGACTTGTTTTTGAGCAGTTTCTGGTGGAGAACTTCTGTGAATTGCTGTGGTTTGTTAGCCTTGTTCCTCTAGGGGTAGGAACAACATGTTTAGGGACTTTGGATCCCTTAGATTATGGACATTTCATGCTCAATGCTGTAAGGCACAAAAATGTCTATAACAGTTGCCCCCTAAAGTATGAGGCCGTTTATCGGGTGAAATGCTTTATCAGGAGGATCCGAAGTTCATCCAATGCTGGGAGGAGACCTGTAATAAGATACAATACAATACATTATTTTCATACTGCTTTCATGATCTAGCTGAGGCGGGCATTCCCATGCTCAGCTTTATAAATTCATTTTTCTGTACATAGAACAGACAATCGTCTGATGGTAGACTGATAAATTTTGATGAAATTATCATCCTTTGGGTAGGATGATTATCTGCTGCAATGATGTACATGTCAATGTCTTTATCTTTTCTGAATATATATCGCAGCCCAGGTGGATGAAACTAGATCCGGGGTCTTCAAACTCGTTCGATCTTCACTCTAAGTACAAGTCGATCCATGTGAGAAATGTTCTGAAGTCGAACATGGAAAGACATCGCTTGATTACCGGTCAATGAGGTAAACCGTTAACAAGCGCGAGAGGAATCACCGATAATGATAATGACCCTCAAGGTACTGCAGTACAATTCACGTGGTGTGAATAAAGGACTTGGCGTCGAACACCACGCAAAATCTTTCGGTCGAAGGTCATTGATGTATACCTGTCGCCGGAAGTGAGAAACTTGCCATTGAGGCATGCAAGCTTCAAAGTACTGAAGGGGTTGTTCCTAGATCAACTTCTTGGATAATGAGCTGATGTCGACAAGAAGCGATCCGTCAAAGGAGGGCCTTAATGAATCCCACATCAATGACACGGAACGGAGCTAATGATTTTGATGGAGGTGAAAACGATCTGTGACATATGATTCAGGGTGGCGGTCATGAAAGGATGAAGGATAATGTATGGCAGTGGATGGGACACGGTTGACTTTTCTGAACGACTTCTCTTGAACATATGGTGACACTGATGCGATGGATCGGTAGCATTACCCCAAATATGGATGGTATGGCGAGACCATGGTGATGTGACCGGTGAATGAAACAACCCAACCCGATTGTGGTACGGAGGAAAAGTGTCATGTTCAAGAGCGACTTGCTACCATCAAAGTTTTCTTGAGTTTCTCCCAATTTTCCCCAGTCATTGCTGACCAGTACCTCTTTATTTTTGTCAAGCTTGAGGAGGATAACATATGCTTGTTCTATAACTTGCCCTTCGGGCAAGCCCATCGCTATGTTTTAACGAGCCTAGCGATAGTGAAACTCGTTCTCGTCTAAAGACAAGTTTGTCGCTATTTAATGATTTTAACGAGTCTAACGACAAAGATAACTCGGTCCTTTTCATTTTTAGAGAGTTTGAAAAGGTACATAAAGTTAACTCCAAAAGTCCTTTTTCGTCATCTAATCCCTTAGGTCCGAAAAAGTATAAAACAATACAGAAGGGATGAGTTTTCGATAGTTTTAACGAGCCGAATAAAACAAGCGCTCGATCTTTTTGTGCAATAATTCCTCAGGTCCAAAAAGATTAAAATCTAGAGGAGGGATAGCACTTCCTATCGCTTTAACGAGCTGGAAGGCCAAAACTCGGCAATCTTTTCATATTTTACGAGTCAGATGAAAAGAGCTTAAAGAAGACTCGTCTTTTGAGGAACGAGTGATGAAACGGGTTAGCAGCTGATTCCAGGTAAGGCTTGGAATTTTCCAATCACGGCAGTGTCACAAGGATGGCTAAGTGAAATCACTCTTCGCAGCTGTTCCTCAAAATGGGTAAACAATCAAATGGAGGTGAACGATCGGCCAATGGAAAAGTGGAGGTGATGGGCAAACACGACCAAGGCTTTAATGGCTGATGATATTACATTCACTGTGGTTATTTACCGAGTAGTTCATTTTTTAACGAGCTTAAACGCAGGTGGAAACATTTGCTCGGTCTTATGTTTATTTTTTAACGAGCATGAACTATGCGCTAAAACTGCTCGGATCTTGTGTTTATTTTTTAACGAGCATGAACTGTGTGCTAAAACTGCTCGATTAATCCAGTCATATGATAAGAATGTCTCATGTAAGATTCCATTTTTTATGGAGCTTGCACCTTACCAAAGCTATGCCCTGCATCCTTTCGTTATGCAAGTTCGGAAACGACTAATCCTACGAGTTTAAAGGGTTAGACCTACAGGTTTAAAGGGAGGACCTAAAAATTTAAAAAATAAATAGCCGCCCCTTGCTTGCACTCCAAAAGGTTTGCATGCCCCCAGGCATAAAGTACGATTTCAAGGTTACCCCTTCTTAGTCCAATAAAACATTTGTTTTACCGGGAGAGGCCTACCTCTTTCAGGTTACCCAAAGATTGTCTCGTTAATCTTTCAAACAAAACACTTCTTCGGCGGTGTCTACCGAGATAGACAAAGGTGAATGACCTCAGTGCCAAACACGTAACTTTGACAAAAGAATCTTATTCTAGAATAACCCCTCTTCCTAGACGGACGGGGTACAGACTAGTCATATTCTCCCGCGGAAACCTACCCTATACCCAAAGTTTTCCTGCCGAAGCAGACCAGGACGCATGCCCCCTGGGTTCCAGTCATATCCTCCCGGATTACTCGTGCTCATCAGGAGGACGGACCGTGGGTTGAGACATTTCTTGCGTGAAGAGACCATTTAGGGATGGTATATGACTATTTGCGATGCGTGATCCGGGAAATGAAAGCTGGTCCACGAGCTTGACCACTCTTCCTTCGTGCGGAAAACACATTACTCTAAAGAGTGAGGAGACGATGGCTCCCATGCAATATATATAGTCTCGTCCAAGGAGTAGGTTATAATCCAAGGGTCCTTGAACGACCATCACGTTCATTTGAACGGTCTTCCCTTTCAATGTTATGGGCACATTGGGGAGGATCCCTAAAGGTCGACTGGTTCCTTTATCAAAGCCTGATAGATTTCTCATTTCAGGCAAAAGCGCTGGCGAACCAAGCGCTTTCCAAGCAATAGAGGAAAGGATACTCACAGATGCCCCCTCATCAATGATAGTGCCAGCCATTACCATTCTATATATTTGAACGATAATTCTGAATGGTATGCTTGCTGGCAAACGGGGTCTGCCTAGT
The DNA here is from genome assembly GCA_031772625.1 of Pinus tabuliformis. NCBI lineage: Eukaryota > Viridiplantae > Streptophyta > Pinopsida > Pinales > Pinaceae > Pinus > Pinus tabuliformis. The sequence goes on from CM062813.1 coordinate 832,269,467, forward strand.
TGGTTCCAGTCGAACGAGACAACTAGGTTGCTTGGTGGTGGGACCGAATAGACGGCCGGGTATGACTCTGACGAAGTTCCTTCCTGCGATAAAGGAATGGGCAAATTGCCCCCTTGTTCGTCGGAGTCTGTGTTGATGAAGAGAATTTGGACGGTGTCGTCTTTATTCTCCTCTGTGATGGTATCATTCGAAGATAGAGCCTCTGAAGGCAAAACCGGGTCAACTGCCGCCTCAACCTTTTGACTTTCGTCAGGTATGGATCCAGACGGTTCATCTTCAATGATAGGTGCTTCGGCTGACCACCTGGGCAGGCCAGCCGGGTTCTCAACTAGTGAAGGACTTGACAGGAGTTTTTGATATCCAGGAGGAAGTTGCACTGGTAAAACCGAGCGATCTTCCAAAACTCTTTTAGCCTCGTCTAAGAAGGGACAACGGTGGATGGCATGGTCGCCTTCACACAGTTTGCAGGGAAATCTAGCTTTCCCTCTCTGTCCTGTGGCTTCACTTTCACTAGTTGACGGTGTGCTATCAACATGGCTATCAGAGGTTGACGCCACCGAATTGTGCAAACGGGGAGACCAGTCCCTTAGTATCCGAGGGATGCAGGGACAATCTTTGTGGAAGTGGTCTCCCTTGCATATGACACATGGCGATTTAGGCCTAGTTAGTGCTGTGTGTGGATTTTTGTCAGACGACACTTGTTTGCCCCCAGTCGCTTTTGGCTCCTTCTTCTTCTTCTCTTTCTTCTTCTTTTCCTTCTTCTCCTTAGGAACTTGGTTTTTTGTTTTACCAGTTCCGTTAAGCGAAGAGGAAGGAGGAGAGGAAGAATTAGATGAAGTAGAAGGCTGGTGGGTAACTCTGGTCTGGTCTAACTGTTGACTCGATTGTTCAGGAATAGTGGTGTTCTGAATGACATTGGTTGAAAAGAGCCAGACCGGCAAGCCAATTGTCAGTCCTGGAAGCGACAATGTGGCCATATGGGGTGCACCAACATCTCCCCAAGAGGAGAAGGGACTAGGATTCCCACCAAGGGGAATTCCTTGGTTGGTGGGCTCCATTTTTTCAACCTAAAGATCAACGCAGGAATAAAGGGTGATTGTTCCGTTTAAAATAAATTTTTAACGACGCTTAGACACAACTTGCTTTTTCAATTTTAAAGAGTCGAGAAAAAGCTAAAGATGACTCTAGTCTCCTTCGATGTTTTAACGAGCCTGAAGTGACAAATGCTCGGATGGACTTTTTCTGTTATAGAGTCTGAAAAAGGCCAAAAGAAACTGCTCTGGAGTTCTAGGCAGAGGGTGTGCCAAACCTCTCGCAAAACCGCAGAATACTTTTTTAGGATACGGGCGGTCGATCTTCCTGAATACTGTGTTCAGTGCATTGCGATCAGTAGGGCGGCCGAAACGGCTTCCTAAGAATAAAGGTTTTATGCCTATAGGGGTCTCCCAATATATACGTGACGGTACGTGGGAGCACAATCCGTACTGGCGCTATCGTCCCTCAGGAGGAATCACCCACCATCAACGAGATCGATAGTCACCAGGCTTTACGACGCCGGAACACGTCTCTAGCCTAGACCTCTATGTTGTGTGTTATGTTGCAAAGCATTGTTAAGTTCATTCAATTTATTTTAGGTTGATCTTTTTAGAAGTTTGCCTTTTGAGGTTCACCACAAGATGTATGATACAATTCCTAAATTCAGTCTAAAGATGATAAGCAAGATTTATATCTTTTCAACTTATGAAAATCCTAGCTACAAAGGGAAAAGAAAGACACCATCTTTTCTCAAAGAGCAATCAGCACACTCTAATGCACTTTTCCTAAATCAAACATGCAAACTATCAAGATGCAAATGCACAATGCAGGTGTTTGTTTTCCGCTCTCTTAGTATTGATGCCTACAAAGAAAGATTTTTGTACAACTTTGAATTTGCTTTTAAATGACAAATACAAACAAGTTTAATTTTTCCGAAATCAGAGAGGATAGAAGAGATTACAACACTTAACGATTTTCGAAATGAATACTTGTTTCGACACTTAAAAGAGACAAACTCAAACCAAAAGCAAAAGTAAATGTATAATCAACTGTAAACAGCCAATGAACTCTCTCCTAAGATCACAATCAACAGATCTGAATCAAGGGCTACAGGACGATTATTTCACTCTTGCAAAGGAAAACTGCAAATGTCGCCACAAACACATAAAAACACTCACAGTCTTTTTGTACAAAAGGAGGCGGAATTTAAGTAGAGAAAAGGAGTTATCAGACTGGTACCTATGCTGGTTACAGGCTGCAAAAATCAGAGATCAAAACAAGGAAAAACAGAGCAGAGAACCCCAGCTGCACAAGGCCTAACTGGATCAGCGCAACCTCAACACAGGGGTTTTGACATTCAGCGCAGGTAGCCTTCACGGGACCTGCGTTGAAATGTAGAACCTCTTCACAGGGTCTGCGCTGAAGGAGAAACGAGAGCTTCTCACTGGGTTCTGGGTCACAGATTGTTGATTAATCTACGGTCTCAGGCCAAATAAAAGCAACAAGCAAGGTACAATCAAAGGGATGCTTTGAGGAAGGGCTAAGATCTATCACACAGGATCATCAAATCATTTGTGAGTCCATCATTCAGATCATAGACAAATCCAGTGATTGGATTAAAGCAGCAGTTGTCTACTTTGCATCTAAGAATAGCAGATGCAGTTCAATTGTTGTTGTTGAGTCTATGAAACAAACAATGATAGAGACACAAATAAAATGACTAAACAGATTTCCCCAGTGGAGTCGCCAATTTGTTGTGGGGAAAAATGCCTATGCAGGACGATCCTATCCACCTAAGGTGTGATAGTGCCTTAGCAACAAACAGAGACAGCTATTCTAGTATTCTTCCTTTATGAATTGAGAATGAAGAGAGATGGATGGACTAACCGGTGTCTTCCGTTTGTCCCTCGATCCGGTTTCTCTTCTCTTTGGGAGTTCCCAGCTACTTGCCTTCTCGCTCGCCCAGCTTCAAGAGGTTTCTGCAAGATCACAAGAAGAGAACACTACACAAAGACATAGATTCATATTCATAACTAGTTCAGGATTAGAAATAAACTAAACATACTAATGCAATCATACATCAAAGATACATCAGTATATAGGAGAAACCAAGATAGCTTTATTGATGAATAACAAGGTTCAGGAAGAGATACAACCCAGAGGGCTCCAATCCAGCATCTCCTTCTCGGAAAATGGAATTCCTATCTTCACCCCCTTCAAAGCATTAAGCACCCAATGATTCCAATCTCAAACCAACAGCAATTCTTTGCAATAACAAAATTCCAGCCTCTAGATCTCATGGAGGAGAGATCCATATATAGATGTTTGGAGAGAGGATGAGTCAGCTTGAGATCTGACTAGTGTCCTCTCCCTCTGTCAGTTCTTGATTCCACTTGGAGTTTCTTGCTTCCACTTGGAGATTGGGAACCTCTTACTCATCATAGTCGAATTCACTGAGGCAAGTGTCATTGAGGAAGATTCTTGAAGCTTCCTAGGTCTTGACACCTCTTGGAATGAACTTGCCATTTGTCAACTCTCGCTCAGCGCACCCTGGTAGTGCTTCTACCTGCGTTGCAGTGCAGGTAGCCAGTGTTGACTTTGCATTTCAGCGCAGACAGCTAGTGGAGCCACTGAATTGATCCTGAATTGACTTGTTTTTGAGCAGTTTCTGGTGGAGAACTTCTGTGAATTGCTGTGGTTTGTTAGCCTTGTTCCTCTAGGGGTAGGAACAACATGTTTAGGGACTTTGGATCCCTTAGATTATGGACATTTCATGCTTATAGCTGTAAGGCACAAAAATGTCTATAACACCAAGCCAAAATAGCACCCAATAAATAAGGAGGTGAGGAAGTAAAAAATGGAGCAAAATATTAAGCTCAGGATCCAATCTCAGATAACACAAATTCTAAGGAACGTGTCTAATAAAGAGAATAGTGGCACCAAGAATAGAGGAGTTAAGTCTTCTTCTTCCAAATCCAATTGAAATTTTCGTGGAGTATAAAGGGGTTGGAACACCTTGTAAAATCCTAGGTGATAAAACTTTTGTTAAGCTCAGAGAAACCTAGTGTTCTCTTTCTCCAAGAGGCAAAGCAAGCTAAATAAGTTTTGTTAGAAAATTCAAAGATTTTCTAGAGAAACAGTGAATGTATTTCTCAAAGCTCTTGTGGTGCTTCCAAAAGACTTAGTATTCAACAATGTAAACTTTGAAATGGGAACTATAAACTAAAAATGGGAACTCTAGCCAAAAAAACCCCAAAAAACATGAAAAACAGTGCTAAAAATGAAAAATGTTGATGTTGGAATAACACTTTTTTTTTCTAGGGTAAATTTTCAACATGTTTTAAAAATGTTAGTGAAAACCAATTTTTTGTGCAAAAAACACCCTCAAAACAAAAGTGTTAATGCCGGAATAACACTTTTTTTCTAAGATAGATTTTCAACATTTTGAAATAAGGCATAAAAGATTTTATCATGAGTCTGAAAAACATTAAAATTTCAAAAGAATAATGAAAACATAAAATTAAAAATTAAAACAATGAAAAAAAATTAAAAAAATAACAAAACGTAAATGAAAATATATATTAAAAAAAAAAAAAAAATATATATATATATATATATATATAAGAAAAAAAATCAAACATAAAAAATGTTAGGATATTTCGACACATAGGAAATAGTTAAGTATAACTTGGTCTAGTATAGAGTTAGGTAAAGTGTGTTTCTTTACTATGTACATTTGTAACTTACAATCCGACAGTCACAATATGTTCTAGACATGAAGTGATCTAACGGTTCATTCTCTCCTTGGTATTACTGACACTTGATCTGTGGCTTAACATCTGATTGGTCCATGATCTCTATTTAAAGAGCATGGAGGGTCATTTGTAGGGTGACCGTTCATGAGATAAGCTTATGTAAATTTTCTTTATTTTATTAATAAATTGTCTAAAATGGTCGCGTTGGCTCACGTCGTGGATTGTTTCCCTCTTTGAGGGTTTTAACCACGTCAAGAATATTGGTGTATTGATCTGTGATCTATTTTTGAGCGGTGTCATTTGGTGTTCTATCTGAGGAACTTACCCTGTAAATTCCTACATGATATCAGAGTTATTTGAGAGCCACATCCGTTGGTGATCCAAATCGGAATTCAGTACAACTGCATCTGACTGTCGTTTCCTAGATCTATTGTTTCTGACTGCTTTCAGGCTGAGAGGACTTCTCTAATGTGTTAGGAGAATCTGTTGCAATGAGGAACCCCTTTCATTTCAAATGGTTTCTGGTAGTCCTAGTTATGTCATTTTTAAGATCTGGAGGTATACAATGTTTATTTGTAGTTTTAGTTATTTATTTCTCTGTTTATTTCGGTTTATCTATCTCTCTATTTTTTTTTACCGGATCTACACCTTTCATTTATGCATACGCTTTTCCCGCGACACTGTGTGATTTGGGAAAATCATAAACAGAAAGGAAGAATTTTTCTCATGTGTATGCTCTTTTCTACTGCGCCTTAGTGTGATCTCGAAAAATTAGAAACATTGAGGAAAATATTTAGTTTCTGGCGAAAGCTAACTTCAAGGCATAAGGTTTGGGTTTTTTTACATGTCCATGTTGGGTTGTGTGGTTTTTGTTTTGTAGGAAAAAATATATTTTTCAAGTAAGCATGCACCCCAAAGCTTTAGTGACTAAAAAAAAAACCCTTCCTCTTTTCCAAAAATTACTAACCTTTTAAACTAGCTCACTTGGTCCAAAGTTACTTTATGAGAATAGAGGTCTTGGATTCAAGTCTTTCTTTTTGTTGAGTTATTTTTTCAAAAAGAACATGTATCTTATGTTTTAAAGTTACTTTATGTAAAAGTGTTCTCACCCATTATAAAAAGTGAGTCACTTATAATTCTAAAGCCTCTTTATCTTTTATTTAAGTTACAATTTAGTGGGTGGCTCATAAAGTACCATTGTAAAAGTGACTTTCACTTGTTTATAAAAGTGGGTCACATAAAATATTTTTTTAAAGCAAGCTAATTAGTTTAAGTTTGGAAGGGGGAGATGTGTTTTAAAATCTAAAATTATCATTCATTTCCGCACATTCACGCACTTCGTCGACATCTTCAACAATTTTTCTTCAAAAATCCATTACTTCTTCATCCGGCATCCATTTTCAGAGCCATTTTTTTTAATCAGCCTAATTTTTCGAGATTTTTCCATTGGAACACTTAGTTTTAGCATCTATAGCTTCAATTTTTGCTAAAATGGAAAGTTCATGCCAATTTATTCTTGACAGCACCAACTAGTTCCAATGGTCGTCTTGCATTGTGGATTTACTTAGAAGTAAAGGTATTTACAAAATAGCCTCAGGCCAAGAAACTAAACCTAGAGATGAAGTTAAGGCAGCCAAATGGGAAAATAGGCAAGATAAAGCACGTGGGTTGATAGGGATGTCTATTTCTCCAGACCTTAGATTCCATATCGCAGAACTTGATACTCCTAATGAAGCAATGAAACAACTCACTAAAGTTTTTGGAATTAAAAATAAAATAAGAGCCCATCAACTTGAAAATGAGTTGCTTACATTGGACCCCAATAATTTTTCTTCCATTGAAGACTTTTTTTCCAAGTTCAAGATCCTTAGACTTCTCTTGGAAGGTATTAAGGTTAAGAAAGAAGATGGTAGCCTTATCTATTCCATTCTTACTAAGTTGGGACCAGCCTACTCTGTGTTTGTTTCCACCTTCCATTCTACTAGAGAAGCCTTTATTTCTCAAGGACAAGACTACAAGTCCCCCTCTTTTGATGCCTTTTGTGATTCTTTAATAAGAGAACAAGAAAAACTCTTACATATTGGTCTTCTTAATCTTGGAAACTCTAGTAAGAAAGCCTTATCTGCCCAGCAGCAACCAAATTCAAAGAATCCTAAGAAGCATTATCCTAAAAATAATGGTCATAAACCAAACAAGGGTACTAAGCAATTTCAGCCTCAAAATGAAAAATCATTTCAACAAAATAATAAGGAAAATAAAAACAAAGGGAAGAATATTGATAGACATTGCAACTTTTGTAATTGAGATGGCCACTTAGAATCTAAATGCTTTAAGAAGATGGAAGCCTTGGGAGCAGCAAAGAAGAAGCATAACATCCATTTGGAGCACTCTTCAACTTCAACTTCATCTTCAAGAATAGCGCTTTCTACATGTGGTTGTCAAGCATCTCGATCCAGTTATGCACTAAATGTATCTTCTTCTTCTCATTCTCATGAGTGGCTCATTGATTCTCGAACTTCTTATCACATGGCCAAAAAAAAAGCCATGTTTTCTTCTTTAAATGATTGTAACACCAAAAATATATATGTTGGTGAGGATAGCTCTCTTAGTGTTATAGGGACCAGAATTTTTCATCTAGACAATGGTCAATTTAATGATGTATTATGTGTTCCAACATTATCCTACAACCTTCTATCTCTATATCATATAACTCATTCAGGTGAAGGTAAAACCTTTGAATTTTCACCTCATGATGTTGTAATTAAGGACCTAAAATATCCTAGACAGATTTAGCTACTAACATTGTTGATGATTCTACAGGGTTGTAAAAGTTTAACAACTTTGGGTCATCAACTCTTCCCTTGTTATTTGTTGCTCATAATGATGAAGTGAGCAAGCTTTGGCATGAGCGATTTGGTCACTTAAACTATCGCTCCCTTCAAAATCTATGTAAAAAAAATATGGTGACAGGTCTTACTATGGTATCTTGCAAAGATGGTGTTTTTTTTGGATGTGTACTTGGAAAACATCATCGAGATAGTTTGAAAAACATGCCTCTTGGCACGCCTCAACCCCTTTACAACTTGTGTATAGTGATTTATGTTGTCCACTTCCAGTTGTTTCATTCTATGGCTACAAGTATTTCTTAACTTTCATTGATGATTTCTCCAGACGCACTTGGGTATACTTCTTAAAACTCGAGAGTGAAGTATTTAACATGTTCTTTGCATTTAAGACCTTTATTGAGAAACTATCTGGACATCAAATTCTTAAGTTAAGATCTGATAATGCCGGAGAATATGTTAACAACAAATTCATCAATTTTTGCACTGAGCATGGAATTCAAATGCAACATATTGTTCCATATACTTCACAACAAAATGGTGTATTTGAAAGGAAGAATCACACCTTAAAGGAAATGGCTAATTGTATGCTTCAATCTAAAGGACTTAGTCTTAATTTTTGGGCAGAAGTAATTAACTGTGCAAATTACATAGTAAATCTCACTCCTACTAAGGTTTTAAATAATATGACTCTAGAAGAAGCATGGAGCTCAATTAAACCAAATGTAAGTCACTTTTGTGTTTTTGGAAGTGAAGCATGGGCCCATATTCCATATGAGAATCATAAAGCCTTAGAACCTAAGAGTGAAAAATGTATTTTTGTTGGATATTCTGAAGATTTCAAAGGATATAGACTTATTCCACTTAAGTCCAAAAATGTTATCATTAGAAGAGATGTAAAGTTTGCTGAAAATATATCGGCCTACGAGCCTAGTTCGGCGGATGTGCCACCTCTCTCTATCCCTTCTACTTCTGAAAATATTTCTTCTTCAAATGATGACAGTGAGGATGACAATCCTCCTCCACCTTCTTAGGATCCTCCTTCAGCTCCTCAGCTTCCAAAATGGGTCTATGCTACTTGGGATGCAGCAGGTTCTCTTGCAAGTGATCCTATAGATTAGTGACATACATGTTTTCAGTTCGATAGAGCCTCTTCTTTACTGGCTCAAGCTTCAATGAATTATGATCTTGACACCTTTGCAGAAGCTTCAGGCCATCTAGATTAGGAAACAAATATGAATGAAAAATAGCATTCATTGTTGGCAAATGATACATGGGATCTTGTTCCTCTTCCAAATGGATGAAAACTTGTTAGATGCAAACGGGTTTACAGAACCAAGTTTGGACCAAATGGAAAAATTGATAAACATAAAGCTCGTCTTGTTGCTAATGGTTTTTCACAAGTTGAAGGCATGACTATACTGAAAACTTCTCCCCTATTTCCAAAATGAACTCTATCCATCTTGTTCTTTCCCTTGCTACCTCTTTCAAATGGGAAGTCCATCAGATTGAAGGAAATTCAATCAACTAATAAAATAAACAGCAGACATAAACACAAATCAGACATGGCGAAAAAGTCTTGAGAGCCTCACTGTATTATATTCCTCACACTCTCAATGTCATTGTACAAATAATGATAATATTACAAATAAATACATGAGGAAGTTTGTCTCAAGATAGTATGTCTATCTTCGACACTATGGTGGAGAAAATATCTCAACAACACACTAATCTAGGAGCCTAACTAGTTGGAGAGAATCTCTCAACCAAATAGGCCTAAATTGACTCCTAACCATGAGGAACAAACCCAATCTAGAAAGGTAGGATTAAATCCAACTTTCTTGATTTTAATTAATTTAATTGTTTTGGACTTATAATTGTTTTCATCTCATGAGAGTGAGGCTAACTGATAAGTCCAAAATAAGAACCAGGAACCATCTTCCAAGTTCTCATGATGAAACTATTGATCCTCGAAAACACTGCCTGAAAAACCGCCAAAGCTGGATGCTGAAAAAACTCCAATAAGAAAATAACATGAGTTAGCTACAAGTCTGAGTCACATTTGAAATTTTGCTCGACAACTCCATCATGTGCCAAGCTACAAAAGAATCCAATTGTCCTTTGCTTGCAATTAGCATCCTTTTTCCACTAATAAAATATTGAGAACGCCCACTGGCTACTTTGATGTTAACCGCCCACTGGCTTCTTTGATGTTAATGAATGCCCACTGGCTAATTTGACAATGCCCACTGGCTGATTTGTTGATGATGCCCACTGGCTGATTTGAAGATGCCCATTGGTTGATTTGAATATGCTCACTAGTTGCTTTTGATGATGTTGTCGAGACTTTCAGTCTGACAACCACCCTTAATTCCATTATCATTTCCCCCCTTTGTTAGCTAAAAGGAGAGACAATCATCTGCAGTTGATTTTTGAATTCTGAACTCCCCCCCTTCAGGTGTAGGAGTGTTTCACTGTTGTACTCCCGCTTTCAGGTGCATGAGAGTACCATCTCCAATTGACTGTTGACTGCAATAGTTGAGATTGAATTCTGTTGTAAGACTTATACAATCTTTTTACTGTTGATGACCATTCCTAAGGATCAATCCATGCATAATTGATCTTTAATCTGGCAGGTTGGTGTTGTTTGCAGCATTTCTATGATCAATGATTCTACTTGCCACAATTGTGACAAGGATGGAGATCAAAACAATGATCTTCCATGTGATCTTTTCTTTGACAATGTTTGCATGTGGGTTTTTCTTCAACTTTCTCATGGCTTGTTGATGTTATTTGATCAAGAAATCCTGCACTGATGAACTTGATCGACTTAGAATAATCTGGGATATGCAAGTTGTTTTCATCTTTGTCATATCCTAATCCTCGTCGATTTTTGTTACTTTGAAGTTCTTCCCATGGCTTGATGATTGGTTTAGAAGAAGCAAGTTCAATTTGATCATGAACAACTTCTACACTTGAAGTTGTTTGGATGAGTGATTTGGAATCAACATCTTTATCTTCATATGTATGGTTGAATGACTTGGAAGCATCACTCTTCGGTTGCAACTCATCTCTTTATAGTTGCAACTCTAGTTGAAGGAACTCAATTGTTTCATGTGCTTGTTGTAGATTCATTGAAATATCATCAAGAGTTGCTTTGCTGATTTGCATCATGTCTTCAACAGTTGAGAGGATCAAATTGTTAAGAATATTTAAGAACTGAATGCTTTTCGCCATGTGAACTTGCTGGAACTCACGCTCACTTTCTTTTAATACTTGTTGGATTTTTAGAACTCGCTCACTTGAATGCTTGATCTTGCTTGCTTGAACTCATGCTCACTTGTTGTAGATATGAATAGGCTTGATTTTTGTTTGAATATCACATTTTCTTTCTTTAAAGCTGAACTCGCTCTCTTGATGCTTGCGTCAACCAGTTTCAGGCTTGCTTGATGTTGTGAACTTTGCACTTGCTTGAACTCACTCTCTTGATTGATCAAAAGAAGGGTGTCAAATACTATCGAAAATGCACCCAAGAGAAACACTTACAATGATTTGAATGACTCAATTAAAAATAATGGATTCACTTGGCTTAATTGATTCCCTGTCCATTCAAAGCCTGGGTGTCAGGTTCAACCGAGAATGCACCCTTACAATTCAACTCAAGTTGACTTTGACTACAAGTTGACTTACAAAAAATAAATTTATTTGCAAGTTATACAATTACTAATTGTCATTGAATGTGGATGTAGACTTTGCCTTGCAATGCTTGAGTTTTCAGCTTCATTAACTCGATTTGCCTTGAGAGAATGAAATTTCTTGTTGATGTTGAATGTTGATGTTGCCAACTTTGCTTATGTGTTGTAGTTGCACAAAAGCATGTGATTGTTTGTGCTTGATTGAATGCTCATTGAAGCTTCTTAATTTCAAGTGCTTTGATTAATGTTCTTGTTTCATTCACTTGCTTTAGACTCCTTGTGTGTGGTAGATAAGATAATTGTAGTGTCAAAACTAGACACAAAACATGCACAAGCAATCATTACACAAGGTGCACCTAAGATCCCCTTATTCAATTTTAGGTGGATCTAGGATACAACAACACCACAAAAAAAATATGTCTTTATTAAGTATTTGAGTACTTCAACCTTTCATCTTTACAACATCTAATTCGAAATTTTTTAAGCACAAAGTTTGAGAACTCCTTGGAGGTAAATTGTCTTCAAAAGACTGGATGTTCATTGACTCAATTTCTCTCAAAATATCTCTCAAAGTAAAATATTACTTTGGATTACAACAATGGCTTTCTCTCAAACAAATTCACTTATCCTTAAGACTCTACAAAATCACTTATTACTCCATTACATAAAAATTACAAATACTCCTTATCTCTCCAAAATGTACAAAAATCACTTTTTACTTCTCACTTCAATAGAAACTTATCACTCCAAAATATTACAAAATATACTCTTTATCTCCATTACAAAGATATATATAATTTATAATCTGCATTATCCCTCTGTTAACTTAATCTCTTCGAGACTCTCAACATTCAACTTATCACTCCAACAAAAACAAATTATTTCAAAAAAAAATATACTACCTCTCCCTTAAAAAAATCACCTTCTCATATTACTTTTAACTCTCTCTTTAAAGTTCCATAAAACACTTTAATAATTTTAATTCCATTTTTTTTAAGTTCCATTAAAAAACAATTTAATGAATTTTATGGTCACTTTATCAAAAGTGAATTACGTTTTTCTTCTTTTAAACTTTACATTTATCCATGTAATTCCAAGCTTCACACGTACCTTTTCTCATTTGCTTCAAATGGGTTTAGTTCTCATGCCAAACACCATTATCCTCAGGCAATGTACTTTCCCTAGCATTTTTTGATCAAGTTCAGTAAGTTTGAAGAATATCAAGTTCTAGTATCAGCCAATCATTGTAGACCTTCCAACCATAGTAAGAATAGGATTTCAAAGAAACCAAAAGCGATGGGGCGGGGGAAAATCCAGATAAAGAAAACTGAGAAAACTACAATCCGATGGGTTACATTCTATAAGCGAAAGAATGGGTTGCTCCTTTGTTCAGATCTTTGCCACTGGATCTTCAATGTGTCAGGCGCATTCACTAAGTTTCCCATGCTCTCATTACCCAAAAGCTGCCTGATAACGCTGTGAATGGCACTCACTGTATTCTTCTTCTTTTTTTATCATTTGAATATATTTGATAACCTCTAAATCAGGACGAAGTTTGGAACAGAAGACATGGAGCCAAGACTAGTGTCAAGTGCATTAAAATAGCAGAGACAAGCATTTATAAAAATATCATAGACATAAAAAAAAACAGAGACTTAACAAATTTTGTCATTTCAACATCGCTCAATTTTGGAGGAGAGCAGGGCTTGATGGATTCTTCCATGCAACTAGTTCCATGTTGTCAAATGATCTTCCATGGTGCTATACATAGTTTTTGTTGGCCAAATAGAGCTGAATTTTGGTCTCACCAATCCATAATGAAGTTGCTCACACCTGCAAATTGATTTGAAAAAACTTCTACAAGGGATGTCTCAACAAGAAAAACAACAATTTGATGTTGAAGGGATATCACGAGAGGTAGTGTGGAGGGTGGCTCGATTGGAATGTAAGTGAAAAGGCTTGCATACATGTTCAAGGAGCATGGGCTCACAATATTTTATGCACATCTTAATAGCAATGAACTCTTCTTTCCATGCAATTTTTTCCTTCGTCATATTCCACAACAACACATTAAATTTGTTTTTCATTGCGCTAACAGATAATACCTAGATTGAAAAGAATTAAACAAAATATAAACCTGAGAGAGAAACAATGGCACCAACAAAGAGATGAACCCAATAGTCTCCATAGCTAAATAAGTAACTTTGTAGCATTAATCCTTCTATGCCCAAGGAAAAAACGAAGAGGAAGATCTTTGCTACAAAAAAAAAAATGCAGGTCACTTCTAAGTTGCAGGAATTGCGCAGTGGTCTCAATATGCTCTTCAAGTTGTTGGCTTGGCTTTACATTGAGAGTTGACACTCATCGGAAGGAAATTCAAAATAGCATAATATAACTTCATCATTGGAACAAGGCCCTCAACTCCACACAGTCTGCCACTTTCCGTTCAACCACAACACAAACCTAACTTCAACCGGGTGCTCCAAATTTTCTCATTGGGAAATCCTTCATAGTCCCTCATGTATGCCGAGGTTTCTATCAATTAGCCACAAACCAGAAATTCCCAAATCCAAAACTTATTATCCTTTCTCAGAAAACTACAAAGAAACCGTATAAAAAGAAACTGTAGTGTTTGAATGCACAATCAATTTATCAACAGGCTACTGCTCTGATACCACATGAAGGAAATTCAATCAACTAATAAAACAAACAACAGACATATACACAAATCAGACATGGCGGAAAAGGCTTGAGAGCCTCACTGTATTATATTCCTCACACTCTCAATATTAAAATAATGTTTATGACACATATAAATACAAGAATATATTTGTCTCAAGATAGTGCGTCTATCTAGGACACTTTGGTTGAGCAAATATCTCAACCATACACTAATCTAGGAGCCTAATTAGTTGGAGAGAATCTCTCAACAAACTAGGCCTAAACTAACTCCTAACCATGAGGAACAAACTCAATCTAGAAAGGTAGGATTAAATCCAACTTTCTTGATTTCAATTAATTTAATTGTTTTGGATTTGTAATTGTTTTCATCTAATGAGAGTGAGGCTAACACAGATGGATGTTAAATTTACCTTCTTGCATGGGGTATTTCATGAAGAAACCTATATGGAACAACCTCCTAGATTTATAAAAACATACTCCAGCCTTGTATGTTGGCTTAAGAAATCCCTTTATGGTCTCAAGCAAGCCCCTCGGGCTTGGTATGCCAAAATGGATAACTTTCTTTTAGATACTAGCTTTTCTAGGTGTCATTCTGACAATACTGTTTACACCAAGAAAGTCGATAAGTCTCTTATCCTTCTTGTTATTTATGTTGATGATCTTATCCTTACTGGTAGTAATCCCAACCTTATAAAACATGTGAAGTCCAGCCTTAAAAAGAAGTTTGAAAAGACAGACTTAGGACACTTGCGTTATTTTCTTGGTCTTCAAGTCTTGCAAACCAAAGAGGTATTTCCCTTTCCCAGTCCAAGTATGCCTGTGATCTTGTATGCCACTTTCACATGGAAGATTGTAAGCCATTCCCTTTTCCCTTTCAGTCTGGAGCCAAACTTTCAGTCACTTGTACTTCCCCTAAAGTTGATGCTACCTTGTAGGAAAACTTTTGTATCTCACCCATACCCATCTTAACCTTTCCTTTGTTGTTGGCCTTATTGCTCGGTTTATGCAAAACCCACATGAAAGTCATTGGAAAGTAGCTAAAAGAATACTTTGTTATGTTCAAGGTACAGTTCAGTTTGGGATTCATTACAGTGCAGAAGCATCTCCTCTTTTGGTTGGTTTCATCGATTTCGATTGGGTTGGTGACCCTAATGATCAGAAGTCTACTGCAAGTTATGACTTCACTCTTGGTTCTGGACCTATTACATGGGCTTGCAAGAAACAAAGTGTCATTTCTCTTTCTTCAGTAGAAGCAGAGTATCGTGGCACCATAGAAGCTAGTAAGGAAGCCTTGCGGCTTCGTTAGATCCTGTCAAAGTTTGGCTTTCAGCAGCAACATCCAACTACACTTTGGTGTGATAATCAAAGTGCCATTCAACTATGCAAAGATCCAGTCCAACATCAGCGCAACAAACACATTAAACTACACATGCACTTCATTAGAAAGCTCATTCATGATCTGGATTTAAACAGGAACGCAACGAATTATAGAGATAACCATAAACATAGAGATGTAGTGGAAATAATACTTCATTTCATTAATGTAAAATACTGAAATATGCTTACAAACAAGAATGGAAATAAACCATCTAGGGCGATGGTAGCTTATCTCTGAGAAGAGATGTGGTGGCTACATGCCTCTAAATTGCCTTACAATGAGGCTCAAGGGCCTTTTTATTAGTGAACAATAAGAGAAAACCCTAAACAACCAAAACCCTAACCCGAGGAGATGTAACACCAAGAGTTTATGGGCCCCGTTGGGGTGAGTTGGACAGCCAACTTCCCGGGGTCGCTACTTGGTCATATTATCTCCATTTGATGCGCATGATAGCCCATTGGAAAGATATCTCCGAGGACTACAACAGAAAATGTGATTTTAGTTACAAAAATGATGGCAGTAGATTTCCAAAAAACATCATTTAGGGCCTCAAAATGGCTCCAAAATTTTAGGACCCAAAAAACTGTTAAAAATAGTAAACTGTGCTACAATTAAGGAAACTGAAAAACTGAAAGAAGCAATGGTGGGGGTCCAAGTGGAATTTGTGGGTGGCCACCAATATCCACCTGGATAATTCCTCCCCCCTTAGGAAGCAATGGTCCCCATTGCATTGAGTTCCTCCATGAGATGAGGGAACTTCTACTGAACTTGGTCCCTGGTGAGCCACTTGCCCTGGTGAAGGAGTTGGCTTGCTTTGACAACTCGATACAGTTGGATATTCTGCTGGTGAGTGTGCTTGATCTATGTGTCCATGATTCGATCAGTTGCATCTTGTTCCATGCAATCTGGATTTAACTCTGTGGTTATGAGATGTTCTGCAATGTCAGATGTGTTTAGTAATAGTGGAAAGTATGGCCGAAGGCAGTCCACATTGAACACTAGTGCAGGCCAAGGAATGGGGGAATGCTGAGCTCAAATGCATTGTCTCCCACAGCCTTGGTAATAATGTAAGGACCATATTGGAGTGGTCTAAGTTTCCTATAGGCTCTGGTAAGGCGTTCCTTTTGCAAATGCAACCAGACTTTGTTGCCCACCTGAAACTTGTGTGGCACCCGATGTTGATCATGTCATTGCTTGTACTTGACATTTGATTTCTCCATAATTTCATGGACCTACTGGTCAATATATTGGATGTGCTCAATGAAGTTGTTTGCCTTATCTGTTTCGGACTGGACATGAGCCGAATCTATGTGAGTAGCTGCAAATGGCATGGCCACATCAATGGGACATAGTGGCTGGAATCCCAAGCCCACCTAAAAAGGGTTGTGGCTAGTCGAGATGTGGAGAGCTCGGTTGTAGCTGTGCTGAACATAGGGGAGGCTCCCGTCCCATGTGCATGAATGCTTTGAGTTGTACATGCACAGAATGTGTACGATCATCTTTTTGACAACCTCTGTCTGGCCATTAGTTTGAGGATGGAAGGTTGTGGACTTAGTGAGTTTGGTGTCCAGCATTGACCAGAGACTGGACCAAAATGTACCAAGGAACCTGTTGTCCTAATCTAAGATGATAAACTATGGGATCCCAAAGTGTACCCACACTTGTTCAAAGAAAAGTTTCGCAGTGGCTTCTGCTGTGATATTCTTCTTTTAGGCCGCCATAATGGCCATCTTCGAGAACCTGTCAACGACCACAAAAACACAGTCATTTCCATGCTTAGTGGAAGGAAGGCCTGACATGTAATCCATGGAGATGGATTCCCAAGGTCGAATAGGGGTAGGAAATTGGGTATAGAGGCCTTGCTTCTTGATGGTTGGTTTGGCAATGGCGCAGGCAATGCATGATCTGATGTACTTCCCGAAGTCCTATCGAAGATTCGGCCAATAGAAATACTTCTACAGTATTGCCACCATTTTCTTGATCTTGAAATGCCCAGCAACCTGACTGTAGTTTTCTTCCTCATCTTGGTACGCTCACTTGAAGGAACGCAAAGGTGAGCCAGGTGGCATAACAAGTCATCCTGGAGGTGAAAATATAGAACATGCTGACCCTCCAAGAGTATAAGGTATGTGCGGCTGAATTCTGGGTCGATTTTGTAGAGAAGTGGCCAATCAGAAGTCCCATTCCCATAAGAGTTGAGCATGGTGGCTAACGCCATGATCGGTGGTCGACTGAGGCAATCTGCAAAATAATTGGTGCTGCCCTTCTTATACTTGATATTCAAATGGAACTGTTGCAGGTATATGGACCACTTTTGATGGCGATCATTCTGCAATTTTCCTTGGGTCTGTATGAATTGCAGGAGTCAGTGCTCTGTGTGGATGAATGTTTCCTTACCCAAAATGTAATGCTTCCATTGTCGGCAAGCCTGCACAATGGAATACATCTCTTTATCATAAGTGGGATACTTCCAGACTGTGTCTGAAAGTGTCTCATTGTGATATGCCACTGGATTCCTGTGTTCAGTAAGGACTGCCCCAATAGCAAATCAGAGGCTTCTGTATCGACCTCAAATGGTTGTTGCAAGTCTGGTAATGTGAGAACTGGTGCCGAGTAGAGGAAATCTTTCAATTCTATGAATGCCTTTTGTTGAGATTCAGACCAAAAGAATTTTGCTTCCACTCCTCCCTTGGTGACTTGAATCAAGGGCCAGGTGATATGAGAAAATCCCAACACGAACCTGCGGTAGAAGTTGGTAATACCTAGAAAGCTACGAAGCTCTGTCAGAGTGGTTGGAGATGGCCAATCCCGAATGACTTGGATCTTGGATGGATTCACATGCACCCCCTGTTCATCAATAATGTATCCTAGATATTGAACCTGGGTCATGCCAAAAGTGCATTTCTCCAAATTGGCACATAACTTGTGTTGTCGCAGTGTTTGGAGAACTTGTCGGATGTGGTGGAGGTGCTCTTCGGAACACTGGTTGAAGATCAAGATGTCATCCAAGTATACCACTATAAATGAGTTGGTGAATGGTCGTAAGATGTCATCCATTAGTCTCATGAAGGTTGTAGGAGCATTCGTCAATCCAAAAGGCATAACCAACCATTCAAAAAGGCCCTCCTTAGCTTTGAAGGCAGTGTTCCACAAATCAGAGGGTTCGATTAGTAACTGGTGATATCTTGACTTCAAATTGATCTTGCTGAAGTATTTTTCCCCCTCCAGTTTGTCCAGGAGGTCATCAATCCATGGGATTAGGTACCTATTACGGAGAGTGATCTTGTTCAGTGCTCGATAGTCAATATGGAGTCTCCAAGTCCCATCCTTCTTGTATACCAACATGATCGGGCTCCCGCAGGGCGATGAACTCGAATGGATGTGACCTTTTTGTAGCAACTCCTGAATCTTCCTCTTGATTTCATCGTTCTCTAGAATGGAGCATCGATAGATTGGTCCATTTGGTAGCGACGCACCTGGGGTTAGACCGATGGAGTGCTTGACCTAATAGTGCAGAGGAACCCCTGCGGGGGAGGTGAAGATGTCCTCGTACTCCTCCATAACCTTTTCCGTCTATAGTTATCATGCGAAGGGGCCATGTCTGAAGGTCGTGGCCACCGTATTCTTCTTTCCTTGAGGGCGTATCATAAGGAAAACAAATTCCCCGATTTTGGAAATGAGCTTACTGCATTGTTTTGCAGTAACCAAAGAGATGGCAGTAGGCGGTGCTACCTCTAGTATCTTGTACAACTTATTTCCAAAGGTAACAATAACAACACAGGGTCTTGATTCATACACAACATGTCACTTCCACAAGTATGGTTGTCCTAATAATACATCACAAACTTCAAGAGAAGCAATATCACACAATACCTCATTCATGAAGGGCTTGATGTTGTATGGAAGGCAACACTGCTGGCTCACATGAAGATCTCGTCCTTGGTGAAGCCACCCGATGGTGTATGGTTGTGGATGTGTTGTGGTTGGTAAGCCCAGCCACTTCATGAACTCTGCCGACATGAGGTTCTTTTGGCTCCCACTATCAACAATGAACTGTATCGGGGAGCCCTTTACCCACATCTGAGAGTGGAAGAGACGCTCCTCCTCCTCTAGATCTTCGGGTTCCTCCTTCTGGATCTTCGTGGTGGCAACGGTGGCGTTGGGCTCCGCATCGATAATCTGCTTCCCTTTGACATTCCCCTTATCAAGTTCTGACTCAGAGTCGGAACATGCATCTGATTCTGAAACCTTTAGCTCAGTCACCAGTGACTGCTTGGCCTGACACTCACTTGTGTTGTGACTCACACCACTTTCCCGTGTCCTTTTTCGAATTTGCGACACTGTTCTTTGCTTGTAGATTTGGCGGGTTGTCTTGGGCCACACCACCTTGGATTTGTCCTTTTTTCTACAATTTGGGGGCACCTTTCCCTTACTTTGGATTCACAGATCCAAAGTCTCGCTTCTTCTGTTTAAACTTTTGCTCGACCTTGACGGCATATCAGTATGTCGTGTTGAGCAAGGAGATATTCAGGAATTCTATTTCTTCCTAGATGTACTTGTGCAGGCAGCCACGGTATCTGAGTACCAAATGCTGCTCCGTATCCTTGATACCCAACTTTGTGCGAAGGGTATGAAAAATATTGGTAAACTCCGAAATGTCCTGATCCCTTACCTGCCGCAGCGTGGTCCACTTTATGTATTGATCCTCATAGCTTCTGACAGGGTAGTACTGCTCCTCGATGGCATCCTAGAATGAATTCCAAGTCGGTGCGGCTAAAAATAGTGAGCCTGTACTTTCATCCTTCTGCTCGCAGTAGGTTTCCCACCAATCCTTGACTTGGGGGGCTACTTTGAGAAGAGTGAAAATAATCTTTTCCCAACTGGAAAAATCATGAACAAAAAAATAACCCTCTAGTACATTTAACCATTTATCGACATCATTTGTGTCTATCTGACCCTCGAATATGAGGATTTCAAAATTAACTTGTACCTTAAATGATGTGGTGTTTCCAGAGTAGCTGGTGGAAGCCAATGCGTCGCTCCTGCATAACCGCTGAAGGATCTGGGAAAAGTTGTCCAACATTGCATTCCTTTGTCGCTCGAGGGCTTCTTCGAGCAAGATTTTGATAGGATTTTCTACCCCCTCATCTTTCTTTTCATCCGCCATGGGAGGCCATCAAGATTTTCGAGGCTGGTCTTGCAAAGGTTCGACCAGTTCAAGCCTTAACTCCTTATATCCCGACCTCGTTGGGGACATGCAAAGAAAAACAGAGAAGAAAAGTAGACCGCTCTGATACCACTGATTTGAATTTAAACAGGAATGCAACAAATTACAGAGATAACCATAAACACATAGATGCAGCAGAAATAATACTTCATTTCATTAATGTAAAATACTGAAATATGCTTACAAACAGGAATGGAAATAAACCAGAGAGGGCGATGGTAGCTTATCTCTAAGAAGAAATGTGGCGGCTACATGCCTCTGAACTGCCTTACAATGAGGCTCAAGGGCCTTTTTATTATTGAACAATAAGAGCAAACCCTAAACAACCAAAACCCTAACCCAAGGAGATGTAACACCAAGAGTTTATGGGCCCCGTTGGGGTGAGTTGGACAGCCAACTTACCGGGGTCGCAACCTGGTCATATTATCTCTGTTTGACGCGCACAATAGCCCGTTAGAAAGATCTCTCCGAGGACTACAATGGAAAAGATGTTTTTTGATAAAAAATTGTTGGCGGTAGATTTCCAAAAAAACGTTGTTTAAGTCCTCAAAATGGCTCCGGAAGTTTAGGACCTGTAAAACTGCTAAAAATAGTAAACTGTGCTACAATTAAGGAAACTGAAAAACTGAAAGAAACAATGGTGGGGTTTTAAGTGGAATTGGTGGGTGGCCACCAATATCCACCTAGATCAATTCATGACCATGTTCTTGAACTGCAATATTGTTCAACCGATGATCAAGTTGTCGACATCTTTACAAAGGCTCTCACAGAGGTAAAGTTTACTAAACTTCAATTTATGGTTGGAGTTCAAGAAGTTGTCACTAAGGGGGGATAGGCTATAATTCCTCCTTCCTTCTCCTATTGTGTCATATTTGTAAATCCTTCAATCTTATCCCAAGTTGTTCTTAAAGGGAGATGTTAGGATATTCCAACACATAGGAAATAGCTAAGTATAACTTGGTCTAGTATAGAGTTAGGTAAAGTGTGTTTCTTTATTATGTACATTTGTAACTTACAATCCGACACTTGATCCATGGCTTGACACCCGATTGGTCCGTGATCTCTATTTAAAGATCATGGAGGGTCATTTGTAGGGTGACTGTTCATGAGAGAAGCTTATGTAAATTTCTTTTATTAATAAATTGCCTGAAGTGGTTGCATTGGCTCAGGCCGTGGATTGTTTCCATCTTTGAGGGTTTTAACCACGTCAAGAATACTAGTGTATTGATGTGTGATTTTTTTGCAAGTGGTGTCTTTTGGTATTCTATCTAAGGAACTTACCCTGTAAATTCCTACAAAATAAAAAATTAAAAACAAAAATAAAAAATTAACATTTAAAAAAAAAAAACCAATCATAAAAATGTTAAAAAGGAAAAACAAAATTAACCTATAAAAGATAAGAATTAAAAAACTAAAACTATATATATATATATATATAAAGAAATAAATAATAAGAAAAGCATATTTTCAAAAAAAAAAAAACATTTTGTAAACCATACCAAAAAAAAAATACAACAAACAAACAAACAAAAAAACAAAAAAACAAAAAACAATATTTAAAAATAAAAATAGAAAAAAATTGAAAAGCATTAGCAAAAAACTAAAAAAAAAAATTAAAAACAAACTAGATTCAAAAAAATAAATAGAAAATTAATAAAAAAACCAAAAAATAATTAAAAAAACTACTAAAATTAAGATTAAAAGCATTTAAAAAAAACCTAAAAAACAAAATATACTTAAATAAAAAAAATAAAAAAATAAAAAACCAAAAAAACGATTCAAATTGATTATATATATATATATATATATATATTCAAATTAGAAAAAAAAAAAGGAAAAACGTGCTCCCTTGCCCAGCCGCCCATGGGGGCGTGTCCTTGGGCGGCGAAGCTCGAACTGCTGTCGCCCATGGGGGCACATCCCTAGGCGGTGGAGCTCGAACTGCTGCCGCCCATGGGGGCACATCCCTGGGCGGTGGAGCTCGAATTGCTGCCACCCATGGGGGCACGGCCCTGGGCAGTGGAGCTCGGACTGCCGCCACCCAGTCGCTTGTGGGGACGTGGCCCAAGGCGGCGGAGCTTGGACTACATTCACCCGTGGGGGTGCAGCCCTGGGCGGCGGAGCTCGGGCTATGGCCACCCATTGGGGTGTGGCCCTGGGCGGCCCAGAGTCGTGCCCCCACGGGCGCTGGGGCAGGGGTGCAAAATTTTTCTTTTTTCTTAAATTTGAAAGTATAATTCTATTTTTTTTAATTGTTTTTTGGGTTTTTTTGTTTTTAAATTTGACTATATTTTGTTTTTTAAGGTTTTTTAAATGTTTTTAATCTTAATTTTAGTAGTTTAAAAAAAATGGTTTTTTTTGTTAATTTTCTATTTATTTTTAATCTAGTTTGTTTTTAATATTTTTTTATTTTTTTTTTGTTTTTTGTTAATGTTGTTTATTCTATTTTTATTTACTTAATTTTATAGTATTTTTAAATTTTTTTTTTTTTTTTTTTTTATGGTTTACGAGATAACTCTTTTTTTACATTTTTTTTTTTAGTCTTATCTCTCTCTCTCTCTCTCTCTCTCTCTCTCTCTCTCTCTCTCTCTATATATATATATATATATATATATATATATATATATTTTTTTTTTTTCTTTTTCTTAAGTAATCAACATTTAAAAAAAGAAAAATCAGACAACTAGAAAATTTGTTAAGTAATCATGATTTAAAAAAAAAATGGACATAAAAAATTTTTAAAATGTCAAAAATAAGCCCTCTAAAAAAAGGGGTTGATGTTGCATCAACACGTTTCAACATCAACATGAAAATCACTAACATTTAAAAACAAATATTTATATTTGATACATAAGAAAATTTAAAGTGTCAAAAATATGCTCCGAAGAAAGAAATGTATTCTACATCACCACTTTTCAAAATCAGTTGAATTTTTTTCTACCTCAGCGAAATGGGTAATCGTATCAATTCTCATTTCAAAGTTTACATTGTTATTCATTAAGCTTCCTCCAGATACAAAATATTATATAGTACCAAATAAAATTTTTGGATTGTGGTCAGTTTTGAGGACTTTCATTCTAAAGAGGTATTCTCAATAATCAGTGTTAATATGCTCTTATTAATTATAGAGACAATGGAATCTTTTGGGACTCATTTCAAAGATTAAGAGAAGGGCCCTAGAACATAGATTATATTATCGGTGGAGATTTTAATATTTTCTTTCTCTCCTCATAGAAGAGAGGGGACTCCATTATCCATGATCCCTTTAGGGAAAGGATCGAGGATCTCATTTCGGAGTGGGAAATGGTGGATGTCATTCTGAAAAAAGGCATATTCACTTAGTTCAATAGAAAGGTTGGCATTGCCCACATAGTAGTAAAGATTGATAGATTATTCCTCCACAACAACTGGCTTTTAAAAGGAGTGGAGCTCTCCTCCTCCATTTTGGAAAGAGGGGATTCAAACCATCGTCCAGTAGCTCTCAAAATCGACCCCCCAAAGGATGTGGGACCCAAACCTTTTTTATTCAATCCAAGTTGGCTAAGGAGAGTCGGGGTCTTGGACATAATCAAAAGGGCTTGGGCCACCTTTGTTTTGAGCTCTCCTGCTTATATATGGGAATCTAAGTTGAAAGTTGTCAAAATATCCATTTTCCCATGGGTTTGCTAGCATTATAAGCCTCCAGGTTCAGAAATAGTTGATATCTTAAAGTAGCTAGAAAATCATCAGGTTGAGATGGAGAGTGGCCAAATTATGCAAGATAACTTGGAAAAGGAGAAGTGACTAAGCTCTCATCTTCTCTCCCTGAGTCATCAGGAGGTTGAATACTGATGTCTTAAATCGAGGAATCTCTGGCTAAATGGTGGAGATTGCAACATGGCCTTCTTTCATAAGCAAGACAGAGTGTATGAAGTTCAAAATCAGGTCAAAGAAATAACTTCAGAAGGTAATAAAAAAATATCCTCTTTCTCTGAAATCAAACAAGAAGCTTTCTCTTTTTTTAGTTTTCTATATTTAGAAGTCAAGGAAAATGATCTTAAAGATGTCAATTCATTTATCTCTTGTCTTTCTTCTACTGTTTTCCCTTCGGTGAAACTATATTTAATGAATCCTATTGAGGAAAAGGAAGTTATTTATGCTATCTAGTACTTAAATCCCGACAAGGCTCCTAGACCTAATGGTTTCATGTTACATAGTATTTTGTCACACTTCCCATACCATATCTTGAAGTGTCAAAATGACGAAAATTGTCAAAGTGTACTCACTATGAAATACATACAGAAACATCCCTGAAGAATAGAAGAAGAGATGCCTTGAGATAATTATGGAGAAATTTACCTAAGACCCTAGTTTTAAGGACCAACGCACTTTGCACTATTTTTGGCATGTGCTAATGGCTTGTTGCATCATGTTAACTTAGCATTGCCAGTGTTACTTTTGATATGAAAACCCGCGCTAAACCTCTTATGGCAGTCTTTCCTAAAGTGGAGGAGAAGCTTCGCCTACTAGAATCTTCAAGAACAACGAGTTGGATGTTGTTGGATAGAGATATGGTCGAGCTCTCCCATTTTGAGTCCTTGATCCTACCTTTAGGGATCTTCCCCTTGAGATGTGGACCTTCCTCCCTCTTTTGTGGATCCCTAACTCCCTCTCCCTTCCTATAAATCAAGTCCCTTCCATCCCCAAATGGTTGGTCATTGCTTGCCTACATTCCTATGTTGAAACTATGCCCAAATGTTGCCCATCTAACTAAGGAGAAGGAGTGCTTGAATGGTCTTGGCTTGGACTTGGAAATCCACTACAAAGGAGGTCTCCAACATCAAGGAAATGGTTGTATGCTTCCCTTTTTTATTCATTAATAAATACATCTGGTGTTTACTTTCCATAAGTGTATAAATCTTTATTCATTTAGCATGATGCTCCTTGATCTGTCATGTAGTTTATGTTTCAATTATACTATGTATGCTCTTGTATCTCTTGTTGTCTTTGATTTCTCTTGCAGGTATTCAAATGCAAAGAATAGTGAGGAGTGAGCCTGGACGATAAGGGATCAAGATCATTATCAAAGGTTGAGTGCTTAACATCAGAGTGAGGTAGGTTTCTCTCTCACTTTTCATCTTTCAACATAAAGTAGGAGAGTTTTACACTAGTTTGTTTGGTTTCTTGCTAAATCCTCTCATAGGACTAGAGAGATCGCTTCTGTCCATAGAAGGGATTTATCTTCACAACAAAATGGTGACTTCGCTAGGGAGATTATAGCCCTTTCAACCTCTTTTTTATGTTTGGTCTATTTATCAGTTTGGCCAACCGTCGATGTATCAGTCATTTGGATTTTGTATGGGTCTGCGCTTTGAGTGATTATTGCTTAAGAGTGTTAAGTGTGGACTACTTTTTGAAATGATTTTCATTTTTCCTAATATTTCTTGTCCAGCACTTTTTTCCTAGAACAATCACGCTGCCAGTGCATTTTTCTTGATAACAGTCATGCTAAAACCCCTGTCAGCACGGGTTTGACTATAACAGTCGCGTTGATCCCAGAGAATTGAGAAATTTTAGGGTTTCTATCATAGGGTCTAGTGTGTCTTGACCTCTGAGGTATTTCCCTGTCTTGTATGCTTGGATTTGTCAGTGTTTTGACTGATTGTGTTGATTAATTTGTAAAATTTGTCTCATTGGATTTGGAGTAAGGTATAATTGAGTCTTAGGGCTTTAGGTCAATAGTTTTCGCTTTTTGCTTGCTTGTGTCATTAGGATACTAGTTTTTCTAATTCATTGTGTTGTTTTTCTATGGAAATCATTGAGAAACATTATTTTTCATTTTTTTTAGCTTGTATTTCAAAATTTTCTTTTTAAATTGAATTAGGTCAATTTTCATTTGGAAATCATTTTTGTTTTTAATCAAGCATAGATTACATTGTTTGATTCTCAAGTTGAAAGAACGGCTTTATCATTTGATGTGAAAAATATTTTCATGTAAGTGCATTTGAATCAAATTTCATTTTTCTTTGGTTGATGAATTAGTTTCATTATATCATTTAAAATCAAAAGAAAAACATCATTTATATAAGTGCATCTTAGTAAAATTGAAAGTCATTTTACTCTTGAAAAGTTGCATTTAAGGTAGTGAAAAGTGAAGATCATTTTTACTTTTTGCCATTGCATTTGGAAAGCGAAAGTGAAAGTTAGTAGAAGACATTTTGTTTGATGAATTATTTATTGAAACTTATTCCATTGATTAGTCCAACTTTCATTGAAATGGAAAGTTTCTCTTTTCTCATATAGTTGCATCTTAGGTGTTCAGGTGACATCGTTTTGAGCCCCAAAATTAAAACACAATTCAAGATAAACATTAAAATTTAGTCAATTAACCTAAGGATCATTTGGAACTTAACAAAAACATTTAGTGGTCTAGGCTAGAGATGTGTTCTAGCATCTATAAACTTAGTAGTTGTCATTATCTGTCAGCATTGTATCTTGGGGATGATATCACATTGCATGTACGGAAGTATATAGGATCGTTCTCCTATACTTTTGGGTATATTGGAGGTGCTCCATGTATGGAAATTATATGGGAATGCTCTCATGGAACAATTATGCATTAGACAATGCTAACACAGACTTGTGCTCCTCGTATCGTCGCGTATATATTAGGAAACCCACTAGGTTGTTATCCTTTAGCCACAGCTAACTGAGTCAGCCACCTTGTAGACGTGATACACTAAACACAACATTTGGGGAGATTGGTCATCATATGTTAAGTCCTTGGTTCCACCAAGGTGTATATTGCAGTTCACGAATACTTGGTAAAATCTTTTACCTAGATTACCCTTTTTGATTTATTTTTTGTTTTAAAGTTCTAAAATTTACTGCCCATGATAACATGTCCTACCCATGTAGTTCTCCTTGGCCTCATTATGCCTTATTAATGGTAAATTTTAATTATATCTCAAATAAATCACCTCCTCTCCTTTTGATTTTGAGAAAAGGTCATCGTGGCAGAACTGCCAAGTTCACCTCACATACCCCCTTCACCATCTAATATTGAAGGGTTATCACAAGGAGTCCATCCTGAGATTCTAGAGTCACTTGAAGATCAAGGTTTTGAAATTGGACTTGTCCTGAGCATTCAAACCCTTTCCTCTGGTCCTCGACCTCGAGAGTCATTTTCGTCATCTAAGGAATCTGAACCAGAAAGTCTTAAGGTT
Organism: Pinus tabuliformis; assembly: GCA_031772625.1. NCBI lineage: Eukaryota > Viridiplantae > Streptophyta > Pinopsida > Pinales > Pinaceae > Pinus > Pinus tabuliformis. The sequence continues at coordinate 832,297,287 of CM062813.1, forward strand.
CCTAAAAATTTCTTCTTGTTTCCCACAAGTAAGAGCCTGTATTATGAGGTATTATGAGCCGGTATTTATGAGGTAAGGTCCTCTCCCTCTCCTTAACAGTCGAGCCGATGGCGGCCTTGCCCTATATTATTTAGGGGCGAGTGTGCTTACGCACCCTGCCGGTGATGGCGGCCTTACCAGTCGAAATCTACTTTACGATCCTTTGGTGACATATCCTCAATGTCCATATAGTATGTTTGATAATCCTAACGTACCTTTGGAACCTTCTCCTAGTACATCACAAGTTACTCCTCGTCAACTCTTTCCACCCATGGCATTAGAAGGTGGGATTCCATCTATGCCAACGTCTCCTAAAGATCCTCCTCCAAAATTCTCAGCCACCCATACTCCTTGATCTAAATTTAAACAGGAATGCAAAAAATTCCAGATATAACCATAAATACAAAGATGCAGCAAAAAGAACACTTCATTTAATTAATATCAAATACTGATATGCTTACAAACGGAATGGAAATAAGACTAGCTCAGGCGATGGTTACTTATCTTTGAGAAGCGATGTGGTAGCTACATGTCTCTGAACTTTGTTATAATGAGGCTCCAAGGCCTATTTATTATTGAGAAACAATGGAAAACCCTAAACATCAAGAAACCTAACCCTAAGAGATGAAGCGCCAAAATTGTGGGCCCCATATGGGTAAATTGGTACATCAATTTCCCGGGGTCTTAAATTTGGCATACAAACTCCATTTGGCTATCATAATACCTCGTTTGGAAAATCTCAAAGAGTAGTCCACAAACAAATAGGTGGGATTATTTGGGACTTTTTGGATCTCTCTGTTTTCCCTTAAAGTGCAGACCATCGCATACATCAGGTTACCAACTGCACTTGCATATGCAACATGGGACATGTCCTCTTCCTCTTCTTGTGTCTTGGGACACTGTTCAGCAGATAACTTTACACCTATAGGAATATGAACCTTCACCAGTTTACTATCCTGCATATTAACCCTCTGCAATATTGTCTCAACATACTTCCTCTAATTTAACCAGAGCTTCCTGTTTGTCCGATCTCCTTTAATTTCCATGCCCAAAATATAGTTTGCAACACCAAGATCTTTCATGTCGAATTTCGGGGAAAAATGGGTCTTCAAATCCTAGATAATTTCTTTGTCATTTCCAACCAGCAACATATCATCCACATACAAGACCAGATAAATAACACGGTCACCAATTAATTTAAAATGCACACAATGATCTGATTTGCTTCTGGTGAAGCCAAGTCCTCGTATAAATGTATCAAATCTCTAGTACCACATCCTTGGTCACTGTTTTAACCCATACAGAGACTTCTTTAACTTGCATACCAGTTCTTTCTTACCCTTCACCGCAAAGCCTTCAAGTTGCTTCATGTAGATCTCCTCTTCTAGATCCCCATGAAGAAATGTTGTTTTCACATCCATCTGTCCTACCTCAAAATCAAAAGCAACAGCAACAGATAAAAGTAATCTAATAGAAGTTACCTTGGAAACAGGAGAAAAAATATCACCAAAATCAATTCCCGACACCTGGGAATAACCTTTTGCAACAAACCGAGCTTCGTATTTCTCCACCTTTCCTTCTGCATTTGTCTTCGGTTGTACACAACCTTCCTTCTTACTAGGTTCCAAAGCTTATAACCCTTTAAACCATCCTTATACCCAATAAAGATGCACTTTTCATATTTACTATCTAACTTGGTTCATTTATCCTTTGGAACATGTACATACGCATCACATCCAAATACCCTCAGATGTGAAAGATAGGGTTTCTTACCAGTCCATACTTCTTGTCGAGTCTTATCCTCCAACACTGATGAAGGTGATCTATTGACCAGGTAACATGTTGTCTCCACTGCCTCTATCCAGATATCCTGTCCTAACCCAACACCACTGAGCATGCTTCTTGCCCTTTCCATCAACATCTTGTTCATTCTTTCTGCAACTCCATTTTGTTGAGGTGTATATGGAGTAGTTTTTTGTAGTGCTATACCACACTTCTTACAGAATTCTTGAAATTCCTTACTGAAAAACTCTCAACTGTTATCTGTCCTTAGTACCTTTATCTTCTTCTCTGTCTGGCCTTCCACCAGAGCCTTAAATTCTTTAAACCTATCAAAGACTTCAGATTTCTTATTAAGGAAATATATCCATGTATTCCTTGAGAAGACATCTATAAATGATACATCGTACACAGACTTACCCAGTGATGGAACCTTCACAGGTCCAAACACATCACTGTGCACAAGATCTAATATTTGTTTCGCCCTTTTACCACCAGAGGGGAAACTCACCTGATTCTGCTTCCCATTTACACAATTTTCACAGAAATAAAAATCCAGAGAGCTATTACTCATACCTTCTACCATGAAGTATTCAAAGGCCCTTCTCTCCAATATGTCCAAGCCTTTAATGCCACAACATGGTCTTCTCTCCAGATACTACTATATTTCCTGCTCCACTTTCAGGAGCCACATAATTGTTGCACCCATCAAAAACAGTGTTAACTTGCAGCTTGTACAGAGTTCCAATCCAAACTCCCTGCATCAATACTAGTGCTCCCTGAATCATCTTGTAGGTATCCTTCTCGAACACTGTTTTTACACCTGCATCATCTAGCTTGCTTATAGAAATCAGATTTCTAGCCAATGCAGGAATATGTAGAACACCCGAAAGTGTTCTAACCCTTCCACCTTGCAACTTCAATTTTACTTTTTTGCGACCAACGATTCTAGCCTTCCTATCATCCCCTAAGAAGACATCACCACCATCGTATTTCTCATACTCGCAGAACCACTCTCTATGGGGAGTGAAGTGAAAGGATGCACCTAAGTCAATCAACCATGCTTCATGATCTACATGTGTACTTGAAGAGGCCAAGTACACATCCCCACCTTCATCTGAGGTGGTTTTCACCTCTGCAGAAGGAGCATCATCAGATCCCTTTCCTTTGTCAAGAGATTTAGATTTACAATCCCTTTTGTAGTGCCCTTCTTTTCTGCATTTCCAGCACACCACATTTATAGGTTTTCCTGGAGATTTAGATCTCCCACTCGATGACTTATTTTTGTTTCTGTTCTAGGACCGTCCTCGTATAGACAAGGCATCACCATTTTGGCTCTCCATATTTTTCCGTCTCGTCTCCTATGTCAATAAGGATGAGACTATTTCATCAAACTGCAAGGCAGTTGCATTTCTACCTATTGCAATAACCAGACTATCCCACGAATCTAGTAGAGAACACAACAAACTAATGCACTTATCTTCATCTAAAATTTTGATATCAATAGACGATAACTGACTTACCACAATATTAAACACTTTCAGATGCTCTGTCACTGAGTCTCCATTTTTCATCCTCAGGTTATACAGCTTTTTCCAAAGGAACAGTTTATTCACCAGAGACTTAGATTGGTACAAAGTCCCTAACTTGTCCCACAAAACCTTCATTGTAGCTTCCCCTGATACATTCAACAATACTGAATTTGAGACACACAATAGTATTATGCTCTTTGCCTTTCGATCCAACTTCTTCCATTCTTCATTAGACATTCCTATTGGTTTAGTACTCGGATCTACCGCAATCAACTAATCTTTATCCACCAATAGATCCTCCATCTTGAGTTACTACAACTCAAAACTCTGACCATTAAATTTCTCGATCTCTATCTATCCACTGCTCACCATCTTCTTTCACTACCAAAATCGATCCCGCAGATCTCCCACTGAACAGTGTTTGCCACATGCTTGAGTGAAATCCCTCAACAAAAAAGGCATCCCCTTGAAGCCAAAACCGCTGTGATACCAAATGTAGGTTTTAACCCCATATAGAAATTACCTGCATACGAATTCTAAAACAAAGAAAATAAACAATGCAAGAGCATAACACATAAAACACATATACATAAAGATTTTCACCTAGATCCCAAAACCGACACTACCAACTTGATTTTTCATTATGTTCCTTTCAATGTTACAATACATATTTATACATGTCAAAGCATCCAATAACATGGACTGAAAACCACCGTGTCCAAAACCATGGACCGAAAACCACCGTGTCCAAAACCATGGACCGAAAACCATCACATCCAAAACCATGTGCGAGAAATCATGCACAAAACCATAGGAAGGTCTGCCCAACCTAATATAGGGTTCAAAAAGTGGGGTTACCCCATAGAGTGGGGTTACCTGCACCCCTCAAACCCCCTGTGACTCCCCCCGCTACGCAATTGGTGTAAAAAAGGGGTGGCTTCAACCCCCTTCTAACCCCCCCGTTAACTACGTGGGATAGTCATGGAAAGAATATAACACAACCCAATAGTTTGGATTTAACTCTGTTGGTGTGAGATGTTCTATAATGTCTGATGTTTCCATCAATGGTGGGAAGTATGGTCGAACACGATCCACATTGAACACTAGGTGCAGGCCAAGGAATGGGGGAATCCTGAGCTCAAAAGCATTGTCTCCCATAGCATTGGTAATGGTATAAGGACCATATCGAAGTGGTTTGAGCTTCCGATGGGCTCTAGTAAGGCATTATTTCTACAAATGCAACCAGAATTTGTCGCTCACTTGAAACTTGTGTGGCACCCGATGTTGATAATGTCGTTGCTTGTACTTCGCATTTGACCTCTCCAAGATGTTGTGAACCTATTGGCGGATGTGTTGGATGTGTTCAATAAATCTAGTCGCTTTATTAGCCTCAGACAGTATATGTGTGGATTTTGTCTTCGTAGTCGCATGAGGCATGGCAACATTAATCAAACATAATGGTTGAAATCCTAGACCCACTTGAAAGGGACTGTGACCAGTTGAGCTATGGAGAGCTCTATTATAACTGTGTTGCACATATGGAAGACTCTCATCCCAATTTCAAGGATGCTTAGAGTTGTACATGTGGAGTATGTGCACTATCATCCTATTGACAACCCTCATCCGGCCATCAGTCTGGGGATGGAAGGAAGTCGATTTGGTGAGCTTGGTGTCCAATAGTGTCCAGAGGCTTCACTAGAATCTACTCAAGAACCTTCTATCCTGATCTGATATAATGGTCTATGGGATCCCAAAATGTACGCATACTCGTTCAAAGAATATTTTGGTAGTGCCCTTCGCTATGATAATCTTCTTACAGGCCGCCAAGATAGCCATCTTAGAAAATTTGTCCATGACCACAAATACAAAATCATTACCATGCTTGGTAGAAAGGAGGCTAGACATATAGTCCATGGAGATGGATTCCCATGGCTAGATGGGAATAGGCAGAGGAGTGCACAGGCCTTGCTTCTTGATGGTTGGCTTGGCGATGGCACAAGCAGTGCAGGATCTAATATATTTCCCAACATCCAATCAGAGTTTGGGCCAATAAAAGTACTTTGTAGTATAGCCACAATTTTCTCCACACCAAAGTGTCCTGCAACCCGACTGTAGTGTGCCTCCCAAATCATATTGGCATGCTCATTTGAAGGAACAAAAAGGTGGCCCGGTGATGAGCCCCCAAATTGGGTAACCTATTGGGCTCATTTTGCATAATTTTCCTTGTCCAATCCTCCATTTTTCATAGATTATGCATGTTTTTCTAGTATGTTTATGTTATTTGAACGAATAAGGGTGGTCACTCTACCTAGGAGACTAATACGTGGTTATTTCAGGATTTTTGGACAAATTTTGAAGCAAAGCCAAGCAATCATGGGTCAGCTGACAGCCAAGCTTGAGGTGAGGATTCATAGGGAGGTTGTCTCTTGCATTAAATGGCCTTCCTCGAAATCTCCACCCTCAACACCGAGCTCCACAGGCCACCAAAATGAGTTTTAAAGGCAGCCAAATAGTTTTTGGAGGAGTGACTGTTCACTAGCAGTTGGGACAGCCGAGTCCCTTGAATCTAGGAGGGCTTCTAGCCCCCCCATATTGTACAAATAGGAAGGCCTCAGCCTTCGTAGTTTACTTTTGGAACTATTGTTATTTTTTCACTATAGTGTTGTCATTTTGCTCAGCCTGTTTTATTGTAGCTACTGTTGTACAACTTTCTTATGATGGTTATTGTTGAATAATGATAAGCAGCTTTACTTGGTATCAGATCTGAGTTCTTTATAGGAGCCTGCAGCTCTTGGGGTTGGGCCCAACCCGAGTGCTAAGGCCTCCTCTATGTATTGTTAGTTGTTCTCTATGCATTTGCAAAAACATTTCTGTTAAATATATTAGAGTTTGCTGATTGACTAGGTCACTGTTAATGGTTAGACAGACTTTTTGAATGCTCAGATTTAGTTGATAGGTTGTTAATAGAAAAGCTTCAAGAAAAGGGCCATCAAACATCTCTGGTTTCACCTCTCCTTCAGTAGGATCTGGAGCTGGGATCAGGATAACTTTGCTGCCCACAAAAACACTGATTTTGCTTTGCCATGCAATCGCTAGTGTTTGATTTTCATGTGTAGAAGTTGGTTACAAGTTTAGACTTTCATTTTCTTAGTTGCATGAGCTAAAATACACGGTTTCATTACAGGTCACACTTCTGATTCATTTTTTATTCATCCTCTTTACTGGCAGCTAGCAGATTAGGTCATCGTAATTAGGTTTCTTGAAATTCCAAGTCTTCGTTGGATCGGTTGGAAGAAACGCCTTACAGAGCACCTGTACCACTCCACCCTCTGCTTAGAATCCTTGCCTCCTGTTCGCCATTTGCTCCCATAACCCTAGTTTTGTGTGTAACATTGCTTTAGTCTTCTTTGAACCAAATACAGCCATCCACACCTGTCCACAACTCCATCCACCAGTTCTAGACCATCTACAACCCTCACTCTACCTCCACACTCACTCCTTCACCTTTCCCTCTCCATTCATCCACCAAAAACCTCATTTCTGAACATCCTGTAGAAAATTCCAGACATCCTGTAGAAAATCGCAGACATCCTGTAGAACCCATGCAAACTTCCTGTAGAGGCTCACGAATGAGGTTTCTTGATAGCCAAACTCGGTGAAACTCTAGGGAAGGGTGTTAGGGACCCCTTAGGCCCTCTCTAAACCTTCTTGACCTCCTCCAAGCATTTCCTCTTGCCCATACACCTCTGCACAACCCAAAAACAGTCAAATCATATGTATAATAACTCTGGAAACTTATTCAAAAATACAAAAAGATGTTTCTTTCAGATGTTACTATAGAAGTAGCTTAGATACATGTATTTACATTCCTAGAAGTCACTGGAATTTCTTTTAGTAGCTTGCATCCTCTTCCTTGCATCAGTAGGGTTAGCTGGTAGCATTAGGGTTTGCTAGGGTTTGTGTTTTCTTTTAGCTTTCCAATGTCTTTCTGCAAGTAAATCAGCCTTCTTTAAGTTAGCTTTCGTCCATTGGTTAAAAAGATTCTTCTCAGAGCCTATAGAAGTTGGCTTGAGCCCCTAGCGGACTTGTGCCAGCTGACCAAGTGACAGCTGCGGCAAGAGCTAGTACTTGTGCATACAGCACCGTCGCTTCCAAGTTTTTTATGAACTATTGGGTTGATAAAAGTAAAGAAGGGAGTCCCAGGAGTTGTAGCATTATTGCTGCAATACTGGAGCTCACCACCTCTTTTTCGCACCGTTGTCGGCGAAGCGTCAGATTATTTGTGATTGCTGCTTTTCTTCTATTTTCCTACTCTCGCCTTCTGCTAAGTAGTTTATTTCATTTCCATTCTGCAATTTCATTTCTACAAAAGTAAACTAGACATTTCCTATTTTCGTAGATTAACCTTTCAATTCTGCAAGCATAAGATAGAATTTCAATTCTGCAAGTGTAAAATAGAATTTCAATTTTGCAAGTGTAGTCTAGTATTTCCTTCTCACAATTTGATTTCAGCAAAATAGATTAGTCTTTCCCTGCTTTCATTTCAATTCCGCATTTTCATTTCTGCAAGATAGATTTTAGTTAGTTGCAATTCCATCTGTTTCAGTTTTGCAATTACAAGCAGAGAAAAAACAAAACATCCAAAAGTCCTTTCATGCCTCGTAGGAACAGAGATAATACCGGAACATTCCTACCCAACACCCCCACCACTTCACTAAGTCAGCCTTCTCTCTTCTTTGGTGGCAGTGATCCAGAGGAACATATAGGTGAACCTCCGAAAATATACGAAGATCCTATAACAGAAGAAGAGCAAGAAAACATTCCTTTTGAGACTATGGCTGACAACAGAAATGGTAGAGACAATGATGAGAGAATAGAAGGTACCTTTCCCATCCGAGAGACTAATAGGGACATGAAAATGAAGAACATAAGTCCCTCAGCCTTACCTCATTTCCATGGATTGACCACTCAAGGCCCTGATACCTTCCTGTTTGAGTTTGTTGTCCTTTGTCAAACTTATGACTATACCGAAGACGAGCAAAAGTTGAAACTCTTTCCCTCTACCCTCAAGGATGCAGCATTACGCTGGTTCATGGGGTTACCTGGAAACAATATCACTACTTGGGCTCAGATGCAACAAGCCTTTAACAACAAATACCGGGATTACTATAGGTCAAAGGAAACCAAGGGGGGAATCTTTCGGATGACCATGGGAAATGATGAGTCTTTGGAGGACTATGAGGAAAGGTTCCAACTTAGCTATAAATGGGCCAGGTGCACACTTGACCCTGAATCTCTAAAGCTGGTTCTTCTCTGAGGAGTCCCTGAAGACCTTCTAGATACCCTTCACATGCTAGCTGGAGCAGATATTTACCAACTTCCTTATGAGGACATAAAGACTGTGTTTAAAAACCACTCTAGGGAAGCCCAGAAAAAAGGTAGGGGGAATCCACTTTCAGATAGTACTACCTTCTCCAAGCATGAGTTTGCTAATCAGATGGAAGACCTCAAAAGTGAGATGAGACAGACCATTGCCATGCAACTTGATACTTTCTGAATCCAACAAAAGAAAGAGGAAGCTGAGAGGGCTTTGGCCATTTTCTGTCCCCGATGTACGAGGAAGCACCCTAAGAACGAGTTTCCATTTCACTCAGTGGAGGTATGTTTCGTTTGTGAGGAGAACCACCCCACAAACCAATGACCAACATTGCCCGGATTCAAAGCCATGTACCAAGGGACTGAGGCACCCACTGAACCTCTCTACTTCCTCAACCAAAGGAGATCGCATGGACCCAGACCTTACCAGCAGGGGATGCAAGGGACATCCGAAGCTTATTATAGCCCCAACCAATCTGCTCACATGCCTTCTTGCGGTCCCCCTGCTCATCCTTCCTGGTCTGCACCTCCTCCATGGTCTTATCCACCTCAATACCATACTCAACCCATTGCTCATTCATTTCATTCACATGTCCAGCCACAGCCTCAATGGAATGCACCTCAACCGAGGTGGAGGCCCTAATACAACTCTCCTCCTGCCATTCTGCCTCCACCACCGGCTCAACCACAACCATTACCTCCTCCTCCTCCAAGACAACCCCAGATGCCTGCCCAATCGAACCCCAACCCCAACAACTGACAGGTCCAGCATGTATACACTGGGGAGACAACATGTCCTACCAATGCTGTGGAGATCCAGGAGATCAACCTATGATCCGGAAAGACCCTTCCAGATCGCCAACCTCCTCCCCCAGAGGATGAGGAAGGGAAACGGGAAAGTGAACCCAAAGCCATTCCACCCTTTCCTGAGCGACTAACAGTGACCACACAACCAAACCCAGAGGAGACTGAACTTTTGGGGGAACTAAAACAGTTGTGTGTGAGAATACCCCTTCTTCATGCCATCAAAGATGTACTGATATACAATAAATTGATTAAGGAGAAGTGTTTCAGGCACCCAGGCAGGAGAAAGAGAGATGCCTCGACTATCAATGTCATAGGACAACTGTCTGATCTAATGTTGGGGCAAGTAATCTGCCCAAAGTATTTGGACCCCAGGAGTCCTGTAGTTGATGTCCACATCAATGGCACCATTATCCCCCATACCTTGATTGATCTAGGGGCTACCATTAATGTGATGACCAGGGACACCATGCTTAAACTCAACCTTCAGGGTTCCTTAAGGAAGACTTCGACAGTCCTGCAGTTGGCAGATCGCTCCACCGTGACTCCCGAAGGGATTGTGGAGGATGTCTTGGTCTCGGTTGACTCTTGGGAGTATCCTGCAGACTTCTTAGTCCTTCAACCAAAGGCAAAGCTTACTGGATACCCCCTCATTTTGGGAAGGCCTTGGTTAGCCACTGCGGATGCTTACATCAGTTGCCGAGCTGGAAACATGACCATCAAAAATGGTCCTGTGTCCAAGCAACTAGTCCTATACCCTCCTGCCCAGCCTCTGCTAGAACATGACTTACCACTCTGGCTGGAAGAAGGAGATGAGGATGAGGTATACTCTGCACCCTTGTGCACCATAGAAACCACAGGGGGGGTCCTCAAACCGAGGACGATTTGATTGAGACCTTGATTCAGAATCCACCTCCCAGTGCATTGTCCTTAGAGGAATTGGTGGAGGATACCCAAGCCAGCACCTTAGTGGACCTCTGTGTGACTGATCCAACCTCTCCTAGAGTTAAGAATGTGGAGTTTGGCCCCGAGAGAACTTTGAAGATCAGCTCCTCCCTATCTCCTTCCCAGGAGAAGGAGTTGTGTAGCTTACTGAACAAACATTTAGATGCTTTCACCTGGAGCTATAAGGAGATGAAAGGAGTCCATCCTTCGGTCTGTACCCATCACATCTACATTAAAGAAGATTGTAAACTAGTCAGGCAACCTCAAAGGAGAATGAATCCAACCCTTAAGGACATTGTCAAAGAAGAATTGCAAAAATTGTTGGATGCATGATTCATCTATCCTATCTCCGATAGTGAGTGGGTTTCGCCCCTAGTGCTTGTGCCCAAGAAGAACGGGAAGTGGAGAATCTGTGTAGATTACCGAGAACTTAACAAAGCCACTAAGAAAGACCATTTCCCTTTGCCTTTCATAGATTAGGTGTTGGATGGATTGGCAGGGAAGAATTTCATCTCTTTCCTAGATGGGTTCAGCGGGTATAACCAGATCCAAATCAGCCCCGAAAACCAAGATAAAACCACCTTCACCTGTCCTTGGGGTACCTTTGCCTATCGAGTCCTTCCCTTTGGGCTATGCAACGCTCCTGCCACTTTCCAGAGAGCAGTATTGAGCATCTTTTCTGAGTTGGTCCATGATTCGGTAGAAATCTACATGGATGACTTCACTCCTTATGGGTCCAACTTCCAAGAAGCATTGACCAATCTGGGAAAAGTTCTAACCAAGTGCATTGAGATGAATCTGTCCCTCAGTCCTGAAAAATGTGAATTCCTAATGACTGAAGGGACCGTGCTAGGACATACTATTTCTCCCAAGGATTACAGGTGGATCCTAATAAAATTGCTATCATCCAAAAGGTCCCACCTCCTCAAAAGGTAAGAGATGTTCGAAGTTTCCTAGGCTTAGTAGGATATTATCGAAGATTCATTAAAGACTTCAGCAAGCTAGCCTTGCCTTTGTTTGGACTCTGAGGGAAAGATGTTGAGTTTAAATGGACTGACAACTGTCAAGGGGCACTGGAGGAGTTGAAAGAAAAGCTGGTGTCTGCCCCGATCTTGAGAGGTCCAAACTGGGCCCTACCTTTCCACATCCACACTGATGCCTCAAACAAAGCCATAGGGGCAGCCTTAGGAAAAATTGAGGAGAAACTCTCATGTGCCATATACTTCGTTAGCAAAAACCTGTCCAAGGCAGAAATGAACTATATTGTAACCGAGAAAGAGTTCCTGGCCATAGTCCATTCCCTAAACAAGTTCAGGCACTACATCACCAGGTATCAAACATTTGTACACACTGATCATGCTACGATTAGATACTTAATGAATAAGCCTGATGTCAATGCTTGTATTATTAGATGGTTACTTTTGTTACAGCAATTTGATTTGACAATTGTGGACAAGCTGGGTAAGGAAAATGTTGTTGCTGACTTCTTGTCTAGATTGGACTTGCCTGCAGGTGAGGAAGAAACAGTGGATGACCAGATGCCAGATGAACATCTATTTTCTATCTCAGTACTCTCTCCATGGTTTGCTGATATAGCAAATTACTTGGTCTCAGCACAGTTCCCACCGCATCTGTCCTCAAAGGAGAAGAGCAGAATTGTAAGGAAGAGTGCCCCGTTCACATGGATTGGGGGCAACTTGTTTAAGCTTGGCCCAGATTAGATCTTGAGACATTGTGTTATGGAGGAGGAAGTCTTTGACATCCTCCTAACTTGTCATGATGGACCTTGTGGAGGCCACTTTGCAGCAAAAAGGACTGCCTTCAAAATTCTACAGGCAGGCTACTATTGGCCTACTCTTCATCAGGATGTCAGAAGATACATCAGCCAGTGTGACCGATGTTAGAGGATGGGGAAACCGACTCCAAGAGATGAAATGCCTCTCCAACCTCAAGTGAGCTTTGAGCCATTTGAGAAGCGGGGCATGGATTTTGTGGGTCCTATCAACCCTCCTTCAAAGCAATGGTCTTACATCATTGTGTGCACCAACTATCTGACCAAGTGGGTAGAAACAAAGGCAATCAAAGCAGCAACAGAAGAAAAGGTGGCTGAGTTTCTGAGGGAAAATATCTTCTACAAGTTTGGATACCCAAGAGAGTTATTCACAGATCAAGGAAGCTAGTTCACCTCCAACCTGATTGAAGATTTGCTCGCTCATCACAAGATCAAGCACAAGACTTCCACCCCCTATCATCCTCAAGCAAATGGGCAGGTGGAAGTCACTAATTGAGCATTGGAAGGGATTTTGACCAAGGTTGTGAGCAGCAGCAGAAAGGATTGGGAAGATCGCCTGGTTGAGGCCACCTGGGCCTACAACACCACTTGGAATACCACAACCTGTTTCACACCTTATGAGCTGGTCTACGGGAAGAAAGCTTTGTTTTCCATAGAGTTCGAGTACAATACATTGAGGGTGGCAGCTCAGCTGGACCTAGATCTCAGCCATGCTCAACGTGAGAGATTATTGCAGCTGAATGGATTAGATGAACAAAGAATGCAGGCCCTCCTCCACTCAGAAGTAGTTCAACTCCAGAGGAAGATATGGCATGACCGACACCTTAATGAAAAGCAATTCCAACCGGGAGATTGGGCGCTACTGTATGACTCAAGATACAAGGATTTCAAAGGGAAGCTGAGGACAAGATGGTTAGGACCATATACAGTGGAGAAATGTAACGACAATGGTTCAGTCCTTATCAGGACCATTGATGAAGAGGCCATCCCCATGCTTGTCAATGGACATCGACTGAAAATCTACAAGAAACCCCTCTCAAGGCAGGAATTCATTTAAACTGTGGAAAAATCAGTGCTAGTAATAGAGCAGGGTTCTGCCTCTGTTCTAGCCACACCTTAATCATCAAAAAAAAAAAAAAAGGAATAAAAAGATCCCTATACGAAAACCTCTTTGAGGCGGCCAGGGCAGGCAGTGAGGGTGAAAACCTCATGGACGCGCCCCTGCTATCTCTCAAAAAATAAAAAATCAAGAAATGGAATAAAAAAGATCCTTGGGTGAAAACATCTTTGAGGCGCCCAGAGCAGATAGTGGGGGTGAAAACCTCATAGAGGCACCCCTGCTGTCTCTCAAAAAAGAAGAAGAAAAAAACAAGGAGAAAAAGAAGAGAAAAAAGAAAAAAACAGGTCCGATCTTTGAAATTATTGCAGGTTGCAGGGATATAATGCAGATAAAGAGGGTCACGCAAATTAAGGACAGGGGTCCATCCCAAGCTACCAGGCATCCTCATCGACACTCCCTCCATGGCCACACACTTTTTCCAGGATTTGGACACATTCAAGTCAAGATTCAACCTCCTACAGGAAGTTTCAGGGCTTTCTACAGTAAGTTCTTCATTTCTACAGGAAACATCTTGTAGAACCTTTGGACAAGCCAAAATCGATTCTGGAGGAGGATTTAAGACTTGAAGTTTTTTGGTGAGGCCTGCAGCCATCCTTTTGTCCCATCCCTCACATGTTTCCTCTCTTTCCACTGCCATTACCACCATTTGGTCCTATACTCCTGCACAGTCATGCAAAAAAAAGTCCTGTTTTCCTCAGATCGCCATTTTTTTCAAAGGGACAAATCAAATACATGAAGGCCCATACACTATACCTGTCAAAAGCTCCAAGAGGACCCTTCATCCATGACTGTAGCCGTGCCCGTTTCAGCATGCAGCCCGGGAGGAGAAACAACCACAGGATGTCCCACAGGAATCTTGTAGCAGCTGATCCGCCTAGAATACACACTATGGAGTCAGGAGCAGTTGAAATCAACACAGGAGGCATGCAACCAGCTTTGCTAAATATGAACACCTCCTCAACAGCTGAGAGCAAACGGGGCCGTGCATGCAACGTTCACCACCAGAGGACCGGGTCCTGAAAGCCTTACATTGACGGCATCAGCAAATGAATGAGGGAATTCACATGCCTGTGCATGAAGCAGCAGTGAGCAAAATCATTGCTTCATGTCCAAAAACCTGCGAAATACGTCCGTGGTCACCCCAAGTAAGTGCCTAACCTTATTTCGTCAAATTAACATGAACTATACTATGAAAATTGCATGTCTGTGAATGTGCGGATTGAACAAATGCAATGGCCAGTCAACTGGCCACCCACAGCCAGTATAACTGTCTCGTGGGATCCGAAAGAGCATGGTTACACTTGATTCCGCCAGAAGGACGTGGAGCCGACACGTGGGAAGTGTCTAGTCAGGGAAATCAGCAGATTTACAGTGAAATCGGCGGACTGACAGGGATGATGATGGGTAATGGCAGAGATAGATATTGGCGGTCAGAAACACGCCGAGGAATGATGGCCGTGACGTTGTCTAATGGCTTGGCCTGGACACCTCACCCCCCGCGCCATGAATTGCACCATATTTCAAAATCATTCGGCCAGAGCACGCACATCAACCACTGTCATTTACGCCACAACCAGGTTTTCAGCAACGTGAGCGTCCTCCTCCTCTACAGTTCGTTAGCCCGAATTTCTCGGCCCAGTTCAAACTCTTCCCGCGTCCCAGACTTGCTCCGCAGCACCGTGACGTTCTCCAGAAGCAGCAGAAGCTCTCTACAAGAAGGAGCTCTACAGGAAGTAGAGCGAAATCTCCCAAAGCAGAGAAACCCGTGTCTATGCATCGGAATTGGAAATCTCGAAGAGTGGTAGGCTCGAACATGCCATCCCCATGCTTAATTTTTGAAAGGTGGTGAATTAGCTTGTTTGAAGTGGGGAAAATTGAAACCAGTCTGCCTTTGGGTCAAGAATGGTGGTTTTCTTATACGATACACCGAATTTCTTTCGAATGGTGCTGCGTCATATTCTCCTCCGTGCTTCCTGTTAACAAACTCTCCCCATTAAAATGATAAACCGTTGTAAGGCTCACCTATACACATATAAAAAAATTTGTGACTGTTATATGATTGGTATGAAAATTTGCTCTGCACTCTGTCTGTGAGAGCTTCATTCCTTTCGACAAGTCAAGTCTTGGGCGGCAGCAGTATTTTAACCAGAGAATTGGTGAAAGGGGAGATACAAATAGCAGAGAAACCCTGTCCTGAGAACGAAGGAGGAAAAACATATCCAAATTTCCATTCTAACCAGAGCTCAAGCCGAAAATATGGCATTTTCACCATGTCAGGAGGGTTTATCAGAAAGGAACCCTCGGATTCCAAGAAGTTGAGAGAAACTCCTAAGGTGGTAGACCTGTTTACCTGTGCAAAGTGGATGACCTTCTGTGATAAAATTCAAGGTCACGATGATGAAATAACAAAGGAGTTCCTAAGGTGCCTACAACCCAAATCAAAAACATTGGCAACTATAAATTTCAGGGGATTGACCTTGAAACTCACCCCACAACTCATTAGCTGGGTCACTGATTTTCCATTGGGGATTCCCTAGGATAAAGAGGAAAGGAAATTGGGCCAAAAATCCAAAAATAAATTCTTCCTACCAGAAGAACAGTTTTCAGAGGATAAAAATGGGGTCCGGAGAGCCAGCCTTCAGCCATTTTGGAGTGAGGTCAGCCTTCAAATTATGAAATATATTACCTGTGAGGGGCGAATTAGTATTGTGTATGGTTATCACTTCCGCTTGTTAACTGAGCTCAGGCATAAGATGGATTTTCCCTCAAAACAAAAATTGAGCATCCCATACTTCCTCCTGTAGTCATTGATTGAGTGTGGCACAAAACTGAAGGAGGGGACACCAGACCAACTAGCTCATCATGTGCTTATCAACCTCCTTGTAGAAGATGCCCTCCATACTTATACCGTCCCTATCTCCTGGGAGATTTTCCACAATATGACCAAGGATGATGATATCCGGACTCTGGCAGAAGAACTCACTTCATACAGCAGTGAGGAGAAGGAGCATATTGAGGCAGAGAAGAAAACTAAGGGTAAGGAAGCTAAGGGTAAGAAAACCTAGGGCAACCCATCACAAGAAAAGCCACAGGAAAGGCAAGAGGAAAAGAAAGAAAAGGGACAAGCTGCGGAGGTCAAAGCTATGAGTGGAGTCAAAACACAAACGCCAAGGGAGAAGCGGTTGCAAACCTGGGCAGAGAGGACTGAAAAGGTACAAACAAGTAAAGGCACACCTAAGGCAACCACAACACAAGTCAAAGAGAAGGCACCCCCAGCCAAGCAAGCCAAATCAGGGAAAACTGGTTCTACAGGAAGCCAGCAGACTATTTCTACAGGAAGTCAGAAAACTGCTTCTACAGGAAGCCAGAAAACGGCCACTACAGGACTTTCTACAGGAAGTCTGGGGAAAGGGCTGCAGAAGAAGAAATCAGCCAAGATTTTAGCTAGGGAGGCAGCAGCTGTGCTGGCCACCCTAAGCACATCCCCCAAGCAAAAGGAAAAGCGAAAGAGGGAGCCTCCCCTGTACTTTAAGGCAAGAAGAAGTGTAAGAATTAAAACTGGCAGACCCCAACCACCGTCCAAAGAACCAATCACCATTATCGACACCCCTGCCACACCAAGGGAGAGGTCTCCCTCCAAGGCAGCCATCACTTATGAGCGGGGAAGCCCGAAGACATCCACCTAGAGGGAGAGGATGAAAATGTTGGACACAAAAACCTCTCTACAGGATGCTGAAACCATTCTACAGGAGACATTGGCTAGACTAAAGGAGACCAAAGAAATGGAAGGTGAGGCAGCCAAATCACCACAGAAGGAAGAAGAGGTCGAGCACAATATGGAACCTAGCCCCCAGCCCAGCTTGGGCTCCTATTATAACTTCTTGGAGGCCGGAAAGATCATTCCTCAGAAATTCACAGTGCCACTTTTCCTTGCATTAGAGGAAGAGAGGGTGAGGACCCACACTTGGATGAAAATCGCTAAGTCCAAGGGAGTAGCAGATATAGGTCCTCTGGAGGAACAACTCAAAGAGACAAGGAGGGAATTGGCTCTAGTACGGCATGTGGAGAGCAGCCAGCGGGTCAGGCTACAGGAAGAAAATGAGCTGCTTAGACAGCAGCTGCAATCACAGGGACAAAGGAAGGAAGACAGGCCTCACATCTTGGGGGAACAAGAGCAACAGGAGGGGCCCACAACAGCCATAGATACCCCTTATGAACAACAAAGAAAGGAAGGAACACAGACTGAAATTGAGGCACTGAACCAGCAGCTACAGGAACAAGAATTACAAATACATTCTCTAAAACAGCAGCTGCAAGAAAAGGAGGCCCAACTGGCCTGCATGGCCAGCTGGGCAATGGAAGCTCTGCAGTGCAGGCAGCCTGCCAAATCCTATGCCCTTTACCTCAAGGACCAATGGTTACAGTTTCAAATCAATACCTTGGCTCAAAGGGGCATCACCCCTTTTCAAGATTATCATCAGTTTGCAGCTCTATGTGGCAGTAGTTCATCCGAGGATAGGGCCAAATTATCAGAGTTCTACCTGCACAACTTTGCCCTTCCGGACATGAATGCATGGGATCCTAACACGGTGATAGGGGATGTCCAGCTTATGGCCATGGCCTCTTGGATGAGCCATGAGGAGAAGAGAGTAGCAGAGGCTCGCAGTATCATAGGCAGAAAGCTCAGTGAGCCTCTCATGATCAGATTAGAGCCATATGACCCATCAGCAGTGATAAGCGCCCACCAGCACTTGGCCAATAGTCCTTAGGATCTACCGGAATACATTGAGCAACAAGCTCAAGCCATTGCCCATTTTGAGGACATGGAGAGACTGTTGGGAGAAAACTGTATGCATGCCTGCACAAGGTGGTGGAACACACTGCCTCACAGCCTGAAGATAAGGGAATACCACTCTCCCACTAGGATGAGGGAGGCCTTGGCAAGGGTACCTCTCTACAAATAGTTGATCCAGAACTTGCAGGCCAATTGGATTGGCTTGAAATTCAGTCCTCCTTTACTTCTGAGATTGCTAGAAGGAGTGAAGGAAGAGGAGGAAGGTAGACAATGGGAGGAAGTGGAGAGGAAGACAGGATTCCACGACCAGGAAGAGGATATCACAGCAGAGGCTTAGGATGTGAGGGAGGCGATCAAAGCCATAAAGGATGATGAGCTGGACTAGTTGCTCAGAGGATGAGCAACCGATTCAGCAGGGGGGTGATGATGAGCCCCCAAATTGGGTAACCTATTGGGCTCATTTTTCCTAATTGTCCTTATTCAATCCTCCATTTTTCATAGATTATGCATGTTTTTCTAGTATATTTATGTTATTTGAACGAATAAGGGTGGTCACTCTACCTAGGAGACTAATACGTGGTTATTTCAGGAATTTTGGACAAATTTTGAAGCAAAACCAAGCAATCATGGGTCAGTTGACAACCAAGATTGAGGTGAGGATTCATAGGGAGGTTGTCTCTTGCATTAAATGGCCTTCCTCGAAATCTCCACCCTTAACACCGAGCTCCACAAGCCACCAAAACGAGTTTTAAAGGCAGCCAAACAGTTTTTGGAGGAGTGACTGTTCACTAGCAGTTGGGACAGCCGAGTCCCTTTAATCTAGGAGGGCTACTAGCCCCCTCGTATTGTACAAATAGGAAGGCCTCAGACTTCGTAGTTTACTTTTGGAACTATTGTTATTTTTGCACTATAGTGCTGTCATTTTGCTCAGCCTGTTTTATTGTATCTATTGTTGTACAAATTTCTTATGATGGTTATTTTTGAATAATGATAAGCAACTTTACTTGGTATCAGATCTGATTTCTTTATAGGAGCCTGCAGCTCTTGGGGTTGGGCCCAACCTAAGTGCTAAGGCCTCCTCTATGTATTGTTAGTTGTTCTTTATGCATTTGCAAAAACATTTCTGTTAAATAGATTAGAGTTTGCTGATTGACTAGGTCACTGTTAATGGTTAGATAGACTTTTTGAATGCTCAGATTTAGTTGATAGGTTGTTAACAGAAAAGCTTCAAGAAAAGGGCCATCAAACATCTCTGGTTTCACCTCTCCTTCAGTAGGATCTGGAGCTGGGATCAGGATAACTTTGCTGCCCACAAAAACACTAATTTTGCTTTGCCATGCAATCGCTAGTGTTTGATTTTCATGTGTAGAAGTTGGTTACAATTTCAGACTTTCATTTTCTTAGTTGCATGAGCTAAAATACATGGTTTCATTGCAGGTCACACTTCTGATTCATTCTCTTTACTGGCAGCTAGCAGATTAGGTCATCGTAATTAGGTTTTTGAAATTCCAAGTCTTCGTTGGATCGGTTGGAAGAAACGCCTTGCAGAGCACCTGTACCACTCCTTCATCTGTTCATTCTCCATCAGCACCATCCACTCCACCCTCTGCTTAGAATCCTTGCCTCCTGTTCACCATTTGCTCCCATAACCCTAGTTTTGTGTGTAACATTGCTTTAGTCTTCTTTGAACCAAATACAGCCATCCACACCTGTCCACAACTCCATCCACCGAGTTCTAGACCATCTTCAAACCTCACCCTACCTCCACACTCACTCCTTCACCTTTCCCTCTCCATTCATCCACTAAAAACCTCATTTCTGAACATCTTGTAGAAAATTCCAGACATCCTGTAGAAAATCGCAGACATCCTGTAGAACACCTGCAGACTTCCTGTAGAGGCTCACGAATGAGGTTTCTTGATATCCAAACTCGGTGAAACTCTAGGGAAGGGTGTTAGGGACCCCTTAGGCCCTCTCTGAACCTTCTTGACCTCCTCCAAGCATTTCCTCTTGCCCATCCACCTTTGCACAACCCAAAAATAGTCAAATCATATGTATAATAACTCTCGCAACTTATTCAAAAATACAAAAAGATGTTTCTTTCAAATGTTACTATAGAAGTAGCTTAGATACATGTATTTACCTTCCTAGAAGTCAATGGCATTTCTTTCAATAGCTTGCATCCTCTTCCTTGCATCAGTAGGGTTTGCTAGGGTTTGCGTTTTCTTTTAGCTTTCCAATGTCTTTCTGCAAGTAGATCAACCTTCTTTAAATTAGCTTTCGTCCATCGGTTAAAAAGCTTTTTATTAGAGCCCATAGAAGTTGGCTTGAGCCGCTAGCGGACTTGTGCCAACTGACCAAGTGACAGCTGCGGCAAGAGCTAGTACTTGTGCATACAACACCGTCGCTTCCAAGTTTGTTACGAACTACCGGGTTGATAAAAGTAAAGAAGGGAGTCCCAAAAGTTGTAGCATTATTGCTGCAATACTAGAGCTCACCACCCGGGTAGCATAATAATCATTGTGCAACTTCCCTTGTGTCTATATAAACTGAAGAGGTCGGTGATTGATGTGGATGATTGTCTCCTTCCCTAAAATGTAGTGCTTCCATTGTCGGCAAGCCTGCACGATGGAATGCATCTCTTTATCATAGGTGGGGTACTTCCAAATTGTATTGGAAAGCATCTCACTATGATAGGCCACTAGATGCCAATGATGGGTGAGGACTGCACCAATAGCATAGTTTGAGGCATCTGCCTCAATTTCAAATGGTTGTTATAGGTTTAACAGTGTGAGTACCAATGTAGAGTAGAGGCAATGCTTCAACTTAATGAACGCCTTCTGTTGGGACTTGGACGAGGAAAACTTTTCTTTCACCCCACCTTTATGAATCTGACTCAAAGGCCAAGTGATATGGGAGAATCCCAACACGAACCTCCAATAGAAATTTTCAAGGCCCAAAAAGATGTGAAGCTCTATTAGAGTGGTCGGGGCTAGCCAATCTCGAATGACTTAGATCTTGGTTAGGTCCACATGTACGCCATGCTCATCTATGATGTAACCCAAGTATTGGACCTCGCTCATGCCAAAGGTGCATTTCTCCAAGTTGGCACACAGTTTGTGCTACCAAAGGGTTTGAAGGACCTACCGAATGTGATGCAAGTGTTCTTCCCAACTCTTGCCAAAGATGAGGATGTCGTCTAGATAAACCACCACGAATGAGTTGATGAAGGGATCCAAGATGTTATCCATTAGCCTCATAAAAGTAGCATGAGCATTTTTTAACCGAAGGGCATAACTAACCATTCAAAAAGGCCTTCCTTGGATTTAAAGGTGGTCTTCCATACATCTATGGGCTCTATTGGAACCTGGTGATGACTAGAGTGTAGATCACTCTTATTGAAATACTTGACCCCCTTGAGTTG
This sequence comes from Pinus tabuliformis, assembly GCA_031772625.1. Taxonomy (NCBI): domain Eukaryota; kingdom Viridiplantae; phylum Streptophyta; class Pinopsida; order Pinales; family Pinaceae; genus Pinus; species Pinus tabuliformis. Next base: position 832,318,893 of record CM062813.1, read on the forward strand.
GTCTAGCAGGTCATCAATCTGTGGGATTGGATACCTATTCCTGAGAGTGATTTTTTTTAGTGCCTGATAATCAATACAGAGTCTCCAGGTCCCATCCTTCTTCTATACAAGTACAATCGGGCTCCCACAAGGTGAGGAACTTGGTCAGATGTGCCCTTTCTGCAACAACTCCTAGATTTTCTGATTGATCTCTTCATTTTCTAGAATTGAGCAGTGATATATTAACTCATTGGGTATAGGTGTTCTAGGAGTCAGATCGATTGAATGCTTGACCTAACAATGCAAGGGTACCCCTATGGATGAGGAGAAGATGTCCATGTATTCTTCCACAATCGTATCTACCTGCTTCTACTACTTGGAGGAACCCTTCCCAGGGGCCATGGATGTGGCTACAACCTTCCCCTTACTTTGAGAGTGAATTAGAAAGAAAAAAAAATCCCAATCTGGGAGATGACCTTACTACATTGCTTAGTAGAGATCAAAGAGATGGTGGTAGGTGGGGCTACCTCTGGTATCCTGTATAACTTAGTACCCAAATAAATAATAATACAGCAAGTTCTAGACTCATATACAACATGTCGCTTCCATAAGTATGGTTATCATAACAATACATCACAAAATTCAAGAGGACCAACATCACATAGTACCTCATCCATGAAGGGCTTGATGTTGTAGGGAAGGCGACACTGCTAGCTGAAGCCACCCAATGGTATATGACTCTAGATGTGTTGTATTTGGTAGGCCCAGCGGCTTCACTACCTCTTCTAAAATGAGATTATTTTGGCTCTCATTGTCGATAATGAACTGTAGTAGAAAACCCTTCACCCACATCTGTGAGTGGAATAGGTGCTCCCGCTCTTCTGGATCTTCAGGCTCAATATTTTGGATGTTGGTGGTCGCCACAATGGCACTAGGCTCCACGTCAATGATCGACTTCCCTTTGTTGTTCCCCTTGTCAGGTTCCAACTCAGAGTTGGCACATGCATCGAACTCAGAAGCCTTCAGCTTGACCACCAGCGACTACTTGGCCCAACACTCACTTGTGTTGTGAGTGGAGCTCTTATGGAACTCACACCACTTTACTATGTCCTTCTTTGTCTTCATGGTGTTTTTCTTTGCTTTCAGCTTCAGCAAGTTCTCCTAGGTCACTCTGCCTTGGCCTTGCCCTTTGCTCTGTAGTTTGGGGGCACCTTTCCCTCGCTTCGGATTCGAAAATCCAAAGTCTTGCTTTTTCTGTTTAATCTTATGCTCGATCTTGACAATGTATCGGTACGATGTGCCAAGTGAGGAGATGTCGAGGAACTCCATCTCATCTTAGATGTACCTGTGTAGGCAATCACGGTACTTGAGTACCAAATGTTTCTCAGAATCCTTGATACCCAACTTCGTGTGAAGGGTATGGAAAACATTGGTAAACTTTAGCATGTCTTGGTCCCTTTCATGTCGCAGTGTGGTCCACTTTATGTATTTATCCTCATATATCCCGATAGGGTAGGACTATTACTTGATGGCATCCTAGAACAAATCCCAAGTGGGTGTGGCTGAAAATAGTGAGGGCATACTTTCATCCTTTTTCTCACAATAGGTTTCCCACCAGTCCTTGATGTGTGGGACAACTTTGAGAAGAGAAAAAGTAATCTTTTCCCAGCTAGAAAAATCATGAACAAAAAGATATCCTTCTAGCATTTTTAACCATTTATCTATGGCATCCGCATCTATCTGACCCTCAAATATGGGAATGTCAAAGTTAGCTTTTACCTTCAAGGGTGTGGCGCTTCCAGAGTAGCTGCTAGAAGTAGATGCATCGCCCTTGGGTATCCATTGAAGGATCTGGGCAAAGTTGTCCATCATCGTGTTCCTCTGTCGCTCGAGGGCTTCTTCGAGCAAGATTTTGAAAGGATCTCCTGGACCCTCATCTTTCTTTTCTTCCCCCATGGAAGGTCGTCAAGATTTTCAAGGTTGGTATTGCAAAGGTTCGATTACTTCAAGCCCTAACTCCTTATATCCCGACCTCACTGGGGACATGCAAAGAAAACAAAGAGAAGACTGATAAGATACCACTGATCTGAATTTAAACAGGAAAGCAACAAATTACAGATATAACCATAAATACAAAGAAGTAACAGAAATAACACTCCATTTCATTAATATCAAATACTGAAATATTCTTACAAATAGAATGGAAATAAGACTAGCTTGACCGATGGTAGCATATCTCTGAGAAGATATTTGGCATCTACATGCCTCTGAACTATGTTAAAATGAGGCTTTGAGGCCTATTTATTATTGAGAGACAATGGAAAACCATAAACATCTATAAACCTAACCCTAGGAGATGAAGCACCAAAATTGTGGGCCCCATTTGGGTAAATTGGTACATCAATATCCCAGGGTTGTAACTTTCGCATATGATCTATGTTTGGCTATTATAATATCTCATTTTGAAGATATCTAATAGTAGGAAAAAAAAATAGATCACCTTATTTGGGACTTTTCCAATCTCTATGTTTTCCCTAAAAATGTTGTTTAGGGCCTCAAAATAGATTTGTAAGTTCAAGACCTGAAAAAAAAAAAAAAAAAAAAAAAAAAAAAAAAAAAAAAAAAAAAAAAAAAAAAAAACCAAAAATAGTAAATTGTGCTACAATTAAGGAAACTGAAAAACTGAAAGAGACAATGTTGGGGTTCCAAGTGGAATAGGAGGTTTTCCACCAATATCCACCTAGATCACTCCTGGTGTTGGTGATAGTTCTGAATATCACTTTCTTCCTGAAGGCTTTCCATTTGTGCCCTCTCCTTATATGGGGAGTGGGACAACACCATCCCATGAAAGCAGTGAACTCTTACTTCCTATGAATTATACCTCTATTGGTCATTTGGTTTTCGGTACTCCAAGTGCATCCTCGCTTACACACCATCTGATATGATCATCTGGCGTTACACCTACCACTAGCCCGTTTGTTTCGAACATGGCTTCCCACATTCATGTTCAACCTTCGGTTCCTTCCCAACCTATAGTCATGATTGGGGCACTTAATGTACCTATAGGTTCTTCAGCTCCTCTTTTGACTGCAACATTAGTTACACCTCCTCCATTGAGTGGGAAATCTTTGACATTGTCTATCCCAGCACCTAAGAGGAAACCATCTCCTCCATATGTACCTCATTTCTTTGGTGGAACTTATGTGAGTGTCGGATCCAAAAATCACATTATGGGAGCAAGTCAAACTATTGGTGGTATTCCTTATCCTAGTGAAGCCTCCATTCCATCTGGATCTGGTCAAATTCCTTATCAACAACCTCTTTTGGATCTAGATTGTATATTTGTGAAAGTTTCTTTTGAAGCAGTTGATAAAAGAGTGTGATCATTATCTTTTCTAAGATAAATTTCTCTACTTATGTGGATTCCAATAACTTAATTTAGAATCTATATTGCGATAACTTAGTTTATTTTAGAGGTGTGAATAATCAAGGACTTCTAGAGCATATAATGTACTTACACTTCATCAGCTTACTAGATCTGGTCAATAATTTATGCAAGTAATTTAAAGTCAATTAAACTACCAAACATTTTGGTGCCGTTGTTGGGGAAGTGTAAATAAGAGTCTTTTGTTTTTATATAAAAAATGATATGCATAGGGAAAGAGATTCTAGAGGTATATTTGTAGGTAGAGGTAAAATTTTAATTCCAACAACATCACTCACCCCACCATGACCTTCTAGTGCCACAACACCCACTCAAAATCATATTCCATCATTTGCAGGAAAACATAAACTTCTTGAGGTACTTAGATCCAAAATCCAACCTAGAGATTCACCAACCTCATCAACCGAAGTATTCATAGAATAATAATATCCTACATCCCCAACACGAGTAGTTTTCCTATCTTCAACTAGAGAAAGACTTATAGGACAAGAGCTATAAATCCCTAGTGAAGAAGAGGAGGGAGAAACTTATTTTAACTTACCATTGATAGAAGAACCAGAACTAGAAGGGTTAAAAGAAGAACCAGAAAACCCAATTTCGGAACCTTATATTAGTTCTGAAGAATCCACAATGGTTGGAGAAGGGGAAGGGGAGGTACATAATGTTAATGGTGAACAACCTAGGATTGGAGGAGGAAGAGGATGAAATAGAGATGGAGGAAGAGGGAGAGTTGGAGAGAGAGGGAGAGAATGAGGTAGGGGAGATCCATAACCCTTTCGATTTCCTATCCTTGATGAAGATACAACAGCCATAATGAAAAACATATCATCCTCCATCCTTCCAAATTTTTATGGATTAAGAAGTGAGGATCCTGAAACATTTCTCTTTGAGTTTGAAGTCTTGTCTATATCTTATGATTATTTGCTTGACCCTTAAAATTTGAAATTGTTTCCAGCAACTCTTAAGGATGCAACATTAAAATGGTTCATGGGCTTAGGAGCACACTCCATAAGAACATGGGAAGAAATGAGAACTACATTCTTAGAGAAATATAAGGATTATTGTATGCCCCATAATATTAATGATGAATTTTTTTAAATGATGTACAAAGAAGATGATAATATTGAAGATTTCATTGAAATATTTGCTTATGATGTTAAAAGCGCTAAAATGCATGAACTAGATGAAGAAACTGTGAAAGCTATCTTATCAAAATCCATCAGCAATGAGTGGATTGATCTCCTTAATTTGATGGGTAAGGGAGATATTTCTCAATTATCTTTTGGGGACATTTGTGAGTTGTGCATACAGATTTCAAGAGGCAAGGCAAGAACTTGGAAAAATCCAAGACATCCTCTCATGTCTAGGATTAATAAATCTGCAGCTGGGACTGTAAGTAGGGCTGAATTAGGTAATTTTCTTGATAACTTTAAAACAGACATTTTGGGAAGTCTTAGTGAGCAAATATATACCCTTAAAGTGAAAAACAAGCAAAATGTTGAAAATGTTACATTTTCAATCTTTTGTCCCAAATGTAGAAAGAAATATGCTCTGAGAGAATTCCCTCTTGATTTAAAAAGTGTAGAAACATGTGTTATATGTGATTAAAATCATGATACGAAAAAATGTCCTTCAATATGAGGTATTAAAGTAGTTTATCAAGAGGAAATTATACCAAATCAGATAGATCCCCTTTGTTTTATTGCTAAGAGACCCTGGAAAAATTCAAAACCAAATATGACTCAGGGATTTAACACTCAAGCATTTGCACAACCATCACAAAACAATTGGACTGCACCCATGCCTTGGAAATCTTGGCCTCAACCTTGGGCACAAGGATGGAAAAATCCTTATGGAAAATATCCTAAATATCAACAACCTTATCCTATTTTTCCACCACAATATTTTCCTCAACATGTTCAACCGACTCAACCTCAGAATCCAAATCCACAACTTTCATTACCATTTCCCCAAAGACCAAATCAATTTCCTGCTCAACCACTTTCAAATCTAAATAATAATAAAAATTCACAATGATTTTACAATATGGAAGGACCAAATTTCCAAACTTACATGATAACTCCACTAGATCTAAACAATGTCAAAATTAGATCTAGTAGTGTATTGGAAAATAAGTCCCCGACAGTTGTTATTCAGGAATCTGAGAAAGTAAATGCCTCTAAAAAACAGAAGCCTCTTAATGAAAAAGAAAAACTTCAAAAACAAGTCACCCCTACACATTCTGATGACATTCCAACTCCTATTATGGAACAACCTTTAGAATCTGTTTCAAAACCACCTTTTCCTCAAGGCTCAAAGTCTAAAAATTGATGAAGGGGTAGAAAAACAGATTTTATTTCATGATTATGATATGTTAGATGAGCTGAAGAATGTTTGTATAAAAATTCCTTTGCTACAAGTCATTAAGGAAATACCATGTTTTTCAAAGAAAATTAGGGATTTGAGTATTAAGAGACCAGGAAGAAAGAAAAAAGAACTCAAAATAATTTAGCTAGTTGGAAAAATTGCAGATATCATCATGGGAAAAGAAACAATTCAGAAATACCTTGATCCAGGAAGTCTCATTGTGAAAACATGTATCAATGGTATTGAAATTCCAAATACATTGATTGACCTAGGAGTGGCTATAGACATCATGAGTAAACAAACTAAGAATCAATTGAAACTTCCTAATCTTCAATATACACCTACATTGTTGCAATTAGCAAATAGATCTGTTATTAAACTCGGTGGTGTATTAGAAGACATATTTGTATCCTTAGATTCTTGGGAGTATCCTGTTGATTTTATGATTCTAAAACCCAAGAGTAATTTAGGAGGACATCCATTGATTCTAGGAAGACCGTGGTTAGCTATAGTTGATGCATTTATAAGTTGTAAATCTAGTGATATGTTTATTTCTTATGGAAGTTCAACAAAGAAATTCACATTATGTCCTTCTACAAAAAAAACAATAGAAGTAGAAAGTGAATAATGGGTAGATGATGATATTGATATACGACCAATCTTTGTTACTTCACAAGTAGATTAAGAAGATCGAATTTTGAATTTAATGGAAAATAATGAGTCTTCTTCATATTGTGAATCTAATCAAAGTTTTTAAGAATAATGCAGTATTGAATATTTATCATCTCATCAATTATATTTACATTCTATGGGAAAATTTGGAAACTCTTCAGTAGAAAGCTTCCCAGAAAAAACTTTGAATATCAATAATAATCTAGAAGAATTTCAAAAGAAAGATTTAGTAAATATGTTACAAGAGCATTCCACTGCTTATGCATTGGAATATACTGACATGAAAGTAATTGATCCTAATACTTCTATACATAATATTTACATTGAATAGAATGTTAAACCAATCTGATAGCACAGAGAAGAATGAATCCAAATTCGAGAGAAATTGTTAAAGAGGAATTACAAAAATTGTTAAATGTGAATTTCATTTATCCAATATCAGATAGCTAGTGGGTTTCACCATTGGTAATTGTTCCTAAAAATAATGGAAAATGGAGAGTATGAATTGACTATAGGGAATTGAATAAAGCTACTTTAAAAGATCATTTTCCACTTCCTTTCATAGATCAATTTTTAGACACATTGGAAGGAAAGAAATATTTCTCATTTTTAGATGGATTTAGTGGATATAACTAGATCCAGGTAGCTCCAGAAGATCAAGATAAAACCACTTTTACCTATCCATGGGTAAACTATGCTTACCTAGTACATCCTTTTGGGTTATGTAATGCACCTACAAAATTCGAAAGGGAAATTTTAGGAATTTTTTTTTTATTTAATTCATGATTGTGTGGAAGTTTACATGGATGATTTCATGGTTTATGGAAATTATTTTGAAGAATCTCTTAAAAATTTGGAAAAAGTTCTCATTAGATGTAAGGAAGAAAATCTCTCATTAAGCCATGAAAAATGTTGTATGATGTTTACTGAGGGAATTGTTTTAGGACACCATATTTCAGGAAATGGAATTAGAGTGGACACATCTAAAGTAGAAGTTATTTCTAAATTTTCAATCCCAACTTGTCAACGAGATGTTAGATTTTTTCTTTTTTTTATTGGTTACTACAGAAGATTCATAGAAACTTTACAAAAATTGGATCTCCACTTTTCAAATTGCTCACAAAAGATTGTGAATTCAATTGGAGTTTTGATTGCCAAAAAGCCTTTGAAACATTGAAAGAAAAGATTTCTGAAGCACCTATTCTAAGAGGGACAAATTGGAAATTACCTTTTCACATTATAAAAGATTCTTCAGATACAACATTAGGAGTTGTACTGCATAGAAAGATTTAACTCCTTATGCCATTTATTATACCAGTAAAATTTGACTCCTGTAAAGTTAAACTATATTGTAATAGAAAAGGAGTTTTTAGTTGTTGTCCATGCCATCAACAAATTCAAACCTTACATCATTGGATATGAAACCTTTGTACATAAAGATCATTCTACAATTAGGTACTTAATGAACAAACCAATTACTAATGGCAGAATTACAAGATGGTTATTGTTGTTACAAGAATTCAATATTACTATTTTGGATTGACCTGGAAAACAAAATACAGTTTTTGAATTTCTATCTTGGATTCAAAATCATAATAATGATGACCCTGTAGAAGACAATTTTCCTTATAAATATTTATTTGGTGTATCTACGAAATCTCCTTGGTTTAGAGATATTGCTAACTATTTGGCTACAGGGAAGTTACCATTATATTTGTCTCCTTGAGAGAAAAGAAAGGCAATTCATATTAGTGCATCTTAGTCATGGGTAAATGGAGAATTGTACAAAATAGGGCTAGATTTTATTATTCGAAGATGTGTCAAAGAATATGAAGTACCATAAATACTAAAATATTTTCATGATGAACCATGTGGAGGACACTTCACTGACAAAAGAATTTCTTACAAAGTCCTTCTCTTAGGATATTATTGGCCTTCCCTTTTCAAGGATGCCAAAGAACATGTAAAGAGATGTGATAGTTGTCAGAGAGTGGGGAAACTTGTTCCTTCAGATGAAATGCTTCTGCAACCTCAGTTACTCATTGAACCTTTTGGGAAATGGACTCTAGATTTTTTTGTTCCAATTAATCCACCATCCAAACAAAAAAGGTACATTCTTGTTTTCACTAATTATGTTACAAAATGGGTAGAAGCTAAAGCACTTCCTTTTGCAACTAAAAATGTTGTAGTTTCATTTATTTTCGAGGATATTTTTTCTCGTTTTAGTGTCCCAAGGGAGATTGTAATAGATCAAGGAACTCAATTTACATCCAATTTGGTACAAAAGATAGTGGAGTAATATAAAATCAAACATCAAAAGTCCACTCCATATCATCCACAGGCAAATGGGCACGTGGAATCCACCAATAAAGTAATTGAAGCAATTCTTACCAAGATTGTGCATCTACATAAAAGAGACTGGGAAGAAAAGATTCTAGAAGCTTTATGGGCATACTGTACCACATGGGGAAACACTACAATACATACTCCCTATGAAATTGTTTATGGGAAACAAGTCTTATTTCCTATTGAGTTCCATGTAAATACCTTCAAGACAATAACATATATTTCATTAAATTTGTAATTAAACAGTGGATCTAGAATTTCAAAATAACCAAAAAGGTCAATTTTAGTGATGTTCTTGTAACAAAAAATTTCCAATTTTAATGAAATATGTGTTCAATAGTCAAATTAGGTCTTGATCTATCTGAAGCACAGAAACAAAGAATGGAGCAGTTGAATGAACTAGATGAGATAAGATAGGATGTTATTCAAAGAAGTAACATAGGTCAACAACAAAGATCAAGGTGGCATGACAAGCACATAAAGAAAAGAAATTTCAGCTAGTAGATTGGGCATTACTTTTTGACTCAAAGTTTAAAGATTTTCAAGGAAAATTTCAAACTCATTGGCTTGGCCCTTATGAGATTGAGACTATCTTTGATAATGGTGCAGTCAGGATAAAAATCATTGATGAAGAAAGAGTGACCTTCCTTGTTGTCACACGGAATTGGTCAAGGGTGTGGACACGACTGACCTTCCTAGAAGTCTAAGACATTCTAATGACAAACAAGACAAAATGGAGTGATCTTTCTCTAAATATACCTTTTACAACATGAAAACTACAAGTGTTTAGGCTTACCTTATTCCAAAACGCTGTTGTTGAAGTTCGTCCTTGCCGATCCGGATGAGCTCCTCCTTCACATCAATTCCTGCAACCACAAACAATCAAACCATTACCAAGCACTTGCATTTCATATAATAAAACATATATTCAACATGCAGACCAAGGAACACATGAAATAACTCATTAACACAAGCTATTGAGAAAAATAAACCAGTTTGTATTAATAACGAAACAAAGAAAATCTTACAACCTGGCCTTGGTGTTGTGCAAGTTCCTCCCAGGGTCCATCAAGGGTTTTCCTTTACTTTGACAAAGCTCACCCACTTCCAAGTAGAATCAAGCAAAGATAATCTCTCCTCACAAAGGTTCTAAATGGAAGACCTAAATCCTGCAGCATTTACCCAAAGAAAATGTATAGCTCCAACCTCTTCTCCTTCTGGCTCAATGCCTTTATTTATAGTGCTGTAAAGAGGTTATTCGGGTCCACTATCAATGGGATCATCCCCCTCTATGGGTGGGATAGCTCCCTTATTGATGGGATAAGTCCCCTCTTAATAGAGATACATGAACCAACTGGAGGCGCATCCATTTCATCAAACCGACCTCTAGAATGTTCTAGAAGTAACCACAAGTAACTTTTTCAAGATAAAACTTGCGCATTTTGCCTTTTACAGAAGGACGCACCTGTTCTTTAACATACAGAGCGTCCATGGACGCAGTTTTTGTGAACATGACCTGCGTCCCCGCAGGTAAGGCTAGAGAGAACCTGCGACCCCAGAGATAAACATAGTTTTTACAAGACTTTCTCTCTTCTTTGAGTTTGAGATGGATAACAGAGGCATAAAGACTTGCCTAAGAGGGTAGCATGACTGTTGATTTGAGCCATACTAACTGTAAGTAGTCAAGGTGACATTTTTTAGTGTAACAGATTGCCCCCTAAAGTGCGAAGCCTGGAATAGATTGGTATTTTGTAATTCTAGGAAGGGTGAAGCGCTTTATCATTTCAAGGATTGACTTGTGGATGACCTGGTTAGAACCTGCAATTTTCAACACAAAATACATGTATAAGATTATATCATCACTGAGGTAGGCATTCCCATACTCAGATTCAAAACTTTAACTAATGGACTAACTATTCTGATACAGGAATGATCTTGCAGTACATCATTTTTATAGACTTTTGTAGACACAGTATGGGCGCAGCCATCTGTTTATGATTAGTCTACATAGATAATGAATACAAAACTCCTCGCAGCCTGGATGGTGGAAACTAGATCCAGGGTCTTCACTTCTACTTCCCGAATTGGTACGATTCTAAACATGTGATTAAATGATTTGATGTCGAACATGTTAGAAACCACTTGATTACCAGTCGATGATGTGAACTGTTAACAAGTATGAGAGAGACCACCAGTAATGTCAATGGTTCTCAAAGTACCAAGCACAACCCGTGAAATGTGAATAGATGTTCTGATGTCGAACACTTCACAGAATCCTTTGATCGAAAGTCAATGATGTAAACTGTCGTCAAAGGCGAGAAACCTGCCATTGATGCATGCAGACTTCAAGGTACTGTCGATTCCTAAGTCATCTTTCTAGATAATGTGTCGATGTCGATAGAAAGCGACTCGTTGCAGGCAAGCCTGCAACACGAAATCATTGTTCAAGTTGAAGAAATGTTGCTGTAAGGACTGACTCAGGGATGGTCAAATGGATGATAAGTATTTTGCAGATGAAAGTTTTGCTTGCAGACCTCTCGAACACATAACGACACAACAGATGGTTTGGTGACGAATAACTCAAAGTTGATCCCTGAACCCGGTTAAAGATTTTCAAAGTGATTTGGTCAACTGTGAGGTAAAAGATTTCCCAACCCAGGTGAAATGCAAAAGTGTCGTGTTCAAGAGTGGTAATAAAGTTTCGTTTGAGACAACAGGTGATAAATAGGTTCATTCTTCTCTCTTTTCCCCCACCATTTCTGGCAAGTACCTCTTTATTTTTATCAAGCTTGAGGAGGATAACATATGCTTGGTTATAAGCTCATCCTTCGGACGAGTCCAACCTAGTTTAAATTCGAACCCTAGGAAGGAGTGGTTCGTTCCCGTTTGTAATTGAACAGGTCCTTTACTGTAAAAGTTTTAACGAGCCCAGTATAGGAGAAACTTGGCGTTTTTCATTTTTAGGGAGTCTGAAAAACTTAAGGAAACTCCACGTTGAACTTTTTCGTAAATTTGCGTCCCTCAAGCCCGAAAAAGTATAAAATAATACCTGGGGGAACCGCTTGATCTTGCGACCAAGGAGTACTTTCATAATAGTGTCGTTGACCTGAAAAGTAAAAAGCGATCAAAGACACGTCGTTTTAGTTCCTTATCGAGTTTGAAACGACAAAAACCCGGCAATCTTTTCCTGATTTTACGGTCAGAAAAGAGCTAAAAGGGGACCGTCTTTTAATTCCGTTTTAACGAGTGTAAAAGAAACACTCGGCGATCTTTTCATGTTTTAGGAGTCAGAAAAGGGCTTAAAAGATGACTCTGAGGTTTCACTTTTTCGTAAGTTTTAACGAGTTCGAAAAAATGATAAAAATGTACTCATGGTTTTCATTTTTTCGTAAGTTTTAATGAGTTTGAAAAAGGGATAAAAATGTACTCATATGGCCGACTTTTCAATTTAATTTACGAGCAGGAAAAGACGGAAAGAACTCGGCATTTTCATTTGTTTTACGAGAATGAAAGATAACAAAATAATCTCGAGATTTTCATGAGTTTAACGAGTCTTGAAAATAACTGAAATTGACTCGAGATAGGTTTCATTTTTACAAAAGCTTGAAACAGAGAAAAACTATGCTTCAAAGTAGTTTCATTTTTACACAAGCTTGAAACAGAGATAAAACTGTGCTTGATGCCCCCTGAGCATAACTGCTAGAGTGCATGCCCCCCTAGCTTCATTTCATTCAACCATTTGGATGAAATGAAGGATGAGTTACGAGATCATTTGAAAGACTCGACCTAAAACTGTAAGAAACTTGTGCAAAAACTGAAATAACTAACCTAAATACTTAACATCTATGAGGTCTAGTCAATCTCTCGACTCAAGTAGAGGAGGATTTGTTTCATTTTTAAACGAGCTTGACACAGGAAAAGAACTATGCTCGGATTCGGTTTCATGTTTACACAAGCTTGAAACGAAAAACTATGCTTGTTACAAGTTCACATGCCCCCGGCATAATGATGCAAATCAAGGTACATGCCCCCCAAGCTTCATTGCATTCAATGAGGTGGATGGAATGAAGCTTTACTTTCAAAATCTTGGAAAGACTCGTGGGAGTTGTTTCATTTTTTAGTGAGCTTGACACAAGACGAGGAACTATGCTCATAACTACTTTCTACAATCTACCTAACAAAAAACTATACTCTAAAAAACCTTGATTCATTTTTTAACGAGCTTGACACAAGACAAGGAACTATGCTCTAAAATCCTTGATTCATTTTTTAATGAGCTTGACACAAGACAAGGAACTATGCTCATGACTACTCTCTACAATCTACCTACTTAACCTACCCTTGTTTCATTTTTTAACGAGCTTGACACAAGACAAGGAACTATGCTCAAAAAGTTCGCATGCCCCCAGCATAATGATGCGAAATGAGGTACATGCCCCCCAGGCTTCATTGCATTCAACCGGCTGGATGAAATGAAGGTTTACTTTCAATATTTAACTTGAAAAGGGAGTTTTTTCATTTTTAAGGAGGTTGACACAAGAAAAGAACTATCCTCATACCTGATTCATTTTTTAATGAGGTTGACTCAGTAACAGGAACTGTCCTCAAACCTGATTCATTTTTTAATGAGGTTGACTCAGTAACAGGAATTGTCCTCAAAACCGTACTTTCTACAATCTATCTACATATCCTAAAATCTAGCTGATTCATTTTTTAATGAGGTTGACTCAGTAAAAGGAATTTTCCTCACACACACACTGATTCATTTTTTTAATGAGGTTGACACAGTGAAAGGAACTCTCCTCACAACTCCTTGTTTCATTTTTTAATAAGCTTGACACAAGACAAGGAACTATGCTCATGACTTCCAGTTTCATTTTTTAATGAGGTTGAGACTTGAAGAAACTATCCTCACGCTAGCCTGTTTCATTTTTTAACGAGGTTGGCACAGGAAAAGGAACTGTCCTCGAACACACTAATTCATTTTTTAACGAGGTTGACACAGTAAAAGGAACTTTCCTCGCTAATCTTACTTTCCTATATAACCTACTATCTACCTGATTCATTTTTTAATGAGGTTGACTCAGTAACAGGAACTTTCCTCATAACATCCAATTTCATTTTTTAACGAGGTTGAGAGAGGAACAAACTATCCTCGTCAACTGATTCATTTTTTAACGAGGTTGACACAGTAAAAGGAACTTTCCTCGGACACACTGAGCATGGCTTCTAACTGGAAGAAAGACATGTCAATGGACACACCTTGATCATGGCTTCCAAGAGATCTTCATCAGAAGGAAGAACAGTTCTTTGGAAGGAACACATGTCAAGGGACTCAAAAGGGATAAGAACATCGTGTTCAAGTAATCCCATAGAGTTTTCCATGTCAATTACCGAATCTAAATCAACAGTGAGAGGCTCACTTACATTGGTAACTGAAAACATGGGATCAGTTGCCACATAATTAACCCGTGGCAGGGTAGATACCACTTTAGAATCAGGAACAGTTAGGGGTGTCATATCATTGGTAGTTGAAACAAGACTAGGGAACGAAAGCTGGTCTACAGTCACAATTCTGCCATTGTGAGGGAAAGACATCACGCGAAAGATTGTCGATATGACAACTTTCATTGCATAAACATAGTCTCGCCCAAGGAGTAAATTGAAATCCAAGGGACCTCGAACTACCATAAGATCAATACAGACAGTTTTACCTTCCAAGGTAATAGAAAACTTAGGAAGGATCCCTAAAGGTTCACTAATGGTTCTATTAAAAGCTTTCAGATTCTGCGTAATAGGCGCAAGCTGAGGGGAACCCAAAGCTTTCCAAACAGTTGAGGATAAAATACTAACAGAAGCACCCTCATCTACCTGAGTACGATGTATGTCCCTACCACCAGCCTTGACAATGATTTGGAAAGCGATGGAGGAAGGAAGACGAGGTTCTGTCAGTCTATTCCAATCAAAGGAAAAGACCTCAGTGCTTGGAGGGGGTTCTGTAGAAACAGGTGAAATGCCCCCCGGCATAGAAGAATCTGATGTAATAAGAAGAACCTGAGCAGTATGAAGTTGACTCTCGAAAGGGAGAGTGTGATCGACCGAATGTGAAATTGAATCGACCACTTGATCAACTAATGGATCATCAACCTGAGTGACATGAGTTTCACTCTCCAATGGGAGAGTGTGATCGACTGTACTTGAATTTAGATCAATCACTCTGTCAGTTGATGGTAGGTTGGGAGAAAGTTTACGGTAACCAGTTGGAAATTCTTGCTGAGGAACAGTAAGGCTTTCCAACAATGTAGAGGCTTCATCCATGTGAGGGAAAATGTGAGTTTGATGACTCCCTTTGCATAACTTACAAGGAAACCTAACTTTACCCTTTTTCCCAGGAACCTGACTATCACTGGTTGATGGATCAACAAAAAGTTGATGAGATTTTTCTGACCATATCTCCAAGACCTTTGGAATTCCAGGACAACTGACAAGGAAGTGGTCACCCTTACAAAGCCTGCAAGGGAATTTCGGTTTACGATGCATGTCGGAATTTTCCTCAACACAACTAACACTTACAGCCATGGTTGGTTGGTTGACTTCTTTCTTATCTTGCTTCTTCTTCTTCTTCTTCTTCTTCCCTTTCTTCTTCTTCTTAGCCTCCTGGTTACTAGCAACAAGGCTTTTACCAGGCGAAGAGGAAGAAATGGAGGAAGAAAAATTAGGAGAAGAAGGTAAAGGGTCAACAGAAGGTTGGTGATGTTGAGATGGTGAACTCTGTTGAGGTGAAGCATCCGGTTGAGGTGGAACAATTGGAGTATTTTCGGCCAACGAAGTTGAAAATAACCATATCGGTAAACCTATTGTAAATCCAGGTAATGACAAAGTAGCCATATAAGGAGGACCAACATTTCCAAAGTAAGGAAAAGTACGAGGATTCTCATTAGGAGGGGTTCCTAGGTTGATAAATTCCGGAACATTTGCCATTATATTCAACTTCAGTGAATTTTATTAACAATTTTAAACTAAAATTAACAATTCACAATTCACACTTAACAACTAAAATTCACAATTCACACCTATGGTCTCTAAAAGTAAAAACAAACAAATTAACACGTGCTATCAAATCTAGGAGTCAAACCACACACAAACAGTAAGCTCTCCGGACCGAAAACACTAGTTGGTGATGAAGCCCAACCTCGCAGAATTCAGTACAGAAATGGCGGGTGGAACAGTTACCCCGGCAACCTGCTTAATGAATAGACCGGCACAAGTTCCTCCACTTTAACCGTCTCGAAGTGAAGTGAACCCCCCGGAAAATCCAAGTGAGTATAACCGACGTCTGCTCCAGGTACAGTGGGACCTTCCCTCCACCGTCACCTCGGTAGAACCCTAAAGATTATGGTCACTAAGGTCACCAACAGTAACAAATACACCTGGGGGAACAGTCTAAACTCCGACAGCACGCAAGGGCAGAGTAGCAAGCTCAATCCCCTTACCGGCTCCTTGACAACAATCCAAGGTTTACCGATAAGTGACCCCTGGCTCCTCGACAATGGTTAATCCGAGGTTTACCGTTTGTAATACGTACTGTCTGGCGTCGTTCCCAATGAGGGAGGATGGATCCCCTCACTGGTTCGGACACGAGCTCGTGCTTCTCCTTTAAGAGGAGCTTTCCCAGAGTGTAAATGTAACAATTGGATTTTATTCTATCACAAGATCGACTACTTGTTTGGTTTTACTGTCTTGGAGAGTTAAGTACTCACCTACTCCAAGACCCTAGCCTAAGCTATGTTGGTGTTTCAGAGCCCTAGAAAAATAAAAATTACTAGATGAATTTTAATTAAGCGCTGTGTTATTAAGGCTGTTATTACTCAAATGGATAAGTGGAGATGAAACCAATGGTGTTATGACCCGACTCAACTGAATGCAATCGAATATGATAATGTAATCGTTTCAATTCGATGAATCCTAACTAAAGTAAGGAGAGAGTTTCCATTCACTTCCAACAATGCGAAAAATTGATCACTAAGAGAAAATATAACAAATTCTCTAATGCACTAATTTCATCAAGAAAAACTAATGCAAATCAATTCCAAACCATTTTTTTATTTTTATTTTTTTGTAAATTCAAATCAAAGAAAACTGATCTAAATCTACGATTGATTTTCCAGAATGTAAACTATGCAATTGTAATCTATGCACAATTCACTCGAAAAGTATGCAAATGTAATCTATGCACATTTTTCATTCATATTCCGAAAATGAGAATTCTAATTATGCAAATGTGATCTATGCAAGAGAATTCTCAAACACAAGATGATTCTAATGTAATCTAAGAACCAATCAAGTGCAAGTCGAGAAAATTGGGTGAGAGTTCCAAAGATCAAAACATAAAAACACTCAAAGGCGATTAACACTCATACACAATTTGCAAAAACTCAAGCAAAAAGATGCAAAATTGTGAAAAGACTGAGACAAACCTCCAAGTAATGATCAAAGGAAATCAAATCAAGAATTTCTCAAGAAAGAGACTCAAAACACCCAATTGATGAAAGCTAAGAGCAGGAACAAGCTTAGGTGAAGATTCTGGGCAAGGGACTAATGAATTTGGGCAGAAAAAACTAAGAAAAAACAAAATCTAAGAGCAAAAAAGGCAAAAAATGGAATTTTTTCAAATTTTAGCAGGGGACGCAGGCAACCCGTTAGAAAAGGTGCGGGCCCGCACTGTGCACACAGCGACAGTGCGTCCAGGGACGCACTGTGCAGCACTCAGAGGGTGCGTCCTACTGAAAAACTCAAGAAAACCCAAAATAAAACTAATCCTAAGCTAACCTACCCAGAGACAAGATCACAGAGCCAAAACCAGAAAAATAAATCAATTTTCTCAAAGCAAAGTTCAAACAAAGGAAAAGACTCTCTCATCAATGGAATCTATCCCCAGTGGAGTCGCCAATTTGTCACACGGAATTGGTCAAGGGTGCGGACACGACTGACCTTCCTAGAAGTCTAAGACATTCTAATGACAAACAAGACGAAATGGAGTGATCTTTCTCTAAATATACCTTTTACAACATGAAAACTACAAGTGTTTAGGCTTACCTTATTCCAAAACGCTGTTGTTGAAGTTCGTCCTTGCCGATCCGGATGAGCTCCTCCTTCACATCAATTCCTGCAACCACAAACAATCAAACCATTACCAAGCATTTGCATTTCATATAATAAAACATATATTCAACATGCAGACCAAGGAACACATGAAATAACTCATTAACACAAGCTATTGAGAAAAATAAACCAGTTTGTATTAATAACGAAACAAAGAAACTCTTACAACCTGGCCTTGGTGTTGTGCAAGTTCCTCCCAGGGTCCATCAAGGGTTTTCCTTTACTTTGACAAAGCTCACCCACTTCCAAGTAGAATCAAGCAAAGATAATCTCTCCTCACAAAGGTTCTAAATGGAAGACCTAAATCCTGTAGCATTTACCCAAAGAAAATGTATAGCTCCAACCTCTTCTCCTTCTGGCTCAATGCCTTTATTTATAGTGCTGTAAAGAGGTTATTCAGGTCCACTATCAATGGGATCATCCCCCTCTATGGGTGGGATAGCTCCCTTATTGATGGGATAAGTCCCCTCTTAATAGAGATACATGAACCAACTGGAGGCGCATCCATTTCATCAAACCGACCTCTAGAATGTTCTAGAAGTAACCACAAGTAACTTTTTCAAGATAAAACTTGCGCATTTTGCCTTTTACAGAAGGACGCACCTGTTCTTTAACATACAGAGCGTCCATGGACGCAGTTTTTGTGAACATGACCTGCGTCCCCGCAGGTAAGGCTAGAGAGAACCTGCGACCCCAGAGATAAACATAGTTTTTACAAGACTTTCTCTCTTCTTTGAGTTTGAGATGGATAACAGAGGCATAAAGACTTGCCTAAGAGGGTAGCATGACTGTTGATTTGAGCCATACTAACTGTAAGTAGTCAAGGTGACATTTTTTAGTGTAACACTTGTAAATGGTCATTGATTGAGAATTGACAAAGGAGGAACTTGTTAAAAAAATTGCAAGAGAATATTGATTTGAAGATGATTAGGAAGGATTTTCCTTCCTCTCCAACTTGATTTGTAAAGCTTTTTGTTTTTCTTAATATATATATATATAACAAAAATATAATAATATTGTATAAACATGAAAACCAACTCTATTCGCATGTTTATACAGAAAATCTAGGGCGAAAACCAAGTAATTTTGGCACCCTAAAGTTTCTTTTTCAATCCTATTCTAATTCCCATTTTCTTTATGTCCCTTTTTTTCTTTTCAAAATATGTCGCTACAGAATTGCTGACAATCTGCAGCTTTAATGAAATTTTGCAACTAATATTGACAGGAATCACCGACTGGAATGATTGAAGATTTTAGTAGAAGGAAATGACCAGGGAAACTTTTAAGAACCCCCCCTAAATTTATAAATATAATAAATGGGCGAATCTCCATGGTATATAGGAAAAATGGAAGGCGATTTTATCAATAATATAATATGTATATATAATTTTTTGGCGAATCTCTCATCAGGCATGGCGAATATTTTACTCAATTATAAAATCTTGTAAGATCATGGTGAGTCTTTCACTAAATAATAAAATTTTGTAAAGTCCTAGTGAATCTTAGCATAGGCTACATGTTGGTTTAATTCCTCCATTTAAATAGGCTACATTCGAGGTGAATACCATGGGTCAATACCATGTGCCATTTTGGTGAATACCATGGGTCAATACCATGTGCCATTTTTATTTTTATTAATTCTAATATTAGGGTTAATAATGGTTTTTTGCATGGTATTAATAACAATCTAATCCATGGTATTTGTCCCATAGTATTTTGGCCATAAGTTTCACCTAAATATAACCCATTTTTTGAGTGTTCGTAAATATAAGGTGACTTATGGAGTAAATATAAAAAAATGTTTTATTTGTTTACCATACCTCTCGTTTATTTATATTTTTATTAATTTGCCATACCTCTTTTACAAATATGGTATTTGGCCCATAGGATTCACTTAAATAAAACCTCTTTCTTGATCCTTCATAAATAGAAGGAGGGTTATGGACTAAATATAAAAAGAGGTTTCATTTATTTACGATACGTCTAGTTTATTTATATTTTTATTTATTTACCCTATCTTTTGAGTAAGTATAAAAAGATGTTTTATTTATTTACCATACCTCCACTTTACTCATATTTTTATTTGTTTACACCCTTACATGTATATAAGGTGACTTATGGAGTAAATATAAAAAAATGTTTTATTTATTTACCATACCTCTCATTTATTTATAATTTTATTAATTTACCATACCTTTTTTATAAATATGGTATTTGACCCATAGGATTCACTTAAATAAAACCTATTCTTGAAAATGGGCGAATGGATTGACTTAAATAAAACCTATTCTTGAAAATGGGCGAATGGAAGGTTGTAAGTCCTAATTTCAAGGGCTAAATTTACCTTTTTTACCCTCTCCCTTAAAATAAGGTGGGCTATTTGAGGTAATTTGTAAAAATGTACTATGATACAAAATATTCGCCCACTCAAAATCTAAAACCCCTTAATTTCACCAAAGGGCGAACATTCGCCCCTAAAATTATCCTTGGAAATGACCAAGTCCACAGTGGAAGCAGCTAAAGACAATTTCACAAGAATAATCAAGTATTAGAATCACAAGTTGAAGGTATGCAAATATTGGATTTAATAATAAAGTTAAAAACATTACATTATGAAATAATATAGACGTTGTACCACCATTGAAAATAATGATTACGGTTCTAACTTTGGACTGAGTTATAAATTTCATGTCATATCGATGAAGTTAGTCTAAAAATCCCATTTGATATTCATCATCATCACGCAAACACTTCATTTTTGAAACCCTGCTTCATTGATAATTCTGCTCGCTCATGTCCATTATACTTTGTTTCTCAAGAGCTATTTCACTCATTTCCCTGAGCCGTCTCACTTATCTTCATTTGTAATTTCACTCTCCTATCCATACTCATATTTCTGAACCTAATACCATTCAAAAACCCTGTCAAAGAAGAAATTGTGAAGCGAGACTTTGCCCACATGGGAGTCATTGTTAAAGTAGAGACGAACAGAAAGAAATTGAGGGAAGGCTACCAACAGGTCAAGAAATTATTGCAGCAAGCACAGTGGCTAGGTTTTATAGAAAAATTTGATGGTTGTGACAAAGAGGTAACCAAATATTTTGGTCAAGCCTTTGATGGAATTGAAGTAGAAATTGGGGACATCAAAATTGTCGTGACAAAGTCCTTCATGGCCGAAGTGACTAGACTACCCAGAATTGGTGAAAGGTGGTTCAAAAATAGGGGTATTGAAGGGAATGAATGGAAGGTGTTTCTAAAGAATCCAGGTATGGATACTACTATTTTAGAAAGGGTATTCCGAGCACAACTCTAAAGGGTAAATGGAGGAATTTAATGTTAGTAATTCAGAAGTTCATTACTTGTGAGGGTAGATTTGGTAGCATGTTTTTCCACCATGTTTGTTTAATGATGAACTTTCTTGAAGGAAATGAAATCAATTTACCATATTTTCTGCTTAATAGCTTGAAAAAGATGTATGGAAATACACAAAGAAAAATCCAGTCCATTGAAAACACTCTATAACATCATGGCCTTCTAAAGATGCTTATCAAAGCCCATCTTGAGAATCTATGAGATAACTAGGAGAATTTCTTAATTACATATCATTTAAGCAATAAGATAAGGAGAAGCAGAAGAAAATTGTCTGAAAACCCTACTGTTAACCCACCTCAACCAGAGTAGCATTCAGAAAATGAACTTCCTCTTGCAAATGTTTTAGAAAATCTAAAGAAGAAAATTGTTAGAAGAAAGAAATTCAATGAAAAAGAAGAAGATACACCCAAGGAGAAAATAGAGGAAATAAAGAAGGCCACTAAAGAATAGAAGAAAACCCAAAAGCAAACTCCTTTCTCACCTACCATAAGGAGAAGTGCAAGAATTAAC
Organism: Pinus tabuliformis; assembly: GCA_031772625.1. NCBI lineage: Eukaryota > Viridiplantae > Streptophyta > Pinopsida > Pinales > Pinaceae > Pinus > Pinus tabuliformis. The sequence goes on from CM062813.1 coordinate 832,340,746, forward strand.
AAAATGGTAAAGGAGTCATCTCAACAATTCATAGAGTTTATTAATCTGGAAGAGGAAGAGGAACCAGAGGTTCCATCACCATCTTTATCACCAATGTCATCACCAATTGATAATATAGTGAGAAGAACACTAGAGATTGATCTAGTACAGCAGGAGATATATGACTATATTGAATCTCTAGAGAAAAAGGCTACAGAAAAGGTATCTTCTTATTCAATTCAAGGAAAAGAAATTTAGTCTGACAATCCACAAGAACCTCTAATTGGGAATACTTTGAAGTAAGAAATTTTGAATTAGAGACACTGAACAGACATCTAAAACAGGAACATGAGACATTAAAGGTGCAAAATGAAATTTAAAGAACCAAAAATTATAACATTTTGTTGCATCTAGGCTTATGGTATGAAAAGAACAAAACCTTAAAGGAGAAGAATAAGTCTCTCAAGAGAAATGTCATAAGGTTGAAATACAAAATATTGATGAAGAAGCCTAGGATGGCAATTGCTAAGAAGAAGGTAAAGAAAACAAAATTGCATGTTTTAGTTCAAGCTTTTAAAGAAGTGAACTGACAGAGAAAGACTATCAGTTTAGAATTTTTGCATGAGGACATGCAATGACCTCCATGTGGGGGAATGTTGAGCCTCATAATTGCTTCTTTTTTACACCCTTTTTCCACCTATTTTACTCCTTTTTTATCATTGTAATCACTCAATGGGAAACAAATCATATAACCTATGGCTTGGAAGGCATATGAAAGCCTTGTATTTCATAAGTTAATAATATTCTTTATTATTAGTCTAATATATTTTTTAGCTACCGGATTGGGATGATTCTGCAGCTAATGTCTAATTCTGTAGCTAAGTCCATTGTTTCATATGCCCTGAGGTGACAACTGGAGCGAGAAATATATGGGAAGATAGCAAACAATGCACTCCACGATTCCTTCCTACCTTCATGAACCAAATCGATCAAGGAAGCTTCCAGTTACGTGGTCAAAGGAAAAAGTCAACTTTGTCAACTATACAGGTGAGCAAGGAACAATATATATGCCTAACAAAATGCTTTGTTAATAGAAAATCGTTAGCGAATTTCATTACGATATCTTTCTTATTTAATTTTATTATTTTGTTAAGTGAAGATAGGCATGAAGATTTGAACATTTATGATACGGGATTTATAAAAAGACTTTCTAAGCAAGCAAAAACATAGTGATTTTATTATGCAACAGTGAGAATTAAAACTCCATTTTCAATTCATTTATAAAGAATGCTTTTTATTTCGATGCGTGGTTGATTGTTCAATTGGATACCGTGACCATATTCTTGTGGAGGGCCCCCTCAAGTAGTAAGGTTCTTTTATGTTTTTAAGTGAATTTCCTTATATCATTTTGTAAGTTTATTTTCTGGATGCATCCTATAGAATTTCCTTATCGTTTTCCTTTGTTGATTTTTGAGTTAAATAGCAGTAGTGTGATTGTATTTTTAACTAATTTTCTTTATTGATTCAAGAGAAAATGAATTGAGTTTAATGAGTAACAATAACAACAATGAGATTTCAAATTTAGATTAAAATTGTAATTCTTAAAAACAAAGGAATTGACTACAGGATTTATTTCAAGCAAGAGTGATTTATGATTTTGAGCAAGTGAGAATATATTTTCAATTCATTTTGGTTTTTCATGCATAATTGTGTTGGTATAATAGATGATTTGATTCCTTTAGAGAATTGAGTTTATTTCAAAGTATAATCCAGAGATATAGCAGAGAGAGAGAGTGTGTGTTTTTCTGAGTTAAAATTCATTTTACAAGTGTGAGATTGATTTATAATTCTGAGATTTTCATAAGTTGTGTAGATTCCATAATTAGATATAACCTTTATAATAGTGCAATTAATTTTCATAAGTGTGGTATTGATTTACTTTTATGCAAGGTTGTGAAATTTTCTTTTGAAGCAATTGATAAAAGAGTGTGATCATTTTATTTTCTAGGAGAAATTGTTCTACTCATGTGCATTCCAATAACTTAATTTAGAATCTATATTTCAATAACTCAGTTGAATTTAGATGTGTGAATAATCAAGGAATTATAGTACAGTGTACTTACACTTCATCGTCTTACTAGCTCTGGTCTATAATTTATGCAAGTAATTTAAATTTAATTAAATTATAAAAAACTTTACTAAGTCATTCATTAATCAAATTTCCAAAGACATAGCATATGGATGGCTGTGTGACTCAAGAACAAGCCATCACCCGTGCCCATCATCTGGATTTGGTATATTCACAATATGGCACACTCTATGATATCGTATCTTATGCCCAGTGACCTTCAACTAATCCAACAATTTCTCATCATGTGGAGACACCACCTGTTGATGTTATTATTAGGTCAGTAGCTCAAACTTCTACTAATGCTTCTTCCTATGAAGCGTAAAAATGTTCTCGCTACTGCACCTTCTCCTCCTTCGAATACTCCAAAAATTATTGGTAAAACTTTTGAGGTGAATGTTGTCCAATCTACCACAATAAACAAAGCCTCGAAGGGGAAAAAAGGGTAAAGGTAAGGCTAAATATGATACCCCTAAATAGGATTCTCCTAAACCGTCTACTGATTATACATCCAAAAGAAAGGCGAAATATCCTTGTCTTATATGTGATGAAGATCTTTATACCAAGGATTGTCCCTGTCGTGTTGAGGTTAGTCGTCTTCTAAAAGGCACCCCAAGGACACTGGCTATTTTGAAAGAAGCCTTTCCGTCACAACAGAATTCACTAGTAGATCAACCTCAATCCTCTACATCTAGAGGCTCTCAAGTTTTTATGAGTGGCATGACACCTGTCTCTATTGCTACTCAATCAAAATATTATGAGACTCCTACCAAACCAGTTGTGGAAAATGATGCCACTAATACACCTTATACTTCCACTCTGCCCAATTCTGGTCCTCTTCATGTTGAACGACCAAGTAATGATTTCATTATCCAACCACCTCCCAAAAGTGTTCTTCGGAAGTCATTGTATAATTTGAATGCACAAGATGCTCAACATTGTATAATTGTGGAAGATTTATCTCAAGCGCCTTCAGTGATGTCAGCTTTGGAAGCCCTTCAGTCTTGTTCGTCGCAAAGGAAAGAATTATTATCTGCCATAGGAGGGACTAATCCTACAGATTAAAACCTGATTACTTTTGATTTTGAATACCACGTTCCTCATCTCCCACATCAACGTGCCTTTCTTATACAAGTTATTATCAAAGGGAATACTATTCATCAGACTGTATTGATGAGGGTGCTTCTACTTGCATAATTTCCCTTTCATGTTGGAAAGTTATTGGCTCTCCACCTCTTAACCAGTCCTCTAATATCGTGGAAGATTTTGATGGTAGAGGTTCCCATCCATATGGTATTCTCAATGAATTTCTAATTCAATTGGAAGGAAAAATGGTTAACCTGGAAGTAGAAGTTGTCGATGCCAATCTGAATTAAAATATTCTACTTGGTCGTACTTGGACCCATGCAATGTTTTACATGGTTCCTACCCTATTTTGTGTGCTATGTTTTCCTCATCAAGGAAAAATAGTCACTATCGATCAGCTCATATTTTTCTCTTCCAACTTCTCAAATGGAAATGTGACATGTGTTGGGAATACCGATATCCCTTACGAGAGTGTTGGGGTGGGTCTTTTCAAAGACTTTTCCCTTATGGGAACTTTTTCCCTTCTGCCTCCAAATGTTTCTTCGATTAACATGGTCTCGACTCATCATGATCCTTGGGTCATTCCCCGTCCTAATCAGATTGATAGTTTTTGGGATGTTATGTTTCTTAGCCCCATAGAGCAGCATATCAAGCTATAGTGTCAGCTTATGCAGCTACTTCTGAAATTCATGATCATTTTAGTATGAGTCTAGATGCATATTCGCAATCTCCCTGGATTGGTTCTTGGGATTCTCTAGATCCTTTGAATGAGATATTTCCAACTAATGAAAGTATCAAAGAACTTATGTCTCTTGAGGAAACTCCATGGAATGATACCCATCATCGTTCCTCATTTATCCCAAGCCTTGGTGAGATTTCTTCTTGTATAGAAACCATTATTTCCGGTGTACCGACTCATTTGCCTCTGACACCTATTTTGGTTCACGAAGTGTTTTCTGAAGGAAACATGGGAAACATTTCAGCTACAATCCCCATTGGCATCTATGTCAAACATGGGATTGTCAAAAATATCCATATTAGGATTTCTTATTCTCCAGATGAGATCAAGATTTATATCGCCCTCTTCAAAGAATTTCATGATGTCTTTGCTTGGTCGTATGAATAAATACATGGCATATATCCAAGTATATTAGTGCACAAGAAACCTGCTTATCTGAATTTGAAGCCTGTTCGTCAGTGTCTTCACCCTGTGCACCCTAGAAAGGCAGTTTCCATAAAGGGAGAAGTTGAAAAACTTCTTAAAGCTAGTTTCATTTATCTTATTCCATTGACAGATTGGGTCTCAAATATTGTTCTTGTGACTAAGAAACAAGGGACTATATAAGTTCGTGTTGACTATCTGATATCAATCAGGCATGTCCTAAAGATAATTATCTAACTCCCTTTATAGATTAGATCATTGAAGAATGTGTTGGGAGTGAGATGTTTTCCTTTATGGACAGTTTTTCTAGATACAAACAGATTAAAATATTCCCACCAATCAACACAAAACTTCTTTTATTTGTCCTTAGGGAACCTTTGCTTACAAAAAACTTCCTTTTGGTCTGAAGAATGATGGCACTACCTTACAGCGAGCAATGTCTTATTCCTTTCATGATATTAAGCATATCATTCAGCCATATCTCGACAATTTATTGGCACATTCTGATAAGCGTCACGACCATCCTGATAACCTTTCAGAGATATTTCTTCGATTTTGACACTACAATACTTGATTGAATCCACATAAGTGTGTCTTTTGTGTAAAATATGGTCATCTATTAGGGTTTTTTGTATCCAAATAAAGCAGCCAGATCGATCCCCTTAAGGTGGAGGCCATTATGAATTTTCCCCTTCCATCTTCTTTACATCAATTGCAAAGTTTACAAGGGAAAGCAAATTTCCTTCATCATTTTGTCCCAAATGATGTTGAACTTGCCAAGGGATTTACTCGCCTATTAAAGAAATGGATCCCATTCATTTGGGATGAAGTTTCTTAAAAATCCTTCGATGTGTTGAAGAATCCCCTCATTAGTGCTCCTTTACTACATCCCCCAAATTATCACCATGATTATTTCTTGTACATGGTCATCGTTGATAATACTATTTCTATGGTACTTTTTTAGGATGATGATGATGGAGACAAACACGTGATTTATTACTTGAGTCAAAATATTTTTTATGCTAAAACTCGATATGACCATGTCGATAAATTGGCTTTGGCATCCATTCACATTGTTCAATGCTTTTGCCACTATATTCTCTTACGTAATACCACTGTGATTTTTTACTACAACCCCACGACATACATTATGACTCATCAGTTGTTGGGGGGAAAGTATTCTAAATGGATTGTTATCCTACTATAATTCGATTTGGAATTTTCTAAAGTTAAATTGAAGAAATCATTGGGTTTCACCGAGTTGATTTGTGACCTTCCCTCTACAACCACGTCTACTACATCTGATGAGTTGATTCCTGAAAAACTCTCTTCTGCATTAGTAATTTTGACCCACGGTATGTGGATATCATTCTTTATCTCCAGACCCAAATTTTTCAACTGGAATCATCCAACTCTGAACATCATTGCATCTAACATCAGTCCCAACCTTATCGAATTATTGGGATACTTTGTACCATGTTGGTGTTGATTCCATCCTTCGTCGATGTTTAACGCTTGAGGAAGTTGAGAGAGTCTTAAATGACTGTCACTCTGGGGCCTATGGTGGTCACATATCGGGATATTCTATTGTTACAGGTGAAACCACCCTAGGGATTTGGGTTAAGAACCCCAACAGAGCAGAGGGAAAACCTCAACAAGAAATGCTCAAGCAATCAAAAAAAATGCTTATTCTACTAAATCGTGTAGGAGTGTCCTTACCCGGATGTCCCTCATTTGGGTAGATCCCTCGGCTTCTCCTGATGTTCTTGAAACCTGAAAATTATTCAAATGGAACATACACGACAGTAGAAACATAAAGCATATTCATGATATTAACTTTAAATCATATAAATGAATCACTAATTATACATCAATATAAGATTCATAAATGAATTACAACATAATTTGATGCATAAACACATTTCATATCAGAAATAGAACAACATTCCTTTTATTGAAGTAAGATAAAAGTAAGGTGGAGAAATACGACCTGAGTCCTTCTCCGGTTCCAAGCTGAATCATCCTCCGGATCCATCCTTTCCCGGCCTTCAGCAATCTTCCTCCATCACCAATACAAGGATATCTCAAGCAAGATGGGGGGTATTTATAATCAAGGAAACAAGGGTTTCTTGAAGCTTTGGGGAGTGCAGGAGGCACAAGGATTCTTCAGACTTGATCAGGGATAATCTGACTATAGTACCAATATCTCATCTTTTCTCCTTTAAGGCCTTCCCACGGAGGTTTATTTATACTTCTCCAAATTAGATTTTTCAGTTGGGAAACAGTTGGGCCACAGGAAATAGGAGGTGAGTAACAGGTAAACCCCGTGAACTCCACCCAAAATTAAGGAAATTTAATTTTTTTAAGTGTTTCAACATATGTAAGTCAATTGGATATATGTTGACCCTGCATGTATATGCTTTTATCACAGGGAAAAGTAGCATATAGGGAATAAAACACTGTTTTTTAGATTTTGGACCGAGTCTGGAAGGAAGGGTTTCCCTAGGCTATAATCAGAGCATCAAATCTACCAAGAGTGGTAAATGGTGCTATAATAGCTATGAATCAAAAAATCTTCCTCGCTGGTTATTGTTTTCCTTCGATCTTCAAAGATTCCATTTTAGCAGCCCAAAAATGTCATGCCTGCTAGATTTATAACCACAAACAGCACGCCCCACCCACTTCCCTCCACCCAGTTGTTGTTGTCGGACCGTTTGCCCAATGTGGTATTGATTTCATGACATTTAACCCTCACTCGGTCGGGGGACATGGTTATATCATCGTCATCGTCGATTATTTCACTAAATGGGCCAAGGTAATGCCTACATATGGTGTTGATGGTAAAACTGTGGCTCAATTCCTTTTTAATCACGTCATAGATAGATTTAGTGCTCCTCAAGCCATATTCACTGATCATGGCTCTCATTTTCGAAATTATATGATGATAGAGCTTACTGCTCAGTTGGTTCTATGTCACGACAGCTCAACTCCCTACTATCCATAGGCCAATGGCCAAGTTGAGGTAGTCAACAAAGTCTTGGTTACAATGATTCAACGAATTGTTGGGTTGCATGAACGAAATTGGCACCTTATGATATTTTCATATTTTTCGATATACTAAACTGCAACTAGGACAGCAACTAGATTCATACCCTTTCAGTTGGTGTATGATCTAAAGGCAACCCTTCCGATTGAATGCGCGATTTCTTCATTAAAACTAGTTTTCGAATTACTCCAGGGCACTTCACCACAAGAAGAACTATTACTTTACCTCAAAAGGCTTGATGAAACTCATTGTATTGTTGCATTACGATAAAAATGTTACTCCCCATGTTTTAGCTGAAGTGACTTGGTCCTGTTATAAGATCAAGCCAATGATAAATTGGGAGTTGGGGAATTCGAACCAATGTGGCATGAGCCTTATATTGTTAAACTAGTGTTACATAAAGGTGCCTATGAGTTGGTTGATTATGAAGGAAATCAGTTGGCTGAGCCTCGTAACGGGCTTTACCTCAAAAAGTATTATGCGTGATTTCGTGTAAATACTTTGTACATTAGTGTTTTTTTCCATTATTGTGCAGTTAGTTTTGGTTTGTTTGTTTTCTTTTGCAAATGTGTTTTCCTCTCCTTACTGTGTGTTCTACTTGATTTGTAGATATCATCAAACTTTTATGTTAGTTTCGTTGATGGTGCTTGTCGTAGTACACAAAATCTATCTTTTGTTGCATGGGAAATCTATGACCTAATGGTGAGTTAGTGAATTTACAAGGTATATGTTTAGGTCATACCACTAATAACATTTCCAAATATAGTGCGGTTATCGAACTTTTGTCAGAATTCATTTCTCTTGGCATTAGAGAGTTAGTCGTTAGATTCACAGCTCATTGTACTACAACTTAACAAATAAAATTCAATCAAAAACCCTCAGATTTTGAGAAGGTATTTGCAAGTTCATCTCTTGGAACGAGACTTTGATTATATCACTTATCAACATATTCTGAGATGTTTGAACACATTAATAGATACATTGGCTAATTACATTCTAGATAGACATTTGCATCATATGTAAATATAAAAACATATAATACAAACATTAGATAAGCATCAAGGGAAACATGTGTGTGTGTGTGTGTGTGTGTGTGTGTGTATATATATATATATATATATATATATATATAGATATATCTATATATATATATCTATATATATATATATAGATATATATATATATATATATATATATATATATATATATATATATATATATATATATATATATATATATGTATGTATGTATGTATATATATATATATATATATATATATATATATATATATATATATATATATATATATATATATAAGTTTTCAAAATGTTTGTTACATCAAAATATCAAAATATGTGTTCTAAGACACATGACTTCTAAAGCCTACATAAGTGTATAGAAATGAAAACTAGAGATGGATATCTGCCAATGTGGTGCATATGGTAGCATGAAATAGATTTGATGACTCGGTTCAACAACCAATGCAATCTGGAGGACACCCCTAGAGTATGCCTTTGATATCGCAGTGGCACCTCATCAATATAAGTGTATTTTGGAATGCCTCTTGTCAAGGCTTCTAGGTTGCGTTCTACCTATATGATCAGGTCAACTCCCTCCTCATAGGGAGGATCCTCTAATTGTCATGCCAGTCACCTTGCTATTGAAGAAACCCCTGGAGGTCTCCCTAGTCCAACATCTACTAAAATTACAAGTGTCAAATCTCAATACACATGAATCAAAAAAAATAAAAAGCTTCAAAAACTTTAAAAATTAGTTTTTACCTACATCATTCCATTGTGTATTAGGTGGAAGTGGAAGGTTGGGATCTCCTTGGAAATATGTGCTAGCATAGGCTCAATCATCTACCATGATTATATGTTGTTTTAGCCATCCAAAAAATGTTGGAGGAAATGAAATTCGTTGACCACCTCTCTATCGAGGCATCAACTCACCTCATCTCAGTAATTGTGGATCCCTGGGCATTGGGGCATCCACTTCTATCCATTGATATTTGAACAATGGTACATGTTCCAAGAAGAATGCCACCAAGATAGAAACATAGCCAAACTATTTCAGTTTCCCTGTCTTGTATTTCGTAAGTTGTCTCTTCATGTTTACCAACAATCCTTCACACTAGTTAAAAATTGTGGGACTTAGACAATCAATGGCATACTGGAAATGAGATTTTGTTGCTTCATGTAAAGCATGAGTCCCATCTATTCGGGCCATGGTATGGAGAATTGTTCTTAGGGGGATATTGGTGATGGTTTTTATGTCTATCTTCCCACTCTGAGTTTTCTGAGTACTTGGACAATTTCTCGAGATCAACATATATGTACTCTCCCCTCCAGTATGGGAACCAGACAACTAAATCCATTGTCCCCTTCTAGGAAAACCCATAATGAAATAGATTTCTGTGATATCTATCTCAAGTTCTTGGTCCCCAATCATAAACAGTTGGCTATGTACATCCCACCAACCAATCAAATGTTGCAATAACTCAACTTGGCTCCTAATCCTAGGAATCTAGAAGAATTTCAGTAACCTACATACTCGAAGGGCATCTACACAATTTGGGTCTTGGATTGCCTGATGGTATTTTGCTTCATGTCCTCTCTCCTTCCATTCGATCACAATTTTTCATTGATTAACCTGTGAAACATCCATTAAACAAGTTTTCATGAGAATCTATGGAAACAAATTTGGGAAAAAATCATTAAAAAGGATGGATTTAAAAAAAAAATTGAATCTGCACCAGCACGTCTGTTCCTATATTTTTCTACTCTTCCAGTGTGCTGACACAGTTGACCACATGGTGATCAGCAAGGGTCTGATGGGTAAAACCCACGATGATCACCCTCGACACAATTTTTTTCCATCCCTCCTTATTTCCTATCCTATGGATGAAAACACCTAAAATTACAACCAGAATGAAGAGAAGAGACAAATTTCTTGCTTGCAGTAAATTGATCAAAGAACAGAGTCCTGGATTGGTTGCACTCCTCGCCTGAATATCAGGGAAAACAGGATAAAAAGTGCTCTCTGATTTACAAGATGTGAAATGCTAACGATGTTTTTACTTTTTGAGTTTTTATTAGTTTTTAAAGACCTTCTTACCAAATTAGGGCACATTTTATTTATATTTTAATATTTTTCTCAAAAATGGGTAATGTGTGTTTCACTTCTGCAGCAACAGGTCATGGATACATGGTGAAAGTGGTTAATTTTGACTAAATCAAAAAGTTTTATTTTATCACTTTTTCATACTCGTAAAAAATAAACGAAAAAGGACCCTTGAAGTCATCTTTAATCTCTTTTCTGACTCTTGAAATATGAAAACATTGTTCAGTACTTGCCATTTCAAACTCGTTAAATAAATGAAATGATTCCTACTCAGTATAGGTTTAACCCTTTTCCAGACTGAGATAGACTATTGTATGAAAAAGGAATACCTTAGTCTAAAAGGACTAAGAGGTTCTCTTGGATATTATTTTCTACCTTTTCGGATTCAAGAGACTATTTAAGAAAAGGGACCTTTAGAGTTTTATTTTTCACCTCTTTTTCAAACTCTCTAATTGTGAAAAATATTCCAAGTTACCCCTCCATTAGACTCGTAAAACTCAAACGATGCAGGACTTTTCACCATGGCGAGACTAAGTTTCTCCTTCATACGACTCGTTAAACTTATTAGGATGGATTCATCTGAAGTATGGACTTATACAACAAGTATATGATATTCCCTTGAAGATTTTGATAAAAAATAATGGGGTACTCACTAGAAATAGTGGGGGGAAATGAAATTGAATGCCTCTTGTATTTTTTTTAAAGGCAACGTGTCACTCTTAAACATGACACTTATCTATTGCTCATTCTTAAACATGACACTTATATATTTCTCGTGTTACGTTTGGGTTATCCTCACTTCATCGCTTGCCTTCCTGGGTTTTTGAAATCCATTTTTCCTCTCATCTAATTATATTGCATTATCATCATTACCTTTGATCCTATAATGAGCCAAATGTTGCCAAACTCTGGAGTCTTGTCACCAATATGTTCAAGAGAAGTCCCATCTACATTTTTTTACTGCTTATACACTGTCTCACCTTTCTACCACAATATTGAATCAAACTTACCTACTCTACTACATCCTTTGTTTCATGTCGATGATGTGGGATACATTATGGCCCTCGTTTGATGGATCACTTCCTGTCGGCTTCAGCTCATTATCCAGGAATATGATCTAAAAACTGCCTTCCATTTTCTTGGAGCTTAGATAAATCAATGGAAAATTCTTCACATTTGATGATATGTTTACATCATTGGCCTTTGATCAAATGATTCTATGGGTGTTCGAATTTTACGTCATTATTCACACTCGTGAATTGTACTACTGTTGTACCTTGAGATCCATTGTCATTATTGGTGGTTTCTCTCATGCCTATTAACAGGTTACATCATTGACTAGTAATCAAGTGGTTTTCTATCATGTTCGAATTCGACACATCTATTCACATGGTAGAATTCGTACATTGATTGGATCAAAATGGAGATGAAGACCCTGGGTTTCATCTAATAAATCCAAGTTGCATGGAGTTATGAACTATTCATGATTGTACACATGATTCCCTTTATACGGATCATTGTGACCGTGTCATGGATCCATACACATGATCCCTTCTATTCGGATGACTGTGTCCATGTCGTGGATTCATGTATTGTTAGGCATATTTATACGAGAGATGTCAGATATGTATATTGTATCATGCTTTATTTTTAGGTCTCTTGACGGTGTTTTTCCGGTTCTTTGCCTTGACTGGTAAAGCATTTCACCCATCACTACCTGTTTTTCCTTCATTCTTTTGGGGGCATCTATTACATAGTATTTTGTCACACTTCTTGTCCCATATCCTGAAGTGTAAAAATGACAAAAATTTTCAAAGTGTACTCACTATGAAATACATACAGAAACATCCCTGAAGAATAGAAGAAGAGCTGCCCTAAGAGAATTCTAGAGAAATTTGCCTGAAACCCTAGTTTTCAAGACCAGCGTGCTTTTCACTACTATTGGCTCGTGTTAATGGCCGCTGCAGCATGTTGACCTAGTGCTGGCAATGAAAATTTTCATATGAAAACCTGTTCTGAACCTCTTCTAGCAATCTTTCCTAAAGTGGAGGAGAAGCTTCACCTACTAGAATATTCGAGAATAGTGAGCTGGTATATGTTGTGGATAGAGATATGGTCGATCTCTCCCATTTTTAGTCCTTGATCCTATATTTAGGGATATTCCCCTTGAGATGAGGGCCTTCTTCCCTCTTTTGTGGATCCCTAACTCCCTCTCCTTTCCTATAAATAAGTTCCCTTCCATCCCCAAATGGTTCGCCATTTCTTTCCTGCATTACTATGTTGAAACTATGCCCAAATGTTCCCCATCTAACTAAGGAGAAGGAGTGCTTGAATGGTCTTGGCTTGGACTTGTAAATCCACTAAAAAGGAGGTCTCCAACATTAAGGAATTGGTTGTATGCTTCACTTTTTTATTCATTAATAAATACATTTGTTTTTACTTTCTATAAGTGTATAAATATTTATTCATTTAGCATGATACTCCTTGATCTGTCATGTAGTTTATGTTTGAATTATGCTATGTATGCTCTTGAATCTCTTTTTGTCTTTTGATCTCTCTTGAAGGTATTTAGATGTAAGTAATAGCAAGGAGTGAGCCTGGAAGCTAAGGGATCGAGATCATTATCAAAGGTTGAGTTCTTAGCATTAGAGTGAGGTAGGTTTCTCTCTCACTTTGCATTTTTCAACATAAACTAGGAGAGTTTTGCACTAGTTTGTTGCTAGATCCTCTCATAGGACTAGAGAGAACACTTCTGTCCGTAGAAGTGATTTATCTTCACAAAATTTCCCCATTATATTTTATCATTTATTCTTGAGTTTCATCAAAAATTATTTCCTTTGCATGGTCAATTCATCCAAGGATAAAAGAAAATTGGGTGGGAACACTTATTCTTCCTTTTTAGCTCTCATCCCAAAAGAGTCTAAGCCCTCCTCGTTTAGTCATTTTAGGCCCATCTCCCTTTGTAACGCTTCTTATAAAATAGTGACCAAAGTCATGGAAAACAAACTTAAGTCATTTATTCCTTCTATCATCTCTAAAAATCAAGGAGGCTTCGTGAAACATAGGTAGATTATGGATAACATCATTCTAGTATAATAAGTGATCCATTTGAGAAAACAATCTAAAGAGTTGTGAATGGTTATCAAGCTCGATATGTAAAATGCCTTTGATGGGGTTCTTCACTCCTTCCTATTTGATATGATGGATAAATATGGTTTTGAAAAGAAATTCATCAATTGGGTGAAAGCCTACATTGGAAGACCCTGGATAGATCCTCTTGTCAATGGGAGACCATGCCATTTATTTTTAGCATCTTTAGGGCTAAGGTAGGATTTCCCTCTCTCCCCTCTCCTATATATCATGGTTATGGATATTCTTAGCATGAACCTTGAAGTCACTTGATCAGAAGGGAATATCAAAGGTCTTAACATAGCCTGGAACATAAAGGATGTTAATCACTCCCAATAATGACACTTTTCTAATGGGAGGATCCTAAAAAAAATAGCTTTAAGGTTCAAAATAATCCTAGATCAATATCTAGACTTATTTGGGGGTATTATAAGTAAGGGAAAAAATTCAGCTGTATGGATGGAATTTTTCCCCTTTATCCTTGCAGAAAATAACAAAAGTATTCGAGTTCTCTCTGGTCAAAGAATGGTATTTTTTCAAATATTTATGGATTCCTATATCTTTGGTCTAATTCTCATCAGAGTGTTGGGGAAAATTCATAAACAAATTCAAAATGAAAGTTATTGGATGGGGTGCTAATTGGTTAACTTCAACTAAGAGAGTCATTCTAGTAAAATCAATCTTGTCTTCCCTTCCTTTGTACCTCTACTTTAGCTTGTGTTGGCTTAGGGGGGTCCTGACCCAGGTTTGGAGTTAGTTGTGCCAACCAACAAAACCCTACACTATTGGCCCTTTCAGCAACAACACGCATAGTGCAGGCTACAGTGTCACCTAAAGAAGTATGGGGGGATTGAAGAACCAAGTTTCTGCATCCAGAGACCAGTGTGAAGTCTTCCAACGCCTTAGATCTATCTCCACGCAGATCGATCGACTTCTAAGGCTTGTTACTATAACTCTATTAAAATAGCCTTCAGACCTTCGTGAAGGTCCACAATCAATACTTGCAGACCTTTAACAATCAATTTACCTATTTATGTGCATCAGAAAGCAATCCTAAGTGGTAGTTCTCACATATCTACTTAATTCATCAAAAAACATAAGAGAAATCACCAGAATAAGCAGGAACTTCGCACATTATTAAGATATATTCAAGACAATCACGTAGCATTTAATAATTATTTCATAAAACATGTCATTCATCAGTAGCATATAACATAATCAAATATGAACAGAAATACTCAATAATTCTTCGAAAAATTGTCTTTATTTATATTAAATTCATTGATTATAAAATCGAACTACCCTACACACACAGCTACAGGGATCCATGCACTCGGCTGCAAACTCTACCTAGGCCTTCATGCACTTAGCTGCAGAGCCTTCTCTTCTCTACCTAAGCATAGGAAGCAAAGCCTTCCTACCTTAGCTCCTACCCAAGACTCTTCAACCCAATTATCTATCCCCAAAACTTATGTACAACTTATCCTTATACTCTCTAAGACTTGACCATTTATAGACTTTTCCATACAATGCCATGGTCCGTGGACCATGGGTGAATCTCAAAATTGACTCAAAACTTTACTTAAAACAAGGGGCTAAGCCCCCTTTGACTCTTATTCATCTACGCACTCTGCACCCAAAAATTGTGGAGACTTTACATCATTTGCAAAATTTGTTACAAAAAATGACTAATTAATTCCATTTTGTCCCTAGGGACCTCATCCCAACAAGCCCCTAACACAAATATCGTGACTCGCACTCGAGTCACTCGGCTGGTTGTTCTACCTTCTAGCAGAGTTTGTTGAATGCCTCAGTCAATTCTTGTAGCTCCACGGTACTCTGTTTTTCTACTTGTTGCACCTCTTGGACCATTTTCTTTGTGGTTGGCCCCTCTATTGTGAGCTGCGTAGTCCTCTGTGTCTGTTGCATAGCCTTCAACTTCTTAAGAATGGTTTGTGAGAATTGGCTGGCTCGACAAGTATCTAGTATCAGGCGCAGACTTGCTACATGGCGCTTCACTAATCCAAACACCTTCTAGTCATCAAAATACACTTCGATAAACTTATGAATGAACTCCTTGAACATTTCTATGACTATGCGAGAAAATATTGTAGGCATGTTCTTTAATCCAAATGGCATAACAATGTACTGGAAACAACCCCACTCTGTCACGAAGGTCATTTTTCTCCTATCCTCTGGTGCGATCTTGATTTGATGATACCCAGAAAACCCATCAGTAAAGGAATACACCTCCTGCCATCCAACATTGTCTAACACTTTGTCTATGAATGATGTTGGAAATGGATCATGCACATGCATCATTAAGCTTTCGTAAGTCTACACAAATCCTTGTTTCACCATTTTGTTTCCTCTTGGACCACCATTGGGCTCACTCAATCAGATTCTTCAACAGGTTCTATGATGTCCGCCTCTAGCATTTTATCCAGGAGATAAGGCCTCTGTTTAACAGGATTCATGTCTGGCTTCAATGGGATATTAATAATGCCCAAATCATCGATTGTGCCTTTTAAATATGAAAACTTAGTGGGGAGGAGATCCTGGTATTCACGAAATAATTCAACAACTTTATCTACTGTAGTGTCATCCCAATAATCTCTAATTTTCGTGAACTTTGGTTCTTCTTCAATTCCAACATTTACTTGCTTTGTTTTCAAAGGTGTGGAGATGTTTAGGTTTTCTATTTGTGGGCCTTCGACTTCGTGATGCCCTTCTACCTCTGGAATATTGATGTTCCTTGGGTCTTCTTCTTCCTCTTCAATGGTCACATTATAGCATTCCAATGTGTGGCATAGCTGGGTGCTCTAGTTTGGTTGGATCCATTCCATAGGTTCCTTTGGTGCTTTGAAGTTGACTACCTTAATCTCTTATAGCACTTCATCGATGCTTACAAATCCATCTTCAAAACTGAAAGTCAACAGGAAACCTCCCTTCAAGATATCCCATTCCGCAGTGCCATGGCGGAGCTCCATTTCAAGATACCAATTCATGGAGATTGTATCCAAGGTATGAAAAATTGTGTGTACCCATTCTGACTGTGGTTATGTCCCCCATCCCTTAGTCCATTTTTCTAGGTGATTGCATGGATCATCCTTTCCATTATACTTATTAGTCATTCTGGTATTAGCATGCACAAACTATAGCTTCATCATTCTTCTATAATCTCGTCATACATCAAAACTATCATTATGTGTACCCAACCATCGTGCAGGCGTAGCACACAGTTCCAACTGTAATTCTTGGAAGCAGTGGTCCTCAGGGAATTCATGCTCAAATTCATCAAAAAAAGATCTACATTAGTTAAACCATCATAATAAGGTAAGTTTCTTACCTCCGACGAAACAAAGCGCAAGGACTTGGTCATCATATTGCATCTCAATGTAGAAACTTCATGTAAGTGATTCTGCCAATGCTCTAATTCCTCATCTAAATCAGAGGTGCCCATCTGCTATCGAATTGATCCAGTCCTGATCTTGCATTGTTATCTTGTGAATTTGATCCAATTCATTGTCACTTTCTTCATAATCGTGGAGTGGTTCAGTATAGCATGCCCCTTCTATAGGGTCCAATGACACTATAACCCAAAGCAACTTCATTTCAAATTACATTGTCCTTTTTTTTCAAATTGATGTCCCCATTCATATCAATAGTCCATTCAATTCCTAGGAGCACGGGGTAGGGATTATCGTCATTGATAATTTCTATAACTTCAAAGTCTGCTACCACACTCGCACCTTTAATATCCATCATTACTCCATATAATCCTCCCATGTGGATGATTTTTTGTTGGTTCACCATCATAAGTTGAATCGAAGACCACTAGAGTGCAGATCTCCCCATCCTTTCCCAAGTTTGCTTCGGTAAAAAATTCAGATTGGACCCCAGATCCAAAATGACTTAGTCCATTTCATAATCACTTATATGCACTATTAATAGCATCTATCGCCCTATTCATGCCTTCTGCTTGCTAATATTTCTGACTGCGGGGTGTTCATCAAGGGCCTTTTCCTTACTATCACATTTATTTATTAATTATTGTAGGCCTTTCGAAACTTTGCTATCGCGCAGTAGTTTCATGCAGGTCTCTAAAAATGTAGTGAGTACAAAAGGATCAACCTATGCAAGCACGCTGATTTCTTACATCTTGTCCTGGCTTCCTAAGGTGGAGGCCTCAACGAAGCTCTTCTTGGCTTCCATAAATGTTTCGTTAGCGCGATCCAAATCAAAGCCGACTTCTTTCTCCGGAGCTTTGCGGACCCATCCATATTCTTCAAGTTGTTTACCTTTATCAGTGCTAGTCGTGATTCTACTTCTCAAGACAATATTAACGCTTTGATCTTCCTCGCGGGGCTCAGCACTCATCATTTGTAAATTCTGCGTAGACTGCAGAGGCTGTGTTTTCTTCTCTTTCATATTAGTGATTAACATTGAGCATCCTTCTATAGTATGGTCAAATTTTCTGCAGTATTGACATGACGAGTGTGTGGGATTCTAGCATTCTCGCACATAGTGCACTAGTTGTCCGCAGTTGTAGCAGATAATCTAACCGCAACCTCTACCCAGTTCTCCTCCTCCTCAGCCCCATCCTCGACCTTGATAACCTTCATGCGCTCCTCTAGCACCTTGATCTGGAGGCCAAGTTTCTGCTTGCATACAGTACGTAGGGGTTCTTTCCATCATCATCTCATAACTTCGATAGTGGCGCTCATCGTGGCCCACCTATTTGCAGAAATTACAGAACAACTACTGGGGCATCTGAATGAAGTTCTGAAGTAAATGGCAGTTATTTGTTGCATTTTGTCCAGTAACCTGACAAATCACACACCATAGCATAACCCCCATGCTCAGCCTGTTGGGGCTTCTATCTTGAGGGGAATCAGCCCCCCTCCTACAATATAATTTGTATACATGAGACAATGGTATTTATCTCCTTGTCTTTCTTCAAACTCTATAATTCTAGGTGTAGGCTCTCTAATTATGAGTGGATCTCTTGTACTCCCGGGTTCATATCCTAAATAGGTGATTCATGTAGCCTCATAATGATATCCAAGGATTCTTCCTGTGTATATATCTTCCATTATGACAGAGCAATTATCAAATGGGGTAGAAGCGACGTGATAAACCAGTCGCAATGCTGGCTATTTGTGATCTGCATGTTAGCCTATTTGATCTGACACTTCAACCTCTGATCAAAGTCCCAAGGTGTCTCCTCAACCTTCATCATGATCTCTTTAAATCCAATCACTAAATGTGAGTCATATTTATGCTTACTAAATTCTTTTTTCAAAGTCATCTTAGTCTCAGCTAGCATTGCAAGAGGATTATCAGCGCAATACTTAATGTACTAGGTTAGCGCATGATCCTACAAAGTGGTAAACAACTGTACCTTCTTTATATTATTATGAGTGATCTCTTGCGATGTCCACACAGGATTTGTAACAAACCAGAACTGCTCTAGATATGCACTTCCTATTCCCTTGAAGATCGGCATTTTCATCGCGTTCACCATGTTGAATGGTGGTGGTGGAGGTAGAGGTGTGGGCAAAGGTGTATGCGGTGGAGGTGGAGGTGGAGGTGGAGTGGATGGATGATTTGTTCGAGGAATCCCCTGAGTGATGAGCTGAACAACGCTTCATGGCATAGTCTTCCCCACCCCTTCGTCATCGCTTGAAGGAGGTCCAATCAATGGATTATACTTTGGCCCTGATCCTTCATGATTTCTAAAGAATCTTCCACTTCACGTAGCTCCGAAAATTAAGGTAATATAATTACCCTTTTTTCACATAATATCATTTTAATACAAGTATTCAACAATCTTAAATACTTACCTCGCAATCCCTTGAAGAATCTCTGCCCTACTTCACTATAGCTAACTGAGGTATCAATTACAAATTCTGTAACAAATCCTCCTAGAATTCGATCGAGCCAATGATCGACAGCCCGCGCAATCTTGTTTTCAGAAGCTTCTAGTCGTCGCACTAATTCTAGAGTCCACACTATAGGACTATTGAGCTTCCACCTTCCTTAACTATATGTCAACTTAGCTATCCACTCATATAGTCCAATTGGAAAAGTTCAGAAGAAAATTTTGTGTATCTCCATATACAGATATCTATTTAACGAATCCTCATTTGACAGTAACGGATTCCTATTATCTTACGCTACGAACTCGTGTGTCTTTCGATCCAACCACTTTTCAATTTCTTTCTTGGTCAGGCTCCAATGATGCCACATCACACATCTCTTTCAAGCAGATCCTGATCCCGGCAATAGAACCATTTTTTGGCTTAGGGGATCCTAAACTAGGTTTAGAGTTAGTTGTGTCGACCAAAAAAACTCTACACTACTGGCCCTTTCGGCAACAACCCACGTAGCGCAAGTTGCAGTCTCACCCAAAGCAGTATGGGTGGATGCAAGAACCAAGTTTATGCATCTAGAGACTAGTGTGATGTCTTCCAACGTCTTAGATATTCCTCCATGCAGATCGATAGACTTCTAAGGCTCGTTACTGTAACTCTTTTAAAACGGCCTTCAAACCCTCGCGAACGTCCATGATCAGTCCTTACAAACCTTTAGCAGTTGATTTTCCTACTTACGCACATCATAATGCAATCCTAAGTGGGAGTTCATGCATATCTACTTAATTCATCAGAAAACATAAGATAAATCACCAGAATCTTCGCAGAAGTGCTTAAGCAGTCATTACGTACATTATTAAGATAGATTCAAGATAATCGCGTAGCATTTAATCATTATTTTATAAAACATGTCATTCATTGTGTTAGTGTCGGTATCTTCATCCCTCCATCAGGGATCAAATTTCTCTTTTTGTATGCATATTAGGGGTCCCATCCAATCAGCTGCATTCCATTAGGTCATGGATCAACTAATGGTAGTGGTTCATTGTCAAATTTCCCTCATGGCATTTACCTGCTGGCCTGTTTTCACATGTTCAGGTCGTTTACTGTCATTTTATTTCATTCCATTTACCAAAATCAGTTCTAGGGTTTTAGGTCTTACTAGGTCTAGGTTTTGCCACCATGGTCATAAAAAACTCAATAAAAGGTCAGCAGGCACATGAGGAGGTCTAATAAGTTCATAAGATCAAAATTTCACTGATGATATGCTTAATAAATTATTTTTACCTCAAAACTTTGTTTTGAGGTGAAAACAAAGTTTTTATTTTCTATGTACAAAATTTATGTAATTTGAAATGTTTTCTACATGTAATAAGTTCCAGCTGCTGCCCTTGCTCACCTTGCCAACTCCAGCCACTGCAGACAAAAGCAAAAGCATCAATGCATCAATTTACCAAATGATCAAGAAAGGTCAATTCAAATGAAAAAATAGAGCTTATGATCAAAAGTGACTTTGACATTAGAAAAGTGGGTTTGGGATAAGTAAAAAATTAAAAGCCATCCATATATAAAGTGAAAGGAGTGTTATTCATCATTTTATTGTGCAAAATACCCTTGGAGAGCAAAAAATCGCGATTTGGAGGCAAATTGAGCTAAGGAAGTCAAAAACCCTGTTTTCCAAGCAACTTTGCCTGGCGCTGCGCATCAGAGGCAGTGTGTTGCACATTAGAATGGCACTGCGCATCAGTGACTTTCTGCCAGTGTTAATTCGCACGGGAACTGCACATTAGGAGGGCACTGCACATTGGGCCCAGTGCGCTACGCATCAGTGCAGAACTTGCCAAAACATTCCAAATCATTCAATAACCCTAAAAAATGCTGCATTGCTATTCTACAAGTAAGTTATCATTGTCCTAGAGCTGAATTTGATCTCATACTTGTGTTCTTCATGAGTTTTGCATTTTGAAAGTGAAACCCTAGCTTGTCTTCATTACTTTCCATTTCATTGTGCAATCTTCACTCCATAATCACAAACAACACCATTAAACCCTTTTCCCTCTTCCATTTGCCTAAATCACTCCATTTATCCCATTTTCCATATTCCACTCCCCTAAAACAACTCATTCCCTTCATCAAACCCTAAATCCCTCACTAAACCCTAGTTTCTCAAAACTTATCCCTTCATTCCCCAATTCCATTTCCCATTAGTAAAATCTCTTCATACTCATCTCCCTTGTCCTCCCTCATTACCATTTTCCACCATATCATCATCACATCACTTCCCTAAGACAAGCATCAAGCACCATGGCAAGTAACAGTGAGTCAAGCTATGAAGAAGAAACACTAAGTGACAGTTCAAGAGAAAGAAATGTACAGCCTAGGAGACCTCACAAGGGTGGGAAAATTATTAGAGAGGAACCTATTAGCATTGCTGAACTCCTTGCTTGTCCCCTTGCTACCACTTGTTTCAAATACCCATCTTGCTTTGAGTTTTGTGAGATGGTTGAGAGGGTTAAGTATCATCATGAATTAGCAAGGCAATTTTTCATAAATATGGAGAACAATATGGTACACCTTGCTGGCATCAATTTCACTCTTTCACAAGCCATTATTGCAGAAGCAACTAGAATGCCAGATGTAGGGGAAAGGTGGAACAAAAGACAAAATATCAGCAAATAACATTATGAACCATATATTAAGGCCAAATATCATGGTAAATTGAGTAGGGTGTTTCCTTTCAAGTTCTTGGAGGACCAGTATGTTCCACTTATGAAACTCATCATCAAATATTTCACATGTGAGGATAGGTTCTCCAGAATCTATGCCTATCATATCAGATTACTTATGCATTTCACTAGGGTTAGAATGATGAATATTCCATATTTCATTTGCAAAAACATAGAGTGGATGACTGTGATTGTAAAAAGAAAACCATACCCACAGCAGCTCAACAACATTTATCTCTTTGTTGTAATCAAGATTATTGTTGTGCATTAGCTCACTCAGTTGGGAGTGCCATGGGAAATCTTCATTGCCCATGAAATCTTCAAGGGGCCTCAAATTTTTTCAGATCCTCAAAAGGAAGGTGAACCTTCCGAGCAACAAAAAGAGCCTGAAAGCAAAACTAAAGAAGCTCACATTCCTATGTTTATAACTTATGAAAAAGGCACAAGAAGACTTTTTGCAGCTGCCAAACGTGTATTATCTCCACCAGGGGTGGAAGGGGTCTCGTTTCCTTCACCGGATCACATGCGAATGCTATCTTCACCTGGAGTGAAAGGGGCTTTGCCTTCTTCTTCAGAAAACTAGGTACAGGATAAAGGAAATCAACAATTGCATGATGAAGGGCCTTTTGAAGGGCAATACAGGGATTTTTGTTTTGGTTGAGGAAGATGACACTGATTTTTGGCTCCCAAAGCTCAAGATTCAAGGATATGGTCATCAAAGACAAAGAAGTTGAGATCCAAGCCTTATCACTTGACCTTGAGAGGGCTAAGTGGATCATTAACTTCCTTGAGCAAGAGAACAAGTAATTGGAGGAAAAACAAGCAATCATGGAGCTGCACACAATTAGAGAAAATCGGCAAGTGGCAAAAAGAAGAAAAACCAAAATGACACCCCTTGAGCAAGAAATTGAGGCTGAATGGGAATCATGGTTAGAGAGGACAAACATTCATATAGATAAATTGCTTGATAAAGCCAACAAGGAAAAGAAAATGTTGCGTCATATGGCCTATTACTACTTAACCCGGAATAAAATTTGCAAAACAAGGGTGAAGTGGCTAAAGGCTATGATAAAGAGAGTTTTGAGAAGCAAAAAGGAGCAATATAAACTTAAAATTTTGGCTGAAGCTTCCTTGGCTCAACAAAGCAATTAGTAAGCTTTCCTCTTGCCAAATTTGAAGCAATTTTGAGCAATTTTTGTAATTTCACAATGTTTAAATGCAAAACACAGGAATTTTCATCTAATGCGTAGCGCCACCGGCGCTGCGCATTGAGCTGGCTTGGAATTTTGCAAAATGGATTGCATTTTTAGATTCCTCATGGAAAAATACTAAAATCCAGAAAGTTTCATGAAATTGGGAGGAGATCTGGGTCACCTAAAGGGAAAAAAACACTTAAAAAATGCCCTTTCTACCACTTTTTGGACCCACAGAAAGTAGTCATGGGAGAAGTGATATTTGTAGGGGCAAATGGACTCCAAATCCAAAAATTCTAGTTGTCCTGGAAAATAGACAAGTAGAGCTTTCCAACAAGCCATATTGGACCTATTTTGGTGAAGTGGAAGGCCTTAAAACTCAGCCTTGAAGTGGTGTTGCACATCAGGCTTGGGGCACTGGGCATCAGGCAAAATTTTGCCAATTTTGCTTAAAAACTCAGAATTTCGCCTAGTTTTCTACCAGTTTGACTTTTTCTTCTCTCATGGTAAAATTTATGATGTAATATGATGTAACTTGATGTTATATGATGTAAAAATGATGAAAAATGACTTAAGGAGGTAGATACATCAGTTATAGGTGGTTTTGAGCTGAATGAATTAGTTTCCATAGTTTTAGAGGCAAGCTGTTCCATTGCCTATTTTTTAGTTTCTAGTTTAGATCTTGTTGAAACAGCTCCTTGACTCATGGATTCGACCCCTGATGGCTAGCATAGGTGGTTTGATGCCTATATCTTGTACTTTCTTAGTCATTTGTCAAGGTTGGACTCTTGTGGATGCATTGAGCTACTTTGTACATCACTTCTGCAGTTTGGCAAGGAAATAAACCAGGGTTTTGCTGCATTTTGTGTAATTCTTGTGGTAATGTGAATTAGCATTGTTTTCTCCTCCATTATTCAGTTTATCTTATGTTTATATGTGCCGTCATCTCTCTTTTTTTGCATAACTAAATGAATCAATATTAAAGGGTGGAATTCATTGATGTTCAGTGCTCTGCCTTGGGGTTTATTTAGTTTTAAATGTTTTCTGTTGTTTGAAGAGGACTCATGAAACTTGCATGCCCTATCCAACTCCTCACCAATATTTAGACTCACCATCACACCCAATTCAAAGTGCTAAAACACTTGCCTACCTTGCCCCATATAAACCTCTACAAATCTGAGTTGATTTCCTAGACCCAAAGCTGCCTTCCTCATCTAATCTAGCAATCAACCATCAAAATCAATCAAAATCCTCTGAAAATATACCTAGCCTAAAATTAGTATTTTTATTAGTCATCTCAAGCTTTACTTGCCATATTTTCTTTGAGATTGACAAGGAGAGAGCCCTCTCCCGACCTGGTAGGGCTAGCTACCAGGTTAAGCGTGGTTTGGTGTTACCCTAGACCTACCTTTCTCAGCCTGAGGTAGATTTAGGCCATAACATAGTGGTGACTATACTGGGGAAGAACTGAACACTATTACCCCAGTACATTAAAACAATTCTAGACTTTTGGATGATCAGTTTAGAATTCGATAGGCTGACAAGTTTGTAATGTTCCTTTGATTTTTGGGAATAACTCAACACACTGGCTTCTAGACAATACACCAGGGCCAATCCTGATCTTGATCCTCCTCCCATGTATGAAAACCCAAATCTCATTCCAAGAATTCTCTGGCAAGAAAGTTCTATGATACCAGTTTTTAGATCTCATTCATGACCAGTCATTTTTGAATATCTTGAAGATCTCCAGTTTGATGAAAATTTTGATCTATCTTTGTTTGAAACTAAATCTGAAAGCGCAGTTGGTGCTACTATTCTAAATCTGGAGTTTTTTCAATATATTGAAACTGAAAGGGCAAATATATCAATTGATGCTTATATTTTGAATATTCAAACTTCTATTGTGGCTACCAATATTCCCGAGTTCTTAGAATCTGCATTTGCTACTCTTGGTTCATATGTTGTTGTGTTTAGTTCAGAAATTCCTACTAAACTCCTTTTATCCCCACTCTTCCCGTGTAGCCCACCATATTTTATCAGAGATCTGTTGTCTCTTCTCCCCCATCAACCCCTTCTACACCTCAAACATCAATCATTTCTTCACCTCCTTCGACACCCCATACACCCATCACATCAACTGTTATTGTTATTACAACTCCTCCTACATCCCTAAGGCCAATTTCAAATCCACCTCGAGCAATGGCTGCTAGATATGCACCTCTCGTCTTGCCACAGAACTTGGATGTTATTCCTGCTGATTACCAAAGTAAATTTCCATTGTTTGATGCTTCCCAAGGTATCACAACATAGAAGCATGTTGATAGGATAAGTGACTTCTTTGACCTTCATGAGATAGATGAAGAGAATGTGACTATGAGATTATTTGTGCAAACTTTTGGAGGCGAAGTGTGAAAGTGGTTCAGAGCATTGCCTGCTGGGACTATCAATACATTGGCGGTTCTTCATAGACAATTTCTGGATCGTTGGGAGGTAAAGAAAAATCCACTCCAAATTCTTTCCGAGTATGAAAACATAAAGAGGAATGTTGGTGAAAGTGTCCAAGATTACTGTGTTAGATTCAATACTGTTTATAATGATATTCCAGCTGATATCAAGCCACCAATGGGGTTGGATTTGATAAAATTTCCCGATGACTTTGATCCCGACATGGCATATCAATTGAGAGAAAGAGATCCTTCCACATTGGAGGATATGTAGAAAATTGCAGTGAGTGTGGAGGAAAATCTGCTAGCTAAGAGAGCTAGGACAAAGACCGAGAAGAAGGTGACCATAAAGGAAGAAGCTTCTTCCTCAGATCATTTGCTTCGTAAAATTGAGAAGATGTTTGATAGAATAACCATTGCAGATAAGCCCGAGACACAGATTAGAAATCTGAATTTCCTTGGTCAGCAGTAGCCACAGTTCAGGATTAAACAATGGGAGCAAAGAGCGCAAGATCAATCAGCTCAGCAGCAAGTCAAAACACCACTACAACAGAACTATGTCCATGGCATGAAATCAGATGATGATGAGAATCCAATAGGAGAGGAGAATCACTTTTTTACAGCAGATGGTTTACCTATTTATATCACAGAAGATGAGGAATATTCAGAAAGCCCAGCTGTATAGAAAGATGATGATTAAATACTAGCCAATGAGACAGTCTTGGAAGAAGAATCAGATGAATATCAAAGGGGATATATGAATGCATTGACAGCGTAGCAAAGATAGTATTCACTCAGGAGTAGGTATGTATCAATAAATCCAATTCAAAAGCCGAAGGAAGCAACCCCACCAAAGAATGATTCTCCAAATGTTCAGAAAAAAGGAAAGGAGCCAGCAAACCCTACTACCAGCAAAGTACAATCTGCAAACAAAAAGTCAAATCAGTCAAGTGCAGCAAAGGAGAAGTCTGAGAAGAAGGATGCTTCGGTCAAAGAGGTAGAAAAAACTACAGCCTTTAGCTTAGAAAATGAGATTGCTAAGTTAAAACTGTCGATACCTTTGACTGAATTAATGAAGAATAGTAGTTGTAAAGGTCAAGTGTCAAAGATTTTGAATCTAGATCCCATGTCTGATATGGTTAATGTGGAATATGACCAACCCGAGCTTATTTTTGGTCCAGCATTAGAAGGCCAATCTAAGGATAGTGATGTAGCCCCTTTTTACATCAGCCTTAGATTGCATGATTATGTCTTGCACAATGCCATGTTTGATTCAAGAGCATCTCACAACCTGATGCTAAAGGCAATTATGGAAAAACTGGGTCTAGACATCACTCGCAAGTATCATGATCTTTATTCCTTTGATTCTGGTAGGGTCAGATGTATTGGTCTCATAAAGGATTTGGTTGTGACTTTAGATCAGATTCCAGCAAAGAATGTTCTCATGGATGTAGTTGTGGCCGACATTCCCCCTAGATTTGGCGTGCTTTTATCTAGGTCGTGGGGTGCAAAACTCAATGGGACATTACAGTTAGATTTCTCCTATGCTACTATTCCTATGTTTGGTCAATTGAGAAAATTATATAGGGAGAAAAAGATGAAGTATATGATCACCAGCAAGGAGAAACCTTTGAATCATTCGATCAATTATGTACATACATATTTAGAATCTTTTGTTCTTTATTTTGACAGTGGTTTCAATGATGTAAATAGTCAACTAGTTGAAGAGGAAGATATTTCAGACATAATAGAAAATTTCAGGGTAGTACTTGATCAAGAGAGACAAAGGCTTGAAAGTACTGCTGAACAGTCAACATTCAGCCAGCAGCAGAAAATTGATGGACAACGGCCAGAGGTAGAAGACAAAGCAGAATTCCAACACTTAGAGGACAAAGTCGGGTTGTGGAGTATGGATTTTGATGGAGAAGTAGGTAAGGATGGTGCAGGAATTGGTATTTGGATACGCAGCCCTGTTTTCCTACCAAATAAAGTCCCGAGAAATGTAAGAGTTTGTTCATGTAAATTGGCTTTTGATTGTTCCTATAACAAAGCCGAATATGAGGCACTAATTGCAAGCTTGAAAATCCTCAAAAAGTTGAATGCAAAGAGAATTTCAGTTTATGGCAACTCAAAATTAGTAATCAAACAAGTTAAGGATGAATACCAAGCCAAACATCCTCGAATGCGGGCTTACCGTAATGTGTTTTTAGATATTCTGAAGTTGTTTCGAGATCATACTTTGACATGTGTCCCTCGTACACAAAATGTTATTGTAGATTCCCTTGCTACAGTTGCAAGTAACTTAAAGATCCAAATGAATTCAAACAATAAGTTTGAAATTCATGTCAAGCATCGCCCAGTTGTCCCTGATAATTTAAGATAAAGGCAAGTGTTTCAGGATGACAAAGAGATTGAAGATTTTCTGCAAAATGAAGGAAAATATAAAGACACTTCTATAGATGGTGAGCAAGAATATGGTGAGCTAGAAATAGAGGTAAATTAGATGGAAGTCTTACAGTTGAAGGACAATGTCATCCCTAAAGGCCTTATACCTTTAGAGGAACTATTTTATCAAGATGATGTAGCTTGCAAACCAAGATTAGTGCCGACCGAGAAGGGAGTTGAAGATGTGAATATCGGAACAGCAGAAAATCCAAAGATGGTGAAGTTGTCAAAGGTGTTACCTCCTCAGGTAAAAGCTAAATACATTAGTTTATTGTCTTCATTTTTTGATGTATTTGCATGGGACTATACATATTTGAAGGAGTACGATAAAAGTATAATTTAGCATATCATTCCAATCAAGCCAAACCAAAACCCATTTCCCTAGAAGTTGAGAAGGATAAATCCAAAGTTGCTACCATCAATAGAAAAAGAGGTGAATTGATTGTATAAGGCTAGTATAATCATTCCGATAAGATTTTTAGATTGGATCTCCAATTTAGTACCCGTGCGGAAGAAGACAGGTGAGATTAGATTGTGCATTGATTTCAAAAATTTGAATAAGGTGTCTTTGAAAGATAATTATCTGTTGCTGAAAATGGACCACATACACCAAAGAGTAGTTGGGGCATCTCGTATGTCACTGCTCGATGGGTATTCCGGCTACAATCAAATTTTGGTTGATGAGGATGACAGGGACAAAATAGCATTCGGTACTCTGTGGGGAACATTCCACTATGCCAAGATGCCGTTCGGTTTAAAGAATGTTGATGCAACATTTCAGCGGGCCATGGACATCGCCTTTGCAAATGCAAAAGATGTGTTTCTAGTAATGTATATTGATGATTTGACTGTCTTTTAAAATTCAGATGAGGAGCATCTTTACCATCTGAAAATTGTTTTTCAGCGTTGCAAAAAATATGGAATATCACTTAATCCCAAAAAAATCTGGTTTGCCATGGATGAGGGAAAGCTTCTCGGTCACATAATATCAAAGGAGGGCATCCGCATTGATCTTGCTCGAGTGGAAGCCATTCATAAAATTGATTTTCCTCGTAGTAAGAAAGAGATCCAAGCATTTAACAGTAAGATGAACGTCTTACATCGTTTTGTGCAAAATCTAGCTGAACACTTGAGGGAAATTACAAATATGTTGAAGAAAGATAGTGTGGTCAAGTGGACCAAAGAAGCCATGAAGTCTTTCAACCTGGTAAAGTTGGCTCTTTCTTCAGCTCCGATTTTAATTAGCCCAGATTATTCCCAGGATTTCATATTATTTTCATTCGCTTATGAACATACTATGGGAGCAGTTCTAATGCAGAAAAGAGACTAGCTTGAAAAGCCAATTGCCTTTTTCAGCAAGACAATAAGAGATGTAGCCTTAAAATCATTTGTAAAGGGGTTGGAGTTCTGGGAAAGGTGTGGAGGAAAAAACTCAGTGCTTCACTGTACAGTTTGGCCAGGAAATTAACAATATAGCCGTTGGAGTCTCTGCACACTCTATTTAATCAAGCTAAGCCAGATTAGTTCTTCAACTTGTCCTGACGATGAACCACACTGGTTGGTTCGAAACGCATCGACAAAAGATTGATTATGTGATTTTGCCGAAGATTATCTAGAAAATGATGCAGCTCTGAGTCATGAGATTCATGTGGTATGAGTTTAGCAGATGTTTCTTCTTTCTGTTTCATATGTATCTTGTTATGTTTTACATTTCATTCATAATCATTTCCAGTTGAATGCTTTTAAGTAAGAAAGGTGGAATCTAGTTCACTGCTCTGCCTTGGGAAGGCATTCCTGCTTTGTGTTTCTTCTTCTGTTTGAAAAGGATTCATTCATTATGCCCTTTTCAACCTCTCAACAATCTTTCCACTCCATTTAATTTAAATTTGATTGCTAAACCTCTTGCCTATCTTGCCTCACGAAATACTCTCTGTCTTTGATTTAATTTCCCAGCTCATGTTGTCCTTTGTCCCATACAGCCCAACAAATTCAGTCATTCATTAAATTATCTCTTTCATATTTATTTACTAGCCTAAAATCAGTATTCATTTTGAGTCATCTCAGACCCTATAGCTTATTTTTACTGAGCGTGACCCGGAGAGAGCCCTCTCCTGTTCTGGTAGGGCTCACGACCAGACTGAGTGTGGTTTGATGTGGACCTAGAACCTTGCGTTTTCAGCTTGAGGCAAATCTAGGCTCTAACACTGTGCATCAAAGGCAGTTCACTGCGCATCAGACTAGCGTTGCACATCAGTGACTTTCTACCAGTTTTAATTCGCATGGGCATTGCGCATCAGGAGGGCGCAGCGCATTGGGCCCGGTGCGCTACGCATCAGTCCAGAACTTGCCAAAACGTTCCAAATTGTTCAATAACCCTCAAAAACGCTGCATTTCCATTCTACAAGTAATTTATCATTTTCCTAGAGCTGAATTTGATCTCATACTTGTGTTCTTCATGAGTTTTGCATTTTGAAAGTGAAACCCTAGCTTGTCTTCATTACTTTCCATTTCATTGTGCAATCTTCACTCCATAATCACAAACAACACCATTAAACCCTTTTCCCTCTTCCATTTAGCTAAATCACTCCATTTATCCCATTTTCCATATTATGCTCCCCTAAAACAACTCATTTCCTTCATCAAAACCTAAATCCCTCACTAGACCCTAGTTTCTCAAAACTTATCCCTTCATTCCCTAATTCCATTTCCCATTAGTAAAATCTCTTCATACTCATCTCCCTTGCCCTCCCTCATTACCATTTTCCACCATATCATCATCACATCACTTCCCTAAGACAAGCATCAAGCACCATGGCAAGTAACAATGAGTCAAGCTATGAAGAAGAAACACTAAGTGACAGTTCAAGAGAAAGAAATGTACAGCCTAGGAGACCTCACAA
The DNA here is from genome assembly GCA_031772625.1 of Pinus tabuliformis. Lineage (NCBI taxonomy): Eukaryota > Viridiplantae > Streptophyta > Pinopsida > Pinales > Pinaceae > Pinus > Pinus tabuliformis. The sequence goes on from CM062813.1 coordinate 832,371,983, forward strand.
GGGTGGGAAAATTATTAGAGAGGAACCTATTAGCATTGTTGAACTCCTTGCTTGCCCCCTTGCTACCACTTGTTTCAGATACCAATCTTGCTTTGAGTTTTGTGAGATGGTTGAGAGGGTTAAGTATCATCATGAATTAGCAAGGCAATTTGTCATAAATATGGAGAACAATATGGTACACCTTGTTGGCATCAATTTCACTCTTTCACCAGCCATTATTGCAGAAGCAACTAGAATTCTAGATGTAGGGGAAAGGTGGAACAAAATACAGAATATCAACAAGCAGCATTCATTAACCATATATTAAGGCCAAATATCATGGTAAATTGAGCAGGGTGTTTCCTTTCAAGTTCTTGGAGGACCGGTATGTTCCACTTATGAAACTCATCATCAAATATTTCACATGTGAGGGTAGGTTCTCCAGACTCTATGCCTATCATATCAGATTACTTATGCATTTCACTAGGGTTAGAATGATGAATATTCCATATTTCATTTGAAAAAACATAGAGTGGATGACTGTGATTTCAAAAAGAAAACCATACCCATAGCAGCTCAATAGAATTTATCACTTTTCTGTCATCAAGATTATTGTTTTGCATCAGCTCACTCAGTTGGGAGTGCCATGGGAAATCTTCATTGCCCATGAAATATTCAAGAGGCCTCAAATTTTTTCAGATCCTCAAAAGGAAGATGAACCTTCCGGGCAACAAAAAGAGCTTGAAAGCAAAACTGAAGAGGCTCACATTCATGTGTTTATAACTTTTGAAAAAGGCACAAGAATACTTTTGGCAACTACCAAACGTGTATTATCTCCACCAGGGGTGGAAGGGGTCTCGTTTCCTTCACCGGATCATAGGAAAATGCTATCTTCACCTAGGGTGAAAGGGGCTTTGCCTTCTTCTTTAGCAAAACAAGTACGGGACAAAGGAAAGCAAAAATTGCATGATGAAGGGCCTTTTGAAGGGCAAGACAGGGATTTTGTTTTGGTTGAGGAAGATGACACTTATTTGGGCTCCCAAAGCTCAAGATTCAAGGATATGGTCGTCAAAGAGAAAGAAGATGAGATCCAAGCCTTATCACTTGCCCTTGAGAGGGCTAAGTGGATCATTAACTTCCTTGAGCAAGAGGACAAGCAATTGGAGGAAAAACAAGCAATCATGGAGCTGCACACAATTAGAGAAAACTGACAAGTGGAAAAAAGAAGAAATGCCAAAATGACACCCCTTGAGCAAGAAATTGAGGCTGACTGGGAATCATAGTTAGAGAGGACAAACATTCACCTAGAGAAATTGCATGAGAAAGCCAAAAAGGAAAAGAAAATGTTGCGTCATATGGCCTATCACTACTTAACCCGGAATAAAATTTGGAAAACAAGGGTGAAGAGGTTAAAGGCTAAGTTAAAGAGAGTTTTGAGAAGCAAAAAGGAGCAAGATAAACTTAAAATTTTGGCTGAAGCTTCCTTGGCTCAGCAAAGCAATTAGTAAGCTTGCCTCTTGCCAAATTTGAAGCAATTTTGAGCAATTTTTGTCATTTCACAATTTTTAAATGCAAAACACAAGAATTTTCATCTGATGCGCAACACCACTGCCACTGCGCATTGAGCTGGCTTGGAATTTTGCAAAATGGATTGCATTTTTGGATTCCTCACAGAAAAATACTGAAACCTAGACAGTTTCATGAAATTTGGAGGAGATCTAGGTCACCTAAAGGGAAAAAAACACCTAAAAAAATGCCCTTTCTACCACTTTTTGGACCCACAGAAAGCAGTCCTGGGAGAAGTGATTTTTTAAGGGGTAAATGGACTCCAAATCCAAAAATTCTAGTTGTCCTAGAAAGTAGACGGGCAGAGATTTTCAACAAGCCATCTTGGACCTAATTTGGTGAAGTGGAAGGCCTTAAAATGCAGCCTTGAAGTGGCGTTGGGCATCAAGCTCAGTCGCTGCGCATCAGGCAAAATTTTGCCAATTTTGCTTAAAAACTCATAATTTCGCCTAGTTTTCTACCAGTTTGATTTTTTCTTCTCTCATGGTAGAATTCGTGATGTAATATGATGTAACTTGATGTACTATGATGTAAAAATGATGAAAAATGACTTAAGGAGGTAGATACATCAGTTATAGGTGGTTTTGAGCTGACTGAATCAGTTTCCATAGTTTTAGAGGCAAGCTGTTCCACTGCCTATTTTTTAGTTCCTAGTTTAGATCTTGTTGAAACAGCTCCTTGACTCATGGGTTCGACCCCTGATGGCTAGCATACGTGGTTTGATGGCTATATCTTGTACTTTCTTATTCATTTGTCAAGGTTGGACTCTTGTGGATGCATTGAGCTACTTTGTACATCACTTCTGAAGTTTGGCAAGGAAATAAACCAAGGTTTTGTAGCATTTTGTGGGATTCTTATGGTAATGTGAATTAGCATTGTTTTATCCTCTGTTATTAAGTTTATCTCATGTTTATATGTGCCATCATCTCTCTTTTTCTGCATAACTAAATGAATCAAGATTAAAGGGTGGAATTCATTGATGTTCAGTGCTATGCCTTGGGGTTTATTTAGTTTTAAATGTTTTCTGTTGTTTGAAGAGGACTCATGAAACTTGCATGCCCTCTCCAACTCCTCACTAGTATTTAGACGCACCATCACACCCAATTCAAAGTGCTAAAACACTTACCTACCTCGCCCCATAGAAACCTCTACAAATCTGAGTTGAGTTCCCGAACCCAAAATTGCCTTCCTCATCTGATCCAGCAACCAACCATCAAAATCAATCAAAATCCTTTGAACATATACCTAGCCTAAAATTAGTATTTTTATCATTCATCTCAAGCTTTACTTGCCATCTTTTCTTTGAGATTGACAAGGAAAGAGCCCTCTCCCGACCTGGTAGGGCTAGCTACCAGGTTAAGCGCGTTACCCTAGACCTACCTTTCTCAACCTGAGGTAGATTTAGGCCATAACACATTAGCATCATATAACATAAACACATATGAACATAAATACTCAATAATTCTTTAGAAAATTGTCTTTATTGATCTTCAATTCATTGATTACATACACAAACTACCCTATGCACACAGTTGCGGGGGTCTGCGAACTCTACCTAGGCCTTTACACACTTAGCTGCGGAGCCTTCCCTTCTCTACCTAAGCACAATAAGCAGAGAATTCATGCCTTAGCTCCTGCCTAAGACTCTTCAACCCAATTCTCTATCCCCAAAACTTATGTTCAACTTATTCTTAGACTCACTAAGACTCGACCATTTATAGACTTTTCCATACAAAACCGACTCAAAACTTTACCTAAAACAAGGGGCTAAGCCCCCTTTGACTCGTATTCATCTACGTGCTCTACATCCACAAATCGTAGAGAATTTACATCTTTTACAAAATTTGTTACAAAAAATGACTAATTAATTCCCTTCTGCCCCTAGGGACCTCATCCCAATAGTTATTATGGTGATGTGAAATTTTTATTCTTTTGTTAATGTATGAGGAGAGGCTCGTTTGCATATATTTTGTATTTGATTGAGCAAAGAATAGTAAATGGGTCCAATGTGAAAATAGATAAAATGATGCCTACAGTTGATTGAGTTTAGATCACGGGCCCTAGTTTGAAAATGTATGAATGTGGTCCACAAGGTTTTGAAGGTTAGGGCCTTTAGTGGGCAAGTGGTGGCTTGCTGGCAAGTAGTGAATTGTTGATTCATGGAATGGTGGTTTCTATGGAGTACTGAAGAAGGTATGTTTTATTGATTATTTTGTCATCTTTTCTTTAAAAACTCATAATCCCTTTGCATCATGAACTAGGTAAATATTAAGAAATTATGGCAAAATCTATGAGATTTGTATGTAACACAAAACAACTAATAATCTCCATTTTCTTATGCAGAAAAAGGGAAAAACGAAATATTGTCGTCCCAAGGAAAAATACATGGCAGAGTTAACTGTTGTCCCTGTGGCAAGAAACCATATGTAGAGAAGGCGATCCAAACTAAAGCGTATCAGCGAAGGAAAGGAAAAGGAGATATCGAATCGGCACAAGAGAACAAAGGGATAATTGGAATTAATAGTTTGGCGAATTCCTCAGGATCCTTTGATCCTAAGGGATCGCAATCTTAAATATTTTTGCATCATTGATATCTCCGCTAGGTTGTTATAAAAAGGGGCAACACTGCTAGCCCAGGGAACCGGTTGTTGTTACTCTAATGTAATTTCTCTTTGTATTTAAAACTTTGATCATTGACTCACATTGAGAAGTGATCCACTGTAACTTTGTTTGGATGCTTTAATATAAATCTGGTTGCTGTTCCATCTTTGATCCTGGAATAATCTCAAGCGGTGTATCCCTGGAGGCTAAGGGCCCGGCCCTGGTGGAACACTTGCTCTTGTACCATTATCTTTAATTCGTGTGTGGTTTTCATTATCAGCATTGTTTGGTAATCTGATGTGTTTCATTATTTTATATCACAACTATGTTATATTTACAATATCGTTCTCTGTAACAGGAATGTCATATTGTTCATTCTGACTTTATAACGCATTGTTGTTCCTTTAAATCATTGATGTAACATTATTGTTCTTTACAGAATGCTATTGTTGTTCAATTATAAAGTAACCAGGCTGTAACATTCTTAAGTTGGTATTATTGTATTCATCTATGGTTTATACTTAATTATGATTGTTGTTCAGTTGACATTGCTGTTCCATTACGAATTGTGATCGTTATCCTTTATAACTAAGATTAATATTTGTGGTATCGGAGTCAGATTATTGTTTCTCTCAATATCAAGGTGTGCTGTGTGTATTATTTATTTCGGTTTACTGTACATTCACAATTGGCTCTAAGTGTTGTTCTATATTTCATTGCTAATTGGTTGTCGTTCTATTTCTACTTGCTGTCCAATTTATTCTCAGAGTAAGGATTGCTCTCTGATTTCTATAGGATACAATTGCTGCCTTTATTTCCTTAGAGTAAGGTTTCGCTATTTATCAAGACTAGTTGTTGTTCCATTTCCTAGTTGTTGTTTCAATTATAGTTGTTGTTCCATTTCCTGTTATTTGCATTGCCATTGTGTTGAACGATCTAAAACTGTAGTGAGCATTGACATTCGTTGTCTAGTTCCCAGGTTGATGATTTGTTCCTTGATTGTCTTCAGTAACATCAGTTTACAGAGGGATGAGTTATTGTTACTGTACCCTTGACTGATAATTTACTTAGTCTTCCGAATGCATGATTTAAGTCTTAAAGTGCTTTGTTGTAAGTAGATCTTATTTTAAGCATCTGTTTTCTCTTGTATTTTCTTGAGCACTATATTACTAGCATTACTCTGACAAATGACTACCTCAAACTGAGTACACTCTTTGAGATAACAAATCATTCCTGGATTGATAAGTTAATGTGAGGTAAATAGAGGTGAAAAAGACCCTTTTTACGACTCGACATTTTGGCGTCGTTGCCAGGGAAGAGTGTAGCCATTTGTTTCTTTTCCAGAGTAGTGTAAGAACCTGTTAGGAAAGAACTGGGTTTTAAAAACAAAAGGTAAGAACCTGCGTGTGGAGTATGTAATAGCCCTGCTCCCCTGCCCGCTTTCCTGCATATTTGTTGCTATTTTGTTTGGGTAGAACTTAGCAGTTGATTTGAGTGCATGACTAAGTAGAAAAAGCTTGAAAAGAATCCCAAACCTCTACCCAAGCCCGATAAAGCTAAGGGGCCAATGACCCTTGGCCGATCGACCTTTATAGATCAAATCCTTAAAAAAACAGAATCTCAGCCTTCAGTAGGACCTAGAAAAGTTGCTTCTAGACAGCCTACTAGTTCCCTTCAGGCCACAGGACCACCATCTGTAGCCTTTGCTGAGGTGCATAGTCAAACCAAAGAGCAATATTTTCAAGAAATTGAAAATTCTAGCTCAAAATCATTGCAAGAAGGGAACCTTATCAATCTTTGTGAAGGAAGAGGAGAAACAGGAGAAACTGAGGAACCAAAATCTCCTCTTGGGGTAATATAGCCATTAAGTAGCCCAGATAAGGGAAGTGCTACAAAAATCATTTATAACGAATCAAGAACCTGAATCCTCCCAGAAATTAGACACTCTCATCATCCCAGATAAAGGAAGTGTTGTTAAGTCCATTCCCGTTAGAGCCATTCCCCATCAACAACCTAGGAATACCCTCCTAGACATCCCAGAAGGTTATTGGCATATATTTGACCAAATGGTGCAGAACCAGCCAAACGCCCAAACCTCTACACTGCAATACCCCATTGTGGATACTACAGCTAATGCACCTATGAAAGCAATTCCTCTCCAGCATATCCCTACATTCCATGGCCTTACATCAGAAGATCCGAATGCATTTTTATTCAAATTTGACGTGCTATGTAGAGGATATGACTATACCACCGACCCCCAGAAACTGAAATTATTTCCCTCCACATTAAAAGGGGCTACTCTAAGATGGTTTATGGGATTAGGTGGTGGTGTTATAAATAACTGGGACCAAATGAAAGAGTCTTTTCTAAAAAATTATCAGGACTATTGCAGGTCTAGCGAGTTAAAAGATGAAATATTTCAGATGGTAGCTAGACCAAATGAAACATTAGAAGAATATGTAGAGCGTTTTCAGTACAATCTTCAAAGATCTCCTTATGCATCATTACCCTTACCTGATAATGTATTAAAAACAGCATTAATTAGGGGAATGAAGGAACAATGGATTGAAACACTAAATATTATGGGAAAAGGAGATATTTATCAGGAAAATTTTGCTGACATTATTAATCTATGTATCAAGAGCTTGAGAGACATAACAAGAATAAAACCAGCAGAACATGATCGGTTTGCAAGAGATAACAAAAATTCGGTAGAAGGAGTAACTCATGCAGAAATTGGAAATTTATTAGAAAATTTTAAAACTGACATATTGGGGACACTGACAACACAACTTGATATTATGCAGGCCAAACAAAAGCAAGCAGAAGCATAACAGAATTTGGCAATCTTCTGTTCCAGATGCAGGAAGAAACACAGCCATAAGGAGTGTCCATTAGATGCAGTCCAAGTTTGTGCCATTTGTACAAAAGACCACTCCACAGAGAGCTGCCCCTCACTCCCTGGATTGAAAGCAGTATACAAGGAAGTAGAAGAAGAGCCAGAATCGGTGTATCTACTTAATCAGCGCCGTCAATGGCAACCGCGACAATCAGGTATGTTTTCAGACCCAGCTTCTTCTTTTCAACCTCCACAATATCATGCTCAACAATATAATACAATGTGGCAAAATCAACCTTCCTTCCCGAATTGGTCACAACAATCATTTCCTTCATCATCTCCATGGCCGAATCAAGCAAGCCAACCCAATTGGCCAAATTTTCCCTATACCCCACCATATTGGCAAAACAATGCATATCCAGCACAATGGACTCCTCCTACTTCACAGAGTCAAGCCTGGCAAACAAACTGGCAAAGACCGATGAATCAACCAGTAGGAACCATCCCACTCCCTCAACCTACACTGCTAGCATTACAACAAAACCCCCAACCTAACTTAAGACCTGTTGAGGACCCAGAAATCGGGTCGACAACAAGGGGGATACCCACCCGGTCCAGAACCTGGTTGGCGGCTCCTTTCCCGTTTGGAGTAGCGGGTCCGACTGGGGATAACGGGACCAGCTTCTAGATGCAAAGGGTGTGTGTGTGAGTAAGTTTTGATTTATGCTATTTCTAGAAAGCTTTTGAGAACTAATTTTAATCTAAATCATCATTCGACTATAAGCTGTTGAAATCAGAATAAAAATAACATATATAACCTACGCTAACCCGGGATATATCCTTTCCATCATGCGATCTAAAAATATTTCATATAATAACTGTTAATGAAGATTATTCAGTTACTATAAGAATATAAACCATTTAAGATAAACCATTCTGCATAAGAAGTTAAACAGGACAGTTGTGGACTGCATATCACATGATAAATCATTCATATGTCAAACATAAACAGATGATTCCACCGTACAAAAGTGCCAAATGGTAACCATAAATCTATACATTAACATACAAATAACATCAGCTGTATATCACTTTAAGCAAATCAGTAGAAATTCGTCAAGAGATAAAAGTACCATTTATGACTAATTTCTACTCACAAACTTGAAGCAATAATGATCTACTTCTACTTACTTTGAACGCCTACTAAGAGTACAGAAATGCAACATCAGTAGCAGACATTAAAATGCAAATATAAATAAATCCGATCCTTCCATTCATCAAAACCTCCTCTGAGGTGCAAAAGTGCATGTTCTGAGGACAAGTTTTTGACAAATTTCTGGACCCTTCTCCAATGCAATGAGAAGGGTTGAAATACTACTATCTAATCCTAATAATAGTATGTTACAAAATTGAGGATACGGTTCTCAAATGACCGCCCTTTTTCTAATTTAGTCAAAAAGGAAAAAACAACATTCTAAATGAAATTACTTCTGAATTTGGTCTCTGAAGTTGCAGCTGTCAAGCATAGGCTTGAGAAGAGTAGGCTGGTTGATTTCTGTGCTTAGCTGGGCTGCGAAAACGGCATCCATAAGAGCTAGTGCTACCTTCTCGGCTGCGTTCATGATGCATCTTACTGTCATGCATTGGCTGTGTGGCTTAACTAAGTAAGTCCAGTAACTTTCCCAATTTAGTCTAGCCAATGCCTAGATTGTTTTCCCGTTTGCCTGCGCTTTCTGCCTCCATTCGGCCTCCATTTGCAACGTACTCGGTAGGTACCCCGGGGTGGTCTCTGAAATCAAATTATCCCTATGTAAATTTTCATTTACACAGTCGATAAGGATGCTCGCTTGTGTCGCCGCTGTCTCTGCTGCTTGTTCTGCTTGTGTGATTTGTTCGTCCCATTTATTAAAGAGCAGCTCCTTATGATTTTCATTAATCTTGGGTGCTCCTGCTCTTTTCCCTTCCTCGTCATTTTGCCAAGTCAGATATTCAGTTACTCTTCTATTGGCCTGGTCATAGTCATTCCGCAATTCCACCACCTGGCTGGTGATCTTGTCGCTTAGTTCACAAAAATGCCTCCACTGTGATATTCTACGTACCATATCTTCTTGTTGCTGTGATAGTTGGTCGTTCAAGCCGATGGACTCTGAAATGAACTCTGACAGCTTAGGTTCATCTTTATGCATTTCTTGCACCGTCTGCAGCTGCTTTTCTTTTTCTTCAAGATTTCTTTGATAGCTTACCTGCATCTGGCGAAAGTCTTCCTGTAGCTTTTCGAGCTGTCTGGAGGCTTCAGTGTTCGCATTGGCTTGCTGCAACTGTTGTTGTAGCAGTTGTATTTGATTTTCATGTTCTTTTAGAAGTTGCTGGACTTCAGAGGCCTTGTCGATAGTTGCAGAAGCATATGCTCCTGCAATCTGAGACAGTTTCGTGAGATTCTCAGTTGGATCATTATTTGGGTCTTTCCACAAGACATCTAGATGTTCAGCATCTTGAGATAATGCATTCTCAAGTTTTCTCTTCTTTCTTTGTCTCCTTACAATTGCTTTGTGCTGGGGGCTGTAGAATACGTCCAGTGGAGGAATTTCTTCTACGTTGAGTAGAAGTTCTGAGGATGGAGCGATAGGGAGATGCTCCGTTTCTGCGGCACTACTGACTATGGTCGAGACGACCTCTTGCACCACCTGTGTATTGCTCACAGGTGTCTTTGGGGCTTGACCTTCAAGATTAATTAATTCATTGAAGGTGTCCCATTCTTTATCCAACTCTACTGTGACAAGAGGTGTTTCGACGACAGGAGGGGGAACCTCTCTCGGTGGTGAGGCGATAACTTGCTGCTGAGCCATCGTACTCGACTGAGCTATGTCTTTGATTGTTTCTTCGTTCTTCTCTTTGTTGCACACAGACCCTTCAGGATGTTCAGATATTCCTTTTGCGGCGCTGGACTTAGATTTGGAAGGGCTGGAGTTTTCGCTGAGGCTGATGCTCGGAGTCGGTTCTCTAGTAGCTACTCGCAGTCCTTCCAGTGGGATACTAGCCAGTCTTCTTTCTTTGTACAACGTGAATTTCCGAAGGTCGTCTAGAGACAATCTTGACTGAGCTTCCTGCAAGATTTCTCTGAGCGAGTTCTTGTTCAGAAAGAGATCATCAAACAGATCTTTCTTCCCAGAGAATACCCTTATCTTGACGTTGGTTGTAAATTCCTGGGCCACTTTATTTGGGTCGAATGGTCTTGATGAGAACTTAAATAATTGAAGACACGTCACATTCTCCACCTCATCAAAAGCGTTTCCCACATCGAACAAAGAGAAGGCCCCACATGTGACGGGGAATTGAGGCCAAATGGCCTTCTTTTTGTCCTTTAGTTCCTTGGTTAAGCCGCCTTCAGAACAAGTTTGATAAGCAATTTCCCGGGCCAACAATTTATCAGGAACATACAAGGGTAGGACATGTGGAGGTACAGTGCTTCCAAAAACTCGAATATAGGTAAACCATTCTTCCCCAAACCATCTTGCGATGGGGAGGATGTCAATTTGGGCCTCGGGAGAGCACCTTGGGGGGTCCTTATCATATATCATTCTATGCATGGGCAATATGAGCCCATGGCAAATCTGGTAAAAATGAGGGGCAAACTGGGAATCCCATAAGACTTTATGATAGACATGAATGGGCAATGGGTCTTGGGTGGTCCATTTCCAACCCATAGTAGGGAATTTTGATACAAGACAGACAGAGTCCATTATATAGGTAGACAGATAAAAAGGAGGATAGGCCCTTTGGGAGAAGGATCTCTTAGAACGGTAGTGGAGAACCGCCGTGTATAGAGTGTCAGAAAGGATTTTGGCCCATTCCACTATTTCAGAACTAGTCGCGGCATCAATTAACGATAGCCATTCAGATGAAAACTTATTGATATCGGGCTTACCAAATAGCCTACAGAGCATGGCTGCAGCAAAACAATATGGAGAGGTAAGGGAACCAGTACTATACATACCGTTCTTATCTTTTTTCAATGGCTCATCTCTTCTTGACCATTCCTTAGTGGTGTCTGATAGGTCCGGATTCTCTACTGCGAACTTCCTGACAAACTCTGCATTATAGGTCGCTTGTGGTTCAGGAAGATGATACATGAGCTTCAGGTCTTGAGCAGCAAACGATCCCACGAGCCCATGTCCCTGGACTTTGAACTGTCTATGATGTAACTCTGCATCATCTAAAATCCATTTGATCATGTCTGTATACGGTAAAATCTTCGGCCTTGCCGCTATCCTATGGAGGAAAGAGCACGCTAGGTCTTCCAGGGATGCCTCTGAAGGACGTGATGCACCCGCGACAGCAGCAGTTACTTTGACTATTCTAGGGTTCTCTTCTTCTAACAGCCTATACATGCCTTCCCATGTTGAGATACCTGCATCTTTATTGCATGCAGTATCTGTGTACAGGGGCGCCATCTCCTTGGTCTTCTCTCTTGTTTCTGAGCTTTGAGCTTTGTTCTTCTTCCCCATTTCGCTTAGCGTTTCTATCTGATTTTGCCTTCACACTTTGCTCCTGCAGGTTATGAGTGAAATGGAAAGATTGATCAGAAAGGTGATGGGAGAGTTTTAAATGCAAGAGATAAATTAGATACGCCACCTTACGTGAAGCAAATCCGCATTAAGGCATGCGTCTTTATTCCACTTAATAACTGACAACTGATTTATTACTATCATTAAAAGCGCATAATTCCAAGTCAGGTTATAGTAAGTGGCTTTTCTTTGGGTGGCGCGCCCGAGGGATTCGTACTAAGGTGCTTTTATGATTTGCCAACGTACCCTTGCATGTCGCGCAATCGCAAACAGTAGTGATCACAATATCGCAGATCGCCATATCGCAGATCGCAATAACTCAATGCTTGCCAATCTTCGCCTGCCTCATTTCTGTGATATGCGATCGCGTGATCGCAATATCGCAAATCGGTGGGTTTGTAAGCTTTTCTTTATGGGTACTAGCATGTTGCGATGCGATGTTGTTATTAACACTGAGGCGGTGCGCATATTGGTCTTTAGAAGGGAAATGAAGGTGTTTCTCATTCCTTTGTGATGCAACCTTAAAGATTTGCTTTCATGAACACAGGTTTAGGCTTAAGTCATTCAAGAAACCTTTTCTAAGTGTATGTTTGTACTTTAGAATGAAATCCTTGCTTTTCCAAAAATTAACTAAGGGTCCCCATTCATTCTAGTATCGTGGCTGATACTAGATTGAACGAAGGGGGGGGTTGTTGCTGGCCACAACAATTGGCGATTCACTTGGGAGAACCAGTTATCTCTGTTCTTTTTCTATTGACGTCTTCAGACTCCAAAAAAAAAAATTCTCAGGAATTTTGAACTTTATTATAAAAAGATAAAAACAAATGATACTTCAAAGCATCAATGATGTTTTGTTTCAGCCCCATTTTATTTCAATTATTTGCATTCCCAGATTGTTTTCGAATTCAGGTCAGTCATTACTCGGTCTTGTAAAAAACATAAAAATAAAGTGTTCTCTATGTATCAACCCTTTTTAAGAATGCTCCTTTGTCGCAGGTAGAGCCACTGCTGCTAGCAGGCGTCCATAGCCTCGACAGGGTTACCTATTATCCAGGAATGATCCTTTATCCTGCTTAAGGTTATTTACAACTCTTTCAGAAAAAATCCCTTTCTTGATGCTTCTTTTTTTTTTTTTTTCTCTCTAAAGAACAATGTCTTGGTTTGGTGGCCAAATTATGACATAGTCATTCACTTGATTTACACTTTTGCTGAACAAGTTGGCTCATGATGAGACCCCTTGTCTTTTGATTGCAACAATCTTGAGTCATTCCCCTGTTTTGGTAGACAGTTTTGGCAAAGTCAGCAAGTTATAATATCTGTGATCATGATAAGTCGGCTCGTGATGAGACCTCTTATTCCTTGAGATATAGCATCTTTTTAGGTCATTCTTCTGAATGTCGCGTTTCCCTTCAGCAGGGAGGAAATCAAATTCTCTTTCCTTAAGAAAGTTCTGGACGACAATGATAGGGCTGCTTTTGGTAGTGGCTGTTTTCACAGAGAATCTTTATTTTAATATTGATACCTTTCATTGTGCTGACCTAAAACGAATTCTTTACTGAGATAGCTTTTTTAATATTTTTTTATTTTTTATTTTGGAGCTGAAACTATCATCATTTCTGGGTTAAAGTTCTATTGATAATAAAGATCAAATTCTCAAAAGACTTGCTGTTTATAGGAGCCGAAGTTCAAAATCTTCAACAAAGACAAGGCGTCTTTAGTAAATGTCAAATACTGCTTAGTCAGAACAAACTTTATTTGAGAGAGGCAAACATTCTCCAGGGTTATGTAGAGAATATAACTAACTTTGCCTATCAATTATTGAAAGCAAAACTAATAACCTAGCTAAATTACTCCTACTCCTATTCTAATTATATACAGGAAATAACTAAGTAAAATGATATTTCCAATGGAACCAACGATTCATTATTATCCCTAGCCGCATGAATTTTCCAAGCATTGGTAAAAAGAATCGAATTTCTCTTGGATCGAAATTGTTGGCTAGGGAATAAGGACTTACAAACTCAATTGGAATTCTGTCTGATTTTATTTTCTCATGAGAGGTCTTTTCTAACTGAGTACCTATTGGATCATAAAAATCGGGATGGATTTCTTTTGTGATTTGGTGATCTTTCAATAGGAGGGATAACAAGTCAAATTGTGAAATGGGTTTTTTAATTTCGATGGCTTGTAACCCGTTGCTTGTTGACGTTGAGTTTTTAGCGATTTCGTTTGAAATGAAAGTTCTTATATATAAATCGCTGAAATCTAATCTATCAAAAATTTGAAAATTTAAAAAGAAATTCGATTTTGTACAAAATGAACGCGAGTGAGAAAGAAATGATTGGGTATTTGTACAAATAGTGGTATCGCACAACTGGGAGTTATTTGTGACTTTTTTCTTTTCACAAGAACTGGCCAAGTTTTGTGAATCAGGAACTGAGTTATGATTGCGAACAGGGATGAAGCTTTCCTCTTGATATGAATCATAGATCGGAGTATCGTCTTGGATAGTAAAATTATTCAATTGAGCTTTTGCTTTGAGGTGAGGGTCAGCTGGTATAATTCCTGATCTAAGATGTTTTTTATCATCTGACCCTAGTTGAGTTACTTGTGATAACTCAACATCATCATGATCGGCAAAGGAACTATCGCAAAATACTTTACAGTGTCCCCTAGGTTCCTCCTTTTCATTATATGTTTTCAGAAGAGGGAGGTGAGGCAGCTCTCGTTTAATATGGATCAAAGGCTGTGTTAAAGTGGTCTCTTTGTTTTGAAAACCCAATGATGGTTTGTTCGAATAACCCTCTGTGTCCATCGAAATATGCTCAATATTATGAGGGGAAAAATCGTCATCACTAAAAACATTGGGGTAAAGAGAAAAATGTAAATCTGGAACAACGCATTTGACAACATCAAATAAATCTCGTTCATTAGATTCACTATAAGCATCGGGCTTTAGATCATACCTTTTTGTGCCGATACTTTTTGAAAGAGAAACAGTTGGTGGATCTAACCTTGGCATCAGCATTTGTTGATTTGAAATGATATTGTCTGACTCTATGTCAAAGTCATCCTCTGGTGCCAGGGTATTTTCCCTTTCAGTACTTTCGCCTTTGCTTTCTGGTGTTAGAGCATGCAATACTCCTAGGCTGAATTCTGTTTGGTCAGGTACAGGAGGTAGGAAATACTCATCATAATCTGAAGATTCTTCATCTGTGAGCTCATTCTCGAGGTCATATTGTAGACATTTAAGATGAAATCGCATATTGAAATCCCTTACGGGTTCGTCTTCTTTCCGCAGATAGTCGATTTCATCATATACCTGGTCGTATTCATAGCAATCAAATTCCAAGATGAAAGTCCTAACGAATTGGTCCCAGCTGTGAACTGATGCAACTGGGAGGTTTCTGCACCATTTTCTAGCTTCCGCTGTGAATGTAAGAGTAAAAATCCTGCACAAAACGCCTTCGTCAATTTTTTGAATATCAGAACTCAAAACTCTTTGAATGAATTGTAGGGCATGATGAAATGCAGAAGAATTATTCTTACCATTGAATTTTACCTGAGACAATAGCCTTACCACATCTGGTGGAGTGTTGGAAGAAGCAGGAACATGGATGCAACTCCAAATAGGAACTCTGTGAGTAGCCATCCCGTTTCAAGATTTACAATTAAAACATTCCAACAGACAATATGTTCAGGCCCTCCTTCTAGCGCCAAATATGTTGAGGGCCCCGAAATCGGGTCGACAACAAGGGGGATACCCACCCGGTCCGGAACCTGGTTGGCGGCTCCTTGCCCGTTTGGAGTAGCGGGTCCGACTGGGGATAACGGGACCAGCTTCCCGATGCAAAGGGTGTGTGTGTGAGTAAGTTTTGATTTATGCTGTTTCTAGAAAGCTTTTGAGAACTAATTTTAATCTAACTCATCATTCGACTATAAGCTGCTGAAATCAGAATAAAAATAACATATATAACCTACGCTAACCCGGGATATATCCTTTCCATCATGCGATCTAAAAAGATTTCATATAATAACTGGTAATGAAGATTATTCAGTTACTATAAGAATATAAACCATTTAAGATAAACCATTCTGCATAAGAAGTTAAACAGGACAGTTGTGGACTGCATATCACATGATAAATCATTCATATGTCAAACATAAACAGATGATTCCACCGTACAAAAGTGCCAAATGGTAACCATAAATCTATACATTAACATACAAATAACATCAGCTGTATATCACTTTAAGCAAATCAGTAGAAATTCGTCAAGAGATAAAAGTACCATTTATGACTAATTTCTACTCACAAACTTGAAGCAATAATGATCTACTTCTACTTACTTTGAACGCCTACTAAGAGTACAGAAATGCAACATCAGTAGCAGACATTAAAATGCAAATATAAATAAATCCGATCCTTCCATTCATCAAAACCTCCTCTGAGGTGCAAAAGTGCATGTTCTGAGGACAAGTTTTTGACAAATTTCTGGACCTTTCTCCAATGCAATGAGAAGGGTTGAAATACTACTATCTAATCCTAATAATAGTATGTTACAAAATTGAGGATACGGTTCTCAAATTACCGCCCTTTTTCTAATTTAGTCAAAAAGGAAAAAAACAACATTCTAAATGAAATTATTTCTGAATTTGGTCTCTGAAGTCGCAGCTGTCAAGCATAGGCTTGAGAAGAGTAGGCTGGCTGATTTTTGTGCTTAGCTGGGCTGCGAAAACGGCATCCATAAGAGCTGGCGCTACCTTCTCGGCTGCATTCATGATGCATCTTACTGTCATGCATTGGCTGTGCGGCTTAACTAAGTAAGTCCAGTAACTTTCCCAATTTAGTCTAGCCAATGCCTGGATTGTTTTCCCGTTTGCCTGCGCTTTCTACCTCCATTCGGCCTCCATTTGCAACGTACTCGGTAGGTACCCCGGTGTTATAGATATTTTTGTGCCTTACAGCATGAAGCATGAAATGTCAATAATCTGAGGGATCCAAAGTCCCTAAACATGTTGTTCCTACCCCTAGAGGAACAAGGTCAGCAAACCACAGCACTAAATATCAGTTCTCCCCCTGAAAGCACTCAAAAACAAGCTAATTCAGGATCATGTCAACTGCTCCACTGAGCATCTGCGCTGAATGTCAACTGTTCCACTCTATACCTGCACTGAATATCAACTCTAATGAAGGCTACCTGCGCTGGGCGAGATTGGCCAAGTGGCACAGTCATTCCTCAATGTGTCAAATGCCCAGGAAGCTTCCAAAATGACACTTGGATCAGGGAATTTGCCTTGTGATGAGTAAGAGGATCTAGATCTCCAAGTGGAAGCAAGAACCTCCAAGTGGACTCAAGAACTGAAGAATAACTGAAGTGGGAGAGGACACTAGTCAGCTTCATGCCAGCCTCTAGCTGACTCATCCTTTCTCCAAAACTCCTATATATAGAGCTCTCTCATGAGGTCTAGGGAGGCTGGAATCTTGTGAAAGTAAGGAAGTGTTGTTGGTTTGAGTATAGAACTATTGGGTGATTTGCTTGAAGGAGGTGAAGAGGAGATTTTTTTCTGCTGGGAGGTGTTGCTGGATTGGGCCTCTTATGGTTGTAACACTCTCAGAAATTTACTTCTTCCATTAATAAAGCATTTGAGGTTCTTCTATATGCATGTGTCTCAATGGCGTATTGATACTTGTATATTTGATTTATTCTAATCCTTGAATCAATTATGAATGTATGCTTCTTGTAGTTTCCCTCTCTTGCCCTTTTGCAGGATCTTTGTGTAGCTGGGCCAGTGAAAGAGCAAGGAGCTGGGAGCAAGCAGCAAAGAGGGAAGATTGGATCAATCATTAGCGGAAGACAACGGTTAGTGGATCTCTTTCTCCCCTCTCTTACATCTCATAAAGAAGTAATCTCGAATAGCTTTGCATTCGGTTGTTGCTGAGGTACTATCACCCTTAGAGTGGGATAGGGTCATTCCGTATTGGATACTTTTCCCAACAACAAATTGGCGACTCCGCTGGGGATCGTATCTTGTTGGTTGTTTGTGTTTTTTCTATTCATTTCATAAACATAGGGAGTACCGAATCGAACTGCATTTGGATCTTTCAAATGAAAAGTAGAGGGCAGCTACTCTAGCTCAATTTCTGGGCAAGTTTATGATTTGAAGAGCTGATCCACAAGGACTCTAATAAGCTCTTAGTGATAGCTTTTCATCCTCCTTTTCATCCCTTAGTGTGTACTTGACTGATAGCTTCTGATTTGGCCAAAAACTGTGAATTTTTTAGCAATCTGTGACCCGGAAACCAAGAGAAACGAAAGTTTCGTTCTTCAGTGCAGGCTGTGTGAAGGCTGTCTGCATTTCAGCGCAGTTCCCGAAGGGGCTACCTGCGCTGAAGGTCAAACAGACAGTGTTCTACCTGCGCTGAACCAGTCTTGCCTTGTGCTACTGGGGTTTCCTGCTGTTTCTTGCCCTGTTTTCACCCTTGTTTTTGCTGCCTGTTACCAGTCAATGTACCTATCTGAAACCAACTTTCCTTGCCACTATTCCACCTCGGTTGTATAAAGAAACTGTGTTTGTTCTTTGTGTATTTCTTGTATCATTTACAGTTTCCCATAACGAAAAGTGAACTAGTCTTGTTGTGGCCTCTTAGATCTAGACCTGTGATTAAGTGTCGTTTTGATCTTAAGAGTTAGTTTATTTGTTGTTCATAGCTGATTGAGCTTTTGCTTTCGTCATATGGTTTGAGTTTATATATTTCCAGTGTCGAAACAAGTAAATCTTAAGGTGTCTTTCGATTTTGGACAAGCTTGTTTGCTTTCACTTGAAATTGAATTCGAAATTATGCAACATCTTTCTTTTTGTATCGCACAAACATTAAGAAAGAGAAAAGAAATACTTGCATTGTGCATGTGCATTATGACAGTTGCATGTTGATTTAGGGAAAAATGCATTAGTGTGTGCTCTATGATCTGTGTGAAAAGATGTTATCTTTCTTTTCCATCAGTAGTTAAGATTTTCAAAGTTGAAAGATTGAAAAGCTTGCTTATCATCTTAGACTGCATTTAGGAGTGTTACTATACATCTCGTGGTGATCCATAAAGGCAAACTACTAAACAAGATCAACCTTAAAATAAATTGAATTTACATAACAACGCATTGAAACATAACGCAAACACATAGAGGTCTAAGCTAGAGACGTGTTCCGGCGTCGTTAAACGTGATATCTTAGCGTTGAGTGGTTGGGTGACTCCTCCACGGTGAAGCGATAAGTATCAATACAGACTTGTGCTCCCACGTACCGTCGCGTATATATTGGGAGACCCCTATAGGATCAAAGCCTTTATCCATAGGAAACCGTGTCGGCCGCCCTACTGATCGCAATGCAGTGAACACAGCATTCACGAAGATCGACCACTCGTACCGTAAAACGTATTCTGTGGTTTTGCGAAAAGTTTGGCACACCCTCTGCCTAGATCTCCAGAGCAGTTTCTTTTGGCCTTTTTCAAACTCTATAACTGAAAAAGTCCATCCGAGCATTTGTCACTTCGGGCTCGTTAAAACATCGAAGGAGACTAGAGTCATCTTTAGCTTTTTCTCGACTCTTAAAAAGTGAAAAAGAAAGTTGTGTCTAAAGCGTCGTTATAAAATTTATTTTAAACGGAACATAATCACCTCTTATTCCCACGTTGATCTTTAGGTTGAGAACATGGAACGCCCCAACCAAGGAATTCCACATGATGGAAATCCTAGTCCATTCTCCTCTTGGGGAGAAGTTGGTGCGCCCCACATGGCCACATTGTCGCTTCCAGGACTGACAATTGGCCTGCCAATTTGGCTATTCTCAACCAATGTAGTTCAGAACACCATGGTTCCTGAACAGTCGAGTCAACAATTAGATGAGTCTAGAGCTGCCCACCAGCCTTCTACTTCCTATAACTCTTCCTCCAATCCTTCATCTTCGCAAGGTAGAGCCGGCAAAAGCCAAGCTCCCATGAAGAAGAAGGAGAAGAAGGAGAGAGAGAAGAAGAAGAAGGAGCCTAAGGCGACTGGGGGCAAGCAAAAGACATCTGACAAAAATCCACACACAGCACAGACCGGGCCTAAATCGCCATGTGTCATATGTAGAGGAGACCACTTCCATAGAGATTGTCCCTGTATTCCCCGAATACTAAGGGACTGGTCCCCTCGGTTGCACAATTCGGGAGCATCAACCTCTGATAGCCATGTTGAATGCTTACCGTCAACCAGCGAAAGTGAAGGTTCAAGACAAAGAGGGGGAGCAAGATCCCCCTACAAACTGTGTGAAGGCGATCACGCCATCCACCGTTGTCCCTTCTTAGACGAAGCGAAGAGAGTTTTGGAAGATCGCCCAGTTTCACCGTTGAGACTTCCTCCTGGATACAAAAAACTCGTGCCAAGTCCTTCGTTGGTTGAAAATACAGCTGGCCCGCTCAAGTGGTCAGCTGAAGCGTCAGTCATTGAAAATGAACCTACTGAATCCAGACCAGACGAAAGTCTAAAGGTCAATACGGCAGTTGACCCGGTTCTTTCTTCAGAGGTTTCATCCTCAAATGACACCGTCAATGAAGATTCATCTTCAAATGACACCCTCACTGAAGAGAATAAGGATGACACCATCCAGATTCTTTTCATCAACACAGACTCTGATGAGCATCAGGGCAATGCGCCCATTCCTTTATCGCAGGAAGGAACATCGTCAGGGTCATATCCAGCCGTGTATTCGGTCCCACCACCAAGCAACCTGGTTGTGTCCTTTGATTGGAATCAACTAGGCAGACCCCGGTTACCAGCCAGTATACCATTCAGAATCATAGTCCAAATCTACAGAATGGTAATGGCTGGAACTATCATTGATGAAGGGGCATCTGTGAGTATCCTTTCCTCTATTGCTTGGAAAGCATTGGGTTCCCCAGAGCTTTTGCCTGAGATAAGAAATCTCTCGGGTTTTGATAAAAGAACCAGTCGACCATTAGGGATCCTCCCCAATGTGCCTGTTACATTGAAATGGAAGACCGTTCAAATGAACGTGATGGTTGTTCAAGGACCCTTGGATTATAACCTACTCCTTGGACGAGACTATATATATTGCATGGGAGCTATAGTCTCCTCACTCTTTAGAGTAATGTGTTTTCCACACGAAGGAAGAATGGTCAAACTCGTAGACCAACTTTCATTTCCAGGATCATGCATCGCAAATAGTCACATACCAACCCTCAATGGTCTATTCACTCAAGAAATGTCTCCACCCCAAGTCCTCCTTCCCGATGAGTGCGAGTGATTCGGAAAGATGGGACTGGAACCCAGGGGGCATGCATCCTGGTCTGCTTCGGGCAGAGGAAACCCTGGGTATAAGGTAGAATTTCCGCGAAGGAATATGACTAGTCTGTACCCCGTCCGAAAGAAGGAAGAGGGGTTGTTCTGGAACAGGATTCTTTTGTTAAGGTTACTTGTTTGACAAAGGTCATTCACCATTGTCTACTTCGGTAGACAGTGCCGAGGAGATGTTTTCGTTTGATGGTGTTAACAAAACAATCTTTGGGTAACCAGAAAGAGGCAAGCCTCCCTCAATAACATTAATGTTTTGTCTTTGAGTAGTGTTCTTCTCTTGTCGCAAGTAGCTGCTCTCTTGTCGCAAGTAGCTGTTCTCTTGCGATCTTGCAAAAGAGCTGTCAAAAGTTGGGCCGACGGGAAGACAAGTACTGCGTAAGACCCGTTAAAAATAACGAGAAGACAAGTATCGTTAACATTAGACTAGCAAGACGACAAGTAGCTGTGAACACCCAAAGAAAAGCAGAGGTGGGGGAGAGGAGGGGCAGCCTTGAAATTGTATTTTATACCTGGGGGCATGCAAACCTTTTGGAGTGCAAGCTAAGAGCGGTTATTTATCTGTTTTTGGGATTAGCCGTTTCCGAACTTGCATAAAGAATGGATGAGAGGGAGCAAAGCTTAGTGAAGATGAAGCTCTATAAAAAAATAGAGATCTCACAGGAGACATTCTTATCTTATGACTGGTATTATCGAGCAGTTTTACCACGGAATTTATGCTCGTTAAAAAATAGAAAAGCGAGATCCGAGCAGTTTTAGCACATAGTTCATGCTCGTTAAAAAATAAACATAAGATTGAGCAGTTTTACCGTGGAATTTATGCTCGTTAAAAAATAGAAAAGTGTGAGCAAAAGTTTCCCCCAGAGTTTAAGCTCATTAAAAAATGAACCTACTCCGGTAAATAACCATTGTGATCGTAAATTTATTAGCCATAAAAAGCCTTGGTCGTGTTTGCACCCGCCACCTCCATTCCATTTGGCCAATCGTTCACCTCCATATGATTGTTTACCCATTTTGAGGAACAGCTGCGAAGAGTGATTTCACCTAGCCATCCTTGTGACACTGCCGTGATTGGAAAATTCCAACCTATACCTGGAATCTGCTGCTATCCCTGTTTATCACTCGTTCCTCAAAAGACGAGTCTTCTTTGAGCTCTTTTCATCTGACTCGTAAAATATGAAAAGTTTGCCGAGTTTTGGCCTTCCAGCTCATTAAAGTGACCGGAAGAGCTATCCCTCCTCTAGATTTTAATCTTTTTGGACCTGAGGGATTATTACACAAAGAGGTCGAGCGCTTGTTTTATTCGGCTCGTTAAAGTTATCGAAAACTCATCCCTTCTATATTGTTTTATACTTTTTCAGACTTAAGGGATTAGATGACGAAAAAGGAATTTTGGAGTTAACTTTCTGTACCTTTTCAAACTCTCTAAAAATGAAAAGGACCGAGTTTTCCTTGTCGTTAGACTCGTTAAAATGATTAAATAGCGACAAACTTGTCTTTAGACGAGAACGAGTTTCCCTATCGCTAGGCTCGTTAAAACATAGCGATGGGCTTGCCCGAAGGGCAGGTTATAGAACAAGCATATGTTATCCTCCTCAAGCTTGACAAAAATAAAGAGGTACTGGTCAGAAATGACTGGGGAAAAATTGGGAGAGCCTTAAAGCTTTAATGGTAGCAAGTCGCTCTTGAACATGACACTTTGTCCTCTGTATCACATCAGGTTGGGTTGTTTCATTCACCGGTCTCATCACCATGGTCTTCGCCAAACCATCCATATTTGGGGTAATGCTACCGATCCATCACATCAGTGTCGTTATATGTTCAAGAGATGTTGTTCAGAAAGAGTCAACCGTGTCCCATCCACTGCCATACATTATCCTTCATCCACCCATGATCGCCACCCTGAATCATATCTCACAGATTGTTTTCACCTCCACTAAAATCATTAGCTCCGTTCCGTGTCACTGATGTGGGATTCATTAAGGCCCTCCTTTGACGGATCGCTTCTTGTCGACTTCAGCTCATTATCCAAGAAGTTGATCTAGGAACACCCCCCTCAGTACTTTGAAGCTTGCATGCCTCAATGGCAAGTTTCTCACTTCCGGCAACAAGTATACATCAATGACCTTCGACCAAAAGATTTTGCGTGGTGTTCGACGCCAAGTCCTTTATTCACACCACGTGAATTGTACTGCAGTACCTTGAGGGTCATTATCATTATCGGTGATTCCTCTCGCGCTTGTTAACGGTTTACATTATTGACCGGTAATCAAGCGATGTCTTTCCATGTTCGACTTCAGCGCAATTCTCACATGGCTCGACTTGTACTTAGAGTGAAGATCGAACGAGTTTGAAGACCCCGGATCTAGTTTCATCCATCCGGGCTGCGATATATATTCAGGAAACATAAAGACATTTGACATGTACATCATTGCAACAGATGATCATCCTACTCAAAGGATGATAATTTCAGCAGAGAGTTATCAGTCTACCAATCAGACGATCGTCTGTTATATGTACCAAAATGAATTTATAAAGCTGAGCATGGGAATGCCCGCCTCAGCTAGATCATGAAAGCAGAATGAAAAATAATGTATTGTATTGTATTTTATTACAGGTCACCTCTCAGCGATTGAATGAACTTCGGATCCTCCTGATAAAGCATTTCACCCGATAAACGACCTCATACTTTAGGGGGAAACTGTTATAGACATTTTTGTGCCTTACAGCATGAAGCATGAAATGTCAATAATCTGAGGGATCCAAAGTCCCTAAACATGTTGTTCCTACCCCTAGAGGAACAAGGTCAGCAAACCACAACACTAAATATCAGTTCTCCACCTGAAAGCACTCAAAAACAAGCTAATTCAGGATCATGTCAACTGCTCCACTGAGCATCTGCGCTGAATGTCAACTGCTCCACTCTGTACCTGCGCTGAATGTCAACTCTAATGAAGACTACCCGCGCTGGGCGAGATTGGCCAAGTGGCACAGTCATTCCTCAATGTGTCAAATGCCCAGGAAGCTTCCAAAATGACACTTGGATCAGGGAATTCGCCTTGTGATGAGTAAGAGGATCTAGATCTCCAAGTGGAAGCAAGAACCTCCAAGTGGACTCAAGAACTGAAGAATAACTAAAGTGGGAGAGGACACTAGTCAGCTTCATGCCAGCCTCTAGCTGACTCATCCTTTCTCCAAAACTCCTATATATAGAGCTCTCTCATGAGGTCTAGGGAGGCTGGAATCTTGTGAAAGTAAGGAAGTGCTGTTGGTTTGAGTATAGAACTATTGGGTGATTTGCTTGAAGGAGGTGAAGAGGAGATTTTTTTCTGCTGGGAGGTGTTGCTGGATTGGGCCCCTTATGGTTGTAACACTCTCAGAACTTTACTTCTTCCATTAATAAAGCATTTGAGGTTCTTCTATATGCATGTGTCTCAATGGCATATTGATACTTGTATATTTGATTTATTCTAATCCTTGAATCAATTATGAATGTATGCTTCTTGTAGTTTCCCTCTCTTGCCCTTTTGCAGGATCTTTGTGTAGGTGGGCCAGTGAAAGAGCAAGTAGCTGGGAGCAAGCAGCAAAGACAGAAGATTGGATCAATCATTAGCGGAAGACAACGGTTAGTGGATCTCTTTCTCCCCTCTCTTACATCTCATAAAGAAGTAAT
Organism: Pinus tabuliformis; assembly: GCA_031772625.1. Lineage (NCBI taxonomy): Eukaryota > Viridiplantae > Streptophyta > Pinopsida > Pinales > Pinaceae > Pinus > Pinus tabuliformis. Next base: position 832,396,557 of record CM062813.1, read on the forward strand.
CTCGAATAGCTTTGCATTCGGTTGTTGCTGAGGTACTATCACCCTTAGAGTGGGATAGGGTCATTCCGTATTGGATACTTTTCCCAACAACACCCGGGGTGGTCTCTGAAATCAAATTAGCCCTATGTAAATTTTCATTTACACAGTCGATAAGGATGCTCGCTTGTGTCGCCGCTGTCTCTACTGCTTGTTCCGCCTGTGTGATTTGTTCATCCCATTTATTAAAGAGCAGCTCCTTATGATTTTCATTAATCTTGGGTGCTCCTGCTCTTTTCCCTTCCTCGTCATTTTTCCAAGTCAGATATTCTGTTACTCTTCTGTTGGCCTGGTCATAGTCGTTCCGCAATTCCACCACCTGGCTGGTGATCTTGTCGCTTAGTTCACAAAAATGCCTCCACTATGATATTCTACGTACCATATCTTCCTGTTGCTGTGATAGTTGGTCGTTCAAGCCGATGGACTCTGAAATGAACTCTGACAGCTTAGGTTCATCTTTATGCATTTCTTGCACCGTCTGCAGCTGCTTTTCTTTTTCTTCAAGATTTCTTTGATAGCTTACCTGCATCTGGCGAAAGTCTTCCTGTAGCTTTTCGAGCTGTCTGGAGGCTTCAGTGTTCACATTAGCTTGCTGCAACTGTTGTTGTAGCAGTTGTATTTGATTTTCATGTTCTTTTAGAAGTTGCTGGACTTCAGAGGCCTTGTCGATAGTTGCAGAAGCATATGCTCCTGCAATCTGAGACAGTTTCGTGAGATTCTCGGTTGGATCATTATTTGGGTCTTTCCACAAGACATCTAGATGTTCAGCATCTTGAGATAATGCATTCTCAAGTTTTCTCTCCTTTCTTTGTCTCCTTACAACTGCTTTGTGCTGGGGGCTGTAGAATACGTCCAGTGGAGGAATTTCTTCTACGTTGAATAGAAGTTCTGAGGGTGGAGCAATAGGGAGATGCTCCGTTTCTGCAGCACTACTGACTATGGTCGAGACGACCTCTTGCACCACCTGTGTATTGCTCACAGGTGTCTTTGGGGCTTGACCTTCAAGATTAATTAATTCATTGAAGGTGTCCCATTCTTTATCCAACTCTACTGTGACAAGAGGTGTTTCGACGACAGGAGGGGGAACCTCTCTCGGTGGTGAGGCGATAACTTGCTGCTGAGCCATCGTACTCGACTGAGCTGTGTCTTTGATTGTTTCTTCGTTCTTCTCTTTGTTGCGCACAGACTCTTCAGGATGTTCAGATATTCCTTTTGCGGCGCTGGACTTAGATCTGGAAGCGCTGGAGTTTTCGCTGAGGCTGATGCTCGGAGTCAGTTCTCTAGTAGCTACTCGTAGTCCTTCCAGTGGGATACTAGCCAGTCTTCTTTCTCTGTACAACGTGAATTTCCGAAGGCCGTTTGGAGACAATCTTGACTGAGCTTCTTGCAAGATTTCTCTAAGCGAGTTCTTGTTCAGAAAGAGATCATCAACCAGATCTTTCTTCCTAGAGAATACCCTTATCTTGACGTTGGTTGTAAATTCCTGGGCCACTTTATTTGGGTCGAATGGTCTTGATGAGAACTTAAATAATTGAAGACACGTCACATTCTCCACCTCATCAAAAGCGTGTCCCACATCGAACAAAGAGAAGGCCCCACATGTGACGGGGAATTGAGGCCAAATGGCCTTCTTTTTGTCCTTTAGTTCCTTGGTTAAGCCGCCTTCAGAACAAGTTTGATAAGCAATTTCCCGGGCCAACAATTTATCAGGAACATACAAGGGTAGGACATGTGGAGGTACAGTGCTTCCAAAAACTCGAATATAGGTAAACCATTCTTCCCTAAACCATCTTGCGATGGGGAGGATGTCAATTTGGGCCTCGAGAGAGCACCTTGGGGGATCCTTATCATATATCATTCTATGCATGGGCAATATGAGCCCATGGCAAATCTGGTAAAAATGAGGGGCAAACTGGGAATCCCATAAGACTTTATGATAGACATGAATGGGCAATGGGTCTTGGGTGGTCCATTTCCAACCCATAGTAGGGAATTTTGATACAAGACAGACAAAGTCCATTATATAGGCAGACAGATAAAAAGGAGGATAGGCCCTTTGGGAGAAGGATCTCTTAGAACGGTAGTGGAGAACCGCCGTGTATAGAGTGTCAGAAAGGATTTTGGCCCAATCCACTATTTTAGAACTAGTCGCGGCATCAATTAACGGTAGCCATTCAGATGAAAACTTATTGATATCGGGCTTACCAAATAGCCTACAGAGCATGGCTGCAGCAAAACAATATGGAGAGGTAAGGGAACCAGTACTATACATATCGTTCTTATCTTTTTTCAACGGCTCATCTCTTCTTGACCATTCCTTAGTGGTGTCTGATAGGTCCGGATTCTCTACTGCGAACTTCCTGACAAACTCTGCATTATAGGTCGCTTGTGGTTCAGGAAGATGATACATGAGCTTCAGGTCTTGAGCAGCAAACGATCCCACGAGCCCATGTCCCTGGACTTTGAATTGTCTATGATGTAACTCTGCATCATCTAAAATCCATTTGATCATGTTTGTATACGGTAAAATCTTCGGCCTTGCCGCTATCCTATGGAGGAAAGAGCACGCTAGGTCTTCCAGGGATGCCTCTGAAGGACGTGATGCACACGCGACAGCAGCAGTTACTTTGACTATTCTAGGGTTCTCTTCTTCTAAGAGCCTATACATGCCTTCCCATGTTGAGATACCTGCATCTTTATTGCACGCAGTATCTGTGTATAGGGGCGCCATCTCCTTGGTCTTCTCTCTTGTTTCTGAGCTTTGAGCTTTGTTCTTCTTCCCCATTTCGATTAGCGTTTCTATCTGATTTTGCCTTCACACTTTGCTCCTGCAGGTTATGAGTGAAATGGAAAGATTGATCAGAAAGGTGATGGGAGAGTTTTAAATGCAAGAGATAAATTAGATACGCCACCTTACGTGAAGCAAATCCGCATTAAGGCACGCGTCTTTATTCCACTTAATAACTGACAACTGATTTATTACTATCATTAAAAGCGCATAATTCCAAGTCAGGTTATAGTAAGTGGCTTTTCTTTGGGTGGCGCGCCCGAGGGATTCGTACTAAGGTGCTTTTATGATTTGCCAACGTACCCTTGCATGTCGCGCAATCGCAAACAATAGTGATCGCAATATCGCAGATCGCCATATCGCAGATCGCAATAACTCAATGCTTGCCAATCTTCGCCTGCCTCATTTCTGTGATATGCGATCGCGCGATCGCAATATCGCAAATCGGTGGGTTTGTAAGCTTTTCTTTATGGGTACTAGCATGTTGCGATGCGATGTTGTTATTAACACTGAGGCGGTGCGCATATTGGTCTTTAGAAGGGAAATGAAGGTGTTTCTCATTCCTTTGTGATGCAACCTTAAAGATTTGCTTTCATGAACACAGGTTTAGGCTTAAGTCATTCAAGAAACCTTTTCTAAGTGTATGTTTGTACTTTAGAATGAAATCCTTGCTTTTCCAAAAATTAACTAAGGGTCCCCATTCATTCTAGTATCATGGCTGATACTAGATTGAACGAAGGGGGGGGTTGTTGCTGGCCACAACAAGACCGCAACTCCCAGCCCAACCCAACCCCAATCCAAATAATAGACCGATCCAATCCATTCAAATAATTGAGACACCAGAGATAGGAACTGATCTAAGGGAGTGTAATGATCTTCAATTAAGATCTGGGCGTATCATTGAAACAGAGGGAGATAAAACAGCTCAAGTTGAAAATCAATTACCTATGGAACAACCACCACAAGAAGAGGAAGTGACCAGACAACAAATTCATAATCCAGCAACCACATCCTCTCCTCCATTCCCAGAATGCCTAATTATACCTCGACCTATACAATACTCTGATTTTGACATTCTGGGAGAACTACAAAACTTGTACATAAAAATCCCACTCCTCCAAGCCATTCAAGACATTCCGATATATGCAAAGACTATCAAAGAGCTATGTATAAAGAAACCAAGGAGGAAAATAACTAACAACCCAAAAGTCCAAGTAGTTGGAACTCTATCCGATTTATTATTAGGGAAAGAAACACTCGTTAAATATGAAGACCCAGGAAATCCAATAGTAACAGTACAAATCAATGGACAAACCTTCTCAAATGCCTTAGTTGATCTAGGAGCTATAATTAATATCTTAACAACCACCACTTGCCAAAAACTGGGCATTACATCAATAGAACTAACCTCCACTTTATTAGAACTAGCTGATTGATCTGTGGTTCGGCCAGAAGGCACACTACATGATGTCATGGTATCCGTTGACTCCTGGGAGTATCCAGCCGATTTTCTAATAATAAAACCCAAAAATCAACTTGATGGACATCCGTTGATTTTAGGCAGACCTTGGCTTGCAACTACCGATGCTTATATTGGCTGCCAACAAGGCAGTATGACCATGGATAGGGGGGAAAATATCAAAAATCTAGCTTTATATCCCCCAGTGTTGTTGGGAAAAGTATCCAATACGGAATGACCCTATCCCACTCTAAGGGTGATAGTACCTCAGCAACAATCAAAGCAAAGCTATTCGAGATTACTTCTTTATGAGATGTAAGAGAGGGGAGAAATAGATCCACTAACCATTATCTTCCACTAATGATTGATCCAATCTTCTCTCTTTGCTGCTTGCTCCCAGCTCCCTTGCTCTTTCACTGGCCTAGCTACACCAAGATCCTGCAAAATGGCAAGAGAGGGAAACTACAAGAAGCATACATTCATAATTGATTCAAGGATTAGAATAAATCAAATACACAAGTATAACAATACACCATTGAGACACATGCATATAGAAGAACCTCAAATGCTTTATTAATGGAAGAAGTAAAGTTCAGGAAGTGATACAACCATAAGAGGCCCAATCCAGCATTACCTCCCAGCAGAAAGAAATCTCCTCTTCACCTCCTTCAATGCAAATCACCCAATAGTTATATACTCAAACCAACAGCACTTCCTTACATTCACAAGATTCCAGCCCCCTGGATCTCATGGGAGAGAGATCCATATATAGGAGTTTGGAGAGAGGATGAGTCAGCCTGAGATGTGACTAGTGTCCTCTCCCACTCCAGTTCTTCTTCAGTTCTTGAGTCCACTTGGAGGTTCTTGCTTCCACTTGGAGATCTAGACCCTCTTACTCATCACCAGTCGAATTCCTTGATGCAAGTGTCACTTTGGAAGCTTCCTGGGCTCTGACACCTTGAGGAATGAGTCTGCCACATGTCCAAACTCGTTCAGCGCAGGTAGCTAGTGTTGGAGTTGACATTCAGCGCAGGTAGCCAGTGTAGCAGTTGACATTCAGTGCAGGTAGCCAGTGTAGCAGTTGACATGATCCAGAATTAGCTTATTTTTGAGTGTTTTCAGATGGAGAACTGATATTCAGTGCTGTGGTTTGCTGACCTTGTTCCTCTAGGGGTAGGAATAATATGTTTAGGGACTTTGGATCCCTTAGATTATTGACATTTCATGCTTCATGCTGTAAGGCACAAAAATGTCTATAACAGTTGCCCCCTAAAGTATGAGGTCGTTTATCGGGTGAAATGCTTTATCAGGAGGATCCGAAGTTCATTCAATCGCTGAGAAGTGACCTGTAATAAAATACAATACAATACATTATTTTTCATTCTGCTTTCATGATCTAGCTGAGGCGGGCATTCCCATGCTCAGCTTTATAAATTCATTTTGGTACATAGAACAGACGATCGTCTGATGGTAGACTGATAATTCTCTGCTGAAATTATCATCCTTTGAGTAGGATGATCATCTGCTATAATAATGTACATATCAAATGTCTTTATATTTCCTGAATATATATCGCAGCCCGGATGGATGAAACTAGATCCGGGGTCTTCAAACTCGTTCGATCTTCACTCTAAGTACAAGTCGATCCATGTGAGAATTGCGCTGAAGTCGAACATGGAAAGACATTGCTTGATTACCGGTCAATGATGTGAACCGTTAACAAGCGCGAGAGGAATCACCGATAATGATAATGACCCTCAAGGTACTGCAGCACAATTCACGTGGTGTGAATAAAGGACTTGGCGTCGAACACCACGCAAAATCTTCTGGTCAAAGGTCATTGATGTATACCTGTCGCCGGAAGTGAGAAACTTGCCATTGAGGCATGCAAGCTTCAAAGTACTGAGGGGGGTGTTCCTAGATCAACTTCTTGGATAATGAGCTGAAGTCGACAAGAAGCGATCCGTCAAAGGAGGGCCTTAATGAATCCCACATCAGTGACACGGAACGGAGCTAATGATTTTAGTGGAGGTGAAAACAATCTGTGAAATATGATTCAGGGTGGCGATCATGGGTGGATGAAGGATAATGTATGGCAGTGGATGGGACACGGTTGACCCTTTCTGAACAACATCTCTTGAACATATAATGACACTGATGCGATGGATCGGTAGCATTACCCCAAATGTGGATGGTTTGGCGAGACCATGGTGATGAGACCGGTGAATGAAACAACCCAACCCGATGTGATACGGAGGAAAAGTGTCATGTTCAAGAGCAACTTGCTACCATTAAAGCTTTGAGGTTCTCCCAATTTTTCCCTAGTCATTTCTGACCAATACCTCTTTATTTTTGTCAAGCTTGAGGAGGATAACATATGCTTGTTCTATAACCTGCCCTTCGGGCAAGCCCATCGCTATGTTTTAACAAACCTAGCGATAGGGAAACTCGTTCTCGTCTAAAGACAAGTTTGTCGCTATTTAATCATTTTAACGAGTCTAACGACAAGGAAAACTCGGTCCTTTTCATTTTTAGAGAGTCTAAAAAGGTACATAAAGTTAACTCCAAAATTCCTTTTTCGTCATCTAATCCCTTAAGTCCGAAAAAGTATAAAACAATACAGAAGGGATGAGTTTTCGATAACTTTAACGAGCCGAATAAAACAAGCGCTCGACCTTTTTGTGCAATAATCCCTCAGGTCCAAAAAAGATTAAAATCTAGAGGAAGGATAGCTCTTTCGGTCACTTTAACGAGCTGGAAGGCCAAAACTCGGCAAACTTTTCATATTTTACGAGTCAGATGAAAAGAGCTTAAAGAAGACTCGTCTTTTGAGGAACGAGTGATAAACAGGGATAGCAACTGGTTCCAGGTACAGGTTGGAATTTTCCAATCACGGCAGTGTCACAAGGATGGCTAGGTGAAATCACTCTTCGCAGCTGTTCCTAAAAATGGGTAAACAATCATATGGAGGTGAACGATCGGCCAAATGACAGTGGAGGTGGCAGGTGCAAACACGACCAAGGCTTTTTATGGCTGATAAATTTACGATCACAGTGGTTATTTACCGGTACTGGGTTCATTTTTTAACGAGCTTGAATGTGCCAAAACACTGCTCAACCTTATGTTTATTTTTTAACGAGCATGAACTATGTGCTAAAACTGCTCGTGATAAATTTGCATGCCCCCATCATAACAACGCAAATCGAGGTGCATGCCCCCCAAGCTTCATTGCATTCAACTTGGTGGTTGGAATGAAGGTTTACCTTTGAGATTTGGAAAGGAGATCGTTTCATTTTTTACTGAGGTTGACACATTAAAAGAACTATCCTCATGACTTCTTGTTTCATTTTTTAACGAGGTTGACACGAGATTAGAACCGTCCTCGGAGCCCACTGTATTTACATTATTTCTATTAGGGCGATGATCCATGCCGACAAAATATTTAGGAATCTTCCGAATCCATTAGATACAGAAGATTTCATTTTGTAGGTTTCCACCTTGGCCACTCCCGCCAGATTACTTGGAGGCGGTAGGGCGAAAGTACCCATTAAGGCAGGGTCTTTTAGGAGGCCTACCCCAATATTTTGAAGCGAATGATCACTTCCATGGATCATTGGAATGCTTCCCGTAACTTGTGAACTGTCAGGGAGGAAAGTTTGTTGGTCGACGAATGTAATTCTTCCTTGAAAGGGAAATGCAATCTTCCTGAAGTAGGTCGACACAACTGTGGCCATGGCATATATCCAGGGCCTTCCCAGTAGGATGTTGTAATCGAGGTTTCCATCAATTACTTCAACATCAATTCCTACTGTTTTGCCCCCAGTTCAACTTGCAAGTTACTTAAAATCCCGTATGGAGTGTATGATCGTCCATCAAATGCTTTTAACGTAGTTGATGATTTCGACAAGGGTGGTGAGCCTAAATTTTTCCAGCAACTCATCGACATAAGACATGTGGATGCCCCCTCATCAATAATTGTTCGATGAACAGTTTTGTTGAGGGCTTTCACTTGAATAAGGAAAGCTAGTTGAGCTGGTAACTGAGGGTCATATCCTTTATGATCAAAGGCCACAAGATTGGAATCCATTGGGCCAATCCCACCTATTGCTGATAATAAAGCTTGCTCTTGGGAGGGGCAATTTTGCGGTACCTCAAGTGTCGACATAGCGGACGACGATTGAGCCAGGTCCTCTATTATATTATAATTCTGTGCTATTTTGGCACGAGGATTAAATGTCGATTTGTGTACTACTCCCTTTGGCGACTTTATCATTGGTTCAGGAATGTTGGGTGGCACAACTTTGGTTAAAGTTGTCGTCGAACTACTAGGTTGTTCATTAGCCTTGTTATTCGACAGTCGTGGATTCCCATAATATTTATTCCTTGTCAAAGCATCATTTTGTTGCTTCGAGACAGGCAACATAAGCACTTGGGATCAGGAAGCATTTTGATTAGCAACCAGATTTTGACCTGGGTTGGGAAATGGATCAGACAATACTGCTGGGGTTTTTGAACTCTTAAAGAGTTTCTTAACTTCAGCTATATGTGGACAATCTTTCGTCCAATGATCCTCATCGCATATATGACACCCTGCCGGGGGTTTCCTTTTTCTCCCTTTCTTTTTATTCTTGCCCCGTAGTTGCTTCAGTTGTTTGCCCTTGCCGGTCGACATGGCATTTACTTCTGAGGCAAGAAGTTCTTCATTTGCATTTTGACTGGAAATTTTGTGTTTTCTAATCACGCCATCGCTGGCGTGAGAGTCATTGTTTGATTTAGGAGGAGGAGGAATTGAGAATTCCGGTCTAGGGGCATCAGGTATTTTGTCGTAGAGCGTGCTGGACTGAGTATAGACCAAGTCCAGATATTGCGCACGAGCGATAACCTTCTCTTCCGTTACGACTCCCCCCTTTGCCACATCTTCCGTGATGGTAGGAAGTAATGACTTGATAAACCATTCAGCTAATAGCTGATCGGGAACGTATGTTTTTACCATCCTACGACAACGTCGCCACTCATGTATATGATCAGATATGTGGGTGGCAGTCGTCTGTTTGAAGTTGGTAAGGAGTTCTGTTCCCGTTTCATACCTTATTGGTAATTGAAAATGGGTTAAAAAGGTTGTGGCTAAGGTACTGAAGTTGTCGAACGAAGCTCTAGGCAATTCAATGTACCATTTTGCCGCTGGACCCGTTAACGTCCTCTGAAAGAGGCGAAGTCTTATCGAATCATCATTCAGGGTGTTCGATGAACACCATAGATGGAATGTCATCACATGATTTGACGGGTCTTCACCTGGATTTCCATTAAATTTAGGAATATCTGATGGAAGTTTATGTGGAATCGCTGGCCACCAAGGGGCATAAGCAATTGGATCATTCGTCAGCCGGTTTAGATCTGGTAATTCTAGAGTTGCTACAAAGGGCAACTGTTGGTTCAGGTTAGGCGAAGCATACCCAGGATAAGATGGGATCGCCTGAGCAATGGGTCTTTGTAAACCAGCATGATGCTGGCAACTTTGACAAGGTTGATGGGCATAACCATTATAGTATGGTTGCCCATTACTTACAAAGACTTGTTGCTCAGGTCCTCGATATGATTGCTGGAATGGCGGTTGTTGGGATTGAACCAGCTCTGGTTGTTGGACCATTTGCTGTTGACCAATACTGGACGATTGACCAAGATGAGGAGTCACAGTACTTGTTTGAGCCTGGGTCGCTCCAGATAAGGAGGCACTAACCTGAGATTGTGATTGAGTCGTCGGGACAAGAGGCTGTTGTATTGCAACCTGAGAAACTTGGGGTTGACATACAACAGGTGGAGCTTGTACTTGCGACGCATTCACTATAGCAGGTATGGTGGGAATATTCGACACAGGGTGTACTGGTTGCATTGAATATACAACCCCTGGTTGTTGAGGCAGTATTGGTACCCAACCGCTGGATGTAATTCCAGTTTGACCTGAACTTTGTTGTAAACTCCCATATGGTTGTTCTCTGGGAGGGAACAATGAAAGAGCATACTGCCCTCCATATGGTGGAAATCCAGTACTTAAAGGGTAAATTGGCCTTTGAAGACACATTGGATCCATTTGTTGACTTTCAACATAAGAAATACCAGATGATAATCCGGATGAAGAAATAGGAACTAACCATGTCGTCGGCCCTGATTGGACTCCGGCTTGTTGTTGATAACTTGCCGGGACAGATGGTATACCGGCGTACATTGTTGGAGTAGCAGCAGGAGGTTCTGCTGCTGCTGTGTCGGATGACACAGTCCTAGATGTCGACGGTTGCTCAGACATATCTAGTCTATCCAAAAGATTTCTTAGCGATTCTACAAGAACTTACGATGCCAATAGACTAACTTCGAAGATCAACGAGGGAATGGTGATGATTATTCCGTTTAAAATAAATTTTAACGACGCTTAGACACAACTTGCTTTTTCACTTTTAAAGAGTCGAGAAAAAGCTAAAGATGACTCTAGTCTCCTTCGATGTTTTAACGAGCCCGAAGTGACAAATGCTCGGATGGAGTTTTTCAGTTATAGAGTTTGAAAAATGCCAAAAGAAACTGCTCTGGAGTTCTAGGCAGAGGGTGTGCCAAACTTTTCTCAAAACCACAGAATACGTTTTACGGTACGGGTGGTCGATCTTCGTGAATGCTGTGTTCACTACATTGCGATCAATAGGGCAGCCGACACGGCTTCCTATGGATAAAGGCTTTGTTCCTATAGGGGTCTCCCAATATATACGCGATAGTACGTGGGAGCACAAGTCCGTATTGATACTTATCGCTTCACCGTGGAGGAATCACCCAACCACTAAACGCTAAGATATCACGTTTAACGACGCCGGAACACGTCTCTAGCTTAGACCTCTATGTGTTTGCGTTATGTTTAAATGCGTTGTTATGTAAATTCAATTTATTTTAAGGTTGATCTTGTTTAGCAGTTTGCCTTTATGGATCACCACGAGATGTATAGTAACATTCCTAAATGCAGTCTAAGATGGTAAGCAAGCTTTTCAATCTTTTCGACTTATGAAAATCTTAACTACTGAGGGAAAAGAAAGACATCATCTTTTCACACAGATCAAAGAGCATACACTAATGCACTTTTCCCTAAATCAACATACAAACTTATCAAATGCAAAATGCACAATGCAGGTATTTCTTTTCTCTTTCTTAATGTTGATGTATTACAAAAAGAAAGCTGTTGTATAATTTCGAATTCAATTTCAAGTGAAAGCAAACAAGCTTGTCCAAAATCACAAGACACCTTAAGATTTACTTGTTTCGACACTAGAAATATATAAATTCAAACCATATGACGAAAGAAAAAGCTCAATCAGCCATGAACAGCAAATAAACTAACTCTTAAGATAAAAAACGACACTTTATCACAGGTCTAGATCTAAGAGACCACAGCAAGGCTAGTTCACTTTCGTTATGGGAAACTGCAAATGATATAAGAAATACACAAAGAACAAATACAGTTTCTTTATACAACCGAGGTGGAATAGTGGCAAGGAAAGGTGGTTTCAGATAGGTACATTGACTGATAACAGGCTGCAAAAACAAGGATGAAAACAGTGCAATAAACAGCAGGGAACCCCAGCAGCACAAGGCAAAACTGGTTCAGCGCAGGTGGTACACTGTCAGTTTGACATTCAGCGCAGGTAGCCCCTTCGGGATCTGCGCTGAAATGCAGACTGCCTTCACAGTGCCTGCACTGAAGAGATAAACTTTCGTTTTTCTCAGTTTCCGGGTCACAGATTGCTCAAAAATTCACAGTTTTTGGCCAAATCAGAAGCTATCAATCAAGTACACACTAAGGGATGAAAAGCTATCACTAAGAGCTGTTCAGAGTCCTTGTGGATCAGCTCTTCAAATCATAAACATGCCCAGAAACTGAGCCAGAGTAGCTGCCCTCTACTTTGCATTTGAAAGATCCAAATGCAGTTCGATTCGGTACTCTCTTTGTTTATGAAATGAATAGCAAAAACACAAACAACCAACAAGATACGATCCCCAGTGGAGTCGCCAATTTGTTGTTGGGAAAGGTATCCAATACGGAATGACCCTATCCCACTCTAAGGGTGATAGTACCTCAGCAACAATCAAAGCAAAGCTATTCGAGATTACTTCTTTATGAGATGTAAGAGAAGGGAGAAAGAGATCCACTAACCATTATCTTCCGCTAATGATTGATCCAATCTTCTCTCTTTGCTGCTTGCTCCCAGCTCCCTTGCTCTTTCACTGGCCCGGCTACACCAAGATCCTGCAAAATGGCAAGAGAGGGAAACTACAAGAAGCATACATTCATAATTGATTCAAGGATTAGAATAAATCAAATACACAAGTATAGCAATACACCATTGAGACACATGCATATAGAAGAACCTCAAATGCTTTATTAATGGAAAAAGTAAAGTTCAGGAAGTGATACAACCATAAGAGGCCCAATCCAGCATCACCTCCCAGCAGAAAGAAATCTCCTCTTCACCTCCTTCAAAGCAAATCACCCAATAGTTATATACTCAAACCAACAGCACTTCCTTACATTCACAAGATTCCAGCCCCCTGGATCTCATGGGAGAGAGATCCATATATAGGAGTTTGGAGAGAGGATGAGTCAGCCTGAGATGTGACTAGTGTCCTCTCCCACTCCAATTCTTCTTCAGTTCTTGAGTCCACTTGGAGGTTCTTGCTTCCACTTGGAGATCTAGACCCTATTACTCATCACCAGTCGAATTCCTTGATGCAAGTGTCACTTTGGAAGCTTCCTGGGCTCTGACACCTTGAGGAATGAGTCTGCCACATGTCCAAACTCGTTCAGCGCAGGTAGCTAGTGTTGGAGTTGACATTCAGCGCAGGTAGCCAGTGTAGCAGTTGACATTCAGTGCAGGTAGCCAGTGTAGCAGTTGACATGATCCAGAATTAGCTTATTTTTGAGTGTTTTCATATGGAGAACTGATATTCAGTGTTGTGGTTTGCTGACCTTGTTCCTCTAGGGGTAGGAACAATATGTTTAGGGACTTTGGATCCCTTAGATTATTGAAATTTCATGCTTCATGCTGTAAGGCACAAAAATGTCTATAACACCTGGCGCAGCCAAGTGTCACAATAATAAAAACTAACAAGCATCTTGTATCATACCTCACAAAAAATATTAGATCTCCATTAACCATAGAAGAGGCCCTCGATTTCAAACACCAAACAGAAGATGATGCCCTTAACAATTTTATTAGCCAAACTGAAATCAGATCCTGCATACAATGTCACATGATAGAAGCAGCATTTGATAATGAATTAGAAGAAGATCCTCATAAAGAAATGCATGATCAAACAATACCTACTACCTTTGTCTCAAATAGTAAAATTGTAGAAATTGACCCAGGAAGACTTTAAACATTAATGCCAACCCGACTTCCGAACAAGAAGAGAAGCTCATCCAACTACTGAGGAAATATAAAGAAGAATTTGCATGGGACTATCCTGATATGAAAGGAATTGATCCTCAGTTATGTACACACCACATTTACATAGAAAAATATGTGAGACCTGTTCGCCAACCAAAAAGGAGACTTAATCCTCACCTAAAAGACATTGTAAAAGTTGAACTTCAAAAACTTTTAGATGTGAACTTCATCTACCCTAGCTCCGATAGTAAATGGGTCTCTCCACTTGTTGTGGTACCAAAGAAGAATGGGAAGTGGATGATTTGTGTAGATTATAGAGAAATAAATAAAGCAACACAAAAAGACCACTTTCCCCTTCCATTCATTTACCAAGTATTAGACACTCTGGCAGGAAAGAAATTCTTTTCTTTCTTAGATGGCTTCAGTGGATACAATCAGATTCAGATTGCCCCTGAAGACCAATACAAAACCACATTTACTTGTCTTTGGGGAACATTTTCCTACAGAGTTCTACCTTTTGGCTTATGCAATGCTCCTGCCACATTTCAAAGGGCTATCCTCAGCATCTTTTCAGATTTAATAAATGAAGGACTCGAAGTATACATGGATGATTTTACACCATATGGAGATGATTTTGACCCAGCATTGGACACACTGGAAAAAGTTCTCCAGCGCTGCATTACCACTAGGCTCTATTTGAGCCATGAAAAATGTTATATGATGATGACTGAAGGACTTATTCTAGGCCATTATATCTCAGCAGCTGGCATACAGGTAGACCCAGCCAAAATTCAAATAATTTTACTAATTCCCACTCCCACCACTCAAACAGAGGTACACAGTTTTCTTGGATTTTCTGGTTACTATAGAAGATTTATAGAACATTTTTCGCATATTGCTACACCTCTATATGCATTGACAGGTAATGTTGACTTTATTTGGACAGAAAAATGTGACCATGCTTTCCAGGATCTGAAGAGGCTTGTGTCAACAGCCCCAGTCCTTAGAGGACCAAATTGGGACCTGCCATTTCAAATTTCATTAGATGCCTCAGATACAACTATTGGAGCAGTCCTTGGGCAGGAAGAAGATAAAAAACCATATGAAATTTATTATATTAGCAAGAATTTATCCCCTGCTGAATTGAATTATACCGTTACTAAAAAGGAATTTCTAGCTGTAATACATGCTGTCAATAAGTTTAGGCATTACATTACTGGATATCCTGTTATCTTGTATATAGATCACTCTGCCATAAAGTATTTAGCAAATAAACCAATCACAAATGGTAGAATAACCAGATGGCTGATTTTATTGCAGGAATTTGATATCACAATCAAGGACTGCCCTAGAAAAGAAAATCCTATAGCTGACTTTCTCTCGTGGATGCCCAAACCTGTGGATGCAGCAGCAGTTGAAGATCAATTTCCAGATGAGCATCTGTTTGCTGTCACTGTTAAAACACCCTGGTATGCTGATGTTGTGAATTACTTAGCAGTAGGCAAATTACTGAAACATATGACCCCCAATGAACGAAAACAGATTATCCAGCAAAGTGCTCGATTTTCCTGGATTGGGGGCTACCTATTCCATACAGGAGCAGATATGCACATCAGGAGATGCATCCGGGAGGATGAAATTTTTGACATTTTGAAAGATTGTCCCAACAGACCATGTGGCGAACACTTTGCCGATTGGAGAACTGGACATAAGGTGCTACAAACAAGGTATTATTGGCCCACGATCTTCAAAGATGCAAAGAAGTTCGTTCAAGCTTGTGATAGTTGCCAAAGAACAGGACGCCTTGGTCAGTCTGACGAAATGCCCCTAAATCCACAGCTGGTTATTGAACCATTTAAACAATGGGCACTCGATTTTGTTGGTCCAATTAACCCATCCTTGAACCAGAAAACATATATTCTAGTGGCAACAGAATATGTCACCAAATGGGTTGAAGCAGAGGCATTGACGAGAGATACAGAGGATTCCGTCATATAGTTCCTGTTCCATATATTTGTTCGATATGGGCTTCCAAGAGACATAATTACAGATGGTGGACCATAGTTTTCTCGTAACAAGATTGCCACAACACTAAAAAACTATCATATCCGGCATAAAATTACTACTCCATACCCCCACAGGAAAACGGCCAAGTAGAAAGCAACAATAAAATAATAGAAGCAATCTTGACAAAAACCATTGCGTCACATAGACGCGATTGGGCTGCAAGATTACCAAAAGCCTTGTGGGCTTACAAAACAACATGGAGAAGCACTACTAGCTATTCACCATACCAATTGGTATTCGGAAAGGAACCCATTTTTCCCATAGAATTTGAAATCCAAACATTGTGAACAACACAAGAAGTTGGTCTAGATCTAAACGAGGCACAGATTAATAGATTACAACAGATCAATGAGCTAGATGAGATCAAGCTCTCTGCCCTTCAACACACTGCATTAATCCAACAGCAACGAGCTAAATGGCATGACACTCTCATTAAAAAGAAAGTCTTCCATGAAAGAGATTGGGCGCTCTTATATGATTCCAGGTTTCAGGTTTTTCCTAGGAAGCTTCAGACTCGTTGGCTAGGGCCATACGAAATCCAAAAGGTACATGATAATGGCACCCTTACCCTAGTCACCATTGACGGATCTGGACATACCTTCAAGGCAAACGGCCATTGAGTTCGACTATACCGCAAACCACTTACTCGGGAATCCTTCTACCAGCAACTCCGCGAAGACTCCGACATGCAAATTTTGGTGGAGGAAGAGAAATCTTCCTCACCTCTGGTTCATTAAAGTGATTTAACTGTTTTTACATTTTGTACATAATTATTTTGCTTTGTTAGCATAAATTATTCTCTGTACATATTTTTTGCACTTTGTTGTTCCTTTTCGAAGAATCAGCAATTCTATTGTTTTTGTTGTTCCTTTTAGAAGGAACAACACCTTCACTATCTTGCTGATTCCTTTCTTTCAAAAAGTACAGCTTTCATTCTTTCTGTTGTTCCTTTTTCAAAAGGGACAGCACTGTTGTTTTTGTTGTTCCTTTTCTGAAGGAACAACATTTATGTGCAATTTTGTTTTTTTGTTGTTCCTTTTCCAAAGGAACGACACTTTCGTTTTTACTGTGGTTTTTGTTGTTCCTTTTCCAAAGGAATGGCACCTGTGTTTTTTTTGTTGTTCCTTTTCCAAAGGAATAACACTTTCGTTTTTTGTTTTTCCTTTTCCAAAGGAACAACACTTTTGGTTCTTGCTATTCCTTTTCCAAAGGAACGACACTTGCATTCTTTGTTGTTCCTTCTCCAAAGGAACAACACTTCCATTTTTTGTTGTTCTTTTTCCAAAGGAACAACACTTTTGGTTGTTGTTGTTCCTTTTCCAAAGGAATGGCACTTGAGTTTTTTTGTTGTTCTTTTTCCAAAGGAACAGCACTTTTGGTTTTTGCTATTCCTTTTCCAAAGGAACGACACCTACGTTTTTTACTGTTCCTTTTTCAAAGGAACAACACTTTTGAGGTTTGTTGTTCCTTCTCCAAAGGAACGAAAATTGCGTTTTCTGTTGTTCCTTTTCCAAAGGAAAAACACTTGTACTTTTTGCTCTTCCTTTTTGAAATGACAACATTCTCGTATTCCTTTTATTGATGCTTGTTCTCCTTGCTGTTCCAATTAAAGGACAGTTGTCGTTCTTCTCAATATAATAATTTCGAGTCTTTTTGGATCACAGCTATACACTTATGAAATGGATACAAAACTAGAGCATACTGAAATCAGTAAATTATATGAAATCGCTATTTTTACAAGAAATTGCTTTGAATTGATAAGAGGAAAGAGGAAAGGACACAATTATCCATCACTTTTGCTGTCATTATCCTACTAATACTGATATGATTGCTTATCTTTATCATGGTGGTTAAAAATAATAATAATAATAATAATAATTCCCATAATCTTCTTTCAACATTATTAAAGAATAAGAACAAAGGGTATATTTTTCTATTGAGATGTTAAGACTTCTTCCACCATTCCTACTCTTAAGGAGTGTTGAACCACCCTTTTTGTATACATAGGAAAGTACTTTATAAAAGAAAAAAAAGAGAAAAATGTTTATATAACTTATGGGTTGTCAAATTCAGGATAGTGGGTCTCATCAAGAGTCAACCTACCATGATCATAAGGAAGAAAGTGAAGTGGCATTCCCACTATGGCCACCACACCAGAGATATGATCCAAGAGGCACATCAGAAAAATTAAAGAGTCCTTGGAACAAGAGATCTCATCACGATTCGGCCTGCCCACCTTTCACTCCTTCCTGGTGAATGGCATTATGGTTTAACTGGTTACCAAGCTAGCATAATGGCCTCCATTTTGACATTGTACAACACTTCCTAAGCATACACAAAGGATCATGGTTCCATGGGTGAAACAAACAACTCTGTCAAGGTTATGGACACCTGTCGGCAGCAGAGCTCTGTTAATGGTATTGAAGTCACATTCCTTATACACCAATAGTAATCATTAACACCCTTCTTTGTCTTATACCTTTGTAATATGTCACATAAGATTATGTATATCATTTCCCCAAACCATTAAACACATGAAAATCTATTACAGCCAATCATGATGGAAAAAGTTGATAATGACCGCATCAGACTTTTTGTGCACATCAGCTGTCCTATCCTCCCAGCCTCGCATCATATCATAGCATTCTCTTATTTGTTAAGCAATCCTACTATACACCTCGATTTCGGCAATCTGCTCCTTTTGTAAAACATGGCATTTCGGCATACGTTGTTCCTTTATGACTCTGTACTATGGCAAGTCAGCACGCTGCTCCCTCATTTGATGGCCGAGGGCAGCCTATCACATTGCAGGGGGGAGGTAGGTGACCTCATAATTTATTGGTATACATGTTAGACTATTATTCGGAAAACTGTTTACTTGGAAATAGCAAGGCTCAACGGTATATTGTTTTTCAATATGCATGGCTTGCTGTTCCTAAGCCATTTCCGTATTATGCTCTGTAGCAATTAGTACGTAACCCAGGATTTGAACGAGCCCTGTTGTTTCATTATTTTCTCTGTATTTCTAGCAGTTTGAACAGCCTGTTGTTCCATTTCCGTCTCTACATTTTTATAGTAAGCTAAACCATGGGAGGAAGATCAATTCAGAGAGAGCCACAAGTATTGACAGTTTCTGATGTTGCACGAGAAATCCTGGCAAGGGCAGGATGGCTAGTTTATCTTAATCATTTACAGGAATCCAACGAGACCGTAGCAATAGAATTCTTGCATAACTTGCAAGAATATCACTCCACAGTAAGGGGGAGACACATAGTAGTCACTGATGACATAATTGCAGAGGTCTCGAGACTACCAGCCACTGGACCTACATGGACTCTAAAGAAGGAGAGACTGCGAAAGATCATGAAGATCTTCCAAGATGAAGGCTAGAACCTGACAGTCAGAGGAAAGGGAGTCCTACCAGCAGCATTGGGAAAGTCGTGGGCAGAATTGGCGAAGATCATCCAGAGCTACATCACTTGTAAAGGCAGGAAAGACATGGTAAGACCACGACACCTTAAACTCTTAGCTGTATTAAAATAGAAATGCTCTGTGAACCTACCTGCATTTTTAAATTCATTACTTCATGATGTCACCCAAAGTATGAAGAAATCACAACATGTAGAATCGGTAGTAAGTCACCATGGGCTGATATGGCTAATAGTTAGCCACAGTCTTGCTCAGCAACAGAGCAGCTGGGAAGAGTTAATTTCCATGATAGAAGGGGGACTAACTATGTCGGCCCCAAAACGTAACCATGCTACTAGTACACTAGATAGACCATTGAAATGGAGGAAATTAGTCAGATTGGCACGGATTAGAGGGAGGATGGAAAATTCCCAAGGAGATACTAGCCAACCAGTGGAGATAGACGATTCAGGGGATGAGAAACCCCTGCAATTGGAAGGAGAAGAGAATGAGAAAGGATTGGAAGGAAATGAGGAAGGAGAAACGGAGGAAGAGGCCGAGCAGCCTGGGCAGGAGGAGGAAGAAACAGAGCAACGCGAAGATAGCCCATTGCAAAATCCATTGCAAGAGGATGAATTGGCCAAAATTTTGGCCAATATGGGCGAATATGCCCAACCTCTCAGCCCGCTAGGCCTCCATATTGAAGAAGAACCAAAAGAGCATTCTACTCAGGAAAAAAATGCACCCGAAGAATTACATGACAAGGAAGTAGAAGAAGAGAATCATCCTGTTCATGATGAAAGTATGACAGGAGAGAAAAGTGATACAGAGGAGGAACAATCTATTCCTAGCTAGACTACACCGGAAGAATTCCAGGAAGAAGAAGGGGTGGAAAAAGAAGTCACCCGGGAAATAACAGAGCCAGCTAGGGTTTTTACTCCTGAGCAACCCGAACAAAACAATGAAGGAGCACCCCAAGGAAAAAACCAGGGAATTGGCCAAGGTGACAGGCCAGGCCTGACTAAACAGACAACTGTTCTTTCTAAGAAAACAGAAGAAATTAGAACAGCAAAGATTGTTGAATGTGATAGCATGACTTTGACAACAAACCAGGGTTTTGAAAATGAGAAAGAGAGCAAAAAGGACTTCAGGGGTACGACATGCAACCACTCCGGTGAGACCCCCCAAGAAAAAGGTTCATAGGACCCACATCTAGCCTACTGTTCAAAACCCTGTTGAAGAACAATTTGCTATTCAAAACACTGTTGAAGAATAGTCTGTCGTTCAAAACCCTGTTGAAGTGTAGACTACCGTTCAAAATCAAAAGGAACAGCATTCACCTGTTTCCCATGTTGAAGTGCAAACAGATGATATATCGGCTTGTGACAAAGAAGTTCAGACAGAGGCATAATCCTCTGAAGGAATGTAGACTATAAACACGAGGCGACGCAATAAGAAGATTCAAGTAAATCTTCCACTTGCCACTACTACGTGGGACAGTGATCCGAGGATAGTAACCCTACGAGAGGGTTTGATGCAAGCTCAGCAAGCAGTAGAAAAACTCACAAAACAAATGGTTTCTCGAGAAAAGTATGAAGAATTACAACAACAACTAAGGAATGTCAATCTATTCGAAAGGTAGGCTTTTGGAGGATGGTGAAAGGAAGAAGAGAAAGTCACAAAGGTAACTCATAGGTTAGATGTAGTTATGAAGCATATGGATACCTTAAGCTCTTTGTACACTGACGTCCTAGCATGTAGAGCCCCTGCTAAGAATTATGCCTTGTTTTTAATGGAACGATATTTGCAATTGAAAATTAAGGCTGTTTAAGCAGGAGCCCCTATACAAATTAATACTATTGATGATTTTATAAATTGTTGTAAGCACTATGGAGTAAAGGTTCAAAGACTACTTTGTGAATTCTATCTGCATAACCTCGTGTTAGATCAAGAGACAGAGCAGAACCCCGGCCCTTTCGTTGGGGATATCCAACTGCAGGCATTTGTTTCATTTGGAGTTAATCAAATGGCTTAAAGCCTATAATGCCTTCTAAAGACAAGAAAACGGATTATACTTATGGGTAAGAGCTGAGCCTAGAGATCCATTACGGTTATGGAATAAACACAGGAGTCTCATGAGGACTCTGGGCATGATTGAAGCATTAGGACCCATTCATACAGCAATCAATCGGCAAGGGATAGAATACTTCTTTACCATCAAGGACCTTGCCATTGCAGCTGCTAAATTTCGATATCAAACCTCTAATCCGAATATCCAACTCAGGGAACCATTTAATTATGAAAACTTTAAGTTAGTCGTTGATAGATTGAGCCTCTATGGTGAACTTATCTTGAGGGCAGGGCCATCTTGGTTAGGATATAGGTTCAAGAGTCTAATTATTTGGCACCCTGCACATGGGTACCAAGCCTTGTATAAGATGCCTGAGGGCCAGACAGGCCATCTTTTTGAACACCTAGTTAGGCATCATGGTTGTAGACCACCACATGAGATCCCGTCTCTAGCTTACTCTCTCACTACCTTACATGTCAACTACAATGTTTTCATGAGGGCATGAAAAAGAGTAAGCAGGGGGGTGTGTGGAGTACTGAAGAAAGTATGTTTTATTGATATTTTGTCATCTTTTCTTTAAAAACTCATAATCCCTTTGCATCATGAACTAGGTAAATAATAAGAAATTATGGCAAAATCTATGAGATTTGTATTTAACGCAAAACAACTAATAATCGCCATTTTCTTATGCAGAAAAAGGGAAAAATGAAAGATTGTCGTCCCAAGGAAAAAGACAGGGCAGAGTTAACTATTGTCTCTGTGGCAAGAAACCATATGCAGACAAGGCGAGCCAAACTGAAGCGTATTAGTGAAGGAAAGCAAAAGGAGATATCGAATCGGCACAAGAGAACAAAGGGATAACTGGAATTAACAGTTTGGCAAATTCCTCAGGATCCTTTGATCCTAAGGGATCGCAATCTTAACTATTTTTGCATCATTGATATCTCCACTCGATTGTTATAAAAAGGGGCAGCACTACTAGCCCAGGGAACCGGTTGTTGTTACTCTGATGTAATTTCTCTTTGTATTTAAAACTTTGATCATCGACTCTCGT
The DNA here is from genome assembly GCA_031772625.1 of Pinus tabuliformis. Lineage (NCBI taxonomy): Eukaryota > Viridiplantae > Streptophyta > Pinopsida > Pinales > Pinaceae > Pinus > Pinus tabuliformis. Next base: position 832,418,859 of record CM062813.1, read on the forward strand.
TGAGAAGTGATCCACTGTAACTTTTTTTGGATGCTTTAATATAAATCTAGTTGTTGTTCCATCTTTGATCCTCGAATAATCTCAACGGTGTATCCCTAGAGGCTAAGGGCCTGGCCCTGGTGGAACACTTGCTCTTGTACCATTTTCTTTAATTCGTGTGTGGTTTTCATTATCAGCTTTTTTCGGTAATCTAATGTCTTTTGTTATTTTATATCACAGCTCTGTTATATTTACAATATCGTTCTCTGTAACAAGAATGTCATATTGTTCATTCTGACTTTATAATGCATTGTTGTTCCTTTAAATCATTGATGTAACATTATTGTTCTTTACAGAATGCTATTGCTATTCAATTATAGAGTAACTGGGCTGTAACATTCTTAAGTTGGTATTACTATATTCATCTATGGTTTATACTTAATTACGATTGTTGTTCAATTGACATTGTTGTTCCATTACGAATTGCGATCATTATCCTTTATAACTGAGATTAATATTTGTGGTATCGGAGTCAGATTACTGTTTCTCTCAATATCAAGGTGTGTTCTGTGTGTTATTTATTTCAGTTTACTGTACATTCACAATTGGCTCTAAGTGTTGTTCTATATTTCATTGTTAATTGGTTGTCATTCTATTTCCATTTGCTGTCTGATTTATTCTTAGAGTAAGGATTTCTCTCTGATTTCTGTAGGATACGATTGTTGCCTTTATTTCCTTAGAGTAAGGTTTCGTTGTTTATCAAGACCATTTGCTATTCCATTTCCTAGTTGTTGTTTCAATTATAGTTGTTGTTCCATTTCTTGTTATTTGCATTGCCATTACGTTGAATGATCTGAAACTATAGTGAGCATTGACATTCGTTGTCTAGTTCCTAGGTTGATGATCTGTTCCTTGATTTTCTTCAGTAACATCAGTTTACAGAGGGATGAGTTATTGTTACTGTACCCTTGACTGATAATTTACTTAGTCTTCTGAATGCATGATTTAAGTCTTAAAGTGCTTTGCTGTAAGTAGATCTTATTTTAAGCATCCGTTTACTCTTGTATTTTCTTGAGCACAATACTACTAGCATTACTTAGACAAATGACCGCCTCAAACTGAGTACACTCTTTGAGATGACAAATTCTTCTTGGATTGATAAGTTAATGTGAGGTAAATATAGGTGAAAAAGACCCTTTTTACGACTCGACAGTTTCCTTAGGATTGTGGCTTGAAAATTTTAGTGGGGACTTCCCTCTAGTGGTGGCTAAAGAAACTATTGGAGGTTGAGGCCTCTAGCAGATTGGGACATGTGTATAGTCGGAAGTGGTGGATTTCATCATGTAGTGGCCTGCAACAAGTGATTTCTCGCATGCATTACAAGTTGAGGCTTGCACACTAGTGGTGTCCAGTGATTGATGTAAAGGAATATTGAATAATAATAATAATAAGAAGAGAACAAGTGTTCAGTGGATTTTCTCCCATAAGGGTTTCCACCTAATATTTGGTGTCCTCCTCTATTTATGTGTTTCTCTCATGGTTTATGTATTCTTGTACTACTTTCTTCTCATATTATTTACATGCTTATGATATATGCTTATAATGTGTTGTTGATTAATGAATGATTCATTTAATGTGAAAGAAAGGAAAAAAGGGTAAAAGTTGATCCACCTCAGTACAATATTGATTCACCACCCCCCCCCAAGTATTGTCAAGCTCCTAAAAATTGGTATCAAAGCAGGTGTCTTCAGGTGTAGCTTAACCACTAGAAGGCATATTTGGTGAAAATTTTGAATTTTTTTTTCCTAATGGATCATTAAGAAGTATCCTTGCTTAGTGCTGCAAAGTACCAGGTATGGAAAGAAAAATTTAAACCTAATTTTTTAGACTATGGATCTAATTTTTGGAAGCTTGTATGTGAAGGATGTGGAAAGGATCATATCTCAACAAAGGTGCAGCAATTGAATTCTCAAACATAGTGCGTGACATATGACAATATTCACAACTTAGATCTGAAAAAGATAATGGATTTCACATCTGCTAACAACATATGGGATAGATCGTAGGTGGTGTATGACAGCAACAATGGAGAGATCAAGAAGAACAAAATAAATAATAAATTAGAAAATGAAGGTTCCAGAGAACCACTAGATATGTTTCAATGAAGTAGATCTGAAGGTAAAAATGATGGTGAGTCATTCCTTGGTTGTATTTTAGATGGATGTGATGTTATCCTTGCATAATCAAATAGAGAAGATGATGAATTTGATAGAATGATGCTTCTATAAATTGATCAAGGTGGATATTGATGGCTGCCCTCCTATTCCACCTAGACCCCCACGGTTTCATCTGTTTCCTTTTTTATTGCAGCATTTACTATTTTTAGCATTTTTTTGGGTCCTCAAATTCCAGAGCAGTTTTGACCCCCTAAACGACATTTTTTCTTAGGTCCAAAACAGTCCCATTACCATAGGAAAGGGCCTATTTCAAATCTTGTAGTACTTGGAGAGATATTTCCAACAAGGTATCATACGTGACGAACGAAGATAATATGACCAAGTTACAACCCCAGGAAGTTGGATGCCCAACTAACCCCAATGGGGCCCACAAATTGTTGGTGTTCCATCTCTTGGGATTAGGTTTTTTTTTTTTGTTTAGTGTTTTACCTTGTTGTTCAATAAAAAATAGGCCCTTGAGCCTCATTGTAACATAGTTCAGAGGCATGTAGTCACCACATCTCTTCTCAGAGATAAGCTACCATCGCCCAAGCTAGTTTATTTAAAATTTTGTTTGTAAGCATATTTCAGTATTTGATATTAATGAAATGAAGTGTTATTTATGTTTCATATCTATATTTATGGTTATATTTGTAAGTTTTTGCATTCTTGTTTAAGTTCGGATCAGTGGTATCAGAGTGGTCTCTCTTTCTTTGTTTTTCTTTGCATGTCCCCAACAAGGTTGGGATATAAGGATTTAGGGATTGAATTGGTCAAAACTTTGCAAGACCATCCTCACAAATCTCGATGGCCTCCCATGGTGGAAGAGAAGAAATATGAGCGGGTAGGAGATCCTTTAAAAATCTTGCTCGAGGAAGCCCTCGAGCGACAGAGGAATGCGATATTGGACAATTTTGCCCAGATCCTTCAGCGGATACCCAAAAGCGATGCATCTTCTTCCAGTAGCCACTATGGAGCATCTGTTGGGATGGGGACCCCTAGGTCCAATTTTGTCTAAGTTTTGAGTAAAATTTTGTGATATTGTATAGTCTCTACAATTTGAGGAGCGGAGCGCGCAGAATGTTAAGAGTCAAAGGAGCTTGTAGGAAGGTCAAAACCCCTTATTTTCTAAAGGGATGGGTTGTTTCAATGATACTCCACCCATGGTTTGCGGACCATCGTAATGTAATGTAAAATATATAAAAGGGAGTCATCTAGCAGTCATTAGAAGTAGTTTTAAGCTTATGGATAGTTGATGTAAGATTTTGAATCTATAAATATGTATTCTAGCGAAGGGGAAGGCTCATGGAGCTAAGTGCGCGGAGACCTTGGTAAGTCCGCAACTGAGTGCGTGGGCCCCTATAACTGTGTATGCAGGGTCGGAAGAAGTTTATGTACTGAAGATCTGAAATAATAAAGCATAATTGAAGCAAATATGTGTTTTTGTGTATATTTATGTGTTTTTTTATTCCATGCTCAGTTATGATTTAGTTCTCTGTCATATTGTTTTAATTGCATTGTGAAGGTTCAGATCTACTTTGATATATTAACTTATGCATGTTATAACCCTTAGGCGAAGTTCCTAAATCTAGACAAGTAGAAATCGCTTTAAGCTTGTGATTCTAAAGATAAGGGTTCACAAAGGTCGGATTAGACCCTAAATTAATGAAACACTTCGGTGCTACATCACATAGCCTTCTGGATGCAGAAACCTGGTTCTAGCATCTCCCAATACTGCCTCAGGTGAGACTGTAATCCATGCTAAGCAGAATTTTTCCGCAAGGACCAGTGGTTTAGGGTTTTTTTGGTTAGCATAGCTAACTCTGAACCTGGGTCCAAGCCCCCTCAAGCCAAAAAATGGTTTTGTTTCCAGGACCGGGATCTATCTGAGGGACGTGTGATATGGTGTCCATGGATACCAACTAGGAAATAAATCAAGAAGTGGATAGATCGAAAGTTGCATGAGTTTACAGCTCAAGAAAATTGAAATTCACATTGGTCCAAAGAAACATGGTTACAGAGATATCTCTACACAGAAGAGCCCAAAGTTTTATTTTCAGCATTCCCTCTTGAATTACATGAGTGGTTGTCTAAGCTAGTCGATAGTGAACCTACTTGGAAACACAATGATTATTTTGTGTGGACTCTTGAATTGATCAAGCACCTTGATGAGTCTGATCATAAGGTTGCAAGGGTCGTTGACTATTGGATTGATAGTATTTTGGGCAGTTTCATCACTGAATTTGGAATTGACACATTTGTATCTTATAGCGAAGCTGAATTTCAATTATTTAAGGATCCGATAGGTAAGTACCAAAGATCGCTAAAAACTTGGATTATAATGTTGTTGTGTGAAAAGGGTGTTATGCCTTTGAATTGATGTTTAAAAGAGGTCATATTGGATCTACACGAAGTGGAAAAAGATTCAGTGCTAATTGGGACAAATACACTGAAGGTGCATACAGTACATTGTTGGGTGAATCGAATAGCAAAGAAGAAAGGACCAGCCCTAACACATCTGGAGGTGTGTCGCCGACAGAAGGTCAGGGCACTTCTAGGATTCCACATCCATCCACCCTAACTCCACCTTCATCACCACCTCATACACCTACGCCTCCACCCCCACCTTCATTCTTTAGTATGGTGAATACAGTGAAAATTCTTGTATTCAAGGAGCAGGGATCAAAGGATCCTGATCAGTTTTGGTTCATAGCTGAAGCTATGTGGAACACTCAGCAGATCAATGATAATGAGATGAAGAAAGAGCAACTGGTTACAACGCTACTGGATAGAGCGCTTGCATGGTATATCAAGTATATTACAACCAATTTGAATGCTATGTTGGCTCAAACAAAGACTGCGTTGAACGTAGAATTTAGAAAGCCGAAATCATAAGCTCAGTGTGATACTCAAATAAAGGATAGCAAGTAGACGGCTAACGAGTCTGCATGGGCTATGGATTAGAGGTTGAAGTGCTTACTAAGACAAACTAATCTGTAGATTTCAAAAAAGCAACATAAGGAATGGTACATATCTTTGTTACTGCCACATTTAAGATTGCCTTTGTCTCAACAGAACATTGGATCTCAGGCCAAAGCATTAGAGATTAAGATGAAGTTGGAGACTTCGCCGATCCAGGATAAGAATATACGAGTCCAAGAGATCCAGTCATAGTTAGCAAGCCTACATATGGAGTTGCAGGATTTGAAGAAGGGAAAAGGAGTTTCAGTCAAGACTATGTCCTGAAGTTTGGTGCATGAAGTGCAAGGTTGTAGGCCACTATAATGATAAATTCCATGTATATCGGGATTATATAGCTATGGGAAGTTGCAACCCGCTGAAAATAGAGTCTCCTGCTGGATCAAACACTGGTTCAAGCATTTGGTGCAGTATCTTCCAGGTACTAGGAATGCATACGACATACAATTGTTATATATTGCAAAATTTTGTGCAGTCACCAAAGCAGCTCTTCTACAAGTTTTGTAAATCAGTTGGCCATGATGAAAGAGATGTTCGAAGCTATGATTTGATGATATACAGAACCCGATGTATAGGATGAAGGTTGAATCTTGCATGCGAAACAATCAAGGCTCACCTACGTCTTGTGGAGGATTCCAAATATGTGGAAGAGGAAATGGAGGAGGCACTGGAAGAGGTCGGGTACAGATCATCTACTACAGCTCTAGAGAACTAGGAAATTTTGCGCGTGACTGTCAGAATCCAACTCACCTTTCATGTCAATACTGTAAGCAATTTCATCATGTTATAGAAGAGTGACATGTATTAATAGAAAATATGCAAGAAAAAAATAACCAATAGCCAACACATAACATTCATATGATGAGAACCGATCTGCATGAATAGTAACGCGAAGTGATATAGCCACTCGTGAAGACAACGTAGAAGGAAAATCGAATACATGGGTTCACAAGGTTGGTGAGAAGAATGTTGGATTTTAATTACATAAAGAAAAGGAGATATTTATAAAGGCAAGAAAAATTTGTATGGATCTAGGTGCTTCTATGTCTAAAAATAAGGTACCAATAGTTCCACAAAGAGAGAAATCTGAAGAGATTACTGCAAGTATGATCTCTGATCAAACAGTGTTGAAATCGTTTCTACATACCTGCATGAAGTTGTTGAGGGATTAGAAGGTAGTTGAAGGACTTCAAGAACTTATAGATAAATACGCTAGCAAGGACAAGCTGCTACCAGAATAGCATGCATTAAATAAGGTAAACCAAAGCAAGAACAAGATTGGTAGGGAAATGTGGTTGACATCACAAATTGGTGATTTTGACATGTACCAGATAATTTTAGACTTAGGATCTAATGCTAATGTACTTCCAAAGTAGACTTGGGAACGTATGGGGAAACCTAAGTTCTAGTGGTCACCAATCCAGCTGTGCATGTAAAACCAACAAAAGATAATTCCCATGGGTCACGTGCCTGGAGTGATTATAGATATTGAGGGAATCAGTGTGCTCGTAGATTTTGAAGTTATTGAAATAGTAGATGATAGTAATCCATACCCAGCATTGCTTTGGATTGATTGGGATTTCGACATGAATTCTATAATTAATTTTAAGAAGTGAAGCATGGTGTTTTAAGAGAATGGCCTTACAGTGGTTGTTCCATTGGATCTAGCTGAAGGTGCGTGATACATAGAGCTAGTCTGTGATGACAATGACGATGAAGACATTGATCACATATATAAGTTTACTACGCAAGAATAATACTGGATTAATCCCACTGTAGATGGATGTATCAATTGGGAGAAGGATAGTTTGTGCCAATCAGACTCAGATGAAGAATTAGAAAACTTGCAAAATCGGTTGCATGAGGTCTCTACACTACGATGCAATAGGTTTACAAAGTATCTGTGTTGTATATCAACTGAGGTACATAAATTACATTATTATGATGGGCTAGACAATTTCAATACTTTTCTTAAGCATTTTGAAAGAGATGTACCAGAGGAGAACAGGTTACAGGCTCTAGATTTGGCTTTAAGAGCTACACCTGCAAGATTTTAGGGAAACCACAAGGATAATATTGTTGATTGGAAGGAATATCATCGACTTATGAGATTAAGATTTGGCTCTACAACAACACATCTCAGTGAAAATTACATGGGAAAAGATGACTTGCGCAAACATCTGGCTCGATGGACTAAGGCTTGGGGTGAGGTACCTCAACCAGAGTGGGTACATATCTTTATTCATACCTTAGATGTTATACCAAAAAACTGGTATTTGGAGAAGGATTTACGACATGAGACTGTTGATTGAGATGAAATGAAGGATATTTTTATGCTTACATTCTTCTTTGAAGACGGGTTCAAATGCATCGATGGGGCACTTCAGGCAATTAAGGAAATGATCTTTTGAACACCAATAGAACCTATAACTTGGATGCAACCTGACTGGAGTGCGCAACTACAACATGTGGTGGAATGTTACATTGTTACTATGGAAGAAGGTGATCAGGATCCACGAAATATCAACATTCCTGAGTCAGAAGGACTGCATGAAGTTGCAGGACCTGATGCAAAGATCCCTGATATATCACAGTCGATAAAGACCAAACTAGTAAACATTGACTCAGAAGCAGAACCAAAGTTTGCGCACATTGTCGACTATTGGGATGAATACATAGTAGGTAAGGTTGTTGAATTACTGCATGAATATCAAGACTTATTTCAAACAAATTTCTTTGAATTGAAGGGCATATTAGGTGATTTGAGTGTCGTGAAGATCAATTTAAAGCCAGATGTGAATCCGGTTAAGCAGCGCCCATATCGACTGAATCCCAAGTACAAGGAAAATGTACGAGAAGAGTTGGATAAGATGCTCACGGTAGGTTTCATTGAGCCATTGGAAGAGTAGAAATGGGTCAGTTTGATGGTGGTCCAAGAAAAGAAAATAAAGGGTGATATAAGGATCTGTGTAGATCTGTGGAAGTTAAATGATGCCTGCATGCATGACCCCTTTCCTATGCCTTTTACAGTTGAAGTTCTAGAAAATGTTGGTGGACAGGAGGCTTATTCGTTCACAAATGGATTTTCGGGATATCATCAAATTAAAATTGCACCGAAGGATAGGAGCAAGACTACCTTCGCTACATAATGGGGGTCATTCCAATATACAGTTATGTTGTTCGGGCTGAAAAATGGTCCTGCGATATTTTCAAGAGTGTTAGTCACAACATTCAAGGAATTTATTCACAAGTTTTTGGAGGTATACTTCAACGACTGGACAGTATTTGGGCTAGTTAAGAAACACGTTTCTAGTATGCACCTAATGTTGGATACGTTCAGGAAGTATCAGATTTCCTTGAATTTGAAGAAATGTATTTTCTGTGTACCTTATGTAATAATGTTGGGACATATAATATGTAAGAAAGGATTGATGGTAGACCCTACCAAGATGTTGTAATTATCAATTTGGATTCACCCAAGAATGTAAAACAACTACGCACAACTTTGGGTCATATAAGGTATTATAGGAAGTTTATAAAGGCATATACGTAGATCACTGCGCCAATGGAGAAGTTATTGAAGAAGGACGCTATGTTTTTCTAGGATGATGACTGTTAGAAGAGCTTGGATGTTCTTAAGGAGAAGATGGTTACTGCGCCAATCCTATTATTCCCATATTGGAAGAAAGAGTTTCATGTTTGATGTGCATGTGGATGCATCCCTTAGAGCATTAGGAGTTGTATAACTCAACCAGGTGAAGGAGATATTGACCATCTGATTGCATTTACAAGTAGGAAACTATCTAAGGTAGTGAGAAACTATTCAACCAATTACGATAAGGGTTAGACATGGTATATGCGCTACAAAAAATTAGGCGTTATCTGCTAGGTGCACATTTTAAAATGTATATGGATCATTCTACATTGAAATATCTGGCCAATAAGCCTTTGTTGGGGGATAATATCTGTAGATGGTTGCTTCTTTTCCAAGAGTATGATTTTGAAGTGATAGTTTAGCTAGGAAGGTTAAATGTTGGACTCGATCACCTCTCTAGGATCGAGAACACCGAAGAATCCACTAACATTGATGAGGGGTTACCTAATGCGCAACTCTTCATTTTCAGAGTTGTTGATAAACATTTTGCAAAAATTATTTATTTTCTTTCTATTGGCATAGCTTCTGAAGGATACATGACGCAGCAATAGAAGGAACTAGTAGTCAGGGCTGTAGATTTTTCAGTCATTGCAGGACACTTATATAAGATGGGATTGGATGAATTTTTGGATTGATATGTACCTGAGTATGAATGACACAGTATTATGGCTGAAGTGCATGGTGGTGTCACAAGAGGACATTATGCAGGTAAGGAAACTATGGAGAAGAATCTGCGAGCAGGATTATGGTAGCCTATGGTACATAAAGATTCTAAGAAGTATTGCAGTGCATGCGATGTTTGTCAAAGCACTGGAAGACCATCGCGAAGAGATGAATTACCCTTAAACCCATAGGTCATGCTACAAGCATTCGATAAATGGGCAATTGACTTTGTTGGACCAATTAATCCACCGAGAAAGAGGATGGGTGCACACAATATTATCACTTCGACCGACTACTTGACCAGATGGGCCAAGGCACTGCCTGTGAAGGAGTGTAGCATGGACACTTTTGCGAATTTTATATTCGAGTACATTCTGTCATGGTTTGGATGCCTAAAGATCCTGATGAGTGATTGAGGTTCGCACTTCTTGAATGAAACAATTAAGGCGTTAACATAAGAGTTCTAGATGCACCATCAGAAGAGTATGTCGTATCATCCCCAGGCGAATGGTATTGTCAAAGATTTTAATAAAATACTAGAGAATTCCTTAATGAAAATCTGCAATGTTAATATGAATGACTGGGATGTGCACATACTAGTGGTTCTATGGGCATACAGGACGACCTGTAAGAAATTAACTGGGAAAACACCGTTTAGACTGGTATATGGAAAAGAAGAAGTGATGCTAATGGAGTATATGGTACTGAGCTTAAGGATCGCAGAAGTAACTAAGATGGTCAATTGCAACTGCATGGAGGAACATTTAGCGCAGCTACTTGCGCTAGAGGAGGATCATTTTTTGCTAGTTTTCATCAGCAGGTGTAGAAATCTATTAAAAAGGCATGGCATGATCACCACATTAAGTAGCGCACTTTTAAGAAGGGAGATTTGGTCCTGATGTATGACAGCAAGTTCACCAAGTTTCCATGGAAGTTTTAGATGCATTGTCGAGGACCTTATGTAATCAAGGATTTTTGGATTTGTGGCACAATTCAGCTCACGAAGCTGAATGCAGAGTTGTTTCCTAGAAGGATTAATGGAGGCAGATTGAAGGTATACAGGGATGATCCCATTCCTGCAAGGCTACGATGACTATATGACAGCAGGATGACCTATAAGAAAATAACTGGGAAAACGTCGTTTAGAATAGTATATGGACAAGAAGAAGTGATGCCGATGGAGTATATGGTACTGAGCTTAAGTATCAAAAAAGTAACTAAGATGGTCAATTGCAACTACATGGAGGAACATTTAGCGCAGCTGCTTGCACTGGAGGAGGATCGTTTTTTGGCTAGTTTTCATCAGCAGGTGTAGAAATCTATTGAAAAGGCATGGCATGATCACCACATTAAGAAACACACTTTTAAGAAGGGAGATTTGGTCCTCATGTATGACAGCAAGTTCACTAAGTTTCCATGGAAGTTTTATATGCATTGGCAAGGACCCTATGTAATCAAGGATATTTTGGATGGTGGCACAGTTCAGCTCACGAAGCTAAATGTGGAGTTGTTTCCTGGAAGGATTAATGGAAGTAGATTGAAGGTATACAGGGATGATCTCATTCCTACAAGGCTACGATGACTATATGACAGTAGGAAAGTATTAGTTCTTTAGGCAGTTGAAAGAAAGCATGGTACTATAAATTACTTTGTCGAGTAATGGTTTCGTCGAAGACAGAGGGCTGTGTGATTTTTAGGGAGATGGTGCAGGTGGAGAAAGTTGCGACAATGCAGTTGTGCCATAAGGGAGTATCTCGTGCAATCTTCCTAGATCAATGGGAGCCCTAATATTGTTTCATTAATATTTGTAATATAAAAAATTTGGATTGAAAAATTATGTCTTGTTTACTAGTTCATTCACTAATGTGTTTATCATGTTGTGCAACGTAGAAGTGTTATGGCATTTGGGTGTGTTTGTGTTTGAGATCTTAGACTAAAACCATATTCTTGAGTGTCATGGAAATTCAATAGTGTGAACACATTGATATATTTGTAATGGTGTTAGTGGCTCATGATCTAGTCAATGGTGATCACTCTAGCTTGTTTTGGTCTCATAATGGTTTGATATTATTTGCAATATGTGTGAATGTAATTGTGAGTATGGTATGATCTTGTTATGGAAATTTGTTTTTAATGATCAGATCGTGTACTAGAGAATGGTTAGGGATAGTGCACACCATATTCCCTTTGTATATGATCAATACTACTGAGATATGATTAATCGATGTTGTGCAATAGTAGATTAACCAATGTCAACCTGCATGTGCACTTTGAACTGAACTAGAGTGCGTAGGAATAAAGTCTTATGCGTAGTGTGATAGTGTGAAGCCATTGGTAAAGCTTGTGCACACATGGATTAATAGAGTATGCTCCTGAAGAGGAATATTGTGTGATTAATCAAGTAAGAGACTCAAAATCTATGGGTGAGTGATTTAATTGTTGTATTATGCATTATGTTTGTGTGCTGAGCAATTTTCTATGATTGTTAGTGCATGTCTGTGTATGGAAAGAATGGACTGATATGCCTGTCAATTATTGTGCAAGTGAGATCAAGTTCCCATGGCATAATTTTTTGCCTTGTAGGGTATGATATGCATGACATAGATCTTGGAGATCAAAGGCAGAGCGACAATGTTAATACAATTGTGGTTGTAGGGGTTGTTATGGTGATGTGAAAGTTTTATTCGTTTGTTAATGTATGAGGAGAGGCTTGTTTGAATATATTTTGTATTTATTTGAGCTAAGTGTGTGCAGTGTGAAAATAGATAAAATGAGGCCTATAGTTGATTGAGTTTATATCATGGGCCCTAGTTTGAAAATGTATGAAATGTGGTCCACAAGCTTTTGAAGGTTAGGGCCTTCAGTGGGCAAGTGGTGGCTTGCCGGTAAGTAGTGAATTTTTGTTGATTCAGGGAATGGTGGCTTACTTAGGGTTGTCGTTTGAAAATTTTGGAGCGGTGACTTCCCTCCAATGGTGTCCAAAGAAACTATTGGATATTGAAGCCTCTAACAGGTTGGGACATGTTTATTGTTGGAAGTGGTGGCTTTCATAATGTAGTGGACTACAACGGGTGGTTTCTCGCATGCATTACAAGTTGAGGCTTGCAGATCGGTGGTGGCCAGTGATTGATGTAAAAGAAGATTGAATAATAATAAGAGGAAGAGAACAAGTGGTTGGTGGCTTTTGTCCCAAAAGGGTTTCCACCTAATATGTGGTGTCCTCAAGTGTTTATGTCTTGATCTCATGGTTTATGTGTTGATGTACTACTTTTTCCTCATATGATAAATGAATGATTCATTTAATGTGAAAGAAAGGAAAAAAGGGTAAAAGTTGATCCATCTCAGTACAATATTGTCCCCCCCCCCACCCCCCCCCCCAAAGCATTGTCAAACTCCTAACAACTGGTATCAGAGAAAATGTCTTTAGGTGCAGTGTAACCACTGGAAGGAAAATCTGGTGAAAATTTTGATTTCTTTTTCCTAATGGATCATTAAGGAGTATCCTTGCTCGGTGCTGCAAAGTACCAAGTATGGAAAGAAAAATTTAAACCTGAGTTGTTAGACTGCGGATATAATGTTTGGAAGCTTGTATGTGAAGGATGTGGAAAGGATAATATCTCAACAAAGGTGCAACAATTGAATGCTAATCATAGTGTGTGACATATGACAATATTCACAACTTAGATCTAAAAAAGATAATGGATCTCACATCTGTTAAATACATATGGGACAGATTGTAGGATGTGTATGGCAGAAATAATGGAGAGATCGAGAAGAAGAGAAAAAAGAAGAAATTAGAAAATGAAGGTTCCAGCACTAGATGTGTTTCAATGAAGTAGATCTAAAGGTAAAAAATGATGGTGAGTCATTCCTTAGTTGTATTTTAGATGGATGTGATGTTATCCTTGCATAATCAGATAGATAAGATGATGAATTTGATAGAATGATGCTTCTAGAAGCTGATCAAGGTGGATATTGGTGGTCACCCACCTATTCCACCTAAACCTCCAGTCAGTTTCATCTGTTTCCTTGTTTATGCAACATTTACTATTTTTAGCAATTTTTCGGGTCCTGAAATTCCAGAGAAATTTTGACCCCCTAAGTGATGTTTTTTTCTTAGGTCCACAAATGGACCATTACCATAGGAAATTGCCTATTGAAAATATTGTAGTAATTGGAGAGATCTTTCCAACAAGGTATCATATGCGCCAAATGGAGATAATATGACCAAGTTACGACCCCAAGAAGTTGGATTCCCAAGTAACCCCAACAGGGCCCACAAACTATTGGTGATCCATCTCCTTGGGTTAGTTTTCTTTTTGTTTAGGGTTTTACCTTCTTGTTCAATAATGAATAGGCCCTTGAGCCTCATTATAACATAGTTCAGAGGCATGTAGTCACCACATCTCTTCTCAAAGATAAGCTACCATGACCCAAGCTAGTTTATTTCCATTATGCAATGTAAGCATATTTCAGTATTTGATATTAGTGAAATGAAGTGTTATTTATGTTGCCTCTTTGTATTTATGGTTATATCTTTAAGTTTTTGTGTTCTTGTTTAACTTCAGATCAGTGGTATCAGAGCGGTCTGCTCTTTCTTTGTTTTTCTTTGCATGTCCCCAACGAGGTTGGGATATAAGGAGTTAGGGATCGAACTAGTCAAACCTTTCCAAGACCATCCTCACAAATCCCGATGGCCTCCCATGGCAGAAGAGAAGAAAGACAAGGGGGTAGGAGATCCTTTAAAAAAATTTCTCTAAGAAGCCCTCGAGCGATAGAGGAATGCGATGATGGACAACTTTTCCCAGATCCTTCAACGGCTACCTAAAGGCAATGTATCTTCTTCCAGTAGCCACTATGGAGTGCATGTTGGGATGGAGACCCCCAGGTTCAATTTTGTCTAAGTTTTGAGTAAAATTTTGTAATATTGTAAAGTCTCCGCAATTTGAGGAGCAGAGTGCGCAGAACATTAAGAGTCAAAGGGTATCTTAGGAAGGTCAAAGCCCCTTATTTTGTAAAGGGATGGCTTGTTTCAATGATACAATGAACTTCGCCCATTGTTCGTGAACCATGGTAATGTAATGTAAAATATATAAAAGTGAGTCATGTAGGAGTAATTAGAAGTAATTCTAAGCTTATGGATAGTTGATAAGTAATATTTTGAGTCTGTAAGTCTGTATTTTGGTGAAGGGGAAGGCTCTTGCAGTAGAGTGCATGGAGACCTTGGTAAGTTCGCAGCTGAGTGTGCAGGCCACTACAACTGTGTGCGCAAGGTCAGAATAAGTGTATGTACTAAATATATAAAGTAATAAAGCATAATTGAAGAAAATATGTGTGTTCTATGTATATTTATGTGTTTTTGTATTTCATGCTCAGTTATGATTTAGTTCTTTGTCATATTTTTTTAATTGCATTGCAAAGGTTCAAATCTACTTTGATATATTAAATTATGCATGTTGTATCACTTAGGCGCATTTCCTAAATCTAGTTAAGTAGAAATTGCTTTAAGCTTGTGATTCTAAAGATAAGGGTTCACGAAGGCTAGATCAAGCCCTAAATTAAGGAAACTCCTCGTGGCTACATCACATAGCCTTTTAGATGTAGAAACTTGATTCTAGCATCCCCCAATACTGCCTCGAGTGAGACTACATTATGCGCTAAGCAAACTGTTTCCGAAAGGGTCGGTAGTGTATGGTTTTCTTGGTTAGCATTGCTAACTCTGAACCTGGGTCCAAGACCCCTCAAACCAACAGAGCCACACCCTTAAAGGTACAAGTTAACTTTTACATCCCCATATTTGAAGGTAAGATAGATACAGATGCTCTAGATAAATGGTTAAATTTTTTATAAGGATATTTTTTTGTTCATGATTTTTCCAGCCAGGAAAATATTACTTTAGCACTTCTCAAAGCCACCACCCATGTCAAGGACTAGCAGGAAACCTACTGTGAGAAGAATGATGAAATTACACCCTCACTATTTTCAGTTGCACCCACTTGGAATTCATTTCGGGAAGCAATCAAGGACAAGTACTACCCTATTAGGAGATATGAGGATAAATACATAAAGTGGACCACGTTGTGGCAAGGAAGGGACCAAGACGTGCCAGAGTTTACCAATTTTTTTCATACCCTTCACAGTAAGTTGGGTATCAAGGATTCTGAGTGACATTTGGTACTCAAGTACCGCAGTTTTCTACATAGGTACATCTAGGATGAGATGGATTTCTTGGACATCTCCTTGCTTGGAATGGCATATCAATACATTGTCAAGATTGAGCAGAAGTTTAAATAAAAGAAGTGAGACTTTGGATCTGTGAATCGAAAGCAAGGGAAAGGTGCCCCCATACCACAAAGAAAAGGACAAAGCCAAGGTGGAGTGACCCAGGACAACCCGCTGAAACCGCACGCAAAGAAAAACACCACAAAGAGAAAGAAAGACACGGGAAAATGGTGTGAGTTTCATAAGTGATCCACTCACAACATGAGTGTTGGCCCAAGCAGTCAATGGTGGCTAAAGGCTTCTGAATCAGACACGTGTTCCAACTCTGAGCCAGAACCCAATAAGGGGAATGAAAAATGGAAGCAGATCATTGACGCGAAGTGCAGTGCCACTGTGGTCACCACCAAGATCCAAAAGAATGATCCTGAAGATCTAGATGAGGGGGAACCCCTCTTCCACTCATAAATCTAGTGAAGGGTTATCTGATGCATTTCATTTTCGACTACGGGAGCCAAAAGAACCTCATTTCAATAGAGGTCATGAAGTGGTTGGGCCTACCGACTATAGTACATCCACAGTCATACACCATCAGGTGGCTTCACCAAGGATGAGATCTCTGCATCATCCAGTAGTGTCGCCTTCCCTACAACATCAATCCCTTCACAAATGAGGTATTGTGTGATGTTTCTCCTCTTGAATTTTTTGAAGTATTATTAGGAAAGCCATACTTATGGAAGCGGCATGTTGTATATGAGTCTAGACCTCACTTTGTCATTATTACTTTAGGCAACAAGTTGTACAGGATACCAGAGGTAGCCCTGCCTACCACCTTCTCTTTGATCTCTACAAAGCAATGCAGTAAGATAATTTCACATACTAGGAAATTTATTTTCCTTATGATTTTCCCTCGGGGCAAGAAGAAGATTACGGCCATGGCTTCCAGACAGTGCTCCTCCACACAACATGAGTAGATGGAGAAGGTCATGGAGGAATACCAAGGACATTTTTGCCTCACCTTCGAGGATACTTATGCACTATCATGTCCAACACTCCATCGATCTAATCATGGGTGCGCCGCTACCCAATGGACTGATCTATTGACGTTTTTTTGTAGAGAATGATGATATCAAGGGGAAAATTCATGAGATGTTATAGAAAGGGCATATCAAACCAAGATCATCACCATGTGGGAGCACGATTATATTGGTACACAAGAAGGACAGGACCTGGAGACTCTGTATTGACTATCAAGCACTAAACAAGATCATTGTCTAGAATAGGTACCCAATCCCATGAGTGGATGACCTTCTGGACTAGCTTAAGGGGGGAAAATATTTCAAAAATAGTGACTTGAAGTCCAGTTATCACCAGGTGCTTATCGAACCCTCTAATGTGTGGAAGACTACCTTCCAATCCAAGGAGGGAATTTTGGAATGGTTGGTCATGCCTTTCAGGTTGACGAATGCCCCCACAAACTTCATGATATTTATGTACAACATCCTACGATGATTCACCAATGCATTCATGGTGGTGTATTTATATGACATATTGATCTTCAGCAAGAGTTGGGAAGACCACCTCCACTGTATTTGACAGGTCCTCCAAACCCTGTGACAACACAAGTTGTGTGCCAATTTGGGAAAATGCACTTTTGGAATGACCCAGGTTCAATATTTGGGGTACATCATTGATGAGCAGGGTGTGCATGTGGACCCAACTAAGATACAAGTCATTTGGGATTAGCCATCTCCAACCACTCTAACAGAGCTCCATAGCTTTCTGATTTTTTCCAATTTCTACTGCAGGTTCATGTTGGGGTTCTCTCATATCATGGCGCTTAAGTCAAGTCACCAAGTGCAAAGTGAAAGCAAAGTTATTTTGGTCTGAAACCCAACATAAGGTTTTTTTTGAGTTGAAGCATCGCCTCTTCTCTACACCATTGTTCAAATTACCAGACCTGCAAGAATCATTTGAGATTGAGACATATGCCTCTAACTATACCATTGGTGTAGTTCTTACTAAGCAGGGGCATCTGGTAGCTTAGCACAGTGAGACACTTTTAGACACAGTCTACACCTATGACAAAGAAATCTATTCCATCATGTAGGTCTGCCATCAATGGAAGCATTACACTCTGGGGAAGGAAATGGCCATCCACACATATCACTAACCCATGTAGTTCATATAGACACAAGGGAAGTTGTAGAATGATTGCCATAAAAAATGGGCCACATACCTGCAACAATTCCATTTTAATATTAAGTACAAGAAGGGCAGAACCAATAATGTTGTAGATTACCTCATTCGACCACCATTCATGGCATTGATCACTATGCTCGACTCTTGTGGGCATGAGAATTCAGGGTGGTCATATCTTTACAAGAGTGATCTAGAAAATTCAACAGAACATGCCAGACACTCCTTGAAGGTAAGAAGGTTCGAAATTTTCACTTACAGGATGCATTGCTATGCCACTTAGGACACATATGTCTTCCTTCAAGCGAGCGTGCCAAGTTGATTTAGAACGCGCACTACAGTTGGGTCATTGGACATTTCAGAGTAGAGAAAATTGTGGCAGTACTGCAAAAATATTTTTATTGGCCAAACCTTCGTCGGGATGTTGCAAAGTACATTAGATCCTACACTGCATGTGCCATTGCCAAACCAACCATCAAGAATCAAGGCCTATATACTCCTCTGCCTACTCCTAGTTGACCATGGGAATCCATCTCCACGGATTACATGTCGGGCCTTCCTTCTACCAAGCATGAAAATGACTATGTTTTCATGGTCGTCGACAGATTCTCTAAGATAGCCATTATGGCTACCTACAAGAAGAGTATCACATCATGGGCCACTGCTAAGCTCTTCTTTGAGCAAGTGTGGGTACACTTTGGGATCCCATATTCCATTGTCTTAGATTAGGACAACAGATTTTGAAGTGCATTTTGGTCAAGTCTCTGATCGATGTTGGATACCAAACTTACTAAGTCCATGACTTTCCACCCCCAAACTAATGGCCAAATAGAGGTCGTCAACAGGATGAAAGCATCCCCTATGTCCATGCACAGCTATAATAGAGCTCTCCATAGCTCAATGGACCATATTCCATTTCAAGTAGGGTTGGGATTTTAGCCACTATGTCCCATTTATGTGGCCATACCATTTGCATCTACTCAGGCAAATTTGACTCAAGTCCAATCTGAAGCCAACATGGCTAGCAGCTTCACTGAGCTCATTCAACACATCCGCCAGTAGTTACATGATATATTGGATAGAGCCATTGCTAAATACAAGTAGTGCCATGATAAAAATCAGGTGCCACATAGGTTCTAGGTGGGTGACAAAGTTTGGCTACATTTGCAGAAGGAGCACCTCATTAGACCCCACCACAAGCTTCGCCCGCTTTGATATGGGTTATACACCATCACCAAGGTTTTAGGGGACAATGCCTTCAAGCCTAGCATTCCACCACTCCTTGGTCTACACCCAGTGTTCAATGTAGACTGCCTTCGGCCATATTTTCCACCATTGTTGGACACATCCGACATTGTAGATGATCAGATGACCAATTTTAAGCTCAAAAATGAAAGTGCCCATAAAGTCTTGAAACCAGTTCCAAATCGAAGAGCTCATACATTTGAATCCAACGCAACTTGAATCACTCAAAATATTTATTGTATGCTCCCGATATTGCATTTTGAACATTTTCCCAAACAAGGCAATTTTTTTGCAAATTGGATGCAGGTATGTTGACTGGGCAGTCCGTATGCTAACTGGGCAGGCTGACTGGACATGTTGACTATGTTTCTTGGGTCAATGCCACACTATCAAGTGGCCTCACAGCATTGGTCAGATTTTATTGTGATTTGATTGGTTGAATGTGTGTTGATGTGGTCCAATGCGTGGAAGCCACGTGGGCCAATGGAGGGTAGCCACATGACCTCCCAATGGTACATTAAAATTTTGGTTATGGGTTGAATTGCCTTCACAGGAATCAAACACAAGAACTCATGCTAGACAACACAACACTTTATCATCATGCCAAGGGTGGTTCTTATTAGCAATAGGCATGCAACCATATTTAAAGTTTTGGCATTGTTGTGTTGGGGAACCAGGTCGTGACTAAGCCCTGGCCCCCGATCACCTTACCGCCCATGGGACCGCAGGCAGAAGGGAACCAATGGCTTGGGCCTATCCCTGACCCAAGGTTCTGACACTAACATATAATTGTAGCAGATCTGGAGGTCAGCGAAAGGCGTTAACAAGTCGGGAGCTTGGGTAAGCCCCGATTCTAAGGCATATGTAGGTGCACGAACCGGTGGTGGAGTGCTGAAGCACTAGCGGATAGGGGGCTAAAAACTTAAGCCCAGATACAAGTCATATGTGCAACGAGAAACATGGGTGGATCCAATCTAATGGGTGTCAAAAGTCAGGGGCCAGCCCTAGGTTCTACAGAACCCATAAAACCTTGTCTCCATGTTAAGGGGCTTAACCAGCGGGGGGGGGGTGTTAAGGCCCAGCCCTATGTGGCCTCTGTGGCCTTGTTTTTTGGATTAAGGGTTTCGAGGTTGAATTAATTGTCCAACATAATGCATCGGTGGGTAGCAAAATTGTAACTCCATTAGCAATTTTCGAGGAAAATTTGTAAGACAATTTGACAAAAGGTCAAATTTCTAGGATGGATAACAGTCAAGTTCATGGGAGAGCATGGGAGCTCATATATATTCGATATTTTCGCCAAATTGAGCTCATAAAGAGTGGACATAGGGGTTTTTAAATGTTATGAATCCATTGGTAAACTCTAATTTCTTATTTGAGCACATCTACATAGTCTTTTTGCAAGTTTCAGACTAAATGTGTATGGATCAATGAGGGTTTGGAAGTAGTTCCAGAAGGTATTTGGGCATGGAGAAGACCTTGTAGGGTTATTCTCACCATCAGAAGTCTATTGTAGTAGCTATAACTTGCAAGATTTAGCTTAGGTTCAACTTCTCTTAACATGAATTTTTTTTTTATGTGCTTCAATGTGGAATTGAAGTGTTCACATGCTCTTTTTAGCTCATTTCAATTGAAGTATGTCATCTTTGTAGGATATGCTTTGAGTTGTTGTTGTTTGTGAGAGTTTTTTGTAGGAAGGAATCACCTTGTAGGGGTAGTAGCCACATATTTACCTACATAAAAACTTATGTAATTCATTTAATATTGAATATATGAGTGGTCTAGTCATGTTGACAGGCCTAGAAATGTAGCCCAGGAGGGGTGAACTTCGTCAACAAACCTTTTGTTTTTCTCTTCATTATGCCTGCATGGATTATATGTTGTTATATTCATTATGTTAAGTTACACATGAAGAGATTCATGACTTGAAGATACATTGGAAAAACATGTTGTTTCAAGACCCATTTTTACCTTGCAAAGCATTAGCACAGTCCTAATTTTTGTTTTATTTGATTTTGGAAAAGAGGAAGAAATCACCTAATCCAATTTCAGATCAGCAAAAAAACTCACACCAATAGAGCTAAACCCAAACTACATGGAATAGGCCAAAATTGATCAGATCATGGACATGAAAATCAAGAACACTCGCCAATAGAGGATACATCTATATTGAGTTGTCAAAGCAGGCCAGCTCCTTCACCAGGGCAAGTGGTCCACCAGGAACCAAGTTCAACATAAATTTCCTCACCTCATAGAGGCTCTACATGCAATGGGGACTATTTCTTCCTAAGGGGGGGACTGACCCAATTGGATATTGGTGGCTTCCCACCTATTCCACCTAGACCTCTAGGCGGCTTCATCTGTTTCCTTGTTTATTGTAGCATTTACTATTTTTATCAGTTTTTCGAGTATTGAACTTCCAGAGCAGTTTTGACCCCCTAAATAGTGTTTGTTTTAGGTCCATAGTAGGCCTATACTAATGGGAAAGGACCTACCATAAATCCTATAGTAGTGAGAGAGCTCTTTACAACAAGGTATCGTACATGGCCAACGGAGATAATATGACCAAGTTACAACCCCGGGAAGTTGGCTGCCCAACTAACCCTAATGGGGTCCACAAACTCTTGGTGTTCCATCTCCTGGGGTTAGGGTTTTGGTAATTTATGGTTTTCCCTTGTCCTTAAATAATAAATAGGCCTTTTATCCTTGTTGTAACACAGTTCAAAGGCATGTAACCGCCACATCTCTTCTTAGAGATAAGCTATCATTGCCAAGGCTAGTTTATTTCCATTATGTTTGTAAGCATATTTCAATATTTGATATTAATGAAATGAAGTGTTATTTATGTTTCATATTTGTATTTATGGTTATATCTATAATTTTTTGCGTTCTTTTTTAAGTTCAGATCAAAAGTTGAACTTGATTTAGCCCTAGAAGTAATAGAAAGTTTGACTACTAGATTAAGAAGGCTAATAGATGAGAATATATATCAAAAGAGAATTTTGCAGATCTATGATGAAAAGAAGAATTAACATAAATATGAATTCATTGGCTTGAAGATCCAACTACAAGAGGAAAAATAATTTGATGATGTCATAAGAAACCATATAAAATAAAAGGAGGGTCAAGTTGAAAATCTTGAGGCTAAAGCTGTTGCAATGAGAAAAGAGCTAGGAAAGAAGGATAATCAATTGAAGATGGAAAAGAGCACCAAGGCTTTGGAAACATGCTTAGCAACCAAATATCTTTGTGTATAATATATGGTCTTGGCTTTCAAAAGGGATATTCTATCTCACATGAACATGCAAACAATGATGCAACACCTAAAAGGCTTATAGCAGATAATGGCACCAACAAGAGCTAAAAAAGAGGAAAGAAGCAACATATCCAATAGTAGCCAAGAAGAGAACCTATAGGAGAACCTATGTTAAGAATACCATTCACTCCTATAGTTGATGTTGGAAAATTTTAGAGGAGGAGTCAAAACCCCTTTTCTCCTTTGATGGATGAGGTTGAATGCTACATCTAGCACAATTTTGGACATGTAGTAGTCAGTTGTAGAGGTAGAGTGTCCAGATCTAATATAGATGGTATGAAACCATATGGGTAGCAAGGACAACAAAGGAGATAAAAAACCTTCAAGTATATCAATGCATTTTATGGTTATAATTGTTCATTTAACATGTTTGTCCACAAGGTAATTGATTGTATATCTAATGCATGGAGTAGAAGCATGATCAACGCAAGGCATAGATATGATGTGAGCAGTAGAAGATATGAACCTCTAGCCTAATATGTCGATCACGTGAGGTGTTATAGTTGTGACAACCTTTGTCACATGACTAGACACTATAATTTTTCTGGTTTTGAAAGGAAAAATAGGCAAAGGGATAATCTTACTTAGAGTAGGTCTGGTAGAAAGCTAGAGGAGAACGCACATGGAAACAAGCAACCTACCAAGGTGTCGAGGAAGAAAGAGTAGAAACAAGTGAAATAGGAGAAGCTAATCCCCAATGCAGTCCACTATTCTCATATCTATTCACAAGAAGACTACAAAAGTGCATGTGAGGCCTACATGGTCTTAGGGGAGCTATGCATAGAATTAGGGTTTCAAAGGTAGTATGTCATTTTAATTTTTATTTCACTCACTTATCTTGTAACAACTCCATATATTGTATGCATTAATGAAATAACTTGTCTTTTAGCCATATGTATGTATTCAGTTATCTTTTGGCATGATGCTTTATTAGCCCTTATACATGGTATGCATAGAAGAGTCATTTTATTTGAAATCACTTTGTGTGCATTGAGTAGCCATGTATGTACTTTCTTATCATTTGGTTCATATTGGCACTAGTAGTGTTTGGTTGGCATTGATGTCAGCCTTGTAGCATGCATTTGGTTGGTTGCAAGTGTTTAACTATTGTTGTAGGTGGTTTGAATGGTGTTATTTAGTGTGATGATGAAATGTTGAGAGAGGAAGGGAAAAACCACAGGAAACTACAAGGGTTTTTTCCCATGGTATTTGGTACGAGAGCTTAAATGATTAATTAATTTTTATTTTATTTAATATGGTCATCATGTGGTATCGAATGTAATTAATATTTTTTATTTGTTCCATTATTATGAGAATAATCAGTATAAATGTATGATGCTGATGTTAGAGGAAGATGTAAGCTACAAGGTATAATGATGTTTCTTTTACATTTGTTGCATTGATCAGTGGTTAAAGACTAAGAGTTCGGTTGTAGAGTTGAAATGTTGTTGTAATGTTTGTGTTGAGAAGATCATTGGGCCTAGTGTGAAATATTATGAAATGAGGTCCACATAGAGGTTGAGGAGGTTGGGGCCTTCAGCAAGTGGTGGCTTTCCAATATAGGAGTATGGCTTCTTCCTGGTAGCGGCCAGCAATTAGTTGATAGGAGGTTGGGGCCTTCTAGTTGGTAGTGCCCAGAAAAATGTAGTAGAGTTCAAGTCTCCTAGCTGGTAGTGGCCAGCTAATCTATGTAATGAATTTGTTCAATGAATAATAGAAGAATCAAAGTAGTGTAGTAGCAGCATGTTGGTTTTTGTCTCTCTTGGGTTTCCACCAGAAATACTTGTGTCTCCTTGTGCATGTTTGTCTTGATATTTTTTTATGGTCTTTATGTGTACATTTTGTGTTGAGTTAACATATTTATATATGTTATGTTATGTTGGGTTACTGATAGTTTAGAATTTTGGTGAAAAGATTTTTTTTTAATTGCATAAATCTTAACACTATTTATTCACCCTCCTCCCATTAGTGATCTAATTTCAAAATTTTGGTATCAAAGCCAAGCTCCTTTTGTTTCAAATTAATCGCTTGAAGGTGGATATGGGAAAATCATGGGTTATCAAAGTGCTCCATTGCTTAGTCCTACAAATTTTCAAGAATGGAGAGAGAAGGTGAAATCAGAAATATCCTCTCGTGTGTTTGAAGTGTGGAAGTTGGTGATAGATGGTTATGTTTGAAACCCCCTTCAAATCAAGCTCGTAAATGGGATGCACAAGCTATATGTGAAATTTATGATAATCTTCATAATCTGGACATTTAGAAGATCATATATCTCAAGACTACAAAGGAAATTTGGGATAGGCTGCATGCACTGCATGGAGAATAAATTAGTAGCAAGGGTGGAGAAAAGGAGAGATTAGTTGAATATAAAGCTAAGCTTAGCTCAACATTGGCTTAAATAGAAAGGCTCTCACTTGAAAATAGAGATTTGAATAAATTGCTTCAGATACTTAAAGGAAGAGAGAAAGATTCCAAAGAAGAAATATGTTATCTAGATGAATCTAGTTATATGGACAGAACAAGATCTCCCATACACTAATTCTTCTTAGAAATACTTAATCATTCTAAGGTAAACTTACCCGATGACCGAAATAAGCCTTCAATCCTTCGTTTTCTTAAGATCGTTGTCCACTTTTAATCCCTAAAATGGAATCTGCAATGGCAAAAACAACACAAGGTCAAAACATACAATATATATATATATATATATATATATATATATATATATATATATATATATATATATATATATATATATATATATATATATATATCTATATATATATATATATATATAGAGAGAGAGAGAGAGAGAGATATATATACATATATATATATATATAGAGATATATATATATATATATATATATATATATATATATATATATATATAAATTAATTCCAACCATTTCCAACCAAAAGATTAAGGATTTTTGACATACATATGTAAACATTGGACACATTGTATGAGAAAAACAATGCATTTTGTATTAACAATGGGAATACAAGATTACAACCCTTTTGGCCTTGATGTCATAAGCTCTCTTCTCAGAAATCTCCAATCCTTCCTCTTGCAACGATAATCCTTCACTCTTCAATTTGGCAGTATAAGGGTACTTCGAAATTCAACACCTACTCCTTTAGTTTGCATTGTATTTATAGGAGAGAAGAGGAGGTTAGAGATCCATATTCTAAAATATGAGATCCACAATTAGAGGGAATCGGTTCCATGATAAGGGGGGGTGATAACCATCATTCCTAGGATGAGGTCCAAAGATATAGGAGCTTGATGTCTAGTTGGTTCAGGGAAGATTCCTCAAGAAGGTTCTATACTTTCCTTTTCTCATTTTCACCCATTTTTAAAGAGTGTCACACTTTGTAATGGACAACAATCGTTACTCTACATAGGTGTCAATGACTAAACTTGCGGTGTTGTAGTTTATCTCTAAGAAGGGTGCAACACTGTGTTATGAAACCAACTCAAGAAAAGATAGAAAAGATAGATCAACGCCTTAGAATTCAGCCTCTTCGAGGGGGCAACCTCCTTTACATTACATAAATGAACAATTCTTGGATGATATAAATGAAAAAACGTCCTTTCTATATATAGGAGTCTAAGGAGTCACAATATAACCCAGCCGACCTAACAATAATAATATAAAGCCACAAAAATAACAATAGAGAGATTCTATGGGGCACAGTAATAACAATATGGGGATAATAGGGGCACAAAAATATTAATAAGGGGTACCATTACAATAGTAATGAGGTAATCACTAGTATTATAGGGACCCAACATGCCCCTCTCCTTCAAAAAAGTGTTGTCCTCAATGCTTGAGTAGTTTTGGATACTTCTGTATAAAATTCTCATCCTCCCATGTGGAATCTTCAACGGATAAGTTCTTCCACTTGATAAGATACTCCGAAATTGATCGATTTCGTAGCTGTCGAGTTCTTTTTTCTGTGACTGCTTCCGGTTCCAATATAATTTTTCCTTCCTCGTCAAGTTCTAGCAATATTGTTTGAACTGGGAGCTTTTCACCTATAACCTTCTTTAAACATGAAACATGGAAAACTAGGTGCATCGAGAAGCTGCAGGAAGCTCCAATTTGTATGCCATAGTACCAATCTTTTGCAACACCTTGTATGGACTATAATACTTTGGTGATAATTTATTATCCTTCTTAGATTTCTTGAGGGACATTTGCTTATATGGTTGTAGCCGTAGGAATACCCAATCACCTACATCAAAACTTCTTTCGCTGCGATGTTGATCTGCCTGTTGTTTCATTCTATTCTGTGCCAACACAAGGTTATCCTTTAAGAGTTGGAGGACTTGTTGTTGATGTTTGATGTGATGTTCCACTGCCTGAACCTTAGAATTTTCTCTTAAATATGATGTGATGGATGGTGGCTGATACCCATAAAGTGCCATAAATGGGGTCATTTTTGTTGCTATATGGAAGGAAGTGTTATACCACCATTCAGCCAGAGGCAACCATTTGACCCATTATGTCTGTTTATCATATAGAAAGCAACAAAGATATCCTTCCAAACATTTTTTTACTATCTCAGTTTGCCCATCAGATTGAGGATGATAAGATGAGCTATGAGCTAACTGAGTACCAAGACAAGAAAATAATTCTGTCCAAAAATTTCCAGTGAAAATGGGATCTCTGTCACTTACAATAATCTTTGGGTTTCCATGTAGCTTTTGAATTGTTTCCATAAATGCAGTAGAAATTGTTCTAGCTTTAAATGGATGTGATAATGCACAAAAGTGTGCATACTTGGTAAGTCTTTCAACTACCACCATGATGCACTCTTTCCCTCAGACTTGGGTAAACCTGTGATAAAATCCATTGAAACCTCCTCCAAACGTTGGCTTGGAATGGATAAAGGTTGTAATAGACCTGGTGTCTTAATTGTTTCAGCTTTATTTTGTTGGAAAACCAAACATTCCGCCACAAACTTTTGAATATCTGATTTAAGGCCATCCCAAAAAAATTCCTTCTTAACCTTGTGGTAAGTTTTTAAAAATCCTGAGTGCCCTCCTAAGGGATAAGTGTGCAATTCCATAAGAATCTTTTGTTTTAGCTGGGAATTCTTATAGAGGTATAAGCGATCTTTGTACCATAACGAATCATTTTGCTAGCTAAATGTATCAGACGTACTGGAATCTTGTTGTAACTTTCGAATAAGTGCCCACACTTCTTCGTCATTCTTCCATTCCTCCCTTGCTTCGTTTATCCAATCTGGTTGGATAATAGAAATGGCGCACAACAATGCTTCCACATCCTCATCCTTTCTTGAGAGTGCATCTGCCGCCACATTTTGCTTCCCTTTTTTTAGATGATTTCAAAGTCATAACCCAACTTCTTTGTGACCCACTTTTGTTGCTCTTCAGAGGATAATCTTTGTTCTAAAAAGTATTTAAGGCTATCATGATCCATTTTTACCTTGAAGTGTCTTCCCATTAGGTAGGGTCGCCATTTCTTAAGTGCATGGAGTATTGCCAACATTTCCTTCTCATAAATAGCTTTGTGTAAAAACTTTCCCTTGATTGGACGACTTTCAAAAGCAATGGGTCTTTCATCTTGCATTAGAACAACACCAATTCCATTTCCTGAAGCATCACATTCCACAATAAAGGTTTTTGTGAAGTCCGGTGTAGCTAAGACCGGTGCTTGGCACATTGCCTCTTTAAGATGTTCGAAGGCCTTTGTTGCTTCCAGAGTCCATGAAAATGCATCTTTCTTCAATAATGTTGTTAGAGGTGCTGCTATTCTCCCATAATTCTTAACAAACTTGCGATAATACCTTGTCAACCTGAGAAATCCTCGCAGATGCTTTATGGATGTGGGGATTTTCCATTCCTTAATGGCTTTAATTTTGCTAGGGTCTACCTTAACCCCTTCATGAGATACAATATGACCCAGATATTCCACCTCTTGGACTCCAAAGAAACATTTGGATCTTTTTGCATATAATTGTTTTTCCTCCAATAGTTGTAGCACCCTGTCAACATGTTCAACATGATCCTTCCAAGACTTGTTGTAGATTAGTATATCATCAAAAAATACTAACACAAATTTTCTAAGGAATGGTTTGAAAATTGAATTCATCAAACCTTGAAATGTTGAAGGTGCATTGGTAAGGCCAAAAGGCATGACCAAAAATTCATAATGACCCACATGAGTTCTAAATGTTGTTTTTTGAATGTCTTCAATCTTCATTCTAATTTGATGATATCCTGGACGAAGATCCAACTTGGTGAAGTAAATTGATCCATGCAATTCATCCAGTAATTCATCAATGACAGGAATGGGAAACTTATCTTTAATAGTGAGCTTGTTGAGCTCCGTATAATCCGAACACATGCGCCATGATCCATCCTTCTTGTGCACCAATACTACTGGAGTAGAGAAAGAACTTTGACTCGGTTGAATTATACCAGCCTCTAGCATTTCTACAACCATACGTTCAATTTCACTCTTTTGGGCATAGGGATATCTGTACGGCCTGATGTTTGGAGGAACACTTCCTAGAAATCAAATGAATAGCATGATCATAATCACGCATAGGTGGGAGACCTTTGGGAGTCTCAAATACCTTGGAATGATTGTCCAGGACTTTTTTGAGATCTGGAGAAATAGATGATTCCGATGTGGAAACATCTAGTTAACATAATTGTGCAATTACACCTCTTTGTTCCTTTTTTAGAAGCTTTGTCATACCATTAGAGCTGATTATCTTTCCTGGTTTCCCTGCAATACCCCTTAATTCAACTTCCTTTCTTTCCATAGAAAATTTGATGAAAAGTTCTTGAAAATTAAAAGCTATTGTACCCAAGGATTGTAGCCATTGGACTCCTAGTACAACATTAGCACCTCCCATTGGAATGGAAAGCATTGGGCTAGTCAATACATATTCTCCCATGGATAGCTTGATATTATGGCACTTTCCAGAGAAATTCATTGTTCCTCCATTTGCAACCATCACTTGACACTCTGGTGCTGGATATAAGAAGCAATTCAATTCTTTTGCTACCTTACAATGAATAAAATTGTGGGTACTTCCTGAATCAATCAACACTATTACCTTTTTCTTCTTGTTTTGTCCTTCTATATTGATGGTTTGAGGAGTGGTAATTCCCGCCAATGCATTACAAGATATGGTCGGATTCATTTCTTCTTTATCTAAGCTTTGTTCTTGGAGTATATCTTCTTCTTTTGACCCATCTTGCTCCTTTTCTTCTTCCTCTTCACAATCTATGTAGAATAATTTCTTCTCAGCACACTTATGACCTTTAGTGTATTTGCTATCACAACTGTAACAAAGCCCTTTTGCTCTTTTTTCTTCCAATTGTTGCGGTGTCAACCTTATAGGTTGTGGAAGACTAGGGGCAACAACACTTCCGTCTTTATAGTTGTGAGTGGTATGCTTCCTGGTTGCCATAATTTTTCTTTCCATTTTTCTTGCTAACCTGAATGCCTTCTCTAATGAATCAGGTTCCCAAAGGCGAACATCATGTTGGATATTATCCTTTAAAGACCCTATGAACACATCAATCCTATGCTCCTCTGGAATATTTTTTACCCTTATGTTCAATTTTTGGAATTCCTCAATGTGCTCCATTATTGAACCCTTTTGTTTGAGACTTATCAATTGGCTAAAGAAAGTGTTGTTTTTGTATCCTCATAATGTGCTATCAATTCTTCCATAAAAATTGCCCAAGTGATAAATTGTTTACGAGAGCAAAGCCATTGATACCATACAAACTGATTTGGTTCCAAATATAAAGTTGCAATACATACCTTTTGTGTGTTTTTCACATTATTGAGATCGAAAAATTGCGCCATCTGTAATATCCATGTTGCAGGATCCTTGCCATCAAACTTCCTCATATCGATTTTTGGAATATGGTGGGTCTTCGATCCAACATTAGAGTCAATGAAAACATGATTAACATTTCTTTTGTTCTCATCATGAGTTTCCTTTACTACCCTTTCACCATTAGTAAGCATTTCTTGTAGAAACTTTGTTAAATCTGTCTTCAAATCTTCCATGCCTATCTTCAAATCTTCCATGTTTGTCTTCAAATCTATCTTCAAATCATCCATCTTAGCTTCCACGTCAATCATCTTAGCTTCTACGCCTTTCTTTAATCAGTCCATCGTAGCTTCTACACCTTTCTTTAAACCATCCATCTTAGCTTGTACATCTTTCTTTAAACCATCCATCTTAGATTCTGTTCCTTTTTGTGCAAGGGACAGTTGTTGTATTTGGTCTTGTAATTTTGATATATCATATTGCATTTCTTCCTCTTCTTCATGAGTCATGCTAGAGCTTTCAGGTTCCTTACTAAGTGTTTGCATTTTCTTTCCTCGGGGCATCATTTACCGATAATAATTCTCTACTATGCCCTTTGAATTCCTTCAAAATAAATTTCAAACCAATCTTAAGCAAAAATTTAAAAGAATCTACACACATTTTTTCACTTTGTAGGAGCTCGATATTGCCTCTGATGTATCTTTGTACATTCAAATCATCCAGTTCTGAAATTGTGACCTGCAATAGCCCTATTTTTCCTCTTTCCAATGCCACTAGTCTGATCCAAATTGGATTCTCCAAGGAAGAGTTATACGAAATCTCCCACAGTGACCTGATTATAGACTAGTTCAGTAGAGTGAACTTGTACGACGTGGCACGAGTCACTGTTTCGAAATTTGGCTCTACAAAATATATACAAGAAACTACATTCCATCTTCTTTCTATACCTTCTTACGAAATTTCAATCTGATGCTTAGAGAGAAAGTTATGACAATTTTCCCCAGGTCACCTATTTGGAATGCAAAAAGACCAACTTTCTCATATCATATCTCCGCAAATATAGCACGAAAAGATCTTAAATTCGGACCCGAGCTTCAGTGCAATGTCTTATCAAATGGGTTTTTTTTTAAGCTTCTGAAACGTCATAGAAAAAAATTTATAGCGAAAATTCCACGATGACCAGTTTGGAGCAGTGAAACCCTAGAATCCAAAGCTCTGATACCAAATGTTATGAAACCAGCTCAAGAAAAGATAGAAAAGATAGATCAACGCCTTAGAATTCAGCCTCTTCGAGGGGGCAACCTCCTTTAAATTAAATAAATGAACAATTCTTGGATGATATAAATGAAAAACCTCCTTTCTATATATAGGAGTCTAAGGAGTCACAATATAACCCAGCCGACCTAACAATAATAATATAAGGCCAAAAAAATAACAATAGAGGTATTCTATGGGGCACAGTAATAACAATATGGGGATAATAGGGGCACAAAAATATTAATAAGGGGTACCATTACAATAGTAATGGGGTAATCACTAGTATTATAGGGACCCAACATACTTGCTTAAAATTAGGGTTTTATATTAATGTAATCCATGATTCTTGTGATCTTTAGAATCATTTTTCTTTTTACTATGTAGGGGATTACTGGGAAGGGTTCTTCAAATAGCGAGGGATACATATTTGTATTCATATTCCTAATGGTGAAAAAATGACCTATAACAGATTGCCCCCTAAAGCGCAAAGTTAGAAACTGTGTATGAGGATTAAAGTGATTTATCATGTGAAAGTCTTGATGAGAGATCAATTGGTTGGAGACCTGAAAGTGGACAATCAAGGATCACAGTACAATATAATAATGAAATAAACTCTAAGGTGGGCATACCCATACTCAGTATAGCATATTAATAATTATAGACCTAAGTATGGAAATGTGTAAAAATCCATCTTAACCAATCAAATTCAAGGCCACCATACATACATCGTGGATCCATGCTCAAATAGACTTAGTATGAACATAGCCATGATCATATAGTATGAATTTGTACATTAGTCATGAAAACTCCACGCAACCTGGATGGATGAAACTAGATCCAGGGTCTTTGTCACTGCCACTCGATAGTACGAGTCTAACCATGTGAATGAACATGTTAAAGTCGAACATGGTAAACACCATCTGATTACTGGTCAATGATGAGAACTGTTAACAGATGCAAGAGAAACCACCAGTAATGTTAATGGCTCTCAAGGTACACTAGTACAATCTATGAAGTGTGAATGAATGATCTACAGTCAAACACTCATAAAATATTTTGATCGAAGGCCAATGATGTAAATCTTTCATCGAAAATGAGGAGACCTACCATTGAGGCATGCAAGTCCCAAGGTAATAAAGGGACTTTCTAAGTCAACTTCCCATATAATGTGTTGAAGTATATAGGAACTAACTCATTGCAAAAGGGTGTTAATGTATCCCCCATCAACGACATGAAACAGGTATATGTATTTTGAGTAGTATAAATGAATTAATTCGGGGCTTACTCTAAGATAGCTTACGCAAAAGAGGTCTATAAGTACTACAATACTTTCATTGAGGTTGAACTTCTCTTGAACATATTGATGACACTATACGAAGTTGGCATCACTAACTCAATATGGGATCAAAAACCAGTATGAAGACTTTCAAAGAGGTGTGATCAACATATAGGCAAGTGGATTTCCAACCCAATAAGACATAAAATTGAAAGAGTGTCATGTTCAAGAGTGCCTCACTACCAAATAAATCCTCTATACACTATTCTTCCTAATTTCCCCCACCATTTCTAGCAAGTCCCTCTTTATTTTTATCAATCTTGAGGAGGATAACATATTCTTGGAGTATAAGTTCATCCTTCAGATAAGTCCTTCTAAGTATTTTTAGTGAACCCTAGGAAGGAGCGGCTCGGTCTCATCATGGTTGATGAGTCCTGCACTTTTTATGTTTTATGAGTCCAGTGAAGGGTAACTTGATTCTTTTTCACATTTAGAGATTTTCAAAAAGAGAGAAAAGAAAAACTCCATAGTGTTCTTTTTCGTAAATTTAGTCCCATGTGTTAAATTGTAGCAAGAAAAGGATTTATTTGACTTGTGCCTTAGTCAAATGGAGAAATTCAAATTTCCACTTCAATAGCATGACCTGAGTTGCAATTGGCAAGAGTGACATGGCCAAATCACTCAGTTAAGTCAATCAATTCACGTTTGTGGGAAAGAAGTATATTTGTGAATGAGTTGATTGCTAAGATCTAGATATCTAGTGGAGTTATATTTAGTGAAACTCAGTTAGTTGAGCTCTAGTATAGAATAGAGTCAGTGGGAGTTTAGTTGAGTAGTTATAAATGTTGCTAACTCATTGGTCTCAGTTAACTAGTCAATTTACTAAAAATAACCTTAGTGATGCATGCAATTCGAATTTCCTAGTTGAGTGGAGGGAAAAGGCATAATTGTATTAATTTTTGTATACTTTTGAGTGTATAGAGTTTTCATGTAGCAAGTGAGGCTTTTCTCTTGGTAATTGCACAAGAAAATAGGATATTTCCCTATTCTTTAGGAGCTAATTTCCTCAGGAATAGAGTAAGGAAATAGGAGGAGCGGAAGGCTTATATTTGGCTAAGTATTTTCCAAATCATACTCAAGAGGAAGAGACCAGTATTGCAGTGCAGATTGAGCTTCAAGGATTGAATTTTTCATTGTAATAGATCATTTTTCTCATCAGATATAATACAAACAAAGGAAGTGTTTTTCCTAGCTGGGTTCCCTAGTAAGAATATTGTGTTCATTTTGATTGAACAATTGCATGTGTTTCTATTGTATGTTTTCATTTTCGTAGAGTGAGTAGAAGGAATTTGTGTCTATTTATCTCATTCTGATTTCATTAGTAACTACAAATTTTGAGTTATTTCTACATGGTCTCAGAGCTACTGAAAACTCCACATAAACTAGATTCCTAATCTTTTCTTAGAGAAGTTTTGAACAGCAGATTTGTGGTGTAGGAATTTTCTTTAATGCAGGAACAATGTATTTCTATGGATTGAGGCTTGAGTATGCATTGGAGGGAACTTCGAATTTCATAGCTTGGAAATACATAATGGAAGTTGTACTAGATGAAAATGGAGTATTGGGGTAAAAACAAACTAATATAACAAAACCAGTAGCATCAGATGCACAATAGTTGGTCTAGTGGAAGAAAGACACAGCAAAAGCCAGGAGGATTATCCTATATGGATTTAGATACCATGTGGCTTTGAGTTTGCATGGCAAGAAGACTACTTATGCAATGTGGAAAAACCTCACAGAGTTATTCAAAAGTAGCATTGATGTCAGGAAATTGGCATTGAAAGATAAGCTGAGGAATATTTGAATGCAAAAAAATGAAATCATTGTTTAGTACCTATCCATATTCACTCAAGTCATAGACGAACTTGTGGGAGTAAGATAGATAGTACCACCATCTGAGCTTGTGAGCTTAACACTCGTTGGGCTTTCGAAGTCCTGGCACAACTATCAGGAGTCTTTTAATGGAAGAGATAAGCTCCCAAATTGGGAGAGACTTTGGTCTAATTTTGTGCGGGAGGAGATTAGAAGAAACATTATAGATGTTGTCACACCTAGAGTTTATGAGGAAGAAGGATATGCTCTAGTTAGAAAATGAAATAATGCCAAAGGTGAAGAAGAATCCATATAGAACCATGGAAAGAAGAAATACCTCAGTAAAATTAAATTCTTTCGCTTCCATGATTATGGACATTATCAAACCAAGTGTTCACATAAGAATTCCAGTAAGGAGCATGTAGCAGGAGGAGATTATCTCACATCACAATTCGAGTTGGATTTCACCCTCATTGCATGCATGGAAAGTACCATATGAGGTATTGTATGGTACTCAGACTCTTGTGCTTTATTTTATATGACAAGAAATATGGATTTCTTTAGCAGCTTAGAGAAGAAGGATCTACAATTACACATAGAGCTTGGAGATGATAGAAGGTATAGTACCAAATGGATTTGCATTGTCACATTTAAGAGGAATTCAAGCTCTCATCTTCACCTGAAGAATGTAATGTATGTGCATGGCCTGAAGAAAAATCTAGTTTTTCTTGTTGTACCTTAGGAAATAGGATATGATGTGGTGTTCAGTAGAGGGAAGGCATATTTGAAGCATGATGCTACTAGACAAGTAAAACAAATCGGCGTTCAAGTTTAAAATATCTATAATCTAGAGGCATATTTTGCCATGTATTCATTCATACCTCCAAGAGTGAGGTGGGGCGATATAGAGCCTTAGTCCCAGCGTTGCAAAGATTTAGGCAGGGTCCATAAGAGAGTAGTAGTAGCTACAGTATACTCTTCTCATGGATCATTACCCTTGTTATAGGGGTCCACGGTGTTCAATAGAAAAAATATCAGTGTCAATTGATGCAGTCAAATATTGAGCGATAATGTATAGATTAGTAGAAGTCAAAGACTCAACAGATAATTGCAACTCAGACACGTAGTTGATTCAGTATTCTGGATGCTTCTTAGTTGTAGATTTTGCAGTAGAAACAACAACAATGAGAGGGATTGTTAGTTGTGTTACAGTACATTCCACTGGAGCAGGATTGGGGTTGCGTAGATCCCTTTTCTTGCTAAGAGGGAGTATTAAATTGTAGTAAGAAAAGGCTTCATTTGACTTGTGCCTTAGTCAAATGGACAAATTTGAATCTCCACTTCAGCGGGATGGCTTGAGTTGTAATTAGCAAGAGTGACATGGCCAAATAGCTCAGTTAAGTCAGTTAATTCAAGTTTGTGGGAAAGAAGTAGAGTTGTGCATGAGTTGATTGTGAAGATCGAGATATATAGTGGAGTTAAATTTAGTGAAACTCATTTATCAGAGCTTTAGTCTAGAATAGAGTCAGTAGTTGTAACTATTGTTAACTCACTGATCTCTAAGTTATCTAGTCAATTTACTAAAAATACCCATAGTCATGCATGCAATTTGAATTGCCTATTTGAGTGGAAGGGAAAGGCATAATCGTATGTATTTTTGTATATCATTGAGTGTATAAAGTTTGCATGTAGCGTATGAGGATTTTCTCTTGGGAATTGCACAAAAAAATAAGAGTTTTCCTTATTCTTTAGGAGCTAATTTCATCAAGAATTGCGCTAGAAATAGGAGGAGAAGGAGGCCTAGATTTGGCTAAGTATTTTCGAGAGAAAACTCAGGAGGAAGAGATTAGTATTATAGTGCAGGTTGAGCTTCAAGGATTGAAGTTTTCATTGCAATATATAAATTTCTCAACTAATATAATACAAACAAAGGAGGGGTTTTTCCCAATTCGATTCCCCAGTAAAATATTGTGTTCATTGTCATTAATTGATTGCATGTGTTTCTATTGTATGTTTTCCTTTCCAAAGATTGAGTAGAAGGAATTTCTGTCTATTGATCTTAGTCTGATTTCATTAGCAATTGCAAATGTCGAGCTATTTCTACACCCCAAGCCTGAAAAAATTTTAAAATAATGTAAGGGGGAACTATTTTTTACCATGTTTGATCAAAGTATACATTTTTCATAAATAGTCTATGTGCTCTGTAAAAGGGGTAAACTTATACTAGGTAGATGGTTTTTTCATATACTTTAACGAGTTTGAAAAACAAGTGTACTCGGAAATCTTTTCATATTTTGAGACTTAGAAGAGAGCTTAAAGGTAACTCCAAAGGGTCGCTTTTTCATAAATTTTAAAGAGTCTGAAAAGTGATAAAAGTATACTCATCGCCAAAATTATTTGTTTCAAAAATTAACCTGTAATATGCACATTCAGATAAAAAATTACCACATTTGCTCAAAAATAATGAAAAGTATACTAAAATATTTGACTTTTGACTGAAAGGGTAAAAAAAATATTATCTTAATCAAACAAATTTTATTATAAAAAGCTCAAAATAAATTATTTTTTACCATTTGAGCTCTGAATAGTGCATTTTTCCCCAGATCTTTAGGAGTGGATTGTGATCAATCCGGTAGACTATTTTGAGTGTTATCTTCTACAGGTAAGAGTTATTTTCCTATTCTATGCATTCACAATTTCATTTTTTTTCATTTTAATGGTCATTTACTTGGTTTTTAGGATTTTAAATGGAGGAAAATGTGCACTCGGACTATCGCACCTTCCCTATATCAAGAGGTACGCAAGCCTTTTTTCTCAAAAAGCACAAAGAGCACTGTGTCACACTTTATATTGAGAGAAGGTGTGCAAGATGCACACTGTCTCTCAAAACAAAGTGCGACAAGCAACGAGGGTATAAAAAATATATGGATTTAAGTTCAAATATTTTCCTATTTTTCTCATGTGTGTAATCTAACTTTTTTTCCTCAATCATTGTAGAGTTTTGACCAAGAAAAATGGAATGGGGAGAGAGATAACATGAAGAAAAAGATGTCATTGTCACTAATGATCCACAAACCATGCAAGCACTTAGGAACTATGGTCTTGCAAAATTCTTCTTCTTTCCTAGCATAAGGGCCTAGTTAGATATGTTGAATTGGTTGTTGAGAGACTGGAATGTCCAAGAAAAAAATTTCTAGATTCGTGCACACACCCTTACCATTGATGTTGAGGACATCTATTTTTGACAGGGATCTCACGTAGAGAAGACAATGTTTCACTATTTGGCCCTAGGGTTGGAGGTGAACCAACAAATTACTACATAAGAGAATATTGTGTTTGAGGATCTCAAAAGAGTAGTGGAAGGATTGAGATTAAAGATATAAGAGAGCTTCCACTAAATACCATTTTTTTCACAATCACTCACTTGTGTGGAAGTGCAACTCCTCACCTGGCCACAAAATCACAAATGCAGTATGCATTAGATTGTATGCATCCAACCATATTTAATTGGTGTGAAGGGGTCTTAGCCAGTTTGAAAGGGAAGCTTACCAGAGAAAATATAGGGTGTTTGAAACATTTTGGTTATGGATCGATTGTAGTGTATTTTTCTTTTTATAGAATTCACTTACTACGCCCACATGTTTCCATGGATATGACGGGTATGCTATGTTGGGTTAGTTTCATGACACGTCATGGAGGTGCTCCATTATTACAATACGAACCTACAATCTTCCAATGGTTGGGTTAGCATCTTCTCATGATCGAGGATTACCCGTACATAAATGTAGATTTTCAAGGTGATCTCAATATTCCTCTCCCTAAAGGGATGCAATGGGGTGACCTACGTAAAAGTTATCAGTTAATTTGTTTTATCTTTTTCAACATTTTCCAAGTTGTTTTTTTGTGTTTTTAACTTTGTTCCAAGACTAACTATCTAAATATCATGCAAACATTCCACCAACCACACCAGTAGTGACGTCACCAATACTTAGGCATGGTGAAAAACTAGCGCACATTGTCGAGCAGGATCCTACAATAGTAGAGACCTTGATTGAGATCGAGGAGAATCTTGCTAGGCTAACTTTAGACATTCCAAACATTGGGATTGATGAACTTCCTCCTCATTATTAGAGGCATACAATAGGATTACCTGGACATATTGGTCGTTTGTTATGACGAATGGCTCGTGCCATCATCTGTTATCATGAGCACCATGCTTAGTTTCTAGGCTTTTGAGCTATATTTTGTCTTTTTGGTTTGATCGGCATGTATGTGGATAATAAAAGGCTATGGGCCTCATATGTCTTGGACATCATTTTTGTAAAAACAAAAACTTTTTATAGACATATTAATCTATGGAGACTTCTTATATTTACTTTGCCTATTTTTATACAATGTATGAATGACTATTATTTATTTTTACAAATGTTGCAAATGTCAATTTAATACATAGTTTACCAATGTGTTGGTTAATGTATTTAAATGTCTTGGAATATGTTGATATTCAATGTAATCAAATTCCCTTTCCAAGAGATGGGCTCATAAAAACATCCTTAACATTGACAGAATTTTGACTAAATAAACATTATTCAAATGTAATATCCAAGTTGAGAATCCAATATAACAACTAGACAATGAATACCAAGTGAAATGGAATCATATAAAAGTTCAATAATTGCACTATATTTGCAATTTTGTTATTTGTTCGACCAAGGAAAATGTCATGCAAACTCACTAACTCATCCATAGGCGTATAAATTTCTCATGCGACAAAAGAAAGATTCTAGGTACTATGACTAGTGTCATTAGCATAGCCAATATGAGGCTAGGAGAACTTCAACATTTTCAAATCAAGTGTAAAATAATCAGGGGAAAAAAAATAAGCTTGTAAGAAAAATAAATTGCAACACACCAAAAAAACATGGTACAATAATGTACAAAGTACTTATGCAAAAAAATTCTAGGCATAGTACTTTTTGAGATACAACCCATTCTAGGGTTGAGCCAAAGGTATTCCATCATAATCCACTAGTTCATAAGCCCCTTTTGCAAGTACATGTTTGACTATATAAGGGCCAAGCCATTTTGGCTCAAGCTTTCCAACTCCTAGCTTATCATGCTCTTCGTTATATAACAAGACCAATACACCTTCATAAAATATGTGAGGGTTAACATTTTTATCAAATTGCACTTTAATTCATTTCTTATGTGTCTCGTTAGCCAATGTGGCATCACGATGAGTTTCATTTAAACACATTAAATGCAATAAATGTTCATCATTGGCAGAAGTAGTAGGGAGAATTATTCAATGACTAGTTTCAAAGACGAGATTTTGCATTCAATAGACAAAACAACTTCTAGACCATAAACTAACTAGAAAGGTGTAAATTTGGTTGTCGTTTTAACTGAAGTATGGTAAGCCCATAATGCCAAAAAAAATTATGATGTGCTAATTCTATCAATGAGTTCCTATGATCTATTGAAGCATCATTTTCAAAACCTTTCTTGTAGATTCAACCTGACCATTAGCCTACGGATAGTAAGGAGTAGAGTTGTCATGGCATAGCCTAAACTTAGTAGTTAACTCAAACATCATATAATTTCGAAAATGTCTATGCTAATGGATTTCAATACACTAAATCATGTAATAATGTGATTGGATATGAATAATGCAGCAGTTTTACTATTTTTATCAAATGTATGCATCACCTTGACCCATTTTGTGAAATAATCGACTGAAACGATAATGTAACCATGCCCCCAGCTGAGTGAGGGTTACATGTCTTAAATTTTATGCCGCATTTGGAAAAAGGACCAATAAAAACTACTGGATGTAAATGAGTGTGTGGAGCACGCATTTTTTTATTATATATCTAGCAAGCATGACATTTTTGGACTGCTAAGATGCAATATTTAAACATGGTAGTCTAGAAATAACCATCATGTAGAATTTTTTGGGTTGTAGCATAACCAGACATATGCCCTCCACATGCTCTAGAATGGCGATCATTCAGGGCTTTTTCAGCTTCTGGATGAGTTAAACATTGTCAAAAAATACAATCAATACCATGGCGATAAAGAGTATCACCTATTATACTATAATGTTTTACTTGGTATCGTATTCGACGTCATTTAGAACGAGATAGTATAATATGAAAAGATTGTGTTTGGAGATAATGATGATATATCCATACCAGGGTTCAGATGAACTAATTAGAAACAGCATCTCGTCAGGAATGGAATCTTCACTTATTGTCTCTGTTTCAGTATAGGGAAGGTCACAGATTAATTCAGCAAAGACCAAGGATTTCTTAAACTTAAATTTAATAAATTCTAAATTTAATTCTTATAGAATGACAATCCATGTCGAGTAATTTCCCCCTAGTAATTAACGAGCAATAATATAAATCATAGGGTTGCAATCAGGAATCATTATAGTTTTGAGAAGTAATATGTAATGTCAAAACCATTGGACAACTTGTACAACTACCAAAGCTAATTTCTCCATGTGTGAATATTTTATCTCTATGCTAGTAATATTTCTACTCAGGTAGTAAATCACATGTTCATCATTTGCATAATCATCCTGAACAACTACCATAGCAATAGTATTGTCTGAGGTAGCTAAGTATAAAAAACAATCCCAATGGTAATCAAGGGGGTGTAACAAAGGTGTGTGAGTCAACATGTACTTCAAAGCATCAAAACATTTATGGGCTATGTCATCCCAAAAAAGGGAA
The DNA here is from genome assembly GCA_031772625.1 of Pinus tabuliformis. Classification (NCBI taxonomy): domain Eukaryota; kingdom Viridiplantae; phylum Streptophyta; class Pinopsida; order Pinales; family Pinaceae; genus Pinus; species Pinus tabuliformis. The sequence goes on from CM062813.1 coordinate 832,460,308, forward strand.
CCCCTTTTTTCAATAGTCAAGTGAAACCTTTAGTAAGTTTGACTTAATTAGGTATAAAGCAATGTAAAAATTTTGCCTTCCATTGCAAACTTTGGAGTTCACGAAGGTTAGAAGGAGTAGGTAAATTTAGTATGGCATGAACCTTCAATGGATCAACACAAATCCCTTCCTTGGATATAATGAAACCTAAGAGTCAACCAGATTCCACATAAAAAACACATTTATGTGGGTTCAAGCGAATATTGTAATTCCTGCATCATAAAAATATAGCTCGTAGATGCATTTGGTGATATTGAATTTTCTTAGAGTGAGCAAGTAAGTCATCAAGATAAGAATGAACAATATGTTTGTCATGAAAGGCATAAACATAGCTCTTTGGAAAGTTGCACCAGTGTTTTTAAGACCAAAAGGAATATTTCGATAAGAAAAAGTTACCCAAGGGAAAATAAAAGTGGATTTATGTTGGTCAGAAGGAAGTATGTTTATTTTATTATATCTAGACAATCCATCCATAAATGAAAACATTTCATTTATGGCGAAATCAACAACTATCTAGTCAATGAAAGGAGTTGGATAATTGTCTTTTGGACAAGCTTTATCGATATTTCTATAATCAACGCAAATTCTTATGGTACCTTGCTTCTTCATAACCAGGACGATATTCGAAATCTAATCAGTTAAAGGAACAGGATATATAAGACCCGTTTTTAGAAGTTTTTCTACTTAAGCATTGATAGTAGCAGCTTTCCGTGGATGCGCCAGATGTAAGATTTTCCTTACGGGTTTTGTTGACCTAGATTGTCATTGATGTCAATATGGAAATATCCTAGATACTAGATGATGATATGAAGCCAAGGGGAAGCAGAGTAGATCCATGAAGAAACAAGAGCAAGGCCATTAGGAAAGCAAAGCCATGAGTAAGAGTCTATTAACGGAGGTGTTAACAAAGGAGGCGTATTAAAGCTATCACTTATGCTTAAGAGTATTGCAAAATATCAGAGCAAGAGAGGCATATCAGAAAAGACATAAGCCATCAAGGTATGAAGGTATCAGAGAAGGTCTATTAAAGACATTGAAAAGCCAAAGGAAGACATTAGAGAAAGAGGAGCCACATCGGAGGAGCATCGCATGTAATACGTGCCCAAGAAGAACCAAGAGGAAGAAGTCATCAAAAGAGGAGTTAACGCATCAGAGGATTATTTCATAATATCAAAGCAGAACATATCGGAGGAGCATAAATAGAGCTATCGGAGGGGCATAAATAGAGCTATTGGAGCTACCGAAGGAATCATATCGAGAGTATTGGGAATAATATATGCCAAAGAAGAACTATCAAAATCCAAAGGAAGACCGATTAGAGGAGCAAAGAGGAAGAGCAGAATACATATATATGCGGAAGAGTACAAAAAGTAGAGAACATAAAGGCAGAGGTGGAGCAGTATATAGTATATACATGCAATATACACTATCGGATGTGGATTCTATATATATATATATATATATATATATATATATATATATATATATATATATATATATATATATATCTATATATATATATATATATATAGATATATATATATATATATATATATATATATATATATATATATATATATATATATATACATATGTATATATATATATATATATACATATGTATATATATATATATATATATACATATGTATATATATATATATATACATATGTATATATATACATATATATACATATGTATATATATATGTATATATATATATATATATATATATATATATATATATATAGAGAGAGAGAGAGAGAGAGAGAGAGAGAGAGATCAGAATACACTATCAAAGGCAGAATATATATATATATAGGAGAAATCATATTAGGGGGTTATATTATGTGCCACTACCTAAAACCCCCAACTGCGATATACATGTGCAGACCTGATGATATATATGTCCGGGTGTATAAACAGGTGAAGTCCACTAAATGTTTCAAAGCATGTTTTTCAGTGCATTTCATATATTCAGGCTCTAAGCCTTGCCACATTAAAACATGCGAATTGCAATATATATATATATATATTATAATAGCGATACGTTGCAGACCTGCTACAACATTATGAAATTCTCTGTTGTTATATCATATCCACCTATCAGAACTCACATATCGTAATATACAAAGGGTTGTCACCCTTGAAAGCGATGATTGCGATAAAGTATGTGGACCCACTACAACATTGCAATATGGCTTAATACTATATTGCATCCACCATATCACAAGTGTTTAAGGCCTTGCTGCATGGAAAGTGTCAATTGCGATATATTTTGTGGACCCGATGGATTCATCAACAACATTTATAAAATTTCACATCCAGCAGGGGAATCGGCCACCGGCAATGTTATGGGCTCGACTTATAAAATACTTTTGGAAGCCACGATTTCCGATTGCGATAACGTTGCGGAGGAGTGGACCCGATGCAGTTATATATGCAGGCATAATGCATTTGAAGTCCAGCCTTAAGCATTCAGTTAGGTTTTTCCATATATTGCTGTGTATTTCAATAATTGTATTGCCTGCGGTTTTAAGGCCAAAAGCTTCAAATAATGGTTCTGATAGTTCAGTGGGCCTGAATGATTGTGATTGTGATGTGACATGTGGGGCCTCCCTGCTGGTAGAGGAAGCTAAAGTGACCAAATAATCGGGAAGCCGAAGAAGCAAGCGAGCGCAGATGAAACTAAAGCGACTGAAGGAGGGAAGCCAAAAGATTAAGCGAGCGTTGAGAAAGCTAAAGAGCTAGTAGAAAGAGGAAACCAACGGTCAAGCACATCAGGCATATAAAAACATAGAACAAGGAAAGTTTAATGTGGTTAAAAAGCTGGAAGAAAAAGAGGTAGCCATAGGGTCCAGCAAAACAGAAAAGGGCTGAAGGACCAACAGGACACGAAGCATTCGAAGGATGAGCATTGTTGTTGATCGTGTTACCCTGTGAGAGACTCAGACTTGTGATGAATTAATTTGGTAACAATGCAGTCTGAAGAAAAATTATGTGACGTAATAAATAAAGCTTTATCTAACATTGTTTGAAGGGAGAATTAGCTAACAGAGAAGAAGTCATGCTGAAGCATTTACTGTGACAGTTAAAATAGATGCTTGAACAGAAAGTTGGTTCTTATGCAGAGCTTAGTGCAGCTAATAGTAGACTCACTAAAGCTATGTGGATACATTATCAGAGATCATGAAGGCTATTGCAAACTCTGTTTGGACAGTATCAAGAGTTGTAAAGACTCCTTAATAAGAAGACTAGTTGCCATTGATGTTGTAGCATGGAGACTACAGTGAAGCTGTAAAGAGACAAAACTCAGTAAAGAAGAGTTTTGAGAGCAGAACATTACTATCAAACATGCCTTAACAAGATTGGGTCAGAACCCTTGGGGTTGGTGCCTCAGAAGTAGGAAGGATTGGTGTCCTTGGGATTGGTGCCTCAGAAGTAGGAAGGATTGGTGTCCTTGGGATTGGTGCCTCAGAAGTAGGAAGGATTGGTGTCCTTGGGATTGGTGCCTGGAACTGGAAGGATTGGAGTCCTTGGGAGTTGGTGCTCCTAAGTCCAAGATTGTTGCCTTGGAAAAACAGAGTTGGTGCTCTGGAGGTTGGAGCCTCACAAAATTCCAATTTGGTGCTTGGCAACTAATTGTAAACATTTATATATTGTATCTATTTCATTGCAAATATTATATTAATAAAAGCATCTATACTTTTTGTTCATCTTGTGTTCTGAATATAAATGTTTTAACTAGTAAAACAATAGTTGAAAAAGAAATATTGATTCACCCCCCTCTCAGTATTTCCAACAATTGGTATCAAAGCCAGTACCTTCATTCAAAGCCTAACAACTTGAAGGTTGATCTTTAGAACACAAATGGCGAAGTCAAGGAAGAAAGTCTCCAATCCTCCTAAGGATGTGTCTCCCTCTACTACTAAAATAGAAGACAATCAATTTGAGGAGGCTCCATGGTTCAATGGGAACTTTAATATATGGGAAGCAAGAATGAGGAATTTCCTACAGACTCAAGGCATTGAAATCTAGAAATTAGTTATTGTTGATAGCAGGATGGATGGAGAATCCAAGGAGTACAATGCAAAAGCTATGAAGGAAATCTTGAATGGGCTACCTGATTCTATAAGGACAATCTAGGAAAATATTCATCAGCAAAGGGTATGTGGGACAAACTTCATAACCTTCACTCAAAAGGAGCATTGACCATGACCATCAGTCAAGAAGATGATGGAAATCAAGAAGGAAATCCAAAACCCATCATAGAAGCTGAAAATAAGAATGATGACATCAAGGCTAAAGCAGACCTAGAAGATGAAGAGAATGAAAAAGATTTTGTAGAAGATCTCCTCACTCAAATTATGGCTGCCATGGAAGAGATTAACAATTTGAAAAAGGAAAATGAGGAACTTAAGAAGATAGCACTAGATGGTGACCAAGATCAAACATGGGAGAAAGTTGACCTTGTTAAGCTTCAAGTACAAGAAAGGGATGAAGAGCTTGCCAAGCTTAAGTAGGAATTTCATCAAAGAAAAAGAAAGCATCATGAATAAGTCAAATCCATGACAAATCAATTGGATAAAGCAAAGAAACAGGAAGATACCTTGTCAAGTCAACTTGAACAAAGGCACAAGAGCTTTAACAAACTTGAAGAAGAGATTAGTTAGTACAAGGTATAGGTCTGCTCTCTCAAATCTCAACTACAAGAAGCAAGGAAACAAGCACAAGGAGCTCAGAAGACAATCGAAGCATTGGAAAGCATAAAAGGACAGGTTGATGAAGCAGAAAAGGAAAGAAACACCATGATATGTCAACTAAAAGCAAAGGATGAAGAAATCTTCAAATTAAAATCTAACATCAAACTTCTCAAGGCCGAAACATGTAAAGCTATAAGGATCAAGGAAGAAATGGAGAGAAATCTAGCAAAGGAAAATGAATAAATCCTCAAAATGAAGCAAATGAAGCTACTTGTATCAAGGAAGAAACTGAGTAACAACTTGCTAAGAAGAATAATGAGTGTGAAAGATTGGAAGAAGAGATTGTCTTCCTCAGAAAAAAGGTTGAAGGGATGAACAAAATCTTGGAGAGCTCTCAAGCCTTGGATGACATGCTCAGCTATCAAAGATGTCCATTTGATAAATCAGGTCTCGGGTATGCAGGTGAATCCTCAAACAAGAATGATAATGCTTCAAACAAAAGGGATGTGAAGAATCCAGAAAGAAATGGTGATGCTCCGAGTTCCAGTAAAGGCAAGGAGAAAAATCAAAGAAACAATGGAAGAAATCCTGCTCCAAGAAGAAATGTAGATGATGTTAAAGATGCGAGAGACAATGCTCATCATCAAAGGATCTCAAGGCAGAAAGGCTTCAGAAGTACATCAAGGAAATCTCCATCTCCCAAGTACCAAAGTTCATTTTTTGGTTATTTTTATTCTTGTACAAAATTTGGTCACATGGAAAAAGATTGTAAATCATATCATAAAGATAGATGTTATGGTCCCCAACCATCTCATAAAGATAGATAGTATGGTCCTTGTTAGTGTCAGTCTTTGCAGCCTTCCTCCAGTGATCAAATATGCTCTTACAAAGTGATTTTAAGGTATCAAGGTCAAATTTCATCATTTCAGTGAGTCTTCAAGCAAAATTTGGTCACTAGATATTAGGTCTAGGGTTTCATCAAAGAGGTCTTCAAAATGTCCAATAACAGTCAGCAGGCACATGAGGAGGCTCAATAAAGTTCCAGTATCAATAAATTTCACTCAGAAATGTATTTTTCCTCAAAACTCTGTTTTGAGGAAAAACAGAGTATTTTAGGTTTTATTTGTATAAATTCATGTATTTTCAGTTCTTTCATATGTACATCACTTCAGTGGCAACCCTGGTCACCTTTCCAAGCTTTAGTAGCTCCATCCCCTGTAAGGAAAACAAAGATCAAGTCATTCAGTTCATCAAAAGGCTCAAATAAAGCAAACTGCTCAAAAAACAGAGGTGAAAAACAAAGTCACATTGCAAACATTATAAAAGTGGGTTTTTATGAATCAAAAATTAAAAATCTCCTTGTATATAAATCATTTTCTCAATTCAAAAGCTCATTTTCATTCAAAGAACAAGGTTGAGAAAAGTGAAGGCCGTGTTTGAGCAAAGGAAGTGGAACTGGAGAAAAATTGTCCAAATTTGTGGGTGCGGCACACTGGGTGAGTGGCGCGGTGCATACAAGAGGTGTGGCGCATAGAGTCACTTTCCTCAGTGTTAATTTGAACTGGCGTGGTGCACACAGGAGGTGCGGCGCGTTGGGTTTGAGGCACGGCGCATAGAGCTACCAAGCCCGTTTCTCTCAAAAACTCTCCCCAATTGCTAAAATTGCTCAAAATGTCCAGTGTACAAGTAAGTTAAGCCCTCTTCCTTGCGAGTGAAGGAGTTTTTCATACAATTTATGGTGGTTGTGTAAAAGAAAAAGCAAACCCTACTTCCTTGTCATTTCTCAAAAAATATTGCCTAGGGTTTGTACTTGTCATTTTGTTGCCAAGTTTATTCTACCACTCCCTCACTTTTTCATTCCTTCATTCATTTTCTCAGCTTATCCACCCATTCCCTAACTCCCATATTCAGTCATCCCTATCCCCAATCCCCATTTTCCCAAATCCTAACTACAAATCCCTAAATGCTAATTGTTGTCCCTAAGCTTACATATTTTCCCTAAATCCCCTATTTCCCAAACAAAAATCCTGTCCTAACATTCCCAAAACCCCTCATACTCTCTTCCCCCCACAGTCCCTCATATATTTTTTCCCTTGGTGGCAGAAAATCAAACAACACCACAAATCTCATATTACTCATCAAGAAAACTCACCCACTAGAAAACATGGAATCTGATCCTTCATATGACTGTGATGAAGAGACACACAGTGACTCTCCTATAGAGGTACGTGCACCAAGGAGACCTCATAAGGGTGGCAAACATATACGAGAGGAACCTACCACACTTGCTGAGCTGCATGCATGCCCTCTCGCCATCACATGCTTCCAACACCAATCCTGATATGAGTTTTGTGAGATGGTTGCTAGAGTCCAATATCATCATGAGTTGGCCCAGTTGTTTGTGCTTCATCTACATAATGGCCAAACCACTCTAGCTGGTGTGACATTCACCTTGACACCAAAGTCTATTTCTCTAGCAACTGGCATTCCTAATGTCGGAGAGCAGTGGAATAAAAGGCAGTAGATTGACAGGGAACACTATAAACCATACATCAAGCCCAGTTATTTGAGACATCTCAGTAGAGTTTTTTCCTTTCAGTACCTGAAAGACTCATATGCTCCCTTGATGAAACTCATAATGAAATATTTCAGCTGTGAGGGTCGGTTTTCTTACCTATATGCTTATCATATCAAATTGTTGATGCACTTTACCAGGGTGAGAATGATGAATCTCCCCTACTTCATGTGCCGAAATATTGAGAAGATGACCACACTAGTACAACAGAAGACTCCTCAGCAGTAGTTCAACAGTATATATCATTTTTCTCTCATTAAAATTTCGGTCATGCATCAGCTTGGTTTGCAAGGCATCTCATGGGAGGATTTCATTTCTCATGAGTTCTTCACAGCTCCTCAGTTACCTCCAGAGACTTTTCATAAGATAGGTGGACCTTCCATGGAAAATTTTAGGGGCTAATGTTCGCCCAGTGGGCTAATTTTCCATGATTTTTCCAAAAAATGATTCGCCAATTTCCAATTTTTATAAAAGATGATTCGCCCAAATTTTAGAATATAAAATTATTTTATCTTAAAAATCGCCAACATTATATAGAGACTATATATAAAATCCTTATAAATTTGAATAATTTTGCAAATATATCATTAGAAAATTTATAGTTTGCATATTAGGGATTAGTGAGATTCGCCAATGTTTTTAAACTTCAAGAAAATTTTCCATCCTTAAAATTTTCCTGTCCTTCTCATCAGCAGGAGGGTCATGAGACATAGACCGCTAGTGTGCCGGTATTTGTCACATATCAAAGGGGCACTAAACGGTTGTTTACAGCAGCAAAGCAAGTATTATCTCCACCCGGGGTGGCAAGGGTCTCACTTCCTTCATCAGCACAGTAGGTTCAGGACAAGGGAAAGAGGCCATTACATGATGAGGGGCCTTCAGGTGAGCAGGAGACCGATTTCATTCTCATTGAGGGTGATGATAATGATTTGGGCCCACAAAGCTCAAAGCTCAAGGAAGTCATCCAAGAGCAACAAGCGGACATCAATGCTTTGTCCCTCAACTTGGAAAGAGCCGAGTGGATAATAAAGCATCTGGAACAAAGAAACAAGCAACTTGATAATCAGCAAGCGATTATGGAGTTACAAAACATACGAGAAAACTGCCAAACTTCCAAAAGAAGGAAGGTGAAGCTCACATTACTTGAGAAAGAAATCAATGCCAATCGAGAATCATGGCTTGAGAGAGCTAATATCTACTTAGAGAGGATGTTGGAGAAATCCATCAATGAGAAGAATATGTTGAGAAACATGGAATATCATTATTTGTCAAGGAATATGGTGTGCCAAGCTAGAATCAGGAGCTTAAAGGTAAATTTGAAGAAGAGATCAAGGAGGCAAAAAACGCAAGATAAACTTCAGATCTTGGCTGAGGCTTCCTTGGCCCAACACAGAACTTGATGGAGAGCACTCATCCCAAATTTCAAAAAATTTGGGACACTTTTTGCATTTTTGAAATTTTTGGGCTAAAACACAGAATTTTCTGCCCTATGCGTCATGCCACCTGGCGCTCGCTTTTGATGGGAGCCTCCAAATGACAAAAACTCAAAATTTTTGGATTTTTCATGAAAAAATATTCTTTCCTACCAATGGCCAAGAAATTTTGACAAGTTTTGAGCCCTCAAAAAGGTCAAAAACACTCAAAAAATGACCTTACTGCCCCTATTTTGACACACAGGAAGCAATGTTGGGAGAACTCAATTTTGGAGGGGAAAATGGAGGAAAAATTCAAAAATTCCACTTGGGTTGGAAATTAGACAGGAATACCTTTCCAAAAAGCACACTTGGAGAAAATTTGGACACTGGGAAGGCCTCCAAAATTGGCTTCAAATAGGCATTACGCATAGGGAAATCAATGCGGCGCATAGGGGAAATTTTGCTCAGTTTGACCAAGTATACTTTGTTTTTCGCCTAGTTCCTTGACAGTTTGACTTTTTTCTTTCTTAATTTCAAAATTATGATTTAATTTTTTCAAATTTTCACTCATGGAGGTAGATTCATCCATAAGAAGTTAATTTGAAACTAAATGAATCAGTTCCCTAGTTTTTAGAGGCATGCTGTTCCACTGCCTAATTTGTAGTTCTCAGTTTAGAATTAGTTGGAAAAGCTCCTAAACTAATGAGCTCGACCCTTGGAGGCTAGGATGAGTTTTTGTTTGCCTATATCTTATGTTTTTTCAATCATTAGCATGGTTGGACTTTTTGGAAAGCTTGGAGCTTATTGTATACTCATTTCAGCAGTTTTGGCTAAGGAATAGGCCAGTGGTTTGCAGCACTCTATGGGATTCATGTGGCATGTTGCTTTGATATTGTGTTTCCTTCTGTAAATTGTAATTTTATATGTGTTTTATGTATGCCATTATCTCTCTTGCTTCTTCTTAACTAAAACAAACAAGGATAAAGGTAGAATCCATTGAAATTGCAGTGCTCTACCTAGGGTTTGCTTAGTTATTGATGTTTTCAGCTGTTTGAAGAGGATCCTTGAGCTTTTTCTTGCCCTCTTAAACTCCTCACCTATCTAAATCTCTCCATTTCATTCAATTTGAAGTGTCAAATCACTTTCCTACCTTGCCCCATTGAGACCTCTGCAAAACTGAGCCTCATTCCCAAGACCCAAAACTGCCTTTCCATTTGAGCCAACAAAACATCATCAAATTCAATCAAGCCCTTTTGCACAAATACCTAGCCTAAAATCAGTCTTCATTCAAGTCATCGCAAGCCTCATTGATCATTTTTGTTGAGATTGATAGGAGAGAACCCTCTCCCGAACTGGTAGGGCTAGCTACCAGGTGAAGATTGGTTTGATGTTACCCTAGATCCTACCTTTCTTAGCCTGAGGTAGATTTAGGCACTAACAGTCCCCAACAATCTCCAAGGAACATTTTTTTAGGAAGAAATCATGAATTCTTATTCATGAACAATGTAGAATGCTTCAAGTGTTATAAAATTGGTCATATGGCACGTGATTGTAACTTAACCTAGGCTCTTACACAAGCTAGAACCATGCAAAAGAAGAAATTTACACAAGTATGGAGAAGGAAGCAAATACAATCTAAAAGTTTCTTGAAATCTCCAGACAACAACACATGTTTTTTACTTGAACTTCGACAATCTGAGCATTTGATGGGAAGACTCTACCAAAAGAGATGATGCATACAGTTAGGGGGAGCCTGTTGTTCTTGATCATTATTGCAGAAGCTATTATTGAAAGGGTCCTTATAAAATCCTTGTTGAGCTATATTAACAATCATTCATTGATAATATCATTACTCAGGAGCACTCCATTGAAGAAATTGATCTCTTAACTATTCTTTGGACTAGTGTTGAAGATGTTTAGTAGAACTTGGAACAACAGAGAATGTCATCTAATACTACAGAAATATGGAAAACAACTATGGTGTTGTTATCACAGAAGTTTATGTCTTGACTCAGGGATTTAATGTGAGAATAGGTAAATTATGGACACAAATAGAGGCAACCTTCAAACAAACAGATACATCTGAAATGGAGTCTGAAGTAAGAGCATCTGGCAGCATATAAAAAAACTAAAGCATTGCAAGAAGATGAAAATAAGAAAAATGAATTTAAAAGACAGTCATAGATTGGATATCTAAATCTGCTAGTGGAAATAACCTGCAGAGATATGTACAAGAACACAAGGAAAAGATGGCTCATAGAAAGGAGAATGTTGTGCAATTAAATATAACTTAAGCTGATACTGGTCACTTAGAAAATATAGCAACAGTAAGGCACAACCTCTCACCATTTCATCCAAATGCAATGATGTTGAATACTGGATGGTAGTGACTTAAGGATAAGCACAGAGACACAAAGGAACTTGGATCTGAAGAGAAAGACAATTTCAGTGGCATTTTCTCTTGATTCGGACTATGAAGGCCTGTCAATTCTGACTGAGGAGACAACAATATGGATTGAAGCATAATAACCTGGACTTGGACACTTGGTGTGTGGCTATTTGAAATCTGGTTGAAAGCATTGAAGTAGAGCATCTTTAAGCATTGTTGAAGCCATGATAAAGTAGTTCTGAGACATGAAGAGGGGATAATGTGCTAATTGATGATAAAGCATCAATCCTTCTATCTTGAGTAAAAAGAAGAGCACTATGATAAGGGGAGTCATAGACCCATGAATATCTACCATTCATAAAGAATAGAAGTATTGTAATAGGGGGAGTCCCAAAACACTCCTTTTCCATTGATGTCAAAGGGGGAGAGAAGAAGAATATTGCCATCAATAAAAAAGGGGGAGATTGTTGACCTAGGTTGTCATTGATGTCAATATGGCAATATTCTAGATACTAGATGATGATATGAAGCCAAGGGGAAGCAGAGTAGATCCATGAAGAAACAGGAGCAAGGCTATCAGGAAAGCCAAGCCATGAGTAAGAGTCTGCTAACGAAGGAGTTAACAAAGGAGTCATATTAAAGCTATCGCTTATGCTTAAGAGTATTGCAGAATATCAGAGCAACGAGGCATATCAGAAAAGACAGAAGCCATCAAGGTATGATGGTATCATAGAAGGTCTTTGAAAGACATTGCAAAGCCAAAGGAAGACATTGGAGCAAGAGGAGCCACATCAGACGAGCATCGCATGTAATACATGCCCAAGAAGAACTGAGAGGAAGAAGTCATCAAAAGAGGAGTTAACGCATCAGGGGACTATTGCATAATATCAAAGCATAGCATATCGGAGGAGCATAAACAGAGCTATCGGAGGAGCATAAATAGAGCTATCGGAGCTACAAGAGGAATCATATCAGGGGTATCAGGAGTAATGTATGCCAAAGAATAACTAACGGAATCCAAAGGAAGACCGATCAGAGGAGCACAAAGGAACAGCAGAATACATATATATGCGTAAGAGTACAAAGAGCAGAAGACATAAAGGCAGAGGTGGAGCAGTATATAGTGTATATATGCAATATACACTATCAGAGGCAGAGTATTTATATATATAGGAATACACTATCGAAGGTGGAATATATATATATATGGGAGAAATCATATCGGAGGGTTCTATTATGTGCCACTACCTGAAACCCATGATTGAGATATGAATGTGCGGGCCCAATGATATATATGTCCGGGTGTATAAACAGGTGAAGTCCGCTAAATGTTTCGAAGCATGTTTTTTAGTGCATTTCATATATTCGGGCTCTAAGCATTGCCACATTAAAACATGTGAATTGCAATATATATATATAATTGCAATACGTTGCGGACCTGCTGCAACATTATGAAATGCTCTATTGTTATATCGCATCTACCTATCGGAACTCGCATATCGCAATATACAAAGGGTTTTCACCCCTGGAAGCGTCGATTGTGATAAAGTATGCAGACCCGCTACAACATTGCAATATGGCTTAATACTATATAGCATCTGCCATATCGCAAGTGTTTAAGGCCTTGCTACATGGAAAGTGCTAATTGCGATATATGTTGTGGACTCGATGGATTCATCAACAACAGTTTATAAAATATTGCGTCCAGCAGGGGAATCGACCATCGACCATCGACAATGTTATGGGCTCGAATTATAAAAGACTTCTGGAAGCCGCGATTGTCGATTGTGATAACGTTGCAGAGGAGCGGACCTGATGTAGTTATAGATGCGGGCGTAATGCATTTGAAGTCCAGTCTTAAGACTCCGGTCAAGTTTTTCCATATATTCCTGTGTATTTCAATAATTGTATTTCTTGGAGTTTTTAAGGCCAAAAGCTTCAAATAACGGTTCCGATAGTTAAGTGGGCCTGAATTATTGCGATTGTGATTGCGATCGTGACGTGGCATGTGGGGCCTCCCTGCTGGCAAAGGAAGCTAAAGAAACCAAAGGATTGGGAAGCCAAAGAAGCAAGCAAGCACAGAGGAAACTACAGCAACCGAAGGAGGGAATCTGAAGGATCTAGCGAGTGTTGAGAAGGCCAAAGAGCAAGCGGAAAGGGGAAACCAACGGTCAGGCTCATCAGGCATATAAAAATAGAGAACAAGGAAAGTTTAAGGTGGTTAAAAAGTTGGAAGAAATAGAGGCAATCGTAGGGTCCAGCAGAATGGAAAAGGGTCAAAGGACCAACAGGACAGGAGGCATTCGAAGGACGAGCATCTCTGTTGATCGTGTTACCCTGTGAGAGACTAAGACTTGTGATGAATTAATGAGGTACACAATGTAGTCTGAAGAAAAATTATGTGATGTAATAAATAAATCTTTATCTAACATTGTTTGAAGAGAGAAGTAGCCAACAGAGAAGCAGTTATGCTGAAGCATTTACTGTGACAGTTAGAACAGATGCTTGAACAGAAAGTTGGTTCTTATGCAGAGCTTAGTGCAGCTAATAGTAGACTCACTAAAGTTGTGTGGAGACATTATCAGAGATCATGAAGGCTATTGTAGACTCTATGTGGATAGTATGAAGAGTTGTAAAGACTCCTTCATAAGAAGACTGGTTGCCATTGATGTTGTAGCATGGAGACTATAGTGAAGCTGTAAACAAACAGAACTCAGTAAAGAAGAGTTCTGAGAGCAGAACATTACTATCAAACATGCCTTGACAAGATTGGGTTGGAACCCTTGGGGTTGGTGCCTCAAAAGTAGGAAGGATTGGTGTCCTTGGGATTGGTGCCTCAGAAGTAGGAAGGATTGGTGTCCTTGGGATTGGTGCCTCAGGAACTGGAAGGATTGGAGTCCTTGGGAGTTGGTGCTCCTAAGTCCAAGATTGTTGCCTTGGCAAAATAGAGTTGGTGCTCTGGAGGTTGGAGCCTCACAAAATTCCAAGTTGGTGCTTGGCAACTGATTGCAACCATTTATATATTGTATCTATTTTATTGCAAAGATTATATTAATAAAAGCATCTATACTTGTTGTTCATCTTGTGTTCTGAATATAAATGTTTTAACTAGTAAAACAATATTTGAAAAAGAAATACTAATTCACCCCCCCCCCCCCCCCTCAGTATTTCCAATAGGTTTGGCATCCAGATAAGTTTTGATTTCGTGGACAGCAATACTTGAGTCAATTCCAAGCATTTCTTTGTTTTTCCAAATGAATATAGCTTAGAATTCTTGAAATAGGGCCTTGTAAGTTTGAATTTATTCCATATAACAAGAGGCTCATATGTGAACATTTTCAATAATTCTTGGCTTTACTGAGATGTTGATTGGGATGGTAAAAGATATAACTCCCAAATTATTTTCAGAGCTTGCCTCGTAAATCAAAGAAGGACTTTGATTTTTTGAAACTATCTTAGGTAAAAAGAATGAATCAAAATTATTCTCAATAACTTCTAATTTTGGTAGAAAAGAGGAATGATGATGATTATCATCCCATGGTTTTTTCTATGAAGACATTATATCCATGATGCTTTCATCTGTAGGGAAAACACCATCAAAAGGATCAAGATTTGACATAGAAATTAACCATGAAGATTGAGAATATTCATTGACTACCAAGTTCACTCAGTTGTCTGGTGTAGAAATTACCTCATAAGCTAAATGGATCACTTCATAAGCATATTCAATTAGGCTAAGCAACATTTGAACATCATAGATCTAATAATTATACTCAGTAGGTACTATTCATGGATCATAAGAATCGATACTAGATGATATCATATTTACTTGTGCGATCGTGGTAGGAAAATCAGGTGGAGGGAGAGCAAAAGTTCCCATTAATGATGAGTCTTTAAGTAGACCCACACTGACATTCTCACTAGGTATTTTTCCCACAAAGGGTATACTACCAATGGAATTTGGATCGGAGGTGTAAAAAGTTAGTTGGTCTACTTTAACTATTCTCCCTTGGTGGGGAAATAGTATCATTTGAAATAGTGAAGAGACTATTGCAGACATGGTGTAAGTCCAACTCCAACCTAGTAAAAGGTTGTAGTCGAGCTAAGCATCAACAACCTCTACCTTGATAGCAATTGTTTTACCCTCTAATTCCATTGGTAAGTCATTTAAAATTCCATAGGGTCTAAATCCTCTTCCATCGAATTATTTTAGAGTGGTAGGTGATTGATTGAGTGTTGGAGAGCCCAAAGCTTTCCAACAAGCAATAGACATGATACAAGTAGAAGCTCGCTCACCAATTACTATACGAAACATTCCTTTGGTTTTACCAAAAACTGGAATCTGAAATTCCAATTGATGTCGGAGCCTAAGTACATGATTCTCAAGGTCAAAGACTATCAGGTTATAATCTTGTGGATCAATTCCACCAAAATTTAATAACAATAATTTATGTTGTGTTAGGCATGTTTGGAGTACTTCAAGAGCCGACATTGCTAAAGGAGCTTGAGACAAGTCTTTAACAATGCTATAATTTTGATCCACGTGAGCATGCAGATTAAAATATGACTTTCAAATAACATCTTTAGTAAAAGGGTGAATTATTGTTTCAGGAACCGATTGCTCGATCTATAGAGGATCATAGGGAGGTGGGACCGATGTCGAAGATTGATTAGTAGAACTTCGATTCGAAGGATTTTGAGAACCATAGTCTTTGGACCTTGTTGTTACCATAACTTGAGCAAACTAAGAATATATCATCATGATATCAGTGGAGTTTTGGGAAGAAGAAGACGAATGTTGGGCAACCATTTTAGTCTCCTGAGAGGGAAAATGATCTATCAAAATAATTGGTGCATTAGGTGTACCTTTTAGAAAATGGTTTACTTCTGCACGGTGTGGGCATTCCTTGGTATAATGTTCCTCGTCACGGATAAGCCAAGGATACTGTGGTTTATGCTTTTCCTCGAGAGGTTGATTTTTTCATTTATCTTGTTGTTGGGCATCTTGTTTTCCTTTACCTTTTCCCTTTTTCTTACTTCCAAGTTGTTGAGACTTACTAATATTTGTGGATTGGACTACGTTAATCTTTGAAGTAACAAGAGTAGTAGCAGGAGAGGGTGAATTTTGTGACTAGCAGTAGTAGGAGTAGACTTCGAATTAGAGTGACAGGGGGTTTACTCATTGACTACTAACTAATAGAACCAACCATACCATTAATGGTGTGTGATCCTGTAGAGGTTGATGGAACTGTGTTTGATGGGTGAGGATAATTTGGAATTTTTTTGTACAACCTGCCAGACTATGAATAAACCATATCTAAGTACTGGGCATGAGAAATAACTTGTGCTTCAGTAACAACTCCTCCTTTAGCAACATCTTCCATAATAGTAGGAAGTAAAGATTTGATAAGCCACTCAGCTAATATTTGATCTAGTATGTAAGTTTTTAATAATCGATGGCGATGTCCCCACTCATGTATATGATTATAAATGTGGGTAGAATCTGTCTTCTTTAAGCAAGTATTGTCGCTGCTACAACACCCTCCAAAATTTCACTACCTTTGAATTTTGGATCCTACCTCATTATTGTATCAAGTATCTCCTTGGTCATCAAGTATCTTTTTGTGTTGATTCATATGTTTCAAGTGTTATTGAGTGTTCTTAAGTGTCATCACATTGATTTCAATATCCTTATATGCATTTCATAATCACCACACCTTTCTTGTTGTAAAAAGACATTTTTGGGGTGTAACCGCACACACTTCACCATTTTTACTTTTGGAATGTGCATAAAGTGGTGTTTTTATGTATATTCATTATTGGTTATGGTTTTCTAAGTTTTCTCGATGATTTAGTATGTGTCGCACTTAGTTTCATGCCCAGAACTCATCTTGTCCATTCCTTAACCAATCATCCACACTTACACAAACTTCAGTTGAAAAGCAAATCCATTAAGGCCAAGAGTGCATGAGTGGATTTTGAAGCCTTGATGGGAGACTCTTTATTGTTCAAAAGTGCACCCTATGCCATCCCTGAGAGTTAGGCACACTCCAAAACCATGAATCCCCTTCGTTGTTCCAAATTGTGCCCTCCAAGAATGACTAAGTCTTCCTAGAGTGTACTCCTTAGACTTGAAGAAGTGTGCCCTCCTTGAGTGCACTTGTGCATCCTAAAGACTCGAAGCTCATCCCTTAAGCCTTCCCCTATGTGCCATGTTCCCTCCTAAACTGATTAAGTGCATTATCATACCATGAAGGCACGAAGCCCCGGCCTTCAGCCTTCAAGAGTGTGCCTTGCACCCTCCTTGAGCCCTATTGAGTGCATGAGTGCACCCCAAAGGCATGAAGCTTCAGCCTCCAATCTTCAAGAGTGTGCATTGTGCCCTCCCTCTCTCCCTTGAGTTCATAGCGCACTTAGGAAGGTCATAGTCATTTCCCTTCATCCTTCAAACTTGCAACAAGTGCCCTACCTTGAATGCCTTGATTTTTAGGGTGCATGAGTGCATCCTGAAGCCTTGAAGCTCCTCCTTCTCTTCCCTTCAGTCTCTCGAAGTGCGCCCTTGTGCTCTATAAATCCCTTGACTATTTTAGGCACACTGAAAAGGCATGAAGAGTAAAATCTGCATAAAACACTATAGAGTAGGATATTTTAGACTAATGGTTGCTTGTCATGAGTGATTGCAGAAACATGTATTATGGGGACCTCATGGGAATCACACACAAAGAATATTGGAAAAAGAGGATAAACAAAGGAAGCATGAGAAGAGCCAATAATGCCCCTAAAACTTGATGATCAAAGTACCATGAATACTCCAAGATTGAAGACCCTTCAGACGGTGGAAGCACTGTGAGCAGATGATGATAAAGAATAGACACAATGGTAGCCATGTCACCACTAAATTTAGTCCATGTTATCATTCATTGTTAGCCCCAATCATCCTAGATAGTGATGTGTCAAGTTTCATCATATGATGATATGGAAGGCAAAATTTATTATTGTAATTATTGTAAAATATAAGCAAGAAGAAGTCCAAGAGTCATATGTAAACTCAAGAGTCACAGAAGTCCAAAGAACATGCAATACCAAAACTCATATGTAATTCCAAAAGTAATTTGGAACTTCAAAGGTTGTAGAAGTCCAAAGGTCACTAGAAGTTAGAAAGTCAAGAGTCATGAGGATATTAAATTTCACTCCTCAAGTTATAAATAGATCCTCTTTTCTTATGTAAAGGACTTTTAAGCTTGACTTCTCCCATATGGCATAAGAGAGATAAGTTAGTACTTTTGGGGAGCAAGTAGTGGCTCCAATGCTCCACTATTGGAGCAAGTGATGTTCGTTGTATTCATGCATCTTGGGAATTTTACTTAATATTTGAAGCCTTGATGGCCAGCATGTTTTCAAACATGGATTATGGATGTTTGTAATACTATTATGTGAATTTTCATGGTTCATGTTTGCTTTTATCAGTACTAAGGTAGTTTAACTATTTCGTTATTTTAGTGCTTATTCCATTGAGAATGTGTTGTAATGTTATAATGTTTGTTGCATTTGCGTGGACTATTTGTTGGATGTTAAATGAAACATTATTTTTTGTGTGTGTATTTATTAGGGTGGTATTATTAACTCTCTCCTAGAGGCTCACTTTCTTTCCCCTTTGTGGTAGAAGAACCCTGATGCACTTGGAACTGAACATTTTCCAGGCACACTTGCTTACTTTTCGAAGGCACGTGTGTGATTATCTTTCTTGCTAAAAACTAGAGACAAGGCACATCTTCAAGAGAGCAATAGGTGATTCATATTCCAAATGGGACTCCTATACCAAACAATGTGAGGTCTAGTTGGGACCTTACATCGAGGAGATCCCCTTAATGTTGGGAGAACCAACATGTCAACATTTCTGGTGCTAAAAGGAGGGCCACCATATTTGTATGGCTTATAACTCCACCCACCCACATCATACTTCCTCTTGACAAGGCAACAACATTCCCAACACTTCTCCAACTCATATTCCTAAACCAGGCAAATCTTCTCAGTCCAGCCCCGAACAAAGTTCTGATATTTCTTGCAAGCACATCCAGGCAATTCAACCCATAACCTGTAAGTTTGCAAAGGCTATTAGATTTCTTCTTGTAGCACATAATATTCCTTATTTTTAGAAGAAGAAAGAAACAACTCCTACCAGGATAATGGTTTCTATAATAGAAGATTTTTCTTTCTCTACTCTCGAAGAGTTGGTGGAATTTTCAGAAAACAAACAAAAACCAGAGTAGTTCCCATCTCTTAACGGGGGTGACAGGGACAATGTTGTGCTTTCAAATGACACTTTCGATGGGTTAGGTAGACACAAAGAATAGCCCTCAAATTCTGAAGAAGAGGAGGATGATACAGATGAATACATGGCATACCAAGGTCTGGATTATATGAATCAGGGTCCACATTCCCTTCCAGGTATTTTACATAAGATGTCAAGACACCTAGAAGAGTTGTTAACAAAATATGACCCTAACAAGGCTCTCAAATTACAATACCATTTGGATAATTTATATCTACACCTACAGATGCTCGAGGTACGTTATGACGATGTTGCATGTAGACTCTTTCCTTATACCTTAGATGGTAGAGCATTTGCTTGGTACCATAGTCTTCCTGTGAATTCAATTCAAAATTGGAGGGGGTTTAAAAATTTGTTCCTTGAAAAGTTCACAAATGAAAAAACCCTGACCATGTTATTAAAATAGTTAGGGAATCTAAATATGGGGGAAAAAGAAAAGGTGAAATACTTTAATCCTATGTTCAATCGGATATTGAACCATTTCCCTCCAAATATGGCACCTCATGCCTCCACAATTGATTACTATACTTTTTAATTGTCAATTTACATTTCACAATTTGTAAAGAGAATAGTGAAAGGAACTTTGGCTTGGAATTTTGAAGAAGCCATTGTTGTTGTTAAGGAATACATACAATCAGAGTCATTTTTTATGATGAGTCATCCAAAGACACCAAGGATACAGGAAAAAATTATCAGGCCTCTTCAAGCAAGGCCAAAGATAAATAAGCTATAGATATGGAAAGTTTGACCCGAACGATCAAGACTTTGTCCAACGAGTTGGAAGAACTAAAACAAAGGAAAAGAGAGACCACTATCAGCAGGAAGCTCCCGAAGTTTAAATTCTTGAAGAAGTTTAATAAAAATAGCAACAACAATAGTCAGTCAGCTAAGTCTGCACAAAGATCGAATGTCGTGTTAAATGTCGAGAGTATGGGGATGGAACAATATTGTTCTTTCCACCAAGAATATCTTTCAGAAAAGGCATGCCCATAGTGGAATCAAAATATAAATGCTCTGGTTTTGCATATTATTGACTCAATGCTTGTGGATGAGTAAACTGAACAAAACAGAAGAAAAGGAAGAATTTGAGGCGGATGAAGAGACTACAAGTGTCAGACATGTAGTTAATAATTTTGGTTGTGTGTTCAATTCTAAGAAGAAAAACACCAAAGAAACACCACTGAATGAGGCCCTGACTCAAAAGATAAACAACTGATATAAATTGAGAAGTCAACGGCCTATTCCTGAACAAGAGCTGACAAGGAAAAAGTTGAAAGAACATTTATTAAGGAAACTCACTATGCCCATCAACCATGCTTCGAACAAGTCTAAAGATGTTACCACACCAAATAATACTTTTGCCAACACTAAAATAAATACCATCACATAGGAAGTTCCTGACAAGGTCACTTCTCCGGACACTTCAGCAATCCCCTCTGCACTTGACTACAACATAGTCAAGGATATGAAGAAAGCACACCCAAATATTTTGATCTTTGACCTCACGAGAATAGAAAGCCAATGGGAACTACTTATATGAGCCTTTGATCAGACCTCGTTAGGTAATAATGCTTCTTCCCAGAGGGTATCTTGTAATTCTTCTGGTCCCCTAGAGTCGATTGTTAACATTACAACATTAGAAGCTAATACTCTTTGCCCTTTGTTTCTATTGACTTTTGAAATTTCAATTACAATGTTCACAATTGTTTAATTGATTTTGGTGCATCCGTAAATTTAATGCCATTGTCTGTTGCAAAGAAAATAACTGCCAAATGGGACAAAATGGAGGCACAGGTTATTTAGCTGGATATATCTCTAGTTCAGGCTATTGGTGAACTTAGAAATGTGCTTATTAGATTATCTAAAGATGATTGAGTTCACCAATGTATAAATATAATAATTATGGACATACCAAAAGGGTATGGTTTTCTCCTTAGTAGAGACTAGTTAAGAAAATTACAAGGGTATTGTGCAACCAACTGGTCACATTTGTGTCTTCCATATAGGGGCAAGAACAATTAGATCTGGGTGGAAACATAACCTTACATGAAATACATGATTACATCCTTTGAAAGGAAAAATGAGTCGGTATCTTTTGCAGATCTAATTTTTGGTAATTGCTTTTTGGAAACTAACCTTGGGTGTTATCTTGCATGGACATCACCAATTCCACCAGATACACAGTTGGAGCTCCTTCTTGTTCTTTGGTTGGTGCAAACGATTTATGTAATATAGATGTACATAGAATTACTAGTAATAGTAGTATTAATTGTACAGAAAATAGCTTGGTATCTTGTAAATTTTGGACTATTCACTTTGATGGTTCTAAGACACAAAACGGTTTCGGAGCCAGTTGTGTCCTTACAAACTTGCATAACAATAGACATGTACCTTCATGTCTTTTGGAGTTCAAGTGCACTAATAACACTACAGAATATGAAGCACTCGTACTTAGATTAAAGAAAGTTATAGACCTAAAGGTATAGTTTTTGAAGGTAATCGGTGACTCAGAGGTAGTCACCCGTCAGGTATGAGATACTATACATTGTGTTTCACCTCATCTTAAAAACTACCAACAAGAGATATGGCATTTCATAAATCCTTTTGAAGCTTTCGATATTGTTTATGTTCCAAGAGTTAGAAATGCATTAGAAAATACATTAGCAAATTCTACTGCTAGGATGTCACCATTGAAAAATGGTTTTCTAAGGAAATTCTATATAAACCATATTTTCCTAACAATGTTACTAATTTACACATTTTCAGTTACGCCCAGCAGATAATACACTTTATGGCAAATGTTGATGTATTTAAATATGTCGCCATAGAGGAGGATGAGAATTAGCAGGCTCTCGAAGAACCATCTCAAGCACCAAAAGGAAACACTATGCCAAATGTGTGGTGTCTTTAGCAAAGTTATATGACTTGCATAACTAGTTTAGAGGGCCAACAAACACAAAGACTTAGATTTCAAAGCTCACATCTGAACAAGTCAATTTAGAAACCCCACAAGATCCAAAGTATGTCATTCTCGGTACCCGTTGTTACCTGTAGGAGTGACAAGTATTTATATGTTTATTCAATTAGTATCGCGATGTGTTCGCTTGGACATACGAGGATTTAAAAACGTATGATACCCGCATCATACAACATGTGATTCCTATAAAAGAAGGGGTGAAACCTTTCCAACAAAAGCTACAAAAAGTTCATCTGGCACTAGAGCCCCTTATTCAGAAGGAATTGAGAAAGTTGTTGGATGCTCAAATCATATTTAAATTCATACATTCCATGTGGGTGTCCAACTTGGTCCTAGTAAGTAAGAAGTTTGGTGAAATACACATGTGTGTTGAATTTTGAAATCTTAACCAGCCTTTTGATAAATACAACTATCTAGTGCCATCCATGGAGAAGATACCCCAGATAGTATATGGGTTTGAAATGTTTTCGCTACTAGATGGATTTTCAGGCTATAATCAAGTGCTCGTAGGAGAACCAAACAAGTTGAAGACTATGTTTTGAACTCAATTGGGAATGTTCACGTTCAAAAGAATTTCATGACTAATCAATGTTGGCGCAAATTTTCAAAGCACAATTGACATCACCTTTTATGGCCTGGGGTTGAGGGAACTCTGGACAATAGGGTGTTACCCCTATATGTTACCCATAGGACTAGAGAATTTTGCTCCCCTATCTTCATAGGGTCAGAGAATGTTTCTCCCATGTTTGGTGTTTGTAGAGTATACCCCAGTTGGCATCATACCCATAAGAAGGCCAGCTTGTCGGGAATATTGCTCCTCATTTGGCCAACGAGTTGAGAATGTACTTGGGGTGTACAACCCAAGCTGATTATGATGCAGGTGTGCTACCACATGACTACTTAGGGTCATCAATGGGAATATCAGTAGGTAATAGGATGGTTTGAGATAAACTGATATGATTCTGGGTTGAGGGTAAGCTCCTCGATGAAATTCCAAGGTCGAGGATGTACTCTCCTATGTGATGAGTTATCCCATTGCTCGGTATGGGTGGAAGTTATTTCTCCTCTAGGTGGTTCCAAGTTGAGATGTGCTACTTGATGATATGCTCTCCGATGATTATTTGTGGTGATATTCCGGGTAGTAGCCTGCTAGCATAGATTTCAGATAGTATCCTGATGGATATAGGGGTATCTTGATCTCACCTCTGGTAACAAATTATTCTTCTTCTAGATCCGAGAATGTTCAACATGTGAGCATGAACAATCAAGAGATAAGAAGGAATAAGAAAAGGATATATGGAGATGTAAAATTATGATTTGTGATGATGAGACACTTGAGATGGACATGGCACGATGACTACATGATGAAGATGATTCGTGATGATACGTGATGACACTCGAAGATTCCAAAATGGCATATTGTTTGATAGACAGGTGTTAGCAGGTGAAATTCTCCCTAGTTGAGAAGGAGTGTGATCCAAATGTAAATAGGAATTCAAAAAAATATAGATATACCCATAAATACAAAGATGCAACAGAAATAACACTTCATTTCATTAATATCAAATATTGAAGTATGCTTACAACTAGAATGGAAATAAGACTAGCTCGAGTGATGGTAGCTTATCTCTAAGAAGAGATGTCGCAGCTACATGCCTTTGAACTATCTTACAATGAGGTTCAGAGGCTTATTTATTATTGAGAAACAATGGAAAACCGTAAACATCCAAAAACCTAACCCTAGGAGATGAAGTGCCAAAACTATGGGCCCCGTTTGGGTAAATTGGTACATCAACTTCCTGGGGTCGTAACTTTGGCATATGATCTTTGTTTGATGCGCACAATACCTCGTTAGAAATATATATCCAAGGAATACAACTTTTTAATGGCCAAAATCAATCTATTTATAATGTTGGCACCTATTTTCCATAAAATGTCGTTTAGGGCCTCAAAACGACTCTGGAAGTTCAAGACCCGAAAAAACTGCCCAAAATACTAAATTGTGCTACAAATAAGGAAACTGAAAAACTAAAAGAAACACTGGTGGGGGTCCACGTGGAAAAGGTGGGTGGCCACCAATATCCACTTGGATCATTTACCCCACCTTAGGAAGCAATGGTCCCATTGTGTTGAGTTCCTCCATGAGATGAGGAAACTTTTGCTAAAATTGGTCCCTGGTGAGCCACTTGCCCTGGTGAAGGAGTTGGCCTTCTTTGACAACTAGATATATTTGGATCCTTTGTTGTCAGTTGTTCTTGATCTACGTTTCCATGATCTGGTCAATTGTGTATTGTTCCATGCTGTCTGGATTTAAATTTGAAGGTGTGAGTTGTTCTGCAATTTCTGATGTGTCCAACAATGGTGGGAAGTATACTCGAAGGCAGTCCATATTGAACACTGGGTGCAAGCCAAGGAATGGGGGAATGCCAAGCTCAAATGCATTGTCTCCCACAACCTTGGTAATGGTGTAAATACCATATCAGAGTGGTATGAGTTTCTGATACGCTCTCTTAAGGCATTCCTTCTGCAAATGCAACCAGACTTTTTTGCTCACCTGAAACTTGTGTGGCACCCGAAGTTGATCATGTTGTTGCTTGTACTTGGAATTTGATTTCTCCAAAATGTTGTGGAATTATTGGCGAATGTGTTGGATTTTCTCAATGAATTTTTTTGGCTTGTCGGCTTCGAATTGGACATGAGTTGAATATGCCTGAGTAGCTGCAAATGGTATGGCCACATCAATGGGACATAGTGGCTGGAATCCTAAGCCCACCTGAAAAGGGTTGTCGTCAGTTGAGTTATGGAGAGCCTAGCTATAGTTGTGTTGGACATAGGGGAGGCTCTCATCCCATTTTCATGGATGCTTTGAGTTTTACATGCGTAGAATGTGTATGATCATCATGTTGATGACCTCTCTCTAGCCATCAGTTCGGGGATGGAAAGTTGTGGACTTAGTGAGCTTGGTGTCCAGCATCGACCAGAGATTAGACCAAAATATACTGAGGAACCAATTGTCCCGATCTAAGATGATAGACTGTGGGATCCCAAAGTGTACCCACACTCATTCAAAGAATATTTTAGCAGTGGCTTCTGTTGTAATATTCCTCTTGCAGGCCACCATAATAGCCATCTTCAAGAATCTATCGATGACCATAAAAACACAGTTGTTGCCATTCTTAGTAGAAGGAAGGCCCGACATGTAATCCATGGAGATAGATTCTCAAGGTCGACTAAGGGTAGGCAGTGGAGTATAGAGGCCTTTCTTCTTGATTGTCGGTTTGGCAATGGCATAGGCAATGCAGCATCTAATGCACTTCCCGACATCCTATCGAAAATTCGGCCAATAGAAATAATTTTGCAATACTGTCGACCGAATAAATTGTTCTTACGGACAAGACCGATCTCCCTAGTATCTACAGATATCTAGCAACAAGAAAAACAAGCAAATTCTACCTTTCTCTAAATATTGCAATTTATAAATAAAAGCCAAGAGGTGTTTTAGACCCTACCTTAAGTCCAATGCTAATTTGTTGCAGCCACGCTTCGACCGTCCAAATGAGTATCCTTTTGAGAAACTGCAAACACAAACAAGCACACATAAAATATCACCTACATAGCCAATATAATAAATCATATTCATCATGGTGATCAATGAATCCATGAAATAAACCATAAGAGACAGCTTATTGAGAAAAATAAACTTGATTGTATTAACTTTAAACAAAGAAGAACTTTACAACCTTGGTGCCTTGATGTTGTACAAGCTCCTCCCAGGGTCCAAGCAAGAATCTCTTCTACTTTGACAAGCTTCACACTCTTCCCAATGAGATCAAAAGGTATGTAATCTCTCCTCTCAAGCTCAATTAGGAAGTCTAAATTCCAACAGCATTTACCCTCAAAAATATTCAGCTTTCAACCTCCTTAGTAACCAACCCAATGCCTCATTTTATAGTGCAGAGGAAGGCAGTTACCAGGTCCACCTATGAAGGGATAAAGTCCTCCTTCAAAGGGATAAGCTCCTCACATCAAGGGGTTAGCTCCTTTAGTTATGGGATGCATGAACCACCAAGAAGCAAACTTGCCACCTCAATATTCCCTCTAGAAGCTTCCATAAATAACCCAAAGTGAGTTTTTAAGAATGTACTTGCACCTTTTTGACTTTTACAGGGGTCCGCACCCATTACACAGAAACAAAGCGAGCAGGTCCGTAGGGAACATAACCAGGGGGTGTGGAACCATAGGTAATGCTAAGAGAAAGTGCGAAACCAGAGTTTTAGAGATTTTCAAGGACTTTCTCTCATTTTTCAAGGCTTGACATGAAGAGCTGAGGTTTAAGACTTGCATAGGAGGAAAGTATGAGTGGTGATAGACTCACACTGATTGCAGAATGTCATGGTGAAAATATTTTGTGCAACAGATTGCCCCCTAAAGTGCGAAGTCTGTAATAGATAGTATTTGTCATCTAAGAAGAGTGAAGTACTTTATCATTTCGAGAATCATCCTGTGGAGAGCCTGGTTGGAACCTATAAAAACATTCAATACAAAATATATATATGTGATCATATCATCGCTGAGGTAGGCATTCCCATACTCAGATCAAAACTGACTAGAAAACTAACTAAACTGCTCTGATATAGGAATGATCTTGTAATACATCACAAGTATAGACATATGTAGACACAGTATGGGCACAGCCATCTGTTTATGAATAATCCACTGTATAATGAATAACAAAATTCCTTGCAACCTGGATGGTGGAAACTAGATCCAGGGTCTTGATTTCTACTTCCCAAAATAGTACGATTCTGTCCATGTGAATGAATGTGTCAAAGTCGAACATGGTAGAAACCACTTGATTACCAGTCAATGATGTAAATTGTTAACAAGTGTGACAAAAACCACCAGTAATGTCAATGGTTCTCAAAGTACTCAGTACAATCCATGAAATGTGAATAGATGAGTTGATGTCGAACATGTCTCAGAATCCTTTGATCGAAGGTCAATGATGCAACCTGTCGTTGAAGGCGAGAAACTTGCCATTGAGGCATGCAGATTCCAAGGTACCGACGATCTCTAGATCATATTTCTAGATAATGAGCTGAATTCGATAGAAAGCGATCCGTCGTAGGCAAGCCCACAACACGAAATCATAGATCAAGTTTGAAGAAATATGTTTGCAAGGACTAACTCAGCGATGGTCAAGATGGATGACAGATATTTTGCAAATGAATGGTTTATTTGCACTGACCTCTTGAACACATAACGACACTACATATGGTTTGGTGACAATTGACCCAAAGCTAATACCCAGAAATTGGCTGAAGACTTTCAATATGGTTTGATTAACTGTTAGGCAAAGGATTTCCAAACCTAGGTGAACAAAAAGTGTCGTGTTCAAGAGTGGTTGAATGCTTTTCTGACACACAAAGTATAACAAAACAGGGACATTTTTCTCTCTTTTCCCCCACCATTTATGGAAAGTACCTCTTTATTTTTGACAAGCTTGAGGAGGATAACATTTTCTTGATTATAAGCTCATCCTTCGGATGAGTCCAACTTAGTTTAAATTCGAACCCTAAGAAGGAGTGGTTCGTTCCTATTTGTAATTGAACAGGTCCTTTACTGTTAAATTTTAACTAGTCTAGTATAGGAGAAACTCGGCGTTTTTCAATTTTAGGGAGTCAGGAGAAAAACTTAAGAAAACTCCATGGTTGTCCTTTTTCATAAATTTGTGTCTCCCAAGCCTGAAAAAGTATAAAATAATACTTGAGAGAACCACTTGACCATTACGATTAAGGAGTACTTTTCATAATTAGTGTCTCTGATCTGAAAAAGTAAAAAGCGATCAATGACACATCGTTTTATAACCAATATCGAATTTGAAACGACAAGAATCTGGCAATCTTTTCATTTTTATATGGTCAGAAAAGAGCTATAAGTGGACCGTCTTTTTAATTCCGTTTTAACGAGCTTAAAAAGAAAAACTCGGCAATCTTTTCATATTTTAGGAGTCAAAAAAGAGCTTAAAGATGACTCTAATGTTTTTTGTTGAAAATGATCAACTTTGCCTGAAAAATCTGATATTCTGCACAAAAACTCAAACATTACTCATAGCTGTTTAAAAATCGATAAAAATGCATCAAAAAGTTACCTCTTTAAAGTGAAAAATAAACAAATTAAAAATTCATTTATTCAAAAAATCTTATAAAAAGGGCTTTTGTAAATTCATTTTTACCGTTTGACTTCAGAGTGAGAAAAGAGAGCTTTTGGATAAGAAACTTTCCGTGAAGATTGTGGAAAATCCGTCCATTGGAATCGAAAACCGTCACCTCCAGGTAATCCACATCACTCTAATCTTGCATTTCAACCGTTTGAATTTTGTTTTTAGGTTTCTATTTTGATTTTTAGGAAAAATTTAGTTTAAAAGACCGCTCACGGGGGTCCGCAGGCACAGCATGTGAAACCTGCAGACTCCGACTTTTTCCTACATAGGAAAGAGCCAGGGGCCAGCACTTGCTATTTGGGAAAAGTGCGGACCTACGCACTGTCTCTAACTGGAGAGTGCGGTCCCAGCGACATAGGTTTTACAATTTCAAATTCTTCAATTTCCGCCCAAAAACTTTGAATTAAAATGTTATAATCTGCCTTTTCTTTGAATGTAGGATATACACCATGCTTAGTTGGCGAGAATGGGAGCACGAAGACGTGGACCTTGCCGCAATTAATCATCAACCTTCAATAGATGCATTGAAGGCATGCGGGTTATTTAAATTCTAGGCCATACCTGGCATGAGGGCCAAGTAGACTTTTTGCAGTGGCTGGTGGACAGATGGAATATACAGGACCAGTGTTTCATTATTGGTGGCCACTAGCTCGAAATGGAGCCAAAGGACATTTACTTTTTGACTAGTTTGCCTAGCAGAGGTGAACAATTGACCCTATTCGGGACTAGGCCAGGTGGCCAGTCTGTCGATAGTCTCCAGCTAGAGTTTTGTAACGACCAAACCAAGGACAAAGGGATTGATATCAAAACCATCTCCCGTCCTAAACTCAAAGTGATTGCAATTACTGTCACCAGACTCTGTGGAAGCACAGCACTGCATATGGCCACCAGATCCCAAATGCGGATGGCAGTAGACTGTTATCAAGGCACCATCTTCAACTGGTGCGAAGCTGTGTTGGCTAATGTAAAAGGCCAACTGACTAGATCAAAAAACGGACAACTAAAAAACTTTGGATATGGTTTCTTAGTTGTGAGCTTTGGTCTAGAGAGGGTCCCGATGTTGGTCTCACAGCATCTTTCTGTTGGAGCTGGACTTCCATGAGAGCCCAAGCTGATGCGTTGGGTTGCAGTTATGGCCCGTCATCCTGAGGAGGGTTTAGAGGTTGTTCGATTTCCTCCTGAGTATTTTCATTGGTTGGAGAACCAAGTTTTCGCGATTCAGATTTTCCTTATGCTGGGATGGATTATCATGGTGACCCAGACATGGCTCTTCCACCAAGAGAGCAATGGGATGACTCAGGTAAAATCATTTTCAACATTTTCTAATTTAAATTTTATTTTATTTTTTAAATCGTCCCAAAACTGATAGTAAAAAGTTTCAAATGCAGATGTGGGTCCACGGCGACCAGCCACTCTCCGACCCTATGAGAGAAAACACGCAGCTGCAGCAGTACCAGCCCCACGTGATGAATCTACAGAGACCCTGGCCGAATTGGAAAACCATCTAGAGTGTTTGACAGCAGACATTCCAGAGACTAGCATAGATGACATTCCTCTTAGGTTACAGCGCTATGTGATTGGGGTACCAGGACCTTTCAGGAGGTTCCTTTGTAGGGTGGCCCGAGCAGTGGTTTCTTATCGTGATCATCACCAGTGATAGGATGATCACCTTTTGTAGACTCATATGACATTTTTTCTTTTGTACTATCGTTTTTTACAATCATAAGGTGTTTTTCAACCTATGATCGAAGACGATGTATATTTGACACACTTCTATGCTATGCTATATCACTATTACTGGCTATCTTGTAAAACATGTTATGGAATGTTTTTAAATTTACAGTTTGATTATTGCAAATGTCTACTTAACATTCGAGAAGCAATTGCATCTGCTAATGAATTTAAATATCTTGGAATATGCTGATATTCAATATAGTCAAATTCAATTTCCAAGAGACGAACTCTCAAAAATAATCTTAATAACACCGGATTCTAATGGCATAAACTCTATTAAGCTGCAATACAACGAGTTCATAATCTAACCTCACAATCAAACTTTGAATCCCAAATGAGATGGATTCAAAAAATAACTCAATCACTGCACTATACTCTGCAATGTTGTTTGTTGTTTGAAGAAGGCTTACCCCATGCATAGATACCAACTCATCAGAGGGTGAATAGATAACCCAAGCTGCGGAAGAAATGTTCCATGTATTACGACAAGCACCATCAGCAAAACCAATGTATGTTTGAAGAGTCGTCGACATCTACAATATCAAGAGTAAAATCAAGATAAGCAGGAATAATGACAAAACTCTCTCTAAACTAAGCATACTTTTCTAATCTAAAACACACCAGCTAGAAAGAAAACTAATCTAACTAAAATCTC
This sequence comes from Pinus tabuliformis, assembly GCA_031772625.1. NCBI lineage: Eukaryota > Viridiplantae > Streptophyta > Pinopsida > Pinales > Pinaceae > Pinus > Pinus tabuliformis. The sequence goes on from CM062813.1 coordinate 832,491,351, forward strand.
CACACCTAGATTTAAGCATAATATCTCTTCAAGTAAAGACCATTTCTGGTCTTACCTAAAGAGACACCGTCAAAATCTACCAATTCATAGGCCCCTTTTGCCAGCTTTTGCTTAAAAACATAAGGACCATGCCACATAGGTACGAATTTTCCAGCGCCTAGGTTATCATTTGCTTGATCGTATAGTAAGACTAGGTCTCCTTCCGAAAAATTACAAGGTGTAACATTTCAATCGTACTGAGCTTTAATGTGTTTGGCATGAGTTTCGATTGCTACTGTAGCATCATGTCGATTCTCATCTAGCTGAGCCAAGTACAACAAACGTTTCTCCTCTTCAGAAGTGGCTGGGAGTAACTCTATGGCTATTTTCAATGACGGGATTTCGCATTCAATGGGTAACACAGCTTCCAAACCGTAAACTAGTTGGAAAGGAGTGAAACTAGTTGATGTTTTTACTGAGGTTCGATACGCCCAAAGCACTAAAAATAACATGTTATGCCAATTCGACCTATGAATCCCATTGATTCGTCGGATCATAATGACTAGAACTTTGTTGATGGCTTCAACCAGACCATTAGCCTGTGGGTAATATGGAGGAGAACTATCGTGATGCAAGCCAAGTTGATCTGTTAGTTCAGTCATCATGATGTTTCGAAAATGATGCCCATGATCAGTGATAATCGCTTGTGGAACACTGAATCAGGTAATTATATGATTGAAAATGAAAATCGCAGCAGTTTTGCCATCTACCAAAAATGTAGGCATCGCCTCGGCCCACTGGGTAAAATAATCTACCGCAAGGATGATATATGCATGCCCCCCGGCCGACTGAGGGTTACATGTAATAAAGTCGATACCCCACTTTGCAAAAGGACCGACGGAAATTATAGGGTGGAGAGGAGCAGGTGGAGGACGCATCTTTCGATCAAAAATTTGACAATTGTGGCATTTTCAGACCACGTCAATACAATCTTTAAACAAAGACGGCCAGAAATAGCCAGCGCGCAATATCTTTTTGGCTATGGCATACCGAGACATATGACCGCCGCACGCTCCAGACCGACAGTCATTTAAAACCTTTTCAGCTTCCTCATGAGTTAAACAACGTCAGAAAATAGAGTCCGCCCCACAACGATAGAGTGTATCTCCAATAATCCTGTATTGTTGGGATTGGAAACGTATTTTCCGTCGCTGAGATCATGAAATTTCAGGCCAAAAATATTGGGTTTGGAGATAAACTATGATATCTCCATACCATGGATCAAGAGTGCTGATAAGAAACAAGGATTCGTCCGGAATGGGCTCTTCTGCCACAGTTTCGGTATCAGCATGCAGGAAGTCACACATCAACTCCACAAAAACTAAAGATTTCTTTGACTTAGATTTTTCAAACTCCAAGTCAAATTCCTACACGATAACAATCCATTTGGAATACTTGCACCCTAGCAATTGTTTCGTCAAAATATAGATCATAGGGTTACAGTCAAAAATTACGGTAGTTTTGCGTAGTAAAATGTAATGACGAAATATTTGGACAGCTTAAACAGCTGCCAAGGCCAATTTCTCCACATGCGAATATTTTAGCTCAGTCGGATTTAAAGTTCGACTAAGGTAATAAATCACATGTTCACTACCGAGTTCATCTTCCTGAACTAACACCATCCTGATGGTTGAATGAGAGGCAACGAGATACAAGAAGTAATCCTAGTTGTAGTTGGGAGGATGCAATAACAGTGCATGGGTCAATGCGTGTTTAAGTGCATCAAAATATTTGTCAACTATCTCATCCCAAAAAAATGGAGTATTCTGTTTCAACAACCTGGTAAAACCCTTTGTTATCTCGGCGTAGTTAGGAATGAATCGACGTAAAAAGTTTGCTTTCCCTTGCAAACTTTGGAGTTGGCGAAGAGTCGAAGGAGGAGGCAATTTGACAATAGCTTCAACCTTCGAGGGATCGACATGAATGCCGGCTTTTGAAACAACAAATCCCAGTAAACAACTCGTTTCTATACAGAAAACACATTTGTGTGGATTCAACCTAATTCGATAATGCCTACATCTCATAAAGATTGCTCGTAAATGAGTGAGATGATCGGCTCTACGTAATGAATGGGCAGGTAAATCATCGAGATAAGGTTGCACAATGTGCTTGATGTCATGAAACGCGTAAGACATAGCTCTTTGAAAATTTGCTCCGACATTTTTCAACCCAAAAGGTAATTTGAAATAAGAAATGTCCCCCATGGACAAATAAAAGTTGTTTTGGTTGATCAGCAAGTAAAATGTTGATTTGATTATAACCCGAAAAACCATCCATAAAGGAGAAAATTTCACTGCCAGCACAATCATCAATGATTTGATCGATATAGGGAGTTGGGTAATTGTCCTTGGGATAGGCTCGCTTAATATCCCTATAATCGATACATATTCTTATCGTTCCTTTCTTTTTGTTAACAAGAACAATATTCGATACCCAATCCGTTAAGGGAATTGGATAAATGAAACCTGCTTTAAGTAATTTTTCAACTTTTGCTTTAATAGCAGCAGCTTTTTGCGGGTGAATCTGACGCAAACGTTGCCAGACGGGTTTAGCATCCGGGTAAGTTTTGATTTCATGAACAACAATTGCTGGATCAATTCCTGGAATTTCTTCATATGACCAGGAAAACACATCGTGGAATTCTTGAAATAGGGCCTTATATGTTTGAAGTTCATTTTCCATACAGGAGGCACCTATATGAATGTTTTCAAAAATTCCTGGTTTAACTGAAATGTCAATAGGAACTATTCGAGAAATATTTCCCAAATTTAACTCAGAATCAGGATTTTGCAATGGATTATGTGGTTCCTTGACATAATCAGTAGTAAAAATAGATGAAAAATCATTTTCAAAATGATCAATCTCAGGTAGGAACGAAGATCGATGATGAAGATCTTCCCATGGTAAATCATCAACAGACAAAATTTCACGAATTTGCTCATCAGTATGAACAAGTTCGGAAAAAGTTGTTGAATCTGAGTTTGATGTTGAAAGTGATTCTCCATAGACCACATTCATTAGATCAATTTTGGTTGAAGAAGGGTCGGAAAATGACTGTACAGCCTGATATGAAATTTCATAGGGACTCAAAGGCATAGCATCACCAAATGAATCCACCTCAGACTCGGAAGGTATGATCCAAGGATCATCATAAAAAACAGTGTCTGATGAAATCATATGAATGGTTGCAGTAGAAGGCGATACGTTAGGAGGACGAAAGGAAAAATTTCCTAGTAAACCAGATTCTTTAACCAATCCTACCCCAACATTCTTATAAGGGATAGTTGTTTTGCCAACATGTTGGATACTTTCAGAAGAGGCCAGGTCGGATGAATAGTAAGTTAGCTGGTCTATAGTTACGATCTTTCCATTATGAGGAAACTTTATAAGCCGAAAGACCGATGAAACAACAGCAGTCATAGCGTAAGACCAACTACGACCCAAGAGAAGGTTGTAATCTAGAGGGGCATCAACCACTTCCACATCTAGATTAACAGTTTTGCCTTCAACCCCTATAGGTAAATCCTGTAGAATGCCAAAAGGATGGAACCCACGGCCATCAAAAGCCTTTAGAATCATCGGGGATTGATTGAGTGTAGGAGAACCAAGTGATCTCCAACACTGGATCGACATAATACACGTTGAAGCTCCCTCATCAATCACAGTCCTAAAGCAAGGTATGTTTTTTACTAACACTGGAATCTGGAAAGCCATTTGATGAGGTAAGCGAGGTGTACTATTTTCTAAATCGAATATTATAAGGTTTGAGTCTTGAATATCAACAGCTCCTATAGCCGACAATAGCAATTTACGCTGTGCTAGACATGATTGCAGCACCTCCTATGCCGACATTGCTGAAGGTGAAATAGCTAAATCTTCAACAATGTTATAGTTCTGAGTAGCTCTCGCATGTGGATTGAAAGCTGACTTTCGAAGTATACCCTTAGCAGGCGGTTTGATTACTAAGTCTGGGTTAGGTTTCTTGATCTGTAGCGGATCAGAACCAGGAGTTGAAGTTGATGGGTTCGAATTAGAAGATTCTGCTTCCTTACCACCAACAGGACTTTTACTTCCATAATCTTGTGATCGTGTCACAATCCTAACATGGGACATCATCATTATGATTTCTTCCAAGGCATTTGAGGAAGAACCAATCATCTTACTGTCTTGACTAGGAAAAGGATCCTTCAAGACAGCAGGCATTTGAGAACCTTTGACAATTTTCGCAACCTCAACACGATGAGGGCAGTCTCTTGTAAAATGATCTTCGTCACAAATGAGATAAGGATAACGAGGTTTACATTTCTCATCAGTATATTCTGTTTTATCTGATTTCTATTTCGAATTTTGTTTATTTTTCTTCTTCCCCTTCTTTTTACCGTCGGATTTTGATTTGGCCGTAGATGATTCTACGACATGAATATCAGCAGGAATTTCAGCAGAAGAGTCTCCTGTCGGGGAATCTGGTAGAGTTATGATAGGATAAGAATTCTTTGAAGATTTCTTTTTACTTTTGGAGTTAACTGAACCAATCATACCGTCAATAGCATGAGACCCTGAAGGAGCTGCAGTTATTTGATTTTGTTTCGGAAGGTCAGGGATTTTCTCGTGTAAAGTACCCGACTACGTATAAACGAGGTCAAGGTACTGAGCTTGAGAAATTACTTGCTCTTCAGTAACAACTCCTACCTTAGCTACATCCTCAGTGATTTTAGGTAATAATGATTTAACAAACCATTCTGTTAAGATTTGATCCGGAATAAAAACTTTCACTAAATGTCGTCGATGTCTCCATTCATGAAAGTGATCTGAAATATAAATGGATGTTGATTGTTTTAATGAAGTTAATAATTCCGTGCCATTGTCATATCTGACAGGCAACTGAAAATGAGTTAAGAATGAAGTAGCTAGCTTACTAAAGTTATAAAAAGAGGCTCGCGGTAACTCAATGTACCACTTGGCCGCAAGACCAATCAAAGTGCGTTGAAAAAGATGTAAACGAATTGAATCATCTATAATGGAATTAGATGCACACCAGAGGTGATAAGTCATCACATGGTTTGACGGATCCTCTCCTGATTTACCTTCAAACTTTGGGATATCATTGGGTAACTTATTCGGCATTGGTGGCCAAAAAGAAAGATAATTAATCGGATCGTTCGTAAGGCACGACAAATCAGGCAAGTCCAAAGTTGCAATGAATGGTAACTGATGATTAGGGTCTCGAAAACCCTGGGTCATAAGACCAGCCCTAGGAGGAGGATATATAGGATAAATTGGAATTGGAATTTCATTTGGGATATTATATCCTCCCGGAAAACTAGGATTAACTGGACCGTACTAGGATTGTTGAGGTTGCTGATAAGTATATCCAGGGTATGGTTGATACTGATAGACTGGGTTCTGCACAGTAGGACCGAATTGGTACTGTCCCTGGTATGGTTGATAAGTAAATTGAGGTTGACTTGTGACAACCGTACTTGGACCAGGTTGTCCTGCAGGTATCTAAACCGAAGTCTAAATTGTAGGTCCAGACTGAGGTAAAGATGCTTGAGGAGTTGATATAAGAACAGTAGAAACTGGAGCTACCGATACTCCAGAAGTAGGTGGGGTAGATTGAACAGATGATGCAGTAGTTGTAGCAGTCATTTGAGGCAGAGTTCGAGGCAAACTAGGCCCAGGATGAGAAACTACACCAGGTGCAGAAGTTTGAATAGTAGGCTGGACAGGTTGCTGGGTTGAACCAGAAACCAAGGGTTGTCTAGATTGAGATGACAGCTGCACATTCGGTTGCAAGATCTATTGATATTGAGATGGATCCCACACTACGTTCATTTCAGGGTATGGACCCATAGAAGGTTGAGCATATTAAGGACCATAACCAGGTTGAGGGTAGGGTTGATAATTCAAAGGTACATTTCCAGCTCCTTGGACAAATGATTGACCTGAAGGTGGTTGGAAAACTTGGGTTGGGTACTGACCTTGAGGTTGATAACCTTGAGGCACGTACTGAAACTGGGGTTGACCTTGAGGCATATATTGATACTGGGGTTGACCTTGAGGTACGTACTAAGTCTAGGGTTGACCTTGAGGAATGTACTGTCCCGAAGGTATGTATTGTCCTTGAGGTTGCCCCCCAGGGAGTAACTGAGTACCTTGAGGTTGCCCACCAGGTGATAATTGACTACCTTGAGGTTGCCCCCCAGGCGGTAACTGACTACCTTGAGGCTGTGGATTTGGAATGGTACTTGACATCATAAGAATGTCTTCTACACTCAACGGTTTAGTTCTGTTATTACCAGTTGATAACCCGTGTTCAATAGGTTGAGGAGATGCTCCTAAAAAAGTACCAGTAAGTGACTGATACCCAGAAGGAACAGAAGGACCGCCATATAAAAATGTTTCCAGAGATTGAGAAAACATGGATGACTATCTCGACATATTCAAAGGAGGATAATAACCTCTAGGTGTTGGATGAAAAGGAATGCGAGGTGGCGAAAAACTTAGACCCGGGTTTTCTAAAAAGTTGGTCAATGAAAGATACCAAGCATCCCTCCTAGGTGGACTGTAAAAGATCGATTCACGCTCCCTAAGTTCTATAGTTGGTTGATTTTCAGGGATAGATATACCTTCTTCCAGAGTAATGAGTTCTTCAATAGCAATAAGTCCAGAAGGAAGATTTTGGGTAATGATTCTTCCTACCCTGGGTGAACCAGGACCACTGGAAGTTGGAGAAGCAAATCCTGACGATGGAGTAGCAGCAGGTTCAGTTTCAGGTTCAGAAATTTCAGGTTCTTCAGCTAATTCACTAGTAGAGGAAACACTACCAGTAACTTCGGAAAATGAAATTGGTTCGGAAATATATTCTGTTGCTTGAACTTGATAATCAGGATGAACAACTAAAGAAGATTCTCCTTCTTCCGGTGACCCAACTCTACTGTCACTAGGAGTTACAAGAGCTCGTAGCCCTTCAAGCTGGCTTGGTGAATACTCGGGAGGTTGCCCCCGAAGTCTACAGGACTGTCTCGGTAATTCAGCCACGATTAAATATTTTAATTACTTCACACGCAAACAAAGAAAAATCTCAATAAAACCACCTAAAGTCTCTAAAGAACCAAACAATTTGAATCACACGCCTAAAGAATCTAGGAGTTCAAACCACACACAAACAGTAACTTTCCGTACCGAAAACACTAGTTGGTGATGAAATCCAACGTCACAGAATTCAATACAGAAATGGCGGTTGGAATAGTTACCCCAACAACCTGCTTAATGAAACAGATTGGCACAAGTTTCTTCACTAAACCGTCTCGAGTGAAGAGAACCCCCCAGAGAGTCCAAGTGAGTCTAGTCGATGTCTGCTCTAGGTACAGTGGGATCTTCCCTCCACCGTCACCTTAGGAAAGAATCCTATAGATTATGGTCACTATGGTTACCAACAGAAACAAATATACCTGGGGGAACAGTCTGTGATCCGATACACACGCAAGGGCAGAGTAACAAAGCTCAATCCCCTTGAAGGCTCCTTGACATAATCCAAGGTTTACCAACAAGTGACCCCAGGCTCCTCGACAATGGTTAATCCGAGGTTTACCGTTTTTAATACATGTATATCTTCTATCGTTCCCAATGAGGAAGGATTGATTACCCCACTAGTTCGGATATGATCTCGTGCTTGACTCCTTTAAGAGGAGCTTCCTAGAGCATAGATGTAACAATTGGAATTTATCTCCTACCGCAAGATATAGCTACTTTTTTGTTTTAACTATCTTGGAGAGTTAATTACTCCCTACTCCAAGATAATAGCCTAAGCTATGTTGGTGATAAAGAGCCCTAGAAATAAAAAGATTGCTAGATAAATTTTACTTTAAGCGTTATTTTTATTGGTTGTTTCTTAAGTCAAAAGGTGTGGAGATGAAACTTTATGGTGTGAAGACTCGACTCCAAAACACTAAAAATGCCCCTAAGATGATAAACAATCCTTTTTCTTCAATGAATTTCTAGCTAAAGAAAGATTTGAGAATGCAATTGCTTGAAAAACAAATATTTCCTTAACAAACAAATGAAAAGAAATTTTTATTTTTTTTATCTTTTTCAATAAACTCAAAACCGAGACTACTAATTATGCTCACGAAAAATATCCCTTTATTTTCAACACTTAAAAACTACAAAAAACAAATTTTTCAAAAGAGATTCTAAAATTTCTAGAAAACACTCAAAACTATTAAAAATCTAACCTTGAGATCTATAACTTTGAAAAATCTAATTGAAGAAAAAGCTTACAAAATTTCTTTTCGAGGACATTTTGCTTAGTTATTGAGCAAACTAAGGACTAATTCGTTCAGAATAACAAATTAATCAAAAAACACCCATCTTATGTTTTCTTTTCAAAAAATGAAATTCAAAACTCAAACAAGTTCTTTCAAAGCTTTGCAAAGAGAAAACGAGATGTATTCCTCACCAAAGGCAGATTTTACAAATCAGTCAGACTCACAAAGAAGACCAGCAAAAACCGGGGTAATCTGAGGTTTCTTAGGCTTTTAAACTCTGAGTTACTACAAAGACCAAACGAAAATCAAGCCAGGCACACAAAACTTCTAGAAAATCACCTAAAACCAAAATGCCATTAGAACTCACCTACAAGAATTTTCTGACAAGCTAGGGGGATGCTAAAAAACATAAACAAAACCTAAGCTTAACTGGATGAAAAGATTTTAGGTTTTTTCAAAAATTTGACAGGGTCTGCAGGCATTCGGTATAACCAGGTGCGATACCGCTCTGTGTAGTAAAGCAACAGTGCAGGGATGTTCGCACTATGTTACAAACAGAACGTGTGGTCCTCTTTCAAAAGCGTGAAAAAAACAAAAAACAATTCAGGATCTAACAACTACCCAATCCTACACACATCAAGCAAAAACCAGAAACAGAGAAAAAGTTTCTCAAGTCAAAGTAAAAGTAAAGGAAAAAACCAAAATTCAAGTCCCCAGTATGGTCGCCATTTTGTCGGCCGGATAAATTGTTCTTGCAAACAAGACCGATCTCCCTAGTATCTACAGATATCTAGCGACAAGCAAAACAAGCAAATTCTACCTTTCTCTAAATATTGCGATTTATAAATAAAATCCAAGAGGTGTTTTAGACCCTACCTTAAGTCCAACGCTAGTTTGTTGCAACCACGCTTCGACCATCCAAATGAGTTTCCTTTTGAGAACCTGCAAACACAAACAAGCACACATAAAAGAACACCTGCATAGCCAATATAATAAATCATATTCATCATGGTGATCAAGGAATCCATGAAATAAACCATAAGGGACAGCTTATTGAGAAAAATAAACTTGATTGTATTAAATTTAAACAAAGAAGAACTTTACAACCTTGGTGCCTTGATGTTGTACAAGCTCCTCCCAGGGTCCAAGCAAGAATCTCCTCTACTTTGACAAGCTTCACACTCTTCCCAATGAGATCAAAAGGTATTTAATATCTCCTCTCAAGCTCAATTAGGAAGTCTAAATTCCAACAGCATTTACCCTCAAAAATATTCAGCTTTCAACCTCCTCAGTAACCAGCCCAATGACTCATTTTAAAGTGCAGAGGAAGGAAGTTACTAGGTCCACCTATGAAGGGATAAAGTGCTCCTTCAAAGGGATAAGCTCCTCACATCAAGGGGTTAGCTCCTTTAGTTATGGGATGCATGAACCACCAAGAAGCGAACTTGCCACCTCAAGATTCCCTCTAGAAGCTTCCAAAAATAACCCAAGGTGAGTTTTTAAGAATGTACTTACGCCTTTTTTACTTTTACAGGGGTTCACACGAACATGACCAGGGGGTGCAGGACCGCAGGTAATGCTAAGAGAAAGTTCGAAACCAGAGTTTTAGAGATTTTCAAGGAATTTCTCTCATTTTCAAGGCTTGACATGAAGAGCTAAGGTTTAAGACTTTCATAAGAGGAAAGTATGAGTGGTGATAGACTCACACTGATTGCAGAATGTCATGGTGACAATATTTTGTACAACAAGTACTGCCACCATTTTCTCGACCTTGAAATTCCCAATGACTCAAATATAGTTCACTTCCCAAATCTTCTTGGCATGCTCACTTGAAGGAAAGAACACAAATGTGTCCCAGGTGGCACAACAGTGCATCCTAGAGGTGAAAATATGGAACTTGATGACCCTCCAAGAGCGTCTAGTATGTGTGGCTGAATTTTAGGTTGCTTTTGTAGAGAAGTGGCCAATCATAAGTCTCGTGCCCACAAGAGTTGATCACAGTGGTTAACGCCATAATCGGTGGTCAGTTGAGGCAGTTTGCAACATTATTGGTGCTTCTCTTCTTGTACTTGATATTCAAATGGAATTGTTGCAGGTATGTGTACCACTTCTCATGGTGATCATTCTGTGACTTCCCTTATGTATGTATGAACTGCAGGGGTCGATGGTTTATGTGGATGATTGTTTCCTTCCCCAAAATGTAATAATTCTATCTTTGGCAGGCCTGCACAATGGAATACATCTCTTTGTCATAAGTGGGATACTTCCGAACTGTTTCTGAAAGTTTCTAACTATGATATGCCACTGGATGCCCCTATTGAGTAAGGACGGCCCCAATAGCATAGTCAGAGGCATTTGTCTCGATCTCAAATGGTTGTTGCAATTCTAGTAATGTGAGAATTGGTGCAGAGCATAGGCGATGTTTACCCTCTGTGAATGCCTTATGTTGATATTCAGAACAAAATAATTTTTCTTTCGCTCCTCCCTTGGTGACTTGACTCAAGGGCCAAGTGATATGAGAGAACCCCAACATGAACCTGCAGTAGAAATTGGCAAGACCCAAAAAGCTGCAGAGCTCTGTTAGAGTGGTTGGGGCTAGACAATCCAAAATGACTTGGATCTTGTCTACATCCACATTCACCCCTCATTCATCAATAATGTATCCCAAATACTAAACCTGGGTCATGCCAAAAGTGCATTTCTCCAAATTGGCACACATCTTATGTTGCTGCAGTATTTGGAGAACCTGACAGATGTGGTGGAGGTGCTTTTCCCAACTCTGGTTGAAGATCAGGATGTCATCCAAGTATACCACTACAAATGAGTTATTGAATGGCCACAAGATGTCATCCATCAGCCTCATGAAGGTTGCAGGAGCATTCCTCAACCCGAAAGGCATAACCAGCGATTCGAAAAGGACCTCGTTGCCTTGAAGGCAATATTCCACACATCGAAGGGTTCTATTGGCACCTGGTGATATCTTGACTTCAAGTCAATCTTGCTTAAATATTTTCCCCCCTTGAGTTGGTCCAAAATGTCATCAATCCATGGGATTGGGTACCTATTCCGGACAATGATCTTGTTAAATGCCTGATAGTTAATATAGATTCTCCATGTCCCATCCTTCTTCTATACCAACACAATCCCACTCCCACAGGGCAATGAACTTGGTCGGATGTGACCTTTTTGCACCATTTCCTGAATTTGCCTCTTGATTTCCTCGTTCTCCATAACATAGCACCAATAGATTGGTCCATTGGGCAATGGCACACCTAGGGTCAGATTGATGGATTGTTTGACCTGACAGTGCAGAGGCACCCCTATAGGGGAGGTGAAGATGTCCTCATACTCCTCCACGATATTTTCCATATGTTGTTTTCATGTAGAGGGGCCCTGTTTGGAGTTCATGGCAACTGTCTTCTTCTTTCCCTGAGGGTGTATCATCAGGAAAGCAAATTTCCTGGTTTTGGAAATGAACTTACTGCATTGTTTTGCAGTAACCAAAGAGATGGCGGTAGGTGGTGCTACCTATGGTATCTTGTACAACTTATTTCCCAAGGTAACAATAACAACACAAGGCCTTGACTCATATACAACATGTCACTTCCTGATCCAAAATGGATTTTGGATAGAATCCTAAGTCTAAGTGTTCCTCACAGAGGAAAAATGAAAGTCCAAGGAAGTTCCTGGAACTAGCCCCATTGCAGAGATCGTCTCATTCTGAATCTACTGCAACTTGAATGGGAAAAAAATGGACTTAGGACGTGGAAGTTATCATAAAACGAAGTTGCCCTTTATCCTTTGGAAAAAGGGGAAAAATCCCCTAAAAATGGGTCCTAAACACCTGCTAAGTCTTCAAACATCCAAAACTATCGCATAAGAAGAACCTTTAAAAATGGCGGATTACACTATCGGTAGTGAAAAACATAAGGAAACAGTGGAAATAGAGCTTATCGGAGGTCAAAGGGATGATGCACAGGAGTCGTTGGATCTGGCCGATCAACGGTCCAAATCTGATCAACATATCGCAATCGATGATGGCTTGGGACTTAAGGCGGGACCTCGGACCAAGCGATATTGCGATCGCCGATATTGGCGTCGACATAGGCCATGCCAAATGGAAAGACCCCGGGACTTTGTGATATGTGATCGCGACATGTCGCATCGCAATATCGCGTCAAAGCAACACAAAGGAGTGGGGATGATATAAATATGGCTTGCGACAGTTGGACCCGATAGGGTTATAGGCGATATTCTATATATTTTGAAATCCAAAAAATGGTAATTTCCTTTGTATTTCGCATTTCTGCCAAATAAATGAATTGCAAGGAAATGTGCCCCATGATATGAAACTGGACCCGAAAGGGTTTATAAATGCCACTGTATATTATTTCAAGTCCGATATGAGCCATTTTGTGGGATTTTCAATGTTTTAATGTATTTTTCAAATAAAAATGAAAACCACGACACAGGGGTATTTGCGACATGTGATAGCGATAGCGATTAAATTTGGACCCAATAGGAGTATAGGGCGGATTTATGGATATTTGAAGTCCGATAAACAAAGATTTGGTGGATTTTTCCCATGTTTTTAGTGTATTTCTCTGTGTGAACAGAGAATGACTATTTTGAGGATTTTCAAAGGCACCGATGGTCCTTCCATTACAGAACAGGTGGCCACCATCCTTGAAGGCGTTTAGCAATGATTTCTAATGCTTAGAGGGGGATTTGAGCAAGTAGAGGCCAAGAGCCAGAGAGCCCAGAAGAGGAAAATGAACAGACAACACTGATTTGCTTAAAAGCCACGGAATGACAGAGACAGAGGGGGTTGTTGCTGAAATAGAGAATAGCAGGTAGAAGGCAGAAAGCTAATCCAAGAGCAAGAGCCAGAGCCAAGGACAAGGGCCAAGAGCCAGAGCCGAGAGCTAGAAAGCCAAGAGCTTCAAGAGCTAGGGAGAGATGGTGTTCTGAGCCCATTGTTCCTGTGTAAAATAGTGGAGTTGAGCCAAAGATCTTATAAAAGGACTTTTCCATAATCCCAGAGAGCCTAGTCGAATTGACTAGAGCTCAAGGAGATGTAGCCCAAGAGTTTTGGGTGAACTCCACATTAATTTGTTGTCTTATGTGTGATGCTTGTTGCTTCTTTGCTCACTGTTATATGCTTTATATTAGTTTAAACAAAATCATTTACAGCACATAAACAATCTAAAATAAACACCAGCATACACCTTATCTTCAAGCACATATTTAATTCCTCATTGGTTAATCATGAAGACTTGGGAATATTCAAAGCTTTGGAAGTGGGAGAGGTTCTTGTAAGTTAGACAAGAGTCCTAAGTGCCCCATTTTCAGATCACTTCCACAAGTATGGTTGGCCTAATAATACATCACAAACATCAAGGATACCAACATCACATAATACCTCATCCATGAAGGGCTTGATGTTATATGGAAGGTGACACAACTAGCTGACACGAAGATCTCATCCTTGGTGAAGCCACCTGTGATGTGGTCAGTGAGCCCAACCGCTTCACGACCTCTGCTAAAATGAGGTTCTTTTGGCTCCCATTTTCAATAATGAACTGTAGCGGGGAGCCCTTTACCCACGTCTGGGAGTGGAAGAGGCACTCCTCCTCCTATGGATCTTCAGGTTCCTCCTTTTGGATCTTTGTGGTGGAAACGGTGGTGTTGGGTTCTGCATCAATAATCTACTTCCATTTTTCATTCCCCTTTTCAGGTTCTAACTCAGAGTCGGAACATGAATCTGATTCAGAAGCCTTCAGCTCGTCCACCAGTTATTGCTCGGCCCGACACTCACTTGTGTTGTGAGTGGAGATATTATGGAGATCACACCACTTTCTTGTGTCCTGCTTCAGCTTGGTGGTGTTTTTCTTTGCTTGCATCTTTTGCAGGTTGTCCTAGGCCACCCTTCCTTGGCTTTGTCCTTTCTTTTTTGGTTTGTGGGCACCTTTCCCTTGCTTCAGATTCCCAGTTCCAAAGTCTTGCTTCTTTTGTTTAATATTATGCTCAATCTTGACAGTGTATCAGTACATCGTGTCGAGTAAGGAGATGTCCAAGAACTCCATCTCATCCTAGACATACCTGTGTAGGAAGTCATGGTACTTGAGTCCTTGATAACGAACTTCTTGTGAAGGGTATGAAAAACATTGGTAAACTTCGGCACATCTTGGTCCCTTCCCTACCGCAATGCGGTTCACTTTATGTATTTATCCTTATAGCTCCTGATAGGGTAGTACTACTCCATGATGGCATCTCAGAACGAATTTCAAGTGTGTGCGACTAAAAACAGTGAGGGCATACTTTCATCCTTCTGCTCACATTAGGTTTCCCACCAGTCCTTGACGTGGGGGACGACTTTGAGAAAAGAAAAAGTAATATTTTCCTGGCTTGAAAAATCATGAACAAAAAAATATCCTTGTATCAGATTTAACTATTTATTTACGGCATTTGCATCTATTTAGCCCTCAAATATGGGAATGTCAAAGTTTACTTGTACCTTAAAAGGAGTGGTGCCTCTTAAGTGGCTAATGGATGTGGATACATCATCGGTGGGCAACCCTTGAAGGATTTGGGAAAATTTATCCATCATCGCGTTCCTTTGTTTCTCGAGGGCCTCCTCAAGTAGTATTTTAGTAGGATCTCCTTATCCCTCGCATTTCTTTTCTTCCCCCATGGGAGATTGTCGGGATTTGCGAGGCTAGTCTTGCAAGGGTTAGACCAGTTCAAGCCCTAACTCCTTATATCTCGACCTTGTTGGGGACATGTAAAGAAAAATAAAGAAAAAGAAGAGCGCTCTAATACCACTGATCCGAATATAAATAGGAACCCAAAAAATTATATATATAACCATAAATACAAAGATGCAATAGAAATAACACTTCGTTTCATTAATATCAAATATTGAAGTATGCTTACAAATAGAATGGAAATAAGACTAGCTTGGGAGATGGTAGCTTATCTCTGAGAAGAGATGTGGTGGCTACATGCCTCTGAACTATGTTACAATGAGGCTCGAAGTCCTATTTATTATTGGGAAACAATGGAAAACCCTAAACATCCAAAACCCTAACCCTAACATATGAAGCGCTAAAACTATGGGCCTTGGTTGGGTAAATTGGTACATCAACTTCCCGACGTAATAACTTTGGAATACGATCTCTGTTTGATGTGCACAGTACCTTGTTAGAAAGATCTATCCGAGGACTACAACTTTTACCCATGATGGCCCCCATTTTCCCAAAAAAAACATCATTTAGGGCCTCAAAACGGCTCCAAAATTCCTGGACCTAAAAAACTGCAAAAATAGTAAATTGTGCTACATAAGAAACTGAAATACTGAAAGAAACAATGGTGGGGGTCCAAGTGGAATAGGTGGTTGGCCACCAATATCCACCTGGATCAGAGTGTTAATTTTTGCAAATGTGGTAAAATTCCACCTTGGACAGCTCAAATGACCGAGATAATGATTGCATTAGATTCTTCTTTTAGAGAGGACCAAAATTGACCTAAAGATCACCCAAGTTTGTCAATCACAAGTTGAGTTATGAATTATTTTATTCATACATGTATTATGGAATGGGTCGGCCCTAACCACGAGTAACTACTTGGGTCAGTCTTAACCCCAAGTGAACCCTCATAAAATCCTATAAATAAAAGAGACCTCAAGATCATTTAGACACATCTTCTCTTCTCTTTTGTATTGGTT
Organism: Pinus tabuliformis; assembly: GCA_031772625.1. Taxonomy (NCBI): domain Eukaryota; kingdom Viridiplantae; phylum Streptophyta; class Pinopsida; order Pinales; family Pinaceae; genus Pinus; species Pinus tabuliformis. The sequence goes on from CM062813.1 coordinate 832,507,386, forward strand.
TGCACAGGTTTGACGAAAGGAGTTCACACAAGGGCCCGAAATCACAGGCAAAAGGTGCATTTTGGGTTAGGATTTTCTCGATCTTGGATGCTGGAAAATATCTGGGCATTTTATTCCATAGACTTTGGCACACAAGCGTATGAGAGGGACCAAAGACCCATATATGTTGGTACAAAGGCTTATGGGAGTGGCTTGGGCCTCAGAGGTAGATCTAGAGGTTTCAGTCCCTAGTCGCTCACACAAAGTGGTCCTGAGAGTGACCAGGCTATCCCAAATGCACGCATAGTAACTTCAAGGGATCAACCAATGGTTTTAGGTGTGTTTCACCCCAGTCGCACACACAGATTCTTCCTAAGAGTGACCGAGCAGTCACAGTCGCCCTCACACAGTATCCGAGAGAGAGACCAAAGAGTTTTGGTCGCACACAAACAATTTTGATGAAAGAAACCAGAGTTCAGATGTAGGGTTTGACATCTTGACTTTAGTCGACTTCAGTGATCTAGTATATTTGGGTTTCTCACTATTTTTATATAGATTTGTAGATATATAGATCTGATTTGTTAGTATCCGCTCCAAACATATGTATTGGTCTCATCGATAGTGACAATAGTGCTCAGCGGTGTTTGGTATAATGACTGCAATATACAACAATTGACATCAGTTTGTGAGAGCACATTACAGCCATCTGTATGAGGGTTTGGATTCATTGCATGATTAGATATGTTTCATGGATATCATTATTGATTTGCTGCATGGATAAAGTTATGGATCATTGTACTCTATTTTGCTGCATCATTTGATGAAGATCTAAGAAGAAGAAGATTTGCAAGGGTTTCCCCATAGTGGTTTTGCCTTGGTCTTGGACCAATCCTGGTGTCTCTATGTGTGTGCATGATTTTCTTCTACTATTCCTTTTTGTTCCGCTACATTGATGATGATGGTGATGTTGTTTCTTTCTATATAACTGCATATGATAATGTATAATGGTGTAGATCTGAATAATGTAATGATGATATGGGGTGAACTTAATGTATCAATGATGAAATGCAATTATCATAGCAAAAAAAAATGTCTCCTTAAGAAAATTTAACATGGTATCAGAGCTGGGTAGAAGAAAAGTCATGGAGATCACCCCAATGATGACATCATTGATGGAAGCAAGAAGAGAATGGTGGAGACCTAAAATAATTCTAGGGTTTGAAGAAAACCCTAGGCATCTTGTTGATTAGGGTTTGATGGATTCTATGAGGTTAGGGTTGGAGAGAAAACCCTAGTTTATGGCAAAGACTTGAGATTTGATGTATGAAACTCTAGCATGGTCTATGTGAAACACTTGATGAAGATTCGATGAAGCCCTAGATGGGATAATCCTTAGCAGATCTAGTTGGATACTTTAAGACAACATTAGTATATGGACCATGGACATTGATGGCTCTTGAAGACTAGTTCAAGAGGGAGAGGATCACCTCTCATTGAAGATAAGTATTTCTTGACTTGTGATGCTTCTTACTTGTTAGACTTATGGATCTGATGATTATGTTTATTTCTTGTACTTCCTGCATATGTATTTGAGTATATGGATGTTTCTAACCTCCTTGATGAAATGAGATGTGTAGATCCTTCTTGAGGATCATTTTGAGATGCAGATATGGAAAGAGATAAAGAGGTACTTGATGAAAATATGACAAAGTGCTTCAAGTGGCCTATGACTAATGATTAGGTGCTTAAGTATTTGAATACCACAAGATATGCATGGTATCCTGTGTTTCAGATATTGGCTCGGTAAGCCCTAAGGTATGATGATAATTCCTCTTTCTTTAATGGCTCATACATGCATATGAAAGTGACTTGGATATATGTCTCCTATGATGAAATTATGCACTTGGTGTTGAACATTTTGACCTTCTTGAATTCTATGAGGCTATTTTGGCTAACATCTATGATATATCTGTTGGATGTATTGATCCTATAAAGAACGCCAGCACCTTGGCTCTATAAAATTATACTCTTGATATTTTTCATGATGGATTTGATATAGAAGGATAGTTCATTGACTCCTATACATGAGTATGCTAGTAATGCTTGTGATAAGCATGATGAAACCATATGGAAAGAGTGATTAACACTCTAGTTGTTTTGATAAAGCTTTATTGAATGGCCTAATTTGATCTCATTGGTCATGAAGAGCATGATAACCTTGATGTGAGAGGTATAAGTGCAAGATTGATATTTTAGACCTCTTATTGCATGTGTTCTTGTCTTGATAGCATATGGTTAAACTGGATGTTGTAACTTGATGGAGTGAATTGACAGAAAATGCTATTGTGTTCATAATCTTTGAGATATGGTGCTGCATATATCTGCTACTTTAAGTCTAACCTTTGATGAAAGATTAACATCATGATGCTTGTAACAGCCCTGGTAAAATTCCATGTAAAAATATATAAGGCCACAGATTATGGAACACGTATTCCAAGTTGAATGGTGGGGGAAAGCAGCCTAGTGTGTGTTCATTTGGTTGTTTATGGCTAAGGAAAGTGGAAAAGGCAATGGTTAAGGCTTTTGGAAGGCATGAGGCATTAATTGGCATTTTATTTATGAAAATAATGGAAATTAGGAGAAAAGGAAGGTGAAAGGTCACAGGTTGCATGTGAGGAGGAAAATGAAGGAAAATAATGGAAAATGGAGAAAATAGAGGCCTCATTAATAAAAATGTTTCTGAGGATCAGTGGGAAAGGCTGGTCAGTGCAAGACTTGGTCATTTGAGTGTTGGAGCTCTCTCTCATTATTCTCTCTCTCATACTCTTGGATACTTAGAGTTTTCTTGGAGCAGTCTTGGAGGGTGTGGCATACTTGGATTTTTGGAGCAAGAAGGCAAAGGAAGAGTAGGAAAGCACAAGAGGGCATCGAGATCAGCAGCTACAGTGGGTTTTTCTTGTAGGTACCAAGTTGCATGTATGTTTTCTTCACTAGTTTTGGCATGCATGGCATATGCATGTGGTTTCTTGATTGTGATCTTTCATTGGCATGGGGGATTACCTGGATCGACAGTGGATTTTCTAGCCTTTCCATTTCCTGGATAGCCATGGTGACTGTGAGTTTACTTTCATTGCTTGTTTTTAGTTGGTTCTCATGGTTCCTTAGCTTGTGTTGAGTTATTAGTTCCTGGAAGCCTTGGTTGGAAAAACACTCTGGAAGCTCTGTAATGGCTTGGGTTGAGTTACTAGTCCCATAGCCTTAGTTGGACAAATTCTCTAGAAGCCTTCTAATAGCTTGGGTTGATTTACTAGTCTTGGAAGCCTTGGTTGGACAAACACTCTAGAAACCCTTGGTGGGTTGAGTTACTAGTCCTGGCAGCCCTGGTTGGAAAAATGCTCTGGAAGCCCTGAAAATGTTGTGGGTTGAGTTACTAGTCCTAGAAGCCTTGGTTGTACAAACACTTTGGAGCCTGGAGGCAGCCGTGGGTTGAGTTACTAGTCCTGGGAGCCGGGTTGGAACAAACACTCTAGAGCCTTGGAAGGATGGGATAGAGACCGATCGGATGATGGTTTTGGTGATGTCTGACCGTGAGGTGGAATCACTATTTGATGGGTTGAGGTGGATGGCCTCTAGAAGCCTTGGATGAGTTTGATTGATGTGTTCAATGAGATCCCACGTTCATGCTTGGAATGTGACACATGGGTGAATGTCTGAAGAGAGATTTGGCTCAGCCATTCTACAGTCGAGTGGAATGTGGAAGTCTCATCCCAGGTTTTGATTTTGCATCATTAATGAAAAGTGATATATCTTGGTATTTCTATGACCATTATGGTGGATTATATGTGGTGCATATGGCTATGATTTTATTGATATTTCTATTCCTATTATGAAGGTTATATGTACCTTTTGTGACAACAGCTAAGTATAGCTCTCAGCATGTTTTTACTTGTACATGAATGGATAATGTATCTATGACCTAATAGATGATAATGCAGCAAATGGCATGAGGGAACAATGGTTCATAACAATTCTCATATAAGTATGATATCCCTATACTTAATTTTTTTTTTTACACATATAGGTTACATGTTTGAGATATGTTTTATGAAATTCCTGTCATGGCTAGTAGGGGTCTGGTTAAGGTTTTTTTGAGTTTATTGCTTTTGCTTCATTGTTTCCCTATACCTTTGTTGATCTCAAACTTTCATTTCATTATGGGCAGTGGCTTGGGCTCTGGACTAGAAAACGTGGCTTAAATCCCTATAATATCCCCAATTTTTATTTTTCATTTGAGGAGATTAACAAAGATTATTGGGGAGGTGCTAGGAATAACACAATTTTGTAGTTTGAGTTTCAGATATGATTTTGGCTTGAGGAGCTTGGGTGAAAAGGCAAGATTGCGGCTCATTGGCAAGTGGGGAGCACGAGAGAGACAAAAAGGGAATGCACACTTGTGGAGAAAGAGAGAGAAAAATAAAGGGGATGAACTAGTGGCAAGTGGGGGCCACCAAGGAAGAGAGAGACCAAAAATTATAAATAGATAAAGGAGGCTCTCATTTGGGGAATCTTTAGTCATTTTACAATTTCAACATTAGTTCTCTTGAGCTTCTTAGACAAGACAACAGTGTTGTTGAGCAAAAGGAATTACTGAGGGAGAATTCCACCTCTACCTTCAGTGAACTTCTAGTGTCACCCTAGGAAAGTAAGAAGGAGCCCATCACAGGGCTTCTCTAGGAGCTACATTGTAGACCATTTACAGCTCGAGTGTGCTTCTCTTAGGGTGCAAAAGGAAATTTGAAGGGGATGAGAGAAGCTAGCAAATAATGGAGTTTGATTGAAGAATTTACAAAGATTTATCCATTGGGAGGGCGAGTTTTTCTATGGTGATTTGCAGGGCCGAGAGTGCTACATTTTGGAGGGCCAAATTTATCTAATTCTAACATTTCTGGACAGCTATTGCGCATACTTGTTGACAGGGAAATTTCGGAAGTTCGGGCTAAGGAGAAATAAAGAGGCTTGGAATGATTTACAGGGCTTGGAGGAGATTTTTACAGTGATTGATTGACCTTGTATAGCATAATTATTTCTTCAGGGCATTTTCCAACTAGCTAGAACCATACACATTTCTTAGGGTCACCAGGGCATGTTGGTTTCAACCCAAACCCTTTCTCGTTTTTATGGGTTTATTGAGAGGAGTTTGCATCTAATTGTATAGAATTTTTCTGGCAATATTCGGTCATGAAATCATCATTCTTATAGCAGGGAGAATTTCTAGTTAGCTAGGGAGTCTACATCACTTGGTGGGCTCAGTTTTGGCTTGGAGTTGGGCCAAACCATTTCTGGGTATTTCTGGAGTTTTGGAGGGGAGTCTGTGGCTGCAATTTCAAGGTGATTTGAGCATTCTTCAGGATATAATCTTTAGTTCCAATCCAGCTGCAGTAACAGTGATTTTCTAGGTAGTGCACAGTACCAGTTTGGGCCAGTATTTCCTCCATATCATAGTTGTACTACATGGGGTTTGCATAACTTGCATAGCAAGCCCAAGTTCCAAAACTTCAACTCAATTTATGTACTCTTTTATCATAAAATTAATAAAATGGCTCAGATTGTGTTGCTGAACATTTTGGTGTTTTAATTATTGTGTGTGAGTTCTAGTTTATTTATTGTTCTAAGTCCATTGCTTGGTATTAGTTGTTAAATTCCAATTAGGAATATTACAATCTTGAGGTCACTAGCACAGAACTTGCAAGATTGGTCCATAGTCACTGGCATGTAGGCCTATGAGAGCGAATATGGCCTAAGAGGTCCAGAACAACTGTATGACTCAAGGATAGGTTCTCTAAGTGGTTGACTTGTCTTCTAAGGTTTTAGTTGATGATGTTGGATGATTGTGTGTGATTTTTTGTCGATTCCATTTCCTTAAGGTTACCTAGGAGGTCGAATCATATCATAGTGGTCTCTTGTCGCATGTTTACCCCAGCTGGTTGGTTGCTTGCATAGATGTGGGAGGAGGGTGTTACAATGATGATAGCCATATGTTTATGATCTAACAGATCTGTTGTTGCATGATTCTAGTAAAGACATGTTTCTTACATGAATGAAGATGAATGATGTAGATCCCCAGTCAAAGGGAGAATCTCTTCTCAATATTATTACCCTTATTACTATTTGTATTCTATGCTACTGAAGTATGATTTATGTGCATTTGACAGTATTGATCTGCAACTGTTATGAAACCATCTCACAAAAATATAGAAAATAAAGATCAACGCCTTAGAAATCAGCCTCTTCGAGGGGGCAACCTCCTTTACATTCCACAAATGAAAAATCTTGGATGATACAAATGACAAAACCTCTTTTCTATATATAGGAGTCTAAGGGGTCAGAATATAATCAAATCTGACATAACAATAATAATATAAGGGCACAACAATAACAATAGTGGGCTTCTATGGGGCACAATAATAACAATATGGGGACAATAGGGCACAACAATAACAATAAGGGCTACAATGGCAATAGTAATGGGGGAATCACTAGTATTATATGGACCTAACAAGCCCCTCTCCTTCAAAAAATTGTTTTCCTCAATGCTTGAGTAGTTTTGGATGCTTCTGTATAAAATTTTCATCCTCCCATGTGGAATCTTCAGTGGATAAGTGCTTCCACTTGACAAGATACTCTAAAATTGATCGATTTCCTAGTTGTCGAGTTCTTGTTTCTGTGACTGCTTCAGGTTCCAATATGATTTGTCCTTCCTCATCAAGTTCTGGAAATATTGTTTGAACTAGGATCTTGTCACCAATAACCTTCTTTAAGCATGAAACATGGAAAACTGGGTGCCCTCGGGAAGTTGCAGGGAGCTCCAATTTGTATGCCATAGTAGCAATTTTTTGCAACACCTTGTACAGACCATAATACTTTGGTGATAATTTATTATCTTTCTTAGCTTTCTTGAGGGACATTTGTTTATATGGTTGTAGTCATAGAAATACCTAGTCACCTATATCAAAACTTCTTTCGTTGCAATGTTGATATGCCTGTTGTTTCATTCTATTTTGTGCCAAAGTTACGTTATCCTTAATAGTTGGAGAACTTGTTATTGATGCTCGATGTGATCTTCCATTGCTTGAACCTTATAATTTTCTCTTAAATATGATGTGATGGGTGGTGGGTGATATCCATAAAGTGCCATAAACGAGGTCATTTTTGTTGCAATATGGAAGGAAGTGTTATACCACCATTTAGCCAAAGGCAACCATTTGACCCATTGTGTATGATTATCAAATACAAAGCAACGAAGATATCCTTCCAAACATTTGTTTACTATCTCAGTTTTTCCATCAAATTGAGGATGATAAGATGGGCTATGAGCTAACTAAGTACCAAGACAAGAAAATAATTTTGTCCAAAAATTTCCAGTGAAAATGGGATCTCTGTCACTTACAATAATCTTTGGGTTTCCATGTAGCTTTTCAATTGTTTCCATAAATGCAGTAGAAACTGTATTGGCTTTAAATGGATGAGATGACGCACAAAAGTGTGCATACTTGGTAAGTCTTTCAATTACCACCATGATGACACTTTTTCCTTTGAACTTTGGTAAACCTATGATAAAATCCATTGAAACATCCTCCCAAGGTTGACTTGGAATGGATAAAGGTTGTAATAGACCCGTGGTCTTAATTGTTTCAACTTTATTTTGTTGGCAAACCAAAAATTGTGCCACAAACTTTTGAATATTAGATTTAAGGCCATCCAAAAAAAATTCCTTCTTGACCCTGTGGTAAGTTTTTTAAAATCCCAAGTACCCTCCTAAGGGAGAGGCGTGCAATTCCATAAGAATCTTTTGTTTGAATTGGGAATTCTCATATAGCTATAAGCGATATTTGTACCATAACAAATCATTTTTCCAGCTAAATGTATCAGATGTAATGGGATCTTGTTGTATCTTTTGAATGAGTGCCCACACTTCTTCATCATTCTTCCATTTATCCCTTGTTTCATTTATCCAATCTAGTTGGATAATATAAATGGCACAAAGAAATTCTTCCACATCCTCATCCTTTCTTGAGAGTGGATCTGCCACAACATTTTGCTTCCCTTTTTTGTATATGATTTCAAAGTCATAACCCAACATCTTTGTGACCCATTTTTGTTTCTCTTCTGAAGATAAACTTTTTTCTAAAAAGTATTTAAGACTATCATGATCTATTTTTACCTTGAAGTGTCTTCCCATTAGGTAGGGTCGCCATTTCTTAAGTGCATGTAGTATTGCCAATATTTCATTCTCATAAATAGTTTTGTGTAAATACTTTCCTTTGATTGGATGACTTTCGAAAGAAATGGGTCATTCTTCTTGCATTAATATAGCACCAATTCCATTTCCTGAGGCATCACATTCCATAATAGATGTTTTTGTGAAGTCTGACATAGCTAAGACCGGTGCTTGGCACATTGCCTCTTTAAGATGTTCAAAGGCCTTCAATTCTTTTGGAGTACATAAAAATGCATCTCTCTTCAAAAATGTTGTTAGAGGTGTTTCTATTCTCCAATAATTCTTAACAAACTTGCAATAATACCCTGTCAACTCAAGAAATCCTCACAAATTCTTTATGGATGTGGGGATTTTCCATTCCTTAATGGCTTTAATTTTCCTAGGGTCTACCTTAACACCTTCATGAGATACAATATGACCCAAATATTCTACCTCTTGTACTCCATAGAAACATTTGGATCTTTTTTCATATAATTGTTTATCCTCCAATAGTTTGAGCACTCTGTCAACATGTTGAACGTGATCCTTCCAAGACTTGCTATAGATTAGTATATCATCAAAAAATACTAACACTAATTTTCTAAGGAAGCGTTTGAAAATGGAATTCATCAAACCTTGAAATGTAGAAGTTGCATTGGTAAGGCCAAAAGGCATGACCAAAATTTCATAATGACCCTCATGAGTTCTAAATGTTGTTTTCGGAATGTCTTCAGTCTTCATTCTGATTTGATGATATCCTGAACGAAGATCCAACTTGGTGAAGTAAATTGATCCATGCAATTCATTCAATAGTTCATCAATGACAAGAATGGGAAATTTATCTTTAATAGTGGGCTTGTTGACCTCCCTATAATCCAGACACATAAGCCATGATCCATCCTTCTTGTGCACCAATACTACTGGAGCAGAGAAAGAACTTTTACTACGTTGAATTATACCGGCCTCTAGCATTTCTGCAACCATACGTTCAATTTCACTCTTTTGGGAATAGGGATATCTGTAAGGCCTAATGTTTGGAGGAACAATTCCTAGAATCAAATGAATAGCATGATCATGATCATGAATAGGTGGGATACCTTTGGGAGTCTCAAATACCTTGGAATGATTGTCTAAGACATTTTGGAGATCTAGAGAAATAGATGATTTTTATGTGGGAACCTCTAGCGAACATAATTGTGTAATTATGCCTCGTTGTTCTTTCTTTAGAAGATATGTCATTCCATTACAGCTTATTATCTTTCATGCTTTCCTTGCAATACCTCTTAATTCAACTTCCTTTCCTTCCGAAGAAAATTTCATGAAAATTTATTGAAAATTAAAAGCTATTGTACCTAAGGATTGTAGCCATTGGACTCCTAGTGCAACATCAGCACCACCCATTGGAATGGAAAGCATTGGGCTATTCAATACATATTCTCCCATGGATAGCTTGATATTATGGCACTTTCCATAGCAATTTATGGTTCCTCCACTTGCAACCATCACTTGACACTCTAGTGCTGGATATATGAAGCAATTCAATTCCTTGGCTATCTTACAATGAATAAAATTATGGGTACTACCCGAATCAATCAACACTATTACAGTTTTCTTCTTGATATGTCCTTCTATCTTGATAGTTTGAGGAGTGGTATTTCTGGCCAATGAATTACAATATATGGTTGGATTCATTTCTTCTTTCTCTAGGGTTTGTTCCTATTGTATATCCTCTTCTTTTGATGTTTCTTGTTCCTTTTCTTCCTCCTCTTCACAACCTATGTAAGATAATTTCTTCTCTACACACTTATGAATTTTAGTGTATTTGTTATCACAACTGTAACAAATCCCTTTTTCTCTTTTTTCTTCCAATTGTTGGGGTGTCAACCTTGTAGGTTGTGGGAAGCTAGGGGAAACAACACTTCCATCCTTATAGTTGTGAGTGGTAGGCTTCCTTGTTTCCATAATTTTTCTTTCCGTTTTTCTTGCCAACCTGAATGCCTTCTCCAATGAGTCAAGTTCCCAAAGGCGAACCTCTTGTTGGATGTTATCCTTTAAAGTCCCTGTGAATACATCAATCCTATGCTCCTATGTAATATCTTTTACCCTTATATTCAATTTTTGTAAGTCCTCAATGTGCTCCATCATTGAACCCTTTTGTTTGAGGTTTATCAATTGGCTAAAAAAGTGTTGTTTTTTGTATCCTCATAATGTGCTATCATTTCTTCCGTAAAAATTGCCCAAGTCACAATTTGTTTATGAGAGCAAAGCCATTGATACCATAAAAACTGATTTGGTTCCAAATATAAAGTTGTAATGTGTACCTTTTGTGTGTCTTGCACATTATGGAGATCGAAATATTGGTCCATCTATAGTATCCATGTTATGAGATCCTTGCTATCAAACTTCCTCATATCGATATTTGGAACATGGTGAGTCTTCAATCCAATGTTAGAGTCTATGAAATCATGATTAACATTTATTTTCTTCTCATCATGAGTTTCCTTTACTACCCTTTCACCATTAGTAAGAATTTCTTGTAGCAACTTAGTCAAATCTATCTTCAAATCTTCCATGTCGCCTTTCAGTTTTTCTTCTATACCACCCATCTTAGCATCTATGTCATTTATCTTAGCTTCCATGCCATCCATATTAGCTTCCACTCCATCCATCTTAGCTTGCACGCCATTCATATTAGCTTCCATGCCATTCATCTTAGCTTCCATGCCTTTCTTTAAACCATCAATCTTAGCTTTTGTTACCTTTTGTGAGATTGAAAATTTGTTGCACTTGGTCTCGTAATTTTGATATATCATGTTGCATTTCTTCCTCTTCTTCATGAGTCATGCTAGAGCTTTCAAGTCGCTTACTAGGTGTTTCAATTCTCTTTCTTCGGGGCATCAATTAATGATAATTATGCTTCATTATGCCCTTTGAACTTCAAACTAACTTTTCAACCCAAACTTATGCAATATTTTAAAAAGACTACACACCTTTTTTCGCTTTGTAGAAGCTCAATATTGAATCTATTGTATCTCTATAATTGTGGATCTCCAAGGTCTGAAATTTCTTCCTATAGTAGCCCTCTGAGTCCTCTTTCCAATGCCACCAGTATTATCAAAATTGGATTCTCCAAGAAAGAGTTATGCCCAATCTCCCAAGATGACCTAATTATATAATTTTTTAGTAGAGCAAACTTGTACAATGTGCCACGTGTCACTTTTTCGACCTTCGGAACTGAAAAAGATACACAGAAAACTACAATTTGTTCTCTTTTTGTAACTTCTTACGAAATTTAAATCTGAAGCTCAAAGAGAACTTTGTGATGATTTTCCCAAGGTCACCTATTTGGAATGTAATTTGGGAGTCTGCAAAAACCCTACCTTCCTCATATCATATCTCTAAAAATATAGAAAGAAAATATCTGAAATTCAGACTCGAGGTTCAAAACAATTTCACCTCAAATGGGATTTTTCTTTAGCTTCTGAAACATCGCAAAAAAAAATTATAGCGAAAATTCCACAATGACTTGTTTGGAGCAGCAAAACCCTAGAATCCAAAGCTTTGATACCAAATGTTATGAAACCAACTCACAAAAAGATAGAAAAGAAAGATCAAGGCCTTAAAAATCATCCTCTTCGAGGGAGAAATCTCCTTTACATTCCACAAAATGAACAATTCTTGGATGATACAAATGAAAAAACCAACTTTCTATATATAGGAGTCTACAGGGTCACAATATAATGAATGCCGACATAACAATAATAATATAAGGGCACAAAAATAACAATAAGGGCTACAATGATAATAGTAATGGGGGAATCACTAGTATTATATGCACCTAACAGCAACATAGTCTTAAAACTGAAGCCTGTACATAAATTAGGGTTTTTTTTTTGGACGCAGTCACAAATCTATGAGATCTCATCACTTGACGCACGCATGCAAAGGCCTATACAGCATCCAGGCAGCTAAAGTCACTCTCATGCTAACCTGAAGGGAGTGACCAGAGGTTTGACCATTGTTGACCATCATCTAAAGCTTTCTAAAGCTATATGAAATTTTAATCATGATGTCTGTAACATATTCTACAACTGTTAACTGATTGCTAAAGTTGTTGAGTTAAATTGTTGATCATATAATGTAGTATTGTGCATGAAAACGGATGGTCAAGTGGAATATGTTAGTACCATAGATGTATTGCAAATAATAGCAAGATCGACTAGTAGAAAAATCTTGAATGTTTTCCATAACATGAACATGCAAATTTAACTTGTGTTTGTAGGTGACTGGGACATACATATAGATATGTCACTATGTTCATGCCACAAGAGGTTGGCATGATTTGGAATTACTGGTACATATGAAAAGTGTTTTGTCATGATTCTTGAAAATAACTTTGAATTGATGATTGATATGTGCTTTGACTATAGATCTCTCTACGATAGAAATTTGGACTTGACCTGATGTCTAGTGATCTGATTTGACGATTGTTTATTTTCCCTGATATCGATACTATGTGGGCATGATGACTTAAGTGGAAATTTACCTTCTTTTTCTTAGTACAATGGTTGAAGTAATGATAGTTGTGATTTGGCATGAAAAATGGAACTTTCATGACTCATCATTGATGTATGCATTTGCACCTAGTGACAAGATGAGTTGTATTATGGTTATGAGAATGACTTAATCAAGTTCGGATTGATAATGCATGTCTTTTTGGCATGATGAATTCATGGTTTGATGTGAGCTCCATTTGTCTCCTGGTTCAAAGTATTAATAGTATGATAATGATGACTTTGATAATGGTCATGATCTGGCTTCTAAACTTTGATGAGTTGACTTTGTTGTTGATGGTGCAACATTGAGTTATGTATGGCTGATTATGACGGCTTAGCAAGGCATTATGCTTAGAACATTGCCATCCAAATATGTCAATATTTTGACAGTTATCTGATGAAGTTAGGATTATGAGTTCCAAGGTATGGATTCGATATTGATTATGGTTTTGGTTTTACATCCTCATCATCTACTTGTGATAGTTGATGAGCCTCTGGTGGTCCAAATCAGAGGGAGATGGCTTCTGAAGCTGGAAATGATGTATCATGGCATGTTGAATCGATTTCTAGAATTTGGGAAATAAATTCCATATTGCTAAGATATTGGAAAAAAAAAATGAATAATGAGAATGCAAATCCTTGGATACTTTGATTTGTAGTTCAAGATCTTGTTGAACTTGACATGGCATCCAACAGTTGTTTTAAGCATTGATGTTCCATTTTGAGAATCCATCTATATATGTGTGATGTGCATAGAACCTTAATGAACTCATGAGTGAGTAGCTTCACTCGCATAGAGTTTCCACCGAGCATGCTTTGAAATATCCACATGAGGTGTTCTAGTTTTGAGAATGAGATATTTCTCCTATGATATGTGTTTGCATAGATGTATTGTTGATATTTGAGATTATTGTTGATAAGCACATTTGGATGTTGCTTTAGTATGTGATCTGCCATGATATCTTGGATGAGAGGTCCATATCATGACAGAGGTTAATCATGATGTTGCTAGCATGGATAGCTGTGAGGCAGGATACAAAATCTCCTTAGAGAGTTGTTTGAGCATTATGTGGATATGACATGGATAAATTGTGATGATTTGATTGGCAGTAAGTCCCATATTTATAGTTGGGACCGAGATACTCTCATACAATTGAGACAGTGCAATTGTTCAAAACAATCTTAGGCTTGTGGTTGGCACCTCCCTGAGAGGGAGGATGATTATGGTATCATTTTTTGATTTATATGATTATATATGATCTGACATGATATTTGATTTGATGATTTGTATGTACAAGAAACAACTTATATTGAGACAAGTAGATACCAGATTCGAGTATGATGAGAGCAACGCTGATCGAGGAAACTGAGCCAAATCTTCCCCCTGTTTGAGCTCCCAAGGTTAGGAATTGAGGGAGAAGGGCTCCTGGGATTGAGGAAACTCTGTACAATAGGGTGTTACCCCTTTATGTTACCCATAGGGTTGGAGAATACTACTCCCTTATCTTCATAGGGTCAGAGAATGTTTCTCCCCTATTTGGTCTTTGTAGATTATACCCCAATTGGCATCATACCCACAAGATGTCCAGCTTGTTCGGGAATATCATTCCTCATTTGGCCAATGAGTTGAGAGTTTACTTGGGGTTTTACAACTCAAGTCGATTATGATGTGGGTGTTCTACCACATGACTATTCAGGGTCATCAATGGGAAGATCAGTAGGTAATATGATGGGTTGAGATAACCTGATATGATTATGGGTTGAGGGTAATCTACCCGATGAAATTCCAGAATTGAGGGTGTCCTACCTTATGTGATGAGTTATCCTATTGCTCGGTATAGGTGGAAGTTATTGCTCCTCAATGTGGTTCCAGGTTGAGATGTGCTCCTTGATGGTATGCTCTCTGATTATGATTGATGATGATATTTCGAGTAGTAGCCCACTGGAAGACATTCTAGATAGTAGCCTAATGGATATAGGGTGGTAGCTTGATCTCTCCCCCGATAAAAAATTCTTCTTCTTCTAGATCTGAGAAAGTTCAGCATACGAGTAGGAATAATCAAGAGATAAGTGGGAATAAGCAAAGGATAGATAGAGATGTACAATGATGATTTGAGATGATGAGACACTTGATATGGACATGGCATGATGACTACATGATAGAGATGATCTATGATGATATGTGATGACACTCGAAGATTCCATAATGGCATATTGTTTGATGGACAAATATTTGCGGGTGAAATTATCCCTAGTTAAGAAGGAGTGTTAATTTTTGCAACTGTGGTAAAATTCCACCTTGGACATCTCAAATTACTGATATAATAATTTCATTAGATTCCTCTTTTTTATAGGACCCAAATCGACCTAAATATCATCCAATTTTGTCAAGCAAAAGTTGAGTTATGAATTATTTTATTCATACATTTATTATGGAATGGGTCAGCCCTAACCACATGAGTAACTTCTTGGGTTAGTCTTAACCCTAAGTGAACTCTAAAGAAAGCCTATAAATATAAGAGACTTCAAGATCATTTAGACACGTATTCTCTTCTCTTTTTTCATGGTTCGTATAGGCTCGACGGAAGGATTTTGCATAAGGGTCTGAAATCACAGGCCAAAGGTTTGCTCTGCATTAGGTTTTTTGGATCTCTGATGCTGCCACGGATCTGGGCATTTTAGCCCCTAAATAGATCTAGGCACACAAGCCTATGAGAGTGAACAGAGACCCATAAACATTAGCACAGATTCTTATGGGAGTGACTTGGTCCTCGGAGGCAGATCTGGAGGTATCAGTCCCTGGTAGCTCGCAAAGAGTGGTCCTAACAGTGACCGGGTTGTCTCGGACGCGTGCATAATAACTTCAAGGGAGAAACCAAGGGTTTTACGTGTGTTGCACCCCAATCGCATGCAGAAACTCTTTCTAAGAGTGACCAAGTAGTCGCAGTCGCTCTCACACAGTATCTGAGAGAGCGACCAAGGATTTTCCATTGCACACAAACAGTTCTGATGAAAGAAACCAAAGTTCAGATCTAGGGTTTAGCATCTTGACTTCAATTGACTTCAGTGATCTGGTAGATCTAGGTTTCTCTCTATTATTATACAAATTTGTAGACTTTTAGATCTAATTTGTTAGTATCTGCTACAAACATATGTATTGGGCTCATTGATAGTAACAGTAGTGCTCAGCAATGTTCGACACAATGACAATAGTATACAATAGTTGACATCAGTTTGTGACAACACATTACAACCATCAGTATGAGGGTTTGGATTCCTAGCATGATTAGATATGTTTCATGGATATCATTATTATTTTTCTGCATAGATAAAGTTATGGAACATTGTACTCTCTTTTGCTACATTATTTGATGACAATCTACAAAGAAGAATATTTGCAAGGGTTTTTCCCATAGTGGGTTTTTCCCTGGTCTAGGACCAATCCCGGTGTCTCTATGTTTTGTTGCATTGATGATGATGGTGATGTTGTTTCTTTCTATATAATTGCATATGTTCATGTATAATGGCATGGATCTGAATAATGTAATGATGATATGGGGTGAGCTTAATGTATTAATGATGAAATGCAATTATCATAGAAAAGAATAATGTCGCCCTAAGAAAATTTAACATGGTATCAGAGCTAGGCTGAACAGAAGTCATGGAGATTAGCTCAATGATGACAACTTTGATGGAAGCAAGAAGAGGATGGTGGAGACCTAAAATAATTCTAGGGTTTGAAGAAAAACCTAGGCATATTCCTGATTAGGGCTTGATGGATTCTATGAGGTTAGGGTTGGAGAGAAAACCCTGGTTTATGGAAATGACTTGAGATTTGATGTATGAAACTCTAGCATGGTCTATGTGAAACACTTGAGGAAGATTCGATGAAGCCCTAGATGGGATAATGACTAGCAGATATTGTTGGATACTTGAAGGCAACATTGGCATATGGACCATGGACATTGATGGCTCTTGAAGATTGTTTCAAGAGGGAGAGGTTCACCTATCATTGAAGATAAGTATTTCTTGAATTATGATGCTTCTTATTTGAGTATATGGATGTTTCTAACCTCCTTCATTAAATGCGATGTGTATATCCTTCTTGAGGATCATTTTGAGATGCATATCTGGAAAAAGATAAAAAGGTACTTGATGAAAACATGACAAAGTGCTTCAAGCAACCTATGACTAATGAGTAGGTTCTCAGGTATTTGAATACCATAAGATATGCATGGTATGTTTTGTTTCAACTATTGGCTCAGTAAGCCCTAAGGTATGATGAGAATGCCTCTTTCTTTAATGGCTCATACATGCATATGAAAGTGACTTGGATATATGTCTCCTATGATGAAATTATGCACTTGGTGTTGAACATTTTGACCTTCTTGAATTCTATGAGGCTATCTAATGTTGATACATTGATACACTTGATGTTTGGCTAACATCTATGATCTATTTGGTGGATATCTTGATCCTATAAAGAATACTAGCACCTTGGCTCTAGAAAATTATACTCTTGATACTTTTCATGATGGATCTAATATAGAAGGATAGTTCATTGACTCCTATACATGAGTCTGTTGGTAATGCTTGCAATAATAATGATGAAAGCATATGAAAAGAGTGATTGACACTCTTGTTGTTTTAATAAAGCTTTATTAAATGACCTAATTTGATCTCATTGGTCATGAAGAGCATGATAACCTTGATGTGAGAGGTATAAGTGTAAGATTGATATTCTAGACCTCTTACTACCTGTGGTCTTGTCTTGATGACATATGGTTAAACTGGATGTTGTAGCTTGATGGAGTGACTTGACAGAAAATGTTATTGTGTTCATAATCTTTGAGATATTATGTTGCATCTATTTGTTTCTTTGAGCCTAACCTTTGAAGAAATATTGATGTCATGATTATGATAGCCATATGTTTATGATCTAACAGATATGTTGTTGCATGACTCTGATAAAGACAGGTTTCTTACATGAATGAAGATGAATGATGCAAATCCCTAGTTAGAGGGAGAATCTCTTCTCAAGATTCTTACCCTTATTACTATTTGTATTCTATGTTGTTGAAGTATGATTTATGTGCATCTGACAGTATTGATCTGTAGTAGCATCTTAGATATGAAGCATGCACTTAAACTAGGGTTTCTTCTCAGGACACAGTCACAGATCTAGAAGATCTTGTCCCTTGACGTATGCATGCTAAGCCCTAGATAGCGTCCAGGCAGCTAAAGGCACTCTCATGCTAACCTGAAGGGAGAGACCAGAGGTTTGATTGTTGTTGACCATCATCTAAAGATTTCAAAGCTATCTAAACTCTGGATCATGATGTCCTTGACATATTCTGTCATTGTTAACTAATTTTTGAAGTTGTTGAGGTAAATTGTTGATCATATAACGTAGTATTGTGCATGAAATCAGATGGTCACCTGGAAGATGTCAGTACCACAGATGTATTGTAGATAACAGCAAGATATACTAGCAGGAAAAGCTTGAATGTTTTCCATAACATGAACATGTAGATTGAACTTGTGTTTGCAGGTGACCGGGACATACATATAGATATGTCACTATGTTTGTGCTACAAGAGGTTGGCATGATTTGGCATTACTGGTATATATGAAAAGTGTTTTATCATGATGCTTGACAATAACTTTGAATTGATGATTGACATGTGTTTTGACTATAGATCTCTCTATGATAGTAATTTGGACTTGACCTAATGTCTAGTGATCTGATTTGACGATTGTTGATTTGTCCTGATATCGATACTATGTGGGCATGATGACTTATGTGGAAATTAGCAAAATGGTTGAAGTACATGGTAAATTTTAGGGGTGAATTTTAGCCCACGGGCCAAATTTAAGGGGTTTTTTATTTTAGAGGAGCGAAATTTTTATAAAACACCCATTTCATATATTTAGCCCAACTTTTATTTAAAAATAATTATTTTTTCAATTTTGGCCCAAAAAAAGGGGCATATAAACTATGAAAAGACTCATTTGACCCGATTCGCCTAGTTTGGGAGGTTATATTCCATTACAATCGCCCATTTTCTAGTTTGGGAGGTGGGTTGATAGGTTGTATTTGGTTCCAATCATCATGATTTCTTCTGTGAACCTCCCTATTTTCAAATCTAATTTTCAATGATGGCAAGGGTGTCACTAAATAAAAATATAAATAAAGTGAGGTATGGTAAATAAATAAAACCTCTTTTTATACTTACTCCAAAGGTTCAGTAAATAAATAAAAATATAAATAAACTAGAGGTATGGTAAATAAATAAAACCTCTTTTTATATTTTATCCATAACTCTCTTTCTATTTAAGAAGGCTCAAAAGAGAGGTTTTATTTAAGTGAATCCTATGGGCCAAAGACCATATTTATAAAAGAGGTATGGTAAATTAATAAAAATATAAATAAACGAGAGGTATGGTAAATAAATAAAACATTTTTATAAATAAATATGGCACATGGTATTGACCCATGGTATTCACATGGAATGTATCCTATTTAAAGGGGGGAATTAAACCAACATAGATCCATATTTACTTTGGATCTACTAAGCGTAGAGAGGGATCAAATATCGTGATATGCAAACTAGAATAGAGTGAAAAACTATTTGATCCCTCTCGGGGCTTGGTAGATCAAGAGTAAAAATGGATCTTGTAATTTAATGTCACTTAAACATTTTAACTTGGTTAAAATAAAAATCAATTATTAATTTTATTAATTTTTATAAATTACTAATAGTAGTTTTTAAGCTCCAGTTTTATGATAACCATGGTATTGACCCATGGTAATACCATGGTATTCATGTGAGCATATACTATTTAAAGGGGAAATTCTATCAGCTTAGATCATTCTTAATTCTGAGTCTACCAAGGATAAATAGATTTCATCCCTCTAAGAGTTTGGTAGATGTGGAGCTAAGATGGATATAGGTTGGTTTTTATGATAATGAAGATATTAAATAGACTTAGGAAATTATATTGTAAAAAACATCTTAAGGTGAATGGTTAAAGCTACATTTAGTCACTTCACAAAATTTAATAAAAAAAAATACCAATATCTCCATTAATATTGGTTTTTCTGATTTAACAAAAAAAATCAAAACAATAAAATCTTATCACTCTTTTTGCATCACCCTCATAGAAGAAAGATAGTCGCTGCCCAAATTTCCCACCATTTTTCAAACATTCTCAATATGATATCTTCATGAAAAATTTAAGGTACTTGTTGGATTAGTTGTTTGAAAAATATGTTGCTTTGTACAACCTTTCATCTTCTCTTATTATTCTTAGTTTGTCGTAATGATCTGTAGGGGTTGGGCCACTACACCATATTGTCCTAAAAGACGAAGATTTTGCACCAAAAAGGAAATTAATCCGCATGTTACAACGTTGTTAAAAAATGCAAGACATATGAAGGTAGTGAATTATGCTAATAATCAATTTAGATTGGAAGAGACGTAATTAAATTTTATTATTTAATTGAAGATTTCCAATTAAAATAATAATAAATCTACATTTATATATTTATATATTGATTGGAAGGATTCTGACAATAGTCACTTCTTTCCATTAGATCCCCTTCAGGCCTTTAGGATACCTACTACTTTCTTATATTATATAGTTGGGGCTTGCTACTTGTTGACGTGTTGGGGTAAACAAACTTGATGTGTTTTTTTTTATCTCGCAGTTGGAGTCTATGGAATAAGAAAGAAATTTGATTTGCATTTTCTCATCCTGATAGGTAAATGTTTGTAGATGAAGATTCCATCTTAGCAACTCTATCACGAGGAAATTTTGTTGTTGCTTAGTACAAAGTCAAGAAAAAAAATAAAACTCAACATTGGTTGCATTTAGGAGCAAAGAGTTGTCTCCATGTCTTCTTCACGCAAGAAAGTTGTATGGTCCAATGATCTTGCCATATGACTGTTGACAGCTAGCTTGCGGTACAAGGCTATCTTTGATGATGAAGTAGTAGTAGTAGCTTGGTGGTGGGGAAGATTTGGAAATTTAAATCTTCAATGAAATCCATGATTTTTATGTGGTTGGCCCTAACGAATAATGTTTTGACGTGAGAGGTTCTCCAAAATAGGGCAAGGTAGGGTCTTGGAATTTCTACTCTATGCAAATGTGAAGGGGAAACAATAGACCATGTGTTGGTGTTCATTGTATTTTTGCTCAGGAGGTATGGGGTGTTTTTCTCCCCTTATTTAAGGATAGGGTACTGTTAGCTTCACTGACAAAAGGCCCAAAATTGGATCCACATATGTCCTAAAAGCCTTCAAAATTGCCTAAGAATCATCCCAAGGGATCCAAATATGCTCCAAAACACTCCCTAAGTCTTCAAAAGTACTCAAAGATCATACATCGATCGAAACAAGCAAGGGAGGAAAGCCCTTGGAAGGGCTGAAAATCACTATCAGGAGGCTAAAATGCTTAAAAATGAGTCCAACACCCTTAGCGCGGGTTTAAAACCAAAGAATGCATAGCTGTCGTTAGATATGGTCGATCAACGGCCCAGATCTAAGTGGAAAATCGCAAATCGGCCGTCCCAAGTAGTGGCAATCGGAGTTGGACATCGCCGATCAGCGATTGTCGATGATCGCTATCGGTGGGTCGCATCGGCGGAAGTATCGGCAGAGGTATCGATGGAAGTATCGACGGAGGTTATATGGAGGTTGCGACTGCAATCAGCAATTAAACGTGGACCATCGATCGCACACGTGGATCGATGGCCCACGCTACATCGCTGGATCGCTATCGGCGGAAACCATGGGGCAGGGCCTTTGCGTATATATAAGGGCGATGCGATAATGCTAGACCCGACGGCATTATGAATGATATTCTATAAGACTTCAAGTCTGTGCCCAAGCATTTTTTAATGCATTTTTTATATATTTAGTTATATTATGATATACAAAGGAACCTTGGGGCAGTGCCGATTGCAATGAAGCCCGTACCCGAAAGGGTCCGGGAAGGGAAATTAATAATTTCTTAAGTCCGAAAAGGTCGATTTTTCATGGTTTTTAGTGTCTTTTGCGTATTTCATAATACGAGGAAAATACACAGGATCAGGCTGAGTGTGACAGGCGAGAGTGACCCAAGGGCGGACCCGATGGAGCAGAAAGCCATGTTTAAGGACTATTTAAGGTCCAGAAAAGCAGAGATTGGCAGGTTTTTGCTATATGCAGCATTTTTATCTGTTTAACAGAGAAATGATAGCTCTAAGTATTCAAAGGGAGACAGAGACCAGAAAGGACATAACAAAGGCTAGAAGGGGAATAGAAAGAGCCACAGCATGCGCAGATTACCCCTAAACTAACAAAGAAGTCATGGAGCATCAATGAACAGCGCAGCTCGCCCAAAATAGAAAGATTAGGGAGCATAGACAGCACCTTAATAGCCGAGACAGCACAGCAAGCTACCCAAAATATCTGAAGGGCGGTTACTCTGCTCTCAAAAGAAGAATATTCCAAGCCCATGCTTGCCTATAAAGGGAATCAAACAGTTAAGAGATAGATCAGGCAGATTAAGGCTCTAAGCCTTCTAGAGAACTAAGAGCATTGTAAACATGTTATAAATTGCAGTTAGTAAGATGTAATAGAGGTTCAACTTTTGGAGATTATTCCTCCTCTGTTCCTTCAAGCTTCTCATCTTCATTCTAGAAATACAAGCCTCTTTTGCCATTATATGTTCAACATCCATTCTCTTTGTTGTTCTATGCTTGCACTTGAATAGTTTGTTCATGTTTCCTTTGTGTCTAAGGCCAAATAACTGTCATCTTATCTCTGCTTTGATAACTTAGATTTGCAAGCTTCTTTGCTGCCTGTAGCTAACCATTCATATGTGGTCATATATGCATCTACCAGTATAGTCAGTATTCTCTTTTGTTGCCTGTAGCTAGTCATTCATTTATGTTTATATATGCAATCTGCTGATACAGTTAGTATTCTCCATATATCCATTAAATCTATAAACTATTGAGCATTAGTGGTTTAAAGCCTTGTGTTGTTGAGAGTGTTCATGCATGCCTTGAGTGGGAATAGAGCTGAAATGGTCATCTAACTTGATCCAAACCATCATCCATTCCAATAGTTCTGAGAACAATATTGAAGATTATATGTTACCAGGCATCTCCGAGCTGCAACCTAGGAGAGTTTCCTGGAGTGCTAACATAATTGGCGTCACTTCCAGGGAGAAGAAACTAAAGCTCAGCTTCCCTGGGAGATGACACAAATCCAGCTTTGATGATAGACAAAGTCTAGACACTTTTTTGGTTGTAATCATCTATCTGGCGACTCTACTGGAGGCCGAACCTTTCTGGTGACTCCACTTCATATTTCTAGCTCAGTTTGTGAGGCGTACTCATAGAAACCCTCAGAAGTCACAAGTTGACCCAGTACCCGACCCTGAAAAGATCATCAAAGAAAGAAAGGTATTGCAGAAAGGAGCATCAGGTTCAAGTAAACCTAAACAATCTCCTATATCTCTTCAAGAAAGGCCTATAATAGAACCAGGGAAAATTTTAAGAACCCCCCTAAATTTATAAATATAATAAATGGGTGAATCTCCATGGTATATAGGAAAAATGGAAGGCGATTTTATCAATAATATAATATGTATATATAATTTTTTGGCGAATCTCTCACCAGGCATGGCGAATATTTTACTCAATTATAAAATCTTGTAAGATCTTGGCGAGTCTTTCACTAAATAATAAAACTTTGTAAAGTCCTAGTGAATCTTAGCATAGGCTACATGCTGGTTTAATTCCCCCATTTAAATAGGCTACATTCCAGGTGAATACCATGGGTCAATACCATGTGCCATTTTGGTGAATACCATGGGTCAATGTGCCATTTTGGTGAATACCATGGGTCAATACCATGTGCCATTTTTATTTTTATTAATTCTAATATTAGGGTTAATAATGGCTTTTTGCATGGTATTAATAACAATCTAGTCCATGGTATTTGTCCCATAGTATTTTGGCCATAGGTTTCACCTAAATATAACCCATTTTTTGAGTGTTCGTAAATATAAGGTGACTTATGGAGTAAATATAAAAAAATGTTTTATTTGTTTACAATACCTCTCGTTTATTTATATTTTTATTAATTTACCATACCTCTTTTACAAATATGGTATTTGGCCCATAGGATTCACTTAAATAAAACCTCTTTCTTGAGCATTCATAAATAGAACGAGGGTTATGGACTAAATATAAAAAGAGGTTT
This sequence comes from Pinus tabuliformis, assembly GCA_031772625.1. Lineage (NCBI taxonomy): Eukaryota > Viridiplantae > Streptophyta > Pinopsida > Pinales > Pinaceae > Pinus > Pinus tabuliformis. The sequence goes on from CM062813.1 coordinate 832,531,436, forward strand.
TATTTATTTACGATACGTCTAGTTTATTTATATTTTTATTTATTTACCATTATATTTTTATTTATTTACCATACCTCCACTTTACTTATTTTTTTATTTGTTTACACCGTTACATGTATATAAGGTGACTTATGGAGTAAATATAAAAAATGTGTTATTTATTTACCATACCTCTCATTTATTTATATTTTTATTAATTTACCATACCTCTTTTATAAATATGGTATTTGGCCCATATGATTCACTTAAATAAAACCTATTCTTGAAAATGGGTGAATGGATTCACTTAAATAAAACCTATTCTTGAAAATGGGCCAATGGAAGGTTGTAAGTCCTAATTTCAAGGGCTAAATTTACCTTTTTTACCCTCTCCCTTAAAATAAGGTGGGCTATTTGAGGTGATTTGTAAAAATTTACTATGATACAAAATATTCGCCCACTAAAAATTTAAAACCCCTTAATTTCGCCAAAGGGCGAACATTCGCCCCTAAAATTATCCTTGAATAGAACAAATGTATGTTGAGAGTATAGCTTCTAATACTAGCAGGGAAGAAAAACTCCTAGAGATTCATAAAGCTCCTTATTCTTTAGGTTTTCCTTTTGTTGTATGCCCAAAGGAAACCTCACCTCCTATCCATCATACTCCTTTAGTCCTATCAATCACTCCTCATCCCTCTATCATTCAGACTGCCAGTACTCTTTTAGCCACCACAGCTATGGCAAGTCCACAAGCACCTACCAAAATGGAAAGAATCATAGCTTCTAGGTATGGACCTCTAATACTGCCCACTCCTTTAAATGCCATGCATACTGGAGAATATCAGAAGTATTGCCTAAGTTCACTGAGACTAAAGGTGTTACTGTTGAAGAACATCTTGAGTCATTATATAGCTATGTTGATAACTTGGACATTACGGAAGATGATGTTTGGATGAGAGTCTTTGTCCAAAGCCTAGATGGAGAGGCTAGAAAATGGTTCAGAGAACTGACCCCAAGATCTATAGCAGACATTGAGGCTTTAGATGATGCATTTCTAAAGCATTTGTGGGATAAGAAGGATCTCCTTTACTACCACACTAAGTTTGGGAACTTACAAAGGGAAAATGGTGAGTTGTTGTCTGATTTTAATAAAAGATTTAACCGTATGTACAGCAAGATACCAGCTGAAGTAAAACCCACCACTACCTCTGTTAGACTCATCTATGCCAGTGCCTTTGATTCTAAATTATGTTTACTTTTGAGGGAAAGGAGATGTGCTACTTTGGCTAATATGTAGGATGCAGCCTTGGAAGTAGAATCAAACATCATGGCTACAATAGATCTCAAAGGTAATGCTAATAGAACAAGACAGAGGGGCAAGCCTTCATCATATTCAAACCCCAAGATCGATAAAATGGCCAAGATGATAGAGTCATTAGCCTCTGAAGTTTCCAAATTAAAGGTTGAGTAGCACTCTGGGAAAGGAAGATTTCCTAACACCTTTGCTCATCCAAATCCAAATCCATATAGAAGAGCAAATGAGCAGTTGTAGATTTTGCAAAGAAACAAAGATGCCAATGAAGACCAAAGGGTGAAGACCCCTTTCAAAAATGCATTCATGGAAGAAGAGTATTTTGAGGAAGATGATGAGATCCATTGTATGGAATACAAAGGTAGTGCCACTTTTTAACCAAAGCTGCCAATGAAAATTCATTATTCAATGGCCAGGTCAGTCAAGAATAGGATGGTGAAGCTATTCTACAAATTGTAGATCAACACCAATATAATCTGAGGTCTATGATGAATATTGTCAAAGAAACTCCTGTTCATAAAGCTATTGTCCCTGCAGAATAGCAAGCTAATAAGTAGAAGCAACCAGCAGTTAACCCTATCATCCTCAAAGCTCCAGCCATAGAGGTAAGAGGCCTTGACAAGTCCCCTTATTCTTTCAGTTTTCAATCAGAAATTCAAAAGCCAAGAATACCTATGCCCCTGATTGAACCAGTGAAGAAATGAGTCCTTCAAGAAATCTATCCTTGAGGCTCTTGAGCCTAAAACCATCCAAGCTTCCACTGATTATGTAAATCTGCAAGATGACCAACTAGTTTTTATTCTCAACCCAATGATTGAAAATTGTGAAGATAACTCCCCATCATTCTATGTTTCTTTGTCTATTCATGATGAAATCCTTCACAATTTCCCTCTAGACACTGGAGCCAGCCATAATTCGATGCCCAAGGCTGTCATGGATAAGCTCGATCTTGACATTACCAAGCCTTATCAGTTGACCTCTACACAGCTTAAAAAATCAGTTTTCCATATCACAGAGGAAGAAGGCCCACAGTTTTGGGACATGTTCTTTGATAAGGCTTTCTCTGAGGAATCTATAGGAACAGGTGAAGTCCTTGTGTCCCCCACACAAGAATGCATTGATTCATCTTTCATATTAACTTTTCAGGTCACAAATGACACAACAAAGTATGAAGCAGACCTTATTATTTAGCAAGTGTACAAAACCTCCCAATCAAAACATCCAAGACTGAAAGCATACAGAGAAGAGGTGAAATATTGCCCATCTCTGCCTAATAATATCAAATGCTGGAAAGTTTTTGAAGTAGAGGATCAAATCAATAGGCTTTTGCAAGTCTTTGATGAATTGGCTGATATACACATTGACCAAGAGAAAGAAACCTTTCATAGAAAGGTAAAAAGGGTCAATTTTAATTTGGTGACTGTTTTCTCAAAAGGAATGCATCAAAGGAAGGAGGAGATGTTTTTGATGGCCCATTCAATGGGTTGTTCTTCGAACTTTATTTCAGTTAAGGCTTTCAAGCCTTGGTATTGTAAATATGTTGTTTTTGAGTTTTTATTTCATGCTAAATAGACTCCATGCCCAATGCAACACTAGGAGGAAGATTTTATCTTGTTGTATACAAGAAAGGCATTGATCTATAGTTCTTGAAACCTCACAGGGAGGATTTCATCCCCAGAAGGAGCCAATGTTAGCTTCGCTGACAAAAGGCCCAAAATTGGATCGACATATGTCCTAAAAGTCTCCAAAATTGCCTAAGAATCATCCCAAGGGATCCAAATATGCTCCAAAGCACTCCCTAAGTCTTCAAAAGTGCTTAAATATTATCCATCGATCAAAACAAGAAAAAGAGGAAAGCCCTTGGAAGGGCTGAAAATCACTATCGGGAGGCTAAAATGCTTAAAAATAAGTCATACACCCTTAACGTAGGCTTAAAACCCAAGAACGCACAACTGCTGTTAGATCTCGCTGATCAACAGTCCAGATCTAAGCAGAAATCACAAATCGATGGTCCCAAGTAGTGGCAATCGGAGCTGGACACCACTGATCAGCGATCACCGATGATCGCTATCGACGGGTCGCATCGGTGGAGGTGTTGGCGGAGTATCGATGCAGGTTATATGGATGTTGCGACTGCGATTAGTGATTAAATGTGGACCGTCGATCGTGTGTGCGGATTGACGACCCACGTTACATCGCCAGATCGCTAGTGACGGAAACCATGGGGCAGGGCCTTTGCATATATATAAAGGCGATGCGATAATGCCAGACCCGACGGCATTATGAATGATATTCTATAATATTTCAAGTCCGCGCCCAAGCATTTTTTAATGCATTTTTCATATATTTAGTTATACTATGATATACAAAGGAACCTTCAGGCAGCGCCGATTGTGATGAAGCCCAGACCCGAAAGGGTTAGAGAAGGGAAATTAATAATTTCTGAAGTCTGAAAAGGTTGATTTTTCACGGTTTTTAGTGTTTTTTGCGTATTTCATAATACGAGGAAAATACACAGGATCAGGCCAAGTGCGACAAGCGACAGTGACCCAAGGGTGGACTCGATGGAGCAGAAAGCCATGTTTAAGGACTTCTTAAGGTCTGGAAAAGCAGAGATTGGCGGGTTTTTGCTATATGCAGCGTTTTTCTCTGTTTAACAGAGAAATGGTAGTTCTAAGTATTCAAAGGGAGACAGAGACCAGAAAGGAAATAACAAAGGCCGGAAGGGGAATAGAAAGAGCCACAACATGTGTAGCTCACTCCTAAACTGACAAAGCATTCATGGAGCATCAATGAACAGCACAGCTCGCCTGAAACAAAAAGATTAGGGAGCATAGACAGTGCATCAATAGCCCAGACAGCACAACAAGCTACCCAAAATATCTGAAGGGCAGTTACTCTACTGTCAAAAGAATAATCTTCCAAGCCCATGCTTTTCTATAGAGGGAAACAAAGATTTAAGGAACAGATCAAGAAGATTAAGACTCTGAGCCTTCTAGAGAGCTCAAGAGCATTGTAAACATGCTATAAATAGCAGTTTGTAAGATGTAATAGAGGTTCAACTTTTGGAGATTATTCCTCCTCTTTTCCTTCAAGCTTCTCATCTTCATTCTAGAAATACGAGCCTCCTTTGCCATTATATGTTCAACATCCATTCTCTTTGTTGTTCTATGCTTGCACTTGAACAATTTGTTCATGTTTCCCTTGTGTCTAAGGCTAGATAACTGTCATCTTATCTCTACTTTGATAACTTAGATTTGCAAGCTTCTTTGCTTCCTATAGCTAACCATTCATCTGTGGTCATATATGCATCTGCCAGTACAGTCAGTATTCTCTTTTCCTGCCTGTAGCTAGTCATTCATTTATGTTTATATATGCAATCTAATGATACAGTTAGTATTCTCCATCTATCCATTAGATCTATAAACTATTGAGCATTAGTGGTTTAAAGCCTTGTGTTGTTGAGAGTGTTAATGCATGCCTTGAGTGGTAATAGAGCTAAAATGGTCATCTAACTTGATCCAAACCATCATCCATTCCAATAGTTCTAAGAACAATATTGAAGATTATATGTTACCAGGCATCTCCGAGCTACAACCAAGGAGAGTTACTGGAGTGCTAACAGGTACTTGGCAGGAGGCTTCCTTGTTGGATTGTTTGATGATAGAGTACTCAAATAACATAGATCATTGCCCTTGAGTGCCTTTAGAGTCATTTGGACAGGAAAGAAGGAATAACAATTTTGTAGACAAGGAGATCCCTCCTTTTCAGGTACATCATCAAATAAAATGCCTATATGAAGGCATAAAAATGACTCCAAAGGTTAAAGTTCCAAGGTGGGTTGCAATCTAGAGGTTGATAAAACTTATCCATGGCCTTTCTTTGTTGGTGCTCACCAGGGTGATATTCTTGTTATATATATTATTTGTGAATATGTGTGATATTCTTGTTCTATATATTATCTATGATTCAAACCCAAGTCAATTGCTCCTGCATGTGTGATATTCTTGTTTTGTATATTGTAGGTTTTAACCTCATATAGAATTTACCTACATATGAATTCTAAAACACATAAAATAAACAATGCGAGAGCATAACACATAAAACACATATACACAGAGATTTTCCCCTAGATCCCAAAACCGGGACTACCAGCTTGATTTTTCATTATGTTCCTTTCAATGTTACAATACATATTTATACATGCCGAAGCATCCAATACCATAGACCGAAAACCATCGCATCCAAAATCATGGACCAAAAACCATCGCGTCCAAAACCATGGACCGAAAACCATTGCGTCCAAAACCATGTGTGAAAACCATGCACAAAACCATAGGTAGGTCCGCCCAACCTAATATAGAGTCCAAAAACAAAAAAAATTGGGGCACTACCCCTACACCATAGAGGGGGGCTACCCGCACCCCTCAAACCCCCTGCGACCCCCCCACTACACAATCAGCTCAACTAAGGGGGGGGCTCCGGGCCCCCTCTAAACCCCTGGTTAACTACGTGGGCTAGTCATGGAAAGAAGATAACACAACCCAACATTCTCCCACTTGTTGTTTTCTTTCCATAGGGGGCCACAAGAGAGCATAGTCAATTATCCAACCCTACAATGCCCATTGTTTCTCTACACCAAGAGAACTTCTCAGAGCTCACAGATTTTTTCAATGCATCTGTAGTATTCTTCAAAGTGTCCACCTTTACCAGCAACACCTTTTTGTCTTCTATCATATCCCTCACAAAGTGATACTGAACAACAATGTGCTTTGTCTTTGCATGATATGCAGGGTTCTTTGCCAAGAAAATCGCACTTTGGCTGCCGTAGCCTATCCTTATAGCTCCGTGTACTAACCCCATACTTGAACACAATCTCTACAACCAAACTGCTTCCTTGCTTGCATGAGTGGCTGCCATGTATTCTACCTCTATAGTTGATAGTGCCACTACAGATTGTTTCTTACTCATCCAACTGATTGCACCTCCAAATAGGTTAAACACATACCCACTTGTAGATCTTCTTTCATCCAGATCTGCAACCCAGTTTGCATCAACAAAGCCACGAATATCCAACACTCTATCCAATCCTGGTCTTCCTTGGTAGCACAAACCATAATCACTAGTGCCACGCAAATACCTAAAAACCCGCTTCATTGTTGTCCAGTGCTCCTTCCCTGGTTTTGACATAAACCTGCTCAATACTCCCACTGCATGTGCAATGTCTGGTCTAGTACAAACCATTGCATATATCAAGCTACCGATTTCATTTACATATGGAACACAGGACATGTCCTCTTCCTCTTCTTGTGTCTTGGGACACTGCTCAGCAGATAACCTCACACCTACAGGAATAGGAACCTTCATCGGTTTACTATCCTGCTTATTAAACCTCTACGGTATTGTCTCGACATACTTCCTCTGGTTTAACCAAAGCTTCCTCTCTGCCCAGTCTCTATTAATTTCCATGCCCAAAATATAGTTTGCAACACCAAGATATTTCATGTCGAATTTGGAGGACAATTGGGTCTTCAAATCTTGGATAATTTCTTTGTCATTTCTAACCAACAACATATCATCCACATACAAGACCAGATAAATAACATGATCACCAATTAATTTAAAATACACACAGTGATCTCTTTGCTTCTAGTGAAGCCAAGTCCCCATATAAATGTATCAAATTTATGATACCACATCCTTGGTGATTGTTTTAACCCATACAGAGACTTCTTTAACTTGCATACATTTCTTTCTTACCCTTCACCACAAAACCTTCAGGTTGCTTCATGTAGATCTCCTCTTCCAAATCCCCGTGAAGAAATGTTGTCTTCACATCCATCTGTTCTACCTCAAAATCAAAATCAACAACAACAGATAAAAGTAATCTAATAGAAGCTACCTTGGCAACAGGAGAAAAAATATCACCAAAATAAATTCTGGATACCTGGGAATAACATTTTGCTACCAATCGAGCTTTGTATTTCTCCACCTTTCCTTCTGCATTTGTCTTCTTTTTAAACACTCGTTTGTTTCCAATGGTTTTCCTTCCAGCTGGAAACTCCACTAGATCCCAAGCCTCATTTTTGTGCAAAGATGCCATTTCATCAACCATGACCTCTTTCCAGAGTTTTCCATCCTCTGAATCTACCGCTTCCTTCACAATTATGGGATCATCATCAGTAACAAATAATGTAAAATTTGAATAGAAAGCAGATGGACTATACATTTCTGGTTGCCTTCTTTCTCAAACTGATCTTCTCACACCCGGAGTTTGTGGCTCTTCATCTTCTGATTCCTCCTCTGTTGTAGAGTCTGATTCTTCCTCCTTAAGCTCAAACTCTATCTTCTCAGGTTCCTTTGGTTGGACTTCATGTTTAATAACATATTTCACCTCTCTGAACACCACATCTCAGCTATACACATGTAGGTTTTAACCTTGTACAGAAATTACCTGCAAATGAATTCTAAAACACAAAAAATAAACAATGTGAGAGCATAACACATAAAACACATATACACAGAGATTTTCCCCTGCGTCCCAAAACCGGGACTACCAGATTTATTTTTCATTATGTTCCTTTCAATGTTACAATACATATTTATACATGCCAAAGCATCCAATACCATGGACCGAAAACCATCGCATCCAAAACCATGTGCGAAAATCATGCACAAAACCATAGGTAGGTCCACCCAATTTAATATAGTGTCCAAAAACATTTTTCCTGCTACACAATTGGTGCAATGAAGGGGGGTCTCTACCCCCCCTCTAACCCCCGGTTCACTACGTGGGCTAGTTGTGGAAATAATATAACACAACCCAACATTCTCCCACTTGTTGTTTTCTTTCCACATGGGGCCACAAGAGAGCTTAGTCATTTATCCAGACCTGAAATATCCATTGTTTCTCTACACCAAGAGAACTTCTCAGAGCTCACAGATTTTGTCAATGCATCTGCAATATTCTTCAAAGTGTCCACCTTTACCAGCAACACCTTTTTGTCTTCTATCATATCCCTCACAACATGATATTGAACATCAATGTGCTTTGTCTTTGAATGATAAGCAGGGTTCTTTGCCAATAAAATTGCACTTTGGCTGTCACAATCTATCCTTATAGCTCCCTGTACTAACCCCATACTTGAGCACAATCTCGGCAACCAAACTGCTTCCTTGCTTGCATGAGTGGTTGCCATGTATTCTGCCTTTGTAGTTGATAGTGCCACTGCAAATTATTTCTTACTCATCCAACTGTCTGCACCTCCAAAGAGGTTAAAAACATACCCACTTGTAGATCTTCTCTGATCTCGATCTCTAGCCCAATCTGCATCAACAAAGCCACGAATATCCAACACTTTATCCAATCCTGGTCTTCCTTGGTAGCACAAACCATAATCACTAGTGCCACGCAAATACCTGAAAACCCGCTTCACTGTTGTCCAATGCCCCTTCCCTGGTTTTGAAATAAACCTGCTCAATACTCCCACTGCATGTGCAATTTCTGGTCTAGTAGAGACCATCACATACATCAAGCTATCGACTGCACTTGCATATGGAACACGGGACATGTCCTCTTCCTCTTCTTGTGTCTTGGGACACTATTCAGCATATAACTTTACACCTATAGGAATAGGAACCTTCACCGGTTTACTATCCTGCATATTAAACCTCTGTAATATTATCTCGACATACTTCCTCTGGTTTAACCAAAGCTTCTTCTTTGTCTAAACTCTTTTAATTTTCATGCCCAAAATATAGTTTTCAGCACCAAGATCTTTCATGTCGAATTTGGAGGATAATTGGGTCTTCAAATCCTGGATAATTTCTTTGTCATTTCCAACCAGCAACATATCATCCACATACAAGACCAGATAAATAACATGGTCACCAATTAATTTAAAATACACACAGTGATCTTCTTTTCTTTTGGTGAAGCCAATTCCCCGTATAAATGCATCAAATTTCTGATACCACATCCTTGGTCACTGTTTTAACCCATACAAAGACTGACTTCTTTAACTTGCACACTAGTTCTTTATTACCCTTCACCGCAAAGCCTTCAGGTTGCTTGATGTAGATCTCCTATTCCAGATCCCTGTGAAGAAATTACGTCTTCACATCCATCTGTTCTACCTCAAAATCAAAAGCAACATCAATAGATAAAAGTAATCTAATAGAAGCTACCTTGGCAACAGGAGAAAAAATATCACCAAAATCAATTCTCGACACCTAGGAATAACCTTTTGCTACCAACCGAGCTTTGTATTTCTCCACCTTTTCTTCTGCATTTGTCTTCTTCTTGAACACCCATTTGCTTCCAATGGGTTTCCTTCCAGCCTACAACTCCACCAGATCCCAAGCCTCATTTTTGTGAAAAGATGCCATTTCATCAACCATGGCCTCTTTCCAGACTTTTCCATCCTCTAAATCTACTACTTCCTTCACAGTTTTGGGATCATCATCAGTAATAGATAAAGAAAAATTTGAACAGAAAGCAGATGGACTATACCTTTCTAGCTGCCTTCTTTCTCGAACTGATCTTCTCACACCCAGAGTTTGTGGTTCTTCATCTTCTGATTCCTCCTCCATTGTAGAGTCTGATTCTTCCTCCTTTAGCTCAAACCTATCTTCTCAAGTTCCTTTGGTTGGACTTCATGTTTAATAACATCTTTCACCTCTCTGAACACCACATCTCGGTTGTACACAACCTTCCTTGTTACTGGGTTCCAAAGCTTATAACCCTTTAAACCATCCTTATACCCAATAAAGATGTACTTTTCACATTTACTGTCCAACTTGGTTCGTTTCTCCTTTGGAACATGTACATATGCATCACATCCAAATACCCTCAGATATGAAAGAGAGGGTTTCTTACTAGTCCATAGCTCTTGTGGAGTCTTATCCTCCAACGCTGATGAAGGTGATCTATTGACCAGGTGACATCCTGTCTCCACCGTCTCTGCCCAGAATTCTTGTCCTAACCCTACACCACTAAGCATGCTTCTTTCCCTTTCCATCAACATCTTGTTCATTCTTTTTGCAACTCCATTTTGTTGAGGTGTATATGGAGTAGTCTTCTGCCATGCTATACCAAACTTATTGCCGAATTCTTCAAATTCCTTACTGCAAAAATCTCCACCGTTATCTGTCCTCAGCACCTTTATCTTCTTCTCTATCTGGTTTTCCATCAGAGCCTTAAATTCTTTAAACCTGTCAAAGACTTTAGATTTCTTCTTAAGGAAATATATCCATGTATTCCTTGAGAAGTCATCTATAAATGATACATATTACACAGACTTACCTAGTGATGGAACCTTCACAGGTCCAAACACATCACTGTGCACAAGCTCTAATATATGTTTCACCCTCTTACCACCAAAGGGGAATCTCACCCGATTCTGCTTCCCATATACATAATTTTCATAGAAATCAAAATGGAGGGAGCTATTACTCATACCTTCTACCATACCTTTACCATGAAGTATTCGAACGCCCTTCTCTCCAATATGTCCAAGCCTTTGATGCTACAACATGGTATTCTCTCCAAATACCACTAGATTTTCTACTCCACTTTCAGAAACCACAGAACTTTTGCACCCATCAACAACAGTGCTACCTTGCAGCTTGTACAGAGTTCCAGTCTAAACTCCCTACATCAATACCAGTGCTCCCCGAACCATCTTGCAAGTATCCTTCTCAAACATTTTTTTTACATCTACATCATCCAGCTTGCTTACAGAAATCAAATTTCTGGTGAATGTAGGAATATGCAGAACACCCGGAAGTGTTCTAACCCTTCCACCTTGCAACTTCAACTTTAATTTTCCGCGACCAATGATTCTAGCCTTCCTATCATCCCCTAAGAAGACATCACCACCATCATACTTATCATAATCATAGAACCACTTTCTATGGGGAGTGAAGTGAAAGGATGCACCTGAGTCAATCAACCATGCCTCATGATCTACATGTGTACTTGAAGAAGCCAAGTACACATCCCCACCTTCATCTGAGGTGGTTTTCGCCTCTGCAGAAGCAGCATCATCAGATCCATTTCCTTTGTCAGGAGCTTTAGATTTGCAGTCCCTTTTGTAGTGCCCTTCCTTTCCGCATTTCCATCACACCAACTTTATAAGTTTTCCTGGAGATTTAGATCTCCCTCTAGATTTAGATCTCCCACTCAATGACTTATTTTTGTTTCTATTCTGGGACTGTCCTCATACAGAAAAGGTATCACCATTCTGGCTCTCCATATTTTTCTGTCTCATCTCCTTTGTCAGCAAGGATGAGACTATTTCATCAAACTGAAAGGCAGTTCCATTGCTACCTATTGTAATAACCATACTATCCCATGAATCTGGTAGAGAACACAACAAACTAATGCACTTATGTTCATTTGAAATTTTGATATCAATAGATGATAACTGACTTACCATAGTATTAAATGCATTCACATGCTCTGTCACTGGGTCTCCATATTTCATCCTCAAGTTATACAGCTTTTTCCGTAGGAACAGTTTATTCACCAGAGACTTAGATTGGTACAAAGTCCCTAACTTGTCCCATAAAGCCTTCGTCGTAGCTTCCCCTGATACATTCAGCAATACTGAATCTAAGACACACAACCGTATTGTGCTCTTTGCCTTCAGATCCAACTTCTTCCATTCTTCATCAGACACTCCCGTTGGTTTAGTACCCAGATCTACCGCGATTCACTAATCTTTATCCACCAACATATCCTCCATCTTGAGTTTCCACAACTCAAAACTATGACCATTAAATTTCTCGATCTCTATCTTTCCACTGCTCGCCATCTTCTTTTACTACCAGAATCGATCTCACAAATCTCCCACTGAACAGGGTCTACCACAGGCCGGCGCGAAACCCCTCAAAAACAAAGGCATCCCCTTGAAGCCAAAACAACTCTAATACCAAGTGTAGGTTTTAACCCCGTACAGAAATTACCTGCATACGAATTCTAAAACATAGAAAATAAACAATGCGAGAGCATAACACATAAAACACATATACACAGAGATTTCCCCTGGATCCCAAAACCGAGACTACCAGCTTGATTTTTCATTATGTTCCTTTCAATGTTACAATACATATTTATACATGTCGAAGCATCCAATACCATGGACTGAAAACCATCGTGTCCAAAACCATGGACCGAAAACCATCGCGTCCAAAACCATGTGTGAAAATCATGCACAAAACCATCGGTAGGTCCGCCCAACCTAATATAGGGTCCAAAAACATTTTCCCCGGGGAACTTCCCCGAACCCTATAGAGGGGGCTACTCGCCCCCCTCAAACCCCCCTGTGACCCCCCCGCTGCGCAATCGACGCAAAGAAGGGGGGGCTCCTCCCCCCTCTAACCCCCCAGTTCACTACGTGGGCTATTTGTGGAAAGAATATAACACAACACAACCTTCCTTGTTACTGGGTTCCAAAGCTTATAACCCTTTAAACCATCCTTATACCCAATAAAGATGCACTTTTTAGATTTACTATCCAACTTGGTTCTTTTCTCCTTTGGAACATGTACATATGCATCACATCCAAATACCCTCAGATGTGAAAGAGAGGGTTTCTTACCAATCCATACCTCTTTTGAAGTCTTATCCTCCAACGTTGATGAAGGTGATGTGTTTACCAAGTAACATGCTGTCTCCACTGCCTCTGCTCAGAATTCCTATCCTAACCCAGCACCACTGAGCATGCTTCTTGCCCTTTCCATCAACGTCTTGTTCATTCTTTTTGCAACTCCATTTTGCTCAGGTGTGTATGGAGTAGTCTTCTACCGTAATATACCACGCTTCTTACAAAATTCTTCAAATTCCTTTTTGCAAAACTCTCCGCTGTTATCTATCGTCAACACCTTTATCTTCTTTGTCTAGTTTTCCACCATAGTCTTAAATTCTTTAAACCTGTCAAAGACTTCATATTTCTTCTTAAGGAAATATATCCATGTATTCCTTGAGAAGTCATCTATAAACACAGACTTACCCAGTGATGGAACCTTCACAGGTCCAAACACATCATTGTGCACAACTTCTAATATATGTTTTGCCCTCTTACCACCGAAGGGGAAACTCACCTGATTCTGCTTCCCATATACACAATTTTCACAAAAATCAAAATCTAGAGAGCTATTACTCATACCTTATACCATACCTTTACCATGAAGTATTCGAAGGCCCTTCTCTCCAATATGTCCAAGCCTTTGATGCCACAGCATGGTCTTCTCTCTAGAGACCACTAGATTTTCTGCTCCACTTTCAGGAACCACAAAACTGTTGCACCCATCAATAACAGTGCTACCTTTCAGCTTGTACAAAGTTCCAATCCGAACTACCCGCATCAATACCAGTGCTCCCTAAACCATTTTGCAGGTATCCTTCTCGAACACTGTTTTTACACCTGCATCATCTAGCTTGCTTATGGAAATCAAACTTTTGGCCAATGCAGGAATATGCAGAACACCCGGAAGTGTTCTAACCCTTCCACCTTGCAACTTCAACTTTAGTTTTTTGCAACCAATGATTCTAGCCTTCCTGTCATCCCCCAAGAAGACATCACCACCATCATATTTCTCATACTCACAGAACAACTCTCTATGGGGAGTGAAGTGAAAAGATGCACCTGAGTCAATCAACCATACCTCATGATATACATGTGAACTTGAAGAAGCCAAGTACACATCCCCACCTTCATTTGAGGTGGTTTTCACCTCTGCAGAAGGAGCGTCATTAGATCCCTTTCCTTTGTCAAGAGATTTAGATTTACAATCCCTTTTGTAGCGCCCTTCCTTTCTACATTTCCAGCACACCACCTTTACAAGTTTTCCTGGAGATTTAGATCTCCCTCTAGATTTAGATCTCCCACTCGATGACTTATTTTTGCTTATGTTCTGGAATCGTCCTCGTACATACAAGGCATCACCATTTGGGCTCTCCATATTTTTCTATCTCATCTCCTTCGTCATCAAGGATGAGACTATTTCATCAAACTACAAGGTAGTTGCATTGCTACCTATTGCAATAACCAGATTATCCCACAAATGTGGTAGAGAACACAACAAACTGATGTACTTATTTTCATCTAAAATTTTAATATCAACAGATAATAATTGACTTACCACAGTATTAAATGCATTCAGATGTTCTGTCACCAAGTCTCCATCTTTCATCCTCAGGTTATACAACTTTTTCCATAGGAAAAGTTTATTCACCAGAGACTTAGATTGGTACAAAGTCCCTAACTTGTCCCACAAATCCTTCGTCGTAGCTTTCTCTGATACATTCAGCAATACTGATTCTGAGACACACAATCATATTATGCTCTTAGCCTTCTGTGGTACTCCCGTTGGTTTAGTACCTAGATCTACCGTGACCCACTGATCTTTATCCACCAATAGATCCTCCATCTTGACTTTCCATAACTCAAAACTCTGACCATTAAATTTCTCGATCTCTATCTTTCCACTGCTCGCCATCTTCTTTCACCACCAGAATCAATCCCGCAGATCTCCCATTGAATAGGGTCTAGCACAGGCCCAAGGGAAACCCCTCAACAACAAAGGCATCCCCTTGAAGCCAAAACAGCTCTGATACCAAATGTAGGTTTTAACCCCATATAGAAATTACTTACATACGAATTCTAAAACACAGAAAATAAACGATGCGGGAGCATAACACATAAAACACATATACACAGAGATTTCCCCTAGATCCCAAAACTGTGACTACCAGCTTGATTTTTTCATTATGTTCCTTTCAATGTTACAATACATATTTATACATGCCGAAGCATCCAATACCATGGACCGAAAACCATTGTGTTCAAAACCATGGACCAAAAACCATCGCGTCCAAAACCATGTGTGAAAACCATGCACAAAGCCATAGGTAGGTCCACCCAACCTAATATAGGGTCCAAAAACAAAAAAATTTGGGGCGCTGCCCTGGACCCCATAGATGGGGGCTACCCGCACCCCTCAAACCCCCTGTGACCCCCTCACTACGCAATCGGCGCAATGAAGGGGGGCGCTCCACCCCCCCTCTAACCCCTCGGTTAACTACATGGGCTAGTCTTGGAAAGAATATACCACAACCCAACATATATTGTCTGCGATTCAAACCCAAGAAGCAACGTGTAGGAGGAAAATTCGAACTAGTGCTACTTTTGGCATCTTTCATGTCTACCACTGCCAGAGAATTATCCACAATACATCAAGCTTTGGATTCACATGTCTCTCAATATTTGATTATTTTTCACATTTTGAAGTGGGAACATAGGATAGCTCTTGTTTCAAGTGCAAACATATTCATTGTAGGTCATAATGGGAAGTGGAACATTAGGAATGGGCTTGTTGGGTCAATATAATTTGAACCCAACAACAAATTTGATGCCCAAAACTTCACAACTAGTTTTGGGGGTTCCCTGGCAACAGAAAAGCAGAAATTTAGGAGGTTTGAAACTTTGAGGTCGTGCCCATAATATAAACCTTTTGTATCACAACAAGCTTGACAATGGGAAATCCTTTGGCATTCATGTTGGCGCAACCCTGCAACTTCCTAAATGTGCATGTTGTTCATAATTCACGCTATGATTTATTTATTTATGTATTTGTTTTTGGTTGAAATTTATACATGTATAGATAGCCTGTGTGAAATCCTTTATAATCTTGCCATTTGAATACCAAGTGAAGAAATCACAGATCATATTTGAATATAATTTAACTTGGAGGTGTTTAGAAGATTCATTTGTGAATTGAGTTGTTGGAAATAAGCTTGTTATCTTCATTTAATGAACTATGTCAAATACCTCAATTTTATTTATAGGTTTGTTGAGTTAATGGTTAGTGAATGGCTTGATAAAGATTTTGTTCTTGATTTGGATTCCCCTCAGATGCCAGCAAACAGAAATTGTAAACCTCAATAATACAATTAATTCTCCTGTCAAATTGTGCCTCAGTTACCGAGGGTACTAAATTTATTATGATTTCTTTATCTAGTTTGTAAATTACTCCATGTAGAGGGAAAGCAAAGATTTGTAGATCCTCCTCTGAGTGAGCTCGATCCTGAAATGAATGTGATAATTGAGAAAGAAAAGGGTTCACAATTCAATGGCTTGGAACTTATTCTCTTGAACATTTTACATCATCGGTGGCTATGGAAGTTGTTGGATCATGTCTAACAAACAAGTATTCAGAAGGACTCCCTAGTAAGAATTAAGTGCCTGAAGATATAACTTGGAATGTGAAGAATGGCACCATCATGATTGTGATTGTGTCTGAGCTGCTTGGCAGTTTCTTCTTGCCACTTGGTATTTTTTTTCTTGTTAAACTCAGTTTCTCTTAGCTTTTGGACCTCTACCTTTTAGTTTGAATGTTTGTCATGGGTGTAATGGTTTCTGGGTTCAGCGTTATAGAGTAGAGACCTATAGTTGTTGCGTGAGTATCTGTTATCACAATGATGGATATAGTTGTTGGACAATTTTCTATATTTATTCACTACTATGTTGGGTTGGAATTTATGCCATGCGGAAGCCATGATGAATATGAATTGAAATGATATTTACAAAGACTAATGAAGAAATCCTTAACATGCCTTCCTTTGTGTTGGGCCATAAGGTGTTCAAGTGGTGGGGACCAGAGTTACATAAATTTTTTATTGTTGGTCTATTAAACTCCATCATTCAAGGTAGGAACCATTTGTTGGTTGGGTAAGATAAAACTATTCAGGGAAGAGAAAGGAAGGTTGATAAGTAAGGGGACCCTGTCTCATTTTCCTACTTGCATAAAGCCTGCTTCAAGGGGAGAGAATTTAACACAATGACTCAAAACAGAAGATTTCATCGTAAGACCATAGGTAAGGTTCATGGGTATGGGATTCCCTTGATTCAACACTTCATTACATGGTAGAATGACTTTCATAACTTATATATTTCTTGAAGAACAGAGTGTAATGACCAAACATCATATGGAAGGATGAACTACCTGAAGGTCGATGGCTTAAAAACTACCTGGAGAGTGAATGAAAGTGTTTATAAATTGCCCCTGCAAATATAACAACTTCTCCTTACAATGAGGTTGCAAATCTGTATAAGCAAGAAATTCCTTTGTCACAGTTAGGTTGGCATTTGAGAAATTGGTTTGATATGGAATCAACAAGGTAGTGATGGAAACACTCAAGGAAACAAAAGTTGGGAGAAAAGTAAAACAAAATTTGTACAAACATTAATCTCTCATAGCTTGACAAAAGTGGTAGAGAAAAGATTAATCTCTCCTACCTTGACATAACTGGTGGTTAAGATCAACACATACAAGAACTTTGTTGTGGAATGTTATCAAAACTACTATAAGGATATGAAAGAGTTTACATTAAGAACCTTGACAAACACGACCATTGAAACTTGCAACATTGTTTGTAGGAAGAGAAAATTATGTTTCTTTTTTCCAAACATGTATGCTAGTATATTACAGTTTAATGAATATGTTTTCCTATTATTATATATGGTTTCATACTTCAACAAAACATTCACCAAGACTACACAATGTTTTATTATTCAGTGAAAGATTTTCCAAGATCTTACAAGATTTTATAATTCAGTGAAAGATTCGCCATGACTTTACAAGATAATATAATCTGGTGAGAGATTCGCCAAAAACATTATATATACATATTATATTATTGATAAAATCGCCTCCCATTTTTCCTATGTATCATGGGAATTCGCCCATTTATTATACATATAAATTTAGGGTGGTTCTTAAAATTCCCTGTTGAAGTAATGATAGTTGCGATTTGGCATGAAAAATGGAACCTGCATGACTCATCCTTGATGTATGCATTTGCACCTAGTGACAGGATGACTTGTATTATGATTATGAGAATGACTTAATCAAGTTCAAATTGATAATGCATGACTTGTTGGCATGATGAATTCATGATTTGATATGAGCTCCACCTGTCTCTTGGTTGAAAGGATTAATACTATGATAATGATGATTTTGATAATGGTCATGAACTGCCTTCTAAACTCTGTTGAGTTGACCTTATTGTTAATGGTACAACATTGTGTTATGTATGGCTAATTATGATGGCTTAGCAAGGAATTGTGCTTAGATAATTTCAATCCAGATATGTCAATATTTTGATAGTTTTCAAATGAAGTCGGGATTATGAGTTCCAAGGTATGGCTTTGATATTGATTATGGTTTTGGTTTTACATGTTGATGATCTACTTGTGACAGGTGATGAGCCTCAAGTGATCCAAATCAGAGGGAGACAGATTCTGAAGCCCGAACTGATGTATCATGGCATGATGAATTGATTTCTGGAATTTGGGAAAGAAATTCCATATTGAAAAGCTATTGGAAAATGTTTTTGACTAATGAAAATGCAAATCCTTGGATACTCTGATTTGTAGTTCAAGATGTTGTTGAACATGACATGGAATCCACCAATTGTTTTAAGCATTGATGTTATGTTTTGAACTTCCATCTATATATGTATGATGTGCATATAACCTTAATGATCCTCAGTGAGTTGCTTCACTCACATAGAGTTTCCACCGAGATTTCTTTGAAATATCTGCATAAGGTGTTCTAGTTTTGGGAATGAGATATTTCTCCTATGATATGTGTGTGCATAGATGTATTGTTGATATTTGAGATTATTGTTGATAAGCACATTTGGATGCTACTTTAGTATGAGATCTGCCATGTTATCTTGGATGAGAGTTTCATAGCATGATCGAGGTTGATCATGATGTTGCTAGCATGGCTAGTTGTGAGGCAGAATACAAAATTTCCTTAGAGATCTGTTTGAGAATGATTTGGATATGACATGGATATATTGTGATTATCTGATTGGAAGTAAGTCCCATATTTATAGCTAGGACCGATATACTCTCATACAATTGAGACAATGTAGTTGTTTGAAACAAGCTTAAGCTTTTGGTTGGAACATCCTTGAGAGGGAGGATGATTAGGGTATCATTTTGTGATTTATATGATTATATATGATCTGACATGATATTTGATTTGATGTTATGTATGAACAAGGACAAACTTCTATTGATACAAGCAAATACCAAATTCGATTATGATGAGAGCAGTGCTGATCGAGGACACTGAGCCAACTCTTCCACCTTGTTTGAACTCCCAGGGTGAGGAATTGAGGGAGAAGGGATCTTGGAGTTGAGGGAACTCTATACAATAGGTTGTTACCCCTATATGTTACCCATAGGGTTGGAGAATGTTGCTCCCATATCTTCAGAGGGTCAGAGAATGTTTCTCCCCAGTTTAGTCTTTACAGAGTATACCCTAGTTGGCATAATACCCACAAGCAGGCTAGCTTGTCTAGAATACCACTCCTCGTTTGGCCAATGAGTTGAGAGTGTACTTAGTGTGTAAGATCAGTAGGCAATAGATGGATTTAGATAACCTGATATGATTGTAGGTTGAGGATAAGCTTTGCGATGAAATTCCAGGGTTGAGGGTGTACTCCCCTACGTGATGAGTTATCCTATTGCTCGGTATGGGTGGAAGCTATTTCTCCTTGATGTGGTTCCAGGTTGAGATGTGTTCCTTGATGATATGCTCTCCGATGACGATTGATGATGATATTCCATGTAGTATCCTGCTAGCCCATATTTCAAATAGCAGCCTGGTGGATAAAGGGAGGTATCTTGATCTTCCCTCTTGTAACAAATTATTCTTCTTCTATATCTGAGAATGTTCAGCATATGAGCAAGAATAATTAAGAGATCAGCAGAAATAAGCGAAGGATAGCTCAAGATGTACAATGATGATTTGTGATGATGAGACACTTAATATGGACATGGCACAATGACTACATGACAGAGATGATCTCTGATGATACGTGATGACACTCAAAGATTCTAGAATGGCATATTGTTCGATGGACAGATATTGGTAGGTGAAATTATCCCTAGTTGAGACGGAGTGTTAATTTTTGCGACTACGGTAAAATTCCAACTTTGACAGATCAATTGACTGAGATAATGATTGCATTAGATTCACCCAGTTTTGTCAAGCGATAGTTGAGTTATGAATTATTTTATTCATACATGTGTTATGGAATGGGTCGGCCCTAACCACATGAGCAATTGCTTGGGTCACTCGTAACCCCAAGTTAACCCTCAAGAAAGCATATAAATAGAAGAGACCTCAATATAATTTAAACACATCTTCACTTCTCTTTTGTCCCTGTTCACATAGGTTCGACGGAAGGAGTTCGCATAAGGGTCTGAAATCACAGGTGAAAGGTTCGCTCTAGGTTGGGGTTTTTTGGATCTCGGATGTTGGCAAAGATCTGGGTAGTCTACTCTCTAGATGCTGGCACACAAGCCTATGAGAGTGACCAGAGACCCATAGGCATTGGCATAGAGGCTGAGGGGAGCGACTTGGGACTTAGAGGTAGATGTGGAGGTATTGGTCCCCGGTCGCTGGCACAGAGTGGTCCTGAAAGCAACTAGGTTGTCCCAAACGCATGCACAGTAACTTCAGGGGATCGACCAAGGGTTTTAGTTGTGTTGCACCTTGATCGCACACACATATTCTTCCTAAGATCGATTGAGCAATCACATTTTCTCTCACACAGTATCTGAGAGAGTGACCAAGGAGTTTCGGTTACACACAAATAGTCATGATGAAATCAACTAGAGTTCAAATCTAGGGTTTGGCATCTTGACTTCAGTTGACTTCAGTGATCTGGTAGATCTGGGTTTATCTCTTATGTTATACATATTTGTAGATCTTATTTGTTAGTATCTTTTGCAAACATATGTATTAGGCTCATTAATAGTGACAGCAGTGCTGAACAGTGTTCGGCACAGTGTAAGTAGTATACAGCAGTTGACATGAGTTTGTGACAACACATTACAACCATCAATATGAGGGTTCTAATTTCTAGCATGATTAGATTTGTTTCATGGATATCATTATTTTTTTTTGTATAGATAAAGTTATGGATCATTGTACTCTCTTTTGTTGCATCATTTGATGATGATCTAAGAAGAAGAAGATTGGCAAGGGTTTTCCCCACAATGGGTTTTTCCCTCATCTTGGACCAATCCTTGTGTCTCTATGTGTGTGCATTATTTTCTTCTATTGTTCCTTTTTGTTCTACTGCATTGATGATGATGGTGATGTTGTTTCTTTCTATATAATTTCATATGTTGATGTATAATGGTGTAGATTTGAATAATGTAATGATGATATGGGGTGAAATTAATGGATTAATGATGAAATGCAATTATCATAGAAAAGAACAATGTTGCACTAAGAAAATTTAATAGTTATGAGGGTTGGTTATTATTGGCCCACTCTTTTCAAGGATGCCCATGCTTATGTCTTCAAGTGCCAAGCTTGTCAGAAATGTGCTAGTTGTGATCAAAGGTCAACTTCCCCACTAATCACAGTAGCATTCGAAGAACCATTCCAACAGTGGGGCCTTTATGTTATTGGAGATATTCTTCCACACTCATCAAAGAAACATTGATATATGATCATAGCTACATATTATTTCACCTAGTGGTCGGAAACAATTCCACTTAGATAAGTAAATGACTAGGAAATCATTCACTTTATACAATAGAACATCGTCACTAGATTTGATGTTCCTACGTCACTTGCCTTTGATAATGAAACTTACTTCTCATCATTGAAACTTTATGATTTTTCTTTGGAAAATGGGATTGTTCCCAAGCATGCATCTAATTATTATACC
This sequence comes from Pinus tabuliformis, assembly GCA_031772625.1. NCBI lineage: Eukaryota > Viridiplantae > Streptophyta > Pinopsida > Pinales > Pinaceae > Pinus > Pinus tabuliformis. Next base: position 832,553,494 of record CM062813.1, read on the forward strand.
CATGGAAATGGTCTAGTTGAATCCACAAATAAAAATTTTATTCACATTATTAAGAAGACCATTTTCTCTTAAAATAAGAGTTTACATACTACTTTGACTAATTCCCTTTTGACCGGCCGTGTTACCCCTAAGCCTTCTCTAAGAACCTCACCATACTTTCTAGTGTATGGTAAAGAAGTTATCTTGCCTCCAAACCTGTACATCCGAGCTTTGCAACTCTCTAATGAGTCACAAGGAAAACCTTGCCTACTGGTTTAGAACAAGATATACACTTTACTAAATCTCGTGGAAGACAGGATCAAATCCAAGGACCAATTTGTCATGCATCAGAACCTTATAAAGCTCTGGTTTGATAGAAAATATATAGGGGCGAAGAGCTTTGATGTGGGCGACCTAGTTCTAAGATGGGATAAACCCCATGAAGACAAAGGTAAACATACAAAATTTTAACCATTGTGGATTGGACCATTCACAGTTTAGGAGAAACTTGGCCACAACACTTTCAAGCTCAAATATTTGGATGGGAGGCTTGACCCCCTACCCATGAATAGTTGAGATCTAAAGCCTTATTTTTAGTAGAAACTACAGGTTGTAGTTCTTATACATACTATTTTACGTCTTTTCTTTGTTTGTTTGTTTTGTGTTGTCAATTCTAAGTGTCATGTATTTTTATGTTTTGTTGTGTCAATCACTATACATAAATAAGACTCGTGTGTGAAAGTGCATCGCCCAAGGACTTTGTAGTGAAATAAAAGAAGAATGTGACAACTTCAACGCTTGCCTATCTGTTTATTCTTCTCCTTTGTTTGGGGAAAAAGCCATAGGTTGAGATAAGGACAGATGGAAAATATGATTCGTCTAATAGGAGAACCTTGGGAGAACCTATTAGACTCATTCTTATGATATTGTTTGAACCAATCCACTTGCTATATGTCTGCTTGTATGTTAACGCTTGTCCAATCTAGTAGAAAAGGGATAAGGGGAAATATAAAGTGAGAAAACCTAAATCAAAGGTCTTAAAATACTTCTTTGAAGGGGAAACCTCCTCTGCGCTCACTAAGTTGGGATCCCTCTTCCGGTTGTCAGAAAAATAATAAGTTCCAATGCACAATTCTACTTAATAAATCAATTAAGGGTGAAAGAAGAGAAAGGCTTCTTGCGCAGGGAGGTGAAGCAAGCGACTTCGCTAGGGTACTGTCCAGGCTCGCTGGAAGCAAAGAAACATTTATGTCTTTGAAGTGACTCTGTTAGGGTACTATCCAAGCCTGTTGGTAGAAAAAAAATACCAAAGATGAAAACTCATACTTTGAATATCATAAACACGTCGCAGACATTACCCTTCTCAGATCTAAATGGTTGTGATATGGTGTATCTTTATGTGTGTTCAATCAAGTAGAGAAAAGTAAGATGTTATGTATAAAGACAAGTCAAAAGGGGGAACTTGGGACAATCAATACTTCCTAAAGGTCTAAAGCTTAGCTGAAAGTTATTCCCAGGTTAATAAGCTAAAGTCTGCCTAGTGTGTTTCCAAGTGTTGTTGCTGCTACAGCACCCTCCAAAATTTCACTACATTTGAATTATGGAGCCTACCTCATTGTCATATCCAGCATTGCTGCATTTCCTTGGTCATAAAGTGTTGTTTGGTGTTGATTCATATGTTTTGAGTGTTCTTAAGTGTCCTCCCAATGATTTAAATATCCTTATATGCATTTCATGGTCACAATACCTTTCTTAGTGTAAAACAACGCTTTTGGGTCGAAGTCGCACACACTTCACAGTTTGTACTTGGGGAATGTGCATAAAGTGGTGTTTTGGTGTATATCCATTGTTGGTTAATTTCTTCTAAGTTTTCTCGATGAGTTAGCATGTGTCACTCATCTTGTCCATTCCTTGGCAAATCATCCACACTTAGAAAAATTTTAGTTGAAAGCGAACCCATTAAGGCCAAGAGCACATTAGCACTCTGAATCCTTGATGGGTCAATTAGGCTTTTAAAGCAATGTAATCCAAGATTCTTGGGACCTTCATAATGGTATTTCTTCTTAATGTGTAGGGGATTACTGAGAAGGGTTCTTCAGATAGTAAGGGATCCAAAATTGTATTCATTTGCCTAATGGTGACAAAATGACATGTAACAAATTATGAACCTAAAAACCAAGTTGCAGGAGACAAGGAGAACTAAAAAGGAGATTGGTAGCAAACTTAAAGATCAAATTGGCCAATGTGAGAAGTTAAAAGTTGAGCTAGTTTCAACAAGAGAAGTGTTAGAAAAGAGTAGATCTAGCTCAATCGAAAGGCCTAAAGCAGAATCTTATAGTAGCAAGAAAGTAAACCAACATCAAAACTAGGTGCCAAAGAATGTGTCAAGGAAAGGTGTAAAAATGTTAGATGTTTCAATTGTTAAAAACTTGGACACATTTTAGCTGATTGCAGAAGTACAATGATCAAATATTCTTAGCAAAACAAGCAATCGAATAAGGAGCATTCTCAAGCAATCAATCAAGGAAGATCACTCCCATCAGTCTTCAAGTACAAAAATTCTTTTTATGGTTATTGTAGTTTATATAATACTTTTGGGCATAAGGTTGTTGAATGCAGGACCTATTTAAATAAGAAGACTAATAAAAGGAAGATCGCCAAAAGATCTAAGCCTTTTCCACCATTTATTGGTCACATAAGATGTTTTATATGTGACAATCTTGGCCAGATGAGCAAAGATTGCAAGTTCTCCATAATTCTCAAGGAGTCTAGTGAAAAGAAGAAATGTAAAAGGGAGAACGATATAAACCTGGAGAGAGAATGACAAGTCAGAAAGAAATACATCATTATTTGAAAGAAGAAGGAGCATGAAGAGACTCAAATAAAAATTGAGGTCAGCTCAACTGTTGGCATTATGATACCAGTGTTGTCCTTGATGGCAACTCACTCACATAGCAGTTCAGAGTGCAGTAGGTTAACAGCAAAAGATTACAATCATACTCCAAAGAATGAAGAAAGAGAGGTATACGTAGGTTAACTTTGTCCAAGGAGCGTATACATGCAGGTTAACAAAAAAAAAAAAAGAGCGTATAACGTATACACCCACTTTCACGGGAGGAAAAGCACGTACATGTTGGAAAACTATGTTTTTGGTCCGAGGTATTTATTCCAAGGTACTTTTGATCCAAGGTATTGATCCAAGGTATTTGGTCAAAGGTATTGACCCTAGGTATTTGGTCCAAGGTATTGGTCCTAAGTGGTTTTGGTCCAAGGTATTGATAAAGGCCTAAGAGTATATAAGGAGGAGAAGATCATTAGGCCAGGGGGAAAGCAATAAGATTCTAAGGAATACTTCTATATGAAGTATATTTTATGTTGCAGGGTTATGTTTGGGACTAGATCTGAAATATTCATGTGCACCTTGAGTTAAATATTGGATCAGGAATCATGAGGCTTGAAATGACTTATTCTTGAATGATCTGATATTGGGTGAGACTATATCTGATATTTTGCGCCTATTCTACTCGTTGATCTAGGTTTGTCTGAAGTCTGAAATTGCAACAAAATTCTAAGTCAATATTTGTAGATCTATACACAAGTTCGTCTCAGCCAAAGAGCGTATACATGTAGATTCAGTTCCTTCAAGTAGTGTACACTAAAGAAAAGTTTATTTTCAGATATGATTGATCTATCTGATAAAATTCTATTATTTTACGGTCGTCTGCCAATGAAGTATTCTTAGATCTGAATGTAAAACTGAATGCATAAGGAGGCTGGAATTTGATTGATTGATTGTATAAGTGAGAAGAAGTGATCTCTATCCCTGCCTGTGTAAAGCTCTTAAAGATGATAGTAGATATTCAAAATATTGATAGTTGGTACAGACTTGATTCAAAAGTTTATGTTTGCAGTAGTTTTAAAGGTATACGTAGGTTCAATTAACAGAAGTGGTGTACACACGCAGTTTGGGTGCAGTCAAGTAGCGTATACATTCTAATGCATGATTTTTAAGGTTACAGCTGGTTTTGAATGATGATGCAAGGTTCTGGGTTCAGTACAGTGTTCTAGTGTCAGTGATCTGATTGTTCAAATTACTAAATATTAGTTGATGCAATTTAAGTTTAAAAGCTTTGATGGGTCCAGTATGAAAATTTGATGAAACATGGCCTTCAGTTTGTGGTGTTGTGATCCAGGAGTATCTAGTCTAAAAATTCATGAAACGTGGTCCTTGGTGGAAGAGTGGAGTTTTCTGTAGCCTAGCACCTATGTACTAGTAAACATATTGGCTAGTACAAGAGCTAGGGGGTTGTAACTCCCTTCCAGTAGAAGCTAGAGAACAAGAGAAGGTTGTAACCTTCTGCAGGAAGAAGCCTACGTACTGGTATGAGTCTGCACCAGTACAAGATTGTAAATAGATTTTCTTATTATTAAAATAAGACTGAGACAACAGCCGCAGGTGGTTTTTACCCACATTGGGTTTCCACCTTAAATATTGGTGTTCATGTGTGTTGCTTATGTGTGATGCTTTATACTACTTTTACTGCACTGTCTAATAAATCTATGATATACTGGTTTAAGCTCAATGCGTGATAAATTGTTTAAATCTTAAGTTCTCTGCATATACACTTGTTTCCTTAAGCACAGTCACGTGTACACGCTAGTTCACTTCACTGAAGTAGCGTATATAAATATATTTGGGAAATAAAATTATTGATCTGATAATACTGATTCACTCCCCTCTCAGTATTATTTCCAACAATTTGTATCGGAGCATGTCCTTCAGAAGAAGCTTGATCGCTTGAAGGGAGATCCATCAACATGAATAATCAAGAAAGCATGGGATCCATCAGACCACTAATCTTCAATGGGAGCAACTTTGTTTATTGGAAAGTAAGAACCACAGCCTATCTACAATCGCTTGGAACAGATGTCTGGGAAATTGTGGAAGGAGGATATATATTTCCAACAGTGACTCCTACAGATGCGGCAGGTAAAAGGCAATATGAAACCAATGCCAAAGCTGTCAATACTTTATTGGGAAGTCTGTCACAATCAAATTTTGTCAAAGTCATGCAGCTCAAATCAACCAAAGAAATATGGGACAAATTCGTTCTGAGCTACGAAGGAGACTCTCAGGTAAAACGTGTTAAGTTTCAAACTCCTAGAATTCAGTATGAAACTCTTAAGATGCATAGTGATGAAAGTATAGCTAGTTACTTCTTACGTATAGATGAGGTAGTCAATTGAATCAAGAATCTGGGTGAAGAAATAAAGGAAGTTACCTTAGTTGACAAAGTTTTGAGATCCTTGTATGCTAAATTTGAATCAAAAGTGTCTGCCATAGAATAAAAACAGGAGCTGCAAAATATCACTATGACACAGCTTCATGGAATCTTAACTGCCTTCGAGATGAGAAAAGGAGGACCATCAGATATGAGAGAAGCTGCATTTAAAGCTTCTTCAAAAGGAAAGGAAGAACACAATGAATCAGGACATATTTTAGAAGAAGAAGATGAGGCAAACTTTGTCAAGAAGCTTCAACGGGGTTCTGGAAGGTTTAGAGGTAAGCTACCCTTCAAATTCTTTGCTTGTGGCAGAGTCGATCATTATGCTGCCAGATGTCCTCATAAAGATAAATATGAAAAAGGAAATGAATATGCAAAAGGAAATAGAAAAAAAATTGTGAATAAAAGAAGTTACTATACTCATGAAGATAGCGATGGTTTATCTAATAGTGATGAAGATGAAACTGGACAAGATTACAGACTTCTCATGGCCTATGATAGCAATGATTTTTGGGATAGTTTAGAAGAGGATAGCGATGGTTTATCTAATAGTGATGATTATAGACTTCTCATGGCTTATGACGATGATAATTTTTGGGATGCTTTAGAAGAGGAAGACCTTCATGAAGAAATCTCTAAACTCAAAATTTGCTTAGAAGAAAAGAATATGATTATAGATACCTTAACATACCAACTTGCTGAAAAGGAAAAACACAATGAAAAATTAGAATGTGAAATTGTGGATCTAAGAAAGGATATTGAGAAAACAAAATCTCTCAATCTTATATTTGCTAAAGGATCAGAAACTTTAAATTAAATCATCAAAGTTCAAAGTTCTCCACTGATAAAGACAGGTCTTGGATATACTGAAGAAGCATCTCAATCTCAAAAGCTGTCAACCTCCACCAAAAGCTATCTTGATGCAGCAAAGACCAATGAACGATATGACAATCGTCAGCAAAGGTATAAAGCTGATCACCAGGTAAATCATACTCAATTTACTCCAAGGATGAATAGAAGCCACAACCAACCTCAAAATATTCATACTCAATTTGCTCCAAAGATGAATATCAATAGAAATTACAATCACCAGGTTAATAGTCGCAGGAACTTCTTTAATGGGCAATGTTTTTCATGTCATAATTTCAGGCACAAACCTACTCAATGTGTTGCTTACAAAACCATCATGACTAGAGAAGCACGAAATCAAAGGAATGTAACAGGGATCAAGAGAAGTTCCAATAATAACTTTTCTCCTCTTGAAAACAAAATAGAATGTTCAATCTGTAACAACTTTGGTCATGAAGAATCTGAATGTAGGAACAAATTTCGGCAAACATCTCAAAAGGAGCAAACGCCATTAAATCCCAAGATATGGAGAAGGAAATAATCTCAAACAGAAAGATGTGGTATAGCCTTGTATGCAGAAGGACAAGAACATCAGTGGTACATCGACAGTGGATGCTCCAAACACATGACAGGTGACAGCGAAAACTTCACTCATATAATGCCTTGAAAAAGGAAAAGAATGTCTCATTTGGAAATGACACTCCTGATGTCATAAAAGGTAAAGATTTCGTTTTCTTGAAAGAAAAGGTTAAAGCTGGAAAAGTTATGTTTTGTAGACGGTTTAAAGCATAACCTGTTGAGTGTCAGTCAAATGTGTGATCAAGGAAATGAAGTGGTGTTTCAATCAAACAGATGTGTTGTTCGTGAGCTTGATACAGGGGAGACTGTGATAAAAGGTACAAGAACTCCAAACAACTTATACATACTCAAGGGAGGACAACAACAGTGTTATATAAGAAAAAATGATGAAAACTGGCTATGGCATAGAAGATTGGGACATCTAAGCTTTTCTCAAATAAGAAAAGCATGCAGACACAAGGTTGTTTGTGACCTTCCATATATCAGCATCCCAGAAAATACAATATGCAAACCATGTCAAATCGATAAGCAAACTAGAGTTCACTTCATGGAAAAAGAAGGGTCAGCTAGTAAGCCTCTTGAACTTGTCCATACTGATTTATGTGGACCATCAAGGAAAAAGTCACCTCAAGGAGAAGAATACTTTATTTTGTTCATTGATGATTTTTATAGAATGTGTTGGATAGGTCTTCTAAAGCATAAAGTTGAAGCATTTGAAAAGTTCCAAGCCTTTAAAGCTTTGGTTGAAAATGAATCAGATCAAAAAATCAAATGCCTCATATCTGATCAAGTAGGGGAATTTACATCGGATGAATGCTTTGACTTTTGTGAACAACATGGAATAAAAAGGCAATTCTCCACTGCAAGGACTCCTCAGCAAAATGGTGTGGTAGAAAGAATGAACAAAACGGCTCAACAAATGGCTCAAGCTATGCTAGATGAGTCTGGAACTCTTGCAACCTTCTGGGGTGAAGCTGCATTCGCCGCCATGACTATTCTCAACAAAGAAAATGTTCGGGTAAATAGAACTCAAACTCCACATGAACTTTGGTATGGTAAGACTCCTACTGTAAAATACTTTAAATTTCTTGGAAGCAAATGTTTTATCAAAAGGACTAATGAAAAACTTAGTAAGTTTGAACCCAGAGAAGATGAAGGCATTCTTCTTGGTTATTCTTCCAGAAGTAAAGGATATAAATTTTATAATAAAATACTTGGGAAAATTATTGAAAGCATTGATGTTGTAGTTGATGAAGCATGCAAAAATCCAAAACAAATAAAAATAGAAGATTATGACAATGAACAAGATGGGGACTATTTTCCCACATCAAATCAAAATGATATTGAAGAAGAAACCAATGAAGCACCAGAAGAAGAGATAATGGTAGAAGAAAAGACTCCATCCAGGTATGTTCAGAAAAATCATCCAGAAACTCAAATTTTAGGGGGAAGAGAGGTAGGTGTACAGACAAGAACTATTACAGGGACCTCAAGCTATCTAGCATTACTATCCTCCACCGAACCTCAAAATATAAATGAAGCATGCAAAGATGAATGTTGGGTCAAGGCCATGGATGAAGAACTTGAGCAAATTGAAAAGAATGATACTTGGGAATTAGTTCCTAGACCTCATGATAAAAATATTATAGGAACTAAATGGATATTCAAAAGCAAGCTGAATGAAAATGGAGAAGTCATTAGAAACAAGGCCAGACTTGATTGTAAAGGGTATGCTCAACAAGAAGGTATAGATTTTGAAGAAACTTTTGCACCTGTTGCCAGACTTGAAGCCATAAGGATGTTTCTTTCTCTTTCTAGGTTTTAGAAATTCAAAGTACACCAAATGGATGTAAAATCAGATTTCCTTAATGGAGATTTAGAAGAAAAATTTTATATTGAACAGCCAGAAGGATTCATTCTTGTAAATGATGCAAAATTTTTATGTAGACTCAAAAAGGCTCTCTATGGTCTGAAACAGGCTCCAAGGTCCTGGTATTACCGCCTTGACAAATATCTACGCCAACAAGGTTTTGCAAAAGGTTTAGTAGATAGCAATCTATATACAAAGATTGAAACTAATAAGTTGCTTATTATTGTTGTTTATGTTGATGATATCATTTTTGGTAGCAATGAATAATCCATGAGTCAGAATTTTTCTTCAGCAATGCAGCAAGAATTTGAAATGTCCTTGCTTGGTGAACTTACCTATTTTCTTGGTCTACAAGTTCAACAAAATAAAGATGGTATTTTTCTTTCACAAACCAAATATCTCAAATAGATCTTGAAAAGGTAAGGAATGGAAGATTCTAAACCTGCATGTACCCCAATAATAAAAAGATGTAGTCTCAGCTCAAATGATGAATCAGTAGCAGTACATCAACCAACTTACAGATCCATGATTGGCAATCTGCTTTATCTAACAAGTACCCGACCTGACATCATGCATGCAGTAGGAATAGTTGGAAGATTCCAAGCAAATCCAAAGGAATCACACCTTCAGGCAGTCAAAATAATTTTCAAATATCTTCAAGGAACTCAGGACTTTGGTTTATGGTATCCTAGAGATGCAAATCTTACTCTTCATGCATATACAGATGCAGATTGGGCAGGAAGTGTTGATGATAGAAAAAGCACTAGTGGTGGTGCATTCTATATGGGTTCTAGGTTAGTGTCTTGGTTCAGCAAGAAACAAAGTTCAATTGCTTTATTTATAGCTAAAGCAAAATATGTGGTTGTTGCATCTTTCTACACACGACTACTTTAGATGATGAAAACTTTGCAAGACATTCAGATCACACGTACTCCACCCATCTTCGTTCTATGTGATAATACAAGTGCTATCAGTATTTCAAAGAATCCAGTCATGCACTCCAAGACCAAGCACATACCCATCAAGTACCATTTTCTACGTGAACAAGTGCTTGAACAAAAGGTCAAATTGGAGTATGTTCCCTCCAAAGAACAAGTTTCTAATATATTCACTAAACCACTGCCTAGAGAAACATTTGAATATCTCAGACAAAAGCTGGGAGTAGTTGTTGCATCATCCTGCTGTTAAATCCAATTTTTTCAGAGAAAGGTTATTATACGTGTGTTTCATGAAGTATAGTCATGTACACATGTGGGTTTTTGTGGGTCAAGAAGCATATATGTTTTTCAGACAGGAAAAACTGTGGGGTAGGCTTTGATATGGTTGCTCTATCTAACGTTGATGATTACAGTCTACTGATGTGCTTTGTTCATTAATCTTTATCTGACTAACAAAGATGCCTTGATCATTGACTTGTTAATAATGCACAAGTAGCACAGATTCAGGGGGAGCATTAGCCTTCACGTGTATTCTGCATTGTTGGCATTTTGGTTGATGAGTCCAGCTATGACTTCAGATATCTATATCATTTGTTGCTTAAGCCATGTAAAAGTCTAGGGTGTGACATGTCTTCTCATACATTTGAATTAGTCCTCTTGGACAAATGATGTAATTTGTATCCCCACTTTGCATGGGATGGATGATGTAATTTTTATTTGCATTTCTATCATGTATAAACAACTGGTATATCCCCACCTGGTTGGGTGGATGAGTCAAATTTGGTACATCCCCACTTGGTTGGGAGATGGATGTATGTGTGAGTCATTGGTGATAGGAAGGTCATACTCACACAGTTGAGTTATAGAGTCATGTTATTCCTTTGGAAAATATTTTTGCAGACTCTGCATGTTCTCAGGGGGAGCATGGACAGTGTAGTGCATCTCAGCATGTACAAAGGGGAGCTCAATCAAAGAATTCACCATGTACTCAGGGGGAGCATGGACAACATAATGTATATCAAAGGGGGAGAACCAAAGGAGGAGATTGTTGGCATTATGATACCGATGTTGTCCTTGATGGCAACTCACTCAGATGACAGTTCACAGTGCAGCGGGTTAACAGCAAAAGGTTACAGATCAGACTCCAAAGAATGAAGAAAGAGAGGTATACGCAGGTTAACTTTGTCCAAGGAGCATATACACATGGGTTAACAAAACAAAAAGAGCGTATAACGTATACACCCACTTTCACAGGAGGAAAAGCATGTACATGTTGGAAAACTAAGTTTTTGGTCTGAGGTATTTGGTCCAAGGTATTTTTTATCCAAGGTATTTGGTCTGAGGTATTTGTTCCAAGGTATTGACCCTAGGTATTTGGTCCAAGGTATTGGTCCTAAGTGGTTTTGGTCCAAGGTATTGATAAAGGCCTAAGAGTATATAAATTGGTGAAGATCATTAGGCCAGCAGGCAAGCAATAAGATTCTAAGGAATACTTCTATCTGAAGTATATTTTATGTTGCAGGGTTATGTTTGGGACTAGATCTGAAATATTCATGTGCACCTTGAGTTCAATATTGGATCAGGAATCATGAGACATGAAATGATTTATTCTTGAATGATCTAATATTGGGTGAGACTAGATCTGATGTTTTGTGCATGTTCTACTCGTTAGCTATCATGATCTAGGTTTGTCTGAGGTCTGCAATTACAGCAAAATTCTGAGTCAATATTTGCAAATCTGTACACAGGTTCATCTCAGCCAAAGAGTGTATACACATAGGTTCAGTTCCTTCAAGTAGCGTATACTAAAGAAAAGTTTCTTTTCATATTTGATTGATCTATCTGATAAAATTATGTTAGTTTACTATTGTCTGTCAATGAAGTCTTCTTAGATCTGAATGTAAAATTGAATGCATAAGGAGGCTGGCATTTGATTGATTGATTGTATAAGTGAGAAGAAGTGATCTATGTCCATGCCTGTGTAAAGATGTTAAAGTTGACAGTATATATTCAGAATATTGATAGTTGGTACAGACTTGATTCAAAAGTTTATGTTTGCAGTAGTTTTAAAGGTATACGCAGGTTCAATTAACGGAAGTAGCGTACACACGCAGTTTGGGTGCAACCAAGTAGCGTATACATTCTAATGCATGATTTTTGAGGTTACAGCTGGTTCTAAATGATGATGCAAGGTTCTGGGTTCAGTACAGTGTTCTGGTGTCAGTGATCTGATTTTTCAGATTAACTGAATATTGGTTGATGCAGTTTAAGTTTAAAAGCTTTGATGGGTCCAGTATGAAAATTTGATGAAACGTGGCCTTCAATTTGTGGTGTTGTGATCTAGGAGTATCCAGTCTGAAAATTCATGAAACATGGTCCTTGGTGGAAGAGTTGAGCTTTCTATAGGTTGGCACCTACATACTAGTAAACATATTCTAGTACAAGAGCTAGGGGGTTGTAGCTCCCTTCCAGTAGAAGCTGGAGAATGAGAGAAGGTTGTAACCTTCTGCAGAAAGAAGCCTACATACTGGTATAAGTATGCACTAGTACAAGATTGTAAATAGATTTTCTTATTATTAAAAGAAGACAGAGACAACAGTAGTAGGTGGTTTTTACCCACATTGGGTTTCCACTTTAAATCTTGGTGTTCATGTGTGTTGCTTATGTGTGATGTTTTAATTTGATTTTTATTGCAATGTCTAATAAATCTATGATATACTGGTTTAAGCTCAACACATGATAAATTGTCTAAATCACAAGTTCTCTGCATATATGCTTGTTTCCTTAAGCACAGTCGCGTGTACGCACTAGTTCACTTCACTGAAGTAGCGTATATAAATATGTTTTGGAAATAAAATTATTGATTTGATAATACTGATTCACCGCCCTCTTAGTATTATTTCCATTGGGGGGGCATGAGCAGAAGGTAAATGAGCTCGGGGAGAGATCCTCCAAGAAAATAAGGCTTCTTTAGTTTTTACAATGTTTGCTTTAGTGTAAAAATTTCATTTGTTTTTTTATATATGTTCTAATCATGTCTCTCTTTTTTTAAAGGAGTATCACTTGCTTAATCTACTCGTTGTATCTTGAGAATTTAGAATATTTCCTCATTGCTATAATTGTAATGTATCAATACACATGTATTGGAAACGATTTGGTCTATAGATTGTAGAATTTCCCATTGTAGATCAACAGATTATGCAATATACTAAAGCAAAATACAAGATCTACTTCTACAACAAAATTGTGGAAGCTTAATCGATTATGAGCAAGATCAAATAGAACACATATAACTGAGAATGAGCAAGCAATCACACATGAACACAGAAGAATACTCTGGGGAAAGCCTCAGCTAAAAACGTCGATCTTTGTATTATCATACAAGTGGAAATATGTCTAGATTACACAAAGCTTTAGCTCACAAGCTATCCAGCTCTCAGTACAATCCCTCAATGCTGCTCATAAACTGAATAGACACAACATATACCTTCCCTCAGTCCTCCAAGCCTCCTATTTCCTTGTGCAATTTCTCTTCGGGTCCAATGTGTTAACGCCTAAATCTACCTCGGGCTGAGAAAGGTAGGTCTAGGGTAACATCAAACCACGCTTAACCTGGTAGCTAGCCCTACCAGGTCGGGAGAGGGCTCTCTCCTTGTCAATATCAGGAAAATATGGTTAATAAAGCTTGAGATGACTGATATAAAGACTAATTTTAGGCTAGGTATATGCTCAGAGGATTTTTATTAATTTTAATTTTGGTTTGCTGGATCAGATGTGAAAGGTAGATTTGGGTCCGGGGAATGGACTCAGTCTTGCAGAGGTTTCTGTGGGGCGAGGTAGGAAAATTCTTTAGTACTTTGAATTGAGTGAAATGGAGAGTCTTAAGAATGGTGAGGAGTTGGAGAGGGCATGAAAGTCTCAGGAATCCTCTTCAAACAGTTGAAAACATGAATAGCTAAACAAACCCTAGGTAGAGCACTGCAACATCAATGATTTATACCTTTATCTTTGATTCATTTAGTTAAGCTGAAAATAGAGAAATTATGGCATACATAAACACATGTAAACTTGAACCACAGAATGAAAAACACTACTAAATCACGTTGCCATAAGAATCCTACAAAATGCTGCAAACCCTGGTCTATTTCCTTGCCAAATTGCAGAGATGAATATACAATAATGCTCAAAGCATTCACAAGAGTCCAACCTTTACAAATGACTGAAAAAGTACTAGATATGGGAAAAAAAAAACTCATGCTAGTCTTTAGGGGTTGAATTCATGAGTTTAGGAGCTGTTTCAACAAGATCTAAACTAAGAACTGAAAAGTAGGCAGTGGAACAACGTGCCTCTAAAACCTAGGAAACTAATTCATTCAGTTCAAAATCACCTATACATGATGTATCTAAGACATGAGTGAATTTTCATCATTTTCACATCAAATTACATCCATTTACATCAAATTACATCATGATTTTGACCATGAGAGAGAAAAAGTCAAACTGCGAAAAAACTAGGCGAAAAATAGAGTTTTTTGGCGCCATTTTTCCTGTGTGTAGCACCTTTTTTCAGCTGATTTTGGAAGCCTTCCGATGCACCAAATTTTCTCCAAGTGGGAATTTTGGAAATTTATATCTGTCTACTTTCCAAAACAAGTGGAATTTCTGAATTTGGTGTCCATTTTCCCCTCCAAAAATTAGTTCTCCAAACACTGCTTCATGTGTGGCCAAAAAGGGGCAGAGAGGGCATTTTTGAGGTGTTTTTGACCCTTTTGGAGGCCCAAAACTTGACAAAAATTTCTATTATTTTTTGAGTATGCATTATTTTTCACAAGGAATCCAAAAATGTAGATTTTTCCTCCAGAGGAGGTCCCTAGAAAAAGCGAGTGCCGGGTGGCGCTATGCACCAGGCATAAAAACCTGTTTTTTCCTTCAAAATTTCAAAATTGTCAAAAAGCGTGCCAAATTTCTTGAAATTTGGGATGAGTGACCTGAATCAAGTACTATGTTGGGCCAAGGAAGCTTCAGCCAAGATCTTGAGCTTATTATTCTCTTTCTTCCTCCTCGAAGTTTTCCTCAACTTGGCCTTTATGGTCCTTATCCTTGCTTTGCAAATCTTGTTTCTTGCCAAATAATGAAAAGCCATGTGCCTCAAAATCTTTTTCTCCTTATTTTATTTCTCAAGAAGCTTCTCTAAGTGCATATTTTCCTTCTCTAGCCAAGATTCCTGATCAGCTTCAATCTCTTGCTCTAACGGTGTCAACTTGACTTTCCTCCTCTTCGCTGCATGCCTATTTTCTCTTATATTTTGTAGCTCCATGATTGTTTGCTGGTCTTCCAACTACTTGTTCCTTTGCTCAAGGTAGTTTATGATCCACTTAGCTCTTTCAAGGTTAAGAGCTAATTCATGAATGTCAGCTTCTTTTTCTTTGATGATCTCTTTGAGTTTTGAGCTTTGGGAGCCCAAATCAGTGTCCTCATCCTGAATCAAAATGAAGTATTTCTCCTGACCTTCAGGAGGCCCCTAATCATGCAATGGTTGTTTCCCTTTGTCCTGCTTTGTTGAAGAAGAAGGCAAAGCCCCTTTCACCCTAGGTGAAGATAGCATTTTCCTATGATCTGATGAAGGAAACGAGACCCCTTCCACCCCAGGTGGAGATAGTACTCGTTTGGCTGTTGCAAATAATCTCCTTGTGCCCTTTTGGTAAGTGAAAAATAATGGCACATTGGTAGTTTGATTCTCATGCACTTCTTGTTGGTTTGAAGGCCCTCCTACCTCTTGAAAAACTGATGGGGTCGCTTGAGGGCTTTTGAAAACCTCATGTGAAATGAAATCATCCCATGAAACATTCAGCAAACTCAGTTGATGCAAAACCATAATCTTGATCATTGCAAAGTGATAAATTTTGTTGTGCTGTTTATGAGGAGGTTTTATTTGCACCAATGTGGTCATTTTCTCAATGTTTCTGCATATGAAATAGGGAGGGTTCATCATCCTCGCTCTATTGAAATGCATCAATAGTCTAACATGATAATTGTACAAGTGAGAAAATCTCCCTTCACAGCTGAATTATTTGATAATGAGCTTTATGAGTGGAGCATATGTGTCCTATAGGTATCTAAAAGGAAAGACCCTATTGATTTGCTTCTAATAGCTAGCCTTGATATAAGGCTCATAATGCTCTTTGTCCACCAGTTGTCCTTTGTTCCACTGTTCACCCACATTCGGAATACTTGTTGCTTCAGCTATAGTTTCAAGTGTCAAAGTGAAGGTAACACTTTCCAAATTAACCTTACCATTGTGAAGATGAAGGACAAATAATCTAGCAAGCTCATGGTGGTATTTCACCCTTTCCACCATCTCACAAAACTGGTAGCAAGACTGATGTTTGAAACATGTTACTGCAATGGGACAAGCTAATAACTCTGTGAGTGTAGTGGGCTCCTTCCGGATGTGTTTTCCTCCCTTGTGTGGTTTTCTTGGTGCATGAATTTCTTGGGAGGAATCACTCACAGTTTCCTCATCCCTTTCATAAGCTGAATTTGTTTCCATATTTGCCACTGTTTGTTGTGAAATGATGAGTATGAAGAGATTTTATATCAAGAATAGGAGTTTGCTATTTAATGAATGGGATTGATGAGGGGGACATTGAATGAGGGATTTTGATGCTGGTTGTAGGGTTTTTGGGAAGCGATAGGGTTTGGGTATACAGATTAGGGTTTGGAAATAGTGGGAATTAGGTATTAGGGATTTTAGGGTTTTGGGGATAGGGGGTAGGATTGGTGGAAATGAGAGAGGAAAAAGGGAAATGAAATGAGTGAAATTACAGTGGAGGGGAAAATGAAAATGAAAATGATGCAGGGGAGCAAACAGTAACAATGACAAAATTACAAACCCTAGACAGTTTTTTTCAATCGACTATGTAGTAAACTAGGGTTTGAATTTTCACCTATTGAAACACCATGAACGATGATCAAATCTCTTGCAAAGGCACTTAGGAAGCCTTACCTACTTGGAGGAATGAAGACTGCAAGGTTGTGAAGCTTGAGGAGGTTGATTAGGTGAATTTTAAGTTTGGAGGACCAGTGCGCCGCGCCAAGACACAGGTGTGTCGTACCACTCAGGTACTCCACACCAGTTCACTTCTCTTTACAAATTCTGCGGTCTGTGCGTCGTGCTGACCAGGTGCGCCGCGCCACTACCCAGGTGTGCCACGCCTAAGAAGCTTTCAAAATTTTTCCTGTGATTTCTCCTTTTCCTCCTCAAATCGTGATTTTCTCTTGTTCACTCTCTCATTAGCATGAAAAATGAAATCTTCAATACAAAAACACTTTATATACCCATTGACTTTAATTTTCATTTAAAAGAAACCCACTTTCTAATGTTTGCTTGTTCATTTTGGTCTTTAAAACTCTGTTTTGCAGCTTGGCTCCCTTTTTTACTTTTGATGGACTAATGCTTTGAATTTCTTGTCTCTTTTGCAGGAGCTGGAGTGCAAGAATTTGGCAAGGTGACCAGGGTTGCATTTCAAGACTTATTATATATAGAAGAATTAAAATTACATGAAATTTTATACATAGAAGAAAAAAACTCTATGTTTCAAAATCAATCACTCAGCATGTGATTATTGAAATTTTTTATGTTGAGACTTTATTTGACCTCCTCATGTGCCTACTGACCATTATTGAGCTTTTACAAGACTTTGATGACAAACCCTAGACCTAATGAGACCTAAAACCCTAAAAATGGCTTTTACAAGTGTAAAGACAGAAAATGATTGTAAATGACCTGAATTTGTGAAAATAGGCCAGTAGGTAAAGACCATGAGGGAAAAATGATAATATGCCACTGCCATCAGATGATCCATGATCCTAATGGAATGCAGTTGATCGAATGAGACACCTAAGAATGCATGCGACAAGAGAATTTTGATCACTGATGGAGGGATGAAGATACTGACACTAACACAATGCTGCCACCTGTGTGAGTTTACCTCTCAAAAAACACATTAAACTCAAAAGTAACTGCGTAGTCCTGAAGGAGATATTTCCTTCGGCATGGATGAGTTTCCTTTATAGGAAAATTCCTCCAACTGATAGTACATTGTCCCATCCTCTGATCTCAACTGGGTCCCTGACTAAACTGACATGCATGAGTTATTTATGAGAGAATATTTAGTTAGCTGAAGTGCAGCAGTTACATGCATGCATGCATTAACTAACTAAACTCACAATCAGTTCCATAAATTGTTGGAACTAATCTAACTGGACTTAACTCAGATAGCTGAGCTAACTAATTACAACTCAAGGTACAACTCATCCTGATCTCCTTAATCAAGGGATAACTTCCTCAATCAATGGAGAAATTGTTGCATATCTTCACATAGACTTCATGTTTGATTTCCTACAACTAATTAACTCAAGATGAATTAATTAATTATTTTACAAACAACTGTTAATATCAAATTCGAATTTTACTTCTCAATTTTAGTTCAGGGACTAACTAAAATTGGAATCTACCCCAAAACGCTATTTATAGCAATTTTATTTTTAGCATTTCTATTTTATCATTCCTTGTTGCTATTTCCAACACTGGTACCTGAGATGCTATTTATAGCAATGCTATTTATAGAATTTCTATTTTTAGCATTTCTTGTTGTTATTTTCAACATAGATTACTTTGGTTGGATATCCTGTGCATCGAGTAATGAGGAAATACCTGTAGTAGATAGATATTAATTTAGTATAGTAAATATGAAATTGCAAAGGGAAAACACACAACAAATTTTATTAAATTCAAAGAGAGTGCACATAGAAGTAAAAGCATTGGAGTTCATTACCAAATTTAAAAGAGCATAAAGATTTGGTTGTGTTAATGGCTTAAAGTTCAATTTAATCAATCACATCAATGGAGAGATATCCCAACACTAGAGTTAAAATAGATGCATAAAATGAATCGCATCGGTCCAAAGAAAAGAGAGTGCATGTATGAGGTGTAGAGGGCACATTTACTGTGTGATTTTTTTGCAAATGAAAAGCATGAATAAAAAAATTGAGCTAGTTATGGAGTTAACAGTTATTTGGCATGATGCCAATGTAAAACAGTGGTTGCAAGTGATTAAATAAAGATGAGTGTGTTTAGGGCAATGATCTATCCAACAAATGAGTTATTTTTTATATGCATTTGTTGATCGTATAAATACATAATAACTTGAAAGGAAATAATAATTATATTTGACTTTAGTTCATGTTTCAAATATCTATGGATTATCAACTCAAAAACTGGACCATATACTTGACCATTGCAAATACTATTGTTATTTAAATGAAAATTAATGATAATGATTATCAGTTGCTCTGGTGGAATGTTATAACAACATGAATGTGTAGAAATTCCTTTTAGATTCAAACTATAGATTGTAATATGCTAAAACAATTGACTTGAATCTACTCTACTCATCAATAGAAAAAATAATTGATCGATGAAATCATGAAGTAGGAAAAGCTAGAATTCAATCACACGCAACACAATAATTTTCTGGGGAAATCCACAACAAAAAGCCCCTGCTATCTGCACCTTGCATTAATCAAAAAAATTGAGAATATTACAATGCTTTGCTCAAACCTTAGCAAACTTTGCACTATCACAATCTATCTCACTGCTTCACAAACAAGCTCTAGCCAATACTTAACCAAATCTATTGCCTGCCAAGCTCCTATTTCCTTGCACAGCTTCCTAGGGAATTAGCATGTATTTAATGTTGGCTTGTGTTATATTCTTTCCACGACTAGTCGACGTAGTTAATCGGGGGGTTAGAAGGGGGGGCGGAGCCCCTCCTTCGTTGCGCCGATTGCATAGAGGTGGGGGTCACAAGGTGTTTGAGGGGTGCATGTAACCCCACCCTATATTAGGTTGGGAGGACCTACCTATGGTTTTGTGCATGGTTTTCGTATATGGTTTTGGACGCAATGGTTCTCGGTCCATGGTTTTGGATGCGATGGTTTTTGTTCCATGGTATTGGATGCTTCAGCATGTATAAATATGTAATGTAACATTGAAAGGAACATAATGAAAAATCAAGCTGGTAGTCCTAGTTTTGGGATCCAGGGGAAAATCTCTGTGTATATGTATTTTATGTGTTATGCTCTCGCATTGTTTATTTTCTGTGTTTTAGAATTCGTATGCAGGTAATTTCTGTATGGGGTTAAAACCTACATTTAATTGGGAAATTCCTCATCCATAACTATGCAATCCATTAATAGATTTTCCTCTGATTGCATGCACCATCAATTTAATTTAGATGATTTTACAACTGATAGTACACTATCCCTAAACTCTAATTTCAACTAGGTCTTTCTCTGATCTGACATTCATGATTTAATCATGAGTGAATATTCAGTGCACTGGTTGAGCAGTGTTGGTTACACCCCACTACTGCAGTTACACCTCACTACTGGATGTCCCGCTAATTCCTCCATCAGTTGGAACTAGTATAAATAAATTTAACGTGGTTAAACTGAATTACATAATTACAACTCAAAAGAACTCAACTTGGGCCCCTAAAATTTAGGAACCACTCTACATGACTCTAGATTGACTCCCAACTCAAATTTACTGAGTCAACTAAGTCAAATTAACTTAGATAAATATTACAATTTGCTATGAGAATTAGAATTACAATTTAATTCCTAATTTAATTCAAGGACTAAATTACATCAGGATTTTCTTGTTTCATTTTTCAACACTCCCTCTCAACAAGAAAGGGATTATCTGCTACCTATATCCTACCTCTATGAAACTTGAATTTGCATCTTGACAATGCCTTTTTCAAAATATTTGCATCCTACGCTTCTGTAGGAATGTATTCCAACAACCTTATTCTCCTCTACACACAATCTCGTAGATGATGATACTGAATGTCGATATGCTTGGATCGATCATGAAAAACTGGATTCTGAGAGAGTTTGATACAAATCTGATTATCACAGTAAATCACTGTAGGATCCATCTACTGACCAAGCAACCCAAGAAGGATCTTCCTCATCCAGATAGCCTCACAATATGCTTGACTAGTGGTGGCCTGGGTGCAGGCGATATAGACAATCTGGCAAATCCTGAAACAATTTCTTCTAAGTCTGATGGAATTCCTTCTTCTTCCTGCATTGGAGTATCAGTCATCTATTTCTAGGCTGACTGTTATAAAAATTCCCTTTTTGCTTCAAAATCACCACTTTTTCCCCTTAATAACCCCAACCCTGGTTATCAGGCACAATTTATATCATAGAGCCAGGGAAAATTTTAAGAACCCCCCCTAAATTTATAAATATAATAAATGGGCGAATCTCCATGGTATATAGGAAAAATGGAAGGCAATTTTATCAATAATATAATATGTATATATAATTTTTTGGCGAATCTCTCACCAGGCATGGAGAATATTTTACTCAATTATAAAATCTTGTAAGATCTTGGCGAGTCTTTCACTAAATAATAAAACTTTGTAAAGTCCTAGTGAATCTTAGCATAAGCTACATGCTGGTTTAATTCCCCCATTTAAATAGGCTACATTCCAAGTGAATACCATGGGTCAATACCATGTGCCATTTTTATTTTTATTAATTCTAATATTAGGGTTAATAATGGTTTTTTGCATGGTATTAATAACAATCTAGTCCATGGTAGGGTTAATAATGGTTTTTTGCATGGTATTAATAACAATCTAGTCCATGGTATTTGTCCCATAGTATTTTGGCCATAGGTTTCACCTAAATATAACCCATTTTTTGAGTGTTCGTAAATATAAGGTGACTTATGGAGTAAATATAAAAAAATGTTTTATTTGTTTACCATACCTCTCATTTATTTATATTTTTATTAATTTACCATACCTCTTTTACAAATATGGTATTTGGCCCATAGGATTCACTTAAATAAAACCTCTTTCTTGAGTCTTCATAAATAGAATGAGGGTTATGGACTAAATATAAAAAGAGGTTTTATTTATATACGATACGTCTAGTTTATTTATATTTATATTTATTTATCATACCGTTTGAGTAAGTATAAAAAGACGTTTTATTTATTTACCATACCTCCACTTTACTTATATTTTTATTTGTTTACACCGTTACATGTATATAAGGTGACTTATGGAGTAAATATAAAAAATGTTTTATTTATTTACCATACCTCTCATTTATTTATATTTTTATTAATTTACCATACCTCTTTTATAAATATGGTATTTGGCCCATAGGATTCACTTAAAAAAAACCTATTCTTGAAAATGGGCGAATGGATTCACTTAAATAAAACCTATTCTTGAAAATGGGCGAATGGAAGGTTGTAAGTCCTAATTTCAAGGGCTAAATTTACCTTTTTTACCCTCTCCCTTAAAATAAGGTGGGCTATTTGAGGTGATTTGTAAAAATCTACTATGATACAAAATATTCGCCCACTAAAAATTTAAAACCCCTTAATTTCGCCAAAGGGCGAACATTCGCCCCTAAAATTATCCTTGCATAGAGCCTTTTTTCCTCTATCGGAACTATAATTCCATAGGAATTAAAAAATACACTATCGGCAGGGCTTTTTTGGTGGAATTAGCACAATTGTGTATAAAATACACTATCGGCATTCTCACACAACCATAAAGTGATTATACACGGAAATGCACTATCAGTGAAGTTTCACTGTCGAAATGCTATTTCACATGAAATACACTATTGGAGGGCTTTTACAAAGGGAAGTATTAATACACATAGATACACTATCGGCGTAGTTTTTCAAAGGGATGCGCTATGCACAAATACACTATTGGCACTTTAACTATTGGCCCTTCCAATGCTCCTCCTCCGATGCGATAACACATAGAGTTACCGGAAATCGCAATCGGCAATTTCAATGCCTCCTTGCCAAACTCTTCTCGCTTGGGTCTTGCGATCCAATTAAACCGGAGACCCAATATATTATAAAACCACCCTTATAAGGTTTCAAGTCAGAAATTTGTACTTTGAACCTCGGTGCTTCAAAGATTTAGTTCCTCCCCGTTTCAACTCAGCGATGCGATAATGGTTGCAGACCCGATAAGGGTATCAGACATATTTAATAAAGTTTCAAGTCCGGAACTCAATTCTGACTAAGATTTCTCACGGTTTTCCTGTGTAAAACAGAGTTTCTGCCACGGATCTCAACAATGCATGTAAGGGAAATAGGGCCAGTCAATGTAAAGGAAAACCACCCCAACAGATTCAATCAAAATCTTAGTTGAAAAACAAAGTCGAATCACTGTTAATAAAACCCAGAAGAAATGAAACAAACCTAAATATACGCACAAATACCAGTCAACAAGAAAATATCAATTCAGATGCACAGAAATGGTTTTGGATGGCACCACGCCTCCGGGATCGACCAAATACACGGAGAATCCCCTCTTCCTTTGAGAAATATTTGATAAAATCATGCGGTCCAAATCCCTTTACAATAGCATTAAACTTACATATATATTGGTTTATTTAGCAACCAGATTCCTAAAACAAAGGCTTAAATTTATTACAACTTCAGTTCTGCGAGACATCCTTTTCAAGAACCTCCATTATGCTTAAATAATCCTATTAGTTCACCGAGGTATTCTCCTCGAGAACCTCCACTACAGCTTATCTATTTAACATCTATTACAACATGATTTAGTCCTAGATTCTATCTCTATGCTAAACTAGAAAAACATGGAAATTGACGGCTAAAGGATCCCACTCCTTTGCTTGTAGATTTTTTTGTATTTTTGGAATAAATTTGAATATTTTCCCTCGAAGTCTCATGCTCCTGCATCAGACTGTTGACGACAAAATTCTTCATGGGCTCCTGTCCATGAGCTCTTCTACATAATTGCCCAGCTTCTATAGCATGCTTTCTATTACACAAGTAGCTTCAGCAGTTGGTTGATCCTTCCATTTGACCAAATACTGAAATTACTCCTATCCTCTGGTTTTCTTGAACACCTACTTGTCCAAAATCTTTTCTGGTTGTAACTCTTTTGTTGTAGGTAATTGTTTTACCCAGACAATCTCTTGTGTCTCTTGATCTTTCGTTGTATCGTCTACAGTTTCACCTTCATACTTATATAGGTCAGCAACATTGAAAATTGGAGATATTCCAACATCAAGGGGTAATTCAATCTCATATGCATTTGCAGAAAACTTCCTTAATACTCTGCATGGTCCAATTTTATTGAGCTTTAATTTTTTATACTCCCTTTTTGGAAATATTTCCTTTCTGAGGTGTGCTAAAACCAAATCTCCAACTTCAAAGTTTACCTCTCTTCTTCTCATTTCTGCTCTGGTCTTGTACTTTATGTTTCTATCATGTAGTTGTTGTTTCAATTGTTCATGTATTGCTTGCATTTCTAAAGCAAAATCTTCTCCCACTACACTTCTCATCTCTTCTTTTCCCAAGTTTCTCAACTCAGATACTCCTCTTGGATGCATTCCATAAACAATATGGAATGGACTCTGTCCTATACTCCTGTTAGGTGAGTCATTAAATGCATATTCAGCTTGTGCCAACACTTGATCCCACTGTTTTGGATGTTTTGTAGTAAGACTCCTTAAAAGATTTCCCAAACTCTTGTTCACAACTTCAGTCTATCCATCTGTTTTTGGATGATAGGCAGAACTGAAACTCAGTTTAGTTCCCAATTTCTTCCATAATGTCCTCCAGAAATGTCCAACAAACTTGGAATCTCTGTCTCAGACAATACTCTTATGAAAGCCATGCAATCTTACTATCTCCTTGAAAAACAAATTGGCAATGTGAGTAGCATCACTAGTTTTAAAACATGGAATAAAATGTGCCATTTTTGAAAATCTATCCACTACAACAAAAATTGAATCATTACCCCTTTGAGTCTTTGGTAAGCCCAAAACAAAATCCATACTTACCATATCCCAAGGCCTATCTGGAATTAGTAATGGAACATACAAACTTGTTTTTTGGCTTCTTCCCTTTGCATATTGACAAATTTTACAAGTTCTCACATACTTTTCCACATCAGATCTCATTTTTGGCCAGAAATAAAATCTGTTCAACTGTTCATAAGTCTTCTCTATACCAAAATGTCCTGCAAGTCCTCCACTATGTTTTTCTTTGATTAAATTCTCCCTCATAGAACAGTTTGGTATGCACAGCTGATTTCTCTTAAACAACAATCCATCTTGTAAGAAATAATCCAACCATTTACTCCTATCCATCAAAACAGGATTCTTACAAGTTTCAAATGCCTCTTTAAAATCTGAATCTGTCTCATATAATTCTTTAAGAAAATCAAAACCTAACACTTGAATTTGACTCTCTTGAAGTAATATATTTCTCCTACTTAAGGCATCTGCAACTTTATTTGATTGGCCATTTATATGTTTCAAGAAAAAATGGAAACCTTGAAGATACTCTACCCATTTAGCATGTTTTTGGCTAAGCTTTGGCTGCTACATAATATATTGTAGTGCATGGTTATCTGAATAAAGTATGAATCCCTTTGACATTAGATAATGTCTCCATTTCTTCAATGACTTCACAACTGCATAGAACTCTTTATCATAAGAAGAATACTTCTTCTTTGAATCATTTAGCTTTTCATTAAAATAAGTTATAGGTCTATCTTCCTGACTTAAAACACCTCCAATTACTTCTCCACTGGCATCACGCTTCACTTGAAAAGGCTTACTAAAATCAGGTAGAACCAAAATAGGCTTTTCAGTGATTTTCTTCTTCAACAGCTGAAAATTCTTTTATGCTTCAGCAGTCCATCTAAATGGTTGTTTATTCTTCTTTATGGTCTCAATAATAGGTGCATTGATCTTAGTAAAATTCTTCATGAATTTTCTATAAAAACTAGCAAGACCATGAAAACTTCTTAACTCAAAAACACTTTTAGGTGAAGGCCACTCCATGATTACCTTGATCTTTTCTGGATCCATCTTCAGCCCTTCAGTAGAAATAACAAAACCCAAGTACACTAGCTCTTCTTTCATGAATGAACACTTCTTCAAATTCAGCAATAATTTCTCTTGTTGTAGCCTTTGTAAGACATATTTTAGATGTCTTATGTGCTCCTCCTTAGACCTGCTGTAAACTAATATATCATCCAGATATACTATCACAAGTTTACCAATAAACTCTTTAAGAACTTCATTCATGAGTCTCATAAACGTATTGGGTGCATTTGACAACCCAAAAGGAATTACTCTCCACTCATACAATCCCTCATTTGTCTTAAAGGCAGTTTTCCACTCATCCCCTTCTCTTATCCTTATCTGATGATACCCAATTTTAAGGTCTAGTTTTGAAAAATAATTTGCCCTACTCAAGCAATCAATTAAATCTTCAATTCCAGGTAAAGGAAATCTATACCTGATTGTGATTTTATTGATGGCTCTTGAATTTGTACACATTCTCCAGCCTCTATATTTCTTTGGGATCAACACTGTTGGTACTACATAAGGACTCAAGATTTCTCTGATCAGCCCTTTGTCAAGCAGTTCCTGAACCTGCTTCCTAACCTCTTCATTTTCTGTAGGAGTCATTCTGTAAGTTGCTTTGTTAGGTAGACTTGCTCTAGGAATCAAATCTATATGATGGTTGATTCTTCTAATGGGTGGCAACTCATTAGGTAAATCATCAACATTGATATCACAATAGTTGTCCAACATTTCTTGAATTTCAATGGGTAAATCAAAAACTTTAGTGGAAGTCATTATTACCTTGGGCTTGTAGATTACAGCAAAATTTACCTCATTCTCTTCAATCTACTGCAAGTATTCCTTTCCTCCCAGTAACAGAGTTTTTGGATCAGTCCTCTTTCCTGATGCATCTTCTTCTTCCATAGGCAGCAACGTATGATTGATACCATATTTACCAAACTTGTAGGTGTTTCTTTTTCCATCATGCATAACTCCTCTGTCATATTGCCAAGGTCTTCCAAGAAATATGTGACACACATCCATTGGCATCACATCACATACATTTTTGTCCTTATATTTTCCTAACTGCAACTCCACTTAACACTATTCATTTACTAACAGTTGATGTCCCTTTGGTAACCATGACATCTTGCAAGGTGTTGGATGTTTCATTGTCTTCAACTTCAATTTCCCCACCACTTTTGTAGAGACCAAATTATCAGTGCTGCCACTATCAATGATCATTTAACATCATTTCACTTGAACCTTACACACTGTTCTGAACAAGTTCTTTCTTTTTTATGGTTCAGCTATCTCCTTTGTTGGCTTAAGCAATACTTTATTGATTACGAAAGATTCTCCTCTCTCTGGTATTTCTTCTTCTTCTACCATTGTTGTTGCTCTTTCTTCTCCCTCAACTTGAGCAACAATTGCATTCCTCTAGCTTGTTCCTACATTCTCTAGGCACTCAAAATCTCTATGTCCTAGTTTGTTACATATGTAACATCTTACTTCTTTTCCTCTTGCTCTGCCTCCTCTTCCTCTAGAAAAACTCCCTCTGCCATTTGCATCACCATGCTGGGTTGAGCTACTGCTAGCTCCATCTTTAGGTGTTGTAGATCTTCCTCTACCACCTTGACATCCCCTTCCTCGGAAATTACCTCTCCCTCTGGCAGACTTCTTCCTCACTAGTTTTTCTTCAGCTTTCAGTGCCATCTGATAAGCTTCCTCTATTGTTTTAAGAGATAGTATACTTATCTCATCTTGAATGTCCATCCTAAGACCATTCACATATCTAGCCACCTTCTCATCTGTAGCCTGAGTTTGTCCAGCTCTTATTCTTACCTTATAGAATTCCTCTGTGTATTCTTTTACTGTCATAGACCTCTGTCTCAGATTCTGCATCTGTCTGAACAAGGTTTGTTGATAATTACGTGGTAGAAACTTACCTCTTAGCTTTTCTACTATCCTGCTCCAATTTTTGATAGGTTGCTTTCCGAGTCTCTTTCTTTCTACCTGCACTCCATCCCACCAAAGCGCTGCATGGCCTTTTATCTTGGTGACAACAAACTTTACTTTCTTCTCATATTTTGTTTCTTCATAGTCAAATAATTTCTCCATGCCATTAATCTAGTCTATCAATTCTTATGGATTCAATCCTCCTTCATATATTGAAACCTCAGTCTTTGGAGTAGTTGTGGATCTCAACACTGGCTGGAAGAATCTCATCTCAGGAGTAACTGCTACAGCTTCCTCCTCTCCTTTAGCTTCAACCTCAAGCTCACTAACATCCCCATCATCTATATTTCTCTCTGCTATTAATACCTCTAATCTTTCTTGCATCTATTGCATAGCTTCCATCACTTTAGCATTTGCAACTGGCCATCCTCTTCTACGACGTCCTCGTCCTCCTCCAACTCTGAAAGCCATATTAACTTTCCTTCTTCCACTTTTGAGATTCAATTCAGTGTTAAAAGGTTGCTCTAATACCACTAATGGTGGCTTGAATGCAGGTGATATAGACAATCTGGCAAATCCTGAAACAATTTCTTCTAAGTCTGATGGAATTCCTTCTTCTTCCTGCATTGGAGTATCAGCCATCTATTTCTAGGCTGACTGTTATAAAAATTCCCTTTTTCCTTAAAAATCACCACTTTTTCCCCTTAATCAGCCTAACCCTGGTTATCGGGCACAATTTATATCATAGAGCCTCTTTTCCTCTATCGGAACTATAATTCCATAGGAATTACAAAATACACTATTTGCAGGGCTTTTTGGGTGGAATTAGCACAATTGTGTATAAATTACATTATCGGCGTTCTCACACAACCATAAAGTGATTATACATGGAAATGCACTATCGGCGGAGTTTCACTACCGTAATTTTATTTCACATGAAATACACTATCGGCAGGCTTTTACAAAGGGAAGCATTAATACACAGAGATAAACTATCAGCGTAGTTTTTCAAAGGGATGCGTATGCGCAAATACACTGTCGGCACTTTAACTATTGCCCCTTCCAATTCTCCTCCTCTGATGCGATAACATGTAGTGTTATTGGAAATTGCAATCGGCGATTTCAATGCCTCCTTGCCAAACTCTTCCCACATGGGTCTTGCGATCCAATTAAACCACAAACCTGATATGTTATAAAACCACCCTTATAAGGTTTCGGGTCCGGAAGTCGCACTTCAGACCTCGACACTTCAAAGGGTTAGTTCCTCCCCGCTTCAACTCAGCGATGCGATAATGGTTGCGGACCCGATAAGGGTATTGGCCATTTTTAATAAAGGTTCAAGTCCGGAACTCAATTCCGACTAAGGTTTTTCATGGTTTTCCTATTTAAAACAGAGTTTCCACTGCGGAACTCAATAATGCATGTAAGGGAAACCAGGCTAGTCAACGTAAAGGAAAACCACCCCAATAGCTTCAATCGAAATGTTAATTGAAAAACAAAGTCGAATCATTGTTAATAAAACCCAGAACAAAGGAAACAAACCCGAATATATGCACAAATACCAGTCAATAGGCAAATATCAATTCATATGCACAGAAAGGGTTTCAGAGGGCACCATGCCTCCGGGATAGACCAAATACATAGAGAATCCCCTCTTCCTTTGAGAAATATACGATAAAAGCATGCGGTCCAAATCCCTTTACAATGGCATTAAACTTACATATATACTAGTTCGTTTAGAAACCAGATTCCTAAAACAAAGGCTTAAATTTATTGCAACTTCAGTTATGCAAGACATCCTCCTCGAGAACCTCCACTATGCTTAACTAATCCTATCAGTTTAGCAAGGTATTCTCTTCGAGAACCTCCACTACATCTTATCTATTTAACATCTATTACAAAATGTTTTAGTCCTAGATTCTATCTCTATGCTAAACTAGGAAAACATGGAAATTGATGGCTAAAGGATCCACTCCTTTTCTTGTAGATTTTTTTGTATTTTTGGAATAAATTTGAAGATTTTCCCTCCAATTCTCATGCTCCTGCATCAACTAGCAACCATGTACTCTACTTCTATTGAACTGAGTGCAACTAATATCTAGTTCCAGTTGTACCAAGAAACTATTGCTAGCCCAATACTGAATATTCCCCTTGATGTACTCTTTCTGTCGGATGGAATCCCTACCCAATTTGCATCTATGAAGCCTTGAAGCTTCACTCCCTCTATCCATCTGTACCAAATACCAAATTGAGTGGTGCCTTTGAGTTATCTCAACACATATTTAGTTGCCTTCCAATAAAGTTTGGTTGGCTTAATCATGTCTTGACTAAGCTAGTTAACTGCAAAACACATGTTTGGTCGTGTGTTCACCAAATACATAAGTGAACCCAAAAGTTGTCTATAAATACTAGCCTCCACTACTTCACTTGAAGTAGCATCCTCCTTTCTCCAATTACCTGCTAGAGGAGTCTCCGTGGGTTTGTTGCTCTCCATGTGGAACTTATTCAGTATCTCATTGGCATACTTGCCCTGCGAGACAAACAGTTCCCCATCTCCTTGCCATACTTCCATACCAAGAAAGTAATGCATGAGCCCTATGTCCTTCATCTCAAATTCTCTTGCAAGGTCCTCTTTGCAAGATTTTATGAGATTCTCATCACCTATCAAAATCAAATCATCGACATATAATACTATAATAAAAAAATTAACTTCAACCACAATATGGGTAAGGTTCACATCTACTTCATTTTTGTTGAAGCCCAACCCAGTGAAATAGTTGTCAATCCTGGTGTACCAAGCACGTGGTGCTTTTTTAAGTCCATACAACGTTCACTTGGGTCTGCACACATGTGGCTCTTTGTTGAAGGTCTCAAATCCTTTTGTCTACTAAATATGCACCTCTTCCTCAATCATGTCATTGAGGAATGTTGTCTTGACATCCATCTGATGTATCTTCCATCCCATATGCCACTAAGAGTGCTAGAATAGATCTGATTGATGAGTACCTTTCTACTCGAGCAAAGGTCTCATTGTAATCAATTCCCTCCACATGAGAGAACCCTCTGGCCACAAATCTAGCCTTGTGTTTCTCCACACTCCCATCTACTACTTGCTTTACCTTGTGAAGACATTTGGAACTCACCATTGACTTGTCTGTTGGTCTTGGGACCACTTCCCAAACATTGTTTTTTATAATTGAGTCATACTCCTCAACTATGGCATCAACCCATATTGGTTGTTGTGTTTCTTTCTTGAATGAGGATGGCTCAACCTCTACACTCTCACTCATCAAAGCCATGTATCCAGCGTACCAATCTGGGGACCTTCTCTTCCTACACCATGATGTGGGTGCTCCCACATTCTCTCTAGAATCATGCATCAATATGTCAGCCTCTTTGGTGCACTTCCTTCCATCTCTAGAAGTCTCTGCATGAATGGGTGCCTCCACTCTCTGCTCCTCTGCATGTGGCTGCTCCACATCACCTTGAGGTTCCTCATTTGGAGCTAAAATCTCTTCTTCTGCATGTAACTAAATCTCCCTCTCAAAGGAAAATCTCATGTCCTTCTCTTCATTGAACTTCACATCTTTACGAACCATTGTCATCATGTTCGATGGCAGGTACACCCAATATTTGTGAGTTGTATCAGTGTATGCCACAAATATACCCAACTCAGTTGTTGGATCTAAATTTTTTCGTGCATCCTTGGTAACATGATAGTGGACTGATGAACCAAAGATCCTGAAGTGTGCCACATCTATTTTCTTACCTGAAAAAGCTTAGTCTGGTGTACTCATCCCGAGAATTTGATGAGGGATTCTCTTATGAAAATAAACAGTTGTGTTGCATGCTTCATCCCACAAGTGCAATAGTAGGCCTTGATCATGTAACATTGCCTATGCCGCTCCCATAATACTTCTATTCTTCCTTTCAACCACCCCATTCTGTTGTGAGTTATGAGGTGCTATTAACTCTCGTTGAATGCCTTTTGATGCACATAAGTTATTGAATTCATTTGACACATATTTTCTATTGTTATCACTTCTGAGAGCTTTAACTTTCCTGTCTGTATCTATCTTCACAAGTTCTTTAAATTCATAAAATTTGGCAAACATCTGATCTTTCTTTTACATAAAGTAAATTCAACACTTATGAGAAAAATCATCAACAAATATTACATAATATGTGTGCTAGGTCGTGGAGGCTATCGAGAACGGTCTACACACATCTGAGTGAACTCGATCAAGGATTTTTTGTGCTCAACTGTCTTTATCATGAAAGGAATAGTTGGTTTACTATTGGGATGGGGTCCCCTGGGTCAGTTTTGGTTTAAAAACCCAAGTTTTGATGTAAATTTTGACAAAAAGATGTAAAGTCTCCACGAATTGTGGATGTGGAGCGCGTAGGTAGATAGGAGTCAAAAAAGGGTTTTTACCCTCACTTATGTAAATTTGAGTCATTTTTTTAGATCTACCCATGGTCTGTGGACCATGGGATTGTATAAATAGGTGTGTCTTAGAGAGTCTAAAGCAAATCTATGCTTTTGTCTATGGGTACAACGAATGGAGTCTTAGAGAGTTAGCACAGAGAAGTAAGTCTTAGAGGAGGAAAAGGCTCTACAGCTGAGTGCACAGAGGCCTAGAGTAGTGTCCACAGCTGAGTGCATGGACCCCTGTAGCTGAGTGCGCAGGGAAGTTTTGAGTTTGTAACCTTATATTGAAGATCAATAAAGAAGACTGTTGGAGAAATTCATATGTTTTATCTGTTTCCTTCTGTTGTTTATGTTTGCGATATATGTTGTGATGAGATAATGTCTTTATGAAATAATGTATTGATGCGCGAATCTATTATATAAGTCTTATTAATTGAATGCAATACATGTTAAGTATTTATGCACAGGTTATAATACTTTCTATTAAGTTTATTAAGCACTTAAACACATCTGTGTGGATTCTGATCTGAGGCTAGTCTATGATGCGCGTAATTAGATAACCTATCTATTAAACGTCAGTAGAAGCTAATCATAGACCTTCACGGAGGTCTAAAGGCCATTTGAAGGAAACTACAGCGCCAAGCCCTAAGGGCTTAGAGATCCGCGCAAAGGCAGATCTAAGACATAAAAAGGACATCACAATGATCTCTGGGTGCGGAAACTTGGTTCCAGAATCCCCCCATACTGCTTTGAGTGAGACTTCAGTCCACGCTATGTGGGTTGATGCCGAAAGGGCCAGTAGTGTAGGGTTGTGTTTGGCACAACTACCTTTGAACCTGGGTAGGACCCACTAAGCCAACAAATGGTTCTGTTGTCAGGACCAGGATCTGGATAAAGAGATGTGTGATGTCGCATCACTTGAATCCGAACAAAAAGGAAATTGAGAAGTGGTTGGATAGAAATATAAACGAATTCACGGCGCAGGAAAATAGGAATCCGTACCTATCAAAAGAATTGTGGTTGGACAGATAATTGTACACAGAAATACATGAAATTTCCTTCTGTACCTTCCTAATCGAGCTATACGAGTGGATATCTAAATTCGAAGATGGCCAAGGAAGGTGGAGACTTGACAGTCCAATAGTGTGGGCTTTGGAACTGGTGTGGAGGTTGGAAGCTTCTGAAGATAAGATCATGTGTGTTGTTGATCACTGGTTTGATCGAGTCATAGGAGGATTTGTGACAGAGTTCGTGGTTTATACCTCAATCAGCTACAACGAAGTAAAGCGGCGATTCTTCAAAGGTCCGCGAGATAAGTATCCAATATCTTTGAATACCTGGATTAAGATGTTGTTGTGTGAAAACCAGGTTATGCCATTACCTTGATGTTCGGAGCTACATGAAGTGGAAATATTTTCAGAGATCGAGGGAGAACAGGTCCTGAATATAGCCCTTTGATTGGGCCTCCTTCGAGTGATGATGAGGGAACGGTATAGGCTTCACCACAGAGTGTTGTACAAATGATAAGGCAGTTTTTTCTGTGAACTCGTCATCCATCCACTCCACCTCCACCTTCACCTCCACAGCATACAACTTCAACCACAACCGCCACCACCACCACAATCGTTCAACATGTCAAACTCATTGAAGTTGTCGATTCTCAAAGGTATAGGGAGTGAAGATACATATCATTTTTGGTTCATCGAGACTTCCATATGGGTCGTGCAACAGATCACTGATGATAGTATAAATAAATCACATTTGGTTACCGCTCTGCAGGATCGCATGTTGACCTGCTACACTAAGTACTGCACTGATAACCCTTTGGCATCGTTAGCAAACACTAAGGCCACTTTGAACAAAGAATTCAGTAAACCTAAGTCTGACTCACAATCAGTAGTCGGATTCAAGGAAATCATGATGAGGGCTGGTGAAATTCCCTAGGAGTTAGATCAAAGATTGAAATGTGTGATCCGTAAAGCTAATATGCAACTCATAGATAGTTAGCACTGCGAGTGGTTTATAGCCTCGCTCCTACCCCACCTGAGGATTGATTTATAGCAGAAAAAGATAGGGACTCAGGTGAAAGCCCTGGAAATCGTGATGAGATTGCATGAAACACTTATTCAGGATGCGTCTCAGGGAGTTCAACAAATTCACTCAGAATTGCGGAACCTCTACTTGGAACTTCAGAGCTTGAAAAACGAAAAGGAGGCTAGGTCGGAGGTGCACAATGAATTTTGGTGCCTCAAGTGTAAGAGCTAGGGGCATGATAAAGATCATTGCCCTGTCTTCACGAATTATATCATGGGGCAGACCAATGCCCCTGAGGCAGGAAGCTCTAGTAGGACCAAGTATGGGACCCACACTATGGTGCTCTATTTGTCAGGTGCCTAAAAAACATGTAACAAGTAACTTTCATTTGCTGAAAAAGTTTGTGTAGACACCACAACAACTGTTATGTGATTTCTTCAAATCGGTGGGCCATGATGAGCACCACTGTCGTAGCTACAAATTGATGATGGAAAGAACACCTACCTATCGAATGCAAGCATAAAATTGGCCTCCAGATTAGGGCATTGAGGGAGCACGCAGAGGATATCAGGGGTGTGGACGAGGCCGAGGAGGAGGAGGACCTAGTAGAGATCGTGGACAGGTTATTTGCTATAATTGTGGGACGCTAGGGCACTAGCGCAGGAGTGTCAGAATCAGACGTGCACGTCATGCCAATACTACACTCAGTTTGACCACACAATAGAAGAATTCCTTGTGTTGATAGCTAAGATGCAAGAAAAGAAGGTGCAGCCTCAACACCCTACACAGAACTTGTAGATGATCAGGGCTGAGCCCCTAGAAGAAGATCTAAATGTGAATATCATGCTAAGAAGCAGAATAACAACTAGTGATGATAAAGGAAAACAACTTGAAGAGAATGGGTGGGTCCGCAAGGCCTCAAAAAAGGACGTTGGTTTCAATATATAACGTGTGAAGGAAACGTTTATGGAGGTGAATAAAAGCTTCACTGAGGCATCTACCTCAAGAAGTCAGGACAAACTACCAAAACCCAGCGTGCCCAAAAATATTGATCCCTCTGTACTCACCACATTCCTGGAAACCTGCATGAAACTTCTACATGATAGTAAGGCTATGAAGGGCTTACAGGAGTTGATAAACAAGTGTGCTGGTAAAGAAAATTCTCCTGATGGACATCGCGTAGTTAGAAAGA
Organism: Pinus tabuliformis; assembly: GCA_031772625.1. Lineage (NCBI taxonomy): Eukaryota > Viridiplantae > Streptophyta > Pinopsida > Pinales > Pinaceae > Pinus > Pinus tabuliformis. Next base: position 832,588,562 of record CM062813.1, read on the forward strand.
TTGGCAAACATAAGGCAAGGACAAGGCGTGAGATGAGGCTCACCGCGCAAATAGGAGATTATGAGATGGACCAGGTTATTTTGGATCTGGGGTCTGACGCGAACGTTTTTCCTAAACAGACATGGGAGAGAATGGGGAGACCTACACTGCAATGGTCTCTAATTCAACTAAGGATGGTGAACCAATAGAAGATTATCCCTATGGGACAACTGCATGGAGTCACCGTAGATATAGAAGGTGCGAGCGCGCTGGCTGATTTTGAAGTGATAGAAATTGTTGATGACAACAATCCATACCCTGCACTCCTTGGAATTGATTGGGATATTGATATGAATGGGGTCATCAACTTGAAAAAGTGGACAATGTCATTTGAAAGGAAATCGCTCCATGTTGTAGTACTATTGGATCCTACATAAGGACCACACTATACTGAACCAATTTGTGACTATGAAGATAGTGATGATGATTTTGATCAAATCTACAAAATTACAGCATGATACCAAGACTGGATTAATCCAACAACTGGTGGATGCATTTCATGGGATTTTGAAAGCTCTTGTACCTAGAATTCAAATGAAGAATTCGAGCATTGGCAAAATCAGTTGCACGAAGTATCTACGATGTGTTGTAACATGATGACTAAATCACTGCGATGTGTGTCATCAGAGGTAAGAAATTTACCTTATTATGATGGTTTAATTGATGTAGATAAGCTTTTGGATGCCTTTGAATGAGAAGTCCCTGAGGATCATTGTTCCAAGCATTCGATTTGGCATTGCGCACTAGACCCACACAATGGTGGGGTACGCACAAGGATAGCTTTCAAGAATGGAGAAATTACAGGAGGATGATGAGGTTGCGATTTGTTCGCCCAAAAGTTTGGCTGACTGAGAAATATGATGGGAGAAATGATTCACACAATCATTTGGCAAAATGGGCTAAAGTCTACAGAACAGAACTGCAGCCAGAGTGGGTGCACTTATTCTATCATACTCTAGATATAATCCCTATTAATTGGTACCTGGAAACCGACCTCCTCCATGGCACCGCGGAGTGGGATATGTTAAGGGAAGGTTTCTTAATGACCTTGAGTTTTGAAGATGGGTTCGAAAGCATTAATGAAGCTCTGCAATAGGTTAAGGTGGCGATCTTCAGAATTTCACAGGATCCTTTGGAGTTGGTTCAACTAGATTGGAGCACCAAGTTACATCATGTGCTGGAATGATATAATGTGATTGTTGAGGGGGAGGATGAAGATCCAAGAAATATTAATATCCTAGAGGCCGAAGGCCACCGTGAGGTTGAAGGTCCGCAGATAGAAAATCTGAACATCATCGCATCATTGAAAACCAGGAAAGTGAACATTGGTACTAAATCATAACCAAAATTTGCGAAGATTGGAGATTACTGGGATGATTCCACAGTGGATAAAACTTTTGAGTTACTCCGCGAGTACCAGGATCTTTTTCCTACAAAATTTTTGGACTTAAAAGGAATCATAGGTGACTTTGGCGTGATGAAAATTACCTCAAAGCTAGACATGAAGCCTATTACGCAGAGGCCATATCGCCTTAATCCCAAATATAAGGAAAAGGTCTACTTGGAGTTGGACAAGATGCTTGAGGCAGGCATTACGAACCTGTGGAGGAATCTGATTGGGTGATCCCAATGGTCGTCCAAGAAAAGAAACAAAAGGGAGAAATACAGATTTTTGTAGATCTGAGGAAGCTTAATGATGCATGCGTACATGATCCTTTTCCAACATTGTTTACTGATGAGGTACTGGATAATGTTGGAGGCAAGATGCCTACTCATTCACTGATGGATTCTTCGAATACCATCAGATTAAGATTGCTCCAGAAGGCAGGAGTAAAACAAACTTCGTGATAGAATGGAGTTGTTTCCAGTATACGGTAAACTCAGGAACGCATCGCCGATATTCTCTCGCGTAGTCATCGTGGCGTTCAAGGATTTTATTCACAAGTTCTTGGAGGTATATTTTGATGACTAGACAGTGTTTGGGTTAGTAAAGTGCCATGTAGCCAGTCTATGCTTATGTTGGATACGTGCTGAAGATATCAGATCGTGCTGAACGTAAAGAAGTGTTTATTCTATGTCCCCTTTGTGTTAGAAATTATATATTACGGAGCAATGGAACACATAAAATATTGCAGAAATATAAACACAGAAAATGCACAAAACAAGAGAGACACAGATATACGTGGTTCACCCAGTTTGGGCTACGTCCACCCCGAACAGCCAGTCCTTCCTTTCTATTATCCAGCAAAATGAAGAGACACAACCTACAGCAAATCCACTGTAATATCCTCTATTTTCTCTCACAGTCTCACCTGTCAGTTTCTCGCTCATAGAATACACATCTATATCTCAGCCTCCAATACAATACCCTCATACAAAGAGAGGGGTTGCCTTCTAGGGAAAAAAACCCTAAACTAAACATAAGTTCTACCGTCAGATCATCTGCCTAATGGACGGCCCAGATTGACTAGAAATTACTATACTTTTACAAGGCAATTTTACATTTGTTTTTAGCTTCGGGGGCGCTGCCCCCGAGCCCCCGCCGGGGGACCGCTGGCCCCCGGACCCCCCAGCCGGGGGGGATCGACCCCCGCGGGGGGACAAGTCCCCCCCGCACCCTCCCGCGTGGAGGGGTGTACAAACTTCCTAGGGTATACATCCGGCTGAAACAAAGACCTCTGAACAATGATGCTCCACACACAACACTTTGGGACTTTGTTGGGTCATGTGGTGTGCAATCAAAGACTAATTGTGGACCCTTCCAAGATCATGGTAATAGTCAATTTGGAGGCCCCAAGGAGTGTCAAACAACTACGTCCAACGTTGGGCCATATTGGATATTATCGAAAGTTCATCAAGTCTTATGCTCAGATTACTGCGCCTGTGGAGAAATTATTGAAGAAGGACGCTACATAATGTTGGGATGAAGAATGTCAGTGCATTATGGATGTATTGAAAGAAACTATGGTCACTGCACTGATCTTGGTCTTCTCAGATTGGAAGAAGGAATTCCATGGGAATATTAATGCCTCGTGTATTGCGTTGGGAGCAGTGCTAACACAAGCCAGTGAAGGAGAGATGGATCACCCTATAGCCTTTGTGAGTAGGAAATTATCAAAGGCCGAGAAGAATTACTTAATGACAGAGCACGAAGGATTGGCTACGGTGTACACACTCCAAAAGTTCAGAGACTATCTATTGGGTGGACATTTCAAGATGTACACAGATTATTCCGCCTTGAAATACCTGGTCAATAAGCATGTGTTGGGAGGGAAAATATGCAGATGGTTGTTGTTCTTTCAAGAATATGAATTTGAGGTAATTTTGAAGCCGAGAAGGTTAAATGCAAGACCTGACTATTTGTCACGAATTGAAACAGGGGAGGAGCCTACTAATCTGGAGGAAGGGCTACCCGACATGCAACTCTTCGAGGTGCGTGGAACGGATAACAATTTTGCATATATTATCCATTTTTTTACTATGGGGATGGCTCCAAAAGGATATACCAATCAGCAAAAGAAGCAACTAGTGGTGCACGCAGAAAATTTTTCGGTGATTGTCAAATATTTGTATAAGATGGGCACTGATGAGATACTGCAAAGGTATGTACCCGATTTCGAACGAAGTAGCATCCTAGTTGAAGCTCATGGAGGAGCTGTAGGAGGACATTATGTAGGAAAGGATATAGAACAAAAGTTGGCCACACAACAGAAGAAGGAAGCCAAAGAGAAGGCTTGAATAGAAAAGGAGCGCATTGCAAAGGAACAGGCTAAACAAGAACAGCAAGACTCCGAGCAAAGCGACAAATCCTCTTCACCCAAAACCGAGGACAAAGAGCAGTCTGCTTAGGGCGGTGGAAGTGATGATGGGCATAGCACCCCATTTGGGCTAAGGAAGCACAGAGAACAATAGTAGTAGGAGGGTTCCCGCAAAAATATGAAGTCGGCTAAACCGTAGATGGATCCCATCACCCTGACAGATGGCGATCTCGACGAGATTGATGACAAGGTGTGCAACACTACAACCAAACTATTGCGGCAATTCGATCAATAGTACATGCAGACATTGGGAAATGTCAAGAAGGATCTACGTGAACTACAAATCCAAACTAGAAGAATACAGGTGGTCGCAGGTCATGTGAGCGCCGCACAAACGATCCTGGCACCGGGGAAAAATCAGGTTGCATAACTAGTAAGGACAGTGGACCTTAGAAAATTTGCTCTACCAGAAGGGTCCCTGAGCACAGAATCAGCCAATGACAAGATCATCATAAGTACCCTGAAGAACATCGGCCTCAATATTACAGTGCTCCCCAACGAATTTCTTCATGCGCTACAGACAGGAGTGACAGTGGAACTGAGAGCTCGGGAGCAGTGCGCTCTCATTTTAATAAGTGAGTATCAGGTGAACAATGAACAAATATTCACCGAGAAGACACAACCCCTGAAGGAAAGGGATACTATCCAGGTGCAGAGTTCCCAGCTAGCGTTCGCGGTTGCAGAGGTGTGCAGAACAGTGTTTTCTTTGGCATAACTAACTCTGAACCTAGGTTAGGACCCACTAAGCCAACATGTACTTTCCCAATGTACACCCTTTACATGTGTCTATCTGCTCTAGTGTATCCTTGGGAAGTCTTGTAGATTGCACTCGACTATGCACCTTCTCTGCTTTAGTGCTCAAAGTAGCATAGTCTTCTACATCCAATTTGTAGAGGGTTATTCACCCAAATTCCAATCCGCTTCACCTGTCCTGAGGCAATGTGATGAAGGAAATCCTTTCCCTTGACAAATATCACATCATAGCCATGGTCCTCCAACATGGAAACTGAAACCAAATTCTTCTTCAAACCTAAAACATACATGACACCTTTTAATGTGAGAGGAGAACTAGACTCCCTTTGAAAGGTAACAATACTGATGTCAATTGCACTATACCTCCCATCATCTCCCATCTCAATGTGCATTTGGAGGTCCTTCTCCTCCAAGTCACTGAAGAACTCTTTGTTTTCGATCATATGGAATGAAGCTCCACTATCCAGGTACCACACACTACCCATCACTGATGTCACCATGCAAGTGATGAGGGTGAAATCCAATTCGAATTGTGAATCAAGAGCTTCACCTACCACTCCTCCTAAGGGATTCTTACCAGCCTTCTTGTGTGGACACTTTGTGGCATAGTGTCCCAACTCGTGACAGTGAAAACATTTAATCTTCAACATGTCTTTTTTCTTATCACCCTGACTGGAATCTGATTTGGAATGGGATGAATTCCCATTCCCTTTATTCACCTTCCATCTAAGGCATAGTTCTCATCATCATCATGCTTGGATGAGGATCCATCCCTAGTGTTCCACCAAATCTCTTCTTATACCAAGTCAGACCATAATCACTCCCACTCTGGTAGCTTCTCCCTCCCATTAACTAAGTCATGGTAGTTGTGCCAGCTCTTGGTAAGTCCTAGAAGTGCTAGGCTCACTAGATCATCTTCAGCAATTGTAACATCAACACTTCCAAGCTCATCCCGACATTGGGTGAACTTGGTCAAGTGCTTCGGTATTATACCACCTTTCTCCATCTTTATCTTTTGGAGCTTGTCCTTTAGTGCTAGCTTCTTGTGTTCAATGCTATTTTGAAATAGGTTCGTCAAGGCCTTCCACATTACAAATGGAGTTTCCTTACCGTGGAGGTTCAAGGAAATATCATCTCTAACTCCTTCTAGGATAATCCTTCTCACCTTTTCCACACACTTTCTCCACTTTTCTATATCTTGAGCATCACTTGTTGGAGGATTATGAATATCATTGTCTATGAATTCCTTAAGCTCATTGTCTTCCAACACTACCTCCATCCTATCCTTTCAAGAAATATAGTTCGAACTGCCCTTAAGGGCATATTCGAGCCTCAATACGTAAAACGAAATCCTATTAGCTCTGAAGTATGATGCTGCAGATTCAATTTCTCTTGCAAAAGACAAACTCGTATTCTCCTCTTCTATAGTGATTTCATCTCTAATACCATGTAGAAATTCCTTGTAGATTCAAACTGTTGATTGTAATATGCTAAAACAATTGACTTGAATCTACTCTACTCATCAGTGAAAACAATAATTGATCGATGAAATCATGAAGCGGAAAAAGGAAGAATTCAATCACAAATAACACAATAATTTTTTGGGGAAGGCCACAACTAAAAACCCGTGCTATCTATATACTACATTAATAAAAAAATTGAGAAGATTACAATTCTTTCCTCAAGCCTGAGCAAACTCTGTGCTATCATAATTTATCTCACTACTTCACGAACAAGCTCTAGCCAATACTTAGCCAAATCTGCTTCCTGCCAAGCTCTTATTTCCTTGCACAGTTTCCTAGGGAATTAGCCAGTATTTAATTGGGAAATTCCTCATCCATAACTATGCAATCCATCGGTTGTCGAAAGCAAGGATCGACTGAAGCGATTAGGGTTTCGCTGCACGCTGTGACGGCGCAGACTGTGCAGTGCAGGCTCTGCACTCATACCAGATAGTTTCTCTGGGCGGACAGTGCAATAGCACGACACTAGGCCGCCACAATGGAGAAATCACAGGGGGGGGCGTCAGGGCCCTCCCCAATGCAGCACGAATCGGAACAAGCTTTTCAGTTTGGGTCAATAGACAAGGAGATTCTGAACGGCGGAAATAAGCCACGGCAAGAAAACAAGAAACCAGGAGAACGACAAAGCTCTGCCAGCTATGATCAGGACAAAGGGAAAAACCCGGAGGAAACGCCAAAGGTAACCTCGAATACCTGTAAACCTGTAGCCTCAGAAAGGCCAAGAATAGAACTTCCAGGGCACCAGATTGCTGCTCGAATCGAGTTCATGAGAGATCACGCCATAATAGGGAAGTTCATAGGGTTTTGGCCAATGGAACGAGCCCTTTATGGGTGGATCGCGGCCAAATGGAAGCCGAAAGGAGACGTCACCCTGCAACTAGGGCCGAAAGGCTTCTTCACAGTGATTTTTTACTGCATTGAGGACAAACTCAGGGTGCTGGGAACAGGGCCTCACTTCTTCAACGCAGCGGGACTGTACATGAGAGACTGGATACCAAGATTCAACCCGGACAAGGAAGACCTCACCTGGGCCCCCGTTTGGATCCGAATGTATGGACTTCCAGACAAATACTGGGACGAGGACATTCTCAGGAAGATTGGGAATGGAATAGGGGAATACATCAGGACAGCAGAAGAGACCAAGATGCGCAGATTCATTTCATATGCCCGCATATGCGTTTTCATAAGGTTGAATGAAGCATTACCAGAATCGGTGAATCTCTCCTACTGGGATGAAGAATGGATCCAACCCTTGGACTATGAGCATGTGCCCTTCCGTTGCAGAAGATGCCATGCTCTTGGACACCTATTTCGTGATTGTCCCCTGAATGTCAAAGCCGCGCCTCAAGACCCCATGGACTCATCTGCTCAAGACGGCTTCACAAAAGCTCCTAGCCGAAAGCGCGCGCATAAGAAACCATCTAATGGGCACAAGCCTCAGCGAAATGGCACTGGCGGCCAAGCCTCTAAGAACAGCTTCGAAGTCCTAGCTCAATCCTCTGATGATCCCCCCCTGATCTCTAATTCCCACCCCTCCCAGCCATCTTCCTCTGCTCCCCCTCCTCCCCCAATCTCCTCCCCCAAGCACCATTCCCCGGCGATTACCCATGACTTCCCTCCCGGAGATACTAAGGAACAGGCAGAGACAGACAAGGAAATGGATATGGATGGAAAGCAAGATCCTCCCTCGAGCTCAGCGCTAAATGAGGTAGAAGGCAATCAAGTGAAACCTATGGAAGAAGAACCTGAGAGCGTAAATCTGCATGGCTTGGACATTCTAGAACTGGAACTAGCATGCAAAACCAAGGCATACGACCGCATATTTGAATCCCAACTTGACAGGCTAGAGGACGTTATTTCAAGAGCTTATCAACAACAACAGCTAGGGATTTAGCCTGGAAGCCAGTGGGATGGAAGTCAACCCCCAAAGGAAACCAAAAAGCGAGGAAGGAAAACGGATCTTCAGAGAACCATCGAGATTGGAAAGCTCCTGTTGGACTCAGGCAGGTACGCGAAATTGACAAAGTACTATAAACCCACTGCAAATAGTGAACCATGAAGCTGGTCTCATGGAATTTAAGAGGGCTAAATGGCCCAGGGAAACTTAGAATGTTGAAGAACATGATTAAAAAGGAGAAGCCTCAAATATGTTTCCTACAGGAAACCAAATGCAACAGCACCACCTTAGGTAGCATACTCACGAAGGCATGGCCAGGCTGCTGCTCAGTTGCAGTCGATGCATCTGGAGCGTCTGAAGGATTAGCTATTGCATGGAATACTCAAGCAATAGACCTCTCAGACTTCCATGCCTCTCACCACCTGATACAGACAGCCTTCCATATTCTAGGCACGAGTGTACATGGCAATCCGTCACATGTATACTTCCCACAGGATGCAGGAAGTAAAATAGCACTTCTCAACACCATCGAGGCACTGAACAAGGATAGAAGACACCCACTCTGGATAATCGGGGGGGACTTTAACATGATCACCAAGCTTGACGAGAAGAAAGGGGGAAGAAACAGGCTGGAGCAAGAGACAACCCACTTCAAGAACTTCATTCAAAGCGCATCCCTCATAGACATACCCTTCTGCAATGGGACGTTTACATGGAACAACCGCAGGGCAGGAAAACACCAAATCGCATCTAAACTAGATCGCATCCTTATCTTAGATAATGCGATCCACCTGGGAGGAGACTTTACAGCTGCTATATTTCAGCATACCGGCTCGGACCATTGGCCGATTGCACTTCAATGGCAGCGACCTAGTGATCAAACGCGAAAACCCTTCCGATTTGAAGGATTCTGGCTTACGCACCCTGAGTTCAAAGACTTCATAAAAGCCACATGGACCTCCTTCAGTCCTCCAGAAGGGTCCAAGATGTACCAATTCCAACAGAAGCTCAGGTACCTCAAAGACCACCTAAAGCATTGGAATAGAGAAACCTTTGGGGACATCTTCAAAGCTCAGCAAAATCTTAATCAAGAATTATTGGATCTCCATCAGAAAGTCATCATAGAGGGGCACACGGAAGGGACCCTGGAGCAGGAGAGGCATATACACAGTCAGCTTCAGGATAGGCAGAAGCAGGAGGAAGTGTATTGGAAACAAAAGTCCAGAATAAGATGGCTGAAGGAAGGAGAGCGTAACACCAAGTTCTTCCACAGAACAACCATTCAGAGGAGAATGCACAATAACATCCCATTTATCCAGAAGCAAGGGGGAGAAAAAATAGAAAAGCACGAGGAAATAGAGGAGGCATTACGCAATCACTTCAACCAGATCCTTCAAGAGCCGATGGGAGACAGAATGCTGGAAATTGAAAAAATTACTAACAACGTGCCCAGAATCATCAAGGAAGAGCACAACGAGCTTCTTCTCCGCCCAATTCTACCTCAGGAGGTGGATGAAGCGATGTTCCAGCTAAAAGAAGGAAAAGCTCCTGGGCCAGACGGATTTACCTCTACATTCTTTCATACCTTTTGGGAGCTGATTAAACAAGAAGTGTGGGAATTGGTGGAAGAATCGAGAGCCCTCCACTGGATGCTGCCTTCCCTCAACACAACTTTTATAGCCCTAATCCCTAAGGAGGAGGATGCTATAACGCCTGACAAATACAGGCCGATTGCACTCTGCAATGTGATATACAAGGTTGTCTCTAAAGTAGTGGCTAACCGGTTGAAGCCCTTGCTACCGCTGCTCATATCACAGGAACAATCAGGCTATGTGGAGGGCAGACAGATCATGGATGGCATTCTCCTCACGCATGAAATCATTCACTCTCTCAAACATTCAAAGCAGGCAGGTATGCTTCTTAAACTCGATCTTTCAAAAGCTTTTGATAAACTTAGCTGGATCTTCATACAGCAAATGTTAAAAGCTTTTGGTTTCAGTAACATGTGGATCCGATGGGTCATGAGCCTAATAAACTCCACCCAGTTCTCAGTCTTGGTGAATGGCATCCCTTCAAAGCCCTTCAAACCTTCAAGAGGAATCAGGCAGGGGGATCCCCTGTCTCCATTCCTATTCGTTCTTATGGCAGAAGGGCTAGGGCGTCACATCAAGCAAGCTCTTCAATCTCAACGGCTCAAGGGTCTTTCAGTTCACAACTCCCCTGCCTCTTCCCATCAGCAATTTGTTGATGATACCATGCTTTTTGGTTACCCTTCAGCCCAGGAAGCCACTTGCCTCAAATCCTTGCTCAATGACTTTGCTAATGCCTCAGGCACGGATATAAATTATGCCAAATCGCAGTTATTCTTTTTTCATACTCCTCCACCCGTCAAATCTGCAGTCACCCGCATCCTCGGAATCCCTGCTGCCTCCCTTCCCTCTAAATACCTTGGCGCCCCTCTCACAGCCTCAGCTATTAAGCATTCCGCCTGGCGCACTCTCATAGAGAAGATGGAATCCCGTCTCAATCTTTGGACTCTCAGATCTCTCAACCTAGCCAGCAGAGTTGTGCTCATTAAATCAGTCCTTCAGGCTATGCCGCTTTACCTATTCTCAATCCTTGCAGCACCAAAGTGGGTCCTAAAGAGAATCAGGCAGCTTCAACGCAGCTTTCTTTGGGGAGGGTCGGCAACTAATCGGAAATGGTCGTTGGTCAAATGGCCAACTGTTTGCCAACCAAAGGAGCATGGAGGAATTGGGCTGAGGGACCCCGAGCATAGCAATGCCATCATGAGTGCCAAGATTTGGTGGCAATGGATCTCTAATCCGGAGAAGCCTTGGGCAAAAATCTGGACAGCGAAATATGCCAACAATAGACCCCAGGAGGAGCTCATTCGATTCATCCCCATGGAAAAAGGCTCGCTCATCTGGAATGCAGCCAAATAGCACTACCACTTAATACAGCAACACAGCTTTTGGGAGGTCCGGAATGGTCAAACAGCAAGACTTTGGACAGATGCATGGAATCAAATGCCAAAGCTCACCCATGCCCTCCAATTACCACTGGATCATATCAGGCAAGAACAGCAGCAAGAAAAGATCCATTACTATTGGGAGCAAGGGGGGGAACATGGATTCAGGAATTGGAAACAAGGAAATCAATGGGCCATCACCGCAAACTTGCAGGACACAGGGATTTTGGAGAAGGAGTTGGGTAAAAGAAGAATCCGCTATGACGAAGGAACCGACATCTTGAGATGGGGATACCGACCAAAAGGTGAATTCTCCACTTCAGAAGCCTACAAAATTCTTTGTCACAATAACATCCACTCTGATCCCATATGGAGTAAAATATGGGGGCTTAGCTCTTGGCCCAAGATCTCCTATTTCCTGTGGCTTGTTGGTCACAAAAAAATCCTCACCTGGGATAAGTTAAGGAGAAGGAATTTCCATGGACCATCACTATGCCTCAATTGTTGCCAAAATGAAGAAACGCTGCAACACCTTCTGGACTCATGTCCTCTAGCAAATCAGCTATGGGAAAAAGCGGGATTCAGATGTCAAAAAAGATGTAGAACAAAAGTCGACATTACGGATTCCCTAAGGCACTAGCCACCGAACCCGTATAAAAGTCCACTACTCAACTGTTTATGGAACCTTCTCCCTAGCTTCATCACCTGGAGTATTTGGAAAGAGAGGAATAGGCAAATATTCAAAAATCAGAGCTCAAGGATCGAGGAGATATGGAACAATTTATGTGGAAACCTGAATGAGACGTTGCTTCTCCACTCATGGACAGAGGAGGATTTTCCTTCTCTTGACAGTGAAATAAGTATTATGAGCAACTGGCAATTGAACATTCCTCAATCCCAGCACAGGAATAGCTCCTCCACAAGCAGCGATTCTATCAAAAATACCTGGAGCCCCCCTCCTAGGTACTCTTACAAGCTCAACTTTGACGGAGCCTCCAAAGGTAACCCCGGAAAAGCAGGCTTTGGAGGCATCCTAAGGAATCATGAAGGTAAGCCCATGCAAATCTTCTTGGGGTCCTTGGGGTGGGACACCAATAATTCAGCGGAAATTGAAGGTTTGTGGCAAGGAATCCTCTTAGCCGGAAACCTCAACTTGCAACCCTTAATTGTGGAAGGGGATTCCCAGATTCTTATAAACATGGCAAAGAGATTGCAGAATGGCTCCCAAGCGAAAAAGATCTCGAATAGTTGGAGACTAGCGGCCCGTCTAGAAGCCATTGAACATGCCCTTCGCAGCAACAGGGCAATTTCTTTCACTCATATAAAAAGAGATGGTAACAAGGTGGCCGACCTTCTCGCCAACTTAGGAGCAGATTATGATCATACTCTCCTAACAGGAGCCCCAAGCATGATCACAGACAATGTTCAGGCTCAGGAGCTGGACAAGCTGATCCAAAATGACAATGCCCACCCGGATGCGGGTGCCACGCCGCATATGGATGGCTCGCCAGCTGTTTAGCATGGGTGGTCTCAAGTTCAGAAGAGGCATTAACTGCTCTCCGCTGCCCTGGATGGCAAGCGTGAGAGCTTAAGGGAGGAAGGACGGCAATTCATTTCCGATTCTGTGCGACATTAACGGTTTCAGATGGGAGTTATGGCACTCCAAAAACGAGGCAAACCAGAGCAGCTTAAGTATGCCAAGAATTGGGAATGTTTTGCAATGGTTCAGGCTCGATTTGTGGATTCAGGCTTCAGTCCGTCAGGCCTTCAAGCGCTGGCTCACGAGCTCTCCTTGGCAATTGGAGGTGGATACAGGGCAGCAAGGGAGGATAAGGGTGGATTCACACCCCTCATATCCCTCTCCACGGCTCTGTCACGCTCATCGGTCTTCAAGGAAGGAATGGCACCAAGACAGAGGCTCATTAGCCGTCGAGGCACTGGAAGGGAAGGTTCTTCACGTCCCCTGGCTACTAATCCGCCTCCATGTTGCTGTCGTTGTTTATGCCACCAGTCGGCAGATGCACACCCCATTCGGCCGTCTCAATTCATGGACACCAGGTCTCCGGACTCAAGCTCTGCTCCGCTACCTGCGTTCGGAATAGCGGTCTTCATTGTTAGTTGTGCCCAATGTCATTCCAACATTAATTCTCATGTTTCGGTCCTATTCCTGGAGGAACCGAAAAAGGAGGTGGGAGGATTACCCAGCGCCCAAATTCATCATGCTGAATGTTCCAGAGTTGCTGGGGAAAGGGCAGAGGCACAACCTGAACCGAATGTTGTGCAACCTTCGTCTCAGCCAGCACCAGCTTCAGGCAAAGCCAAGGTTGATTGGGGACCTCCACCGGAAGGCGAGTACCGGATTTATGAAGAGGACTCGGAGGAAGAGGATTCGGTTGAATAGGAGCTGGCTCTACCATGCTTCTGCCCTCAGACAACTCTCAGGTTTTTTTTTTTTTTTTTTTTTTTTTTTTTTTTTTGTGAACTGTTACTCTTGATACAAGTGCTCAATTATGCTGTAAATGTCACTGTTTGGCCTCATAATCCGGTTACTCTATGCTCGACTACGCCCGCGCGAAGAATACTGCTGAAGAACCTCTCTTTCTCTCCTTGGCCCCTGCGCGGGATTCATAATTTTGCTTTTTCTGTGTCTCCAAAGATTACAGCCCCTGCGTGGGTTACTAGTCTCAGTCATGACGCCCTTGCGTGGGTATCTGGTCAAAAGGGTGTTGCCCCTGCGTGGGCGTTCAGTAGCTATAAGAAGACCCCTGAAAGTGAAGTTTTCTGTGAGCACCATCAATCCAGAGGACCAGCCTTGGCCCCTGGCGACATGTATTCCTGGATGTAACTGTTTTCTCTTGTAAATAATAGAAGTAGCATAGTTTTAACGATAAAAAAAAAAAAACTATGCAATCCATCAATAGGACTTCCTCTGATTGCATGCACCATCAGGTTAATTTAGATGATTTTACAACTGATAGTACAATGTCCCTGAACTCTAATCTCAACTGGATCTTTCTTTGATCTAACATGCATGAGTTAATTATGAGTGAATCTTCAATTTACTGGTTGAGTAGTGTTGGTTACACCCCACTACTATAGATTACAACCCATTGTTGGATCTCTGACTAATTCCTCCATCAATTGGAAGTAGTTTAACTAAATTTAACTCGGTCCAACTGAATTAAATAATTACAACTCAAAAGAACTCAACATGTGCCGCTACAATTTAAGAACCACTCTACATGAATCTAGATAGATTCCCAACTTGAATTTACTGAGTCAACTAAGTCAAATTAACATAGTTAACTATTACAAGTTTCTATGAGAATTAGAAATACAATTTAATTCCAAATTTAATTCAAGGACAAAAGTAAATTAGGATTTTCTTGTTGCATTTTTCAATAGAATGGACTCATTTAAAAGTTGGATCAGACCAAACCAACCATGCCTCACATTGTGTAAACAAATTCTTATATATTTACACCACCAGTCATGGAGAAATTATGTCTACAATGTTTTATGGTTTGGGGGGGGGAGGGGGGGTGGGTGTGTGGTCCCATAGGATGACATATTTTGTGGAGTATATCCATTTTTTCATGCCTTCTCTCCATATCAATCATTGTTTCTCTCCTTGTCCTTTTAATTCAAGAGTTCAATTGTATAAGACACGGACAAGAAATCCATAATTGTGCAGTTCATAACTGGAGGTGGGTTGCACAAAATGATTTGATTGTCGATATATCAATGGCACTCTCAATATGCCTCTTATTCTCCTTCATTGTTATGCTCTTCTAGACAGAGATCCAACACAATGAATATCATGTAATAGTTTGATTCGAAAGTGATGATAGCTTGTTTTGATCAAATTGTTTGTTTTTCTACATTGGAAGATTGTGATTGGTCCACATCATTTCATACATATCTAGTCTTCTCCAACGTAGTAATTTGGTTTAAAATGGTATGAGAACACATTAAATAAATTGGATGTCGAGGATGTCGAGTTAGTGGCCTACGTCATTGATCTAGTCTCCATAATCGATGGTATGGTTCGATTAAATTCTGTAATTTGTGGCATTCTTCCATGCATTGTTTGATGGCCCAAGGGTTGATTTGGTCCATAGTTGTAGCATTGGGCATTGTTGGTAAAGTTCCATCAAATGGTTTGATGTTAAGTTTTGAATGTATGTGAATTAAGCACAAAGCATATACCTATATATGCTAGTGGATGGTTGATCAATTAAAGGTCGGGTGCTTTTGTTTTTAAATCATGTTTGCAGTGGATCGATAAAATGGTTAGACAGTGTGTAGAAGCAAAGTGAGCAAGAGGATGGACACAGTGTACTGAGCATTAATCCAAGCACATGCATAGAAAAATATGGTGGGCTCTAAACCAGCGAAATCGCCCATGGTAAAGGAATATAACACTCCTCTTAACTTAGTCTGAGATAGCAACACATTGATCTGGTCTCCAAGAGTATGAATGTAATTAATTATTGGTTTTTGAGAGAGTGGATGGATTTTAATGGTCCAACACTAATTTACTTTGTGGCGTGAAGCGATGGTTGGGTCATTTATTATATATTGTCATTGTGTATTGGTTCAAAGGTTCAATGGTGTGTGAATTAAGCCCAGAGGATGTGAGATCAATTTGCCAACAATATGAAGATACCTATGTGCACTTAGAAAAAGACATTGTAAGATCTAGAAGGAAACATATGGAATGATATAGAGTAGTTTGATAGTTTGATCAATTAGATTAAAAAGTGATGTGCGCATTGCATTCAATTCTTGAGGAACAAATTGAAGGTTAGATTGCAAGAGAATTGGGCACTATGCCCAAAACATATATCATATTTTTGTAGCTTAACACAATTTTGCGCACATAGATATTTAGGCAATCTAAATTTAATGATAAAAATATGTTGCAAAGATCATTGAATTATGAAAGAGTGCATAATTTGATAGAGGTAGAGCAATGGTTGTGTATCCCTGCAGTTGTTGTGAAGTGTGTACATAATGAGCGTGTGATGGTTGTGAGATTAGTTTGAGAGCAATTGATGTGAGTTTTGGTTGCACAGTGCACATAGACAGAGCCCCTAACTACATACATGTGTGATTTGTAGAGATCTATGCATATGGATAGTGTTGAAAATGGAAACAAGAAAATCCTGATTTAATTTTCCCGTGAATTAAATTAGGAGAAAATTGTAATTCCACATCACAAGACAACTTGTAAGAGTTAACTAAGTTAATTTCACTTAGTTGGCTTAGTTAATTCGGTTTGAGGACCTAACTTGAGTCATGTAGAGTGGTTCCTAAATTTTAGGAGCCTAGGTTGAGTTTAATTTTAGTTGTAATAATTTAATTCAGTGAAACTGAGTTAAAGTCAGTGAAACTAGTTCCAACTCTTGGAGGGACTAGTAAGAGGTCTAGCAGTGGGGTTTAGCTTCATGTGCTCAACCACTTAACAGATAAATTGGTGATAATCAACTCATGCATGCATGAAATTCGAGTTACCCAATTGAGATTGGAGTTCAAGTGCAGTGTACTATCAGTTGTATAATTTTTTGAGTTGTACAAGTGGTGCACGCAGTCATAGAAGGGCCTATAGGGATTGCGTAATTCAAGATGGGGATTTCCCTAATTAATAGGGGGTTAATTCCTTGAGAAATAATGCAAGGAAATAAGAGCTTGATAGGCAACATAATTGGCTAAGTGTTGGCCAGAGTCAGCTTGTGAGACAGTAAGATGGATTATACTTGTACAAAGATTGTTCAGGTTGAACAAGCATTATATTTCTTCTCTATTTTCTTATCTAATGCAATACAGATAGGAAGGGTTTTTTAGCAACAAGCTTGCCCCTTTGATAAATCACTGAGCATATGTGATTGAATCTTGTCTCATGTGTTGTGATTTCTCGATCAATTAATTATTTCCGCTGATGAGTAGAGTAGATTCAAGTCTTTTTTTTAGCATATTACATAAGAAATTTGAATCTACAAGGAATTTCTACATGGTCCCAGAGCTAGAATCACAGTAGACAACACAATTCAAAGTTTGTGCAGGAGGTTCGAATTACAATATTAGTGTTACAAGTTTTCTCCGGGACTAAGAAGATGACTTCCATCGGACTTAGGCTCAAGTATGCTTTGGAAGGAACCAAAAATTTTGCAGCATGGAAGATCCATATGGAGGTAGTATTAGATGATAATGTACTACTAGATCACATCAAGACAGATGTAGTTAAAGCCGCAGCAACTGATTCTTAAGATATTTCTCAGTGGAAGAAGGATGTAGCTAAAGTGAGGAGAATCATATTGGAGGGAGTTCGAGATCATATTGTCTCGAATCTCCATGGGTGTTATCACTTAAGAATTCTAATTTCAAAACCGCTCACATTAGTTTGATGGTAAAAAATTCAGTGCTAGTCTAGCTTTGAGTTTTTGTTTGCCTTAGAGTCTGAGTCTAAGGAGTCCACTATGCATCCTCATTCACCACTGGTCTCATAATTTACACAATTTCCATGTGTCAACTTTGTTCAAAGGTTATTATGTGCTACAAAGCTCTTTAGGTGAGTTCGTAGTGCATAAGTCAGTTTTAAGTGTTTTCGCAGCGCAACATGTTTCTGGTGATTTCGTAGCGAAACACGGTCTAAGTGATTTTGTGCTGATCCATAGCAAATCTCACCCAGCTGTCATACTTATCAGAATCCGCTGTGTTTTAGATCGTTAGGTGTCGTGGTACTGGCACATGTTGCAGTTGTTGCTGAGAAGGAGACAAAGGTTCTGTTTACTATCTGAATGCATTTAATGGAAAGTTGCTTGCTGGCATCAATCAAAAGATTCAGTTATACAAATGGGAGCTCCGTGATGATGGTTCAAGAGAATTGCAATCTAAATGTGGCCATCATGGGTACGATCATGGGTACACTGCAGCAGTAGATGCCATAATATTATTAATGTTAACAATACCTGGATTGGACCGCCTGGGAAAGGGCCTCAATGCGGTGGCTGGTGGAAGGGAAAGTACCCCTAGGGTCCTTTGGGCTAAGACTCTACCAGATTGAAAATTGCTTATACAAAGAAACACACACACACAGCCATCTTTTTTACTTTTAAGCAAATTCTAATGTTTAGGGTACATACCTAAGGTCCTACGTTCGAGAAGACCGTTAGGGTGCAAACCCTTCTTGGAGTTCCCTTCTTCTTTCTTTGACCTGCAAGACAAACAAATCAAAGAACACAACAGTACATGTATAGAAGTTTATATATAAATCATCTTTATGCTATAAAGTTAGTTATAAAAAATCTTTAAGTAACCACTTTCATAAGAATTCAACACAAGAATCTCATAAGCATAAAGAAAGATTATTCGGGAACAAAGACGTGTTTCTTTATATATAAAGGCAAATAAAGTACATATATCGGAAAGATATCACCTGAACACCTTCAGCAGGCTCCAAGCAAGCTTCCTCCCGGATTCGTTCCAGCCTCAAGCCTCTCAACAAGAGCTCCTTCCAAGTCTTACTCAATGATGATGTCAAGGATGAATGATCACCAATACACATGGAAACAAGGGTTTCCTATGCAAAATGGGGGAAGTGCAGAATGCACCAAGGACTTCAGACCTGGTCTAAGGGAAAAATCTCAGCATAATAATCTTGCTCTCCTTCCTCTCTCCCCTTGGCCTTCCCTTTGATGTCTTTTTATACCCTCTCCAAAGTAGTTTTTTAGTTAGGAGTTGGTTGGGAACAGTTGGGCCACGGGCACTAACAGGTGATCCAGTAGGTAAACCCGCGATCACCGCCCGAAAAAGAGGAAATTATATTTTTTTAAGTGTTTTAATAGATACACGCGGGTTGGGTATGACAGACCCGCGTGTACACGCGTTTAACACAGGGCAAAGTCGCGTATAGGGAATAAAACACTGTTTTTTAAATTTTTGGACCAGGTCTGGAAGGAGGGGTTGCCCTAGGCCATAAGTGCAGCATCACAAATCATAAGAGTGAGATTTGGAGCTATAACAGATGCCCCCTAATGTATGAGGTCAGAAGGGGAACATGATGGCCGAAATATATTAAGTAAGTACAAGGAAAGGAACTCTGCCGAAAAACCGAGGAGGACTTCACCAGAATTCAGCCTGCCAAGCCACCGAAAGAAGATCAGAAAGAAACACTGTCTGAGGCGGGCATACCCATGCTCAGGAAAAGTAAAGCATGTCCGCATATCAAGTACAAGCGGATCCACAAGTATAAATGACTGTAAAATACATAATGGATCATCTGATCATAATGAGTAAGTACATGTCTGAATATCACATATAAAACTGTCAATGATGCTGAAAGATGCAACGGATCACTGAAATCAAAGACTGATCCCATAAGGTACCAACTGAACATGATGGAATAGGATGGTACTACACTATAAACTCAGGTGCCAGCATATAGAATGTCGCCATAACTGACTGCAACATATAAGGTGGAGTGGTATCAACTAGCAGCAACAGGAGCAACTGTCAAGTGAACCAATGAATGCTGATACAACCTGAGGTCTTCACCGACCGCCGTGGTACATTTCTACACCATGGGAATAAATGATCTGAAGTCGACCATGTGAGAAATCGTTTGATTACCGGTCATTGATGTATACCGTTAACAAACGCGAGACTACTCACCGATAACGATAATGAGCGTCAAGGTACCCAGTACAATCTAACAAGTGCGAATAGATGAGCTGAAGTCGAACACCTGTAAGAATCTATCAATCAGGAGACAATGATGGTTTCCCACTGTCGATAGCGAGGAATCTGCCACTAATGACTGCAAACCCCAAGGTACTGCCAAATGGACTCTAGATCTTTGCCCCAGAGCAATGAGTCGGAGTCGATAGGGAAAGATCCGCTAGAAGGAAGGCATTAAGGCATCCTCCATCAATCTAGCACGAGTGTAACCCGTAGGCCAATAATGTGGAAGGAATCGGACGAAAAAGATGTAGTAACCCAACCGAAGTACGTTTCCGGCGTACACAAGATGTGGCTAGCGCACGGCAGAAACCCTCTGAACCAACCAATAATGAAAGTTGACACAGAGGCGAGGTATCCACCAATAGGGTCAAATGGAAACCAAGGTACTGCACGAATCCCAATGTGTGATAATGTATGCTGATGTCGAACACAAGGGAAACCACTCAGTCAAAGACCCATGATACTGATCGATGCTGAGCACAAGGTGACCTATCAATAATGAAAATAGGGCCAGGGTGCGGTCTCTAGGTCTGCCCTCAGAGCAATGTGTCGTCGTCGATAAGGACAAGACCCGCCAGCAAGAAGTCAATGGGGACCTTCTCAAACCGGCACGAGTGAAGGACCAATATAACTGATGTGATGATAGACATGACACTGACAACCAGGGATGGCCGACTGAAAAAATGAGTCAAGAGACACCGCAGAAAGGCGGACTCAGGCTAACTTCCCTTGAACAAAAGCACGACTCAATGTGACTATGTGGCAGCATATAATGAATCTGTATAAGTTCGTCATGCAGGAGGCACGAACGAACCCTCCATATGATTGGAAGAGATAACCAATCGGGGGAGAACTGACTCGATAACAAGGTTATGGCTTACCTAAGTCAAACTAAATCCCACCCATGCGGAGGAGACTTTGTTTTGAGTGCTTTGTTCAAGGGCGACACGACTGACTCTAGCTGCCAACAATAAATGGAAATAATGTCCCTGTTCCCGCTCTTTTTGGAATATTTAATTTTTTTGTAAATTTCTGATAAGCCGGAAAAAGAATAAAAGAATGCTATGGTACAGTGGAAAGAACGAGCGTCAGTGAAACAGATGATCTAGTTCCTGGGAAAGGAACGTTCCTATGCTCAATGCAGGGAGGTGAAAAACTGGTCAGTGACACTCAAAGGTATGTCCTTTCCACGGGTCTGGGTATGTCAAGTTGCAGAGGTCAAGGGTATGCAAGGTTGATTTTTTCAGACGTCATGGTCAAAAGTGGGCTTAACACGAGTCCAGGTGAAGCCGGTTGTAGGCCAAAAGGTGCAAATGGTCAACATGCAATGCAGAAGTACAACTCAACACACATAGGAGCCTCTAGGGTATAAGGCCAGAACGAAACGAAGAAGCAAAGAAGAATGAGTCTTCAACGCATAAGTCATGGCGGGACTACAGAGGACTCTCGAGCCTACTCAAAACGAAGCAGCATGGGCAACAAATGTCAGTGAGGTGCTAACTAGGATGCCCATGTAAAAGGATGGCTCTACCATCATGTCATGATTTAAAGAATCGGTGAGTGAAAATGGCTTGCGAACCATAACATGATGGGGTCGACCCTACGGCAGATGTATCGGTCAAATGGAGGCTAGTATGCATAATGCAACGGAAAAATGGTGTCCCTAACCTATATGCCAGTGAGAACACGATACCTGCCATGACGGGTCAGCAGTCATGGAACCGTCTCGAACCGTCGAAAAATGTCCAAAATGTCCTGAAAAACAACTCAATCTCGACATTCCAAGCTCCCAAGTTAAAAGTGACATGAAACCAAACAAAATAAAATTTTGAAAAAATTTTGCATTTTCAAAACTTATAAAAAGAAATTTTGGACTTACCATTTTCACCGTTTGACTTGGAGAGCAAATTGTGGAGCAAAAGGAGCAAACTTTCCCCGTGACTTATTCAACCGTTCAAACTTGCCGAAAACTTCCAGGTAAGCACTAAACTTGTCTTGCAATCAATTGTGATAGTTTTTAGGAAGTTTAATTAGTGTTTCACCGTTAGATTTTTGCAAAAAATCGTTCTGCGGCGTACACGCGGGTTGGATGTATATAAATCGCGTATACGACGGCCCTACACGCGACTGTGTATAGGGTAAACCACGTGTGCGCAGCGAAAAATTTTTATACATAAAACTAATGGATGAAAATGATTTTTCCTTCCAGGATGACTCTCACATGGCGTGAAAGAGAGCACTCAGCTGTAGATAATGAAGTCATGGACAATGATGAGGCATTAGATGCCTTACGGGGATGCGGATTGTTAAAATTCTTCAAGTTGCCGAATATGAAAGAAAATGTGCGTCTGCTCGAGAGACTTATTGATTATTGGGATGTCGAGGAAGAAGCTTTTATGATTGATCAGATGCCACTCAGGATAGAAGTGGAAGATATATATTTCATCACGGGCCTTTCCCGAAGGGGAGAGGTAGTACACTCCCGGGGCAGGACCCGGAATAGTCTCAGTGTAGACGACTATGTACAACTTTACTGCCCAGGTCATCGGAAGGTCGGGAGTCAGATCTCGATCCCACAAGTGGCGAGTTTGTCACTGCGGATAATCTTGTTCACCATAGCTCGAGTGAACGGATCATCTTCGCTACATCAGGCATCACGGGTAAACATGAGCGTAGCAGTGGACTGTCTCACCACGGTGTTTGACTGGTGTACTCCTCTACTTGCCAACATGAAGGAGCAGCTTGCTTCTATCAGGAGGGGACAGACCAAGAACTTTGGGTACGGAACCATTTTATGCACTTTTTTCTTCGAGAAGGTTCCCGCACTCCACCCCAGGGTAGCAGTTCCCATCAGTAGTCCACGTGATCCACGTATGGGCCGGTGGGCTGACTTGATGAAACGTCTGGGGGGTGGGGAAGTGCCCAGGAATGCATTCGACGACGACTTTTTTGCTTGGTGGGAGCAACAGATCATCGCCATAGACGACTACCCCTATGCTGGACTGGATTTCCGAGGAGATCCTGACCTAGTGTTGCCACCAGATGCAGCATGGGGCGAGATCGGTAAGATTTTTTTTTTTTATTATTTTTATGATTTTTAGGATTTTTCAAGTATAATGATGAACTTTGAAAAATATATTTTTTTTTTTGATGAGATTCAAATGACTGATATGATGATCATGTTCCAGACATTGGGCCCGTGCGACCAGATGGATTCCCACGGCATGGACGGCGTGGCCGAGGAGCCGAAGAGGAGGCTGCGAATGCGGAAAGGACCCTCAACAATGTCCAGCGACACTTGGCGAGATTGAGCTACCAAGTACCGATGGCCGAGATAGAGGACCTTCCTCCAGATATGCAGCGTCATGTGGTTGGGATGCCACGTGACTGGGTTCGCGTCTTTCGGCGCGTGGCCACTGCTATAGTTAGTTATTTAGCTGCTCATCCAGAGCCGAGGCATTAGATATGCCTGACATGATTATGGGCATTTGAGTCCCAATTTTGTATATTTTGGACACACATATGTACACTCGAGACGCTTTGCGATATATATATATATACAGTTTGACTTTTTGATGCATGATTTTATGATGATGAATGATTGATATGCCAGTCTAATGCTTGATTAGCGATAGAATCAGCTAACCAATTTTGAGATCTTGGAATGTGCAAATAATTAATGTAAGTAAATGATCTTTGCAACAACCTCACCCTTAAATATTGGCGATATAATGATGGATCTCTAACCCGATAAATGTTATTTAACTGAGACACTATCAATTGAGAATCAAGATACACTACCAACGAGTCGATCCCATAAGAGATTGCCTCGGATAGTAAATTGATAACAGCTGTATACTCGGCCATATTGTTTGAAGCAGGACCGATACACACGCCTCTCGATGTCATCAACTGACCAGTTGGGTAATAAAGTACCGAAGCTGCGGAAGCAAGATTCCGAGTGTGCCGACTAGCACCATCGGCGAATCCAAAATAAACCAAATCATCCATCAACACCTGCCAAAGCAGACCAAAAGTGCTGATATCAGAAAACGCTCGATAAGATATGTACAAATATACATAAAATACAAAGAAGCCATTTCCTGGCCAAAGCTAAGCAAAGCACTTCCTGAGGTAGAGCCCATCAGGGGGCTCCGCCAACTGACTCCTAGGGATGTTTATAGGTACGATGATCGAACCAATCAATATACTCTCTTCGGCAAATAAATGTGTTGGAGCCAAAGGGACCGTACAAACATCACTAGTCGAACCGGAGGACCGAGATTCTACTTCATGCACAGGGGAATGAAAGTGTAACCGACGATGTAAATCTTCCAAAGGTCGATCTACGGCCGTCATTGCTTCGAATACCGCTTCATCCGATGGAAAAACAATATCTGAGCAATCCAATGCAGTGGTGGAATCAAGGGTCCTAAAATGAGCCACATCACCATCTATTTCTTTCCCAGAGGAAATAGTAGAATGGTTATCTACAAAGTTATCGATAGATTCACATCTAGGTTCTGCTGCAGACATAAGAGATTCTATTTCACCCACCTTGTCGTCACCTGATGTGGTCACAGATGAAGCTAAGGTTCCAGGATTCGATGAATAAGGAGTTTGAACAAACTCTCTCCGTAAAGGATCTCTGGAGGATGAAATTGTATCTATACCAGCTGTAGGAGGGGGAAGGTTAAACGTACCCATCAATGAAGAGTACATCCCGACTCCTAGACTCTCAATAGGCGGACGGGGGTTACCCACTAAAGGAATGGTAGAGTCAGAGTTTGCTTGAGGATCAGCTGGACAATAGTCCAATTGGTCAACCTTAACGATTTTCGCCTCATAAGGAAAGCAAATGACACGAAACAGAGTCGAAACAACGGCATCCATCTCGTATACCCAGTTCCTTCCTAATAGGAGATTATAATCCAGGTTAGCGTCTATGACCTCTACTTCAATATTAACGACCTTTCCTCCAACACATATAGGAAAGGCTGGGATAATCCCGTATGGCCTATGAGAGTGACCATCAAATGCTGTCAATAGGGTAGGTGAAGGAACAACCGACGGTGATCCAATGGCCTTCCAGCATGACATAGACATGACACACGTGGAAGCTCCCTCATCTACAACCGTCCGAAAAATATTCGTTTTCTGGTAGGTTGACTTTATCTGGAAAGCCATATGATGAGGAAGTCTCTTTTTGACATTACTCATATCAAAAGAGAGAGCTAAGGAATTACTTGGATCGACTGCCCCCATTGCCGATAGCAAGGCACTTCGTTGAGTAGGACATGTCTGGAGAACCTCTAACGCGGACATAGCACATGGACTCTGGGCCAGATCCTCAACAATGGAGTAATTCTGGGCTGCCCTAATATTAGGGTTGATAGTCGCGCGTTTAGCTGAACCTTTCGGCACTCGAGGTATAGTCTCAACAGAAGGTCGCTCAATATGAAGTGGGTTGTTAGTTTCGGGAACTGATTTACCCTTAGAATTTTCACCTTCACCATAATCGCGTGACCGCGTGGCCACATTAGCGTGAGCACCCATCATGAATACATTCGATGACTTGTCCCCTTCCTGGTTGCCCCCAGCGGAGGTACCAGGGTTCGAACTTGCGCCAGCAAGAAGTTGCTGCCCTTGGGGAAACGGGTTAGTTAACACAGCTTGCGAACTAGAAGTCCCTTGCTGTCCTAACAAGCGCTGAGCGTCTTCGATTCTAGGGCAAAGATGAGTTAGATGGTCCCCACTGCATAACTTGCAAGGAAACTTAACTTTCTTTCTCGACTCACCCTTACCACCACCAGCGTTGTTGCCGGATTTATTTGCATCGGGCTTCCCATCCTGATTCTTCTTCTTACCACGTCCTTTCTTTTTTCCATCGGAATTTTGATTTCCTTTGGGGTTATCGGATTGGACGGCATTAATGGAAGAATTTTGGGAAGCTTGAGGATTAGACATTGTGACTTGGTTGTTAGGAGCAGTTTGTAATGACAACTGCTGCAATTGATTCAACAAGTTCACTGTAGTCGAGTCTACTGACCCCACGATACCATCCGCGTGAGGACCTGGCTTTGGCTTAGCTAAATCAACCTTAGATCCAGGAGCATCTGGCAAGTACTTTTGGAGGATCCCAGACTGAGAGTAGATCAGTTCTAATTGCTGGGCCCTGAAAATGGCTTGCTCCTCAGAATAGACCCCAGACATGGAGACATCCTTGGAGATCTCAGGTTGCAAAGACTTCAAAAACCACTCTAGACGGTACTCCGGAGGGATTTCGGCTTTAATGAGCCTTTTTCTCCGTCTCCATTCCTGTATGTGATCAGAAATGTGGGTTGCCTTATCCTGCCGAAAGGTAGCCAAAAGTTCAGTTCCGGCATCATAGCGGACAGGCAACTGGAAGTGATTCAAGAAGATATTGGCTAAGTCAGCGAACGATGTAAAGCTGCCCCCTGGCAACTCTATGTACCATTTAGCCGCATTACCAGTCAAGGTGCGCTGAAAGAGTCTCAACCTAACCGAATCTTCGATGAGGGAGTTAGATGAGCACCACAAATGGAATGTGGTTACATGATCGCCCGGATCTTCACCACTCTTCCCTTCGAATTTTGGGATGTCCGAAGGGAGTTTGGTTGGGACCGGAGGCCAGGCCGGATTGTATCTGATAGGGTCGTTCGTTAGCTTAGTGAGATCTGGCAAGTTTAACGTTGCCAGAAATGGAAGCCTAGGAGGACCTAGGGGATTCCACCCAGACTGGGCAGAACTCCCAAAGTTCTGAAAAGATTGTCTTGGGATTTGAAAGGCACCAGGCTGCCCCAAGTGACCAGTAGAACCAGCTGAACCAAACGGCAAGCCTTGTGGTCCAGCAAAATTCAGAGTTTGACCAACTCCTGCCGTATAAGCTCCATAGCTTGCAAAGTTTCCTCCTAAAGAATTGTAAGGAGTCGATAACCCCTGATATGGGTTCCAAGCCGAAGCGAGGGGAGGAATACTTTGAAACATGCTAACCGTGGAATACGGCCTACTTCCTTGTTGGCCAATGAATGGATTCGCAGTTCCTGCGTTACTAACCCCAGGGTTATTCCAACCTTGGAAAGGATTGCTGCTTTGTCCTATTGAAGAAAAAGGCATGGATCCTACTGTTGGGTTGGAATGTGGGATATGACCACTTCCAAAAGGAAAACCCTGAAATGAAGCCGATCCGCCCATCATGGACGTAGCGGCACTGAACGGAACTGACGGAATACCCTGTGATTGGGTGCCAAAAAGGAAGGAACCAGTACTAAAAGCATTGGTTTGGGCATTTCCACTCGTGGATGGAATGGAGGTAGACCCAACCAAAGATGTGCTAGCAAACGATCCGAACAAGGAAGCGGAGGGGATGGAAATGGTTCCTCCCCCTTGCACCGATGTTGGGGTTTGCATAGTTGCAGCACTCGTGGAAGCCATGCTTCCAGTAGAGATTATAAATGGTAAGCGCGTAGCGTAACCTGGACTTGCTGGTCTATATAATGGAGGCCCAACGTATTGCAATACGTCTGGGTAACTAGATGGTAGTGGAGAATTTGGAATCACTAATGATTCTGAAAGTTCTTCTACCTCTACGTTATCCTCCGCTTGAAAGCGAACTTGAGAAAAGACTGGAGCGTCCCTCTCTTGTTCAAAAGTACCAGGCCTTGCTTGGCCGCTAATATCCCCGAGAGGAGGATCAATCCCCGATGCGTCAACCGGCGTGGGACGGACCCCACCAGTAGTATTCCCTCTGCGCCTTCTAGGAGAAGGCTCTAAACTAGGTGGCGAGAGACCACGAAGTCTTCGAGACCGTCTTGGAGACCGGTCAGCCACTTTGAATTTTTTTTTAAGATCTAACTAAAGACTCAAAAAATTAAAAGCTAAGCCGACTAGGAGCACAGAGCACACAGTATAAAGTTCCTAAAGATACAGCCAGTCAAACAACTTTCAAGTATTTCCGCTCCGGGTGATTGAGACCGGACACCAAAATACGAGAAAGTGAATCAAAGGGCCTTCCGAGGATAGTCTGGGATGATGAGGGCCCAGTCCTATCAACGAAGGTATCAGAGGAAGTTACGCTGACCTCCTAACAACAGCCTGCGCCGGTGCAAGCCCCCAAGCTTCGCAAGGGTGCCCTCCGGAAGTACTGTCGAGAGTGATACAACGTCGACCTCAGGTGCCACGGGATTCCCCTCCGCAGCCACCTATGCAGATCCCTAGGAGAGGCAACTATGGGTACCAACTCGTCGCAGAAGCCAGGCGGAACAGTCGTGAGGTAAGTTCGGACAAGTAGGAGAGGGGGTATCTCTCTTCCCTGTCTTCACAGACCCTCGTGCTTAACTCCCAGATCCGGAGCTTTCCTGGTCTTCCTAACGCTATTGGATTTACTCTCTTTAATCAGACTCTTATGTTTGACGTTTTGTGTGGCCTTGGAGAGTTAACTCTCCACTCGCCTAATCCAAGGCCCTAAAATCCTAAACTTGTTGGTGTAATAACTAAAACAAAAAGTTCTAGTGGATTTTAATTAAGCGCTTGATTTTATTAGGCTGTTCTTTAAGTCAAAGGTAATGGAGGTGAAACTTGTGGTGTTTTATGGACGCAAAAGAAATTAATAAAACTTAGCTACATGCATATGCACTTTTGTTTTCGATGAATAGCAATTTCTATGAGGTTCAGAAGGCACTTGTAATATAAACAAAAAATTTTCCTTTTTCTTTTCAGACTCCACACTCACAAAAACTAACAAAACTAAATATGCCTAAAAAGAGATGCAAATCTTTCCCTAATGCAAGAACTAAATGTGGATGCACGATTCAAAGACTACTCTAAAAACAAAGAAGGAAAGTTGCTGCTTTACCAAATTTTGTCTTGCCACTGAAATGCTTAGATAGAAGATGATTTGTTACTAATCATTTCGTCCAAACAATAAAAACAAGTTTTAAGATAAAAAACAAAGCACTTTCACTTCGCAAAAAAGGAAATCAAATGAGAAGCAAGTTTAAGAAAGCGAAACTCAAAAACTTTCAAAAGATTTTCTTTCAATCAAACCAAAAAGTCTTTTTCAAAGGAAAACTCTCAAAAATATTGACACTAATGATTGATAAACAAGCCACCAAACACTTTTGTGAATTGACACCTTTCAAATGATGAAAACTCAACAAAAATAAAATGTGTTCGAAAACGCTTTTGACAATCAAAAGCAGCAATGAAAGTCTAAAATATCAAAAGACAAGTTTCAAGAAACTGGTAACAAACAAATTTCCCGAAACAAAGGAGTAAATGGTCATATAAATGATTTCGTTAAGCAAACACAAATGTCATGAAAACAAAATGGACACAAAGATTTGAAGACAATCTTCCCACTCTGCCGAAACAGAGTAATCAAGATTCTTAAACAGAAATCTTGTGTGTCAAAAATCAATGACGCTTGCAATCAACGAAAAACAAGACAAGCACTCCTTATAACTAGAGAGAGTTCGAAACAAGATGCCCCCTGTTAAACAGAGAACTGTCACTGGAAATTGACTGTTTTAAACTGACCCAAACCACCAGACAAACATTCAGCAAAAGAAAAATTATAAATCTTGAAAATTATGTGATATACGCGCCTGCAATTATTTGCAGAATGCGTGTATACGCGACTGTAACTAAGGAAACCTGCGTATACGCGGGTTTACTTAGTGCAACTTGCGTATATACGCTTCTGTAATCCAGAAAAAGTGCGTATCTGAAGTCTTTCAAGAAAAATAAAAAACACAAACTGAAAAACTGGAAAAGCTTGGAGTTCAAGAAAATATCAGACAGTCAGAACCAACAAACAGAGGGACTGAGCCTTGATTGGCTTGAGGAC
The DNA here is from genome assembly GCA_031772625.1 of Pinus tabuliformis. Classification (NCBI taxonomy): domain Eukaryota; kingdom Viridiplantae; phylum Streptophyta; class Pinopsida; order Pinales; family Pinaceae; genus Pinus; species Pinus tabuliformis. Next base: position 832,618,173 of record CM062813.1, read on the forward strand.
TACCCAAACTAGGAACAACAAGAGTGTTGTCCCCAGCGGAGTCGCCAATTCTGGTGGAAGGGAAAGTACCCCTAGGGTCCTTTGGGCTAAGACTCTACCAGACTGAAAATTGCTTATACAAAGAAACACACACACACAGCCATCTTTTTTACTTTTAAGCAAATTCTAATGTTTAGGGTACATACCTAAGGTCCTACGTTCGAGAAGACCGTTAGGGTGCAAACCCTTCTTGGAGTTCCCTTCTTCTTTCTTTGACCTGCAAGACAAACAAATCAAAGAACACAACAGTACATGTATAGAAGTTTATATATAAATCATCTTTATGCTATAAAGTTAGTTATAAAAAATCTTTAAGTAACCACTTTCATAAGAATTCAACACAAGAATCTCATAAGCATAAAGAAAGATTATTCGGGAACAAAGACGTGTTTCTTTATATATAAAGGCAAATAAAGTACATATATCGGAAAGATATCACCTGAACACCTTCAGCAGGCTCCAAGCAAGCTTCCTCCCGGATTCGTTCCAGCCTCAAGCCTCTCAACAAGAGCTCCTTCCAAGTCTTACTCAATGATGATGTCAAGGATGAATGATCACCAATACACATGGAAACAAGGGTTTCCTATGCAAAATGGGGGAAGTGCAGAATGCACCAAGGACTTCAGACCTGGTCTAAGGGAAAAATCTCAGCATAATAATCTTGCTCTCCTTTCTCTCTCCCCTTGGCCTTCCCTTTGATGTCTTTTTATACCCTCTCCAAAGTAGTTTTTTAGTTAGGAGTTGGTTGGGAACAGTTGGGCCACGGGCACTAACAGGTGATCCAGCAGGTAAACCCGTGATCACCGCCCGAAAAAGAGGAAATTATATTTTTTTAAGTGTTTTAATAGATACACGCGGGTTGGGTATGACAGACCCGCGTGTACACGCGTTTAACATAGGGCAAAGTCGCGTATAGGGAATAAAACACTGTTTTTTAAATTTTTGGACAAGGTCTGGAAGGAGGGGTTGCCCTAGGCCATAAGTGCAGCATCACAAATCATAAGAGTGAGATTTGGAGCTATAACAGTGGCCCGGAGCGCGTTGAAGCCATTATTGACTGGGGTGCCCTTCTGCCTATTTCTCTTGATGGATATCTACTGAGAATTCGAGACTCATGCTCAAGAGAAGACCCAATGGCCGTGAATTCATGCTTTAATTCTGATCTTCAGCAACAATGCGAATGCATCAAGGATATCTCACAGTCTTCTTTTCCCAACAGAACATATCTTCGGTTTTCTAGATTGCTCAATGAAAATTCAGAACGGAGGAAAATATACCAGAAGCAGGGGAAGTTTGGTTCTCTAAGTTGCATTGTGTGTGGCAGGTATTCAAAGGATTTTGTTGATACTCACAGCCTTGTTATGCATGCGTATTATTCTCAAGAGGCTGATCGGTTGGCAGAACACAAGGCACTATATAAAGCTGTGTGTGTCCTTGTGGGGTGGAATCAAGATGTGCCACCTGATAATGCAAAGTCATATCAGTCGTTGTGTTTGACTGAAGCAAGAGCTAAACAAGAAGACCTTATTTTATGGCCCCCATTAATTATTGTAAATATTCAGACGTAGAAACCTCTAGGCGGTACAAGATGAGAACTTTTGCCGATGATAAGTCACACAGCGATGCTCCCTCGAGATCACAAACACATGGTGGATCTCATTATATGCACGACTACCCACCTGAAACATCTCTGTCTAGGACAGGTGTTGATAGATGTACAAGAACAGGCACTAAAAAGGATTATTATACAAGGATCCCAGAAATGAAGATGAATACTGATCAAGGGAAAGAACAAAGAAGATTTGTATCTACCTATGAAAAATATCCAGAGGCAGAATCTCCAAGTTACCGAAAGAAGAGATCTTTCCATGATTATAGTTCAGGCAGAGTTTGGACTTCAGGCCTATCAATTGATAATGGATCGGATCATGTGCTTGGACAACGGTCTGAGAAATGGGTGTCTTGCATTAGAATTAGCAGTCCTTCTAAGGGAAAGAGGCGCAGTCATCTGCTATATGATGATGATTTTGTGGGGGAAATTGAGAGAGAACAAAGTTGTTACTATGAGAATGAAAGTAATGATAAACACATGCCATGGAATGAACATTCTGCAAAATATAGTTCTTTGCCTGGACACAGTAAACCTATTGGGCATCCTGATTTGAATGAGAATAGGCAGCCTGATCTGGACGAGAATTCTGAGGAATTCAAAAAACGTATGTAACAAAGATCCGTTCTCAGAAGGTGCATGCTTCGATTTTATCAGTAAGGGTAAATGTGAAAGAGGTGCAGAGTGCAAGTTTCGCCATAGTTCAGATGATGGTTGTTCCCATACCTTTGTCCAAAGCACCAGCTGTGTGAAGTGAATTTTTAAAGGCAGGGAAGAAGTTAGGATTTGAGTTTGATGTGATTAGACCTGGAGAGAATGATATTGATGTCACAATGTCATTGAAGAAAGTATTACATAGAGGAATGTGCTAGTTCTTTGTGGAGCTCCCAGAGGGAACTATATTAGCACATCCACTTGCACCTGAAGAGAAAATGCCTATACAATTTGCACGTAAAATGATCAAGGGAGTAAGGTGCTTAAGCCATGAACAGTGGTGATCATTTAGCTATGAAAGGAAGACTGTGTTTTTGAAATTACACAGCAGTTTTGTAGCGCGCTACGAAACTGCTGTAGCTGCATATTACAATTGAGTTGATCAATTATGATTGACAAAGCAGCAAATCTTTTTGAAAGGTTTTGTCATCACACAGGTACATGGGAAAGGCTTACAGCACATCAAGGACGTGGCAGTCTACTCCATTTTGGGTAATTAAAGGATAAAGGACATGCTTCTTTGGATTCGAATATTTTGAGGAAAACTAAAGACTAGTAAACAGGGGTAGTTTCCTATGTTTCAGGGCATTGGAAAACATGTGACATTGAAGACAAACATGGAACCGTGAAGACTCATCACAGCTAAACTAGAAGGGAACCAGATGTCAAAGAACGAGAACCATTGTAATCAAGGCTATTATTAGCATAACACGGTGTTAGAATCCTACTTGATTTAGATCTCTAAAACTCCAGTCAACACTTTGTTGTATTTATTAAGTAGTTAGAGTTTAAGAGTTGTCAGTAATAGAAGTAGTTTTCGAATTCCCCTCATGCTGGAGGAGGAATCTCGATCAGTTAGAATAAGAGCTCTATATATAGCTGAAACAACAATGTAATCAGGGTTGGAAATTTTTATGGAAAAGCTTGTATTTGGCATATGTAAGACTCATTTTCAATAATACATGCTTGACTTTACTTCTCAGGATTCATGAAGGGTTTTTTATGTTCAGAATATGTGATGTTGTCCTTTTCTTAATTCTTACAGTGGTATGGATGTATAATCACTCAGAATTCACTGAATGTGCTCTGACTTCCTGTATACATGCATAAACTGTGTGGTCCCATATGAGTTTATGTTCTGAATGTTTAAACGCTGAATGCCTTGACTTCCATGTAAGGTTGAGTTCATTGTTATATTGAGGTGTTGTTGACTCCATAAGCCCAATGGATAGTTTTGTTTAATGTGTTTCCACCATTCATATTTTTCACAGTTGTTCTATAAGAGTTATCCATCTTATCTTTAATCAAAATCATTAATCCATCAAGAGAGAGCCCTCTCAGGTTGAGGAGGCTAAGCCTCAGCCTAAAGTCGGTTTGAAATAGTTACTTGAAGTCTTCCTGGTCTGCAGCCTTCTAGGGCCTGATTTTGAGATAACATTTTGGTGCGTCTGCCGGGAGTCTGAAGATGATTCATTCCCGAAATCAATGGTTGAACTTCTGAAGGTAGCAGGAGCTTAGACATCTTTTTGAGGCTGCAAAACTACCTTGGCGACTCCACACATCAAATAATAAATTGGAAGGTGACTCCACTGCTAGAAGATCAGTAGATTGATGAAGTTTCAAGATGAATTCCACTGCAAGAATGAATGCCAGGTATGCTCTTATGAATCGGTCTCATATCCCTGGTTTTCCAAATCCTATGCCAAAGGTTGATTGGTTAGAGGATCTTCCGATATTCAAAGATGAAAAGAAAGACAATGTTGCTCTTCATTTGGTTAGGTTTCATATGCATGTACGCAGTCTTAAGGTTCACTTTCCTGAGGATTGTTTCATGAACATGTTTATGACCACTTTAGATGGAAAAGCATGGTCTTGGTATAAAAGTTTGGAAAATGGTTCATTATATTCTCTTGCTGATTTCCATGATGTGTTCTATGACATGTATAAAGAATGTTATCCTTCCGTATTGCTGCTTAAAGATTGTTGTAGGCATTCTTTAAGTCTTATTCAGTATTTGGAGGATTGTTATGATGATGATGAATTTATGGATGAAGAAATTTTAGAGGCTCTTCATAACAATGCATTTCAGCACCAAGAAGAAAGTATAACATCCCATGAAATGCAACATGAATATCAGTAGGGGTTTACTTATGAAAACCATGTTCAATCCCATGATATGAATGAGAAGATGCAACAAACTTGCTAGTCTTTTGGTCATAAAGAGTATGAAATTGATTGCAAACACCAAGAAGAAGTACTGGAAGATAGCTTTTACGACCCTCAGGCAGAGGAAAAGGTTGGTTTTTTATGTCAAACTTCTCAGCAGCTTACAGCAATAAATGATCATAAGAAAGAGAAAAATTATATTGTTTATGAGAATCATTCAGAAAAGCAGTTGGATAACATATCAAAGGAATTTTGTGTGGTTGAGAATCAGTTGTCTGAAGATGTAGAGTGTTATGATGATCATCAAAATAACCATGTCCTTTTTGACCCTGTAAGTGATTACATGGCAAAGTTTTGCACATCAGCATTTCAATTTCATTTGCATTATGAAGATCATATACATTATAAGTTGATTTGGTCATCTCACTACCATGGTTATTTTGAGGTTGAATACGGTCAAGAGCCTCCAATATCAGAAAGGACAATTGATTGGCTTTATTGGAAATATCATGTTGCTTGAGCTACAAGTGGAGCTTGCAGCTGATAGGGTAGGTAGGTAGGAAAATGCAAATAAGCTCAAGGTTGACTGAGCATTTTTTTTTTTTAGTAGATATAGACTTCTTTCTCATACAGTGATCATCAAGCTTAAGCCTGAGGTGAAGGCCCAAGAAACTTAAAGGAGATGCTTGTCAAGCAAATTTCTGTTTGTCATAAATGGATAAGGCACTGGACATACGAGTTCTTAGTGTACTACAAGAGCACACTATCCCAAGTGGAGCCACTGTTATCACTTAAGAATTCTAATTTCAAAACCGCTCACATTAGTTTGATGGTAAAAAATTCAGTGCTAGTCTAGCTTTGAGTTTTTGTTTGCCTTAGAGTCTGAGTCTAAGGAGTCCACTATGCATCCTCATTCACCACTGGTCTCATAATTTACACAATTTCCATGTGTCAACTTTGCTCAAAGGTTATTATGTGCTACAAAGCTCTTTAGGTGAGTTCGTAGCGCATAAGTCAGTTTTAAGTGTTTTCGCAACGCAACATGTTTCTGGTGATTTCGTAGCGAAACACGGTCTAAGTGATTTTGTTCTTATCCATAGCAAATCTCACCCAGCTGTCATCTTTATCAGAATCCGCTGTGTTTTAGATCGTTAGGTGTCGTGGTACTGGCACATGTTGCAGTTGTTGCTGAGAAGGAGACAAAGGTTATGTTTACTATCTGAATGCATTTAATGGAAAGTTGCTTGCTGGCATCAATCAAAAGATTCAGTTATACAAATGGGAGCTCCGTGATGATGGTTCAAGAGAATTGCAGTCTAAATGTGGCCATCATGGGTACCATCATGGGTACACTGCAGCAGCAGAGGCCATAATATTATTAATGTTAACAATACCTGGATTGGACCGCCTGGGAAAGGGCCTCAATGCGGTGGCCCGGAGCGCGTTGAAGCCATTATTGACTGGGGTGCCCTTCTGCCTATTTCTGTTGATGGATATCTACTGAGAATTCGAGACTCATGCTCAAGAGAAGACCCAATGGCCATGAATTCATGCTTTAATTCTGATCTTCAGCAACAATGCGAATGCATCAAGGATATCTCACAGTCTTTTTTTCCCAACAGAACATATCTTCGGTTTTCTAGATTGCTCAATGAAAATTCAGAACGGAGGAAAAAATACCAGAAGCAGGGGAAGTCTGGTTCTCTAAGTTGCATTGTGTGTGGCAGGTATTCAAAGGATTTTGTTGATACTCACAGCCTTGTTATGCATGCGTATTATTCTCAAGAGGCTGATCGGTTGGCAGAACACAAGGCACTATATAAAGTTGTGTGTGTCCTTGTGGGGTGGAATCAACATGTGCCACCTGATAATGCAAAGTCATATCAGTCGTTATGTTTGATTGAAGCAAGAGCTAAACAAGAAGACCTTATTTTATGGCCCCCATTAATTATTGTAAATATTCAGACGTAGAAACCTCTAGGCGGTACAAGATGAGAACTTTTGCCGATGATAAGTCACACAGCGATGCTCCCTCGAGATCACAAACACATGGTGGATCTCATTATATGCACAACTACCCACCTGAAACATCTCTGTCTAGGACAGGTGTTGATAGATGTACAAGAACAGGCACTAAAAAGGATTATTATACAAGGATCCCAGAAATGAAGATGAATACTGATCAAGGGAAAGAACAAAGAAGATTTGTATCTACCTATGAAAAATATCCAGAGGCAGAATCTCCAAGTTACCGAAAGAAGAGATCTTTCCATGATTATAGTTCAGGCAGAGTTTGGACTTCAGGCCTATCAATTGATAATGGATCGGATCATGTGCTTGGACAACGGTCTGAGAAATGGGTGTCTTGCATTAGAATTAGCAGTCCTTCTAAGGGAAAGAGGCGCAGTCATCTGCTATATGATGATGATTTTGTGGAGGAAATTGAGAGAGAACAAAGTTGTTACTATGAGAATGAAAGTAATGATAAACACATTCCATGGAATGAACATTCTGCAAAATATAGTTCTTTGCCTGGACACAGTAAACCTATTGGGCATCCTGATTTGAATGAGAATAGGCAGCCTGATCTGGACGAGAATTCTGAGGAATTCAAAAAACATATGTAACAAAGATCTGTTCTCAGAAGGTGCGTGCTTCGATTTTATCAGTAAGGGTAAATGTGAAAGAGGTGCAGAGTGCAAGTTTCGCCATAGTTCAGATGATGGTTGTTCCCATACCTTTGTCCAAAGCACCAGCTGTGTGAAGTGAATTTTTAAAGGCAGGGAAGAAGTTAGGATTTTAGTTTGATGTGATTAGACTTGGAGAGAATGATATTGATGTTAGAATGTCATTGAAGAAAGTATTACATAGAGGAATGTGCTAGTTCTTTGTGGAGCTCCCAAAGGGAACTATATTAGCACATCCCCTTGCACCTGAAGAGAAGATGCCTATACAATTTGCACGTAAAATGATCAAGGGAGTAAGGTGCTTAAGCCATGAACAGTGGCGATCATTTAGCTATGAAAGGAAGACTGTGTTTTTGAAATTACACAGCAGTTTCGTAGCGCGCTACGAAACTGCTGTAGCTGCATATTACAATTGAGTTGATCAATTATGATTGACAAAGCAGCAAATCTTTTTGAAAGGTTTTGTCATCACACAGGTACATGGGAAAGGCTTACAGCACATCAAGGACGTGGCAGTCTGCTCCATTTTGGGTAATTAAAGGATAAAGGACATGCTTCTTTGGATTCGAATATTTTGAGGAAAACTAAAGACCAATAAACAGGGGTAGTTTCCTATGTTTCAGGGCATTGGAAAACATGTGACATTGAAGACAAACATGGAACCGTGAAGACTCATCACAGCTAAACTAGAAGGGAACCAGATGTCAAAGAATGAGAACCATTGTAATCAAGGCTATTATTAGCATAACACGGTGTTAGAATCCTACTTGATTTAGATCTCTAAAACTCCAGTCAACACTTTGTTGTATTTATTAAGTAGTTAGAGTTTAAGAGTTGTCAGTAATAGAAGTAGTTTTTGAATTCCCCTCATGTTGGAGGAGGAATCTCGATCAGTTAGAATAAGAGCTCTATATATAGCTGAAACAGCAATGTAATCAGGGTTGGAAATTTTTATGGAAAAGCTTGTATTTGGCATATGTAAAACTCATTTTCAATAATACATGCTTGACTTTACTTCTCAGGATTCATGAAGGGTTTTTTATGTTCAGAATATGTGATGTTGTCCTTTTCTTAATTCTTACAGTGGTATGGATGTATAATCACTCAGAATTCACTGAATGTGCTCTGACTTCCTGTATACATGCATAAATTGTGTGGTCCCATATGAGTTTATGTTCTGAATGTTTAAACGCTGAATGCCCTGACTTCCATGTAAGGTTGAGTTCATTGTTATATTGAGGTGTTGTTGACTCCATAAGCCCAATGGATAGTTTTGTTTAATGTGTTTCCACCATTCATATTTTTCACAGTTGTTCTATAAGAGTTAGCCATCTTATCTTTAATCAAAATCATTAATCCATCAAGAGAGAGCCCTCTCAGGTTGAGGAGGCTAAGCCTCAGCCTAAAGTCGGTTTGAAATAGTTACTTGAAGTCTTCCTGGTCTGCAGCCTTCCAGGGCCTGATTTTGACATAACAACGGGAAAGAAACTCCATTCGCGATGTGGAAAACACTGACTGGCTTATTTGAGAACAATAGTGACCAAAGACAGTTGGCACTAAAGGACAAGTTTCATAGCATCAAGATGCAAAAGAATGACATAATTCCGCAGTACTTGAGAAAGTTTACACAATGTCGTGATGAACTTGGTGGGGTCGGTGTGACTATCCCTGAAGAATATTTGGTAGCTCTAGCTCTATTGGGTCTTCCCAAGAGCTGGCATAGTTATCAGGATTCCATGAATGGTAGAGACAAACTATCGAGTTGGGAGTGGTTATGGTATGATCTAGTGCAGGAAGAAATAAGGCGGGACAACCGAGATGGGACCTCATCCAAAGAAGAGGAAGAGGACCTTGCATTAGTCAACAAAGGAAATAAATCCAAGGGAAAGAAGTCCCAAGGTGAGGAGGGAAAGAAGAAATACTTGTCCAACATCAAGTGTTTTCATTGTCATGAATTCGGGCACTATGCCACGAAATGTCCACAGAAGAAGGCCAACATGAAGAAGCCTACAGTAGAAACAATAAGTGAAGCTCTAGCTTCACAATTAGAGCTTGATTTTACTCTCATTGCATGCATGGAAAGCACAATAATTGGAAGCATGTGGTATCTCAACAGTGGTGCCTCATTCCATATGACGGGGAATAGAGATCTCTTTAGTGACTTGGAGGAGAAAGACATCAAGCAAAACATTGAGTTTGGATATGACAGGAGATATAACATGACCAATATCAGTATAGTTACTTTTCAGAGGGAGTATAGCTCCCCTGTCAGACTCAAGGATGTGATGTTTGTTCCGGGTCTAAAGAAGAATCGTATTCCACATTACAAGACAACTTGTATGAGTTAACAAAATTAGTTTCACTTAGTTAGCTTAGTTAATTTGAGTTGAGGGCCTAACTTGAGTCATGTAGAGTGGTTCCTAAATTTTAGGAGCCTAGGTTTTGTTTAATTTGAGTTGTAATAATTTAATTCAATTAAACTACTTCCAACTCTTGGAGGAACTAGTAGGAGGTCTAGCAGTGGGGTGCAACTTCATGTGTTCAACCAGTTAATTGATAAATCAACAATAATTAGCTCATGCATTCATGAAATTGGAGTTACCCAGTTGAGATTGGAGTTCAAGGACAGTGTAATATTAGTTGTATAATTTTCCAAGTTGTACAGATGGTGCATGTAGTCAAAGAAGGGCCTGTAGGGATCATGCAATTCAGGATGGGAATTTCCCAATTAATAGGGGGGTATTTCCTTGAGAAAAAATGCAAGGAAATAGGAGTTTGGTAGGTAGAAAAATTGGCTAATTATTGGCCAGAGTTAGCTTGTGAGGTTGTGAGATAGATTATACTTTTGCAGAGATTGGTCGGGTTGAACAAGCATTGTATTTCTTCTCTATTTTATGATCTAATGCAATACATATAGGAAGGGGTTTTGAGCAACAAGCTTTCCCCTTAGATAAATCCCTAAGCATATGTGTGTCACACGGAATCAGTCAAAAGTGCGGACACAACCGACCTTCCTAGAAGTCTAAGACATTCTCATGACAAACAAAACAAACTGGAGCTATCCTTCTCTAAACATGCATTATGATATGAGAAATCAAGTGTTTCGTTCTTACCTTTGTCCAAACGCTGTTGTAGAAGTCCAAGCTTTGTTGATCTGGATGAGCTCCTCCTTTTCTCCAAAACCTGCAATCACCAACAGTCAAACAATTAAATAGCACCTGATTATAACATAAAACAAAGCACATTCAACATATAGACCAAGGAGTACATGAAATAACCCATAAACAACAAGTTATTGAGAAGAATGGACCAATTTGCATTAAAGGTAATCAAAAGGAACCATTACAACCTGAGCCTTGGTGTTGTGCAAGCTCCTTCCAGGGTCCACACGAGTCTTCCTCTACTTTGACAAAGCTCACCCACTTCCAAATAGAACAAGCAAAGATGGCAATCTCTCCTCACAAGCTTCTAAATGGGAGTCCTAATTCCTGCAGCATTTACCCTTAGAAAATGTATAGCTTCAACCTCTCCTCCTTCTGGCCCAATGCCTGTACTTATAGTGCTCAAGAGGAAGTTAATCAGGTCCACCATCAATGGGATAATCCCCTCTTTGGATGGGATAGCTCCCCTATTGATGGGATAAGTTCCTCATTGGTAGGAGTGCATGAACCATCTGGAGGCGCTCAATACACGTCGAACAACCTTCTATAATGCTCTAGAAATGACCACAAGTGAATTTTTAAAGATGAAACTTGCGCATTTTAACCTTTTCAGGGGGACGCACCTGCACCTTTACATACAGAGCGTCCAAAGACGCAGTTTTTGTGAACATTGGGTGCGTCCCCGCAGGTAAGGTTGAGAGAACCTGCGTCCCCAGAGATAAATACATTTAGAAAGACTTTCTCTCTTTTTTGGAGTTTGACATGGAGAGCAGAGGCATAAGACTTGCCTAAGAGGGTAGCATGACTGTTTATTGAGCCATACTAACTGTAAATAGTCATGGTGACATTTTTTAGTGGAACAGATTGCCCCCTAAAGTGCGAAGCCTGGAATAGATTAGGGTTTGTAACATCTAGGAAGGGTGAAGCGCTTTATCATTTCAAGGATTATCCCGTGGAGAGCCTGGTCAGAACCTGCAATTTTCAACACAAAATACATGTATAAGATTATATCATCACTGAGGTAGGCATTCCCATACTCAAATCAAAACTTTAACTAACAGACTAACTACTCTGATACAGGAATGATTTTGCAGTACATCACGATCATAGACTTTTGTAGACACAGTATGGACGCAGCCATCTGTTTATGATTAGTCTACTTAGATAATGAATACAAAACTCCTCGCAGCCTGGATGGTGGAAACTAGATCCAGGGTCTTCATTTCTACTTCCCGAATTGGTACGATTCTAGCCATGCGAATAAATGAGTTGATGTCGAACATGGTAGAAACCACTTGATTACCAATCAATGATGTAAACTGTTAACAAGCATGAGAGAGACCACCAGTAATGTCAATGGTTCTCAAAGTACCCAGTACAATCCATGAGATGTGAATGAATGAGTTGATGTCGAACATTTCACGGAATCCTTCGATCGAAAGTCAATGATGTAAACTGACGTCAAAGGCGAGAAACCTGCCATTGATGCATGCAGACTTCAAGGTACTGACGATTTCTAAGTCATCTCTCTAGATAATGTGCTGATGTCGATAGAAAGCGACCCGTTGCAGGCAAGCCCGCAACACGAAATCATTGTTCAAGTTGAAGAAATGTTGCTGTAAGGACTGACTCAGGGATGGTCAAATGGATGACAAGTATTTTGCAGATGAAAGTTTTGCTTGCAGACCTCTTGAACACATAACGACACGATAGATGGCTTGGTGACGAATAACTCAAAGTTAATCCCCGGAACCCAGCTGAAGACTTTCAAAGGTGGTTTGATCAACTGTGAGGTGAAGAATTTCCCAACCCAGGTGAATGAAAAGTGTCGTGTTCAAGAGTGGTAGTAAAGCTTCTTCTGAGACAAAAGGTAACAAATAGGCTCATTCTTCTCTCTTTTCCCCCACCATTTCTGGCAAGTACCTCTTTATTTTTAACAAGCTTGAGGAGGATAACATGTGCTTGATTATAAGCTCATCCTTCGGATGAGTCCAACCTAGTTTTGATTCGAACCCTAGGAAGGAGTGGTTCGTTCCTGTTTGTAATTGAATAGGTCCTTTACTGTGAAATGTTTAACGAGCCCAGTATAGGAGAAACTCGGTGTTTTTCAATTTTAGAGAGTCTGAAAAACTTAAGAATACTCCAAGTTGAACTTTTTCGTAGATTTGTGTCCCTCAAGCCCGAAAAAGTATAAAATAATACCTGGGGGAACCGCTTGATCTTGTGACCAAGGAGTACTTTCATAATTAGTGCCACTGACCTGAAAAGTAAAAAGCGATCAAGGACACGTCGTTTTATTTCCGTATCGAGTTTGAAACGACAAAAACCCGGCAATCTTTTCCTGATTTTACGGTCAAAAAAGAGCTATAAGGGGGCCGTCTTTTAATTCTGTTTTAACGAGTGTAAAAGAAACGCTCGGCAATCTTTTCATATTTTAGGAGTCAGAAAAGGGCTTAAAAGATGACTCTGATATTTTGTTTGTGAAAAAATGACAATTTCTCTCTAAGTCCCTTTGTCCTGCACAAAAGCGACACATTACTCATACCTGTTTAAGATAGGCAAAAATACATCGAAAAACATCTTTCCATGGTGAAAAATGAACAAATTCATCCAAAAAACCTATAAAAAGACTTTTTACCATGTCATTTTTACCGTTTGACTGTTGAGGTTGAAAAAGGAGCTTTTGACAAAAAACTTCCCGTGGTCGCTGCAGAAAATCCGACCGTCAGAATCGAACGTCGTCTCTTCCAGGTATTTTACAACATCCTACTCTTCATTTCTATCCGATTAAAATTGTTTTTTAGGTTTTAGTTTTGTTTTTTGGGAGGGTTTAGGTTTCAAAATGCGCTCCTCGGTGGACGCAGGTGCCCTTTGGGTGACCTACGTCCCCCGACTTTTTCCTATACAGGAAAATGGTCGGGGGACGCAGCCCACCTTCAGGCCAGCTGCGTCTCGATGCCCTGTGTTACAAACGCGGGGTGCGTCCTCCGTGGAACGCGGAAATTGAAACCCCAATCCTCACAAATAACCATTCAAATTTCCCCAAATTAATTCTAATCATCATTTCTTGGTGTGTAGGGCACTCACCATGTTGGATTGGAGAGAAAGAGAGCACGAAGAGGTTGATGAAGCTGCAATAGAACACCAACCTTCCCTGGATTCCCTAAAAGCATGCGGGTTATACAAATACTGGGCCATACCGGGCACGAGGGCTCAGGTAAGATTCTTGGAATGGCTGGTTGAGAGATGGAACGTTCAAGAGCAATGCTTTTACATAGGAGGGCACCGGCTCAAGATAGAGCCCTCGGATGTATACTTTCTCACTGGCTTGCCAAACAGAGGCGAGCAACTCAATCTAGCCGGGACTAGGCCGGGTGGCCAATCCCTTGTTAGTCTCCGGGAAGAGTGGTGCACACCTGGGGCACACCATTCGAAAGGCGTGGAGATCAAACACATCTCTCTGCATGAACTCAAAGTTATTACTTTCACGGTTACCAGAATTTGCGGCGCGGCCGCTTTGCACATTGCTTCTGGGTCCCAAATGCGGATGGCAATTGACTGTTACCAAGGCACCATTTTCAACTGGTGTGATGCTGTGTCGGCTAATATGAAGAGCCAACTGACTAAGGCAAAGAACGGACGACTGAAAACTTTTGGATATGGGCCTTTAGTCGTGAGCTTTGCCTTAGAGAGAGTTCCGATGTTGATCCCTCAGCAACTCACTGTTGATATCTTGGGTCCTCGGGAGCCAAAGCTGGTACGATGGGTTGCGGTGATGGCCCGGCATCCTGACGAGGGCGCGGCAGTTGTTCGATTTTCTGATAGTTACTTTCACTGGTTGGAGGACCAGGTTTTCTCGATCCAGGACTTTTCGTACGCCGGAGTAGATTTTCGACATGATCCGGACATGGTTCTTCCACAGGGAGAACAATGGGATGACAGAGGTACTTTATTTTTCACAAGTTTTCAAATTATGTATTTTTTTTGTTTTTTATATATATCGTCTCAAAACTGACAGTAAAATTTTCAAAATGCAGATGTTGGTCCACAGCGTCCAGCCAACCTCCGGCCTTTTGAGAGGAGACATCCAGTTGCACCGGTACCGGCCCCACAGGACGCGGCTGCAGAAGTACTAGCTGAGTTGGAGCATCATCTAGAGCGTCTGACGGCAGATATGCCTGAGACTACTATGGATGATATTCCTATCAGGCTTCAGCGCTTTGTAGTCGCGGTCCCTGGACCGTTTAGGAGATTTTTGCGCAAGGTAGCCCGTGCAGTGGTGTCGTATAGGGAGCACCACCAGTGATTGACTAGTCACTTTTGTAGACACATATGACATTTTTGGCTTTTTGTACTTATCATTTTTGCCGATCATAAGGTGTTTTTCAACCTATGATCGAAGACGATGTATATTTTTTGACACACTCCTATCTATATATATATCACTATTACCGGCTTATCTTGTTTAACATGTATGATGAAATGTTTTTAAATTTACTTGCATGATTATCGTAAATGTCTCTCTAACATTCGAGAAGCAATTGCATCTGCTAATGTATTTAAAGACCTTGGAATATGCTGATATTCAATGTAATCAAATTCACGTTCCAAGAGACGCACTCTCAAAAACAACCTTAATAACACAGGATTTCTAATGGCATAAACTCTATTAAGCTGTAATACAACAAGTTCAGAATCTAACCTCACTATCAAACGTCGAATTCCAAATGAAATAGATTCGGATAATAATTCAACCACTGCACTGTATTCTGCAATGTTATTCGTTGTTTGACCGAGGCTTACCCCATGCATAGAAACTAACTCGTCAGAGGGTGAATAGATAACCCAAGCTGCGGAAGAGATATTCCGTGTACTACGACAAGCACCATCAGCAAATCCAATGTATGTTTGGAGAGGCGTCGACATCTGTAATATCAAGAGTAAAACCAAGATAAGCCAGAATAACGATGAAAAACACATTCACTAAGCTAAGCACACTGACTAACTAACAATCATACTAGCTAGAAAGAAAACCTAACCTTAAAAATTCTCCATACCCACCATTTAAGCATAATACCTCTTTAGGTAAAGTCCATTTCTGGGTTTACCCAAAGAGTCCCCATCAAAATCTACCAGCTCATAAGCCCCTTTTGCTAGCTTTCGCTTTACAATATAGGGTCCATGCCACATAGGAACGAATTTTCCAGCACCTAGCTTATCGTTAGCTTGATCATATAAAAGCACTAGGTCTCCCTCCGAAAAACTTCGAGGGGTCACATTTCTATCATACTGAGCTTTCATTCGCTTCGCGTGAGTCTCGATTGCCAATGCAGCGTCACGTCGAGTCTCATCTAATTTAGCTAAGTACAATAAACGTTTCTCCTCTTCGGAAGTAGCTGGGAGTAATTCGACAGCCATTTGAAGTGATGGGATTTCACATTCAATGGGTAACACTGCTTCCAAGCCATAAACTAGCTGGAAAGGAGTGAACCCTGTTGAGGTTTTCACTGAGGTTCGGTATGCCCATAGCGCCGAAAATAACATGTTTTGCCAATTCGACCGATGAATACCAATGGTTCGTCGGATCATGATAACCAGAACTTTGTTGATAGACTCAACCAAACCGTTGGCTTGCGGATAATAAGGAGTAGAGCTGTCGTGGCGCAAACCAAGCTGGCTTGTAAGTTCAGTCATCATGGTGTTTCGAAAATGGCTCCCATGGTCAGTAATGATTGCTTGTGGGACACCAAACCTAGTTATTATATGATTGAATATGAAAACTGCAGCTGTTTTGCCGCTTGCGTCGAATGTAGGCATCGCCTCGGCCCATTTAGTGAAATAATCAACCGCGAGGATGATATACGCATGCCCCCCGGCCGAGTGAGGGTTACAAGTAATAAAGTCGATACCCCATTTGGCGAATGGACCAACGGCAATTATAGGGTGGAGAGGAGCAGGTGGTGCGCGCATCTTTCGATCAAACACTTGGCAGTTGTGGCACTTCCGGACTGCAATGATACAATCTTTAAACATAGATGGCCAGAAGTAACCAGCGCGCAACACCTTCTGAGCTGTGGCATACCCAGACATATGACCGCCACATGCTCCAGAGTGACAATCATTCAAAACTCTCTCAGCCTCTTCGTGAGTTAGACAACGTCGAAAAACTAAGTCTGCCCCCCGGCGATAAAGTGTATCTCCAATAATTTTGTATGGCTGGGATTGAAACCGAATTTTTCGACGTTCCGCCTTTGAAGCTTCAGGCCGAAAGGTTTGGGTTTGGAGATAGATGATTATATCCCCGTACCACGGATCTAAAGTACTGATAAGAAACAAAGATTCGTCCGCAATGGACTCCTCTGCCACAGTCTCTGTGTCAGTACGCGGGAAATCACACATCAATTCCGCAAAAACTAAGGATTTCTTAGACTTGGACTTCTCGAACTCCAAGTCGAACTCTTGCAGGATAACGATCCATTTAGAGTACTTGCCCCCTAGCAGTTGTTTTGTCAAAATATAAATCATAGGGTTGCAATCCGAAATAACTGTAGTTTTACGGAGAAGAATGTAGTGACGAAAACGCTGGACAGCTTGAACGGCTGCCAGGGCCAATTTCTCCACATGCGAATATTTTAGCTCAGTGGGATTTAAGGTCCTACTAAGATAATATATCACATGCTCCGCTCTGAATTCATCTTCTTGAACTAACACCATTCCAATGGTGGAATGTGAAGCTGCGAGGTATAAGAAGTAGTCCTGGTTGTAGTTGGGAGGATGCAACAACGGTGCATGGGTCAACGCGTGTTTAAGTGCATCAAAAGATTGTTGGGCAATCTCGTCCCAAAAGAATTGAACGTTCTGTTTCAACAACCGTGTAAAACCTTTAGTGACCTCGGCGTAGTTTGGGATGAATCGGCGTAAAAAGTTCGCTTTCCCTTGCAAACTTTGGAGTTGGCGCAAACTCGAAGGAGGAGGCAATTTGATGATAGCCTCGACTTTCGAGGGATCGACGCGAATGCCGGCTTTTGAAACAACAAATCCCAGCAATCGACCTGTTTCTATACAGAAAACACACTTGTGGGGATTCAACCGAATTCGATAATGCCTACACCTCATAAAGATTGCTCGTAGGTGGACAAGGTGATCAGCTCGACGTAAAGAATGAGCAGGCAAATCATCGAGATACGGTTGCACAATGTGCTTGATGTCGTGAAATGCGTAAGACATCGCCCGTTGAAAAGTAGCCCCGGCATTCTTAAGCCCAAAAGGTAATTTGCAATAAGCAAATGTCCCCCATGGACAAATGAATGTCGTTTTTGGTTGGTCGGCAGGTAGAATATTGATTTGATTATAGCCCGAAAAACCATCCATAAAGGAAAACATTTCACTTCCGGCACAATCATCAATAATTTGATCGATATAAGGCGTAGGATAGTTGTCTTTTGGACAAGCTCGATTTATATCCCTATAGTCGATACAGATTCTTATTGTTCCTTGTTTCTTGTTGACCGGAACAATATTCGATACCCAATCCGTTAACGGGATCGGATAAATGAAACCTGCTTTCAACAGCTTTTCGACTTCTGCTTTAATCGCAGCCGCTTTTCGAGGGTGAATTTGACGCAACCGTTGCCGGACGGGTTTAGCATCCGGGTAGGTCTTTATTTCATGAACAACAATGGCAGGATCGATTCCCGGCATTTCCTCGTAAGACCAGGCAAACACATCGCGGAATTCTTGGAATAGGGCCTTGTAAGTTTGGATTTCTTCTTCTGTACATGCGGCACCTATATGAATGTTCTCCTCAATTCCGGGCTTCACTGAAATATCAATGGGAATAGTACGAGAAATATTCCCTAAATTCAACTCTGAATCAGAATGTTTCGTTGGATCCTGAGCGTCTTTGACATATTCAGCGGTAAAGATAGATGAAAAATCATTTTCAAAAGCATCATCCTTAGGTAAAAACGAAGATCTGTGATGGAGATCCTCCCATGGTAGATCGTCTACACTTAGGATTTCGCGAAGTTGTTCGTCAGATGACACGACTTCGGGAAACGCTATCCGTTCTAAGGGTGAGGTGAAAAGTGACTCTTCACTGACCACATTCATTTGGTCGACCTCGGTTGAATGAAAGTCGGTAAAAGACATGAGAGCTTCATAAGCAATTTCATATGGACTCAAGGGCATAGCATTACCGAATGAGTCTATCTCAGAGTCAGATGGGACAAACCAAGGATCATCATAAATAATGTTTTCTGATGTAATCATATGAATTGTTGCAAACGAAGGTTCTACGCTGAGTGGAGGGAGAGGAAAAGTTCCCAGTAAACCGGAATCCTTAACTAAACCTACACCAACGTCCCTATAAGGGATTGTCGTCTTACCGACATGCTGGATACTCTCTGAAGAGGCTGGGTCGGATGAAAAGTATGTCAGCTGATCAATAGTCACGATCTTACCGTTATGTGGAAATTTAATTACTCTGAAGACCGATGAAACGACCGCTGTCATAGCATATGACCAACTTCGACCCAAAAGAAGGTTGTAGTCTAGAGGGGCATCAACCACTTCCACATCCAGACTAACGGTTTTACCTTCTACCCCTATAGGCAATTCCTGTAGAATACCAAACGGACGGAACCCACGGCCATCAAAGGCCTTAAGGATGGTGGGGGATTGGTTCAACGAAGGAGAACCAAGGGATCTCCAACATTGAATCGACATAATACACGTAGAAGCTCCCTCATCAATCACAGTCCTATGAATAGGCCTGTTTTGACTATCACTGGAATTTGGAAAGCCATTTGATGGGGGAGACGCGGCGTACTATTTTCTAGATCGAAGATCATTAAATTCGGATCCTGAACATCAACAGCTCCTATAGCCGACAAAAGCAATTTTCGTTGTGCTGGACATGATTGCAGCACTTCTAACGCCGACATTGCTGAGGGTGAAACAGCTAAGTCCTCAACAATGTTGTAATTCTGGGCCGCTCTCGCATGTGGATTAAAAGCAGACCTTCGAAGTACACCCTTGGCGGGCGGTTTAATTACTAAGTCTGGGTTAGGTTTCTCGATCTGTAGTGGATCGGAACCAGGAGCTGAGGTTGATGGATTAGAATGAGAAGATTCTGCTTCCTTACCATCAACAGGATTCTTACTACCATAATCTTGCGATCGAGTCGCAATCCTCACATGAGACATCATCAAAATGGGTTCTTCACTGGCATTCGAGGAAGAACCTATCATCTTATTCTCCTGCTCCGGAAATGGATTTTTTAACACAGCAGGAGTGGGAAAACCTTTGACTATTTTCACTACCTCGGCCCGATGAGGGCAATCTCTCGTAAAATGATCCTCTTCACAAATAAAACAAGGATATCGAGGTTTGCGCTTTTCGTCATTAGTTTCCGACTTTTCTGTTTTCTCCTTCGGAGCCTTGTCTGCTTTAGCCTTCTTCTTTCCTTTCTTCTTTCCACCGTTTTTTGATTTGGCCGTAGATGACTCTACAGCGTGAATATCGGCAGTAAGTTCAGGAGAAGACTCTCCTGTCGGAGAATCAGGCAAAGTGATAATTGGAGTAGTTGAAGCCTTGGAAGACTTCTTCTTGCTCTTTGTATTCACGATACCAATCATACCATCAGCGGCATGAGATCCCGAAGGAGCAGCAGCGATTTGATTCGACTTTGGAAGATCCGGAATCTTCTCGTGTAACGTACCCGACTGAGTGTAAACTAAGTCAAGGTATTGTGCCTGAGCAATGACTTGCTCCTCAGTAACTACTCCGGCCTTAGCTACATCTTCAGTAATCCTTGGTAATAATGATTTAACAAACCATTCAGCTAAGATTTGGTCCGGGATAAAAACTTTCACTAGCCTTCTTCGACGTCTCCACTCATGAATGTGATCGGAAATATACGTGGAGGTTGATTGTTTTAGTGAAGTTAATAACTCCGTACCGTTATCGTATCTGACCGGTAACTGAAAGTGAGTTAAGAACGAGGTAGCTAACTGGCTAAAGTTGTAAAAAGAGGCCCGTGGTAACTCAATGTACCACTTGGCCGCGAGACCAATGAGTGTACGCTGGAAAAGACGTAAGCGGATCGAATCATCCGAGATAGAATTTGAAGCACACCAGAGGTGGTAAGTCATCACGTGATTGGACGGATCCTCTCCAGACTTACCTTCGAACTTGGGTATATCGCTGGGCAACTTATTTGGCATTGGCGGCCAGAACGGAAGATATTGAATTGGATCGTTCGTTAGGCGCGTCAAGTCTGGTAAATCCAAAGTTGCGATAAACGGTAACTGCCGGTTAGGATCTCTAAAACTCTGGGTCACAATACCGGCCCCAGGAGGAGGATATCCAGGATAACTAGGAACAGGAGTTGCATTTGGGATATTATATCCTCCTGGAAAACCAGGATTAACCGGACCGTACTGGGGTTGCTGAGGTTGTTGATAAGTGTACCCAGGATACGGTTGATACTGGTAAACCGGTTGTTGGACAGCTTGCCCAGGTTGGTACTGTCCCTGGTACGGAGGTTGAACAAATTGAGGTTGAGTAGTGACAACCGTACTTATACCAGGCTGGCCTACAGGCATCTGGACCGTGGTTTGAATCGTAGATCCAGACAACGGTAAAGATGTCTGAGGTGTGGTAACAGGGACAGTAGAAACTGGAGCCGTCGATACTCCAGAAGTAAGTATGGTAGATGTAGCGGTAGTTGCAGCAGCCGTTTGAGATGGAGTACTAGGTGCAATTGGCGGCTGAGTAACTACCGAAGTTACAGAGGTTTGAACACTTGACTGGACAGGTTGCGGTTGCTGGGGTGGACCAGAAACTACAGGTTGTCCAGCTTGAGGTACCGACTGCATACTTGGCTGCAACATCTGTTGACCCTGTGAAGGATCCCACACTAACATTCCAGGGTATTGACCCATAACAGGTTGAGGATACTGAGATCCATAGCCGGATTGAGGATAGGATTGATAATTGTAAGGTGCAGTTCCCATACCTTGACCATATGATTGACCTTGAGGTGGTTGATAACCTTGACCTCAGTATTGACCTTGAGTTTGATAACCTTGAGGTAAATACGGATACTGGGGTTGACCTTGACCTTGAGGTTGGTACCCTTGAGGTTGATACCCTTGGGGTTGCCATCCTTGAGGTTGCCATCCTTGAGGTTGATATTGATACTGAGGTTGACCTTGGGGTACATATTGAGGCTGGGGTTGACCTTGAGGTATGTATTGCCCTATAGGAGCGTACTGACCTTGAGGTTGCCCCCCAGACACGAATGAAGTACCTTGAGGTTGCCCCCCAGGCATTAACGGAGGCTGCCCCCCAGGCGGTAATTGGCCACCTTGAGGTTGGGAAACGGGAACTGAACCTGACATCATGTAAATGTCTCCTACACCCAATGGTACATTACCACTGTTTCCAACTAATAACCCATGATCAACGGGTTGAGGAGATGCTCCCGCAAAGGTACCAGAAAGAGATTGATACCCAGTAGGAACAGAAGGACCGCCATGTAAAAAAGATTCAGGACTTTGTGTAAACACGGACGACTGACCAGACATATTTACAGGAGTATGAATACCTCCAGGTGGAAAAGGAGTACGAGGTGTAGAAAAACCTAGCCCAAAGTTGTCTAAATAATTGGTTAACGAAAGGTACCAAGTAGTACTTCTAGGAGGACTGTAAAAGATAGATTCACGCTCCCTTAGATCAAGGGTAATTTGATCTTTAGGATCAGAGACGCCTATTTCTTCCTCTGGAACAAGTTCTTCAATAGCAATCAAACCAACAGGAAGATTTTCGGTGATAATTCTTTCTATTCTCGGTGAATCAGGAACACTAGGAGTCGGAGTAACAGGTTCGGATATTTCTGGTTCTTCGCCTGTATCACTAGCAGACGAAAAACTACCAACAAGCTCAGAAACTGTAACAGCTTCGGGATTATAACCTGTCTCTAAACTTTGGTAATCTGGATGGACCACCAAGGAAGATTCTCCTTCTTCAGGTGAACCTACTCTACTGCCACTAGGAGGAGTTACAAGGACCTTCAAACCTTCTAAATGACTGGACTCGTCTTGAGGAGGTTCACCCCTAAGTCTACGGGATCTTCTCAACAATTCGGCCACAGAAACAACTTCAGGAGACTGGCCCCGAAGTCTACGGGACTGTCTCGGTAATTCCGCCACAGCTAAAAACTTTTAACTACTACACACGAAAACAAAATAAAATTTCAAATCAAACCACCTAAAGTCTCTAAAGAACCAAACAAATTTGAATCACACGCCTAAAGAATCTAGGGCGTCAAACCAAACACAAACAGTAGTCTTCCGGACCAAAAGCGCTAGTTGGTGATGAAGCCCAACCTCGCTGGATTCAGTACAGAAATGGCGGGTGGAACAGTTACCCCGGCAACCTGCTTAATGAATAGACTGGACCAAGTTCCTCCACTTTAACCGTCTCGAGTGAAGTGAACCCCCCAGAAAATCCAAGTGAGTATAACCGACGTCTGCTCCAGGTACAGTGGGACCTTCCCTCCACCGTCACCTCGGTAGAATCCTAAAGATAATGGCCACTAAGGTTACCAACCGCAACAAATGCACCTGGGGGAACAGTCTAAACTCCGACAGCACGCAAGGGCAGAGTAGCAAGCTCAATCCCCTTACCGGCTCCTTGACAATAATCCAAGGTTTACCGAGAAGTGACCCCTGGCTCCTCGACAATGGTTAATCTGAGGTTTACCGTTTGTAATACGTGCGTGTCTGGCGTCGTTCCCAACGAGGGGGGAATGATCCCCTCACTGGTTCGGACACGAGCTCGTGCTTCTCCTTTAAGAGGAGCTTTCCCAGAGTACAAGTGAGACAATTGGATTTATTCTATCACAAGATAAACTACTTGTTTGGTTTTGTTGTCTTGGAGAGTTAATTACTCACCTACTCCAAGACACTAGCCTGATCTAAATTGGTGCTTCAGAGCCCTAGTAAATAAAAGTTACTATTTCAATTTTTACTTTAAGCGTTACTTTTATGGTTGTTCTTTAAAGTCAAAAGGTAGTGGAAGTGAAACCAATGGTGTGTAGACTCGACTCCAACCACTACAAAGATGCACCTAAGATGATTTACGCTACTTTGCTTTTTCAATGAAATTCTTAACTAAGAGAGTTGAGAGAATGCAAATTTTTAGAGAAAACAACTTCCTTAGAAAAGACAATCAAAGAAACAATTCTCTTTTTCTTTTCAAGCACACAAACATGACCACTCTTTACTAGCACGAAAAACTCTTTTTCTTTCAAAACTTTCAAAGCTACTTGAAACAAGACTTTTAAAGAAGATGTTTTTGTATTTTTCTTTTAATAAAGCAAATAAATCTAATTTAACAAAAATCAATCTTAACAACTATTAAAATCTACGAAAATTCACTCACAAGCAAACTAAAAGGTAAATTTATTCTAAGCAAACTTAACGAGGCCAAAACCTACAAGGATGTTTCTAGGTTGTTTTACTTGACCAAAATCAAATCAAGGACCAGCTATTGCAGAATCAAGAGCTGATCAAAACAAAACTCAAATCTTTTTGTTCTTTTTGTAAAATGGAATTCAAGACTTAATCGACAAGCACTTTGAAATTTGACCAAAGAGACAACTTAACAGGTTGGTTGCTCACACGGGTAGACTTACGACAGATCCGACTCTTAAGAAGGTTGACCAAACCAGAGAGATCTAAGGCTTGACAACTTCCACCATTAAAGTCACTACAGGATCTACTCAAAAATCAAACCCTAGGCTTAAATTTCAATGAAATCCACTAAAACACTTAATGCTATGAAAACAAGTTCAGGTGAAGATTCTTGGCAAGGGACTAATGAATCTGGGCAGAAAAAACTAAGAAAAAACAAAAACTAAGAGTGAAAAAACAAAAAATAGAGTTTTCTCAAATTTTAGCAGGGGGACGCAGGCAACCCGTTAGCACAGGTGCGGGCTCGCTCTGTGCACACAGAAAAAGTACGTTCAGGGACGCACTGTGCAGCACTCAGAGGGTGCGTCCTACTGAAAAACTTAAGAAAATGCAAAATAAAACTAATCCTAAGCTAACCCACCCAGAGACAGAATCACAGAGCCAAAACCAGAAAAATAAACCAATTTTCTCAAAGCAAAGTTCACACAAAAGAAAAGACTCTTCTCATCAATGGTTTCCCCAGTGGAGTCGCCAATTTGTCACACGGAATCAGTCAAAAGTGCGAACACAACCGACCTTCCTAGAAGTCTAAGACATTCTAATGACAAACAAAACAAACTGGAGCTATCCTTCTCTAAACATGCATTATGATATGAGAAATCAAGTGTTTCGTTCTTACCTTTGTCCAAACGTTGTTGTAGAAGTCCAAGCTTTGTTGATCTGGATGAGCTCCTCCTTTTCTCCAAAACCTGCAATCATCAACAGTAAAACAATTAAAGAGCACCTGATTATAACATAAAACAAAGCACATTCAACATATAGACCAAGGAGTACATGAAATAACCCATAAACAACAAGTTATTGAGAAGAATGGACCAATTTGCATTAAAGGTAATCAAAAGGAACCATTACAACCTGAGCCTTGGTGTTGTGCAAGCTCCTTCCAGGGTCCACACGAGTCTTCCTCTACTTTGACAAAGCTCACCCACTTCCAAATAGAACAAGCAAAGATGGCAATCTCTCCTCACAAGCTTCTAAATGGGAGTCCTAATTCCTGCAGCATTTACCCTTAGAAAATGTATAGCTTCAACCTCTCCTCCTTCTGGCCCAATGCCTGTACTTATAGTGCTCAAGAGGAAGTTAATCAGGTCCACCATCAATGGGATAATCCCCTCTTTGGATGGGATAGCTCCCTATTGATGGGATAAGTTCCTCATTGGTAGGAGTGCATGAACCATCTGGAGGCGCTCAATACACGTCGAACAACCTTCTAGAATGCTCTAGAAATGACCACAAGTGAATTTTTAAAGATGAAACTTGCGCATTTTAACCTTTTCAGGGGGACGCACCTGTACCTTTACATACAGAGCGTCCAAAGACGCAGTTTTTGTGAACATTGGGTGCGTCCCCGCAGGTAAGGTTGAGAGAACCTGCGTCCCCAGAGATAAATACATTTAGAAAGACTTTCTCTCTTTTTTGGAGTTTGACATGGAGAGCAGAGGCATAAGACTTGCCTAAGAGGGTAGCATGACTGTTGATTGAGCCATACTAACTGTAAATAGTCATGGTGACATTTTTTAGTGTAACAATGTGATTGAATCTTGTCTCATGTTTATGTTGTGATTTCTCGATCAATTAATTGTTTCCGTTGATGAATAGAGTAGATTAAAGTCTTTTGTTTTAGCATATTACATAAGTAGATTGAATCTACAAGGAATTTCTATAAATAGATCATTGAGGAGAAACATTGTGTATAACAATTTGAATATGCCATTGCATTGTATGTAAATGGTTTGGTTGACACACATATGCATATAGATGTGTATGTCAATTTCTGAGTGTGAGAATAACTAAAGTCTCTAGCTATTAGTGTAATGCACGCATAAATGATGCTAAATAAAGTGTTATAGTGTGATGGCCTAGATCTAATGTGAGAGTGCATTGGATGAGACTGTGGAAAAAGGATCAAGTGAAAACAACAAGTATTGGATTGATAGAAAAATGATTGGTTATAAATTGGATTGAAGTAGTGCAATAGGGTAAAGACAATTTACGCAGTGTTGGTTATGCAGGGGTTAAATCAAGCGATGGTTAGTTGGAGGAATATGATTGCAAAGACCTATGCTTAGAGCTTGTGTGCATGCCAGAGTTGGATGATGGTGTATTTTGTGGATGTGATTTGATGTAGTGTGCACCTTAGAGTATGTTTAACCAGATATCTAATCAAAATAAATACTTGTAGTGTTTGAAAAAGATTGAAATGAGTCCCATGATACTGTGGAGATCAAAGGGAGATTTTATAAATTTTGTTGTGGTAGGATTTATGTGTTGGTAATTTATTTGATAACATGGTTTTAATGCAAGAGCTCCTAAGGTAGAGAGTATGTTATTATTTGCATATATACTCAGCATAGTTGTTTTGTTCCAGGATTGATGATATATGGTTTTGTTGACGGTGTTGGACCCACCAACATGTCAAAGGATCTCCCCGGTCAGAAGTCCCAACTAGACCTCAGACCGTCTGGTATAGGAGTCCCAGCAATCGGTCGTACAGTATCACCTTGACCGTCATTGCGTGCAAAGGCAAGTAGGATGTCCTTGTTGATAGCAAGGATGTGACCGATGCAGCAAGCCAAGGAAGGTGCATGAAGGTTTCTAACACACGAAAAGTGGTATGAGTGCACCCCTTGGAAACCTGTGGAAACATGCAGCTTGGAAGGGAACACACGAGAAAAGATACATCAAAAGCTAGAAAGCAGGTGAACCAATAATCGAAAGTGATGGTTAAACCAACATCACATCTCAACAAGATTTGTACATACATATATATAAAGAGTCCATATATATATGTGTAAGCAAACAACTACATATATCATTAGAGTAACCAAGACAACTGAAATAAAATAATAACATATGCATGAAACGTGTTGGCTTTGTTATATTAAGAGTGAAAGATCCAATCATACAGTACAACCATGACCAACCACTAGTTCCAACAACGGAATGTTACAATCACTGCTGCTTGCTCCTCTAAAGAGATGTACTAGCTCTGCACTGTGGAGAAGCCAAGGCTCATTACAATACACTCCAAGATTTCTCTAAGATACACCTATAGGAAGCTTGGCTCCCAAAAGCCACTATAATGAGTTATGAGGTTCTATAAATATCAAAGGGTGGGGTGACCCTTGACATTCCCCTTTGTGACTCTTCACCTACCCTCATGAATCTTCAACTTCTACATGACTGTTACATTCGACCATCGACACTTGGTCTTTCACTTTTACGTTACAATATGCAAATGTACCCATGTGAGACAAAATATGCTTGAGCAAGCTATGCAATCTATCACTAAGACTCAGATAACTATGGGAAGGCCAACTCTTCAACATCCTCATGATGGTCGACAGTGGAAAACCGATGCCAAGCTTGGCAGGCCATGATGGTGTCTGCATGCTCAATGGTGACATCCTACTGAAAGCAAATTCTTGCCTCTGTTGCATCTGGGTACACTGATCTAGCACCTCTGTTCAACTTATTTGTTAACATGCACATCATAGTCTTGAGTGCAGTCGGACCAACAACATACTTATGCATAGTGTTTGCACTGATCTCCAAGTCTGCAGTGGTGGCTACACGCATCAACTCATCAAAGTACATGTCTGGCTCTGTTCAGACTTGGTTCTTCGACTTCAACTCGGTGAGTGTTCCAATAGATTAGATCGATTGCATGCGCACAATGACATCCATGCTTATGAACACCCGTGCATGTGAAGCCTGCAAACTAGTGATGAGCTGCAGGAGTTCCTCATAGTTCGGATCTGACTCCGGATGTGTGCCTTCAACTCTACCACCTTCAACTTCATCATCTTTGGAAAATGTAATGGGGCTCCTTTGTATCTCATTGTCCATGTCTACATGTGGTCAACCACAGTGTGAATATTTGAAAAGATGTGTGCTCTCCTAGCACAACGCTGCTGCCAATGGTTGAGATGGACAACTGACTTATACACGTGGTGAATCTGGAACACAAAATCCACATGATTGTTTCGAGCGGCGATACTTCATCCAGTATCACTCTCTTCAACTATGCTCTGGTGGATGATGTAACATGTTGTCCTCCGTGCTTGGCTGCTTGCAACTCCTTGCCCATGCATTCGTTATCTGCTATCAAGAATCAAACACTAGAGCTAGTGGCATTGGCATATGCTCTAGTAGCATCGACCAATGTTGTTGGCTACTTGCGCACATTAGATACGATCACTCATTCTTCAAACTGCGTAGGATATGTATGGACATACGGAGTAGGCAGTTTGCGCTACTACACAACTCTGTGTTGCAACTCGTCGAAAGATATGTTGTGCATCTTAGCTTCTGGATTGTCTTCAAGGATCTCTCTATATCCTTGATCACTTGGGAAATTCTCTACTTCCGGATTTAGTGAAGCCGGTGGGTTGACCTCTTGGTTATGAGGCATGAGGTCCATATCCTGATCTAACTCTGGCTACACCACATCTATATCCATCTGCTCTAGCATTTGTTCAATCTCTTGAGCTAAGTCCTCCTCCTATGACAGCTCACCATGTCTTCTCTGTGTTAGCTACTCAGATGAGTCTATAACCTGTATGGGTGCAATTTCGTCAATCTGTGCATGTTGTGCCTCCTATTGTGTATGTCCTTGTTGTGCTTCCTTCTCTCTTCTGCACAGCTCCTATTCTTCTCAAAGTTGCTGCTTCAACTCTTACAACTCCTTCTCTGCTTCCTCCATCCTCTGTTTATCTCTTTGCCTTTGCACATTCCTCTTGTTGCGTTGTCACCTCTTAGCCTCAATCTCCAAAGCTGCTTTCATCATGAGTGAATCTACTTTGAACTTGTTGCTTTGTTCTTCCTCTGCATTGTCATCAACCTTTCTTTTACCTTTTTCATGTGTAGGTTTGTTACCCTCTACTATTGTTGATGATGGTTCTCTCTAAGATGCCGCTCCACTAACCATTCCACAGCTATGTCGACCGGTTCATTGAGCCTATAGAAGTTATGACAATATCTCCATGGGTCTTCCTCATGCAAATGACACGCCCCATGGATCCACAAAAATTGCACTCTCGCACAGTGGTCCTTTACAAAACAATACGAGTCATATGGATTGAAACTTGTGGTTCCAAAAGTGAATATTTTGAACTTCTCCATCTCGGCATCATCTTGATTGAGATTATGTATCTCGTATATCTTGATTCGCAAAGGAAGAGCAGGCCAAGGTGCCTTCTTCTTCTTGTGCATTCTAGCTGACAAACCTGTCGAGATGTGATACGACACTTCTTGCATAACGAGCTTGTCCACGGAAAAATTTAGTAAAACATGTCGAGGCTTCTCTGTGTTGTACATCCGTATGAAGGTGCCAAGGGGTGAGGCATACCAATCTGCTACATCGATCAATGCCTCCATCACCGCCTACAACATGCAAGGTGGATCCTTCTCAAATATCATTTTGTACACTGGGGTGACAAAGTGGTCTAACAACTGTGTGATGACTCTGTGAAAACTGCATTCTGAGAACAACTTGCAATAAGTGCGCACAGAGGTTTCTGAAGGTGTCCATGCCCACTTCAAACCTAGGAACTGCTGGCGGGCACAAATTGCATCCGGGATGTAAGCGGACATGTATATCTCTACTTTTTGACCTTTGGGTGGATTTCGGGCTCCTTTCACCTGTTCCTTCAACCTGAGAGCCAACATGTCAAAGCAGTTGCATGGCCTTCCTTCACTGGCCAATTGGTCCAATGCAATCACCCAATTCTGCGGGAAGGTCTATGTTCTCTCTTGGACCTATAAGCGGCATGCAAAGATGACCAAGTACTAATACGCCTTCTGCAATATCTTCGTCTTGTAAACTAGACTGGGTTTTGTCCTGAACTTGGCTAGCTATTTCACCCAACTCTTCAAGATATCTCTCGAGTTCACATTGTTGTGTGTTCTGAAGGGTTTCTCCATCATAGTCCTTTGTCCTGAAGGTGGCAAGCTCTATCCCATTAACATTTCTCAACATCATCTTCTCAAGATCAGTGTGTGAGACAATCCAATGTATCATGTCCGCGCATGGAAACATGGGATACCTGCATGCAATCTGGTACAACCCAGATTTGTGGATGTTGACATAGACCCTGTTGTCTTCCAGGTATTCCTCAAATGTGCCTGAGAATGTATCATCGATGTCTTTCCATTTTAACTTGATGTCTCTATCAATGACTAGCTTTGTGTCTTTGTAAACGGGCAGGCCCATAAACACTTGTTCAATAACATCTCCAGTTTCACTTCCAAATGTGTCCTTTGACCTTGCTCTCTTGGAGGCCATTATAATTGTATTGTTGAGAGATAGACGAACACCTGCTATACTTGGAGACATAGCGACACTCATGGAAAGTAATCTGTTAGTTAAAAACCAAAACAAATTTGAGGGCTGACATGCAACACACTTGGTTGACTGGCAGTAAAGTTTGCACAATTTTCACCGGGAGGATGGGAGACTGACTGCTAAAACTGTGCAAGGCACAATCTGGGCTGTCAGGAGGCTAATTGACTGTTAGAACTACGAAAGGCACAGTCCAGCCTACCTGATGAGGATTGAAAACCATGCAAGGCGCAATTTCCGTCATCAAGGACATGCATGCCTAGAAATGGCATTGTGCAATTTTCTGGGTCAGCAGGGCACTACCTCCCAGAATTGTGCAATGCAAGCCTAGAGGTCAGTGTTGGCCAGGTTTGTGCAATTTCTAGAGGGAAGGTAGAGCCTTCACTTCCAGAAATGCACATTTTTGTCCAGGTGAGGCAAGGTCTGGGCCAAGGCAGCCCAGACCCACCGACGAGCAACTAAAAACATGAAAAGGTTTGAATGCATGGCAAGACTGAGTGTAAGCAAGAGTGAATGATCATGCATGAAAATAGTGAATGCAAGATTCAAAAAATGGGAACACATGCATGTGTGTGAAATGAGTCACCTCAATGGCGACCGTCAGTGCAAAACAGAAACGGCGCTTCTACAAGATAATATATATTAAAACGACAGCAGGTGTTCAACAAAACCAAGCAAACAACATTCATACAAAGCAAAATACAAAAAGCGACAGAAAAGAATCAAATGACATGAAAAGAAAACTTACCTAGAAACAACTGAGTTGAATGTACTGAAGACTCCTAAATGTGTTGTGGGATGTTAGAGCTCCAAGATCGATGTGAGGAATGAGATATGCAGTGTTGAATAAATAAGTTTTAGGATTATGACGTGCATGCCACAAATCTAGGAAAAAGTGACACTTGGAGGGAAGTTTCTAAAACAATCTTTTCATGTAACCTCCAGCTGCTAAAAATACATCCCTAAAATTTATGGATTCTTTTTTCATGTTGTTTTTTTCTATTTTGAGAAAAAGCAACCCATGCATGCAAATCAAGATTGGTCAGTCCTAGAGGAACCAGTCAACCTGAAGGCACATGTAGCAGTCTGCAAGCCTAGGAAAGGGATTTGCATAGTTTCTAGGCTGAGCAGGGTTGGTTGTCCCTCAGGCATTGCATAATTTATGGGGTCAGTAGGTCACTGCCTCCTAGAATTGCATAATTTATGGGCTGAAGTATAGTGACTGGCTGAATTACGTAGTTTTCTGAGGGAGGGTTGCCTTGTTGGATTGTGCAATTTTGGAGCCCAGCAGGTAGCCCAACAGGATTGCGCAATTTCTGGAGGGAAGGTTGGTTCCCCTCTAGAATTGCGCAATTTTCTAAGTGAACCTCTCAGCCAGAAAATAACCTAAGTTTGGAAAGGCAACCTGTGATGGGAGACAAGCAAGTTGACATGCATAGGCTGGCAAGCCTTTGAAACTCAGATGAAGCCTATGTACTTGACAGTGCAAGACATGTTGCTAAGGATGGTTGTTAGAGAGTCTCCAAAACAAAGCTAAGGAAAAAATTTGGAGGGTGGTTATAGCCGCTACAACACTTGGTGACACACTCGTAGAACTCCAGTTCTCTGAATGGACCTTGTTTTGTGAAACACAATTCTAACTCCTTTGGAAGTATTGTTCAGTTCGTTGATCATCTTGACTCCCACACTAGCTTGATTGAAAGATGTAGCACTACCATGCTCTTGGTTGGTCAGCACACATTTCAATCCAAGTCAACATAGTTGTTTCAATTAGGATGAGGGATATATTGGTACACAAGAAATATGATAGTCAGAGTTTAATTTTCATCTCTCGTGTTGCTCTGCTGCCAGCAAGCTTGGAGAGTACCCCGACGGAGTCACGCAGGGACACAAGCACCGCTCCGCTACCAGTGAGCCTGGTTAATACCCTGGCGGAGTTACTTGCATCACCTCTCTGCGTAGGAATCCTTTCTCTTCTTTCACCTCATTCATTTTTCATTTTTAAAAAAATTTCACATTTTCATTTTTCACCTTTTTCATTTTTCAAAACTATGCGTAGCACTTATTCATTTCAGAGGCAGAAGAGGTTGGTCCTTTAGAGAAGTATTTTGTATATACCTATGACATACTTGTTAAGGTTTCCCCCCTCACCTTACTCTAATTGACTGAGCTGACAAGGGTTAACCCAAAACAACTGACTACCGTAGGTGATATCAGTTAGCATGCAAGCATTATGTTTTCATCAAGGTTCACTTCAAACAGAACGTATTTTCCATTGGCGTATCATGGATTGAAGACAGCAAGAGACAGGACAACAGATAACTAAGTATTGATAACTGCACAAGTCCTCTTGCACTTTACCTTCGTTTTTTTCAAGATTCATACACAATTTCATGCAAAACTAACCTACGATGTAAACAAGCAAACAAACAAATAAAGAGTGAAAAGTAGAAGCAAAACGTGAAAGCAAAGCTAGTAAGCAAACAAGAAAGCAAGTGAACAAACACACCAAGTAAGAAAAAAAACATTCATACAAGAAAACAAGGTAAAGCAAAGACTACTCCTACTCCTAAGCTAACGGTGCATGGGCCTGATCACCTAAAGTGATATTTCCAATGCAGCCACCGACACATTGGTTGCCCCATGTTGGTGAAGGCATGGCTCATGAACAGTGCAGTTACCCGAACCAGCAAACATCAAAGATGTAACAATGAAGATAAACACGCTCCGAGTCTAAATGCATCCACAAAACACAGATGAGTGTAAGTGCATGACATGCAATCCGTGGACTTACCATGGTATTGTGTGACACTGGGTGCAGATGTTAAGCATACACATTCTCTTCACTGTGACATGCAAGCAAACGAGAGAAACAAAGACAACTTGCGTCACGCAAGTGTGCTTGCTGCGTAAGATTCCTCCAATGCATGAGCAATGGGATCATGTAATTCTAGTAGAGGAAGCGAAATCTATGTGTGGGATTGATATTCAATTAATACAAATGAGTGATGTGAAGCCTTGGGTGTTTCAACAATTTCCTGACCGGAAGTGAAATCACCCTTAAGACAACGAGGGCCTAACATAACCATCAGCTCGGGTTGAAGTGCCTTAACAATCTGCGGGGTTTCAACTTCATCGACAAATAGATCAACATAAACAAGTAGCTTTGAAAGATCAACAACGATATAATCATCATCGTGATCGAATACAGGAGTAAATGGATCACGACAATCATGATCAGAAAAATCAATGATTTCATCAGCATCCTCATGATCAGATAAATCAAATAAAGGGGTAGATGAGAAGCAAGAATGTTCATCCTCTGTGTTTCCAGAAAAAGTAGATGAAAAATCAAGTGGATTTTCAATGAATAATTTATCCTCTCCACTACCGAATGATGGACTGACATCTGGTATATTCTGTGACTGATCAACAATGGGTGCATCCGTTGGTGGATTTACACAAGGGAAATCAGAGATAGCAGAATTACCGAATATGTCAGGGAAAAGCAGAGGAGGCACAAACATAAGGAGATCATCCTTCGTCGTGGGTTGATGTTCAGGTTCTGATTCATCATCATAAATGACAGCACAAGTTGGTTGTGAAACACCAAATCTGTTGATGGCTTAATTCTCATTCACAATAGGTGAAGAGTCCGGAAAGGAAGAACACAAGACAGTGCAATCTAGAGGATCAACAGAACATGAAGACAGAAGTTGTGGTAACGAATGCATGTGACAACCCATGGGCTTCGCAACAAAATTTGTGTGAAAATTGAGAGAAGTGATGTTGGGAGGATGTGACAGTTGAACAGACGTGTATGCGTGTTCTCCCACATCACTCTGCAATGGTGAAGTTGTTTGATGAGGGGACGACGAACAGTCACTTGTGACAGTGACTGTGTCCATCTCTGATTTTGCAGCTCCATCACTGAAGTATGTTGAGTGGGGTTTGAACTTCAATTTCATATTGGGATTGACTGATTTGTTAAGACAATATTTGAATTTGTCCCAAAGCTATTAAAACTTCATCTAGCTTTTCGAAACTTGAAACTGCAATATACAGAAGCGTTGCCACAAATCCATAGGCGATTCTTGCGAAGTCTTTTGTTCTTTTACCAATTTTTTGTCAAGAGGTTCCAGATCAAAATGATGGAAAGTAGATTCATTGAGATCACATAACTGGTCAAGTGAGCGCACGCTACCCGGAGGCAGGTTGTGGCACCATCATTGTGGGGATTCACGAAGTGTGTGTGAAAGCAGCAAGTTGGCCTCTTCATCAGAGAAGTCATCTGCATCATCAATAAATGCATAGAAGTCTTTCAAGTACTTAGGCCAAGCCATTTCTCCTTCACCATCATACGTGAATTACGGCAAGAGATCAAAAAACTCCCTCATGATGTCAACAGGTTCAGCATAAGACATACATCGCGGAGGGATGAGTCTAATAGTATCCATGACGGATATATGAAGATTCAAAATAGGATGAGAGGACACAGCTTGTCATCTGGCCCTCCTTCTAGCACCAGAAATGTTGACGGTGTTGGACTTGTAAACATGTTAGGGGATCTCCTTGGTAAGAAGTCCCAACTAGACCTTAGACCATTTGGTATAGGAGTCCTAGCAGTGGGTCGTATGGTATCGCGTTAACCACAGTTGTGCACAAAGGCAAGAAGGATGTCTTTGTCGGTAGCAAGGGTGTGACTGGTGTAGCAATCCAAGGAAGGTGCATGAAGGGTTCTAACACACGGAAAGTGGGATGAGTGTGCCCCTTGGAAACTTGTGGAAACACGTAGCTTGGAAGGAAACACACGAGAAAAGACACATCACAAGTTAGAAGGCAGGTGAACCAACAATCCAAAGTGATGGTTAAACCAATAGCACATCTCAACAAGATTCGCACATACATATATAGAAAGAGTCCATACATACATGCATAAGCAAACAACTTCATATATAATTAGAGCAACCAAGAAAACTGAAATACAATAATAACATATGCATGACACGTGTTGGCTCTGTTATATTAAGAGTGAAATATCCAATCATACAGTACAACCATGACCAACCACTAGTTCCAACATCGAAACGTTACAGTCACTGCCGCCTGCTCCTCCAAAGAGAGGTACTAGCTCTGCATTGTGGAGAAGCCAAGGCTCGTTAAAATACACTCCAACATTTCTCTAAGATACACCATAGGAAGTTTGGCCCCCAAAAGCCACTACAATGAGTTATGAGGTTATATAAATAGCAAAGGGTGAGGTGACCCTTGACATTCCCCTTTGTGACTCTTCACCTACCCTCATAAGTCTTCAACTACTACATGACTATTACATTCAACCATCGACACTTGGTCTTTCACTTCTACACGTTGTTACATTACAATCTGCACATGTACCCATGTGAGGCAAAATAGGCTTGAGCAAGCCATGCAAGCTACCACTAAGACTCAGATAGTTGTGGGAAGACCAACTCTTCGACATCCTCGTGATGATCGACGTGGGTGAACTGATGCCAAGCTAGGTAGTCCGCGACGATTTCCGCGTGCTCAATGGTGACATCCTACTGAAAGTGAACTCTTGCCTCTGTTGCATCTAGGTACATTGATCTAGCACTTCTATCCAACTCATTTTTTAACATGTGCATCATAGTCTTGAGTGCAGTCGGACCAACAATATACTTATCCATAGTGTCTGTGATGATCTCCAAATCTGTGGTGGTGGATACATGCATCAACTCATCAAAGTACATGTCCATCTTCATTCAGACTTGGTTCTTTGACTTTTCCTCTATGCCAATAGATGGGATCGCGTGCGTGCGCACAATGACATCCATGCTTCTGAACACTCGTGCATGTGAAGCTTGCAAACTAGTGATGAGCTGCGGGGGTTCCTCATAGTTCTGGATCTGACTCCGAATGCATGCCTTAAACTCTACCACCTTCAGCTTCATCATCTTTGGCAAATGTAATGGGGCTCCTTTATATCTCATTATCCATTTCTGCATGCAGTCAACAATAGTGTGCAGATATGACAAGACACGTGCTCTCCTAGCACAATGTTGCTGCCAACCGTTGAGATGGACAACTGCCTTATGCACGATGCTGAATCTAGAATACAACATCTGCATGACTATTTCAAGGGATGATACTTCATCCAGTATCACTCTCTTCAACTTTACTCTGGTGGATGATGTAACACGTTCTCTTCCCTGCTTAGCCACTTGCAACTCCTTGGCCATGCGCTCGTTCTCTGTTATCAAGAATCGAACACTCAAGATGGTGACCTCGACATATGCTCTAGTAGTATCGGCCATTGTTGTTGGATGCTTGTGCAAATCAGATACGGTCACTCATTCTTCAAACTGCCCAGGAGATGTATGGACATTCGGAGTAGGCACTTTACAGGACTACACAACTCTGTGTTGCGACTTGTCGAAAGATATGTTGTGCATATCCACTTCCTGATTGTATTCAAGGATATCTGTCTCTCCTTGATCACTTGGGACATTCTCTACTTCTAGATCTAGTGAAACCGGTGGGGTGACCTCTTGGTTATGAGGCATGAGATATGTATCTTGATCTAACTCCGGTTGTACCACATCCATATCCATCTTCTCTAGCTACTGTTCAATCTCTTGAGCTAATTCCTCCTCCCGTGACTGCTCACCCTGTCTGCTCTGCACCAGCTGCTCGGATGAGTCTATAACCTGTATGGGTGCAGTTTCGTCAATCTATGCATGTTGTGCCTCGTGTTGTGTCTATCCCTGTTGCACTTCCTTCTCTCTTCTGTGCAACTCATGTTCTTCCTAGAGTTGTTGCTTCAACTCTTGAAACTCCTTCACTGCTTCCTCCATCCCCTGTTTATCTCTTTGCTTTTGCACGTTCCTCTTGTCACGTTGTCGCCTCTTAGCCTCAATCTCCAAAGATTCTTTCATCACGAGTAGATCTGCTTTGAACTTTCATCTTTGTTCTGCCTTTGCACTGTCATCAACCTTTCTTTTGCCTTTGTCTTATGCAGCTTTGTTACCCTCTGCTGCTGCTGATGATGGTGTTGTCTGAGATGCTGCTTCACTAACCATTCCACAGCTATGTCGACTGGTTCATTGAACCTGGAGAATTTATGACAATATCTCCATGGGTCTTCCTCAAGCCAATGACACACCCCATGGATCCATGGAAATTGCACTCTCGCACAGTGGTATTTTACAAAGCAAAGTGAGTCATACAGATTGAAACTTGTGGTGTCGAGAGCGAATCTTTTGAACTCCTCCATCTCGGCATCAGCATGATTGAGATTTTGTATCTCGTATAACCTGATCTGCAAAGGAAGAGCGGGCCAAGGTGCCTTGTTTTTCCTATGCAGTCTAGATGACAAACCTGTCGAGATGTGATACGACACTTCTTGCATGATGAACTTGTCCATGGAAAAATTTGGTAAAACATGTGGAGGCTTATCTGCATTGTACATTTATATGAAGGTGCCAAGTGGTGAGGCATACCAATCTTCTATGTCGATCAATGCCTCCATCGCTTCTTGCAACAAGCAAGGTGGATCCTGCTCAAATATCATTTTGTACACCGGGGTGACAAAGTGGTCTGACAACTGTGTGATGACTCCGCGGAAGCTGCATTTGGAGAACAATCTACAATAAGTGTGCACAGAGGTTTTTGAAGGTGTCCATGCCCACTTCAAACCTGGGAACTACTAGCGGGCATAGATTGCATCCAGAATGTAAGCAGACATGTATATCTCTGCTTGCTGACCTTTGGGTGGATGTTGGGCTCCTGTCACCTGTTCCTTCAACCTGAGAGCCAACATGTTGGACCAGTTGCATGGCCTTCCTTCACTGTCTAGTTTGTCCAACACAATCACCCAGTTCTGCAGGAAGCTCTCAATGCTCTCTTAGTTGTATAAGTGGCATGCAAAGATGACCAAGTACTGATATGCCTTCTGCAGTATCTTCATCTTGTAAACCAAACTGGGTGTTTTCCTGAACTTTCCTGGCTCTTTCACCCAACTCTTCAAGATATCTCTGGAGTTTTCATTTTTGCGTGTGCTAAAGGGTTTCTCCATCGTGATCATTGGTTGTGGCAAGTGATACATCTCCTGATAGTCCTTCACCCTTAAGGTATCAAGCTCTATCCCATTAACACTACTCAACATCATCGTCTTAGGATTAGTGTGCGAAACAATCCAATGTATGATGTTCGCGCATGGAAATGCGGGATACCTGCATGCAATCCATTACAAGCCAGATTTGTGGATGTTGACATAGACCCTACATCTTCCAGATCTTCCTAAAATGTGCCTGAGAATGTACCGTGGATTTCTTTCCCTTTTATCTTGATGTGTCTGTCTATGACCAACTCGGTGTCTTCGTAAACGAGCAGGCCCATAGACACTTGTTCAACTGCATCTCTAGTTTCACTTCCAACGGTGTCCTTTGACCCTACTCTTTTGGAGGCCATTGTAACTGTACTGCTGAGAGACGGACGAACACCTGCTATACCTGGAGACATAGCGACACTCATGGCAAGCAATCTATCAGTTAAAAACCAAAACAAATTTGAGGACTGACATGCAACACACCTGGGTGACTGGCAGTGAAGATTGCGCAATTTTCACGAGGAGGCTGGGAAACTAACTACCAAAACTGTGCAAGGCATAGTCCGGGCTATTAAGAGGTTGATTGACTGCTGGAACTATGCAATGCATAGTCCAGCCTACCTGTTGAGGACTGAAACTACACAATATGCAATTTTTAGTGAGCAAGGACATGCATGCGTAGAAACTGCATTACGCAATTTTATGGGTCAGCAGGGCATTGCCTCCCAGAATTGCACAAGACATGATTGGAGGTCGGTGTTGGCCAGGTTTGCACAATTTGTGGAGGGAAGGTAGAGCCTTCACTTCCAGAAATGCCCATTTCTGTCTGGGTGAGGCAAGGTTTGGGCCAAGGCAGCCCAGACCCGCCGACGGGCGACTGAAAACATGAAAAGGTTTGAATGCATGGCGAGACTGAGTGTAAACAAGAGTGAATGATCATGCATTAAAATAGTTAATGCAGGATTCTGAAAACGGGAATGCATGCATGTGTGTGAAATAAGTCGTTGCAACGACAACCGTGTGCAAAACAGTGTCATGCACGCGACAATAGTGAGATGCAAAAAAAAACTGAAATGGTGCTTATACAAGCTAATATACATTAAAATGACAACAGGCATTCCAAGAAACCAACATTCATACACAGTGAAATATGAAAAGTGACAGAAAATAAGCAAATGAAATGAAGAGAAGACTAACCCGGAAACAACTGAGTTGAATGTGCGAAAGACTCCTAGATGTGTTGTGGGATGTCATAGCTCCAAGATCAATGTGAGGAATGAGCTTTGTAGCGTCGAATAAATAAGTTTGAAGCTTATGATGTGCATCCTGCAAATCTAGGAAAAAGCGACACTTGGAGGGAAGTTTCTAAAACGATCTTTGCATGTAACCTCTAGCTGCTAAAATAGATCCCTAAAATTTAGGGATGATTTTTTCATGTTGCTTTTTTCTATTTTGGGAAAAAGCAACCCATGCATGCAATTCAGGATCGCTCTGTCCCGGAGGGAACCAGTCAACCTGAAGGCACATGCAGCAGTCTGCAAGCCTGGGAAAGGGATTTGCATAGTTTCTGGGTTGACAAAGGCTAGTTGTGCTTCATGCATTGCGCAATTTCTGGGGTCAACAGGTCATTGCCTCCAAAAATTGCGTAATTTCTAGGCTGAAGCCCAATGACTGGCTGGATTGCGCAGTTTTCTGAGGGAGGGTCGCCTGGCTGGATTGTGAAATTCTGGATCCCAGCATGCAACCCATCAGGATTATGCAATTTCTGGAGGGAAGGTTGGTTCCCCTCTAGAATTGCGCAAATTTTTGAGTGAACCTCTCAGCCAGAAAATAACCTAGGTCCGAAAAGGCAACCTATGATGGGAGACAAGCAAGTTTACATGCATATGCTGTCAAGCCTTTGAAACTCAGCTGAAGCCTATGTAATTGATAATGAAAGACATGCTACTAAGGATGGTTGGTAGAGAGGCTCCAAAAGGAAGCTAAGGAAAAATTTTGGAGGGTGGTTGTAACTGCTACAACAGGTTGTTTGTACCTTGTAGAGTTGATGTTGTTGCTACTATTAGTGATGTATATGATGAACAAAGAAAGGGCGTTGTTGTATACTGTATGAGTTTTTTGTTACTATGAGTTGGGAAGGACAATAGTGTTGCTCAAAGTTTGTTGTTGTTGCTAAAAGGACAAAGTGTATTGCTACTTTAGTGTGTATTGATCAGACCTAACTTGTGTCCAGGGGGAGTTTATTGCACATATTCACTAGCTACATGATCAATGGAAGATTGTTGGCATCATTGGCATTGATGTCATATTTTCAACCATATCCCTTTGCCATTGACATCAAAGGGGGAGAGTGATGTTGTATCATTTCTCAAAGGTAGTTCTTGGTTGCGAAACTACACTGAGAAACCAACTCAACCAATCTTTAGGTTCAAGATGGCCCTCAAACAAGAGGGGTCTCCCTCAATATTATGAGGCTTTTAGTTGTTCATTGTCAATGGACAACAACTTATGAAGCACAATGGCTAGATCTGGGATTTTTTCTATAGATGGTTGTTGATGAGTGTTGGGTCTAAAATGCGGATGCAAGTTAGAGTTTCATTTACTATCAACACGGGAAAGCAAAACTTCGAGGAACATCCACCATAGGTGGACTTAGAGACAAAATAAACTAAGATAGGTGAAGAAATGCCAAAGCTCCATTACAAGAGGTCTTTCGTTGGGATCTCCAACACCTATTTAGTCATTTAACAAAATGAAATCTAAAGACATTGTGACAAGTGTAATAAATATTAAAGCTCCCTTACAAGAGACTGTTCATTAATATTTCTAATCATCTTAATCAACAAACTATTTAAACTAATGAAATTAAAGCACTTAAACATAATTCTGATTGATTGCATGAAATCTAAAGCTTTCTTACAAAAGACTATTCGTTTATATCTCAAACATATAAATCAGAAACTTAAACTAATGAAATCAAACATTAAATAAAAATCAGATTCATTGAAGGAAACATTAATACTTTCTTATGAAGGTCATTCATTAATATTTCAAACATATGAACCAATAATTTAATCTAATGAAATTCACAAACAAACATAAAATGAGAGTTTACCAAAACAAACAAGTATGCAAGTGAAGCAATGGGGGCCCTCCATAGCTCCACAAGCACACCTAGAAAGAAGTAAAATGTAGAAGAAAATCCAATCCACTTTATTTATCATCAATTGCAAATTGCAATTACAAGCTCCAAGTTCTACACTCCAAGAGGTTCTAAACTCTCTATTATAATGATTCTAGAATCTAAAATTACAAATGAATGACTAAATTTTAATGAACGAGATAACACTCCTATTTATACAACAAGATATGATAACAAAATCATAAATGTAGATCCACTATTCCCTCCTTTGATCCACATATTTCTCAGCCAATGGTGACACATAACCCTATCCTCCTGATCTTCTCCATGAGGTCCATGAGCTCCTCAAATTCGAATTTGAACATAGAGTGCCACATAAGGGTGCCTTAGAAGCTTCCTTTGTACCTACACATGCCAACAAACTCATTCTAATTGTTAGGTATAAGTATATGGATATTATTTTCTAAAGTTTAACCACAAATTCACTTAAAAATACTAAGAATCAATAATGTTTTGGAAAACGCAATGGTAACCCATTTAATGATGAAAGTGAAGCTGATGTGGTGACATGGCGTTGGAATAGAGGTGAGAAAATGTGTGAATGGAGTGAAAGTGGATGTATTTTAAGGATAATTCTTAGGCCCAAAAATGCGTCACTAATCTCTGCTCACAAACAAAGCCCTCTCTTGGAGAGACCCAATCAAAGTGCCTGTAACAACCACGGTTAAAAATCCATGTAAAAATATATAAGACCATGATTGATGGGACACATATTCCAAGCTGAATGGTGGGCAAAACATCCTAGTTGGTGTTCATTTTGGTTATTATGGCTAAATAAAATTGACGAAGGCAATGGAAAAGGCTTTGGAAATGAAAAATGACATTTTTTAACATTTATCTATGAAAATAATGGAAATTAGGAGAAAAGAAAGGTGAAAGGTCACAGGCTGCATGTCAGGAGGAAATTGAAGAAAAATAATGGAAAATGAAGAAAATAGAGGCCTCATTAATAAAAAGGATTAAGAGGATCAGTTGGCAACCTTCTGTCAGTTCAATTTTGGAACTCTCTCATTATTCTCTCTCAGTCACTCACTCTTGGACACTTAGAGTTTTCATGGAGCATTTTAGCATTGGATCAAGAAAGGAAAAGAAGGCAAGAGGAAGCAGAGATCAAGTAGGGAAAAGCAGGATCAAGCAACTACAACAAGATTATTTGCAGGTATTGATTTGCATGTGTATTTTCCTTGCTAGATTTGGCATGCATGGTATTGCATGTGGTTCTTTTGTTGTTATGGCATGGGTTTTTCTAGGTGTAATAATGTTTTAGCCTGGCCTTACCATTTTCAGATAACCATGGTGTGATGGGGTTCTCATGTTTTGGTTGAGCTGGATTGCCAAATGGATTCAAATTTTAGTGAGGTGGATCTCTGAATGATAGAGCACATGGCCTAGTGGTCCCTGAACCTGTCTGTGAATCATGGTAAAACCACTGGCCTAGTGACCCCTAAGTCAAACTATGGGTTGTGGTAAAGTCAGGATTATGTTGCCTTGGTGGGCCTTGGAATCCTTTCCAGTGAATGGCAGGATATACAGTAAAGCCAAGAGGTGGTTTGCACTTCGTTGGGCCTAATAATCTTAGGTTTGGGATATGTGTTAAAGCCTGGAGAGTGAGTCTCGGTTTAGGTCATAGTGATCTAGGTTTGGATTGTGGTAAAGAGAGATTAGGAGACAAGAAAATTTCTCATGGTGTAGGTGGAGAAATCTAGTGGCATCCATCCTTGTTTTGGCGCAGTGATCAAGTGGAGATCATGGTAAATTCTATTATGACATGTTTATTGTGCTTGCCTAGTGATATGGGATGGATTACGGTAAATCCTAGTTTCTATTGATGAGGGTGAGGTGTTTTAGCCTTGGGATGCCCTGGTTGGTTCTTTGGTTTGATTCCCACATTCATGCTTGGAATATAGCACGGGGGTGAATGACTGAAGAAATATTTGGCTCAGCCATTCTATGGTCAGGTGGAATATGGTAGTCCCATCTCGGGTTTAGATTTTGCATCATCAATATGAGTTTATTTCTCCTTGTATTTCAATGAGTAATTATATTGGTTTATAGGTGGATCAT
Organism: Pinus tabuliformis; assembly: GCA_031772625.1. Taxonomy (NCBI): domain Eukaryota; kingdom Viridiplantae; phylum Streptophyta; class Pinopsida; order Pinales; family Pinaceae; genus Pinus; species Pinus tabuliformis. Next base: position 832,662,025 of record CM062813.1, read on the forward strand.
ATGGTTGTGATTTCATTGGTATTTATGTTGCTATTATGTTGGTTATATGTGTGTTTTACGACAAGGGTTATGTATGGCTCTCATCATGTGTTTACTTATAAATTAAGGGACAATGTATCTATGACCTAATAGATGATAATGCAGCAATGTTATGAGGGAACAATGGTTCTTAGCGATTCTCTGATAAGTATGAGATACCTATGTTTAAATCTATTGTTTACACCTGTAGGTTACATATTTGTGATATGTTTGACGAAATGCCTTTCATGGCTAGTAGGGGTCTGGTTAAGGGCTTGTTCAACTATTTTCTTTTGCATCATTGTTTCCATGTTGGTTTACTGTTATGAAGATGTCATTTAATTCTGTGTAGTGAACTTGGCTCTGGGCCTGAAAAAGTGGCTTAAATCCCAGGACGATGGCACAAAACTGGACAAAATAGTCCCTAGATGTTGGCATTCCTATAGCGTGCGAACGTTCAAAGCCTCCTGGATGCTAGTAGGACTATAGTATGAGAGCGTCCAGAGGTCAAGTGATCAAAAACTTCAGTGGGACTCAGGGGCAAGTTACCTGAAGTGTTGGGATTGTTTTCAGGGGTCCTATAGCTGATGTGGAAGGTATGTATGTTGTGTTTCCATTGATTCCATTTCCTTAAGGTCACATAGGAGGTTGAATCTAATCATAATAGCCTCTCTTCACATGTTTACTCTGGTTGGGCAATTACTTGGGTAGATGTGGGAGGAGGTTGTTATAGTGCCAACATTTAGCTATGACAAAAAACATATCTTGAAAGGTTTTGATGGAGGAATGGAGGAAAAATTAAACAATTAAATATCCTTCCTGAATGTATAATTATCTAACTAAGAACAAAAGTGTGTAAAAGGATATCTACAACAAACAACAATACATTTAAGAATTTGTATAGAAGCAACAATCTATTGATTTAGAGGGGTCAACATTGATATACTATCACCATGATCTACTCAGTAAAGAACATAACACTACGATAGGTTGCCATGGAGGTTGATACTTAACCTAGCCTTGCCCATTGTCCTATACAACCTTAATCATATGTATAAAGGATATGTAATACTTGAAGCACAAACATGTGAACACATTCTATCATAAAGTTGAAGCCATAAACATTTTATATTAATTCTTTGCAACAACAAACTTTACAAATAAATCTTAGGGTCTTTCTAAGCTCAAAATAGAACACTTTTACATTACAAATGATCAAATATATAGAAAAATACAATTAACAAAATGTCTCTAATTTATAAGAAATAAAGACTAAAATAAAAATAATAATTTTAATTTGTTGCAATGTGTTTCCAATGTTGGGACTATTTGATTAATTCTTTGCCTGAAATATTGAATGCAATCTCTACTAATCCCTTCAAAACTAGAGTTGGTATCTTCATTCACCACCTATACTTTGATTGACAATAATTTTGTGCCTGAGAATTTTGGATTGTTTCTGATTTGGATGTCTAATTCAATTCTTAAACTATTTGCATATTGACTGCCAAGAAATTTGGAGTTGGTTCATTGGTGCTGATATTTTTCCTTGAATAGTGTAGTTGATCCTTTGATTGCTGATTTTTCTCCTTAGAATCTGGAAGTGATTCTCGCTTATTAAATTTGTGCTTGGGAGTTTGGATCTGCCTCAATTTGTTGATACCCAAAATATGCTCAACTAATGTCATGTGTTGATTTTTTTAATTGTGGCATGCCTTTGACTGCTTGAAATTTGTTGGGTTGTTGTCTTGAATTGATGCCATCATTGTTGTGTTCTTATACAACCAGTTGTGCAATGTCTTTCTCCTTCATTTTAGAGAAAGTTTCCCTCATTGTTTTTTTATTGCTACAAGATCTTCTTTCAAAGCTTGAAAATGAAATTCCTTTCCATCATCTTCTCTTCATTTTCAACCTCTATATCTTGCAATGTAACTTTAGGTCCTTACATCTTCTTTGGAAACTAAAGAGCTTCCACATTTTGCAAATATTTTACCATGTTTCCATTGGTCACATAAGGAACATTTTACCAGATACATTAACTAAGAAGTGCACCTCAGTGCTGCTAATATGAAAGAAAGAAAAACAATGGCTCTCACTGTGAAGAAACCCCACCATTTGAAATCAATACATGATCATCAAGGATATCCTTCTGAACTTTTTAAAGTTCCACCATTGCTTCACATTCATATACAATTGCATTCAGCCAAAATTATGACTCAAGATATTTGTTCCAAGCATCTATAACCTCTAATTTAAATACTAAAATGTTCCATATGGGATAGAATCCAACCCTCATCCTTTCTGTCAGGAAAACTTAGATAGTTGAATAATACATAAATGGTATCCATTCATCAAGGCCAACTAGCTATAATAGTTAATCAAAAGCACAGTTTCAAAACTATATAAAAAAAAATTTGGATATCGGTATCAAATTATCCATCGAAATCTTTATTAAAGAAATATACTTCCTTGAGTTTGAATGGAAGATGTCTCATTTAAAGATTTGAACTCTAGCTTTCAATTCTATAGTTACCCTTTTCTTTAACTGCCATAAAGGAGACTTTTATGATTGAACTTTGTTTTATGTTGAAATTCTGCGCTATTGTCACAATAATACCTTGGATACTAAGTATGAGAGAACATTGTCATGTGAAGAACAAAGTATGAGAGAAAATTCACTTCGGAGAGAAACACGATACAATTCCTTTATGGTAATCTCAAAATTCAACGATCCAGATCTGTTTGATGTTACATTTGATTATGAATACAATGGCCCGCGGTCAAGCACAATTAATGGTTCTAAGAGTAGTGGTTCTACACGTAAGATTCAAGCTAAATCGACGGTGCAAAATGAATTTTAACTTATACATGGTATGCGATGGCACACGACTCAGGAAAATATTAAAAATGCAGTTGTCTATAACGTGACTTTTTGAAAGCTTTTTCGGCGGGTTTTTCCGGTCGAAATCCGGCAGGAATTTATTGGAATCGCAAGTTTGATAGCTAATTTCTGCACAATGAAAGCGTCCCAGGTGTTTTTCAGGGTGCTGAATCCAAATATACAGTTAAAAAACCATTTTAACTGCAACAAATCAAGATTTAACCTCAATTTCTTCCGCCGGATTCCGTCACCGGAATCTCCAAAAAGTCGCATTATAAACAACTCCATTAAAAATGAGGTGGTATGATGTGATCATAATTGTCGAACAAGATCGACGGTTCAGAGCACTTCCCAATGCATCTAATCGTACCCTACATCACATCACTTGTCAAACTCTAACGGGCAAGGTGGTCTCGGGAGGCAGTTTGATAAAACCACCCATCACTTTAATCGACAACTCAAATCTATTACGAGGGTACTCTCCCTGGCTTCAAGAAACACCGTGTGTGGTGTCGAGGGTGGTTTCCAAAACCACTCGAGACCCATGCACTGTCAACTCTGCTAGGTTTGTTTGTCCATGGCCTAACAAAGCTAATAATAACTTGATCAATATGCACATGCAATAACACAATGGCCACTTAGCAAATTTGTTGTCACATTTATCCTTGTCCTGTCACTAAAACCAGAGATGGATTGTGGGGTCCCTGTGGTTTCTGGTTTTCGCAAGAGGGGTTTAGCAATCCACCAAATTGTGCCACGTAAGATTATATGGTTTTTCCAAAGCCACTAATTGCGCCCCCACCCCCCTCCATTAAATTTCGGAAAGTTTTGGGGTAGCGCAACCAAACTAAGACCGTTTATCTACCTTTTTCACATGGATATTATGACACCTAGCTACTAGATGTGTGCCTTTGTTTTCAAGTTATGGGATATATCCCATATCTTGTAGGAAGAAAGAGCTCCATGGTGTTTATATGAATGAGCACTTGGAAACCATACTGTTGTGTTGTGCAATACATATACTCTTCCTTGGCTGTGCGCTTATATATTGACCTCTGACTTGGCTTGTAAACTTGGTTGTTTGTTGAGCTTTGATGGTATAATATAATGACTTTGATATTTGGCTAAACTTTGTTGTTTGTTGAGCTTTGATGGTATAATATAATGACTTTGATAATTGGCCAAACTTGGTTGTTTGTTGAGCTTTGATGGTATAATATAATGACTTTGATATTTGGCTATCAACCAAATTATTTTGTGTCATAGCTTTTTGATATTTGGCTATTGTTGTTTGTTGAGCTTTGATGGTATAATATAATGACTTTGATAATTGGCCAAACTTGGTTGTTTGTTGAGCTTTGATGGTATAATATAATGACTTTGATATTTGGCTATCAACCAAATTATTTTGTGTCATAGCTTTTTGATATTTGGCTATCAACCAAATCATTTTGTGTCATAATTTTAATAAGCAATAGTAGTAACTTTATATATATTAAAATTCATTTTGTGTCATAATTTTAAAGCAATAATAGTAACTTTATATATATTAAAATTATTATTTTAAAAATAAATAATAATCCAACACCGTGAATTAAACCAATAATAATCCAACAGCGTGAATTAAACCATTTTGTGTAATAATTTTAATTTTAAACCAAATCATTTTGTGTCATAATTTTAATAAGCAATAGTAGTAACTTTATATATATTAAAATTCATTTTGTGTCATAATTTTAAAGCAATAATAGTAACTTTATATATATTAAAATTATTATTTTAAAAATAAATAATAATCCAACAGCGTGAATTAAACCAATAATAATCCAACAGCGTGAATTAAACCATTTTGTGTAATAATTTTAATTTTAAAGCAATAATAATAACTTTTTATATATTAAAATTATTATTTTAAAAATAAATAAATAATTTTAAAGCAATAATAATAACTTTATATATATTAAAATTATTATTTTAAATAAATAATAATCCAACCTCAGGAATTAAATCATTTAGCCCAAAATTCGTATATATCATTTTGTGTCATAATTTTAATTTTAAAGCAATAATAATAACTTTATATATATTAGAATTATTATTTTAAAAATAAATAATAATCCAACAGCGTGAATTAAACCATTTTGTATAATAATTTTAATTTTAAAGCAATAATAATAACTTTATATATATTAAAATTGTTATTTTAAAAATAAATAATAATCCAACCTCCTGAATTAAACCATTTAGCCCAAAATTCGTATATATCTAGTATTTTGGCTATGAAGGAGATTTCAAAATTTTTTAAATTAAACCATTTTGTGTAATAATTTTAATTTTAAAGCAATAATAATAACTTTATATATATTAAAATTATTATTTTAAAAATAAATAATAATCCAACCTCCTAAATTAAACTATTTAGCCCAAAATTCGTATATATCTAGTATTTTGGCTAGGAAGGAGATTTCAAAATTTTTTATAACTTTTGTTGGACAAGAAAAAGCTACAACATCTTCTCCAACTGGGGACTGCTTCCCCTGTAGGATGCAGAGAACATGTATACCCCTGCCTTGAATATGTTGGGAATGGAGTCTTGCCATAGTAAAATTAATTGTTTGCACTTAACCTGCAACCTATAACTTGTGAATGCTCTTAAACTACAATTAAATCTGATTCCCTGTTGAAAATTGTTGCAAACCAAGAGTTGAAAACATGGATGCTGAGAACCGACCGACATTACATAAACTAATGCACAATGCAATCTGAAAACTAAAACCAAATTATATAGTAGTGCTTCTCCATTGGGCTATGGAGTCATTATTAAACTAATCAAATGCTTATAATGTAAACTGAAATTGTTGAAATTAAATCAATCTTTATACTGCAATCTGCAAACTGAAAGTTATAAAAAATGGAACAATTGTTGATCTATTGCACACACACCTACTTAATTGCATTGAAACTGTAAATTGTTAAGTGTAGTCACGCTTCTAGTGCAACCATGAGAGCATTGGATTAACTCGCGGACCACCTTGTATGAAACTAAAAATATGACAAGAATATACACTATAAACATTAAATTCCATGAGTTGTTGATACTTACCAGTGAAGATCAGTAAGCTGATGAGACACGAAATATTGAAGAACTTTGAAGACTGCACCCTTTGTAATCTTCCGAATTTTTTTATCATAATAGAGAGGAAGAAAAATATATTGCTCAATGTTGCCATCAGAGACCCTTGAACGAACAAAACAATAAAGACAATTGACATCTCGAAATAGTGGAATCAGTAACCCAATGGAATCACCATATAGACAAAGTGGAGTTGTCAGGGGAAAGAAATGCAACCAATAATAAATGTCTAGTATTTTTTCACCATCAAATAATAGATCTAGTCTTTATCGTTCTCCAGGGAAATATTTCTTTGTTACTTCACTAGTCGACAACGATGCCAAATGTTATATCGTTTCTCGAAGGCAGTTCTTATCTACGAAACTGCACCGAGAAACCAACTCAACCAGTGTTTAGGTTCAAGCTAGCCCTCGAACTATTACGAGGCTATTTGTTGTTCACTGTCACTAGACAACAGCCTATGAAGCACAATGTCTAGATCTAGGATTTATTGCATAGGTGGTTGTTGATGAGTCACTAATCCCTGCTCACAAACAAAGCCCTCTCTTGCAGAGGCCTGATCAAAGTGCCAACATTTAGCTATGACAAAAAAACATATCTTGAAAGGTTTTGATGGAGGAATGGAGGAGAAATTAAAGAATTAAATATCCTTCCTAGATGTCTAATTATCTAACTAAGAACAAAAGCGTGTAAAAGGATCTCTACGACACAACAATAGATTTAAGAATTTGTATAGAAGCAACAATCTATTGATTTAGAGGGATCAACATTGACATACTATCACCATGATCTACTCAGTAAATAACATAACACTACGGTAGTTTGTTAGGGATGCCTTGCCTAGTGTTCTATACAACCTCAAACATATGTAGAAAAGATATGTAATACTGGAATCACAAACACGTGAACAAGTTCTATCATAAAACTAAAGCCAACAACCTTTGATATTAATTCTGTGCAACACCAAACTTTACAAATAAATCTTATGGTTTTTCTGGGCTCAAAATCCAACCGTTTTACATTAAAAATGATCAAACATATAGAAAAAAACAATTAACAAAATTTCTCTAATTTCTAGGAAATAAAGACTAAAAAAAATGTTAATTTTAATTTGTTGCACGGAGTTTTGAATGTTGGGACTGTTTGATTATTTCTCTGCCTGAAATATTGAATGCAATCTCCTATTAATCCCTTCAAAACTAGGGTAGTTATCCTCATTCACCACCTATACTTTGACTGACAAAAATTTTGTGCCTGAGAATCTTGGATTATTTCTAATTTGGATGTCTAATTCAATCCTTGAATTGTTTGCTTACTGATTGCCAAGGAATCTGGAGTTGGTTCATTGGTTCTGATATTTTTGCCTTTAATACTATAACTGATACTTTGATTGCTGATTTTTCTCCTTAGAATATGGAAGTGAATCTGGATTATTGAATTTGTGCTCGAGAATTTGGATCTGCCTCATTTTGTTGATACCCAAAGCATGCTCAACTAATGTCATGTGTTAATTTTTTTAACTGTGGCATGCCTTTAACTGCTTGAAATTTGCTGGTTTGTTGCCTCTAATCAATGCCATCATTGTTGTGTTCTTATACAATCAGTGGTACAATGTCTTTTTTCTTCATTTTAGAGCAAGTTTCCCTTGTAGTTTTTTATTGCTACAGGATATTCTTTTAAATTCTAAAAATGAATTTCCTTTCCATTATCTTCTCTTCATTTTCAACCTTGGTATCTTGCAATGTAACTTTACGTCCTTACATCTGCTTTGGAAACAAAATAGCTTCCACATTTTGCAAATATTTTACCATGTTTCCATTGGTCACATAAGGAACATTTTACCACGTACATTAACTAAGAAGAAACATAAGGAACATTTTACCACATACATTAACTAAGAAGCGCACCTCAGTGCTGCTAATATGAAAGAAAACAAAACAATGGCTCTCGTTGTGAAGGAACCCCACCATTTGAAATTAATACATGATCATCAAGTTTTTCCTTCTGACCTTTTTAAAGTTCCACCATTGCTTCATATTCATATACAATTGCATTCAACCAAAAGTGTGACTCGAGATATTTGTTCCAAGCATCTATAACCTCTAATTCAAATACTAAAATGTTCCATATGGGATAGCTGGAAGCCCTCATCCTTTTTGTCAGGGAACTTAGCTAGTTGAATAATACATAAATGGCATCCATTAATCAAGGTCAACTAGTTGTTATAGTTAATCAAAACCATAGTTTCAGAGATATATCTATCAAATAATCCATCAAAAACTTTATAATAGAAATCTACTCCCTTGAAGTTGAATGGAATATGTCTCATTTCAAGATTTGAACTCTAGCTTTCAATTCTATAGTGACGCTATGATTGACTTCTATTTTATGTTGAAATTATGTGTTATTGTCACAACAGTGCCTTAGATACTAGGTATGAGAGAACGTCGTGTAAGTAAAAATGTATGAGAGAGTCGCTTTGAGAGAAAGATGAGACAATTCCTTTATGGTAATCTCAAAATTCAAAAATCCATATTTGTTTGATGTTACATCCGATGGGGAATATGATGGCCCGCGGTCAAGCACAATCAACAATTCTAAGAGTAGTGGTCCTGCACATAAGGTTCAAACTAAATCGACGATGCAAAATGACTTTTAACTTATCCATGGTATGCCATGACACACAACTCGGGAAAATATTAAGAATGAGGTGGTCCCATGTGCTCCTAATTGTTGAACAAGATCGACGGTTCGGAGCACTTCCCGAACGCATCTAAAAGTACTTGACATCACATCACTTGCTGAACTTTAATGGGCGAGGTGGTCCCGAGAGGCAGTTTGATAAAACCACTCGTCACTTTAATCGAACACTCAAATATATTATGAGGTCACTCTCCCTGGTTTTCAAAAAACACTGTGTGCAGTGTCGAGGGTGGTTTCCAATCCACTCGGGACCTATGCATGGTCAACTTCACCAGGTCTGTTCATTCCTGGCCTATCAAAGCTAATAACAACTTGATCAATATGCACTTGCAATAACACAATGGCCACTTAGCAAATTTGTTTCCACGTTTATCCTTGTTCTTTCACTAAAACCAGAGATGGATTTGCGCGGGGGCCGGTGGGGGTTCCCTGTGATTTCAAGTTTTTGCAAGAGGGGATCCACAATCCACCAGATTGTGCCACATAAGATTATGTGGTTTTTTCAAAGCCACTAATTGTGTTACACGCCCCTGCCCACGCCCACGCCCATTAAACTTCGTAAAGTCTGGGGCTAGCACAATGAAACTTTCACAATTTATCTACCTTTTGCGCATGGAGATTATGACACCTAGCTACTAGTTGTGCATTTTGTTTCCAGACTATGGGATATATCCCATTTCTACCAGGAGGAAAGAGCTCCCTTGTGTTTATATGAATCAATACTTGGAAACTATATTGATGCATTATGCAACATATATGATGATGATGATGATGATGATGGTTAACGTCCAAGACCAAATTGGTCTATCGGACCTACAATTTTCTTAATTTTTACTTGTCTGGCTCCTCGTCTTTCTTGGCGAGATTGGTGTTGTAGCTTTTTTTCTTTTCTCTACGGTCTTCCAACTTCCTTTGTCTTGCATCTCCTCCTTGGCTTGGCGCTTGTATATTGACCTCTGACGTGGCTTGTAAATGTAGTTTCTTGGTGAACTTTGATGGTGTAATTGGATGACTTGGATATTGGGCTATCAGCCAAATAATTTTGTATAATAATTTTAATTTTAAAGCAATAATATTAACTTTATAAAAATATATATAATGATATATTTTAATAAAATTAAAATTATTATTTTTAAAAGAAATAATAATCCAACATCTTGTATTAAATTATTTAGCTCAAAAAGCATATATATCGAGGACTTGGGCTAGGAAGGAGATTTCAAAAAAAATTGTAATTTTTCTTGGACAAGAAAAAGTTACAACACGTAACACAACCACTTGAGCAAGATTGAGATCAACAACAAAAAATGATGACGATCAATTTGGTGTGTGTTATCACTCCTCTGGATCTCCGAGGTTGAGGAAGAGTCTAGTGGAGTTAACCACAAACCAACCTTTTGACTTGGTAGCTAGCCCTACCAAGCCGGAGAGGGCTCTCTCCAAAGGATCACAACCAGGAGGGCTGGATAGATTAGGGTTTTAGGCTAGATATAGTAGCTCAGGGTTTGTTTGATTTGATTTGGTTGGGGTAGTCACTGGATGAGTGAATTAGGTCAGAGAGTGAACTAGGTCAGGGCAAAAGAGAATCATAATTGCAGACATCTGATGGGGCAAGGTAGGAAAGTTACTTTAACACTTAGCAGTATAGTGATGAGATGGTTTAGACTGGTGAGGTGCTAAAAAGAGCTTGAGAATCATGAATTCTTTTTAAATTGAAGAAATGAAATAACCTATGATGATTTTCCCAAAACAGAGCATACAAGATGAATTTTGCTTATCGCACCTTGAAAATCAAACATATTTAGAGTGAAATGAATCATGAAGGGTACAAAACATTTATAAATATGTAACTAAAGAGGAAACAATGTCAAAATATCATGCCACAGGAATCCCACTAAAATAGTTGCAACTCATCCATTATGTTCCATGGCAAAGTCTGAAACACTATTACAACATCCAAGAGAATCCAACCATTGTTTATGGTGAAGAAAGGGACTAAATAGACATGAAAACCACTTCCCCTCATCCTCAGGGGTGGAATCCCTGAGGTGAGGAAGATATTACACAAAAACTCTGAACTGATAGCTAAATTGTAGGATGGTCGAAGTGACTCATTCCTATCTTGAGTGAACTGATTCATTATACCTCATATGTTTGATTTACCTAATGCATTTACCCTAGGTAATAGTAAAAACATGATAATTACATCTAATTTGATCATTTACATAGGTAAAATCATCATTTTCCAAGGTGAAAATCAAAACATGAGAGAAACTCATAAAATTGGAGAAGACTGTCAAACGTGCCCTCTCTTTATCAAACGTGCCCTCCAAGTTCAGGACTGCTTTTGGGTGCCTTCCCGGTGTCCAAATTTGGTCCAAGATGGAATTTTTGAAAGCCCTTCAAGTCTACTTTCTAGACATGTCTTCAATTTTTAAATTGGATCTAATTTGTCCTGTCAAAAACTCAATCTCCCAAGACTGGTAAATGCGCAGCGCCCAACTTAGAAATGAGGCGGAAACATGGTTTTTTGGTGGTTCTTAACCTTTTTTACTGACCCATTTGTCTCTAAATGCCTAGAAAATGCACAGGGTGCATGTCGTCATCACTCTAAATCCAATGATGTTGACCTTTTGCTCATTAGATGCCCCAAAAAAGAGCGCAACACCCTAAGTGTTGCACGTTTGACCTTTTTACTGTGCTAAAAATGTCTCAAAAAACACAGAAATTCACAACTCGCAAAATTTGCTCAAAACATGTCAAAATTGGTGGGATGATGGCTGATCATGTGTTTGAGGCATGGAGTGATGCCTCGGTAAGAATGTCTAGCCTCCTTTTCTCCTCTTGCTTGATTAAGGCTTCAATCTTCTCCTTTGCAACTTTGAGTTTTGCCCTAGAAATCCTTTCTCTATAGGCATAATGTTTAGCCATCTTCTTGTGAATTTCATTATCCCTTTTAGCCTTGACTAGGAGTTTCTCAATATGACTGTTTACCCTCTCGAGCCAATACTCTCGGTTCTCATTCATCATTTTGGAAAATTGTTCATTTAGGGTGAGCTGATTAGCTAGTTCAGCCTCTTTTTGTTCCTCTAACTTCAATGCTCTTTTTAGGCCTCTAGTCCGTGGCCTTTTTCTTGGCACTTGTTCATCAAGATGTTCACCATATTCTCCATATGATTCATCAAGTAAAATCTTAGTCTTTTCTGCCTCCCTCTTTGCCTTAATGAGCTGAATCTCCATGAGCTCTTATTTGGTCTCAAGCTGCTTGTTTTCTTGCTCATAGTACGAAATGATATATTTTTCCCTCTGCAAGTTGACCTGGAGCTCCCCTATGAGTGCATCCTTTTCTTTGATGACAATGCTTGTGCTTTCACTATCATCATGCTCACTTAGGTCAACTAAGTCAAAATCTTGCTCTGTTTCATGGAGGTCTTCCTCCTGCTGCTAGATCTTTGTCTCTGTCATCTTCTCCTTACCCTTCTGTACCTGCTTTGCTAATGAAGAAGGCAAGGCCCCTCCCACAATATGTGGGGAAAGCACCTGCCTATGGCCTCTTTGATAAGTATATTCCATTATGACCAAATCAGCCCTCTTAGGCTTGCTAATTTCACCCCTACTAGGTGACCCAGTCTCAGTGTGAAATGGAGATGACAGTGGTGAGGTGGGTGAAAGAGACTAATTTGGTGATGATGTATCAACTGTAGGCTGGGGTGGAGGAATGTATGTGGAAGGATGAGATGATGAAGGTGCTTCTTGGCCATGCTAAATAGGTGGGATAGTGAAAATCTCATTGGATGTAAAGGTGTCCCATGCAATGTTTAGCTGATCATGGTAATGGAGGACTACAATCTTGACGAGGGAGTGGTGAAAGATACTTTTCATTTGATGATCATAATATTTCTTTTGGAAGTGAATGACATCTTGTCAATGCTCCGGTAAAGATAGTAGGTTATATTGATCATTTTGACTCTTGTGAAATGCATGAGTAGCTGGATATGATAGGAATAAAGCCTAGAAAACCTACCCTCACAAGTGAAGTACTTCATGATGATTTTCATCATGGGAGCATATTTGTCTAGGAGGTAAGAGAAAGGAAAAATCCTCTTTCTCTCATTCTTGTACCTTGGTTTAAGATATGGCTCATAATAAAAATGATCAAATTCTCCTTGTTTAAACCATTTTTCCCCAACATTTGGGATCCCAGAGGCAGCTGATATGATAGTAGGAGATACATTGAAGGTGATGCCGCAAGGGTTACCTGGTTGTCATGAAGGTTAGTGATGAATAATATGATCAACGCAGGATAATGTTGGATCCTTTGTACTTTCTCACAAAACTCAAAACAACCCAAATGCTTAAAGGATATCATAATGATGAGAGATGCCATGAGTTCTCTGGTATTGGTTGGCTCATGTCTAATGATTCTCTCTCCTCTCTTAGATAGCCTCTTATCCTGTCTTTCTTCCTCACTATGACTTCTGTTCTCTTCTTTTGCCATGAGTTATTGATCCAGGTGGATATTGGTGGCCACCCGCCAAGTCCACTTGGACCCTCACCATTGTTTCTTTCAGCTTTTTAGTTTCCTTCATTGTAGCACAGTTTACTATTTTTAGCAGTTTTTCAGGTCCTGGACTTCCGGAGCCGTTTTGAGGCCCTAAACGATGTTTTTTTAGTAAAAATGGGACCAACATCAATCTATTCACTGATGTTTCTCTTCCCAAAGTTGTAGATCTCGGATAGATCTTTCTAACGAGATATTGTGCGCATCAAACGGAGATCATATGCCAAAGTTACGACCCCGGGAAGTTGATGTACCAATTTACTCAAACGGGCCCCAAAGTTTGGCGTTTCATCTTATAGGGTTAGGTTTTTAGATGTTTAGGGTTTTCCATTGTTTCTCAACAATAAATAGGCCTTCAAGCCTCATTGTAACACAGTGCGGAGGCATGTAGCCGCCACATCTCTTCCCAGAGATAAGTTATGATCGCCCTAGCTAGTTTATTTCCATTTATCTTTGTAAGCATATTTCAGTGTTTTATAGTAATGAAATGAAGTATTATTTCACTGCTTCTCTATATGTATGGTTATATATGTAATTTTTTGTGTTCCTGTTTAAATCCGGATCAGTGGTATCAGAGCGGTCTGCTTTTTCTCTATTTTTCTTTGCATGTCCCCAACGAGGTCGGGATATGAGTTAGAGCTTTAACTGGTCGAACCTCTCCAAACTAGCCTCGCAAATCCCGACGGACTCTCATGGCAGATGAAAAGAAAGACGAGGGGGCAAGAAATCCTATCAAAATCTTGCTCGAAAAAGCCCTCGAACGACAAAGGAACGCAATGATGAACAACTTTACTCAGATCCTTCAGCGGCTTCCCAGAGTTGACACATCGACTCCCAGCAGCTACTCTGGAAACACCACACCCTTCAAGGTACAAGTTAATTTTGAAATACCCATCTTCAAGAGTAAAATAGACACAGATGCCATAGATAAATGGTTAAATTTTCCAGAAGGGTATTTTTCTATTCATGATTTTTCCAGTCGGGAAAAGATTATTTTTTCTCTTCTCAAAGCAGCCACCCACGTCAAGGACTGGTGGGAAACCTACTGCGAGTAGAAGGATGAAAGTACAGACTCACTATTTTCAGCCACACCCACTTGGAATTCATTCCGAGATGCATCAAGGAGCAGTACTACCCTGTCGGAAGCTATGAGGATCAATACATAAAGTGGACCACGTTGCGGAAGGGAAGGGACCAAGACGTGCTGGAGTTACCAATAATTTCCATACCCTTCGCACAAAGTTGGGTATCAAGGATTCAGAGCAGCATTTGGTAATCAAATACCGCGGCTACCTACACAAGTACATCCAGGAAGAAACAGAATTCCTGAACATCTCCTCGCTTGGCATGGCATACCGATACGCTGTCAAGATCGAGCAAAATTTTAAACAAAAGAAGCAAGACTTTGGATCTGCGAATCTGAAGCAAGGGAAAGGTGCCCCCAAACCACAAAACAAAGGACAAAGCCAAGGCAGGGCAGCGCAAGACAACCCGCCAAAGCTGCAAGAAAAGAACAGCGCCGCGAAGCCGAAAAAGGACACAGGAAAGTGGTGTGAGTTCCATAAGAGCTCCACTCACAACACAAGTGAGTGTCAAGCCAAGCAGCCACTGGTGGCCAAGCTAAAGGTTTGAGAATCAGATGCATGTTCCGACTATGAGTGAAAACCCGACAAGCGGAATGATAAAGGGAAGCAGATTATTGATGTGGAGCCCAACGCAACCATTGCCACCATGAAGATCTAGAAGGAGGAACCCGAAGATCTAGAGGAGGAGGAGCGTCTCTTCCACTCCTAGATGTGGGTAAAGGGCTCCCTACTATAGTTCATTGTCAAGAGCGGGAGCCAAAAGAACCTCATTTTGACAGAGGTTGTGAAGCATATGGGTTTACTGACCACAGCACATCCACAACCATAAACCATCAAGTGGCTTCACCAAGGATGAGATCTTCGCGTGAGCCAGAAGTGTCGCCTTCCATACAACATCAATCCCTTCACAGATGAGGTATTGTGTGACGTTGCTCCCCTTGATGTTTGTGATGTATTATTAGGACAACCATACTTGTGGAAGCGATATGCTATGTATGCATCAAGGCCCCATGTTGTTATTGTTACTTTGGGAAATAAGTTGTACAGGATACCGGAGGTAGCACTGCCTACCGTCATCTCTTTGGTTACTGCAAAATAATGCAGTAAGGTCATTTCCAAAACCGGGAAAATTGTTTTCCTGATGATACACCCTCAAGGAAAGAAGAATGCGGTGGCCAAGACCTCCAGACAGGGCCCCTCCAAACGACAACTACAAATGGACAAGGTCGTGGAGGAGTACGAGAAAATCTTCACCTCCACCACAAAGGTTCCTTTGCACTGTCAGGTCAAGCACTCCATCGATCTGACCCCAGGTGCGTCGCTGCCCAATGGACCAATCTATTGATGCTCCGTTCTGGAGAATGATGAAATCAAGAGGAAAATTCAGGAGCTACTGCAGAAAGGTCACATCCATCCGAGTTCATCGTCCTGTGGAAGCCCAATTGTGTTGGTACAGAAGAAGGATGGGACTTGGAGACTATGTATTGACTATCGAGCACTGAACAAGATCATTGTCTGTAATAGGTACTGGATCCCACGGATTGATGACCTCCTGGACCAACTGAAGGGGGAAAAATATTTCAGCAAGATCGATTTGGATTCAAGATATCACCAGGCACCAATCGAACCCTCTGATGTGTGGAAGACTACCTTCAAAGCCAAGGAGGACCTTTTCGAATGGTTGGTTATGCATTTTAGATTAACGAATGCACCTGCAACCTTCATGAGGCTAATGGATGACATCTTGCGGCCATTCACCAACTCATCTGTAGTGGTGTACTTGGATGACATCCTGATATTCAGCCAGAGTTTGGAAGAGCACCTCCACCACATCTGGCAGGTTCTCCAAACACTGCAACAACACAAGTTATGTGCCAATTTGGAGAAATGCACTTTTGGCATGACCCAGGTTCAATATATGGGATACATTAATGATGAACAGGGGGTGCATGTGGATCTAGAAAAGATCCAAGTCATTCAAGATTGGCCATCTCCAACCACTCTGACAAAGCTCCGCAGCTTCCTAGGTCTTGCCAACTTCTACTGCAGGTTCGTGTTGGGATTTTCTCATATCACTTGGCCCTTAAGTCAAGTCACCAAGGGAGCAGTGAAAGGAAAATTCTTTTGGTATAAATCTAAATAGAAGACATTCACAAAGTTGAAAGATCGCCTCTGCTTGGAACCAGTGCTAGCATTACCAGACTTGCAACAACCATTTGAGGTCGAGACAGTTGCCTCTGACTATGCTATTGGGGCAGTCCTTACTCAACACGGGTATCCAGTGGCATATCACATTGAGACTCTTTCAGACAGTCTGGAAGTATCCCACTTATGACAAAGAGATGTATTCCATTGTGCAAGCCTGCCAACAATGGAAGCATTACATTTTGACGAAGGAAACGGTGATCCACACAAACCACCGGCCCTGCAGTTCATACAGACCCAAGGGAAATTGCTAAATGATCACCATCAGAAGTGGTCCACATACCTGCAACAGTTCCATTTAAATATCAATTATAAGAATGGCAGCACCAATAATGTTGCAGATTTCCTCAGTCGACCACCGATCATGGCGTTAACCACCGTGCTCAACTCTTGTGGGCATGAGACTTCTGATTGGCCACTTCTCTACAAAAGCGACCTAGAATTCAGCCACACATACCAGACACTCTTTGAGGGTCATCATGTTCTAGATTTTCACCTCCAGGATGTCCTGTTATGCCACCTAGATCACCTTTGTGTTCTTCAAGCGAGCGTGCCAAGATGATTTGGGAAGCACACTATAGTCGAGTTGTTGGGCATTTCAGGGTTGAGAAAATGGTGGTAGTACTGCAGAAGTATTTCTTTTGGCCAAATCTTCGACAGGATGTTGGTAAGTACATCAGATCAATCACTTCCTGCGCCATTGCCAAACCGACCATCAAGAAGCAAGGCCTCTATACCTCGTTTCCTACGCCTAGTCGACCTTGGGAATCCATATCCATGGATTACATGTCAAGCCTTCCTTCTACTAAGCATGGAAATGACTATGTTTTTTTGGTCGTCGATAGGTTCTCGAAGATGGCCATTATGGCAGCCTGCAAGAAGAATATCACAGCAAAAGCCACTGCTAAACTTTTCTTTGAGCAGGTGTGTGTACACTTTGGGATCCCACAGTCTATCATCTTAGATCAGGATAGCAGGTTCCTCAGTACATTTTGGTCCAGTCTTTGGTCGATGCTGGACACCAAACTCACTAAATCCACAGCCTTCCATCCTCAAACTGATGGACAGATAGAGGTTGTCAACAGGATGATCGTACACATTCTGTGTATGTACAACTCAAAGCATCCATGCACATGGGATGAGAGCCTCCCCTATGTTCAACATAGATACAACTAGGCTCTCCACAGCTCGACTGGACACAACCCTTTTCAGGTGGGCTTGGGATTCTAGCCACTATGTCCCATTGATGTGGCCATGCCATTTGCAGCTATTCACACAGAATCGGCTCATGTCTAATCAGAAATAGATAAGGAAAACAACTTCATTGAGCACATCCAACATATTCACTAGCAAGTCCATGACATTCTGGAGAAATAAAATGCCAAGTACAAGCAGTGACGTGATCAACATTGGGTGCCACGCAAGTTTCAGGTAGGCGAAAAAGTTTGGTTTCATTTGCAAAAGGAACACCTTACCGGAGCCTATCGCAAACTCAGACCACTCTGATATGGTCCTTACACCATTACCAAGGTTTTGGGAGACAATTCATTTGAGCTCAGCATTCCCCCATTCCTTGGCCTGCACCTAGTGTTCAATGTGGACCGCGTTCAGCCATACTTTCCACCATTACTAGACACATCCGACATTACAGAACAGATCACGCCCACAGAGTTAAATCCAGATTGCATGGAACAAGCTGCAATTGATTAGATCATGGACACACAGATTAAGCACACTCGCTAGCAAAATATGCACACTCGCCAGCAAAATATCCAACTGTATCGAGTTTTCAAAGCAAGCCAACTCCTTCACCAGGGACCAAGTTCAGTAGAAGTTTCCTCATCTCATGGAGGAACTCAATGCAATGGGGACCATTGGTTCCTAAGGGGGGAGGAATGATCCAAGTGGATATTGGTGGCCACCCGCCAAGTCCACTTGGACCCTCACCATTGTTTCTTTCAACTTTTCAGTTTCCTTCATTGTAGCACATTTTACTATTTTAGCAGTTTTTCGGGTCCTGAACTTCCGGAGTCGTTTTGAGGCCTTAAACTACGTTTTTGGGGAAAAATGGGACCAACATTGGTCTATTATTTGATGTTTCTCTTCCCAAAGTTGTAGTTCTCAGATAGATATTTCTAACGAGATATTGTGCGCATCAAACGGAGATCGTATGCCAAAGTTATGACCCTAGGAAGTTGATGTACCAATTTACCCAAACGGGGCCCACAGTTTGGCGTTTCATCTTCTAGGGTTTGGTTTTTGGATGTTTAGGGTTTTCCATTGTTTCTCAACAATAAATAGGTGTTCGAACCTCATTGTAACACATTTCGAAGGCATGTAGCCGCCACATCTCTTCTTAGAGATAAGCTACCATCGCCCTAGCTAGTTTATTTCCATTTCTGTTTGTAAGCATATTTCAGTATTTTACAGTAATGAAATGAAGTATTACTTCCATTGCATCTCTATATGTATGGTTATATCTGTAATTTGTTGCGTTCCTGTTTAAATTTGGATCAGTGGTATCAGAGCGGTCTACTTTTTCTCTGTTTTTCTTTGCATGTCACCAACGAGGTCGGGATATAAGGAGTTAGGGCTCGAATTGGTCGAACCTCTCCAAGACCAACCTCACAAATCCCGATGGCCTCCCATGGTAGATAAAAAGAAAGATGAGGGGGCAGGAGATCCTATCAAAATATTGCTCGAAGAAGCCCTCGAGCGGTAAAGGAATGCGATGATGGACAGCTTTGCCCAGATCCTTCAGCAACTACCCAAAGGTGATGCATCGGCTTCCAGTAGCTACTCTAGAAATGCCACACCCTTCAAGGTACAAGTTGATTTTGAAATCCCCATCTTCGAGGGTAAAATAGATGCAGATGTCGTAGATAAATGGTTAAACCTGCTAGAAGGGTATTTTTTGTTCATGATTTTTCCAGTCAGGAAATGATTATTTTCGCTCTTCTCAAAGCAGCCCCCCACGTCAAGGACCGGTGGGAAACCTACTGCGATAAGAAGGATGAAAGTACAGGCTCACTATTTTCAGCCACACCCACTTTGAATTCATTCCGAGATGCCATCAAGGAGCAGTATTACCCTGTCAGAAGCTATGAGGATCAATACATAAAGTGGACCACGCTACGGCAAGGAAGGGACCAAGACGTGCCGGAGTTTACCAATATTTTCCATACCCTTCGCACAAAGTTGGGTATCAAGGATTTGGAGCAGAATTTGGTACTCAAATACCGCGGTTTCATACACAAGTACATCGAGGAAGAAATAGAATTCCTGAACATCTCCTCTCTCGGCACGGCATACCGATATGCCGTCAAGATCGAGCAAAAGTTTAAATAGAAGAAGCGAGACTTTGGATCTGCAAATCCGAAGCAAGGGAAAGGCGCCCCCAAACCGTAGAACAAAGGACAAAGCCAAGGCGGCGTGGCCCAAGACAACCCACCAAAGCTGCAAGAAAAGAACAGCGTCGTGAAGCTGAAAAAGGACATAGGAAAGTGGTGTGTGTTCCATAAGAGCTCCACTCACAACACAAGTGAGTGTTAGGTCAAGCAGTCACTAGTGGCCGAGCTAAGTGTTTGAGAATCAGATGCATGTTCCAACTCTGAGTCAAAACCCGACAAGGGGGAATGACAAAGGGAAGCAGATTATCGATGCGGAGCCCAATGCAACTGTTGCTACCACGAAGATCTAGAAGGAGGAACCCAAAGATCCAGAGGAGGAGGAGCATCTCTTCCACTCCCAGATGTGGGTAAAGGGCTCCCCACTACAGTTCATTGTCGACAGCAGGAAACAAAATAACCTCATTTCGGTAGAGGTCGTGAAGCAGATGGGCTTACCGACCACAGCACATCCACAACCATACACCATCAGGTGGCTTCACCAAGGACGGGATGTTCGCATGAGCCAGCAGTGTCGCCTTCCATACAACATCAAGCCCTTCATGGATGAGGTATTGTGTGACATTTCCCCCCTTGATGTTTGTGATGTATTATTAGGAAAACCATACTTGTGGAAGCGACATGTTGTGTATGAATCAAGGCCCCATGTTGTTATTGTTACTTTGGGAAATAAGTTGTACGAGATACTAGAGGTAGCACCACCTACTGCCATCTCTTTGGTTACTACAAAACAATGCAGTAAGCTCATTTCCAAAACGAAGAAATTTGTTTTCCTAATGATATGCCCTCAAGGAAAGAAGAAGATGGTGGCCACAACCTCCAGACAGGGCCCCTCCGCATGACAACTACAGATGGAAAAGGTCATGGAGGAGTACAAGGACATCTTCACCTCCCCCACAGGGGTTCCTTTGCACTGTTAGGTCAAGAACTCCATCGGTTTGACCCCAGGTGCACTGCTACCCAATGGACCAATCTATCGACACTCTGTTCTAGAGAATGATGAAATCAAGAGGTAGATTCAGGAGCTGTTGTAGAAAGGTCACATCTGTCTGAGTTCATCGCCCTGTGGAAGCCTGATCGTGTTGGTACAGAAGAAGGATAGGACTTGGAGACTATGTATTGACTATCGGGCATTGAACAAGATCACTGTCCATAATAGGTACCCGATCCCATGGATTGATGACCTCCTGGACTAACAGAAGGGGGCAAAATGCAAGATCAATTTGAAGTCAGGATATCACCAGGTCCCAATCAAACCCTCTGATGTGTGGTAGACTACCTTCAACACCAAGGAGGGCCTTTTCGAATGGTTGGTTATGCCTTTCGGATTAACGAATGCACCTGCAACCTTCATGAGGCTAATGGATGACATCTTATGGCCATTCACCCACTCATTTGTAGTGGTGTACTTGGATGACATCCTGATCTTCAGCCAGAGTTGGGAAGAACACCTCCACCACATCCGGCAGGTTCTCCAAACACTACAGCAACACAAGTTATGTGCCAATTTTGAGAAATGCACTTTTGGCATGACCCAGGTTCAGTATTTGGGATACATTATTGATGAACAAGGGGTTCATGTGGATCTAGCCAAGATCCAAGTCATTCGGGATTGGCCATCTCCAACCACTCTGACAGAGCTCCGCAGCTTCCTAGGTCTTGCCAACTTCTACTACAGTTTCGTGTTGGGATTTTCTCATATCGCTTGGCCCTTGAGTCAAGTCACCAAGGGAGGAGCAAAAGCAAAAGTTTTTTAGTCTGAATCTCAATAGAAGGCATTCACAGAGTTGAAAGATCGCCTCTGCTCAGAACCAGTGCTAGCATTACTAGACTTGCAACAACCATTTGAGGTCCAAAAGTATCCCACTTATGACAAAGAGATGTATTCCATTGTGCAAGCCTCGCGACAATGGAAGCATTACAATTTAGGGAAGGAAAAGGTCATCCACACAAACCACCAGCCCCTGCAGTTCATACAGACCCAAGGGAAATTGCTAAATGATCGCCATCAGAAGTGGTCCACATACCCGCAACAGTTTCATTTAAATATAAAGTATAAGAAGGGCATCACCAATAATGTTGCAGATTGCCTTAGTCGATCACCAATCATGGCGTTAACCACTGTGCTCAACTCTTATGGGCACGAGACTTCTGATTGGCCACTTCTCTATAAAAGCAACCCAGAATTCGACCACACATACCAGACACTTTTGGAGGGTCAACATGTTTGAGATTTTCACCTCTAGGATGCCTTGTTATGCCACCTGGGTCACCTTTGTGTTCCTTCAAGCGAGCGTGCTAAGATGATTTGGGAAGCACACTATAGTCGAGCTGTTGGGCATTTCGGGGTCGCGAAAACAATGGCAGTATTGCATAATTATTTCTATTGGGCGAATCCTCGACAGGATTTCAGGAAGTACATTAGATCATGCAATGCCTGCG
Organism: Pinus tabuliformis; assembly: GCA_031772625.1. Classification (NCBI taxonomy): domain Eukaryota; kingdom Viridiplantae; phylum Streptophyta; class Pinopsida; order Pinales; family Pinaceae; genus Pinus; species Pinus tabuliformis. The sequence goes on from CM062813.1 coordinate 832,684,460, forward strand.
CCATTGCCAAACCGACCATCAAGAAGCAAGGCCTCTATACCCCGTTTCCTACCCCTAGTCGACCTTGGGAATCCATCTACATGGATTACATGTTAGGCCATCTACATGGAAATGACTGTGTTTTTGTGGTGGTTGATAGGTTCTTGAAGATGGCCATTATGGCGGCCTGCAAGAAGAATATCATTGCAGAAGCCACTGCTAAACTTTTCTTTGAGCGGGTGTGGGTACACTTTGGGATCCCATAGTCTATCATCTCAGATCGGGACAAAAGGTTCCTAAACACATTTTGGTCCAGTCTCTAGCTGATGTTGGACACCAAACTCACTAAGTGCACAACCTTCCATCCTCAAATTGATGGCCAAATGTACGTTGTCAATAGGATGATCGTACACATTTTGTGCATGTACAACTCAAAGCATCCATGCACATGGGATGAGAACCTCCCCTATGTTTAGAACAGCTACAACGGGCTCTCCATAGCTCAACTGGACACATCCCTTTTCAAGTGGGCTTGGGATTCTTGCCACTATGTCCCATTGATGTGGCCATGCCATTTGCAGCTACTCACACAGGTTTAGCTCATGTCCAGTCCGAAATAGATAAGGCAAATAGCTTCATTGAGCACATCCAACATATTAGCCAGCAGGTCCATGACATTCTGGAGAAATCAAATGCCAAGTACAAGCAGCGACATGATCAACATCGGGTGCCACACAAGTTTCAAGTGGGTGACAAAGTTTGGTTTCATTTGAAAAGGAACGCCTTACCAGAGCCTATCGAAAACTTAGACCACTCCGATATGGTCCTTACACCATTACCAAGGTTGTGGGAGACAATGGATTTGAGCTCAGCATTCCCCCATTCCTTGGCCTCCACCTAGTGTTCATTGTGGACCGCCTTCGGCCATATTTTCCACTGTTACTAGACACATATGACATTGCAGAACAGCTCACACCCACAGAGTTAAATCCAGATTGCATGGAACAAGCTACAATTGATTGGATCATGGACACACAAATCAAGCATACTTACCAGCAGAATATCCAACTATATCGAATTGTCAAAGCAGGCCAACTCCTTCACCAGAGCAAGTGGCTCACTAGGGACCAAGTTCAGCAGAAGTTTCCTCATCTCATGGAGGAACTAAACACAATGGGGACCATTGCTTCCTAAGGGGGGAGGAATGATCCAGGTGGATATTGGTGGCCACCCGCCAAGTCCACTTGGACCCTCACCATTGTTTCTTTCAGCTTTTAGTTTCCTTCATTGTAGCACAATTTACTATTTTTATCAGTTTTTCCGGTCCTGAACTTCTGGAGCTGTTTTGAGGCCCTAAATGACGTTTTTTGGGAAAAATGGGAGCAACATGGGTTTGGACCGATGTTTCTCTTCCCAAATTTGTATTTCTCAGATAGATCTTTCTAACGAGATATTGTGCACATCAAATGGAGATCGTATGCCAAAGTTATGACCCTGTGAAGTTGATGTACCAATTTACCCAAACGAGGCCCACAGTTTGGCATTTCATCTTCTAGGGTTAGGGTTTTGGATGTTTAGGGTTTTCCATTGTTTCTCAACAATAAATAGGCCTTCGAGCCTCATTGTAACATAGTTCGGAGGCATGTAGCCGCCACATCTCTTCTCAGAGATAAGCTACCATCACCCTAGCTAGTTTATTTCCATTTTTGTTTGTAAGCATATTTCAGTATTTTATAGTAATGAAATGAAGTATTATTTCTGTTGCAACTCTATATGTATGGTTGTATCTGTAATTTTTTGCATTCCTGTTTAAATCCAGATCAGTTATTGGAGTCAAACACTAGGGAGATGATGAAATGGAATGTAGGTGTAAAGAGTATGGAATGGTGTGAGGAAATTGAGGTGATGAAAATGGGGATGTGTGATCCAGGAGGATCATCGTCAGATCAGTTGCATAGGTTCATCGTCAGTATTTAGTGTCATCGTCAGCATTCAGTTCCATGTCATCAGATTCAACAGTGTTGTTTATGGTTGATTTGGTGATGTTTATGGCTTTTCATGGTGTTCAGTTGATATGGTTTTGTACCTGGCTATCGACATGTGGTTGTCGTCAGTTCCGCCAGGATTTGGTCGTCGACATATGTTTGTCATTCGCCTCACGGGATTTGGCTTTTGTCATTCACTCGCACGTTGATCATCGACGTGGGGTTTGTCATCCCTTTTGCAAGGTTTGATTGTCGACATAGGTTATCGTCCTGTGATGTTGGTACAAATGTCACTTGGTGACGAAGAAAAGGTACATAGATTATTTTGATGTAAGACCTAACCTAATACATAATAAACCTATGGTACAATGTTATGAAACCAGCTCAAGAAAAAGATAGAAAATATAGATCAACGCCTTAGAATTCAGCCTCTTCGAGGGGGCAACCTCCTTTACATTACATAAATGAACAATTCTTGGATGATACAAATGAAAAGACCTCCTTTCTATATATAGGAGTCTAAGGGGTCATAACATAATCAGAGCCGACATAACAATAATAATGTAAAGGCACAATAATAACAATAGTGGGATTCTATGGGGCACAATAGTAACAATATGGGCACTACATGGGTACATCAATATAATAAGTGGGTTATACTAATAACAATAAGGGGTTACACTAGTAGTATAGGGGCCTAACATACAAACCTAATGATAAACCATACTACCTAAAACTACACCTAAAACCATACGCTAAAGATATAAACCTAAGCTCTAGACCTTACCTAAGTCCTATCGAACCTCTTTACATTACAACTATGTAATAAACAATACATAAAAGACCATGTACTAACCCTTGGCTATTCAAATTACATTACAAAATAATATAAATATAAACACATAGTCCTAAACTGCCAACCCTGACCACATCGGAACCATTAGGGGTCAGGCTCATGTGAGCAGAGTATTGACACAGTTAATCGCAACGTCAACAATCACCGGAACTGGTCATGTGAACAGAGGAACCGCAGAGTTTAGCTGTCACCGCAGCACTAACCGTATCGGAAACCAATTCCATGTGAATGTGCTGAGGAAAGCCGTCGGGGTATGTTAACCTCTGGGTTTGGAAACCATGCGGGTTGTGACATGTGACATGTGACATAGTTTAGTGTAACATCAGAGTTTAATGTAACCGAAACAGGAACCATGAGACAAAACCGTTGGCGCGCTAACCACGGCTATGAAAACTACTCACATGTGTTGTCATTACCTCCGCCCCGTTAGCTAACCGCTAATAGTCTGCGGCCTATCCAAAGTTATTTGTGGGTTTTTGTTAGAGTTTTGTTAAACAAACTAATGCAAGGACCATGGCAGCCTATCCTAAGAAGTCAAGAGGTGAATGGAACAAGGCCCAAGAACCCAAAAATAAGCCAATTCATGCCAAGTTTAGGCTAGAGGAGGTTTGAATGTACCTGCAGGCCTATAAGAGGCATTTTTTGTTCATTGAATAAGAGGAGAGTGATTTTGGTTTTTGTACGTAGATTCTGGAGGTTATAGGCAGTTTTGTTTTCAGTGTAACAGGAGCATCGAGAGTCGGAATTGGGAACTGTGACAGGCATTGGAAAGCTGGTTCAGAAAGATTCCTTTTGACAGTGATCAAAAGTGCTTGCATTCACATTCAATCTGGTCTATTCTATGTGTAATCGAACTCCTTGGTTTCAATCCTAATAAAGCGGTCATCCATCTTGAAAGCAGACCCGAAGACATAGTCCATCAGGGACGAACTCCATAAATCAACTTTGTTGTCTGGTATCGTTGTTTTTTTACTATTTTCACTTCTGTTATGCATCTTCCTTATGTTTAATCAGTTGTCGTAAAGTCTTTCTTCTTAAGCAGTTTTTCTCGATTTCCGTACTTTCAGTTCAGTAATGGCTAATCAATTCTACATCAGTTTTAACATATGATCATTTCAAATCATATAATGTGGTAGCAGAGTAGGTTGCATTTGTAGAATTTTCCATTTGAATGTTAACCAGATCAAAGTCGCAATGAGGGGAAGGAATCCTTGAGTAGATTGATCTAGATATTGGAAAGCGACGAGTCGTTCATACATCGACGATGACAAGATCTGATGCAGACGAAAACATTGAAACTAAGATGAGTGATGAACAGTTTCAGGAAGCATTCTTGATTATGTAGCAGATGTTGGGAGGACAATACGAAGACAACAAGGTGAGAGATGCAGCTTCTTATTCAAAGACATCAAAGAAGGACAAAGGTAAAAGCAAGGCTGATAAACCACCTTCACCTCCATCATCTCCATCATCATCTTCGTCTTCTTCTTCTAGTGTAGAATATGAAACAGAAAAGAAACCTAAGAAATGAATCCTGTAAAGTTAGATAACTCGTTTGAGCAGTTATAAGTGTATTGTCATATTCAAAACATCTCTAACAATGAAATGAAAATTCAGTTAGCTACACTTAGATTGGGGGGAACAACTTTAATCTAGTGGGAAAGTAAAACTTAGATAGATGTAAAGCGTAAAGGAAAAGTCATCTCTTCATGGTCTAAGTTTTTAAAATCTCTTAGGAAACAATTCTATCCTTTAGGATACATGCAGCAAGATGTTATTGATTGGCAGCATTTGAGGCAAGGTAAAGGGCAGAGTGTTTAGGATTTTACTCAGGAGTTCAGAAAGAAAGCATTGTCGCTTGGTATTTCATTGAATACACATGAAACTTTTTTAAAATACATCGGCAGTTTAAATTCATATTTGCCACATACATTATGTAGAAAACCTGTTGGTAGGTTAACCCGATAATGCAATATAAATCAAAGCATAATACTATAACCTACTTCTACTATCAATTTGCAGAAGCTTAAAGATAGAGCTGAAAAATATAACCAGAAGAAGAAGAATCAATGCAGAATACACATGAAAATACTTTTGGGGAAAGCCTCAGCTAAAGACCCCACACTCTGTATTATCTACAAGTTGGAAATACATAGAAATTATACAAAGCCTTAGCTCTCACAGCTAGCCAGCTCTCAGTACAATCCTCACTGATGCTCACAGGAAATATTGGTTTCTCTCAAGCCTTCCTCTTTGCCCTCCAAGCTCCTATTTCCTTGCGTTGTTCCTAGTGGTTGATCTGCCTTCTACCAAGTGGAAGACCTCTTACCAAGTGGATGATTATCCTCCAAAAATGCACAATCCTCAAGGATGAATCCTTGACTGCATGCATTGGTTTTATCCACATGAAACTGATAGTACAGTGTCCTTGAACATCAATCTCAACTAGGTCTTTCTTAGAATAGACATGCATGAGTTTCTGATGAGGGAATCTCCAGTTAACTGGAGTACACTGGTTGAGTCCATGCATGCATCAACTGACTGTTAACTCTCCATTAGTTCCTCAAACAGTTTGGAACTAATTTAACTGGACTTAAATCAGTAAACTGAGTTAACTAATTACAACTCAAATATAACTCAATCTTATCTCCTTAATTTCAGGGATAACTCTTGCATGACTTCAGAAAGACTTCCAAATTTGAATTTCTTCAACTAATTAATTTAAAATTAATTATTTCCAAGTAGCTGTTAAGACTAAATTCGATTTTAATTCACAATTTAATTCAACGACAAATTAAATTGGAATATTCTTGTTGCCATATTTCAACACATTATTGATGTTTAATCCTGATGATTGAAGTGTGTGTTCAGGCCATACATATTGAATCAGGTGGTAGACCATTCAAGTTTTCATCACAGTCATCCAAAGAGTTGGAAATCAAAGATTCCAATGACAGTAAGGGGAAGAACAATTCAAAGAGAAAGAAATCAGCGATAGTTCAGAAGGAAAGACCTACTTGTTCTCATTGCCAAAGAATTGATCATGATGAATCTAAGTGTTGGAAACTTCATCCAGAACTTAAGCCCAAAAATTTCCTTGAGGATAAGGATGAAAAGAAGGCAATTGCAGCAGTCCAGCAAGATCTGGGTTTAGATTCAGGTGATGAACGAGGATAACTGCTATGGTTATGACAGGTAAAACTTCTGACACTAGTTCAAGTTCGAAAACTATTGCATATTCTTCAAACATAAATCCTTCAAATGAGGATAAAAGATTATTGGGCATGGAATCCCCCCGAGACATATTTTGGGGCTTAAAGCCCAAGTTTTGACCAAATCTATTATAAAAGCTCCATGAATTGTAGGCGTGGAGCGTGAAGTCATAATGGAATCATAGGGTTGTCTGATCTAATTTTTTGTAATGTAATGTCAACCTGATATACCTACCCATGGTCCGCGGACCATGGGATTGTATAAATAGAGTGAGGCTTTAAGTTGTAAAAGAAGGAGAGAGCAGTTGTAGAATGAAGAATCGAAGTGCTTAAGTCAAGTGTAGAGTGTCTTTGGGTCATAGAGTAGGGGAAGGCTCTGTAGCTGAGTGCGCAGAGGCCTAGTAGTCCACAGCTAAGTGCGCGGGCCCTTGCAGCTGAGTGCGCAAGGAAGGTCGAGTCTGTAACCACTAGAAGAATAAATAAAGAGAAGTTTTACTATATTGATGTGTATCTTTTCCTGTCTTAATGTATGACTTGATGTGAATTGTGAGCTTACTATTTATTTACCTGCACGCACTCTTATTAATGTGTTAGATAAGTACAAATATACACCATCTATCTACGTGGGAATAATTAACTAAAGATAAGGAGACGAGTTAGGGAATAGCGTAGGACATTGTCCGAGAAGCACAGAAGCTCTTCGGTCCTTGCATCAGCTGCACGGAGGTAGTATAGCAGGGCACAAAGGCCTGGAAGCGCACGAAGCAATCTACGCGAAGGCGCTAACGGTTGGATCAAGTCATCCCCTCACACATCCCAAGGGTGTAGAAACCAGGTTCTAGCACCATCCCATACTATTTCGGGTGAGACCTTAGTTCGTGTTCTGCAAACTATTTAACTCTAGTAGTACAGGGATTTGTTTGGCTATTTAACTCTGAATCTGGTTCAGGCCCCAACAAGCCAACAAATGGTTCCATTGCAGGGACCGGGATCTGCATAAGGGATGTCTGATGTCACATCGCTGGAACCCAACAAAGAAGGAAATAGAAGGCTGGATTGATAGAAAAATTCATGAATTCATGGCACAGGAGAACAAGAATCTGCGACTGACAAAAGAGGAGTGGCTAGACTACTACCTATATACAGAGATCCATGAAATTTTCTTTGCGTCGTTCCCCACTGAGCTGTACGAGTGGATCGCGAAGTTAGCAGACAACCAAGGAAGGTGTAAGCTTGATAGCCCTATTGTGTGGACCCCAGAGTTGGTGCGCAGGTTGGAAAAATCAGAGGAGAAGATCGCGTAGGCTGTTGACCATTGGCTTGATCGAATTATAGGAGGATTTAATAGTGAGTTCGCGGTAGATACTTCAGTCAGCTATAGCGAGGCAGAACAACGTTTTCTCAAAGGATCGCGAGGTAAGTACGTTAAGTCTTTGAACACCTGGATTAAAATGCTATTGTGCGAAAAACAGATTATGCAATTACATTGATGTTCGGGGCTACGTGAAGTGGAAAAATTTATAGAAACAGAGGAATTGCATAGCTAGAAACTAGCCCCCTGATCTCACCTCCGCGAAGGGACAAAGGGGAGCTTGCACAGGTCTCCCCGTGTAGTGTGATCAACTTGATAAGGTAGAGGATTCCACGCATACCACCTCCACCCACACCACCACCAGTCTCGCCACCATCACCTCCATCCTCGCCCACCCCACCTCCACCACCACCGCGCTGTAATATGGTGAGCTCAATAAAGTTGTCGGTGTTCAAAGGAGTTGGAAATGAAGATCCGGACCAGTTTTGGTTCATGGTAAAAGTTGTATGGGAAGCACAAGGAGTGACAGATGATGCTATCAAGAAAGCTACATTGGTTAGCGCCCTGCAGGATCGTGCATTGACCTAGTACATTAAGCACTCAATCGATCATCCGAATGCAGGAATCGTGGAGGTTCAAACCGTGCTAACAAAGGAATTTGGTGGCCAAAATCAGAAGCACAGTCAATAATTGGGTTCAAAGAAATCATGATGCTACCAGGTGAGACTCCTTGGGAATTGGATCAAAGACTGAAGTGTATGATCCGCGAAGCCAACATGGCTCTGGCAGATGGACGATAGCTTGCATGGTTTGTAGCATCACTGGCACCACATCTAAGGAACGTGCTGTCATAGCAGAGAATAACAACTCAAGCAAAAGCATTAGAGACCACGATGAGGCTACATGAAACCTCGATACAGGAACCTAACCTGGGAGTTCAGTAGATTCACGTGCAGCTGAAGAACTTATGTCTTGATATGTAGAGCCTGAAACAAGACAGAACGGTTCGCTTGGAGGTGCGCAAAGAAGTATGGTGCGTAAAGTGCAAGGGTTAGGGGCGTGACAAGGACCATTGCCCGGTGTTTGCAAATTAACATGTGGGAGGAGGGCCAATGCTGTTGAGACCAGAGGCACAAGTAGGACCCAGCACGATGCCTACATTATGATGCATGATTTGTTAAATAGGAGGAAGGCATGCCACAGACAACTGTCACTTATTATAGAAGTATATGCAGAATTCGTAGCAGTTGTTCTATAACTTTTGTAGGTTTGTAGGACATGATGGGCGCACCTGTAGAAGTTATGAGCTAATGATGGATAGGACTCCTACCTATCGGGTCCAGCCTGAAACGCGGGTCCTTGACCAGAACGTAGGGATGGCACGAACTGGATTTTAGGGGTGCGGATGAGGCCGAGGTGGAGGAGGACTTAGAAGAGGTCACGAATATCTCATATGTTATAATTGCAGAGGGCGAGGACATTATGCCTGCGATTGTACAAATCCAACACGTCCCTCATGCCGGTATTGTACGTTGTTTGATCACGAGATGAACGATTGTCCCACACTGATAGCAAGGTTGCGCGATAAGGGAGCACTCCAACCTCCCCCGACTCAGAACTTGCATATGATGAGGTCTGAGCCATGCAAGGAAGACCCAAATATAAATATGGTGCTCCAGAGTGGAATTGAGATAGGGGATGACAAGGGAAAGCAGCCTAAAGAGAGTACTTGGGTTTGTTAGAAAAATATTATATATGACAGAGAAATGCAAGACATATAATATGCAGAAAAAAACACAAACACATAAAATGAGAGAGACACAGATGTACGTGGTTCAGCCAGTTTGGGCTACGTCCACCCTGAACAGCCAGTCCTTCCTTTCTATTATCCAGCAAAATGAAGAGACACAACCTACAACAGATTTGCTGCAATATCCTTTGTTTTCTCTCACAGTCTCACCTCTCTGTTTCTCGCTCTGAGAATACACATATATTCCACAGCCTCAATACAATACCCTCATACAAAGAGAGGGGTTGCCTTCTAGGGCAAAAAACCCTAAACTAAACATAAATTCTACCATCAGATCATCTGCCTAATAAACGGCCCAGATTGACTAGAAATTACTATACTTTTACAAGGCAATTTTACATATGTTTTTAGCTTCAGGGGCACTGCCCTCGAAACCCCTGTCGGGGGACCGCTGGCCCCCAGATCCCCCAGCTCAGGGGGATGGCTCCCCCCCGAACCCCTGCGGGGGGGGACAAGTCCCCCCTGTACCCCCCCGCATGGAGGGGTGTACAATCTTCCTCGGGTATACATCCGGCTGAAACAAATACCTCTAAATTAGGATGATAATCATGCTCCACACCCAACAGGGTTCATAAGGCTCCTATGAAAGAACTAGAGTTCGATTTGGGGCGCGCTAAGGAAACCTTCCTGGAAGCTAGGGGAGAGATTTGTTGATACATCCACTTCAGAAAGAAAGGACAGATTGGAGCCGGATATGGACCCATCAATGCTCACAACATTCCTGGAGACATGCATGAAGCTGTTGCGCGACAGTAAGGCTGTAAAAGGACTACAGGAACTCATCAATCGATGTGCTAGGACCGCGCTAAGTGAACTGCATGTAGTCAGGAATGTTGGGAAACATGCAATGAGGATAGGAAGGGAAATGTGATTGACCATGTAGATTAGAGAATACAAGATGGATCAAGTAATTCTAGATCTGGGATCAGACTTGAACGTTCTGCCAAAGTAGACATGGGAGCACATGGGGAAGCCTACACTGCAATGGTCCCCTATCCAGTTGCGAATGGCGAACTAGCAAAAAGTCCTACCTATGGGAAGATTACAGGGAGTCAATGTCGATATTGAGGGAGAAAGTGTGCTCACATATTTCGAAGTGATAGAGATTGTTGATGATAGCAATCCCTACCCTGCGCTATTAGGGATAGATTGGGCCACTGATATGAATGGGGTAATAAATCTAAAGAAGCGCAAGATGATTTTTTAGAACAAATCTTTGCGCGTAGTTGTACCATTGGACCCTGCAGAAGGATTGCATTACACGGAGCTAGTGCGCGACTATGAGAGCGATGACGATCTCGATTGCATCTACAAGATAACAGCGTGAGAACATGACCGGGTGAATCTGACCGTGGATGGGCGAATCTCATGGGAGTGTAAAAGATCTTGTACATCAAATTCTGACGACGAGATTGAACGTTGGAAAAACTGGTTACACAAGGTAACCATGCTGAACTGTAATACGATGACAAGGTCATTGTATTGCGTGTCAGCCGAAGTACGGGATCTACTTACGTATGATCAGTTAAGCAAGGTAGAGGACTTCCTAAACGGGTTTGAAAGCGAGGTGCCAAAACAGAAATGCTTCGAAGCCTTGAAATGAGTATTGTGCGCTACACCCGCAAGGTGGTGGGGTACGCACCAGGGAAGCTTTGGCGACTAGCGCGCATGTAGGAGAATGATGTGTGCACGGTTTGGGAAACTGTAGATGTGATTAAAAGAAAAATATGATAGACAGGATGATCTGCATGTGCATCTGTCCAGATGGGTACGAGCATATGGAGAACCACCTGCACGGACGCACATGAACTATGCATCGATTGATACAATCAATAGGTCTGTGTTGGGGGGGTAGAAATGTAAAAATCTCACCACTTGGGAATGATAGAGTGAACATAAGGTACTCGCTCAAAGGGTTAACCATCCAGAAGCATTTAGCAAAATGTGCAAGGCTTTGGACAAGGTATGTGGTGTACAACAAAGCAATTGGGACCTACACGTACTAGCAGTCCTGTGGGAGTATAGAGTGACGTGCAAAAAACTAACAAGGCTAGCTGGTGGAGTAACCCCAGTGCTCCTAGAAGAACACTGCAGGCCGAGTCCACACATAGTAGCACCGTGGGATACACAGGGTTGATGTGCCCTAGAAGGAGGGGCCATGTAGTTAGAAGAAACAAAAGAAGACAGCGCGGGATCTAATCAGGGCATTCAACTAAATAATATTAGGATCCAGGAACTTATGAAAGAAAGGGTGCAACTAAGGAAGAAGAGCGCTCTCGCAGAAGCGGAAGTCAAGAAGTTGGAGAACGGGATAAAAGTAGATTTCCTCGATAAGGAAACCAAGGGGATAAGACGGGACGTGCATGATCACAATGCCAAGTTTCAGGGCTACTGCTGCACATTGATCAATCTGATGCCATGGCTTGGACCGCGTATTTCTAAACAAAGTAATCCGACCAACGCACTACAGATGGTAAGGTGCACGACAACGGAGGTAACGGAAAAAGGGGGGTATTTTCCAGAAAGAACAATGAATGACTAGAAGAAGTCATATACAGGTGGTGCGATCACCTGACTAGCCAAGGTAGGCACAGTCTTAGCGCTCCAGGCAGTTGAAATGGTGCGTGGGACTATAAACTATTCTGCCCACGAATTACAAGATGTTGAAGCTGCGCACAGGGATAAGATGCCACAAGGTTTGTGCCCGTGCAGACCTAGGGCTGCGCTGCTGCGCAGGTTGACCAAAAAGTGACTATTAGAGTCACTATTCATGAGATGATGTTCGAATTAGGACCAAATGGAGTGGGCGGCAGGCATTTAAGACGCAATTTATGGGCAAGATTTCCAAAAATATTCCACCAAGAAAGCATTAATGAACTGGATTTGGGGGGAATGGTCGGATTCAAATTCAAAAGGCGCTATAAATTATGAAGGGCAGCCTAGCGAACAACACTTGGCCATTTGCGAATTGAGCCATTGAGCAGAGTCCTATGTGTGTTTCATCGAGTGTTAATTAAGCTGAGTTCACGAGAAATAGATTTCTAGACAGAGGCAATGGCCGCAGCTGAGGGAGTGATGGAGATGCCAGAAGTAACAGTCGTAGAGGCTGCGCATGCCATGACTATTGGAGATGCCCCGAAAGACGCCGAGATTGGGGCAGATATGTCGAAATCACCTTGCACCCCAAGGCCAAAGAAGGACAAACAGGTAATGGTTCTTGTACGTGTGTCCTTGAGAAACCCGGTGCACACCGTGTTAACCATGGGAGAAAAGGGGAAAGTCGTTATAGTAGAAACTCATGAATAGGAGGAAGAATTGGAGGCCCTCCTCATCGAGGAAGTTGAGGATGAAGAGATGGAGGTAGAGACTGAGCCTGCACACCCCCCAACAAAGTTTCCTTCCTATATCCCCCTACGGAAAGGAAAGGTGAAAGTCCCCAAGGACCTCAACGCAAGCAAGAGTGCTCTCTAGATGTCGCTCCTCCCAGATAACATCATTTTTGAGGGCCCGCGCCTCGGAAGGGTACACAACCTAAAATTTGAAGACTAGGATCTTGCTAACCACGAGAAATTCCCCCATCTGGAGACTGCGCACCTTATGAAGCCAAAGCAGAACACTGTGGTGGGGGTAACCGAGTTGGAGCCACAAAAGTGGTTGCGCGACGTAGAAAAGGCAGGGCTACTGAATTTGCTTTGGGTGTCACATTTTCACTGCACTCCAGTAGCGATATTTTCCATTAGGCAGCTCCTCTGCCTGGTGCATGGTGGGTTTTTATGGCTGGAGGATCCCATCCCCATCACATACCACTTGATTCACCGTATCACCTGGCTGCCATGTAAAGAAGCGAACCCCACGGACATCGCGGAGAGAAAAGGCAGCAATTTGGCCACCACGAAGGCCATGAAGAAGAAATACAAGCTCGAAAAGGAGAAGAGGGGCTATGCCATCACCAGCATCGATGATAAAGCAGTACGGGTGGTGACCCAGATCGTAGCAAGAAAGGTTATGCGCAAGTGTCGCATGGATGAGGTTTCCACGCTGGTAGTGGCACTTGCTGAATAGTGCGCGGAGGGAGTCCAGTTCAACTGGTCTGCATTCCTCTACTAGGAATGTTTGGAGAATTGCCACGAGGCCCAGGACTGGGAAAAAACATTCCACTAAGCAAGGTTGCTGCTATCCATAATGCTCATGGCGAGGGAATTGTCAGAAGATAGTCAATTCCCCACAATTGACAGGTATTTGCCAGAGGCCGCGAAGTACGCTTCGCTCTAGGCCATGAAGGACACGACTAGAATCCCCAATATCAAAATACTCTGGGTGCTCATGGAGATGAACCTTAGAATGGGGATCAACCGCAAGCCGCGGCTGTCACCCGCGGTCTACAACAGCCTACAAATTTTTGTAGAGTTCAGGGAAGATTTTCACAGTATCCACATGCGAGCACACAAGGACCCAACCAAGAAATGGGCATAGCTACCATTTCTGGCTACGGATGATGTCATTTTTAATGTACTGGAGACATGGCCGCCGGAATGGCGCGCTCCAAACATCGCGACGCTATAAATATCGGAAGCCAAAGTGTGCATCACAAAATTGGTAGAAAAGAAGAGGAAAGAAGCAGCAACAGCAGAGGCGCAGGTGGCGCAAGATGCTGCACAAACAATAGTAGCACAAGAAAGGGCAGTAGTAGAAGCAGTAGCACAGGAGGCAGCTGCGAAGGCGCGCGAAGGTCAACTGTCGCCTTCACATGGATAGGAAACAGAGGAGGAAGGGGGAGACATGGACTCACTAACCACGTCAACCCAGTTGAAGCACCCACATCCAACCGAGAGAACAAGACCACGCAAGAAGAGCAAGGCATCAAAAGTGTCCATTGACCCGATCACCCTTACCAAGGGTGATCTGCATGACGTTGACAAAATAGATCGCGATGTCACATCTGAGGCCCTCCAAGAATTTTTGCAGGAGAATCAAATTGTGTTGGGGGACCTCAGAGCGTAACTACAGGAGTTGTAGGTTCGTTCCCCTCAGGCTAGCACCCTTTCAACCAGCCTTCAGTCGGAACATTGGCGACAGAACAAATGTTGCATGCTCGGGTAACAAATACCATAACACTGCTGGAAGGAACGTTGGTGACAAAAAATGAGACCAACAGGCCTATGGTTAGCGTGCTCAAAGGAATCGGCATCAACATGGTTGCGCTCCCGCGGGAGACACTGTATGTTCTGCAAGATGGGATAACTATAGAATTAAGGGCTAGGGACAGCCGCGAGCTACAAGTCCTGAGTGAGTAGAGGATCAACATGGATCAATTAATCTTACAGCGCGACGAAGTGGTGTCACACAATCGCCAGATAGTATAGGTATTGGACGAGGCCTGTCAAAGTGTCCCAGAGCTGGCCATCCCTGTAGACATGCCAGCAAAGGCACGCATCCACATCCTAGCGGCAGGGGTGTGCGAGGCGTGAGAAGAAATGACGAAGGTTTAGTTGGAGTTGAACCTTCAGATCGCAAAGCTGCAGTTGAAGGCGCAATCATCCACCCCGCCGGAGGCCAGAGAAAAGCGCGCCAGCGCTATTACAGCGGGGCTAGAGGAGATAGATGGTGCGGTGAGTGACTGCATCCACATGTTGGAAGAATCACTTGAGGTCCTCACCAATCTGTAGGAGGACCTCAATATCCAGTGCTTGGAAACAGAGGCGCGAGAACTCCAATGGCAATATCGCAGCGTCAAAGGTACTACACAGACACTGACCCTCACCCAGAGGCTCACGTGGATGCAACAGGCCAAAGCGTTGAAGGAACAAGTGGACGTGGCACGACACAAGGAAGCAGTCCTAAAGGCGCACTTTCAGCCTTGGATAGACGAGGCCTTCACGATAACAATAGAAATTTAAGGCAGGCTCACACAAATGTAGGGCGTACAGGCATAGATGAAGAACAACACTCCTAACACGAAGGTCGCGGAACATTGAGTGCAGCAAATCCAGCAGGCAGCAGCTCAGTGCGCTGCCGACCTTGCAACGGGATGGGCAGAGTTGGAGGGACTCCATGCAAAGATCTCCACGCCGACATAGTGACTCAAGGGTGAGTCATGATGTTTGTGTTGGGGGCCTGTTGGGCATGGAATCCCCTCGAAACATATTTTGGGGCTTAAAGCCCAAGTTTTTACCAAATATGTTGTAAAAGCTCCATGAATTGCGAGCGCAGAGAGCGAAGTCATAATGGAGTCATATTTTTGTCCACCCTAAGTTTTTGTAATGTAATGTCGGCTTGATAGACCTACCCATGGTCCACGGACCATGGGATTATATAAATAGAGCGAGGCTCTAAGTTGTAAAAGAAGGAGAGAGCAGTTGTAGAATGAAGAATCGAAATGCTTGAGTCAAGTGTAGAGTGGCTTTGGGTCGTAGAGTAGGAGAAGGCTCTGCAGCTGAGTGCACAGGGGCCTAGTAGTCTGCAGTTGAGTGCGCGAGCCCCTGTAGCTGAGTGCACAGGGCAGGTCGAGTCTGTAACCACTTGAAGAATAAATAAAGAGAAGTTTTACTATATTGTTATGTATCTTTTCATGTCTTAATGTATGATCTGATGTGAATTGTGAGCTTACTGTTTATTTACCTACGCACACTCATATTAATGTGTTATATAATTACAAATATACACCATCTGTATACGCGGGGATAATTAACTAAGGATAAGGAGACGGGTTAGGGAATAGCGCAGGACATTGTCCAAGAAACGTGGAAGCTCTGTGGTCCTTGGATCGGCTGCGCATAGGCAGTATAGCAAGGCGTGAAGGCCTGGAAGCGCTTGAAGAAATTTGTGCGAAGGCGCTAACAGTTGGATCTAGTCATCCCCTCACACATCCCAAGGGTGCGGAAACCTAGTTCTAGCACCCTCCCATACTACTTCAGGTGAGACCTCAGTTCGCGCTCCGCAAACTATTGCGGAAAGGGCTAGTAGTACAAGGATTTGTTTGGCTATTTAACTCTTAACCTGGGTTAGGCCCCAACAAGCCAACAAAAAGTTGAATTGTTTAACATAAGGATAACTTCTAAGCACACAAAGATAGATATAATATTTGATAGTGGATCACAGGTGAATTTAATATCTGAATATTTAGTTAAAACTTTGGGTTTGGAAACACAGAATCATCCAAGACCTTACCCATTAGGATGGCTAAATAAATCAACTCAGATAAAAGTCACCAAACAGTGTTGATAAAGGTTTTCCATTATAACTAATTACATTGATGAAGTGGAATTAGATGTGGTTCCAATAGACATATGTGGAGTTGTCTTAGGAATTCCTTATCTTTATGATCGTGATGCAGTATTTTATAGGAGAGAGCATAAATATCACCTTAAGAAAGATGGGGTTAAATTTATTGTCAGGGCACATCAAAGTAAAAATCACTTGAATTTAGTTAATGCTAATCTGATGAAGCGATTAATAAGTTCAAATAAAATATTTGTAATCATGTGTGTAAAGGAACAACATAAGAAACAACATGATGTTTGTTTAGATTATGAGACTCAGCTTAAAGATGGTTTGATTAAAGAGATAGAAACTATTCCAGTTCTATGTAAAACCAAACATCTTACTCATAAGCAGGGAATACAACATGAATTACAGTTTGTGCCTAAAGCTCCTCTTCCTAATGTCAGAATGAATCAATTTAGTTCAAGTTTGGAAATTAACAGTTACAGGGATACAGGTCAGTATTGGGGAAAGTCGGTGTTAAATTTCTCTTATATTGTGTCACCATTTCATGTTTCGAACAGTTTGGAAACCTCTTTTCAAGTGGAGAGGAAACCTATTTGTTTTCATATCAAAGCCTTTTCTAAAGCAGTGTCAAAGTATCTAAGGGAAACTTATGCATAGGGGAAAGTGCTAATCAATGGAAACATCATTTAATGAATAAGGAAAAAGTGATTCAAACAAATCAACAACTAATTCAATACTTTCAAAGACAAACTAAGTTGCAACAATTTTCACCTTACAATTTGATGGGTTTATGGCAGCAAGTTCACTTAGTAATCAGGAAGCAGGAAAGTATGTTAAATCAAGTAGCTGGTTTGATGTCAATAATATCTTTGATTGTCTCCGTTATTCCGCAAAATATATTGTTAATACATGTTGATGGTATTGAACAATATCCTATAGAGATTGTTTTCAAAGATGATTATGAATCACTAACTCATGGTATTTCGTGGAAAGAAATCAATTGCCATGTTCATAACAAGTTGTTTGACCATCATCACAAGTTGTTCATATTGCAGATGGATGGAATAGGTCATTGACTCAAAATGTGCCATGGTCAACATCATCAGGGTCATCACTTGCAAGTGATTGATCGAATGTATTGGTCCATCATCAAGTCAAGGTGGAAAGTGAGGGAGCTCTACCCTCATCGACTATTTGTTTAGTCAAAATTTTGTGGTCCAAAAGCTTTCAAGTGAAGAGGATTGATCCAGGAGGATCATCGTCAAATCAGTTGCACAGGTTCGTCGTTAGTATTTAGTGTTGTCGTTAGCATTCAGTTCCATGTCATCAAATTCGACAGTGTTGTTTATGGTTGATCAGGTGATGTTTATGGTTTTTCATGGTGTTCATTTGATATGCTTTTGTACCTGGCTATCGACATGTGGTTGTCTTCAGTTCCGCCAGGATTTCTTTGTCGACATATGTTTGTCGTTCACCTCGCAGGATTTGGGTTTTGTCATCCACTAGTAGGTTGATCATCGACGTCGGGTTTGTCAACCCTTTTGCAAGGTTTGATTGTCAGCGTAGGTTATCGTCCTGTGATGTTGGTACAAATGTCACTTTGTGACGAAGAAAAGGTACATATGTTATTTTGATGTAAGACCTAACCTAATACATAATAAACCTATGGTACAAACCTAATGATAAACCATACTACCTAAAACTACACTTAAAACCATATGCTAAAGACATAAACCTAAGCTCTAGACCTTACCTAAGTCCTATTGAACCTCTTTACATTACAACTATGTAATAAACAATACATAAAAGACCATGTATTAACCCTCGACTATTCAAATTACATTACAAAACAATATAAATACAAACCCATAGTCCTAAACCGCCAACCCTGACCGTGTCGGAACCGTTAGGGGTCAGGCTCATGTGAGTGGAGTATTGACACAGTTAACCGCAACATCAACAGTTAGCGGAACTGGTCATGTGAACAGAGGAACCACAGAGTTTAGCCATCACTGCAGTGCTAACCGTATCAGAAACCGTTGCCATGTGAATGTACTGAGGAAAGTCGTCGGGGTATGTTAACCTTCAAGTTTGGAAACCACGTGGGTTTTGACATGTGATAGAGTTTAGTGTAATCGCAGATTTTATTGTAACTGAAACAGGAACCGCGAGGCCAAACCGTCGACGCGCTAACTGCGGCTATGAAAACTGCTCACATGCGCTGTCATTACCTCTACCCAGTTAGCTAACTGCTAATAGTCTGTGGCCTATCCAAAGTTATTTGTGGGTTTTTGTTAGAGTTTTGTTAAAATAACTAATGCAAGGACCATGGTAACCTATCCTAAGAAGTCAAGAGGTGAATGGACTGAGGCCCAAGAACCCAAAAATAAGCCAATTCATGTCAAGTTTAGGCCAGAGGATGTTTAAATGTACTTGCAAGCCTATAAGAGGTAGTTTTTATTCATTGAAGAAGAGGAGAGTGATTTTGGTTTTTGTACGCAGATTCTAGAGGTTATAGGAAATTTTGTTTTTAGTGTAACAGGAGCATCCGGAGTCGGAATTGAGAACCGTGACAGGCATTGGAAATCTAGTTCAGAGAGCTTCCTTTTGACAGCGATCAGAAGTGCCTGAATGCACATTCAATTTGGTCTATTCTCTGTGTAATCGAACTCCTTGGTTTCAATCCTAATAAAGCGGTCGCCCATCTCGAAAGCAAACCCGAAGACATATTCCATCAAGGATGAACTCCGTAATCAAATTTTTTGTCTGGTATCACTGTTTTTTTACTATTTTCACTTCTGTTATGCATCTTCCTTATGTTTAATAAGCTATCGTAAATTCTTTCTTCTTGTTATCTCAAAATCAGGCCCTGGAAGGCTGCAGACCAGGAAGACTTCAAGTAACTATTTCAAACCGACTTTAGGCTGAGGCTTAGCCTCCTCAACCTGAGAGGGCTCTCTCTTGATGGGTTAATGATTTTGATTAAAGATAAGATGGCTAACTCTTGTATAACAACTGTGAAAAATATGAATGGTGGAAACACATTAAAAAAAACTATCCATTGGGCTTATGGAGTCAACAACACCTCAATATAACAATGAACTCAACCTTACATGGAAGTCAGGGCATTCAGCATTTAAACATTCAGAACATAAACTCATATGGGACCACACAGTTTATAAATGTATACAGGAAGTCAGAGCACATTCAGTGAATTCTGAGTGATTATACATCCATACCACTGTAAGAATTAAGAAAAGGACAACATCACATATTCTGAACATAAAAAATCCTTCATGAATCCTGAGAAGTAAAGTTCAGCATGTATATTACTGAAAATGAGTCTTACATAGGCCAAATACCAGCTTTTTCATACAATTTCCAACCCTGATTACATTGCTGTTTCAGCTATATATAGAGCTCTTATTCTAACTGATCGAGATTCCTCCTCAAGCATGAGGGGAATTCGAAAACTACTTCTATTACTGACAACTCTTAAACTCTAACTACTTAATAAATACAACAAAGTGTTGACTGGAGTTTTTAGAGATCTAAATCAACTATGACTTTAACTCCATAACAACCTTGGTCTACAATCATTTTCGTTCTCTGACATCTGGTTCCCTTTGGCGGTGGCTGTGATGGACCTTTAATGCTTCATGTTGGTCTTCAATGTCACACGTTTTCCATTGTCCTGAAACATAGGAAATTATCCCTGTTTTACTGGTCTTTGGTTTACCTCAAAATGTTCGAATCCAAAGAAGCATGTCCTTTATCCTTTAATTACCCAAAATAGAGCAGACTGCCACGTCCTTGATGTGTTGTCCACCGTTTTCATGTACCTGTGTGATGAAAAAACCTTTCAAAAAGATTTGCCACTTTGTCAATCATAATTGATCAACTGAATTGTAACATGCAGCTACAGCAGTTTCGTAGCGCGCTACGAAACTGCTGTGTAATTTCAAAAGCACAGTCTTCCTTATGCTACTGCCGGCGGTTGTGATGAATTGAAATCATTACCAAACCTCTCTACTTGCACGATTGCCTACATAAACACAAAATTCATGTTAGGCAGCCATTTGCGGAGTTCTTTTGCCCAGTTTGTTAATGTTGACAAGGGTACAACTACAAGGAAAAGACCGTGTATCTTCTGCACATTCTGTAAAAACCCGAGCATTGACACAGATTGCACAGTTTTTCCAAGGCCCATTTCATCTGCAAGAATAACATTTGTATCATTCCTCCAGCTGTTCTTATAAAAATCGCGGATCTCCTTTCAGCTGGGTGAAAAATCTCAGAAAACAGAATATCCAGTACAATGAGAATATCCCTGAAAACTGAGCTCAAGATTGTTTACAAGGAATAGTTTCAGACTGCTCCAAATTCAAAGAATAGAAGCAAAACCCACAAGAACATTTCCCCGATTGAACGACCAAAACTGCTGACTAAAATACAACTGCAAACATGTGCCAGTGCCAAGACACCTAACGACCTAATGATGAGGATAAGCGGTCGGATATGATAGACGAAGTGTATAGGCTGACAACTGTTGGTGGATTTTGATGGATATGACAGCTGTGAAAGAATGGCTATGAATTCGAACAAATCCCCAATTTCGTAGCGTAGCCAGTGCAAAATATGAATTATACGCTACGAAATCACCTAAAACATGTTGCGCTGCGAAACTGCTAAAAAGGATTTATGTGCTGCAAAACCACTTTAAAATGATTACAGGTGCTACAAAATCACCTAGACAATTTCGGCTTTGAAATGAGTTTGGACATATGATATCCATGTGAGATGTAAGACCAATGATAGACTAAGATAGAGAATTGAATCCTTTATACATACGAACAATACTCTTAACAAGACTCCTATTCAAACTATTTAGACTCTAGAACCAGATGAAAAGACTAGACCCAAAATTGACACCAACCCTTTGACAAACAATTGAACTGATGTGAACAATTTAAAATTTTTTCTTGAGTGATAACAGTGGCTCCACTTGGGATAGTGTGCTCCTGTAGTACACTAAGAACTCGTAGCTCCAGTGCCGCTATCCATCCTCTAGAATAAAACTCTGAACCTCTGCCCAATTTTCTCCTCAAGCCTTTATGTTTTCTAAACGAAGAATTCAAACTGCACCTACTGAAATAGATGCTCAGTCAACCTACCCTGAGCTTATTTGCACATTCCTACCTACCCTATCAGCTGCATTCTCCAATTGTAGCTCAAGGAACATGAAACTTCCAATGAAGCCAATCATCAATCTGATCTGAAACTTGGATCTCCTTACTGTGCTTGAAGCATAAATAAACCAGATACTGAAATAACCAAGGAAGCATGAGGTGTAACTGTTCTTCAAGATGAACATATAATTGGAAGCCTGAACAGTAAATCTTTTCCATGTAGTCAGCTATAGGGTCAAAAAACACATGGTTAGTTTGATGATTCTCATAACATTCTATATCTTCAAACAACTTATCCTCAGCCACACCAAATTTATTTGATATGCTATCCAACTGCCTTTCTGAATGATGCCCACAAACAATGTAATTTTCTTCATTATAAAGATCATTCTTTGATGCAAGCTGTTGCAAGGAATCACAAAAATGAACAACCTTTTCCTCTGCCTGAGGGTCATAAAAAATTTCTTCCAGTATTTCTTCTTGTTGTGTGTAATCATTTTCATCTTCATTATGATCAAAAGACTGACAAATCTGCTGCATCTTTTCATTCATATCAAAGGATGAAACATGGTTTTCACAAATAAACCCTTGCTAATCTTCATGCTGCGTTTCATGAGATGTTATATTTTCTTCTTGGTGTTGAAATGCA
Source organism: Pinus tabuliformis (assembly GCA_031772625.1). Taxonomy (NCBI): domain Eukaryota; kingdom Viridiplantae; phylum Streptophyta; class Pinopsida; order Pinales; family Pinaceae; genus Pinus; species Pinus tabuliformis. The sequence goes on from CM062813.1 coordinate 832,706,679, forward strand.
TTGTTATGAAGAGCCTCTAAAATTTCTTCATCCATAAATTCATCATCATCATAACAATCCTCCAAATATTGAATAAAACTCGTAGAATGTTTACAACAATCTTTGACCAGCAATAAGGAGGGATGACACTCTTTATACATGTCATAGAATACATCATGGAAATCAGCAAGAGAATATAATGAACCATTTTCCAAACTTTTATACCAAGACCATGCTTTTCCTTCTAAAGTGGTTTTAAACATCCTCATGAGACAATCCTCAGGAAACTGAACCTTAAGATTGCGTACATGCATATGAAACCTAACCAAATGAAGAGCAGCATTTTCTTTCTTTTCATCTTTGAATATTGGAAGATCCTCTAACCAATCAACCTTTGGCATAGGATTTGGAAAACCAGGGATATGAGACCGATTCATAGGAGCATACCTGGCATTCATTCTTGCAGTGGAATTCATCTTGAAACTTCATCAATCTACTGATCTTCTAGCAGTGGAGTCACCTACCAATTTATTATTTGATGTGTGGAGTCGCCAAGGTAGTTTTGCAGCCTCAAAAAGATGTCTGAGCTCCTGCTACCTTCAGAAGTTCAGCCATTGATTTCAGGAATGAATAATCTTCAGACTCCCAGCAGACGCACCAAAATGTTATCTCAAAATCAAGCCCTGGAAGGCTGCAGACCAGTAAGACTTCAAGTAACTATTTCAAATCGACTTTAGGCTGAGGCTTAGCCTCCTCAACCTGAGAGGGCTCTCTCTTGATGGGTTAATGATTTTGATTAAAGATAAGATGGCTAACTCTTGTATAACAACTGTGAAAAATATGAATGGTGGAAACACATTAAACAAAAATATCCATTGGGCTTATGGAGTCAACAACACCTCAATATAACAATGAACTCAACCTTACATGGAAGTCAGGGCATTCAGCATTTAAACATTCAGAACATAAACTCATATGGGACCACACAGTTTATAAATGTATACAGGAAGTCAGAGCACATTCAGTGAATTCTGAGTGATTATACGTCCATACCACTGTAAGAATTAAGAAAAGGACAACATCACATATTATGAACATAAAAAATCCTTCATGAATCCTGAGAAGTAAAGTTCAGCATGTATATTACTGAAAATGAGTCTTACATAGGCCAAATACCAGCTTTTTCATACAATTTCCAACCCTGATTACATTGCTGTTTCAGCTATATATAGAGCTCTTATTCTAACTGATCGAGATTCCTCCTCAAGCATGAGGGGAATTCGAAAACTACTTCTATTACTGACAACTCTTAAACTCTAACTACTTAATAAATACAACAAAGTGTTGACTGGAGTTTTTAGAGATCTAAATCAACTATGACTCTAACTCCATAACAGCCTTGGTCTACAATCATTTTCGTTCTCTGACATCTGGTTCCCTTTGGCGGTGGCTGTGATGGACCTTTAATGCTTCATGTTGGTCTTCAATGTCACACGTTTTCCATTGTCCTGAAACATAGGAAATTATCTCTGTTTTACTGGTCTTTGGTTTACCTCAAAATGTTCGAATCCAAAGAAGCATGTCCTTTATCCTTTAATTACCCAAAATAGAGCAGACTGCCACGTCCTTGATGTGTTGTCCACCGTTTTCATGTACCTGTGTTATGACAAAACCTTTCAAAAAGATTTGCCGCTTTGTCAATCATAATTGATCAACTGAATTGTAACATGCAGCCACAGCAGTTTCGTAGCGCGCTACGAAACTGCTGTGTAATTTCAAAAGCACAGTCTTCCTTATGCTACTGCCGGCGGTTGTGATGAATTGAAATCATTACCAAACCTCTCTACTTGCACGATTGCCTACATAAACAACAACATTCATGTCAGGCAGCCATTTGCGGAGTTCTTTTGCCCAGTTTGTTAATGTTGACAAGGGTACAACTACAAGGAAAAGACCGTGTATCTTCTGCACATTCTGTAAAAACCCGAGCATTGACACAGATTGCACAGTTTTTCCAAGGCCCATTTCATCTGCAAGAATAACATTTGTATCATTCCTCCAGCTGTTCTTATAAAAATCGCGGATCTCCTTTCAGCTGGGTGAAAAATCTCAGAAAACAGAGTATCCAGTACAATGAGAATATCCCTGAAAACTGAGCTCAAGATTGTTTACAAGGAATAGTTTCAGACTGCTCCAAATTCAAAGAATAGAAGCAAAACCCACAAGAACATTTCCCCGATTGAACGACCAAAACCGCTAAGTAAAATACAACTGCAAACATGTGCCAGTGCCAAGACACCTAACGACCTAATGATGAGGATAAGCGGTCGGATATGATAGACGAAGTGTATAGGCTGACAACTGTTGGTGGATTTTGATGGATATGACAGCTGTGAAAGAATGGCTATGAATTCGAACAAATCCCCAATTTCGTAGCGCAGCCAGTGCAAAATATGAATTATACGCTACGAAATCACCTAAAACATGTTGCGCTGCGAAATTGCTAAAAAGGATTTATGTGCTGCAAAACCACTTTAAAATGATTACAGGCGCTACGAAATCACCTAGACCATTTCGGATTTGAAATGAGTTTGGACATATGATATCCATGTGAGATGTAAGACCAATGATAGACTAAGATAGAGAATTGACTCCTTTATACATACCAACAATAATCTTAACAAGACTCCTATTCAAACTATTTAGACTCTAAAACCAGATGAAAAGACTGGACCCAAAATTGACACCAACCCTTTGACAAACAATTGAACTGATGTGAACAATTTAAAAAATTTTCTTGAGTGATAACACTTCTCAAGCAGTTTTTCTCGATTTCTGTACTTTCAGTTAACAATCAATTCAATAATGGCTAATCAATTCTACATCAGTTTTAACATATGATCATTTCAGATGATATGATAGAGGTAACATGGGGTAGTTTTGAAATGTAGGAATGGTAGTGGAATGCTAGAAAATGAAATTTAGGAATGGGATTATGTTACTAGGGTTTTGAATTTAGTAGGACACCAAAACATAATGAAACACCATATAATTCAACTGTGGAGGAGAGGAGTGATATGATTTCAACCTACTTGTTTGCTGGAGCATGTTGGTGACACATTTTGAAGCTTGGAGATGATGTAGTTCTCTTTGGGCAATCTCTGGACATTTTCGAGCAAACGCGCAACAATCTGGTCAAATGCGCAACACTCTTAACAAGCACGCAGCGCCCTTAGGAAACACGCAGTGTTTTAAGGCAAATGCGCAACACCAGTTCAAAACGTGCCCTCTGCCCCCGTTTTGCACAATTTCATTTAAAACTTGAAAATTCCCTTTTGTTGAGGATGATTTGAGAGTGTAGGAGTGCAAATGAATGTTGAATTGATGTCTTTGAGGGCTTTTATACTTGAATGGGTTTGATTTATGCTTTGAAAACCCATTTTCTAATGTTTCATGTCACTTTTCAAATTTTCACACTAATGCTCTTTGACTTTTGACTTTTTCCTTTGCAGGTGGATGATGTTGACAATAGAGTTTGAGTGAACAGTTTAGGAATAGTAACTTATTGCATCTAATGAACATAAAATTACATAAATAAATAAAAATATTACATTTATTTTTTTGAAATAAAATTACAATCTGAAACCAAACCCATACTTTGGAATGAAAATTAGAGCTCTGGAAACCATATTTACATGTTTGTAAATCCTCTGTGAATGAAAATGGATATTATTTCTTTCACTCTCATGCTTTTGTTGGCCTTATGCAGTGAATAGTGTTTTATTGGACCTTGGAGGAATGAAACCTAGTGACCTAATGGGATCTTGAACAAGCAGAATTTAGGTGGACTTGATTGACATAAGACATGATGACATGAGCCTTTAAAATGAATGTATGCTGAGAAAGACACGTGAAGGTGGGAAAACAGATATTTATTTTTTGAGAGGAGCTTTGGAGTTTGAACTTGGGCTACCATGAGTGAGTAAATTTTTACATGATGACCTAGGTGGAATGATAAAAATTTCAACATGGGACACTAATATGATGTAAAAAAGGAATTTTGATCAGTGATGGTAGTATGCAAATATTGAATCTAACATCGGCCTTATTTGGGGATGGTAGCTCCTTGGAGGTGTCAAGAACACCGTAGACCAAGTGCCTAACCATATGGGCCAATACGGTCAAAAAAATTCAAACTGAAATGCATGAGTAAATGCTGACAACTCAAAAACTGACTCAAACTGACTTACATGACTAAGGACTGAATACTAAAATGGTAGAAAATCAGTGAAGCTCCATGGCCTTCACTTCGGGCTCCGAACTCCAATGATCTTCTACTTCACACTTGCAGAAAATTCAAAATGTATGTACAATGAAACCAGACAATTTCAGAAAAGATAATGCTTTAGGAGCCTACCATTGACTGGTCCTCCTAAGCATGGTTCTCCATTCATCTCATCCAACAAGAAAGCATTTTGTCCTCGGAAAGTTGAAATCTGATAAGGGCCTTTCCATAAGTTCTCAAATTTTCCATGCTTACCCTTGTCTTCGTTTTTGGCATCCCAACGAAGCACCACATCTCTGATTTTGAAATCATCTTCCTTTGTTTTCCAGTCATAGATCCTCTTTATTCTCTCATGAAGCTTGGAGGTGTTTTGAAATACCTCATCCCGTGTCTGCTCTAAGTGAATCATTTGATTGATCCGGCACTGAATATCATTCTCTTCACTTCCCACTTCTTGTAATAATTTCATGACCAGGATTGCTAAAGATGTAGGAAAAACAGTATCTACTCCATACACAATCTAAAAAGGAGAAAGCCCAAGAGATTTCTTACTACTCACCTAATCTGCCCACAATGCATTGATCAGCTTTTTGTGCCAATTCTTTTTGTTAGCCTCCAACATTTTCTTGATGATATTGATTAAGGATTTATTAGAGGACTCCACCAAACCATTTCCTTGTGGATGGTATACTGTAGAATGTCCCAACTTTATGTTGTACTTGTCACAAAACTCAATCATATTTTTGGACTTGAATGCTACCGCATTGTCTGTGATAATATTATTAGGACAACCAAAACGGGACAAGATATTAGTTTCTAAAAACTGAATGATAACTGAATCAGTTGCTTTCCTGGTTGGGATCGCTTCGATCCACTTTGTAAAGTAGTTTGTAGCTGTCAATATCCACTTGTGTTGTGCAGATGATGATGGATTAATCTCACCTATGAAATCTAGGCCCCACTGCTGAAAAGGTGCATTAACTAATATTGGTTGTAGAGGCAAAGGAAGAAGCTTTCTTTTACCTTGGAAACTTGACACTCATGACAACTCATCACTGCCTTGTAGATATATGCAAAAAGTGTAGGCCAATAGTAACCCACTCTCAGTATTTTGTTGGCTGTGGTCTTCCAGTACAAGTGACCCCCACAATCTCCTTTGTGGAAGTCATTTATTACTTCTTTGGACTCATCTTCGGTCAAACAATTCAGCAACACACCTCCAGGATCTTTCCAATAAAGTACATTGTCCATGATACAATATTTGGAAGCCTTCAACTTCAATGACCTGCTCTTAGCTTTAGACATGCCTAGAGGGGGATTTAGATGTTGAAGCACATAAATAATATCAGAATATCGTGGGGATGATAGAAAAATTTCAGATACCTGAATGAGATCCACTTCTTCTTGATTGTCAAATAATGCCACTACAAGGTTGATGTCTAGAGCATGAAGGTTTGACTTGGCCATGAGTTTGGCTAAGCCTTGACCCTTTATCAGCTTTGTAGGCTTGATCTCAAGAACATATTCTAATAATATTGTTATCCATCTACCTCTTCTACCTTTCGGGTCAATCTACACAAGGACTTATTTTATCGCTGCATTAGGCACATAAGCAAGAGTATGCGAATGTAAAATGTAAACTCTGAAATATTTGATCCCCTTTACCAAAGCCAAGGCTTGTTTCTCAATGATGTTGTACTTAAGGGCTATATCCCTAATGTTGCGACTGAAAAGTACTATTGGCAGCTTGGTTTTATCCCTTTTTTGCATTAGTGCTGCTGCCATGGTATGCTCAAAAGCAAATGAAAATATAATAAAGTCATCAGTGTAATCGGGACTAATCAAAACAGGAACAGTGGTTAAGGCAAGCTTCACCAAATGAAAGGACTTGTGGGCTTCTTCAGAGCATTTCACCTCATTATCCTTTTTTAACATATTGGTCATTTCTCTAAGATGTTCAGCTAAATTAGGAATAAATTTGCATAAGAAATTCATCTTACCATTAAATGCTTGGATTTCCTTTTTGTTGCGAGGGAAATCAATTTGTTGAATGGCTTCTACTCATGAAGGATCAATCCAGATGTCGTCTTTCAAAATGATGTGGCCGAGAAGTTTACCTTCCTCCATAGCAAATAGACTTTTCTTTGGATTGAGAGAGATCCTGAAATTTCTACACTTCTCAAAAATGACTCTCAAATCATGGAAATGTTCATCATCTGAATGTGAAAACATGGTTACATCATCTAAGTATACAACCAAGAAAACATCTTTTTCATCTGAAAAGGCTATGTCCATGGCATGCTAAAAAGTGGCCCCTGCATTTTTTAGACCAAATGGCATCTTTGCATATTTGAATGTGCCCCAAGGTGTGGTGAATGTTATCTTGTCTTGATCATCTTCATGCACTAAAACTTGATTGTAACCAGAGTAGCCATCCAAAAGTGACAGTCGGGAAGTGCCCACAACTCTCTGAAGGATATGGTCCATTTTTGGAAGTGGGTAATTATCTTTCAGAGACACTTTGTTCAAGTTTCTGAAGTCTACGCAGAGCCTAATCTCCCTGGTCTTCTTTCTCATCAGGACTAGATTCGATATCCAATCAGAAAATATGATAGGAATAATGATGCTCGCCTTGTAAACTCTGTTAACTTCCTTCTCTATGGATGGCAACAACCTTGGGTTAATCCTCCTTAGCTTTTTTCTGAAGGGTTTTTTATCACGTTTGATTGGGATGGTATGTTGACTTATTTTCTTATCATACTCCTTCAAATCTACATAATCCCAAGCGAAAACATTAGAAAATTCAGACAATAGATGAATGTATTTCTCTTTTACCTCAGAAGGAAATGTTTTGGATAGCTTGATCATTTTTTGTTTATCTACTGTTCTGGCGTTCACGTCTTTGACACCTTTCTCTATAGGAACCAATGTAGGCTTCCTTGCTACATCATCTTGATCAAACAAGTCTTCCAAAGGTACAAGACCTTTCAGAATATTGTTGTCCTTAAGTTGTAATATATCAACTTGGGTTGCTTCAATGACCTGATCATCCTCATCGTAAACTTCATCCATGGAACAATTTTCAAATTCTCCTTCACTTACTCTCCTTCACTCTGAAGAAAGTTATTCACCTGTTTGTCATCACAGAATACATTCCAATATCGCAAGTTGTCAGGAACAGAGGGCTGATGCTTCACATGAATATCAAACTTCTTGTTTGACAAGATGGGGATTTTGAAATTACTTTTAGCTGTAGATAATGAATCTGCCATAAGATTCTGACTTCTTGGTACAACTGAAAGAGTATACTCAGGAAACATCTTAAGAATATCTAAAATTGCATTTCTATATTGTTTCATTCGTGGATGGTGAGATTGATATTCACCTTTAACTTGCTTGATTACAAGTTCTGAATCACCATACATGGAAATTCTTCATGCACCTAACCTCTTCAATATCTTCAAACCTGTGATCAGCGCTTCCTACTCTGCCTCATTGTTAGTGCAATCAAAAGCCAACTTGTATGAGCACAATCTAACATGCTGAGGGAGATTACCTTTCTGATGATGATGTGGACTTCGAATCCAAATGCCAATACCTGCTCCTGTTGAAAAGTGTGCAACAAGAAATGCTTGTTGAGAATGCAACATGATGGAGCTTAGTGGAAAGGAGTCGCCTTCACTAAGTGGTCCCGCAGGCAAGTATTGGTGCAAAGTCTATTTTTAGACTATGTCTATTTCTAGACATATGGATCATGGTCTATGAGTTGCAGGATGTTGTTTATGGATGATTGGTCATGTTGGGAAAAATAGATGGACTTCTATTTTTGGATCACAGCAGGAGCGATCAGAGTTTATTTTTAGACTGCTAGTCAAAAATAGAAAAGTCAAATATTATTGTCTCATAATAATATTTAGACTATAAATTTTATCTTATCCTCTTAGAGCACTTCAATTTGAGCTACAGATGTGGCACATGCAGCTGTCAGGGGCCACTTCAGTTTGAATCACGAATTCTAGATCAGAAGTGGTTGAGTATTTTGAGCTGGTGGAATTCGAATTTGCAGCAGTGTTTTCTTGGTGTCAAATTTGAAATGTCTTTCAAAGGATTGCGATTGGAGTATGCCCTTGAGGCCAGCTCGAACTATATTGCATGGAAGGATAGGATGGAGGCGGTGTTAGATGATAATGGGTTGAAGGAGTTCATAGATGCGGATGTCCCAAAACCTACTGATGCTGCTCAAGTCAGGGATTGACAAAAGAAGACAGCAAAGTGTCGAAGGATTCTGTTGGAGGGTGTGAGGGATCACAATGTGTCTAGCCTCCATGGAAAGGCTTCTCCATATTTGATGTGGAAAATGTTGACAGAATTATTCCAAAGCAAGAGCGACTAGAGGAAGTTGGCGCTCAAGGATAAACTCAGAAACATTAGGTGTGAGAATGGAGACAGTATGACCCAGTATCTCACGAAGTTCACCCAATGCCGGGATGAGTTGGGAAGTGTGGGGGTAACTGTTGAGGATAAGGATATGGTGAGTCTAGCACTCCTTGGCCTTCCTAAGAGTTGGAATAGCTACCAAGACTCAGTGAATGGAAGGGAGAAATTGCCATGATGGGAGAGACTTTGGTCGAATCTTGTGCAAGAGGAGATTAGACGGCACACCAGAGACAGTTCTTCATCTATGCATGATGAGGAGAATTGTGCCTTAGTGAGTAAGGCGAAGAAGGGGAAGGGGAAGGTTTCTCTTTCCAAATCCAATTCTTCCAATGATGGGAAGAAGGTTGAAAAGTCGAAGGTGAGATGCTTTCGTTGTCACGAGTTGGGCCATTATGCTACTAATTGCCCAAAGAGGAAGTCCAAGAAGGGATCTAGGGAAGGATCTGAAGGTGAGGCACTTGCTTCACAGTTTGAGTTGGATTTCACACTCTTCGCATGCATGGTTTCATCCATGGTGGGAAGTGGTTGGTTTCTTGACAGTGGAGCTTCTTTCCACATGACCAGTGACAAGGGTTTGTTCAGTACTTTGGAGGAGAAAGATCTCCATATACTCATAGGGATGGGTAATGATGAGAAGTATAGTGTCTCAGGTGTAGGCACGGTTATTTTTCAGAGGGAGCATGGAGCTTGCCTTACCTTGACCAATGTCAAGTATGTACCAGGACTGAAGAGAAACTTGGTATCGATCGCAATGCTGGAATACAGAGGCTATGATGTAGTCTTCAGTAAGGGAAAGGTTTTTCTTAGACACATCATCACTAGACAGGTGAAGCAGATTGGTTCACGGGTCAAGAACTTGTATGCTCTTGAGGTTCAAGATGCATGCAAAGCCTTGAGCAGTAAGGCAACTGATGTAGACTTGGTGGTTGAGAGGGAGCGTATATTACCTCTCAACATGTAGAGCCAGAAGAAGTCTCAGACGATTGTGGAGGAGCCACGATTGGTGCAGCAGCTTCAGGAGGTTGTGGAGTAGCCACAACAAGGGAAGCTGAGAGGAGAACGAGTAGAGACATCTACTCATGCAGAGACCTCCAGTAGGGGGAAACTTCGAGCCAGGTGAGTAGAGGGATCACATGCAGCCATACCTCCAGGTAGGAGGTGGGGCGATATAGAGTGATCATTCCAAGGAGGAGGGGCAGGATCCTTGAGGTACCCAACCTCTTGGATGAGACCTTGCTACAGGAGCCCCAATGTGTAGTAGCAGGAACTGACTGATTGGGTAGAGACAGATGCGGATGGAGTGGCAGAGAGAGCGACAGTGTAGGGAATCCCAGGACAGCGCATAGCATGTAGGCTGTAGCAATGCGAGAGGCACAAGTGTTTTGCACAGTGCTAGGTGGCACAGAGAGGTGTGCAATGGTGCGAGATGCATTGAGATGTTGCAGTAGCGTAGATGTCAGAGAGGGAGCACTTGTTAGCAGTAGGCAGAGCTTCAGCATCAGAGTATGTTCCTAGCCCAACAGAGTGGTCAGTTGGGAGTGTTTTTGTTCCAAGTGTTGTTGGAGCAAAGTGGACCGGGCAGATGTGTTACATGCAGAACATTAGAGAGTTACAGGATCGGGTTTGAGAGGAAGCCTTTCTTGTTGAAAGGGAGTGTTGAAAAGTGTGCAACAAGAAATGCTTGTTGAGAATGCAACAAGATGATCGAGCTTAGTGGAAAGGAGTCGCCTTCACTAAGTGGTCCCGCAGGCAAGTTTTGGCGCAAAGTCTATTTTTAGACTATCTCTATTTTTAGACATATGGATCATGGTCTATGAGTTGCAGGATGCTTTTTATGGATGATTGGTCATGTTGGAAAAAATATATGGACTTATATTTTTGGATCACAGCGGGAGTGATCAGAGTCTATTTTTAGACTGCTAGTCAAAAATAGAAAAGTCAAATATTATTGTCTCATAATAATATTTAGACTATAAACTTTATCTTATCCTCTTGGAGCACTTCAGTTTGAGCTACAGATGTGGCACATGCAGCTGTCAAAAGGAAATACGCTTTCTTTGTGGGTCAATTGAGCTATTGCATGCAGGACATCAGTTAGAACTCATGTGGTTGAGTTCTGTGGAGTTGGATGAGCAGTTAATGGAGTTGTGTTCAGTTTGACTTAGTTGAACTAGTTGTATTTAGTCTAAGTGGACAATAGACTAAGTGATGAGTTGTGTGAATTAGTTATTAATTAATTCACTAATTATTAACTCATACTGCAACTGAAGAATACATCAATTAACTCAATGCATGTACAGTTCAGTGGAGACAGGTGTTAGAGTTTGAGATTGCTATCAGTTGTGACTATAGTTGTGCATGAGATTTTGCACAATCAAAGGATTGAGTATGCCCATGAGAATACATGCATAATACATAACCTCCTCTATGTTGATCATCAATTTAGCAGCATTAAAATCAATGAAACAACAATCGCATGCACACATTAACACAGTATGTAACCCGGGGAAAGCATACAGCTGAAAACCCCACACTGTCTGTATATTATAATGATTGAGAACATGTAACAATACATAGTACAATACTCCTCACAAGTATCCAGCATTATCTCCACCTGTTACACACAAAGCTAGCTCAGATCCGAACAAGTCACAGGTTCAAATCTCCTCCGCTGCTTTGCCTGCCTCCACTGCACAGTCCTGCAAGAGAATGAATGATGAATGGCTGATCCAAACTCCTATTTACCTTGGCTGATCCAAAATCACCTGAGCACAGGCTATAATTTACTTGGTATTGGCCCACACTGCGTAGTTCTCATTGGCATAACTCAATCCATGCATGTGCAAAATCTCATGCACAACTGATAGTCACAACTCACCCTTTCACTTACCTCTAACACCTATCTCTGTTGAACTGTCCATGCACTGAGTTAACTGATGTATTCTTTAGTTTCTTTATGAGTTAATAATTAGTGAATTAATTAATATTTAATTCACGCAACTCATCACTAGTGTATTCTTTAGTTAGACTAAATACAACTAGTTCAACTAAGTCAAACTGAACACAACTCCATCAACTCCACATCCAACTCCACAGAACTCACATGCATGAGTTCTAACTGAAGTCCTCCATGCAATAGCTCAACTAACACATAAGAAACCACGTGATTCATTTTTTCAGCTGAATGTGCCACATCCGTAGCTCGAACTGAAGTGCTCCAAGAGAATAAGATAAAGTTTATAGTCCAAATATTACTAAGGGCTAATAATATTTGACTGTTTCTATTTTCAGCCTGGCAGTCTAAAAATAGACTCTGGTCACTCCGCTGTGAACCAAAAATAGAAGTCCATCTATTTTTCCCAACATGACCAATCATCCATAAACAGCATCCTGCAACTCATAGACCATGATCCATATGTCTAAAAATAGACTTTGCGCCAAAAATAGCCTGCGGGCACACTTAGTGAAGGCGACTCCTTTCCACTAAGCTCCATCATCTTGTTGCATTTTCAACACTCCCTATCAACAAGATATGGATTATCTGCAACCCCTATCCTGTAACTCTGGAATGTTCTTCATGCAACACATGTGCCTGGTCCATTTGCTCCAACAACACATAGAACAAAAACACTCCCAACTGACCACTTTGTTGGGCTAGGAACATACTCTCATGCTGAAGCTCTACCTGTTGCTGACAAGTGCTCCCTCTCTGACATCTACGCTACTGCAACATCTCCATGCATCTCGCACCATTGCACACTTCTCTGTGCCACCTAGCACTGTGCAAAACACTTATGCCTCTCGCATTGTTGCAGCCTGCTAGCTATGCGTTGTCCTGGGATTCCGTACACTGTCGCTCTCTCTGCTGCTCCATCCGCATTTGTCTCTACCAAATCAGTCAGTTCCTGCTACTCCACATCGGGGCTCCCGTAGCAAGGTCTCATCCAAGAGCTTGGGTACCTCAAGGATCCTGTCCCTCCTCCTTGGGACGATCAATCCACATCACCCCACCTCCTACCTGGAGGTATGGCTGCATGCGATCCCTTAGCCCACCTGGCTCGAAGTTTCCCCCTACTGGAGGTCTCTGCATGAGTAGATGTCTCTACTCGATCTCCTCTCAGCTTCCCTTGTTGTGGTTGCTCCACAACCTCCTGACGTTGTTGCACCAATCGTGGCTCCTCCACAATCATCTTAGACTTCTTCTGGCTCTACATGTTGAGAGGTAATATACGCTCCCTCTCAACCACCAAGTCTCCATCAGTTTCCTCGTTGCTCAAGGCTTTGCATGCATCTTGAACCTCAAAAGCATACAGGTTCTTGACCCGTGAACCAATCTGCTTCACTTGTCTAGTGATGATGTGTCTAAGGAAAACCTTTCCCTTACTGAAGACTACATCATAGCCTCCGTCTTCCAGCATCGTGATCAACACCAAGTTTCTCTTCAGTCCTGGTACATACTTGACATCGGTCAAGGTAAGGCGAGCTCCATGATCCCTCTGAAAAATAACCGTGCCTACACCTGTGACACTATACTTCTCATCATTACCCATCGCTATGAGTATCTGGAGATCTTTCTCCTCCAAAGTACTGAACAAACTCTTGTCACCGGTCATGTGGAAAGAAGCTCCACTGTCAAGAAACCAACCACTTCCCACCATGGATGAAACCATGCATGTGAAGAGTGTGAAATCCAACTCAAATTGTGAAGCAAGTGCCTCACCTTCAGATCCTTCCCCGGATCCCTTCTTGCATTTCTTCTTTGGGCAGTTAGTAGCATAATGGCCCAACTCATGACAACAAAAGCATATCACCTTCGACTTGTCAACCTTCTTCCCATCATTGGAAGAACTGGATTCGGAAAGAGAACCCTTCTCCTTCCCCTTCTTCGCCTTACTCGCTAAGGCACAGTTCTCCTCATCATGCATGGATGAAGAACTATCTCTAGTGCTCCATATGATCTCCTCCTGCACAAGATCCGGCCAAAGTCTCTCCCATCCTGGCAATTTCTCCTGACCATTGACAGAGTCCTGATAGGAATGCCAACTCTTCGGAAGACCAAGGAGAGCCAAGCTCACCAAGTCCTCATCATCGACAGTCACCCCCACACTTCCCAGCTCATCCCGACACTGAGTGAACTTTGTGAGATACTTGGGCATACTGTCTCCCTTCTCACATTTGATGTTTCTGAGTTTGTCCTTGAGAGCCATTCCACCAGCTCAAAACTCAACCGCTTATGATCTAAAATTCGTGAGAAGAAATTATTTCTTGTACAGAGATCGACTGTATGGGCATTCACCAGATATCTCACCTTCCAAAAGAAGGATGAATCCAGAAGCTACCTGGCCCGATTACAAACTCTGCCTGAAGAAATAAAATGTAAACACTTTCTGAATAATAGATCTGATGATCAATCCCGCTTTGATATCCTGTAGAACTTTTTCTACAAATCAACCAGCTCCGATACCATGTAGAAATTTTGAATAATAAACACTTATTCATGGAAGGACAGGATGGAGGCGGTGTTAGATGATAATGGGTTGAAGGAGTTCATAGATGCGGATGTCCCAAAACCTACTGATGTTGCTCAAGTCGGGGATTGGCAAAAGAAGACAGCAAAGTGTCGAAGGATTCTGTTGGAGGGCGTGAGGGATCACATTGTGTCCAGCCTCCATGGAAAGGCTTCTCCATATTTGATGTGGAAAACGTTGACAGAATTATTCCAAAGCAAGAGCGACCAGAGGAAGTTGGCGCTCAAGGATAAACTCATAAACATTAGGTGTGAGAATGGAGACAGTATGCCCCAGTATCTCATGAAGTTCACCCAATGCCGGGATGAACTGGGAAGTGTGGGGGTAAGTGTTGAGGATGAGGATATGGTGAGTCTAGCACTCCTTGGCCTTCCTAAGAGTTGGCATAGCTACCAGGACTCGGTGAATGGAAGGGAGAAATTGCCAGGATGGGAGAGACTTTGGTCGGATCTTGTGCAAGAGGAGATTAGACGACGCACCAGAGACAGTTCTTCATCTATGCATGATGAGGAGAACTGTGCCTTAGCGAGTAAGGCAAAGAAGGGGAAGGGGAAGGTTTCTCTTTCTGAATCCAGTTCTTCCAATGATGGGAAGAAGGTTGACAAGTCGAAGGTGAGATGCTTTCGTTGTCATGAGTTGGGCCATTATGCTACTAATTGCCCAAAGAAGAAGTCCAAGAAGGGATCCGGGGAAGGATCTGAAGGTGAGGCACTTTCTTCATAGTTTGAGTTGGATTTCACACTCTTCGCATGCATGGTTTCATCCATGGTGGGAAGTGGTTGGTTTCTTGACAGTGGAGCTTCTTTCCATAGACCAGTGACAAGGGTTTGTTCAGTACTTTGGAGGAGAAAGATCTCCAGATACTCATAGGGATGGGTAATGATGAGAAGTATAGTGTCTCAGGTGTAGGCACGGTTATTTTTCAGAGGGAGCATGGAGCTCGCCTTACCTTGACCAATGTCAAGTATGTACCAGGACTGAAGAGAAACTTGGTATCGATCCCGATGCTGGAAGACAGAGGCTATGATGTAGTCTTCAGTAAGGGAAAGGTTTTCCTTAGACACATCATCACTAGACAGGTGAAGCAGATTGGTTCACGGGTCAAGAACCGGTATGCTCTTGAGGTTCAAGATGCATGCAAAGCCTTAAGCAGCAAGGCAACTGATGGAGACATGGTGGTTAAGAGGGAGCGTATATTACCTCTCAACATGCAAAGCCATAAGAAGTCTCAGACGATTGTGGAGGAGCCACGATTGGTGCAGCAACTTCAGGAGGTTGTGGAGCAGCCACAACAAGGGAAGCTGAGAGGAGATCGAGTAGAGACATATACTCATGCAGATACCTCCAGTAGGGGGAAACTTCGAGCCAGGTGGGTAGAGGGATCACATGCAGCCATACCTCTAGGTAGGAGGTGGGGCGATATAGAGTGATCGTTCCAAGGAGGAGGGGCAGGATCCTTGAGGTACCCAACCTCTTGGATGAGACCTTGCTATGGGAGCCCCAATGCATAGTAGCAGGAACTCACTGATTGGGTAGAGACAGATGCGGATGGATTGGCAGAGAAAGCGGTAGTGTAGGGAATCCCAGGACAACGCATAGCATGCAGGCTGCAGCGATGCGAGAGGTACAATTTTTTTGCACATTGCTAGGTGGCACAGAGAGGTGTGCAATGGTGCGAGATGCATGGAGATGTTGCAGTAGCACAAATGTCAGAGAGGGATCACTTGTCAGTAGTAGGTAGAGCTTCACCATCAGAGTATGTTCCTAGCCCAACAGAGTGGTCAGTTGGGAGTGTTTTTGTTCCAAGTGTTGTTGGAGCAAAGTGGACCGGGCAGATGTGTTGCATGCAAAACATTCCAGAGTTACAGGATCAGGTTTGAGAGGAAGCCTTTCTTGTTGAGAGGGAGTGTTGAAAAGTGTGCAACAATAAATTCTTGTTGAGAATGCAACAAGATGATGGAGCTTAGTGGAAAGGAGTCGCCTTCACTAAGTGGTCCTGCAGGCAAGTTTTGGTGCAAAGTCTATTTTTAGACTATGTCTATTTTTAGACATATGGATCATGGTCTATGAGTTGCAGGATGTTGTTTATGGATGATTGGTCATGTTGGGAAAAATAGATGGACTTCTATTTTTGGATCACAGCAGGAGTGATCAGAGTCTATTTTTAGACTGTTAGTCAAAAATAGAAAAGTCAAATATTATTGTCTCATAATAATATTTAGACTATAAACTTTATCTTATCCTCTTGGAGCACTTCAGTTTGAGCTACAGATGTGGCACATGCAGTTGTCAGAAGGAAATATGCTTTCTTTGTGGGTCAATTGAGTTATTGCATGCAGGACATCAGTTAGAACTCATGTGGTTGAGTTCTATGGAGTTGGATGAGCAGTTAATGGAGTTGTGTTCAGTTTGACTTAGTTGAACTAGTTGTATTTAGTCTAACTGGCCAATAGACTAAGTGATGAGTTATGTGAATTAGTTATTAATTAATTCACTAATTATTAACTCATAATGCAACTGAAGTATACATCAGTTAACTCAGTGCATGTACAGTTTAGTGGAGACAGGTGTTAGAGGTTGAGATTGCTATCAGTTGTGACTATAGTTGTGCATGAGATTTTGCGCAATCAAAGGATTGAGTATGCCCATGAGAATTGCATATTCCCAGTGATATAGCCTGTGCTCACGTGATTTCCAGTGTGAGTGATTTTCCAAGGTAAATAGAACTTGGAACGAGTTTGGATTCATTCATTCTCTTGCAGGATTGTGCAGTGGAGGCAGGCAAGTAGCAGAGGAGATTTGGACATCAGATCTGAGCTGTATCGTGTGTAACAGGTGGAGATAGTGATGGATACTTGTGAGGAGTATTGTACTATGTAATGTTACATGTTCTCAATCATTAATATACAGATAGTGTGGGGTTTTCGGCTGTAAGCTTGCCCCTGGATACATACTGTTTTAATGTGTGCATGTGATTGATGTTTCATTGTTTTTGATGCTGCTAAATTGTTGATCAACGTAGAGGAGCTTATGTATTGTGCATGTATTCCACAATAGTACATGATCAGGATAATCTCTGTTGAATATGTGTTTATTATTCAAAATTTCTACAGCTCCTTCTTTCCCAAGAGCGCCATCAAAGTCCATGGTCCAAAGGCCATTTTCCTCTTCTAAGGGTTGTACATATTTTTTCTGTTTTGGGTCAATTTTCTGAACTTTATCTTTCAACTGTTCTGAATTTTCTATTACCTTCTCTGATGGCTTTTCTGGACCTTTTTCTGCCTTGTCCGATGATGGTTCTGATGAACTTGGCAGCCTTTCTTTCTCATGATCTGAAATTGTCCTTATACAATTGAAAACCTCTGGTACATCTTTAATTTCCATAAGTTGACTATCTACATCGTTCAGTCCACTATCATTATATAAAATAAAAGACTCTAAATCTGTATGTACATCATTTATAGGATGATTGTTAGGCTTATCCTTGCTAGTTATCATGAACTTCATTTTGGTTTCTCGGTACAACTTTCTCAATTGCCCGAAAACCGAGATGGTAGCATAGGAGAAGTCTAACTGTAGTGTGCCTCTTAATTTCGCTCCCCAGGATCTCGACAATAACATGCCAAACCATGGTGGTATATCAGCTACCACCACATCCATTAAAACATTCTTTGCAGGGATTTGATCTAGGGATACTACCAAATCTTTGATTAGGCCAAGACAACGAACCTTACCGGAGTCAAAAGAATACAAGTCATGGTACTCACGAGTTATATCTAGACCCAACCTTTCCATGATGGCTTTTGGCATTAAATTATGAGAGGCTCCGGAGTCAAGCATGGAGTTGTGAAGAATGAATTGGTGGATTCTTAAACTGAGATAAAATGGAGGAACATCACTATCTCCTGACTAACCATCTATGGATGGACCAAAAATCAATTTAGGCTGGCCATCTTCAATATTAGCCATGCCAAACGTAGGATCAACTTTGAGTATTTTAACTATATCAGACTTGTAATGGCTATTTTTGACTAGTTCAATAAGAGGGATTGACACTTTCAACTTTGAAATTTCAGTTTCTAGATTGAAAGAACTAGATTTATCTACCTCTCTTTGGACATTGTCTCTCTTCTCGGGAAAATATCTTGGTATCTGATCCTTCTTTTGACTGTCATGATCCTTGTTTGGACTGCTTGTAGATGGTTGTTTTGTTCTACTTTGATCGGCTACTGCCAGCTCTTTACCTTTTCTTTGACTACCTTGAGGATTTGATTTATGTTGGGTATCTTTCTGCTGTGATGTCCTTTTTTGAATAGGAGTGATTGGGACATCCCTATTCCTCAAATAATATTGCTTCTGCTGAGAACTAAGTGCATTCAAATATCCTCTTTGATAATCATTGGTTTGGGTCTCCAATGCATTGTCACTTGCCAGTATGTAATCCTCATCTTTAGGATCCTCCACTTTCTCAACATACTTCTCATCTTCAGTCAAGAAAATGCAATGGTGATCTTCCCTGAAGAAGTGATTTTCCTCAACGATCATGTATGTTTCATCATCAAACTCTCCTTGAGCATAATTCTACTGCAAGGGTGTTTGAATTGGCTGTTGAGATGTCGATGCTTCAGAAGCTTTCTGCTCTCTTTATTTTATCATGTACTAAGGTTGTTGTTGATTTCTGAAGTTAGGATTTCTAACTTGGGGCTCCTAAGGTCTATCCGAATTTATCATCCAGTCAGTCATTCTTTCCATGGTTCTGATCAGTGCATCTAGCTTAATATTGGTGGAAGAAGAAGGTTCTTCTTTGATGGTTACTCTCTTTTCCGGTTTCTCATGTTTCAATTGAGACTTTTTAATCATCAAGTTTGCTTCCACACTTACCACATTGTTTTGCATGTCTTCCAGAGTTGTAGGATCTCTTTCCCTTAATTGATAAGCCATCTTCTGATCAAAAGCATCCGAGTAGTGTTGAAGTGCCAAATCAAGTAGAGGTTTCATGTTATCCGGAATGGAATTGTAGATCTGATTGAACCTTATAGTGAATTCCTGAACTGTTTCATTAGGATTCCTCTTCAATGTGTTGTATTCCGCCAAGATCTGTAATGGATTGTTCTTTCCACGCCACCTGGCTAAGAACAACTCATCCAACATCTTAGGAGTATCAATGGAGCCTGCTGCCAAACCAAGGAACCATTTTTTGACGTCTCCAGAAAAAAATTGAGCCATTAGTCTCATTTTAGCATCATCGTCATTGACTTCCTCTAAGTCAATGAGTTTAGCCATCTTATTAATATGTTGTTGCGCTATGACTCCTGGGCTGCCATCAAACAGAGGAAGCCTCTGGCCAGAGGTTTGAGGTAAAGGTGGCAACTAACTAGGAAACACTAAGGGTGCAAATCTCACCATAACTCCTAGAGAATGGTGGATGGGAACTACAATGGGTTGTATTGGTTGAGATGAAGATGGGGGAGGCGATGTGGATGCTTTCGGAGGTGTAGTAGAGGGTATGGCAGAAGATAAGAGCTCAAGTTGATACTGAATATAGGCCTTTTCAGTAGTAATTTGTAATTGATCAACTAGGCTTTGAAGTTTCTCAAAATTAGACCAAACCTCATGTTCAAGTTTTAAAGACTGAGAAGCAGCAGAAGGTCAGTTAAACAAAGACTTTGAGGCAGGAAGGTATGAGTCAAACTTTATGGGATCAAAAAATTCTTTGGTAAGACAAGACTCAAACTTTGAATGGAATAGGGATAACTCAAATTTAATGTCGAAAGGTATATCCTCAATACTATGTATTTGATCTGGCAAGGAAGTGGTCCTTTACAATTTTGTGGTTGTAGTCTTGGGGAAAGGGACTTTATGCTTTCTTAACAATCTTTCAGGATTATCAACCAGAGAAGGAGGATTTGGGTTAGGGTTTAACCTGGTATATCTTTTCGGAGCCAGTATCTTAACAGGGTCACAAACAATATGAGGTAAAATACCTAAGACTTTGAGCTGAACAAAGATTAGTTTCAAAGGAAAATCTTCAATAGCGAAATATAAAATTGGTAATGATTGAGAACTTACCAATGGAATGAAGTTTGATCCAACTTGTGATTAGTAACCTTCTTCACTTTTTGAACAAGCTCTGATTGTCTTCAACTGAATCAACTGGACCAGGATGCAAAATTTGTCTTATTTGTCTCCTCGAGGCCAGCTCTATGATCTTGACACTGCAATTACTGAATCAGCCTTTATGAAGCTTAGTCCCATCATCTGGAGGACCAAACTCCAATGTAAACTAGTCATACACCCAGGGAAAATGAACCTTTCATCCCTGACAAGGGCGCCAGTATGTTATCACTCCTCCGGATCTCCAAGGCTGAGGAAGAGTCCAGCTGAGGTAACCATAGACCAACCATTTGACTTAGTAGCTAGCCCTACCAAGCCGAAGAGGGCTCTTTTCAAAGGATCACAACCAGGAGGGCTGAATAGATTAGGGTTTTAGGCTAGATATAGTAGCCCAGGGTTTGTTTGATTTGATTTGGTTCCGGTAGTCACTGGATGAGTGAATTAGGTCAAAGAATGAACTAGGTCAGGGCAAAAGAGAATCATAATTGTAGACATCTGATGTGGCAAGGTAGGAAAGTTACTTTAACACTTAACGGTATAGTGATGAGATGGTTTAGACTAGTGAGGTGCTAAAAAGAGCATGAGGATCATGAATTCTTTATAAACTAAAGAAATGAAACAAATTATGATGATTTTCCCAAAACAGAGCATACAAGATGAATTCTGCTTATCACACCTTGAAAATCAAACATATTTAGAGTGAAATGAATCATGAAGGGCACAAAACATTCATACATATGTAACTAAAGAGGAAACAATGTCAAAATATCATGCCATGGGAATCCCACCATGTTGTTGGGAAAAGTATCCAATACGGAATGACCCTATCCCACTCTAAGGGTGATAGTACCTCAGCAACAACCGAATGCAAAGCTATTCAAGATTACTTCTTTATGAGATGTAATAGAGGGGAGAAAGAGATCCACTAACCATTGTCTTCCGCTAATGTTTGATCCAATCTTCTCTCCTTGCTGCTTGCTCCCAGCTCCTTGCTCTTTCACTGGCCCAGCTACACAAAGATCCTGCAAAAGCACAAGAAAGGGAAACTACAAGAAGCATACATCCATAATTGATTCAAGGATTAGAATAAATCAAATATACAAGCATCAATACGCCACAAAGACACATGCATATAGAAGAACCTCAAATGCTTTATTAATGGAAGAAGTAAAGTTCTGAGAGTGTTACAACCATAATAGGCCCAATCCAGCAACACCTCCCAGCAGAAAGAAATCTCCTCTTCACCTCCTTCAAAGCAATCACCCAATAGTTCTATACTCAAACCAACAGCACTTCCTTACATTCACAAGATTCCCGCCTCCCTAGACCTCATGAGAGAGCTCTATATATAGGAGATTTGGAGAAAGGATGAGTCAGCTTGAGTTTGGCATGAAGCTGACTAGTGTCCTCTCCCACTTCAGTTATACTTCAGTTCTTGAGTCCACTTGGAGTTTCTTGCTTCCACTTGGAGATCTAGATCCTCTTACTCATCACAAGGCGAATTCCCTGATCCAAGTGTCATTTTGGAAGCTTCCTGGGCATTTGACACCTTGCAGAATGACTATGCCACTTGGCCAATCTCGCCCAGCGCAGGTAGCCTTCATTAGATTTGACATTCAGCGCAGGTACAGAGTGGAGCAGTTGACATTCAGCGCAGATGCTCAGTGGAGCAGTTGACATGATCCAGAATTAGCTTGTTTTTGAGTGTTTTCAGGTGGAGAACTGATTTTCAGTGCTGTGGTTTGCTGACCTTGTTCCTCTAGGGGTAGGAACAACATGTTTAGGGACTTTGGATCCCTTACATTATCGACATTTCATGCTTCATGCTGTAAGGCACAAAAATGTCTATAACACACCAAAATAGTTGCAACTCATCCAATATATTCCATGCCAAAGTCTGAAACACTATTACAACATCCAAGAGAGTCCAACCATTGTCTATGGTGAAGAAAGGGACTAAATATACATGAAAACCACTTCCCCGCATCCTCGGGGGTTGAATCCCTGAGGTGAGGAAGATATTACACAAAAATCTGAACTGCTAGCTAAATTGTAGGATGGTCCAAGTGACTCATTCCTATCTTGAGTGAACTGATTCATTATACCTCATCTGTTTGATTTACCTAATGCATTTACCCTAGGTAATAGTAAAAACTTGATAATTACATCCAATTTGATCATTTACATAGGAAAAATCATCATTTTCCAAGGTGAAAATCAAAACAAGAGAGAAACTCAAAAAATTGGAGAAGACTGTCTAACGCGCCCTCCAAGTTCAGGACTACTTTTGGGTGCCTTCCTGATGTCCAAATTTGCTCCAAGATGGCTTGTTTGAAAGCCCTTCAAGTCTACTTTCTAGAAATGTCTTCAGTTTTCAAATTGGAGCTCATTTGTCCTGTAAAAAATTCAATCTCCCAAGACTAGTAAACACGCAACGCCCAAGCCAGAAATGAGGCAGAAACATGGTTTTTTGGTGGTTTTTGACCTTTTTGACTAACCCATTTGTCTCCAAATGCCTAGAAAATGCATAGGGTGCATGTCCTCATCACTCTGAATCCAATTATGTTGACCTTTTTCTCATTAGATGCCCCAAAAAAGAGCGCAACACCCTAGGTGTTGCGTGTTTGACCTTTTTATTGTGCTAAAAATGCCTCAAAAAACACAGAAATTCACAACTTGCAAAATTTGCTCAAAACTTGTCAAAATTGGTGGGATGATGGCTGATCATGTGTTTGAGGCATGGAGTGATGCCTCAGCAAGAATGTCTAGCCTCCTTTTCTCCTCTTGCTTGGTCAAGGCTTCAATCTTCTCCTTTGCAGCTTTGAGTTTTGCCCTGGAAATCCTTTCTCTGTAGGCATAATGTTTAGCCATCTTCTTGTTAATTTCATTATCCCTTTTGGCCTTGACTAGGAGTTTCTCAAGATGATCATTTAACCTCTCGAGACAATACTCCTGGTTCTCATTCATCATTTGGTAAACTATTCATTTAGGGTGAGTTGATTAGTTAGTTCAGCCTCTTTTTGTTCCTCTAACTTCAATGCTCTTTTTAGGACTCTAGTTCATGGCATTTTTATTGGCACCTATTCATCAAGTTGTTCACCATATTATCCATATGCTTCATCAAGTAAAATCTTAGTCTTTTCAGCCTCCCTCTTTGCCTTGATGAGTTGAATCTCCATGAGCTCTTGTTTGGTCTCAAACTGCTTGTTTTCCTGCTCATAGTACAAAATGATATATTTTTCCCTCTGCAAGTTGACCTGGAGCTCCCCTATGAGTGCATCCTTTTCTTTGATGACAATTCTTGTGTTTTCACTGTCATCATGCTCACTTAGGTCAACTAAGTCAAAATCCTGCTCTGTTTCATGGAGGTCTTCCTCCTGCTATTGGATCTTTGTCTCTGTCATCTTCTCCTTGCCCTTCTGTACCTGCTTTGTTGATGAAGAAGGCAAGGCCCCTCCCACAATCTGTGGGGAAAACACCTGACTATGGCCTCTCTAATAAGTATGTGCCATTATACCCAAATTAGCCCTCTTAGGCTTGTAATTTCACCCCTGCTAGGTGACCCAGTCTCAGTGTGAAATGGAGATGAAGGTGGTGAGGTGGGTGAAAGAGATTGATTTGGTGATGATGTATGAACTATAGGCTAGAGTGGAGGAATGGATGTGGAAGGATGAGATGATGAAGGTGCTTCTTAGACATGCGGAATAGGTGGGACACTCAAAATCTCATTGGATATGAAGTTGTCCCCTGAAATGTTAAGTTGATCAAGGTAATGGAGGATTATCATCTTGATGAGGGAGTGGTGAAAGATACTTTTCATTTAATGATCATAATCTTTCTTTTGGGAAATGAATGACATCTTGTCAATGCTCCAGTAAAGATACTAGGGTATATTGAGCATTTTGACTCTTGTGAAATGCATGAGTAGCCAAATATGATAGGAATAAAGCCTAGAAAACCTACCCTCACAAGTGAAGTGCTTCATGATGATTTTCATCATGGGAGCATATCTGTCTAGGAGGTAAAAGAAAGGAAAAATCCTATTTCTCTCATTCTTGTATCTTGGTTTAAGATATGGCTCATAATAGAAATGATCCAATTCTCCTTGTTTAAACCATTTTTCCCCAACATTTGGGATCCCAGAGGCAGCTAATATGATAGCAGGAGATATAGTGAAGGTGATGCCAGCAAGGGTTACTTGTTTGTCATGGAGGTTGGTGATGAATAATCTAGTCAACACAGGATAATGTTGGATCCTTTGTACTTTCTCACAAAACTCAAAACAACCCAAATGCTTAAAGGATGTCACATTGATGATAGATGCCATGAGTTCTCTGGTATTGGTTGGCTCATGTCTAATGATTCTCCCTCCTCTCTTGTCTTTCTTCCTTACTATGACTTCCGTTCTCTTCTTTTTCCATGAGTTATTGGAGTCAAACCCTAGGGAGATGATGAAATGAAATGGAATGTAGGTGTACAGATTGAGGAATGGTGTGAGGAAATTGAGGAGATGAAAATGGGGCTGTGTGATATGAGGGAGGTAATAGGGGGTAGTTTTGAAACGTAGGAATGGTAGTGGGATGCTAGAAAATGAAATTTAGGAATGGGATTATGTTACTAGGCTTTTGAATTTAGTAGGATAGAAAACAAAATGAAACACCATATAATTCAATTGTGGACGAGAGGAGTGATATGATTTCAACCTACTTGTTTGCTGGAGCATGTTGGTGACACTTTTTGAAGCTTGGAGATGATGTAGTGCTCTTTGGGAAATCTCTGGATGTTTTCGGGCAAACGCGCAACAATTTGGTCAAATGCACAACACTCTTAACAAGCACACAATGCCCTTAGGAAACACACAACATTTTAAGAGAAACTCGCAACACCATTTCAAAACGAGCCTTGTGCCCTCATTTTACACAATTTCATTTAAAACTCAAAAATTCCCTTTTGCTGAGGATGCTTTGAGAGTGTAGGAGTGCAAATGAATGTTGAATTGATGTCTTTGAGGGCTTTTATACTTGAATGGGTTTGATTTATGCTTTGAAAACCCATTTTCTAATGTTTCATGTCACTTTTCAAATTTTCACACTAATGCTCTTTGACTTCTGACTTTTCCTTTGCAGGTGGATGATGTTGGCAATAGAGTTTGAGTGAACAACTTAGGAATAGTAACTTATTACATATAATGAACATAAAATTACATAAATAAATAAAAATATTACATTTCTTTTTTTGAAATAAAATTACAATCTGAAACCAAACCCATACTTTGGAATGAAAATTAGAGCTCAGGCAACCATAGTTACATGTTTGCAAATCCTCTTTGAATGAAAAAGGGATATTATTTCTTTCAATCTCGTGCTTTTGTTGGCCTTATGCAGTGAATGGTGTTTTATTGGACCTTGGAGGAATGAAACCTAGTGACCTAATGGGACCTTGAACAAGCAGACTTTAGGTGGACCTGACTGACATAAGACATGATGACATGAGCCTTTAAAATGAATGTATGCTTAGCATGACACATGAAGGTGGGCCAACAAGTATTGATTTTTTGAGAGGAGCTTTGGAGTTTGAACTTGAGCTACAATCAGTGAGTAAATTTTTACATGATGACCTAGGCAGAATGACAAAAATTTCAACATGGGACACTAATATGATGTAAAAGAGGAATTTTGATCACTAATGGCAGTATGCAAATACTGACTCTAACAGTGTGGCTGCAGGTTGACATCAATGCCAAAAGGGGAGCTTGTTGGTACTATTTGGTTGGCATTGAGGTCAACCTTGTAACACGTGTTTGGTGGGTTGTAGGTGTTTGGCTATTGTTGCAGGTGTTTTGAATGATGTTATTTAGTGTCATGATGCAATGTTGGGAGCAAAAGGAAAACCAATGGGAAATTACCAGGGGTTTTCCCATGGTATTTGGTGTGAGAGTTAAATGATTGGTTAATTTTTATTTTATTTGATATGGTCATCATGGGGTATGGAATGTAATTAATGTTTT
Organism: Pinus tabuliformis; assembly: GCA_031772625.1. Lineage (NCBI taxonomy): Eukaryota > Viridiplantae > Streptophyta > Pinopsida > Pinales > Pinaceae > Pinus > Pinus tabuliformis. The sequence goes on from CM062813.1 coordinate 832,733,029, forward strand.
AGATTTAGTGCATTATGATGAGAATAATTAGTATAAATGTATGATGTTAGTGTCGGAGGAAGATGTAAGCTACAGTGCATAATGATGCTTCTTGTGCATTTGTATATTTAATAAGTGATTAGAGAGTCAGAGTTTGGTTGCAAACTTGAAATGTTGTTGTAATGTTTGTGTTGAGCAGATCTTTGGGCCCAGTGTTAAAAATTGTGAAACGAGGTCCACATAGAGGTTGAGGAGGTTGGGGCCTCTAACAAGTGGTGGCTTTCCAAGATAGGAGTATGGCTTCTTGTTGGTAGTGGCCAAAAAACAATTAATAGGAGGTTGGGGCCTTCTAGCTAGTAGTGGCCAACAAACTATAGTAGAGGTCAAGTCTCCTAGCTGGTAGTGGCCAACTAATATATGTAATGGATCTTTTTGACGAATAATAGAAGAATCAGAGTAGCACAACAACAACAAGGTGGTTTTTATCCCTTTGGGATTTCTACTAGAAATACTTGTGTCTCCTTGTGCATGTTTACCTTGATATTGTTTATGTATTCATTTTGTTTTGAGTTAACATATTCAGATTTGTTATGTTATGTTGGGCTACTAGTTGTTTATAATTTTGGTGAAAAGTTTAAAAAAAAATTCATAAACCCTAGCACTAATGATTCACCTCCCTATTAATAATGATTTGATTTCCAACAGTTCAACCATGTGTAGTAGAGGTGAGTCACGTTACAACCATGTATGGGCTCTTGGGTGTCATTGTTATAGCCTTGTACTTCATGATTAAGCCTTATACTTTCATGTTAATCATTTAGTCTTGGTATGCCAAGGAGTCATTGGTCAAGGTTGAGTTGTCTCTTGCATGTGACAATCGAGACATGTATATAAGAAGAAAATTCATGTGTCAAGTAGCTTTGAGGAAGTTGTTATTACATCCCAAATACATGTTCATGGAGATCATGTTCAACGAGAGGAAGCTCATGGTTTTGGCATAGTTGACATGTTGGTTGCAAGAGATACAAATATGAGCAACATATCTCTTAGCTCCTAATGATTATTTTGTAGGTGTTGTAGCCAATCATGTTTCATGAGAACAAATTTGATATCAACAGAGTTCAGTTGGTGTCATCATGGTGATTCAACGAGGATTGGTCACCCTTTTCCATTGTTGTCAAAGGGGGAGAATGAGACCAACCACCAACAGGGAGCAAGACAAACTAGCTACAGGAGATTGCATATCAGTGATGAAGATCAAATTAGTGAAGTGGCTATGGATTTTCCATCAATGAGAAAGGGGGGTATTGTTGGTCGCATGGTGTTGGCATTGATGTCAATAAGATTAGCCAGATAACTTGGCATTGACGTCAACTAACTAAAGGAGTGCTTGCATGATGATATAATGTTGACATAGGTTTGGCTGAGGTGTATAGGTGCTAGGCAAGGTGATTGAAGTTGGCTTGAATATTTGGTTGCAGATATGGGCATAAAAGTATAAAATTTTCCAAGTTTTCAGAGACTATCGCCGACTTATCATAGTCTACCAACAACACTGTGACACTTCAACACTCTTGCCTTTGTGTGCTTGCGACAACCTTCCCAAGCTTGTTGTTCTATCCCTATAGCACTGCTTGTAGATGGAGAAAATAAAAACCGTGGGCTTTACCACTGCATTCACCCAAGGTTTGGTTGTGATAAAGTGTTTGAATTGGTCTTGTGGTTAATAATGTTTGATTCAGTCCTCCAATGAAGAGATGGAACACATTGATAACACACCGACTTGGTCACTAAATGGGTATGGACGCATTGATATCTTTGTAATGATGTTAGTGGCTTGCAATCCAGTCGATGGTGATCACTCTAGCTTATTTTGGTCTCATAATGGTTTGAACTGGTCTATAATTATGTGTGAACGTAATTATGAGTATGGTATGATCTGGCTAAAGAAAATTGTTTTAATAATCAAATCGTGTACTAGAGAATGGTTAGAGATAGTGCGCACGATATGCCCTTGTAAGTGATCAATTCAATTAAGAGATGATTGATCGATGCTGTGAGATGGCAGATTAATCAATGGAAACTTGCATGTGTACTTTGAACTAACTTGGAGTGTGTAAGAACAAAATTTGATGGGTAGTGAGATGGTGTGAAGCCATTGGCAGAGCTTATGCACACATGGATTAATGGAGTACACTCCTAAAGAGGAATTTATGTGATTGATCAAGGAAGGGACTCAAATGCTATGGATGAGTGATTTAATTGTTGTATTTTCTTGTTCACATGCACCACTGAACAATTTTCTATGGTTGTTAGTGCATGTTGTGTATGGAGAGAATGGACTGATGTGTCTGTCGATTATTGTACAAGTGAGATCAAGTGCACCTGGAAGAATTTGGTGCCTTGTAGGGTATGATATGCATTACATGGAGATCATAGGCAGAGCGACAATGTTAATACAATGGTAGTTGCAAGGGCTATTATGGTGACGAGAGAGTTTTTTTTTGCTATTAATGTATGAACAAAGGCTTGTTTACAGAGATTTTGTATTTAGTTGATCTAAGAAGAGTAAGTGATGCAGGAGGTTGACGAAATGAGGTGGTAGCCTATAATTCGACTACTGGTTAACTTTTTAACGATCAGCTGTGCACAAACAGATTTATATATGTGGATTTTCCCTTGAGGGTCCCACTTATCTGACCAATCACTGTTGGTCCCTTGTTGACTTTGCCTTTTATCAAGCACTTCAATCCACACCATTGACCCCACTCCCCAGATCAAACGGATATCATGTTGTTTTCTCACCAACTAACCCGAACGATCTCCACTGTCGATGTGACCCGTCCAATTGAACGGTTGTCACATAATCTCACGCGGATCCTTGCATGGTCAATATCAAGTCGGGAGCATGCGAGAAAAGTGGTTTTCCCATGCTATGTCTCAACCACTAAGGTTAATCGCGCGAACTTGGAACAATAAGGTTTACCTCTTCTTAAGTGCGTGAGATACCATATACCACTTGGGAATACTACCCAAGTGCTTAATACATAGCTTTAATAAAGGCGCTTAAGGAAAGTTTAATGCTTAAGCTTAATATTAACCCTTAACACTTAATCGACTGTGATTTATAAATAAAGTATTTAAATAGAGAAAAATACTCGATTAGGGTCTAGAATGCCGATACACAACTACAATGAATTTCTGCACCAGAACAGTGCGTCCAATCCACACTTCAATCAATTATTCAATAAACTGGAAATTACAGAGACTTGGCCCTCTCGGCTCGAATACAACAGTTTTTTGACGTTTGTTTCAATCTCAAACCCTATCTCTGTCACACCTCTCACTTACTCACTCAATTCTCAATCATTTAGTCTAATCTATTGTCATTACATCCTTTTTCCTTTTATGAATCAAATCCTATCCTAACTGCATTGACAACTCAATATCTATTTTTATCAGTCTAACAATTAAATCCCTAGTTTCAAGCTCTAAAACACACATATACTAACAACTTATCTCTTAGTCTAAAAATAATACAGTGATCTAATTATTACAATAAAAGATAAATTCGAGAGATCCAACCCTCTCTACTAAAACTGACTTTGACCACTCAGGTCAGTGAAATTCATCTCATGTTAGCCACAACATGTGAACATACAATCACATTGTTGGCTAAGTCTGGATGCTCCTGCATCAGACTCCCGGGGAAGAAAAGAATTCTTCATCAAACTTTCAGGGTTTACTTCATAATTCTGCAACTCTGTTGTTGTTATCCAACTAGAATCCTCCACTGGTTGTCCCTTCCATTTGACTAGATATTGAAAATAGACTTTTCCTCTAGCTCTTTTGGATACTCTAGTCTCCAAAACAGCTTCCACCTCTTTCTTAACTGTGTTTGGCATTTGTTCTTCCCAATTTGAAGTTTGAACTTCATTTTCTGTAGGTTCCTTCTATAGCTCTGTCTCTGTCTCTTTGTATGGATACAAATCTGCAACATTGAAGATAGGTGATATTCCAATTCCTTCTGGAAATTCAATTTCATAAGCATTAGTTGAAAACTTTCTCACAATTCTACATGGCCCTATCCTTTTCATATTCAGTTTATTATAAGTCTCAATAGGAAATCTTTCTTTTCTCAAGTACACCATCACTAGATCACCCACTTGGAATTCTTTTTCTCTTATTTTCATATCAGCTCTCTGTTTGTATTTGCCACTGCTTTCCTGCAATCTGCCTTTGACATCTTCTTGTAGTCTCTGCATCTTCTCTGTAAACTCTTCAGCTTTTGCACTTCTTGTCTCCTGTTTACCCTCTGAGCTCATACACACCTCTTGGATTCATTCCAAAAACAATTTGAAATGGAATCATCCCATTACTTCAGTTTGGAGTGTCAATATAAGTAAACTAAACTTGAGAGAGTGCTAAATCCCACTACTTAGGATTTTGATACACTAAACTTCTCAATATGTTTCCCAAGCTTCTGTTTACCACTTCGGTCTTGTCCATTTGTTTGAGGATAGTATGCTAAACTAAAACTAAGGTTAGCACCTAGTTTCTTCCAAAGAGTTCTCTAGAAATGCCCAACAAACTTTGTATCCATATCAAACACAATACTTACAGGCAATCCATGTAACCTTACAACTTCTGAAAAAAAAAACATATTAGCAATATGTGTTGCATCACTAGTCTTTTTACATGCAATGCAATGTGCCATTTTAGAAAATCTATCTACCACAACATAAATGGAATCATTCCCTCTTTGAGTTCTAGGTAACCCCAAAACAAAATCCATACTAACAGCATCCCATGGTCGGTCTGGTATTGGCAATGGCTGGTACAATCCTTTGTTTTGGCTTCTCCCTTTAGCATGCTAACAGATTCTGCACTTTTCAAAAAATCTCTTAACATCATTTTGCATCTTTGGCCAGTAATAAAAAGCATTTACCTGAGCAAAGGTTTTGTCTTGTCCAAAGTGCCTAGATAATCCTCCACTGTGTTTCTCCTTGATTATGTTTTCTCTCATAGAACATTAGGGAATGTACAATTTGTTACCATTAAATAGTAAACCTCCTTGGATAAGATAATCCAACCACTGACTTCTATTATGAACTATTGGATTTTGTACAACTGCATAAATATCTTTGAAATCTGCATCATCTTTATACATATCAACCATTTCTTCAAATCCTACAACACCAACTCTTAATTCTTGCACAATGAAATTTACCCTGCTTAGAGCATCAACAACTTTTTTCAACTTACCACTTGTATGTTTTATCACAAAAGTAAAGCTCTGTAAAAACTCTACCCACTTGGCATGTTTTTGGTTCAATTTTGGTTGGTTGTTTATGAACTGTAATGCATGATTGTCATTATACAATATAAACTCTTTTGGTAGCAAATAATGTCTCCATTTTTTTAAAGCTTGCACAATAGTATAAAATTATTTATCATAAGAAGAATACTTCTTCTTAGCTTCATTTAGTTTCTCACTAAAGTATGCCATTAGTCTTTGTTCCTCACTCAAAACTACTCCAACTGCAACTCCACTAGCATCAGTTTCAACTTGAAAAACTTTTCCAAAGTCAGGTAAAGCTAAAACTGGTTTCTCTATAATTTTCTTCTTCATTAACTTAAAATTTATGTCTGCTTCTTCTGTCCACTTGAATGGTTGATTAGTCTCTTTGATTGTTTCAAGAATTGGTGCACAAATCTGACTAAAACTTCTGATAAATTTTCTATAAAAACTTGCAAGACCATGAAAGCTTCTTACCTCAAATATGTTTCTTGGAATAGGTCAGTTCCAAATTGCTTGGACTTTCTCTAGATCCATTTTCAGACCTTCTTTAGAAACTACAAATCCCAAATAGATTAAGTCTTCTTTCATGAAATTACATTTCTTCAGATTTATCAGTAGTTTCTCTTTCTGCAGAGTTCCTAAAACCAACTTAAGATGCTCCAAATGTTCTTCTTTGGTTCTATTGAAAACTAGAATATCATTAAGATAAATAATGACAAACTTGCCTGCATATTCCTTCCAGACTTCATTCATCAATCTCATGAATGTGTTGGGTGCATTAGTGAGTCCAAAAGGCATCACTAACCACTCATACAACCCACTATTTGTTTTAAATGCAGTCTTCCATTCATCTCCTTCTCTAATCCTTATTTGATGATATCCACTCTTCAGATCTATTTTAGTAAAATACTTTGACCCACTCAAACAATCCATCAAACCATCCATTCATGGTAAAGGAAATCTATACCTGATATTAATCTTGTTTATAGCTCTGGAATTAGTACACATGCGCCATTCACCTATTTTCTTCAGACTAAGTACTGTTGGTACAACACATGGACTAAGACTCTCTCTAATCAATCCCTTATCCATCAGTTCTTGTACTTGTCTTCCAACTTCTGCATTCTCTTGAGGAGTTAATATGTATGCTGCTTTGTTTGGCAAACTTGCTTCAGGTATTAGATTAATGTGATGACTGATACTCTTGATTGGTGGCAATGCATTTGGCAACTCATCCACAATAATATCAGCAAAATCATTCAACAGGGTTTTGATTTCTTTAGGTAAATCATCTAAGTTTGTAGAAGTCAAAATTACCTTAAGTCTCTATATGACAGCAAAATGCATTTCTTCACCTTTTCCAACTACCTGCAACAACTCCTTTCCACTCATCAGCATAACATTGTTTCTAGGTGCTTCTTTGCCTGCTTCCTCCTTCAATGGCAGCAGTGTGTGTTTATTTCCATCCTTGTCCAGAGTGTAAGTATTTCTTCTCCAATCATGAATAGCTTTACGATCAAACTGCCAAGGTCTTCCTAGCAACACATGGCATACATCCATTGGCATTACATCACACAATATCACATCCTTATAATTACCAATTTGTATCTTTACTTTGCATTGTTCTGTCACAATAATTTGATGTCCTTTTTGCAGCCATGACACTTTGTAAGGAGAAGGGTGTATTGTTTTCACTAATCCTAGCTTGTCCACCATTTATGTAGAAACAAGGTTATTAGTGCTTCCACTGTCAATTATCACTTTACAATATTTTGCTTTGGATTTGCCTGTAGTTTTGAATAAACTCTTTCTCTGAGTCGGTTCTCCTGTCTCTTTCTTTGCCTTAAGCAATACCCTTTTCAACAACAGGGATTCTCCTACTTCAGGTGATTCTTCCTCGTTTGCAAATTGAGGTTTTTCTTCCTTTTCCTCAGCCACATTCACATTTCTCTGATTTTTTGCTTCATTATGAGGATAGTCCCATGATCCATGTCCCCATTCTCCACATGTATAACACCGAATATCTCTTCCTCGGCCTCTTCCTCTGGGTGTAAATCTTCCTCTACTAAAGTCTCCTCTCTGTGGTGGTTTACTACTTGAACTTCCTGCTTCACTCTGATGTTGCTGAAATCTTGGTTTGGTAGTTCCTCTACCTCTTGTTGAACTTTTCACTCTGTTCCTCTGATTTTGTTTCCTCAACATCTTCTCTTCTGCCTTCAAAGCTTCTTAATAGGCATCTTCAATTGTCTTCAGACTCAGCAAGCTTATCTCATCATGTATGTCATATCTCAAGCCATTGATGTATCTGGCTACCTTCTCTATGTCATCCTCTGCATGTCCTGCACTAATACTCAGCTTATAAAACTCTTCTGTATATTATTTGACAATCATTCCTTTTTGCCTCAAATTCTGTAACTATCTGAAAATATTCAACTGATAATCTTTTGGCATAAATTTAGCTTTCAATTTACTCACCATTTTATCCCATTGTTTGATCTTAGACTTTCCTTTTCTTGCTCTGGATGTTTGTAGTTCATCCCACCAAATAGTTGCATGACCTTTCAATCTGGTAACTACAAATTTCACCTTCTTTTTATCATCAACCTCATCATAGTCAAAATACTTGTCTAATGAACTGATCCAATCCATCAACTCTTCGGCATTGAGACTCCCTTCATACAAAGGTATTTCCATCTTTGGTCTTCCACTTACTTTATCCAACATCTTGATAAATTTGGTAGTTTCATTTTCCTCCTCTTCTTCTTCCTCAGAAGATTCTTCCGCAGCACTGGCATCTCCTTCATCAAGGTGCTCTCCTCTGAGCAATCTCCATTGTCTCCATCCTTGTACGCAAGCTTAGGATCTCATCCGGTAGAACTGCATTTGCTTTAGGTCTTCCTCGACCTATGCTAGCTCCTCTCCTTGGTGGCATGTTTGTTGTAGAAAAACTTAATCTTTGTGCTATGATACTAAAAATGACGCAGGAGGTTGACAAAATGAGGTGGTAGTCTATAATTCGACTACTGGTTAACTTTTGAACCAATCATCTATGCACAAATAGATTTTTGTATGTGGATTTTCCCCTAAGGGTCTCGCTTATCTGACCAATCACTATCAGTCCCTCGTTGACTTCGCCTTTTATCAAGTGCTTCAATTCGTACCGTTGATCCCACTCCTCCAGATCCAACAGATATCGCATTGTCCGCTCAACAACTAACCTGAACGATCTCCACCATTGATGTGACCCATCCAATTGAACGTCTATCGCGCAATCTCACGCGGATTCTTGCACGGTCAATATCAAGTCGACAGCACACGAGAAAAGTTGTTTTCTCGTGCTACATGTCGACCGCTAAGGTTAATCGCGCGAACTTGGAACAATACCATTTACCTCTTCTTAAGCGCACGAGATACCATTTACCACTTGGGAATACTACCCACGTGTTTAATACATAACTTTAATAAAGGCGCTTAAGGAAAGTTTAATGCTTAAGCTCAATATTAACCCTTAACACTTAATCGACTGTGATTTATGAATAAAGTATTTGAACAGAGAAAAATACCCGATTAGGGTCCAGAACGTCGATACACATCTATAATGAATTTCTGCACCAGAACAATGTGTCCAATCCACACTTCAATCAATTATTCAATAAACTGGAAATTACACAGTCTTGGCCCTCTCGGCTCGATTACAACAGTTTATCTGACCTCTGTTTCAATCTCTGATCCAAATTGGATCCTCAAACAATTCCATGATTGCTAAGAATGAATGTCAGACTTCAAGAAATCTTATAGCTATCAGAAATAACCTCTAACTAATGATAACTTGCAACCAACACGGAGCAACGAGGAACTTCGGTCAAAGTGCGTTGATCGTTGGCCCATGGAGACTGCGCATAGTGCAAAAATGGCAGTTGGGAAGCTCAAACCTAGAAATGGAGGATGTTTCTGATACGTGATTAGCGCAAAGCACTAATCGCGTATTACTAGGCAAAACCCCTCGAGAAGGAAAAGCCCCGAGTGCTTGGTCACAAGGGAAACCAGAAAACCATGGGAAAGTGCTAAAACTGACAGGCAGGTCCCACACTCAAAACCGGCGGAATATCGGAGGAATTTCGGGCGGTAAGTGGGTTTGGCCAAAGACCCAGCGATTCCATACACTGAGTGACGCGTGTCCGGCAGGGAGAAAGAAAAAACCGCTTACATCGTGAACTAATGATTGAGCAACTCAACCGCGCGATATAAGTGAAGACCGTAGGATATGGGGGCTCCAGATTAAACAGCGGAGGTTCAACCCGATGGATGACCGGACCCGAGGGAGAAATAAACTATGGCGCATAAAGATTTGAAGTCTGATTTCACCAATGAGTCGATGGAAGGATTTGTTTCACAGGCATTTGGGAAATAACAGAAAAAAAATGACCGCTCAGGAAGAACTGACACTTAGTTTGCAAGAAGACAGGTGGCCACCTCTCTGCGAAGTGTTATGCAACAATGATGATGCAGGGCAGAGAAGTCCTAGCAGACAGAGGCAGGCGATCTAGAGATTCGGGAAGCCGAAACGAACAGTCAGGGAATGAACTAGCTTTAAAGCCACGAGCTGACAAAGACAAGATAGAGAGAGACAGTGAGGCAGAGAAGCAGTGTAGAAGCCGAAGGCCGAGAGACACAGAAAGAAAGGCAAAATTGCAGAGAACAGAGACGCCGAGCTGACCATCATAGTAAGGGCAGCATTGAGCAGACAGAGACCAATTGAGGTCGAAATTCAGTAAGGGGAGTTTGTGAACTCTAAGGACTTGGGGATTCCGAGTGCCATCCTACTAATCATCCTCTGTCAAGTGAGACTCAGATTGAGCTCCTTATTGTAATACTCTACTTTGAAAACATAATAAAAAGGCCACCACTGAAAGTTGGACCAGGAGACGTAGCCCAGGAGGATTGGGTGAACTCCTTATTAAATTTTGTTTTGTTTCTGTTTTGCTTACTGTGATCTCTTATTGTTTCAAGTGTCTATTTATTTTGCAATCTTATCGATCCATTGCCTAAGATAACATAGACACACACCAACACATGATGCTGTAATACCTTCATTAATTTCCTGAGGTCACCTAGGGGTGATTTCAGATCAAGTGGTATTAGAGCTATAGGTTGTTAAGGTTAGACAAGCTTGTGCTGGATTTAGCTGTTGAATATTAACTAGATCAAAGCTAAGATTAGGAGAAGGAGAGTTGGTCAAAACTAATCCTGAAATTGGAAGAGTCTATCCTCAGAAGACAATGTCGGAGGAAGGTTCTGTGGGGCCAGACCCTCAATTTATAGATAGTTTTCGGCCATAAGGTCCATGCTAGAGGAAATGTATAAGGACTTTAGAAAACATAAAGATGAATATTCATCAGGTTCCAAACAAGATAAAGGAGAAGAAGAGTCTCTCCTCCATGACCACTCAAAAGGAAAAGGGAAAGAAGAAAACTTTCTCACGCCTCCTAATAGCCCTGAACATAAAAAGAAGACATCTTTTATTAAACTAGATGTTAAATTTGATTTACCAATATTTGATGGAGAATTGAATGCAGAAAAGTTGGACAATTGGATTAGACAAATTGATGTTTATTGCTGAGTGCAGAGTATTGATTCAGACAAGAGCAAGATTCAGCTAGCCAGCCTACGCCTTGGAGGCACTGCCTTCGTTTGGTGAGAAGGCAGGACCCAAGCTGACATGAAGAGACATGGTAAGACTCTTTCTGTCTGGAGTGAATTTGTTTCTACAATCAAAAAGCAGTTCTATCCACAAGCCTACATGCAGCAAGCCATGATGAGCTAGCAAACTCTTTGACAATTGAAAGGGCAAAGTGTACAAGGTTTCACCCAAGAATTTAGGAAGAGAGCTTTGATTCTAGGAATCTCATTTGACTCACCTGAGACTCTGTTGAAGTACATCAGTGGTCTACATAGCTACATGAGGCACACTATCCTCATGTTTAATCCCACTAGTATAGATGAGGTATATGTTCAAGATACGCATCTAGAAACTAGAGGAAAGAATGGAAACCCAGAAGTTGGGGGATCATCCCAACCCATTACAAGCAAGAATAAGGAGAAAAGAAAACAGAAATGGAAATAAAGGAAGGCCAACACTGCACAGAAAAGCAAGTCTTCATGCACTCACTGTAAGAAGGATGGGCATGATGATGAGCACTGTTGGATTCTGCATCCGGAGCTGAGACCTAAGAAGTTCAAGGGCAAGAAGAAGAAGACTGCTGCAACTATTCAGAAATATTTGGGGTCAGACTCAGGAGATGAAACAACCATTGCAGCCACGGGTATAAAAGGTAAAAATTCTAAAGCATCTACTAGTAATTGTGCACAATCTACTATTGATGAAGAAAATGAGAGAAAAAGACATGAGCTTTTCCATATTTGAGTTATTTCAAAACATCAAAAGATTGATATTTTGTTTGATAGTGGCTCACAAGTAAATTTAATTTCTGAAGCAATTGTAAAGAAGTTGGGATTATTGACTACACCTCACAAGAAACCATACCCATTAGGATGGTTAAGTGATAAAGCACAACTACAAGTGTCTAGACAATGCAAACTCAAGTTTTCTTTTGGGTCAGCATTTGTAGATGAGGTTGAGTTAGACATAGTTCCTTTGGATATATGTGGAATTGTTTTAGGAAGTCCTTACTTGTATGACAGAAAAGATATTTTCTATAGAGTTGAGAACAAGTACCTACTCGTTAAAGATGGAATCGAATACTTTGTAAGAACTCATAAGCTCAAGAATAATTACACTCTCATAAACTCAGGGCAGATGAAACGAATTATAAATTCATGCAAAAAATTTTAACTGATGGTTGTAAAGGAAAAGAAACCTGATAAAACCAATGTATTTGAGGGTTGTGATGCTAAACAGCAAGCTGATTTAGAAAAAGTTGTTTCAGAGTATGATATCTTGTTTCAAGAACCTAAAGGTCTGCCACCCAAAAAGGAAATAGTGCACGATATTAATTTGTAGCAAGATGCTCCATTGCCTAACATTGGAATGTACAGGTTGTCCACTTTAGAGAATGCAGAAATCAAGAAGCAGGTGCAGGAGTTGCTTGAGAAGGGGTTCATCAGACCTAGCACATCACCATGTGGGTCTCCAATCATTTTGGTGAGAAAGAAAGATGGTTCATGGAGAATGTGCATTGATTACTGAGCACTGAATAAGATAACAATCAAAAATCGTTATCCCCTTCCTCGCATAGATGATCTATTAGATCAATTGAAAGAAGCTGTTTATTTTTCCAAGTTAGACTTGCATAGTGGATATCATCAGGTCAGAGTTGCAAAACAAGATGCATGGAAGACTGCTTTCAAAACAAAGCAGGGATTGTATGAGTGGCTGGTTATGCCTTTTGGCTTAACTAATGCTCCTACTACTTTCATGAGAATAATGAATGATGTACTCAGACCTTTTCTTGATGATTTTGTTATTGTATATCTGGATGACATTTTGATCTTTAGCAAAACATGGGAAGAACATTTAAAGCATGTTAAGTAGACACTAGATGTTTTGAAAAGAGAAAAAAATTATGTTAAACTCTCAAAATATGAATTTGGCAAAACATCTTTGAATTATTTGGGACATATAGTAGGGGGTGGTGAATTGAAGATAGATCCCTCTAAGGTGGCAGTCATTGTCAAATGGCCTAAACCCAAATCTGCTACAAAATTTAGGAGCTTCTTAGGAGTAGCACAATATTGGAGAAAGTTCATTTCTAACTTTTCCTTCATTGCAGCTCCCTTACATGCTTTAACAGGATTGAACAAGGTGTTTCAGTGGGGAGGCAAACAGTAGAAAGCTTTGACACCTTGAAAGAAAAGATTAGTACAGCACCAGTACTAGCACTGCCAGATCTTCAAAGACCTTTTGAGATCCAAACGGATGCCAGTGACTATGCCATGGGAGCAGTGTTGATACAGCACAGTAAACCCATATATTATCATTCTAAGAAATTTAATTCTACAGTAGTTAACTATCCCACATATGATAAAGAATTGTATGCATTAGTATAGAGTGTGAAAAAGTGGAAACATTACTTAATGGGCAAAGAAATAGTTATACATACTGATCATCAACCACTTCAATATCTACACTCCCAAACTAAGTTGCAACAATTAAGACACTATAGATGGATGGGTTTTCTACAACAGTTTCATTTAGTCATCAGATATAAAAAGGGCATACACAATAAAGTTGCAGATATGTTATCTAGACCCATTATAAATGCATCTACTATACTTAAGCATAATTCTGTGTTACATGAGAGCTACATTGAACAATATGCTCAAGATATAGACTTTAAAGATGTATATGCAACTTTAAGTCAAGGCAAACGAGTAGAAGAATTGGATTATCATATTAAGGACCGACTCTTATATCATTGTGGGAAGCTATGCATTCCACAAACTGAAAGAGTAAAGATAATTCGAGAAGCACACATTTCTCCAATATCAGGTCACTTTGGGGTAAGTAAAATAGTTGCACGGCTGCAAAGATTTTGTTATTGGCCAAAAATGAACGAGATAGTTTCCAGATATGTAAGAGGGTGTACTATGTGTGCTAAAAGCAAGCCCAACAATAGAAAACTAGGCTTGTACACTCCATTATCAGTTCCTTCTCATCCTTGGGAAAGTGTTTCCATGGAATTTGTTGGAGGACTTCCTAAATCTATGAAAGGTCATGATTATCTATATGTTGTTGTGTATAGGTTCAGCAAAATGTGTATTTTGATACCTTGTAATAAACATATTACAGCTGAACAAACTGCAAATTTGTTCTTTCAACATGTATGGGTTCATTTTGGATTACCCACTTCCATTATTTCCGATCGAGACACTCGATTTGTGGGAAAGTTTTGGTCAAGTCTATGGGAACTAATGGACACCAAACTAAAGAAAAGCACAGCTTTCCATCCACAAACCGATGGCCAAACAGAAGTAGTCAACATGACAGTGATCCAGTTGCTCAGGGGATATTGCAGCAAGTATCCTAGCTTTGGGATGAACATTTTTGTTATGTGCAGCATGCTTACAACCGAGCCAAACATTCTTCCACATAGAGATCTCCTTTTGAGACATGTTTTGGTTTCACACCTAGGTCTCCCTTGGATTTTGTCTTTGGTAAGGACACAACAGTTGAGGGACACAACGATGTGGACAAGGCAACTAGGTTCATTGAACAAATCCAAGAGATCCATCAGGCAGTATAGGAACAGCTGGAAAAGAGCCAGGCCAAATACAAGGCAAGGCATGACAAGCATCGGATGGAGCATAGTTTCCAAGTTGGTGATCAAGTCTAGCTGTATATCAGCAAGGACAGGATGCAAGGTGAAGGTAAAAAGCTGAAACCAATAAGGTATGGACCTTTCAGGATCCTTGAGAAAATTGGTGAGAATGCTTTTCGCCTTGATTTGCCAGCTTATATGCACATCTACTCAGTCATCAATGCAGACAGCTTGAGACTATTTGAACCTTCGTTAATTGAAGATCCTGAAGAACAGAGTCAATTGCCTTCTATTGATGACCTACTACCTGAATATCTTAATGAATTGCAGGAAGACACAGTTCTGGACAGGAAGGTGAGAACGACGCGTAGGGGAGATGTTGAGTACCTCATAATTGGGCTCAGGGGTTCAAAGCCAAGTAGTGCAAAATGGTAGAGATTGGACATGTGAGAAAGTTGTATCCTCACTTAGTCGATGCTTGAAAACCAACATTTGGTGGTCCAAAAGCTTTTTCAGTGGGAAGGTCGTGATCCGATTGGATCCTCAAATAATTCCATGATTTTTAAGAATGAATGTTAGACTTCAAGAAATCTTATAGCTATCAGAAATAACCTTTGAATAATGATAATTTGCAGCTAGCACAGAGCAACGAGGGCCTTCGATCAAAGCGCATTGACTGTTGGACCATGGAGACTACGCATGGTGAAAAAATGGCAGTTGGGAAGCTCAAACCCAGAAATGGAGGTTGTTTCTAATACACGATTAGCGCAAAGAAAAACCCCTCGAGAAGGAAAATACTCGAGCGCTTGGTCACAAGGGAAACCAAAAAACTGTGGGAAAGCGCTAAAACCGACAGGCGGGTCCCGCACTAAAAAACCGGCGGAATATCAGAGGCATTTCGGGCGGTAAGTGGATTTGGCCGAAGACCCAGTGATTCCATACACCGAGTGATGCATGTCCGACGGGGAGAGAGAAAAAAACCGCTTACATCATAGACTGACGATCGAGCAACTCAACCGCGTGATATAAGCGAAAGACCGTAGGATTTGGGGGCTCCAGATCGAACGGCGAAGGTTCAACTTGATGGATGACCGGACTCGAGGGAAAAATAAACTACAGCGCATAAAGATTTGAAGTCCGATTTGACCAATGAGTCAACGGAAGGATCCATTTCACAGGCATCTGGGAAATAATAGAAAACGATAGCTCAGGAAGAAATGACACTCAGTTCGCATGAAGACAGGTGGCCACCTCTCTGCAAAGCGTTACACAGCAATGATGATGCAGGGTAGAGAAGTCCCAGCAGACAGAGGCAGGCGATCCAGAGAGTTGGGAAGTCGAAACGAACAGTCAGGGAATGAACTAGCTTTCAAGCCACGAGCTGACATAGACAAGATAGAGAGAGACAGTGAGGCAGAGAAGCAGTGACGAAGCCGAAGGTCAAGAGACACAGAAAGAAAAGCAAAATTGCAAAGAATAGAGAAGCCGAGCTGACCATCAGAGTAAGGGCAGCATCGAGTAGACAGAGACCAATTGAGGTCAAAATTCAATAAGGGGAGTCTGTGAACTCTAAGGACTTGGGGATTGCAAGTGTCATCCTAGTGATCATCCTCTATCAAGTGAGACTCAGATTGAGCTCCTTATTGTAAGACTCTGCTTTGAAAACATAATAAAAAGGCCACCACTAAAAGTTGGGCTAGGAGACATAGCCTAGGAGGATTGGGTGGACTCCTTATTAAATTTTGATGTGTTTTTGTTTTGCTTACTGTGATCTCTTACCGTTTCAAGTGTCTGTTTATTTTGCAATCTTATCGATCCGTTGCCTAAGATAACATAGACACACACACCACCAGCACATGAGCCTGTAATACCTTCATTAATTTCCTGAGGTCACCTAGGGGTGATTTCAGATCAATCTCAAACACTATCTCTATCACACCTCTCGCTTAGTCACTCAATTCTTGATCATCTAGTCTAATCTCTTGTCATTACATTCTTTTTCCTTTTATGAATCAAATCCTATCCTAACTGCATTGACAACTAAATCTCTATTTTTATTAGTCTAACAATTAAATCCCTAGTTTCAAGATCTGAAACACACCTATACTAACAACTTATCTCTTAGTCTACAAATAATACAATGATCTAATTATTACAATAAAATATAAATTCGAGAGATCCAACCCTCTCTACTAAAACTGACTTTGACCACTCAGGTCAATGAAATTCATCTCATGTTAAGCACAACATGTGAACATACAATCACATTGCTAGCTAAGTCCAGATGCTTCTGCATCGGAAAGTGGGTCCAGTGTGAAAATAGATGAAATGAGACCTATAATTGATTAAGTTGAGACTATGGGCCCTAGTTTGAAAATGTATGAAATGTGGTCCACAAGGATTTGAAGGTTGGGACCTTAAGTGGGCAAGTGGTGGCTTGTTGATTTAGGGAGTGGTGGTCGGAGAAATTATTGGAGGTTGGGGCCTGTAGCAGGTTGGGCCCTATGTATAGTTGGAAGTGGTGGCTTCCACCAGGCAGTGGCCTGGAGCGTTTAATTTTTCATGTGCATCACAAGTTGGGACTTGCACATTGGTGGTGTCCAGTGATTGATGTAAAATAAGGTTGAATAATAATAAGAAGAATATAACACATATTCAGTGGTGTTTTCTCCTGGAAGGGTTTCCAACTAATATCTGATGTCCTCATTGTTGAAATGTGGCAAGAAGAAAATTCCAATTTTAATTTGTCCTTGAATTAAAATTCGAATTTAGTCTCGCCAGCTGTTTGAAAAATAATTAATTAATTCATCGAGTTAATTAGTTGGAGAAATTCAAGCTAGAAGTCTTTGTGAAGTCATGCAACAGTTATCCCTTGAATTAAGGAAGTTATCCCTTAATTAAGGAGATAAGGATGAGTTGTATTTGAGTTGTAATTATTTAGCTCAGTTGATTGAGTTAAGTCCAGTTAAATTAGTTCTAAATAGCTTGAGGAGCTAATTGTGAGTTCAGTCAGCTAATGCATGCATGCATGAAACTAGTGTACTCCAAATAACTAAATATTCTCTCATAAATAACTCATGCATGTCAGTTCAGACAAAGGCCCAGTTGAGATTAAAGGCAGGGACAATGTACTATCAATTGCAAGAATTTTCCTATAAGAAAATATCTTGCATGAAGAAGGAATGCATTCCTTGAGATTTGCGCAGTTTTATAGTGTGTTGGAGCAGTGTGTGAGATCAGTGTCACACAAGGTTACAGCTAGAGCACCCAGGGAAAGGTGCGCAAGGAAATAGGAGGCTTGGAGTATAGAGGAGAAGGCATATGAGTTGTCTATTCTGTCCATGAGCAGCAGTAAGGGATTGTACTGAGAGTTGGATAGTTGTGAGAGCTAAAGCTTTGTGTAATCCTGAGATATTTCCACTTATATGATAATACATATAGCGAGGTTTTTAGCTGAGGCTTTCCCCAGAGTATTCTTCTGTGTTTCATGTGTATTGATTCTTCTTCTCTATTATATGTGTTCTATTTGATCTTGCTCAAATCGATTAAGCTTTCGCAAGTTTGATTGTAGAAGTAGATTAAGTATTTTGTTTTAGTTCTATTGCATAATCAGGTTAATCTACAGTGAGAATTTCTACATGGTATCGAAGCAAAGGTGATCAGAGCTGTGAACAGTATACTGAGAAGGGAAATTTGAAGTTTGAAGTTCTTGGTTGCAAGTACAAAATCAAATTCTTATCACACCTCAAAGTTCACCAATGGTATTCAATGGCTTGAGACTTGAGTATGCTCTAGATGGAAGCTTGAATTACATAGCATGGAAGCGGTATTAGAAGATGATGGTTTGAAGGATTTCATTGATCAAGAAATCCCCAAGCTAGCTGCAGCTAATGCACAAGAATTGGCTGAATGGAAGAAGTGTATGGCGAAGGTGAGAAGGATTCTTCTGGAGGGAGTTCGATACCATATTGTCTCAAGTCTCCATGGGAAGGAGAGTCCGTATTCAATGTGGAAGACATTGAAGGACATATATTAGAACAATAGCGACCAGAGGAAACTAGCGCTCAAGGATAAGCTTCGGAAAATCAAGATGGAGAAGGGTGACACTATTTCTACATATTTGAACAAGCTCACCACCTGCAGAGATGAGCTTGGTAGTGTGGGAATAATGACAGTCGATGATGATATGGTGAGCCTTGCTCTCCTCGATCTTCCAAAGAGCTGGAATAGCTACCAGGACTCTATGAATGGAAGAGAGACATTGTCGGATCTGATGCAGGAGGAGATCAGGAGGAGCACAAGAGATGGTTTTTCATCTAAGCATGATGATGAAGAAAATCTAACCTTAGCAAGTAAGGCAAGGAAAGGGAAAGGGAAGGCTTCCCATTCCAAATCGAATTCTTCCCATGGAGGGAAGAAGATTGACAAATCTAAAGTGAGATGCTTTAATTGTCATGAGGTGGGCCATTATGCAATCAATTGTCCATTGAAGAAATCCAAGAAGGGATCCTCGAAAGGATCAGAAGGTGAGGCATTGGCCTCTCAGTTCGAATTGGATTTTACCCTCATCGCATGCATGGTTTCATCGATGGTGGGTTGTGTTTGGTATCTGGACAGTGGAGCCTCATTCCACATGACCGACGATAAAATTTTATTCAGTACCTTGGAGGAGAAAGACCTCAAGATGCGCATAGAGATGGGCGATGATGGAAAGTACTGTGTTTCAGGAGAAGGCACGGTTGCTTTTCAGAGGGAGCATGGAGCTCCTCTCACCCTGACTAATGTAAAGTATGTGCCTGGACTAAAGAAGAACTTGGTATCGGTCGCAGTGTTGGAGGATAAAGTCTACGATGTTGTCTTCATTAAAGGAAAGGCGTTCTTGAGACACATAGCCACGAGTCAAACCAAGAGGATTGGGATTCGAGTGAAGAATCTATATAAGCTGGAGGTAGATGACTGTGTTGCATTGAGTTCAAAAGTAGAATTGGTGCAAAGCCAAGACATTGGCGAGTTATGGCATAGGCAATTAGGCCACTTGCATCATGGGGCCTTGAAGATAATGCAACAAATCTCTACTAGACTTCCCAAAGGTAAACTTGAGCAAGTGGACACATGCAAAGGTTGTACCTTGGGAAAGTACGCCAAGTCTTCCTTTCATGATCGAGACAGTCGAGCTGAAGCAATCTTAGAGCGAGTTCATACAGATGTGTGTGGACCATTCTCGATAGCATCCACCGTGAAACAAAGGTATTATTTGATTTTCATTATTGAGTTTTCTCGTAAATATCGGATTTGTTTCATGCAGAATAAGGATCAAACCTTCTCAAAGTTTTGTGAGTTCAAAGCTTTGGTTGAGAAAGAATTAGGGAAGAAGATCAAGGCCTTGAGAAGCGACAATGGTGGAGAGTATGTCTCTCAAGAGTTTAAGGACTTCTGTGCAGCAGAAGGAATTAAACAAGAGTTGACGGCACCTCATAACCCACAGCAGATTGGGGTGGCAAAGAGGAAGAACAAAACGATTGTGGGGGCAGCTCGGGTGATGTTGCATGAACAAGGCCTACCACTTCATTTGTGGGCTGAGGCATGCAACAAAATGGTCTATTTTCATAATAGAATCACGCATCACATACTTGGGATGAAGACACCAGAGGAAGCTTTCTCTGGGAAGAGACCAGATGTGGGTCACTTCAGGATCTTTAGCTCATCAGTATATTTCCATGCGACCAAGGATGCCCAGAAGAAACTTGAGCCAACAACTGAGTTGGGAATACTTGTGGGGTACACTGATACACCTCACAACTATCGAGTGTACTTGCCTACCAGTCAAAGGACAGTGGTTCACAAAGATCTCAAGTTTGATGAGCAGAAGGCCATGCGAGTTTTCCTTGTGGCTGTGGAGGAACTTTTGGTTCCTAAGGAGGAGGAGCCTCAAACTGATGCAGAGCAGCCGCATGCAGAGGTTCCAAGAGTGGAGACATCCACTCAAGCAGAGTCTTTCAGAGAGGGACGGAAGTGCACAAGAGAAGCTGACATATTGTTGTCAGATGCTAGAGAGAATGTGGGAGAACCATCTTCTTAGTGCAGACAGAGGAGGTCACCTAATAGGTACACTGGATACATGGCCCTTGTTGGGGAATGAGTTGATATCGAGCCATCTTCCTTTGAGGAAGCAATGCAGCAACTTATTTGGGTTGATGTTATGGTGGAGGAGTATGACTCCATAGTTCAAAACAGTTTTTGGATGTGGTTCCAAGACCGGAGAACAAGTCAATTGCGAATTCCCGTTGGCTTACAAGGTAAAGCAAGCTGCTGATGGTAGTTTGGAGAAACATAAGGCAAGATTTGTTTCCCATGGTTTCTCACAGGTCGAGGGGATCAACTATGATGAGACTTTTTCTCCTGTAGCAAGGTACTCATCTATCATATCGATGTTAGCACTATCAGCACAAATGGGTTGGAAGATCCATCAGATGGATGTGAAGACTGCATTCCTCAATGGCAAGATTGAGGAAGAGGTGTACATAGAGCAGACGAAAGGTTTTGAGACCTTCGATCGTGAGTCGCATGTGTGTCGACTCAAGAGAGCTTTGTACAGGTTGAAGCAAGCACCTCGTGCTTGGTACACCAGGATCGACAATTACTCCACCAGGTTGGGCTTCACAAAGAGTGAAGCGGATGCAAACCTGTACCTCATCATGGTAAAAGGTAAGCAGTTGATCATTGTTCTTTATGTTAATGATCTCATATTGACAAGTGATGATCAGTTGATCATGTCTTGCAAGGAGGACCTTGCAAGAGAATTCGAGATGAAAGACATGGGTCTCATGCACTACTTCCTTGGCATGGAAGTGTGGTAGAAGGATGGGGAGTTGTTTGTGTCTCAAGGCAAGTATGCCAATGATATACTTAGGAGATTCCACATGGATAAGTGCAAGCCCATGTAGACTCCTCTAGCAGGTAATTGGAGGAAGGAGGATGCTACTTCAGGAGAAGTAGTAGAAGCTACTGTGTATCAGCAGCTTGTGGGTTTATTGATGTACTTAGTGAACACACGACCAGATTTGTGCTATGCGGTGAACCAGATGAGTCAAGCTATGGTTCAGCCTAGCAAGATGTTTTGGAAGAATGTTTTGAGATACCTCAGAGGCACATCTTAGTATGGATTATGGTACAGACAGATAGAGGGAGTGAAGCTACAGGGCTTCACAGATGCAGATTGGGCAGGGAGTGCATCAGATTGGAAGAGCACATAAGGAGGAATTTTCAACCTTGGGTTAGCTGCAGTTTCTTGGTACAACAGGAAGCAGAGGTCGGTTGCACTCAACTCAGCAGAGGCTGAATACATGACTGCAAGTTAGGCAGCATGTGAGGCCATTTGGATGCGGAAAATTCTAGTTGGTTTGTTTGATCAGAGGATGGATCCAACTGTGATCTATTGTGATAATCAGAGTTGTATCAAACTCTCTAAGAATCCAATATTTCATGGCAAGTCCAAGCACATCGACATTAAGTATCATCATCTCAGATATTGTGTGGTGAGGAGGATCATGTTGTTGCAGTATATTTCGACCAAGGAGCAAGATGTTGTGATTTGGAATTTATCCAGGACAAATAATTAAAGGTATTACAGAATCATGTGCATGGATGTGCCTATGTTACTTTATGCAATGGACCGATAAGATTTCTAGAATACATAGACACTGAGGCAGTTAGAGAAAACATAACAGTCAAACATGTTAACACAACAAATTTAATAAGGAGTTAACCTAATGCTCCTAGGCTACGTCACCTGGTCCAGCCTTCAGTGGTGGCCTCTCTATTATGTTTTCAAGCAGAGTTTTACAACAATCATCTCAATTCGAGTCTCACTAAACAGATAAAAGTCAGTAGGAATGGAGTGCACATACTCTCCTTACTGAAACTCGACCTCTAATGGTCACAGTAGTATGACAGGCCTATGCCAAGCCTTCTATGGAGTACACAGACTCTCCAACTCTCTCTGGCTCTGTCTGCCTCGATGCTGCCTTCAGGTCAGCTCGACTTCTACTCTCTGTTCTCTGCTCTTAGCTTTTTGTGTCTAGCTAACTCTTGTCACTGCCTCTCTCTATCTCTGTCAGTTCGTGGCTTTAAAGCTAGTATGTTCTTTGACTATTCATTTCTGCTTCCTAGCCTGCTAGTTTCCCTGCCTCTGTCCATTCGAATTCCTCTGCTTTGCGTTATCATCACTGGGTAATGCCTCGCAGGGAGGTAGCCACTTGTTTCCTAACGAACTGAGTGTCATATTCCTTGAATCATATTTGAATGGTCATTAATTCCGGTTGCTTCAAGATCGCCCGCGAAACACAAATCATTTGCCAACTCATCGTCCACGTCGGACTTCAAATCCCCTGTAATCTTGCTTTATAACTTCGCCAAATCTGGTCATTTATCGAGATGCACCTCCGCCGTTGATCTAATCCCCCAGATCCTATGTGTCGTCGTTCATATCGAGCGGGCAAGTTGCTGGACATTTACCCATCTGATGCAGGTGGTTTTCTCTCTCATCTGCCAGATGCATGTCGCTCGATGTGTGGCATCGGGCGAAACTCAGTCAAAACTATTTACCACCTCGAGGCCTTCTGATATCTTGCCGATTTGTGGAATCCCTCGCTACGGAACCGAAACAGTTACTTTTCCACATTTCACAGTGTTTTCAGGTCCGGGCACTTCAGGGCTTTCCTTCATTGAGGGGGACGCCATGCGATACGCGATTAGCACTATCAAAATCTGCCCCTGTTCTTCAAACCAACCTCCAGTTTTGCCAGTTTGTGCCAGTGTGACTTACCATGGTCCAATGGTCTCTGCGCTTGATTGAGGGTCCTCGTTGCTCCACTCTGGCCACAACTGCAACTATCACGAGGATTCCTTCTGATAGCTTGATTTTTCTAAGACTTGAATCTTTTGGCATAATTTGAAATAGTCATGAAAACTTAGAGAGTGTTTAGGATCCAATTCGGATCACGACCTTCCCACTGAAAAAGCTTTTGGACCACCAAAAGTTAGTTTTATTTTAAGCATCAATCAAGTGAGGGTATAGATTCCTCGCTTGCTCAATTTCTATCCATTTCACACTGCTTGGCTTTGAACCTTTGAGTCCAATCCTGAGGTACTCAACATTCCCTCTGCATGTGGTCCTCACCTTCCTGTCCAGAACTGTATCTTCCTGCAACTCATTAAGATATTCAGGTAATAGATCATCAATAGAAGGCAATTGACTTTGCTCTTCGGGATCTTCAATTAATGAAGGTTCAAATAGTCTCAAGCTGTCTGCATTAACAATTGAGTAGATGTGCATGTAAGCTAGTAGATCAAGGTGAAAATCATTCTCACCAATTTTCTCAAGTATCCTGAAAGGTCCATACCTTATTGGCTTCAGCTTCTTACCTTCACCTTGCATTTTGTCTTTGCTGACATACAGCCATACTTGATCACCAACCTGGAAACTATGCTCCATCCGATGCTTGTCATGCCTTGCCTTGTACTTGGCTTGGATCTTTTCCAGCTGTTCCTGTACTACTTGGTGAATCTCTTGGATTTGTCCGATGAACTTGGTTGCCTTTTCCACATCATTGTGTTCATCAACCGCTATGTCTTTACCAAAGACAAAATCTAAGGGAGACCTTGGTGTGAAACCAAAACAGGTCTCAAAAGGATATCTCTATGTAGAAGAATGTTTAGCTCGGTTGTAAGCATGTTGCACATAACATAAATGTTCATCCCAAAGTTTGGGATGCTTGCTGCAATAGCCTCTGAGCAACTGGATCACTGTCCTATTGACTACTTCTGTTTGGCCATCTGTTTGCGGATGAAAAGTCGTACTCTTTTTCAGTCTGGTGTCCATTAATTCCCACAGACTCGACCAAAATTTCCCAACAAATCGGGTATCTCGATCAGATATAATGCAAGTGGGTAATCCAAAATGAACCCATACATGTTGAAAGAACAACTTTGCAATTTGTTCAGTTGTAATACGTTTGTTACAAGGTATTAAAATACACATTTTGTTGAACCTATCCACAACAACATATAGATAATCATGACCTTTCCTAGATTTAGGCAGTCCTCCAACAAATTCCATGGAAACACTTTCCCAAGGATGAGAAGGAACTGGTAATGGAGTGTACAAGCCTATTTTTCTATTGCTGGGCTTGCTTTTAGCACACATGGTACACCCTCTTACATATCTAGAAACAAAATCTTTGCAGCTATGCAATTGTTTTACTTACACCAAAGTAACCTGATATTAGAGAAGTGTGTGCTTCTCGAATTATCTTTACTCTTTCAGTTTGTGGAATGCATAGCTTCCCAAAATGATACAAGAGTTGGTCCTTAACATGATAGTCCAATTCTTCTACTTGTTTGCCTTGACTTAAAGTTGCATACACATATTTAAAATCTATATCTTGAGTATATTGTTCAATGTAGCTTTCATGCAGTACTGAATTATGCTTAAGTATAGTAGATGCACTTATGATTGGTCTGGACAACATGTCTGCAACTTTATTGTATATGCCCTTTTTATATCTAATGACAAAATGAAACTGTTGTAGAAAACCCATCCACCTATAGTGTCTTGATTGCTGCAACTTAGTTTGGGAGTGTAAATATTGAAGTGGTTGATGATCAGTGTGTATAACTGTCTCTTTACCCAATAAATAATGTTTCCACTTTTTCACACTCTATAATAATGCATACAATTCTTTATCATATGTGGGATAGTTAACTACTGCAGAATTAAATGTCTCAGAATGATAACATATGGGTTTACCGTGTTGCATCAACACTGCTCCCATGGCATAGTCACTGGCATTTGTTTCAATCTCAAATGGTCTTTGAAGATCGGGCAGTGCCAGTATTGGTGCTATACTAATCTTTTCTTTCAAGGTGTCGAAGGCTTTCTGTTGTTTGCCTCCCCACTGAAACACCTTGTTCAATCCTGTTAAAGCATGTAAGGGAGCTGCAATTAAGGAAAAGTTAGAAATAAACTTTCTCCAATATTGTGCTGCTCCTAGGAAGCTTCTAACTTCTGTAGCAGATTTAGGCCTAGGCCAGTGTACAATGACTGCAACCTTAGAGGGATCTATCTTCAATTCACCACCCCCTACTATATGACCCAAATAATTCAAAGATGTTTTGCCAAATTCACATTTTGAGATTTTAACATAAAGATTTTCTCTTTTCAAAGCATCTAGAGTTTGCTTAACATGCTTTAAATTTTCTTCCCACATTTTGCTGAATATAAGAATGTCATCCAGATATACAATAACAAAATCATCAAGAAAATTTCTAAGTACATCATTCATTACTCTCATGAAAGTAGCAGGAGCATTAGTTAAGCCAAAAGGCATAACCAACCACTCATACAATCCTTGCTTTGTTTTGAAAGCAGTCTTCCATGCATCTTGCTCTGCAACTCTGACCTAATGATAACCACTATGCAAGTCTAACTTGGAAAAATAAACAGCTTCTTTCGAATGATCTAATAGATCTTCTATGCGAGGAAGGGGATAACGGTTTTTTATTGTTATTTTATTCAATGCTCAGTAATCAATGCACATTCTCCATGAGCCATCTTTCTTTCTCACCAAGACAATTGGAGATCCACATGGCAATGTGCTAGGCCTTATGAACCCTTTCTCGAGCAACTCCTGTACCTGCTTCTTGATTTCTGCATTCTCTAAAGCGGACAACTTGTACATTCCGATGTTAGGCAATGGAGCATCTTGCTGCAAATTAATATCATGTACTATTTCCTTTTTGGGTGGCAGACCTTTAGGTTCTTGAAATAATATATCATATTCTGAAACAACTTTTTCTAAATCAGCTTGCTGTTTAGCATCACAACCCTCAAATACATTGGTTTTATCAGGTTTCTTTTCCTTTACAACCATCAGTAAAAATTATTTGCATGAATTTACAATTCTCTTCATCTACCCTGAGTTTATGAGAGTATAATTATTCTTGAGCTTATGAGCTCTTACAATATATTCGATTCCATCTTTAATGAGTAGATACTTGTTCTCAACTCTATAGAAAATAGCTTTTCTATCATACAAGTAAGGACTTCCTAAAACAATTCCACATATATCCAAAGGAACTATATCTAACTCAACCTCATCTACAAATGCTGACCCAAAAGAAAACCTAAGTTTACATTGTCTAGTCACTTGTAGTTGTGCTTTATCACATAATAATGGATATGGTTTTTTGTGAGGTGTGGTTAGTATTCCCAACTTCTTTACAATTGCTTCAGAAATTAAATTTACTTGTGAGCCACTATAAAACAAAGTATCAATCTTTTGATGCTTGGAAACAACTCTAATATGAAAAAGCTCATGTCTTTTCCTCTTATTTTCTTCATTATCAGTAGATTGTGCATAATTACTAGTAGATGCTTCAGAATTTTTACCTTTTATACCTGTGGTTGCGATTGTTGTTTCATCTCCTGAGTCTGACCCCAAATCCTTTTGAATAGCTACAACAGTCTTCTTCCTTTTGCCCTCGTTTTTCTTGGGTTTCAGCTCCAGATGCAGAATCCAGCAGTGTTCATCATCATGCCCATCCTTCTTACAGTGAGTGCATGAAGACTTTCTCTTTTGTACAGTATTTGCCTTCCTCTCTTTCCATTTCTGTTTTCTTTTCTCCTTATTCTTGCTTGTAGTGGGTTTGGATGATCCCCCAACTTCTGGGTTCCCATTCTTACCTCTAGCTTCTAGATGTGTAGCCTGGATGAATACCTCATCTATGCTAGTGGGATTAAACATGATGATAGTGTGCCTCATGTAGCTGTGTAGACCACTTATATACTTTAGCAGAGTCTCAGGCGAGTCTAAAGAAATTCCTAGAATCAAAGCTCTTTTCCTAAATTCTTGGGTGTAACCTTGTACACTTTACCCTTTTAGTTGTCGAAGAGTTTGTCAGCTCATCATGATTTGTCACATATAGGCTAGTGGATAGAATTGCTTTTTAATTGCAAAAACAAATTCACTCCAGACAGAAAGAATCTTACCATGTTTCTTTATGTCAGCTTGTGTCCTGCCTTCCCACCATACCAAGGCAGTGCCCCCAAGGTGTAGGCTAGCCAGCTGAATCTTACTCTTGTCTAAATCAATGCTCTGTACTCTACAATAAACATCAATCTGTCTGATCCAATTATCCGGCTTCTCTGCATTTAACTCTCGATCATATTGGTAAATCAAATTTAACATCTAATTTAATCAAAGATGTCTTCTTTTTATTTTTAGGGCTATTAGGAGGTGTGAGAATTTTTTCTTCTTTCCCTTTGCCTTTAGAGTGGTCATGGAGGAGAGATTCTTCTACTCCTTTGTCTTGGTTGGAGTTTGATGAATCTTCATCTCTATTGTTCTTAAATTCCCTATACATTTGCTCCACCATGGATCTCATGGTCATAAAACTATCCATGAACTAGGGGTCTGATTCCAAGGGACTTTCTTCTGACATTTTCCTCTTAGAATAGACTCTTCCAATTTCTGGGTTAGTTTCAACCAACTCTCCTTCTCCTAATTTAAGCTTTGATCTAGTTAGCATTCAACAACAAAATCTAGCACAAGCTTGTCTAACCTTAGTAACCTAGAGCTTTGATACCACTTGATCTAGAATTTATCCTGGACAAAGAATTAAAGGTATTACAGACTCGTGTGCATGGACGTGCCTATGTTACTTTATGCAATGGACCGATAAGATTGCTAGAATAGATAGACACTAAGGCAGTTAGAGAAAACATAACAATTAAACATGTAAACACAACAAGTTTAATAAGGATTTCACCCAATGCTCTTGGCTATGTCTCTTGGTTCAGCCTTCAGTGGTGTCCTCTCTATTATGTTTTCAAACAAACTTTTACAACAGTGATCTCAATTCAAGTCTCAATAAATAGATAAAAGTCAGTCGGAATGGACTGCACAGACTCTCCTTACTGAAACTCGACCTCTAATGGTCACAGTAGTATGAAAGGCCTATGTGTAGAAATTTTGAATAATAAACACATATTCAACAGAGATTATCCCGATTATACACTATTGCGGAATACATGCATAATACATAACCTCCTCTACGTTGATCATCAATTTAGCAGCATCAAAACAATGAAACATCAGTAGCATGCACACATTAACACAGTATGTAAGCCGGGAAAAGCTTACAGCTGAAAACCCCACACTATCTGTATATTAATGAATGATAACATGTAACATTACATAGTACAATACTCCTCACAAGTATCTAGCACTATCTCCACCTGTTACACACAATACAACTCAGATCTGATCTCCAAATCTCCCCCGCTGCTTTGCCTGCCTCCACTGCACAATCCTGCAAGAGAATGAATGATGAATGGTTGATCCAAACTCCTATTTACCTTGTGAAAATCACTCACATTGGAAATCACGTGAGCACAGGATATTCTACTAGGCATATGTTGTGCAATCCTCATGGGCATACTCAATACATTGCTTGTGCAAGATCTCATGCACAACTATAGTCACAACTGATAGCAATCTCAACCTCTAACACCTGTCTCCACTGAACTATACATGCACTGAGTTAACTGATGTATTCTTCAGTTTCATTATGAGTTAATAATTAGTGAATTAATTAATATTTAATTCACACAACTCATCACTTAGTCTATTGGCCAGTTAGACTAAATACAACTAGTTCAACTAAGTCAAACTGAACATAACTCCATCAACTCCACATCCAACTCCACAGAACTCACATGCATGAGTTCTAACTGATGTCATGCATGAAATAGCTCAACTGACCCACAAGAAAAGCGTATTTCCTTCTGACAGTTTCATGTGCCACATCTGTAGCTCAAACTGAAGTGCTCAAACAGGATAAGATAAAGTTTATAGTCTAAATATTATTATGAGACAATAATATTTGACTTTTCTATTTTTGACTAGCAGTCTAAAAATAGACTCTGATCACTCCTGTTGTGATCCAAAAATAGAAGTCCATCTATTTTTCCCAACATGACCAATCATCCATAAACAGCATACTGCAACTCATTGACCATGATCCATATGTCTAAAAATAGACATAGTCTAAAAATAGACTTTGCACCAAACCTTGCCTACGGACCACTTAGTGAAGGCGACTCCTTTCCACTAAGCTCCAACATCTTATTGCATTCTCAACAAGCATTTCTTGCTGCACACTTTTCAACACTATGCCGAGGAGTTTTCTTGAACCTCTCAAGCCTTCTATGGAGTACACAGACTCTCTGACTCTCTCTGGCTCTATCTGGTTCGATGCTACCTTCAGGTCAGCTCGACTTCTACTCTCTATTCTCTGCTCTTAGCTTTTTGCATCTAGCTAACTCTTGTCACTGCCTCTCTCTGTCTCTGTCAGTTCATGGCTTTAAAGCCAGTCTGTTCTTTGATTGTTCGTTTCCGCTTCCCGGCCTGCTGGTTTCCCTGCCTCTGTCTGTTCAAATTCCTCTACTCTGCGTCATCATCACTGGGTAACACCTTGCAGGGAGGTGGCCACCTGTTTCCTAATGAACTGAGTGTCAGATTCCTTGAATCATATTTGAATGGTCGTTAATTTCGTTTGCTTCAAGATCGCCCGCGAAACAGAAATTGTTTGCCAACTCATCATCCACGTCGGACTTCAAATCCCCTGTATTCTTGCTTTATAACTTTGCCAAATCCGGTCATTTATTGGGATGCACCTCCGCTGTTGATCTAAGCCCCCCAGATCCTATGGTCATCGTTCATATCAGGAGGGCAAGTTTCCAGACGTTTACCCGTCCGATGCGGGCGGTTTTCTCTCTCATCCGCCAGACCCATATCGCTCGATGTGTGGCATCGTGCGAGACTAAGTCAAAACTGCTTACCGCCTCGAGGCCTTCCGATATCCTGCCAGTTTGTAGAATCTCGCGCTACGGAACCAAAATGGTTACTTTTCCGCATTTCACAGCGTTTTCGGGTCTGGGTGCTTCGGGTCTTTCCTTCACTGAGGGGGATGCCTGCGATACACAATTAGTGCTTAGCGCTAATCGCATATCAAAATCTGCCCTGTTCTTCGAACCAACCTTCGATTTTTCCAGTTTGTGCCAGTGCGACTTACCACGGGCCAACGGTCTGTTGCGCTCGACCGAGGGTCCTCGTTGCTCTGCTCTGGCCACAACTGCAACTGTCACGAGGATTCCTTCTGATAGCTTGATTTTTCTAAGACTTGAATCTTTTGGCATAATTTGAAACAGTCATGAAAACTTAGAGAGTGTTTAGGATCCAATTCGGATCATGCTGACATTTTGACTAAGGCATTGTCAAAGTGTAAATTCGAGTTCCATAGAGACAGGATCGGGGTGGCAGATAATCCCTTTCTTGTTGAGAGGGAGTGTTGAAATGTGGTAACAAGAATATTCCAATTTTAATTTGTCCTTGAATTAAAATTGAGAATTAAAATTCGAATTTAGTCTCACTAGTTGTTTGAAAAATAATTAATTAATTCATCTTGAGTTAATTAGTTGGAGAAATTCAAGCTAGAAGTCTTTGTGAAGTCATGCAATAGTTATCCCTTGAATTAAGGAAGTTATCCCTTAATTAAGGAGATAAGGATGAGTTGTATTTGAGTTGTAATTAGTTAGCTCAGTTAACTGAGTTAAGTCTAGTTAAATTAGTTCCAAACAGTTTGAGGAACTAATTATGAGTTCAGTCAGTTAATGCATGCATGCATGAAACTAGTGTACTCTAGATAACTGAATATTCTCTCATAAATAACTCATGCATGTCAGTTTAGACAAAGGCCCAGTTGAGATTAAAGGCAGGGACAATGTACTATCAGTTGCAAGAATTTTCCTATAAGAAAATCTCTTGCATGAAGAAGGAATTCATTCCTTGAGATTTGTGCAGTTTTACAGTGTGTTGGAGCAGTGTGTGAGATCAATGTCACACAAGGTTACAGCTGGAGCACCCAGGGAAAACTGCGCAAGGAAATAGGAGGCTTGGAGGACAGAGGAGAAGGCATATGAGTTGTCTATTATGTCTATGAGTAGCAGTGAGGGATTGTACTGAGATCTGGATAGCTGTGAGAGCTAAAGCTTTGTGTAATCCTGAGATATTTCCACTTGTATGATAATACAGATAGCGGGGTTTTTAGCTGAGGCTTTCCCCATAGTATTCTTCTGTGTTTCATGTGTATTGATTCTTCTTCTCTGTTATATGTGTTCTGTTTGATCTTGCTCAAATCGATTAAGCTTCCACAAGTTTGATTGTAGAAGTAGATTAAGTATTTTTCTTTAGTTCTATTGCATAATCAGGTTAATCTACAGTGAGAATTTCTACACTCATGTGTTTATGTGCCACTCTCATGGTTTATGTGTTCATGTACTACTACTGCTCATTATTTACATGCTTATGTTATATGCTTTATAATGTGATGTTGATTAATGAATGATTTAGTTAATTTGAAATAAAGACAAAAAGTGTAAAAGTTGATCCATCTCGGCACAATACTGATTCACCCCCTCAGTTTTGTCAAGATCCCAATAAAGTTTTCATATACTTTTGTCATTTAAGCTCTCAACTCAAAGGGTACCCAATACCTTCTAATCTCTTCTTAATATTATTTTGAGGAATTGTATCAAACACTTTTTTAAGTAAATGAAACAACATAAAAGATTATTTTTTCTATTTGGAGAATCCTCCATTATATCTCTAAAAATAATGAAATGATTTAAAATTTAATGATAACTTTGGAAACCAACTTATTCTTTAGTTTTCTTTTCATGATTTTTTAATTACACCTTAATTTTGTTTTATAAAAGTATATCATACAACTTAGTTGAAAGGGATCGTATAACATAAAGGGTTATTTTTTATCTAATATCATCCTCTTTTATTTTAATAATAAATTATAAAATTTATATATACATGCGTCACATGTATATTTTGGTTGGAGCTAATGGTTAAGAGCATGTGTTTTGTCTCAAGAGATTACAGGTTCAAATCTAGAGGGGGTAGTATGTTCACATGTTGGCTTAGGGGGTCCTGACCTAGGTTCAAAGTTAGTTGCGCCAACCAACAAAGCCCTATACTATTGGCCCTTTCTGCAACAACCCACATAGAGCAGGCTACAGTCTCACCCAAAGCAGTATGGGGGGATGCAAGAACCAAGTTTCTACATCTAGAGACTAGTGCGATGTCTTCCACCGCCTCAGATATTCCTTCGCACATATCGATAAACTCTTAGGGCACATTGCTGAAACTTTGTTAAAGCAGCCTTCAGACCTTCATGAAGGTCTATGATCAGTCCTTGCGGATCTCTAACAGTCAATTTTCCTACTTACGTGCATTAGAGAACAATTCTAAATTAGTGTTCGCACAGATTTACTTAAGTCATTAGTAAACATAAGAGAAATCACCAGAGTCTTCGCGAAAGTATTTAAACATGCATTGCATACATAATTAAGACTTATTCAAGAGAATCGTGTAACATTCAATCAATATTTCATAAACAAATCATTTATCAACAATATATAACATTAATAAAGATAAACATAATACTCAGGAATTCTTCGGAAAAACTATCTTTATTGATCTTCAATTCAAGGTTACAGACTCAAACTACCCTGCGCACACAGTTGCAGGGGTCCACGCACTCAGCTACAGACTCTACCTAGGCTTTCGCGCACCTAGTTGCAGAGCCTTTCTTTCCTATCTAAGCGCAAGAAGCAGAGCCTTCCTGCCCTAGCTCCTGTCCTAGACCTTTCAATCAACCCAAATCTCTATATTTTTCCTATCTTGTTCTTCTTCTAAGTCTACTTGTCCCTTCACTAAGATTCACTATTTATAGACTTTTCATACAATGCCATGGTCCACAGACCATGGGTGAATCTCAAAACCGACTTAAAACTTTACATAAAACAAGGGGCTAAGCCCGTTTGACTCCTATTCATCTACGAGCTCCGCATATACAAGTCACAGAGACTTTACATTACTTACAGAAATGTACCAAAACTTGGGTTATATTAACCCCAAACTAACCCAGGGGACCCCATCCCAACAGGACCCCCACACAAAGGTCGTGACTCGCCCTCGAGTCATTTTACTGGTGCTGCGATCTTACTGCAAAGACACCCAGCTCCACCTGGATTACTGTAACTTTAGCAATGCTCTGTGCCGCTGCCTGTTGAACCTCCTCGATCAATTTGTCAATGGTTGGTCCTTCTACTACCAGCCTCATCATTTGTTGTGTCTGTTGCAGTCCTTTAAGCTTATCTTGAATGGAAGCCGTGACCTAATAAGCCTCCTCCAACCAAGGCTGCAACCTACCCTTTAGCAAGGCATCCTTCTTTTGCACTTCCTCCACCAGTGCCAGTAGTTGTTTTCCTTCTTGTAGCTTGGCAAGGCGCTGCACTGGTGTTGAGGTACGTGCAGTTTCCCTAACCTCATCATATCGGCACTGCATCTCCCTTACCTCTGTGTTCAATGTCTGTAGGTTCAGATCCTCCTGCAAATTGGTCACTAGCTCCATAACATGCTCAAACAATGTCGCATAGTCAATGACTATGGCATCCAAGGTAGCCATGCCTTCCTTTATCTCGGCTTTGCGCTGCTCCCTGTTGAGATTGCAACAAGATGATGGAGCTTAGTGAAAAGAGTCGCCTTCACTAAGTGGGCCCGCAGGCAAATTATGGCGCAAGTTCTATTTTTGGATCCCAGCAGGGATGATCACAGCAGGAGTGACCACAGCAGGGATGATCACAACAAGAGTGACCACAACAGGGATGATCATAGCAGGAGTGACCACAGCAGGAGTGATCACAGTAGGAGTGACCACAGCAGGAGTGATCACAGCAGGAGTGATCAAAGTCTATTTTTAGACTGGTTGTCCAAAATAGAAAAGTCAAATATTATTGTCTCATAATAATATTTGGACTATAAACTTGATCTTATTCTCTTGGAGCACTTCAGTTTGAGCTACAGATGTGGCCCATGCAGCTGTCAGAAGGAAGTACGCTTTTCTTATGAGTCAGTTGAGTTGTTGCATGCATGACTTCAGTTAGAACTCAATCAGTTGAGTTTGGTGGAGTTGATTGTGGAGTTGATGGAGTTGTGTTCAGTTTGACTTGGTTAAACTAGTTGTAGTTAGTCTAACTGCAAATAGACTAATGATGAGTTGTTAAACTAATTATTAACTCATAATACAACTATAGAATACATCAGTTAACTCAGTTGCATGTCAGTGCATGTTCAGTTCAGCAGGGACAGGTGTTAGAGAATCAGATTGCTATCAGTTGTGACTATAGTTGTGCATCAGATCTTGCACAATCAAGGGATTGAGTATGCCAATGAGTTTGCTCATGTATTTGCCCAATATTATAGCCTCTGCTCACGTCTTACACAGTGTGAGTGATTCTTTGGAGGTGAAATACGAGTTTGGTAAACCATTCTCATTCAATTCTTGAGCAGGTATTGAGCAGTGGAGGCAAGCAAGCAGTGGAATAGATTTGGAGATCAGATCTTAGCTGTATTGTGTGTAACAGGTGGAGCTGGTATTGGATTGCTTGTGATAAGCATTGTACTTTGTAATGTTACATGGTCTCAATCATTAATATATAGATAGTTGGGGTTTTTAGCGAGATGCTTTCCCTGGGTTACATACTGTGTTAATGTGTGAATGCTCTTGATGTTTTATTGTTATTGATGTTGTTATATTGATGATCAACGTAGAGGAGCTTATGTATTGTGTATGTATTTCGCAATAGTACATGATCAGGATAATCTCTATTGAATATGTGTTAAATTATTCAAAATTTCTACATGGTATCAGAGCTAGATGATTTGTAGAAAAAATTTCTACATGGTATCAGAGTTGTTGATCATCAGATCTACTATTCAGGAAGTGTTTACATTCTATTTCTTCAGGTAGAGTCTGTAATCGGGCCAGGTAGCCTCTGGATTCATCCTTCTTTTGGAAGGTGAGATATCCGGTGAATGCCCATACAGTCAATCTCTGTACGAGAAATATTGTGTTCTCACGAATCTTAGATCTGAAGCGGTTGAGTTTGAGCTGGTGGAAATCGAATTTGCAGCAGTGTTGTTGAAATGTCTTTCAACGGATTGCAAATGTTATTCCAAAGCAAGAGTGACCTGGCGCTCAAGGATAAACTCAGAAACAATAAAGGTGAGAATGGATCTTCATCAAAGGTATCTAATGAAGAGAATTGCGCTTTGGCTGCCAAAGCAAAGAAAGGGAAGAGCAAGAAAGCTTCTCAGTCTGGTGCGAAAGGCAAGAAGCAGGATATGTCCAAAGTGAAGTGTTTTCACTGTCACCAGCACGGACACTATGCCACTAATTGTCCGCAGAAGAAGAAGAACAAGCAGGCTGTTGGATCTTCAGCAGGAAAGGCTCTAGCCTTGCAGTTTGAGCTTGATTTTTCATTGATCGCATGCTTGGTTTCAAGTGTGATGGGATCGGTGTGGTTCTTGGACAGTGGTGCGTCTTTTCACATGATGGGAGATAGAGATTTGTTCTCTGATCTGGAGGACAAAGATCTTGGAGTGCACATCGAGATGGGCGATGATGGTAGATACAGTGCGACCGGTATCGGTACCATTTCCTTTGAGAGGGAGTCTGGTAAACCCTTCATATTGAAGGAAGTCATGCATGTTCCAGGATTGAAGAAGAATCTTATCTCAGTGGCGATGTTAGAATACAAGGGGTATGATGTTGTTTTCAGCGAGGGAAAGGCCTTCCTGTGCAGCAAGACAACTGGTGAGACCCGGAAGATAGGGGTTCGAGTGAGGAACCTTTATCAGTTGCATGTAGATGGATGTGCAGCAATGGCGGGCAAGGCAGAAGGATTGGTGAGCCGGGATGATGGCGAGTTGTGGCACAGGAGATTGGGTCACCTTCACCATGGAGCCTTGAAGATACTGCAGCAGATCACTACAGGGCTTCCTAAAGGCACACTTGCGCAGTCAGATCAGTGCAAGGGGTGTACTTTGGGGAAGTTTGTGAAAGCCACCTTTCACGAGAAGGATAGTCGCGCCACGACGATCCTTGAGAGAATTCACACAGACGTGTGTGGACCTTTCTCAGTTGCTTCGACAGCAAAACACAAGTATTATGTGATTTTTGTTGATGATTTCTCTCGTAAGTGTTGGATCTTCTTCATGCAGAAGAAGAGCGAGACATATTCAAAGTTCTGTGAATTCAAAGCACTGGTCGAGAAGGAGTCGGGGAAGAAGGTGAAGGCTCTTAGGAGCGATAATGGTGGTGAATACATCTCGGACGAGTTCAAGGATTTCTGCAAGGCAGAAGGGATTTGAAGAGAGCTCATAGCTCCCCATAACCCACAGCAGAACGGGGTAGCTGAGCGGAAGAACAGAACAATTGTGGGTGCTGCATGGGAAATGTTGCATGATCAGGGCCTACCCCTTCACTTGTGGGCGGAAGCATGCAATACAACAATTTATGTGCATAACCGTTGTCCTCATAGGATACTTGGCATGAGTACACCCGAGGAGGCTTATTCTGGTAAGAAGCCTGATCTTTCTCATTTGAGGATTTTTGGTGCTAACGTTTACATGCATGTGACGAAGGATGCCAGGAAGAAGTTGGAGCTGACCGCAGAGGTTGGGATATTTGTGGGGTACACTGATACGCCCCACAACTATCGTGTGTATTT
The DNA here is from genome assembly GCA_031772625.1 of Pinus tabuliformis. NCBI lineage: Eukaryota > Viridiplantae > Streptophyta > Pinopsida > Pinales > Pinaceae > Pinus > Pinus tabuliformis. Next base: position 832,770,293 of record CM062813.1, read on the forward strand.
GCCAGACAGTGGTAAAACTGTTGTGCGACGGGATATAAAATTTCAGGAGGAGAAAGCCATGAAGTGTTCGCTTGAGAGGGAGCTACACTTGCATGCAGATGAGGAGCTATTAGTTCCTAAGGATGAGCTTCAGGACATGGATCAGCCACAGGACGAGGTTCATGGAGTGGAAGAGACCACTCATGCAGCGCCAACCATCAGAGGGCGAAAGCACTTGACAGAAGCTGAGCGATTGGCTCAAGATGCAGAGAAAGTTGTAGGACCACCTACAGCCCAACGTAGGCAGAGACAGTCACCTGATCGGTACACTGGATACATGGCTCTTATGAGCAAGTGTGTTGTGACTGAGCCATCCTCTTTTGAGGAAGCTGTGGAGGATCCCGCATGGGTAGACGCCATGGTGGAAGAGTATGATTCTATTGTCAGAAACAGTGCATGGGAGATTGTTCCTAGACCAGAAGGGAAATCAGTGGTGGGTTCGAGATAGATCTACAAAGTTAAGCAGGCAGCTGATGGGAGTGTAGAGAAGTACAAGGCAAGATTTGTTGCCCGAGGCTTTTCACAGATAGAGGGGATTGATTATGAGGAGACTTTTGCACCTGTCGCAAGGTATTCTTCCATACGGATGATTCTTGCTCTCTCAGCGCAGATGGGATGGCACATTCATCAGATGGATGTGAATACTATGTTCCTCAACGGAGTCATTGAGGAGGAGGTGTACATTGAGCAACCCGAAGGTTTTGAGGTCTTCAGCAGCGAGTCACATGTGTGCAGGCTCAAGAGAGCGTTGTATGGGTTGAAGCAAGCACCACGTGCTTGGTACACACGGATAGACAGCTATTTCACAGGACTTGGATTCTCCAAGAGCGAGGCGAATCCTAACCTATACCAGATTGTGGTGGAGGGTAAGTTGCTTATCATTGTACTGTATGTTGATGATTTGATTCTAACAGGTGATGAGCTGTTGATACTGTCATGCAAGAAGGATCTTGCTACAGAGTTTGAGATGAAGGATTTGGGCCTCCTTCACTATTTCCTAGGATTGGAAATATGGCAGCGCAGTGGTGGACTGTTTTTTTCTCAGGGCAAGTATGCTCGGGAGATACTGGAGAAGTTCAACATGCATGGCTGCAAGCCTGTTGATACTCCTCTTCCTGGAGGTTGGAGGAAGGAGGATGCCACTTTGGGAGAAGAAGTGGATGCCACTGTTTATCGACAGTTGGTGGGGTCGCTGATGTATTTGGTCAATACACGACCTGATATATGCTATGCAGTTAACCAGCTTTCACAAGCTATGGTTAAGCCTACCAAGCTCTTCTGGAAGGCGGGCAAGCATGTATTGCGTTATTTGAGAGGCACATCGGGATATGGTTTGTGGTACAGACAGGAGGATGCAAATTGGGCAGGGAGCTCAAGAGGCCGAGTATATGGCAACAATGACATCAAGTACCATCATATCAGAGATTTTGTGCAGCAGAGGATCATGTTGCTTTCATACATTCCAACAAAGGATCAGGATGCTGATATTCTGACGAAGGCTCTCACCAGGAGCAAATTCGAGTACCACCGAGGCAGGATAGGGGTTGCTGATAATCCATATCTTGTCGAGAGGGAGTGTTGATATTGAAAAAAGATGATGGAGCTTAGTGAAAAGAGTCACCTTCACTAAGTGGGCCCACAGGCAAATTATGGTGCAAGTTCTATTTTTGGATCCCAGCAGGGATGATCACAGTAGGAGTGACCACAGCAAGGATGATCACAGCAGGAGTGACCACAGCAGGGATGATCACAGCAGGAGTGACCACAGCAGGAGTGATCAGGGAGTGATCACAGTAGGAGTGACCACAGCAGGAGTGATCACAACAGGAGTGATCAAAGTCTATTTTTAGACTGGCTGTCCAAAATAGAAAAGTCAAATATTATTGTCTCATAATAATATTTAGACTATAAACTTGATCTCATTCTCTTGGAGTACTTCAGTTTGAGCTACAGATGTGGCCCATGCAGCTATCAGAAGGAAGTACGCTTTTCTTATGAGTCAGTTGAGTTGTTGCATGCATGACTTTAGTTAGAACTCAATCAGTTGAGTTTGGTGGAGTTGATTGTGGAGTTGATGGAGTTGTGTTCAGTTTGACTTGGTTAAACTAGTTGTAGTTAGTCTAACTGCAAATAGACTAATGATGAGTTGTTAAACTAATTATTAACTCATAATACAACTATAGAATACATCAGTTAACTCAGTTGCATGTCAGTGCATGTTCAGTTTAGCAGGGACAGGTGTTAGAGAATCAGATTGCTATCAGTTGTGACTATAGTTGTGCATCAGATCTTGCACAATCAAGGGATTGAGTATGCCAATGAGTTTGCTCATGTATTTTCCCAGTATTATAGCCTCTGCTCACATCTTACACAGTGTGAGTGATTCTTTGGAGGTGAAATACGAGTTTGGTAAACCATTCTCATTCAATTCTTGAGCAAGTATTGAGCAGTGGAGGCAGGCAAGCAGTGGAATAGATTTGGAGATCAGATCTTAGCTGTATTGTGTGTAACAGGTGGAGCTGGTATTGGATTGCTTGTGATAAGCATTGTACTTTGTAATGTTACATGGTCTCAATCATTAATATACAGATAGTTGGGGTTTTTAGCGAGATGCTTTCCCCGGGTTACATATTGTGTTAATGTGTGAATGCTCTTGATGTTTTATTGTTATTGATGCTGCTATATTGATGATCAACGTAGAGGAGCTTATGTATTGTGTATGTATTCCACAATAGTACATGATCAGGATAATCTCTGTTGAATATGTGTTAAATTATTCAAAATTTCTACATTCCCGGACCTCAGGAAGAGCCGTGGGCTGCAACTTCAGCTGCAGCTCTGCAATCTTCATGTTGAACTCAAAAGTTACTCATCCAACTTTTGCTTTAGCCTCACGAACACTAGTGGCTAGTTTTCTGATTTTGGCTTCTGGCTGTGCATCCTCGGGTATGTGAAGCTCAAGCACTGTCTTGCATGCCTCCGTTATTGCTGACTCCAGACGTGAACTATGCACCTGAAGTGCCTCCTTTTCCTTCAGAGCCTGCGTCTTTTTAATGAACATTTGTTCATTGTTGAATTTGTACTCACTCATGAGGTTGAGGGCACGCTGCTCCCTGGTTCTCAATTCATCTGCCACCCCCGTACGCAACGCGTGGAGGTTTTCGTTGGAGAGCGTCGCTATATTCAATCTTATGTTCTTGATTGTACTAAGTATAATACGGTCATCAGCGAATTCTGCGCGAATGGACCCGTCGGTCAACGGTATAGTTTTGAGATCCAGGGTCCTTACTAGCTCATCTGCTTAACTTGTCCCGAGTGTCAGGCTCGCTTGCTCTACCCTCGCTTGTCAACACCCACCTATATTTTGCTTGTTTGGATCTGCAGCTTGTGCAGATCCTTCAAGATGCTCCGCAACGTCTGCATGTATTGTTGCTCAAACTGCTGCAACACTTCTGTCATTGTGTTCGTGACTTTATCGCCAATCACATCAAGAACACTTTCTGTCAACACCATGGGATCAACCTGTGTTCTATTAGATTTCTTCTTTTTCCATGTTCCACCCTTCTGCTCCTTGCCACATCTTTTCAAAATAAATGGGGTGCTCTGCCCCTCATCACCTCCGCCGCCTTGTCCTGAAATATCTTCTTCCTCTATCTCTAGTGTAGGTGACTTATCACCTTTCTAGGACTCGCGTTGTTCTTTTCCCACCTACTCCACAACAACGAGTTCCTGCTCAATGACAGCCTTTTATGTAGCTTCCTTCTTTCATTGCTCTGCGAGGGTACGCGTAGCTTGCCTAGCTGCCTCCTTTCTTTTTTGCGTAGCAAAACTTCCCACGCCTGTGCTCATTCCAACATCTACTTCTAATGGGGCGTGCCACTCTGCAGACCATGACGCTACAACCTCCTACACATCCATTTTGGACACTAAATAGGGCAACTGGTGCCATTTATGCTCTAGATCCTTCCGCACTTGGATATAGACTTTGTGGAAGTCAGCCTTGAACACCGCGTAGGCTGATAGTTGTGTGAACAAGGTTGAGGACAATCTCAGACACTAATTGATTTCCATACAAAGATCTATCTCCACAATAACCCAAAATATCTGTCTCTGCAATTCGCACGAAATCCTTTGTAGACCATAAGGAAGTGAATTGCGCTGCCTCCAGTAATCCTTCGTCCAGCATAGGAAATTGGCTATCCTCTAGTAGTCTCCATGCAACAAGCACAATTGACAGCAACAACCAAGCGTAGTGGAACGACTTGGTTTCTTCTTGGGCTTATCCTAAGTTCGCTAGGAACTCCTAACATAGGTACCTTGCCCAATTAAATTTTATGCGTTTTGCGCATTGTGCAACAAGGGAAACCACTGGCGCTGGAACTTCATCGGTGCGGTATTTCCTCATAACCTTTCCTACTAAAATTTAGGCAGCGAATTGAACTGCCTAGTCTATTATGGAAATAATGGAATACCCATGCGACTTTTTGAGGAGGCCGTAATCCCTCTTCATCTTCTCTGGAAGATCTTTCTCCCTAGTCTTCCCTCCAAACTCCTTAGCCAAGTTCACTCCTTTGTAGGGAAACCACGTGATTTTTTGAATTAGCATGTCCGTGATGGGGATAGGTTGTCCTAGCCATTAACATCCATCGTGCACCAGTGTGAGGAGCGGGCGTAAACATATCGTATTAATGGGGGTGCGGTGATAATGTGGCACACACAACAGATTAAGTAACCATGATTGCTCGACACCGTGGACCCATTCCTCCGTCTCCTGCGCTGTAACCCCTGTTTCTTCATAATAGACCACTACATATATTTGTCCGCCGTCAAATGAGGAAACTTAGTGTGGTCAAACGGGACCTTCTTAGTAGGGGCGTGGATATTGTAAACTTCTTAGTATTTGAGTCCTTCGTGACCTTTGCTTTTCCCTTTCACGGAGGGATATACTGAGGTAGCCTTGTCACGGGTTCCATTCCTTCAGCATCAATATCCTCTATTCCTTGGAATTCTTCTGCCTCTAGGTCCACTACTCTCTCTGGCTACTTATCTTTCTTCTGCTTTGCCTGTGTGTTAGTATGATTCCTTGGGGATGCGCACACCAGCATCGGCTTGTTTTGCTTGTCCTTCTTGGATTGCTTTGACTTGGCTGGTTGGATTTCTTTGTTAGGGGTATTCTTTGGCCTAGGCGACCTTGATGCTATATGCACAGGAGCCGGAGCTTCCATACTTACAACTTTCGGGGTGGCTGTGTCAGAGACAACATCATCATTACTCACAGTTTCAACAGGACTTGGTGTAGACATTTGTTCAAGAATAAGCTTCTGGTTTATCTCAGGCAATTTGGAAAACATGGGGCTCACAACTAAATCTTCCCAAAATTCTCAGCTCATAGGCAACAAACATCGAAATTCACTAACAACTCTTAGAGCGCAAAGTGTTCTCTATTAGACCAGCACACGTAATTTATATGGGGTTTTGAATTCAAATCGGACTGTTCCCCCCAATTTCTGATAATAAATGTTATTTTGGAGGTATATCTTCAAAGATGTTTGCCTTAATTTCCGCCACCCCGCTCCACTTAACCGTCTTATGGCCCTCAAGTCATGAACAGTAACTCCAACCATCATTTTCCTGCTATGTTGCACGGTACCTTCCCCCATGGTGAAACTTCCTAAGCGCAACTTCTTGGGTTTCATCTTCGTCATTCTCCACGCAGCCTACTCACTATGTTGTCCTCCCAGCTAGGCAATGTAGTTTAGAGTCCCGCACTCCCTTACAACTTCCTGGAGCACTAAGACTATCATGTTGCCATATAGTCATTGTGCAGGATCCCTTGTATACAACTTCAACCTGCTCCCATTCACTTTTCCCGGGAAGGGTTCCCCATTCAGCTTCGCAAGCTAAATTATGCCTCCATATGTAATTTCTTTGACAATATATGTCCCTAACCAATGCATCTGGAATTTACCCTGAAATTTAGTGAACTTACTATCTTATAATAGGACAATATTGTTGACCTTGAATGTGCGAAGCTTGATGCGGCGATCATGCCATGCTTTTTCGTGTTCCTTCTACACTTGTTGATGGAATCTTGCAAAAATCAATCTTCTTCGAGCTCCATCAGCTGCATGAGCCGTTATTCTAAGGCCTCGCCATCCACCATACAAAGTTGCTATGTGCAGACTAGGCACAATGTACTCCATCGGCATTACGACTTCGATCCCATATACTAATCTGAACGATGTTTTCCCTATCAACTTCGTACAAGTAGTCCTGTAAGCCCATAGTACTGTAGGTTCGCACACATCCCATTCATTCCGATGCACATTACAGATATTTGTCAGTGCGTTCTCCAAAAAATTGTTAAAAGCTTCGACAGTTCTGTTTACCTGCGGGTGGCATGGCGTACTCTTCTGATGGTAAACCTAGAACTCTTCAGTCAACGCACTGATCGTTTCATTCAAAAAGTGCATACCCTTATCACTCATCAATACTTTCGGGTAGCCAAATCTGGTTAAGACATACTCAAACAAGAATTTTGTTGTCATAGCCCCTATGCAATCTTTAACCGGTTGTGCTTCCGCCCATCTGGTTAGATATTCCATTGCAGGGATAATATAGCGCACACCCTTTTTCTTTCCAGGGGGTTGAATTGGCCCAACAAAATCAATGGCCCATTTCTCAAAGGGCTGCAAATATACTTGAGGCTGTAGTGGTAACTCATCTCTTCACGATGGTCTACCAGTTCTTTGGCATGCATCACACACCTTACAATACACCTTGGAATCCTTTTGCAATGTTGGCCACCATAGACCTGTGTGCAAAATCTTCTGCGCAGTTGCCTTTCCTGCATAATGGCCTCCTGCAACTCCCCCATGAACTTTAGCGAGAATGTTATCCTGCTCAAATTTCGGCACATATCTTCGCAATATTTCATCTGTATCCATATTATACAAATGTCCCTCAATAACTGAAAAATCAACGGCATGCACTACTAATTCCTTATTGTGCTGACCTGTATATCCTTCTGATACCATCCTCATAGTCAAGAAGTGAATAATGTCTACAAAATGATCATTTGCTACACACACCACAAAGAGTTGCGCATATGGCAACCCTTCCTCTAGATTATTAGGCTCCTCTCCTATTTCGATGCATGACAGATGGTCAGGTCTCGCATTTAACCTCCCTGGCTTCACAATGACTTCAAAGTCATACTCCTGAAATAATAGCAACCATCTGCAGATATTCCCCCCCAACACAAGCTTGTTGACCAAGTATTTCAAGGCAGAATGATCTGTGTACATCTTGAAATGCCCTCCTAACAGATAATGCTTGAATTTTTGCAGCACGTACACCATGGCCAATCCTTCGCGCTCAGTCGTTGAATAATTTTTCTCGGCCTTCGATAACTTCCTACTTGCAAAGGCTATAGGATGGTCCATTTCTCCTTCACCGACCTGTGTTAACATTGCACCCAACGCAATGCAAGAGGCATCCACATGTACATGAAACTCCTTTTTCCAATAAGGGAATATCAAGATCGACGCAGTGACCATCTTTTCTTTCAACACATCTAAGCTGTGCTGGCATTCTTCATCCCAACAAAATGTTGTGTCCTTCTTTAGCAATTTCTCCATGGGCGTAATAATTTGAGCGTAAGATTTGATAAATTTTCTATAGCATCCTGTATGTCTTAGCATTGCACGCAACTACTTAACGTTCCTAGGGGCCTCCAAATTCACAATCACCACAATCTTTGCAAGGTTGACCATCAATCCTTGCTTGCACACAACATGACCCAACAAGATCCCAAAAGGATCACAAAATATGCATTTTTTCAAATTCAACACGATCTGGTATCTACTACATGTATCCAACATCAGGCGTAGACTTGCTACATGGCGCTTCACTAATCCAAACATCGTCTAGTCATCAAAGTATACTTCTAGAAACTTATGAATGAACACTTTGAACGTTTTTATGACTACTGAAAACAACCCTACTGTGTCACAAAGGTCGTTTTTCTCCTATCCTTAGGCGTGATCTTAATATGATGATACCCAAAGAATCTATCAGTAAAGGAATAGGCCTCATGCCCTCCAACATTGTCTAACGCTTCGTTCGTAAACGACGTTGGGAACGGGTCGTGAACACACACATCATTAAACTTCCACAAATCTACACAAATCCTTATTTCACCTTTTTGTTTCTTCTCCTGAACCACCATCGGGCTCACCCAATCATATTCTTCAACAGGTTCTATGATGCATGCCTTCAACATCTTATCCAGCTCCTTGTGAACCTTTTCCTTGCATTTAGGATTAAGGCAATATGGCCTCTGTTTAATAGGCTTCTCGTCCGGCTTCAAAGTGATCTTCATAACACCCAACTCACCAACTGTGCCCTTCAAATACGAAAACTTAGTGGGGAAGAGATCCTGGTATTCATAGAGTAACTCAACAATTTTATCCACTGTAGCACCATCCCAATAATCTCCAATTTTCGTGAACTTCAGTTCTCCTTTAGTGCCAATGTTTACTTGCTTTGTCTTCAAGGGTGTGAAGATGTACAACTTTTCTATTTGTGGCCTTCGACTTCGTTGCCCTTCTGCCTCTGGAATATTAATGTTCCTCGGATCTTTATCTTCCTCTTCAGCGGTTACATTATAGCATTCCAAAGCATGACACAGTTGGTTGCTCCAGTCTAGTTAGATCCATACCATAGGTTCCTTTGACATTTTGAAGATAACTGCCTTAATCTCTTGTAGTGCTTCATCAATGATTGGGAAGCCGTCATCAAAGCTGAAGGCCAATAAGAACCCTTCCTTCAATGCATCCCATTCCACAGTGCCATGGCAGAGCTCCATTTCTAGATACTAGTTCATGGGAATTGTATCCAAAGTATGGAAAAATATGTGTACCCACTCTGGTTACGGCTCTGTTCCCCATGCTTTATTCCATTTTGCTAGGTGATCGCATGGATCGTCCCTTCCATTATATTTCTCAGTTTTTCTGGTGTTAGCACGCCCAAAACATAACCGCATCATTCTTCTGTAATCCCGCCATCCAACAAAGCTATCCTTATGCGTACCCCACCATCATGTAGGTGTAGCATGCAATGCCAACTCTAATGCTTGGAAGCGGTGATCCTTAAGGACTTCGCGCTCAAATTCATCCAAAAAAATATCTACATTAGTTAAACCATCATAATAGGGTAATTTCCTTACCTCTGACAAAACACAGCGCAACGACTTCATCATCATATTGCATCGCAATGTAGACACTTCATGCAAGCGATTCTACCAGTGCTTTAACTCTTCGTCTGAATCAGAGGTGCGGGAACTCTCCCTGTCCCATGCAATCTATCCATCTATCGTTGGATTGATCCAGTCTTGATCCTGCGTTGTTATCTTGTAAATCTGATCTAGTTCATCATCACTTTCATCATAATCTTGGGCTGGTTCAATATAGCGTGCCCCTTCTGTAGGATCCAGTGGTATTATAACTCGCAACGACTTTCTTTCAAAGGACATTGTCCTTTTCTTCAAATTAATGGCCCCATTCATGTCAATAGCCTAGTCAATTCCCAAGAGCATGGGGTAGGGGTTACTGTCATCGACAATTTTTATAGCTTCAAAGTCTGCTACTGCGATCACACCTTCAATATCAACTATTACTCCATATAACCATCCCATGTGGATGATTTTCTGTTGGTTCACCATCCTAAGTTGAATCAGATACCACTGCAGTGCAGGTCTCCCCATCCTTTCCCATGTTTGTTTCGATAATACATTTACGTTGGACCCCATATCCAAAATGACCTGGTCCATCTCATAATCACCTATCTGCATGGTGAGCCTCATCTCGCGCCTTGTTCGTGCCTTATGTTTTCCAATTTTTCTGACCACTCGATGTCCATTAGGGACCTTCTCTTTGCTGGCGCATTTATTTATTAATTCTTGTAGGCCTTCCATAGCTTTGCTATCGCGCAACAGTTTTATGCAGGTCTCCAAAAACGTAGTGAGTGCAAAGGGATCAAGCTCTGCAGGCGCGCTGATTTTTTGTGTCTTGTCCTGTCTCCCTAAGGTGGAAGCCTTAGTGAAGCTCTTCTTAGCTTCCATGAACGTTTCCTTAGAGCGATCCAAATCAAAGTCGGCTTCTTTCTCTGGTGCTTTGCGGACCCATCCTTCTTCTTCAGGTTGTTTACCCTTATTGAGGCCAGTCGTCATCCCACTTCTTAGCACAATGTTAACGCTTTGATCTTCTTCGTTGGGGTCAACCCTCATCATCTGTAGATTCTGCGTAGGCTGTATTTTCTTCTCTTGCATTTTAGCTATTAGTATCAGGCATTCTTCTATAGTATGGTCAATCTATCTGTAGTATTGACATGACAGGTGTGTAGGATTTTAGAACTCTCGCGCGTAGTGCCCTAGCTGTCCGTAGCCGCGGCCTCTACCAGGTCCTCCTCCTCCTCGGCCCCATCCTCGACCCTGATAACCTCCGTGCGCTCCTTCGGTGCCCTAATTTGGAGGCCGAGTTTCTGCTTGCATCCAGTATGTAGGTTTCCTTTCCATCATCAGCTCATAGCTTCGACAATGGTGTTCCTTATGGCCCACACATTTGTAGAAGTTACAGAACAACTGTTGGGGTGTTTGGACAAACTTTTGAAGTAAATGGCAATTATTCGTCTCATGTTGTCCAACAGCTTGACAAATAGCACACCATAGTGCAACCCCCACGCTCAGCCCTGTTGGGGCTTCTGGATTCAGGGGAATTGGCCCCCCTCCTGTAATATAATTCACGTACACTGGATAGTGTTCTTTATTATGCCCATGGCCCTTGCACTTCAAACACCAGGCTTCCACGCATACTTCTAGTTTAGTCTCCTTGTCTTTCTTCAAACTCTGTAAATCTAGGTGTATGCTAGATAATTGTGAGTGGGTCTGTTGTACTTCCAGGTTCATATCTTGAATAGGCTTTTGCTTGTGTTTCTATCTTCTGTTGTGACAGAGAAATTCTGAAGTGGGGCAAAAGAGACGTGATACTGGCTATCTGTGATCTACACGTTAGCCTCTATGATTTGACACTTTAACCTCTGATCAAATTCCCAAGCCATCTCAACGACCCTCATCATGATCTCTTTAATCTAATGACTTACTGTGAGTCAAACTTAGGATCACTAAACTCTTTGTTTAAAGTCGCCTTAGTCTCTGCTAGCGTTGCAATAGGATTATCATAACAATACTTAATGTACCAGGTTAGCGTGCGATCCTATAAAGAGGTAACCAACTGTGCCTTCTTTATATTGTCATCAATAATCTATTGCGCTATCCATACAACATTCGCAACAAACCATAACTGCTATGCATCTTCACTCCCTATACCCTCGAAGATCGACATCTTCATTGTGTTCTCCATGTTGAATGGTGGTGGTGGAGGTGTAGGTGTGGGCGAAGGTGTATGCGGTGGATGTGGGGGTGGCGATGGAGTGGAAGGATGATTTGCTCGAGGAATACTCTAAGTGATTATCTGAACAGTGCTTCGCAGTGTAGTTTGCCATGCCCCTTCATCGTCGCTTGGAGGAGGTCCAATCATTGGACTATATTCTAGTCCTGATCCTTAGCGATTTCTAAAGAACCGTCCACTTCACGTAGCTCTGAACATTTTAATCCAAGTATTCAATGATCTTAAATACTTACCTCGTGGTCCTTTGAAAAATCGTCGCTCCACTTCGCTATAGCTGATTGAGGTATCAATTGCAAATTCTGTAACAAATCCTCCCAGAATTCGATCGAGCCAATGATCGACAGCCTGCGTGATCTTGTTTTCAAAGCTTCTAGCTATCGCACTAATTATGGATTCCACACTATAGGACTATCAAGCTTCCACCTTCCTTGATTGTCTGTCAATTTAAGTAACCACTCATACAGTTCAATGGGGAAAGTGCAGAAGAAGATCTCGTGTATATCCGTATACAGATACATGTTCAACCACTTTTCCTCCGACAGGCTCAGATTCTTGTTTTCTTGTGCCGCGAACTCGTGAATCTCTTGATCCAACCACTTTTCAATTTCGTTCTTGGTCGGATTCCAATGATGTGACATCACACATCTCTTTCAAGTAGATCCTGGTCCCGACAACAGTACCATTTGTTGGCTTAGGTGGTCTTGACCCAGGTTCAGAGTTAGCTGTGCCAACACAAAAAAACCCTACACTACTGGCCTTTCGGCAACAACCTGTGTAGCACAGGCTGTAGCCTCACTCGAAGCTGTATGGGGGGATGCAAGAACCAAGTTTCTGCATCCAGAGACTAGTGTGATGTCTTCCAGGGCCTCAGATTTGCCTTCGAGCAGATTGATAAACTCTTAGGGCATGTTGTTGCAACTCTGTTAAAGCAACCTTCAGGCCTTCGCGAAGGTCTATGATCAGTCCTTGCGGGCCTCTAACAGTCAATTTGCCTACTTACGCATCAAAGAGCAGTTCTAAATTAGTTTTCGTGCAAATTTACTTAAGCCATTAGTAAACATAAGAGAAATCACCAGAGTCTTCGCAAAAGTATTTAAACACGCATTGCGTACATAATTAAGACTTATTCAAGAGAATTGTGTAATATTCAATCATTATTTCATAAACAAATCATTTATCAACAATATTTAACATTAACAAAGATAAACATAATACTCATGAATTCTTCAGAAAAACTGTCTTTATTGATCTTCAATTCAAGGTTACAGACTCAAACTACCCTACGCACATAGTTGCAGGGGTCCGCGCACTCAGTTGCGGACTCTACCTAGGCCTCCGTGCACTCAGATGCAAAGCCTTTCTTTCCTATCTAAGCGTAGCAAGCAGAGCCTTCCTGTCCTAACTCCTGTCCTAGATCCTTCAATCAACCTAAACTCTCTATCTTTTTCATGTCTTGTTCTTCTTCTAAGTCTACTTGTCCCTTCGCTAAGACTCACTATTTATAGACTTTTCATACAATGCCATGGTTCGTGGACCATGGGTGAATCTCAAAACCGACTTAAAACTTTACATAAAACAAGGGTCTAAGCCTCTTTGACTCCTATTCATCTACGCACTCCGCATCTGCAAATCACGGAGACTTTACATTACTTACAAAACTGTACCAAAACTTGGGTTATCTTAACCCCAAACTAACCCAGGGGACCCCATCCCAACATCACCTCCATAGGTTTAACGAGAGATTTATTTGGAGAGGGAAGCACAAATAATGCTTGCTTCTAAAAATGATTACAAAGCATTCCATTCGAGAGGGGGTAGAGTATGTACACCTATACTCACTTCTAAAAATAGTTACAAAGTATCCCATTGGAGAGGGGGTAGAGTATGTACACCTATACTCACTTCTAAAAATAATTACAAAACATTTCATTGGAGAGTGTATAGAGTGTGTACACCTCACTTCTAAACAAGATCACAAAGTACTCCATTAGAGAGGAGGTAGAGTATGTATATCTCTATACCTAATTTTAAAAATTATTACAAAATATTTCATCAAAAAATGATAAAGTATGTACACCTCCATAACCTTTAGTATTATATAATCTTAACTATTAACAACTGAATTCTAAAAATTATTAAACATTGAAAAAAATTATATATATATATACACCATATAAAAAATACTCACTTTTTACCATAAACTTAAAACTTATAGCTTATAATAAACTTAGCTATTAAAATTTTCTACAATAAACTTAAAACTTATAGCTTATAATAAACTTTGCCATTTAAAAAAATACAACCGATATGATAAATACTTGGGTAAAAAACATAGCGCATCCACTTCCGTTTAAACCCTAGGCTTCGCAAATCACCATTAGTTATGTATAACAGAACGAGACTGGTGCAATGACATGCATATTTTTATGAAATACAGAGTGTATTTCTTCCCTGGCCGAAAACGAAATAGCAGCTTAAAACCCATTGGACCGACCTTTCATTTCGCATAGATTTAGAGAGATTTTCGAAGGATATTCTATGAACGTTGCGGCTCTTGATAATCGCAGGGGTTCCTGAAGCTTCTTTTCTGCACAGATACTGGTATTTACCATGCACATGAACGCCGCTTTTCCTTTTATGTTTTTTTGTTCTTTGCAAGCAATACAAACTGATAAGTATCCAATTTTCGGTTCTCCAAATCATCCAAATTTGATCACACACCAGGAGGAGGAGTTTGAAATCCATGTCACTCTGCTAGGTGGATTTCCCAATGTCCAATGCCCAGGGTATGTATGATTTAGATTGGTATTGGGTAAATAGAAAGAATGACAATACTGGTTTCATATTGTTGGCGAGGCTTAGCTCAACATGGGATGTCAGAATCAGCGTGGAAATGTTTTTCGCCATTATTGTTATATCATTCCAGTGCTTATTTTGAATATTCAAGCCATGCCAAGCTTGATCCCCATGAAATCAATGCAGCCCAATTCATGCCATATGAACACACTTGGATCTTGGTAAGGCCCATTTCCCATTTAAGTGATATAAAAAATCCAGTCCAGTTGAACCCATACCAAAAAACTTTTCTTCGGGCACTGCCTATATCGTTTTCCAAACCAACAAAGTCTGAAAATTGCATGGTAAAAGAGTCACGAATAGCAGTTTCATCACAACTGAAACAGAAGGAACCATCATGCATTAACTCACGTTTGGCAACAGTAATTACTAGGGCAGTCTCAACCCAATCAAAGAGGAAAAACCCGACTGAAATAAAGCCTTGTTTGGCAACAATACCCTTTCGAGCATCTTCTACTCAACTGATCAAAAGGGATCCTAATGAGATTAAATCAGGTTTGACAAAAATATTGACAAGGGCATTTTCTGCCCATTCGATCCAAAAAGGCCTAACAGAAATCAAGTGCATTTCAAGAAGGAATATGTTCGATAAAGACTGCAGTTTGGCGAGGAATAGGCCTGTTTTTGTGACAATGGCATCGATGGCATGCATATTGGATCAAGCAAGGGTCATTTCAGTAGTGCCCACAAGGGCAGCTTCTGCAGAGTCCAACAAACTTCCAGAATATCAGATGCCTACAGTGACATGGGGTGCTGTGAAGGGGGACAAGGTCAAGATTTCTTCGCGAGTCATAATATATGATTACTTGAGAAGTATGGGGATTGTGCCTGACGATCTGGAAGAATTGGAGCTTCCATCGACAGTTGATATTATGAAGGAAAGGGTGGAATTTCTGCAGGGAATAGGTCTCAGCATTGCTGATATCAATACATATCCTCTCATGTTGGGATGTAGTGTGCGGAAGAACCTGATACCTGTACTGGATTTTTTCTTCAATTTGGGTTTTCAGAAATCAGACCTCCCTTTTTTGCTTAGAAGATACCCACAGGTGTTGACTGCAAGTGTTGTCATAGAACTTGTGCCTATTATCAAGTTTCTGAGAGGGCTCGACATTGAGAAAGCTGACATTCCGCATGTAATAAAGAAGTATCCTGAGCTTTTAGGTTTTAAAGTAGAGGGCACAATGAGTACCTCAGTAGCTTACTTAGTCAATATTGGTGTAAATACAAGAGATATTGGATCTATTATGACGCAGTATCCTCGGATTTTGGGTATGCGAGTTGGAACAGTGATTAAACCAATTGTTGATTATCTTATGAATCTCGGGTTTCCTAGACAAGTTATTGCCAGAATCATTGAGAAAAGACCGAATATTCTCGGGTATGACTTGGAGGAAAAAATAAAGCCAAATGTGGAGATTCTGCTTAGTTTTGGTGTAAGGCAGGAGTGTCTTGCTTCCGTAATAGCACAATATCCAGAGATCTTGGGACTCTCTTTGAAGCCAAAATTGTCTGCTCAACAGTGCTTTTTCAATGTTAATATTCAGGTTGGTCCTGTGGAATTTGGTCAATTGTTACAGAAGATGCCACAGGTTGTAAGCCTTCCTCAAACTCTGATTACAAGGCATGTAGATTTTTTGATAGGACGAGGTTTCAAAGATGCAGATGTAACAAAAATGGTGGTTGCTTGTCCCCAGTTGTTTGCTCTTGATTTGGACTCTATGAAGCTCAGTTTCTATTACTTTAAGACTGCAATAAAGAGACCCCTGCGGGAACTTGTCGAGTTTCCAGACTACTTCACATATAGCCTGGAAGGCAGAATCAAGCCACGTTTCCAAAGAATATCAAGCGGGGGCATTACCTGCAGTCTAGCGTGGCTCCTCAGCTGTAGTGATCAAAGGTTTGAAGAAATATTGGATGCTAACTATGTTGATATCAAGGAGACATTGCCATCTTTCAGTATGGGTGGAGCCTTGGAATTACCTGGGGATGAAAGTAGTTCAGAAGAGGATGAAGAAAGTGAGGAACAATTGTACACAAGTACTATTTCTGTGAAGAAATGATTTTTCTGTGTTTCCTCCTTAAATCATGTTGTATGTTTATAAATATGATATCAGTGGTGTCTATTTGTAACCTCAATTGTTTCAAATGAGTTTTGGTTTGCAGAAAATGTGTTAAGAGGGCTTGAACTTTGCATGATCTCTTCCTTCGCTGTAACCAAAAGAGAAAAAAATATCTAGAAACCAAAAATCTGAATTTAGGTGGCAGAAAAAACTTGAGCAAATAGCCACATTGTTCATCACCCACAAACGAAGTCTGCATTTTGACACGTTGATGGATGCATCACTTTTAAGTTTTAGTTTCAATACTTCAAATGTTCACGGGATCTTGAACGAAGAGTTTTAAAAGAATCTTTGGGGCAGACTAATAACTGCCATCATTCTCAATTAGTTTCAAAGTCTTCTTTACACAGACTTCAAAGTGTTTAGAAAAAGCATTTATGTGTTATAGCAAAATTCTAATCCACAAACAAGTAAAGTTTTCACTAGGTGGCATGTGTGAACTCAAATGGATTATCTCTGACAGGAATAGCAACAAAAGTTTCAAAATTTTACCTAAAATATTCACATGTACTCAGAGGTCATCAAAATAATAGAGAACTTTGCAAGTCCCTGTAATTGTTTTTACTTATTTGCATGAAGTAAATTCAATCTGTTATTCACTTTTTGGCTTTGGAATACCTGTAATTATCTAAGGGGCAAAAAGCCTTAAGGCTGAATATCATCCTTATAAAAGTTTGTGGTGCTATGAGGTCTTGGTACATGAGATATTATGTCATTTCACCTTTATATTGAAAGTTGAAATGCCATTTTAGGATCTTGGCGAGTTTTCTGCAAGTTTGCATCACTTGCATTGCATGTTAGATGTAACTACCCTATAATGTTGGTGCCGAAAGCTTCTTTTTAATGGTGCATATCAAAGTTCGATATCCTGTATAGAAATATTGTATGCGAATACAAGTCAGTAGAGCACCCGGGCAGTTTTTATGCCTAAGGGATGATGGCTCTAACTAGTGTTGTAATTCCAGGTTATTCCCCACTGAGGCCTCTAATCTTGAAATTCAAAAAACTCTCAGTTCTTGATGTTGTACATTATTTACTTGAATGCATCTATTTTGTTATAGATGCATTTTTGTATGAGGTATATTTTAATTTTAGCATGGATATTTCCACAGTCAATAAATTGTTAGGGCTCTTGGATGTTAATTTGGCCTTAGTGACAAATTACAACCATGGGACTAGATTCCTCTTTTCAAGAGGACCAATTTTGACTATTGAAGCGCCCAATTTAGACAAGGGAAAAGTGTACTTATGAAGAAAATCCCACATATGCACATTTGGACAGGTCGGCCCTAATAGGAAATTGGTCACCCTTGGAAGCCTATAAATATAAGTTCAAGCTCATTTGGACATCACCAAGCATCTTCTTATTTTCTTCTTCATTGATTGGTTTGCACAAATCTGAGGCAAGGTCGAGGAAAGTGGTTCGCACAAGTTCGAAAATACAAGGTCCGAAGCTGGCACGTGTTCTAGGATTTTGGGTCTCAGCCACAGGCTTGTCAAAGGCAATTTTAGGCTATAACCGCTGGCTAGCAGGCTCAAGGGAGTGGTTGGAAGGTCTCAACCGCATGCACAACTCCTCTTCCATGCAATTGAGTTCGAGGGCTAATTTTTGGCATCCAACCACAGTTGATTGCAGTCGACCGTAGATAGGAAAAGTTGTCTCTGATATATATTGATGTTGGAAACATATTTCTGAATGTTGTTGGGTTAATTTTGCTGGATGATTTTGTATTGGGCTCATTATACTCTTTGCTGAACATTTTATGACAATCTAATAGAAACAAAATTTTCAAAGGATTTTCCCCATAGTGAGTTTTTCCCTGGTCTTTGACCAACTGGTGTCTCTTGTTGATGTGTTGATTTTCTCCTTTGTCATTGCATATATTGTTCTATCTTCAAATATTGTTGATGGTTGGAAAAATTAATTAGTATTGAAAAGATTGCTAATTGAAGTATTGAATGGGCTTAAAGTAATTGATACAACATAGAACAATCTAAAAATTAGCATGGTATTAGAGCTAAGGTGAAGGACAAACCCAAAAGGAGACGAGCATTGAAGCAATCGTCTTTGGAAAGTTGAAGGAGCCTATCTAGTCAAGTCAAGATGTCTTCCTCTTTCTTCAAGGAACATGAGAAGTTGGGTGACTCATCTAACTTTGCTGCATGGAAAATCAGGTTGGAGATCATAGCTGATAACAATGATCTTTTGGAATACATTCAAGGAAAGTACCTGAGCCTTCAGAGAATGCTTCCGCTGCCGCCAAGAACAAGTACACGAAAGGTGAGTTAAAAGCAAAGCAAATTATAGCTGATGGTTTATAAGATAGTTTACTTGCATATGTTGGAAATTTGAGGAAGTCTAAGGACATGTATGATAAGATAGTTGGCATGTATGAAGTCAACAATTTGAATGAAATCACATCTTTGAAATATCAACTCAAACATGAACAAAGGAGATTTTGTGCAATCTTACATTATGAGGATATCTTGTCTTAGAAATCAATTGCAAAGAGTTGGAGAATTTGTGCCCGACAAGGAATTGGTGATTGTAACTCTTAGGGGTCTCCCTTCTATTTGGGAAACCTTCATTACTACTATAAGCAACAACAATATTTTTTCGTCATTTGATGAGATTGTTGGAATTCCGTCATTTGATGAGATTGTTGGAAAGCTCACTCAAGAAGAATCAAGGATGGTTTCTAGAGGCAGGATACAAAAGCATGAAGAAGGAGAGCCTGCAGCATTCATCACTCACGACAAGAAGAAGAAGAAAGCAAAATGAGGTCGATCAAATTCAAGAAAGCCTCATCCTCGAACTTCAAATAGAAGGTTTGAAAGATCCAATGAATAATTGCACATGGAATGATTCAGTTGTCATAAGAGAGGCCACTATGCTCGAGATTGCCCCGAGAAGAACACTTGCCCACACTACAACACTAGAAGCAACAACAATAGGTTTGATGATCGAAGAAGAAGAGATGATCGAAGGAATGATCACAATGGAAGAGATGAAAGAATGAGAAGAGATGCTACAAGTGATCATGAAAAAGATTGTCGTCCTCAAAAGAAGTCAAGATTCTCTAGGTATGAAAGTAATGTTGCCAATCAATCTGAATATATTCTCATTTCTACCCTTACTAGTTCCTCTCCTTTGGATTCATGGTATAGTTGGTTGGTTGATAATGGGGCCACTCATCACTTCTCTAGGTATAGGGAAGTTCTCTCTAATTTGGTAGAGAGGGAGTCAAATTTGAAAATTATTCTTGGAGACAATTCCACTCATCCCGTGAAAGGCTTTGGGTCCATCAAATTCCATTTGGAGTTCGGGGAATTTGTTGTGCTCCATGATGTGATGTATGTGCTAGGATTGAAGAATAATTTGGTATCAATATCTGCTTTGGAAGACAAAGGGATGAGGGTTGCCTTCATCAGGGGAAAGCAATGTTGCGAACGTCTTGATAAAATCCTGATGTTATCTAGAAATCATGATTTTTTTGGCCTAATCGATGTTTGCCGATTTTTACCAATATTTTGATGGTACCTTAATTTTGCCGATGTCTGCCTATTTTTACTGATATTTTCTTGATTTTTATGATTTTTAGGTTTTTTGGACCCTTGCCGATTTTATCTCGATTCCGATGTTTGCAACATTAGGGGAAAGGTTTTTACTTGGCCCGTTGGATCACCTATGAGAGATGCATTCACATTGGGATCAAGATTTGAAGGACTCTACAGGGTTACTGGAAGACCTCTTCTAGCATTGGTCCATGATACTAATCATCTAAGCGAACTTTGGCACCGAAGATTGGCCCATTTACATTATGATGCGAAGAAATTGGTCTTTGGTATTCCCGATGTTCAAGCCCAACATGATGGAGTATGTCCAGGTTGTGCTAGTGGAAAGAAGACAAGGGGACCATTCCCCTCTAGCAAGAACAAGACAAATGACATCCTCCATCTCATTCATTCCGACATATGTGGTCTGATGCTCGTGCATTCTATTGGTGGCCATCTCTACTACATCACCTTCATTGATGACTTCTCAAGAAAGACGTGGATATATTATTTGAAGCATAAGGATGAAGCCTTCAAAATGTTCAAGGAGTTCAAAGCTTTGGTCAAAAATCAAACAGGGAAGAAAATCAAGATATTCAGGTTTGACAATGGTGGAGAGTACATATCAAAGGAGTTCATTGATTTTTGCAAGAAGGAAGGTATCAAGAAAGAGACAATTGTGCCCTATACTCTTGAACAAAATGGAGTGGCTGAAAGAAAGAATAGGTCTATTGTAGAAGCCGCTCGTGCCATGCTCCATGATCAAAAGTTATCGAAATTCCTTTGGGGAGAAGCAACGAATGCTGCCATATATGTTTGAATCAGGGTACCTCATCAAGCATTGGACAACAAGACCCCCGAATAAGTGTTCACAAGTGTCAAGCCTGATGTTAGCCACCTCTGTATTTTTGGCTGCCCCGTATATTTTCATGCGCCGAAGGATAAAAGAAACAAGCTAGAAGCTATGGGAAGAAAAGGTACGTTTGTTGGATATTGTGAAAATTCTAAAGCATTTAGAATATATATTCCTAGTCAAAGGAAGGTTGAAATTAGCAGAGATGTAATGTTTGATGAAGATGCTACCCTTGGGAAAGCAAGGGACCTTCCTCCACCTCCTCTTCTTGAGAAGATGAATGATATGGATTTTTAGATTGTCCTTTTGTGCCCGACTCCGAGATAGACATTATTGATGATCCCATGGAGCCTATGGATCCTCCTACTAGTAAGAGGCCACTTTGGCTCCGTGACACATTACAGGATGATGAGAGACGAGTTCCCATCCGAAGATCATATAGAGAAAGGAAGAAGCCTTGCAGGTACCAGGGATATGTTGCAACCATGAGCATTACGTTTCAAGCCAAATGTCCCACCTTTGAAGAAGTTGTGAAAGAATAAGTTTGGAAGGATGCGATGGTCCAAGAATATGAATCAATTATGACGAATGACATATGGGATGTTGTGTCAAGACCGAAGGTGGTTACTTCAAAGTGTCTATTCAAGATCAAACATGGAGTTGATGGTAGCATTGAGAAATACAAGGCAAAGTTCGTGGCCTGATGATTCTCCCAAAAAGAGGGAGAAGATTATGACGATATATTTGCACTTGTGGCTCGATATACAACCATTCGTTCGATAGTTGCTCTTGTCTCAAGTCAAGGATGGACCCTTCATCAAATGGATGTGAAGACAACATTCCTCCATGGCATGTTACAAAAAGAAGTGTACGTTGAGCAGCCATAGGGATTTGAAGTATAGGATCGAAAGATACATGTTTGCAGGTTGAAGAAGGCATTGTATTGTTTGAAGCAAGCCCTCAGAGCATGGTACACCCGCATTGACGATTATTGGTGCAGTTGGGATTCACAAGAAGCAATGGCGATCCCAAACTCTACTTCAAGGTAGTCCAAGGTATAAAATTGATTTTGGTTTTATATGTTGATGATTTATTCTTGAAAGGTAGTGAGCCCCTAATGATAGAGTGTAAGAGGAAGCTAACCTCTGAATTCGAGATGAAGGACCTTGGACTCATTCACTACTTTCTAGACCTTAAGGTGTGGCAAAGCCATAGTGAGATTTTCCTTTCACAAGGAAAATATGTCATGAAGTTGTTGGAGAAATTTGGAATGACAAAACGCAAGTCCTTACCCACATCGATGGAAATGTGGAGAAGTTGCAGGACTTGATTTTGCGAATCCATCCGAGTATAGACAGTTGATTGGGGCTCTGATGTTCTTAGTGAACATCTGTCTGGACATATGCTATGCAGTGGACAAGTTGAGTCAATTTATGATCGAGCCTCTCCATGCATATTGGATCGCTGCCAAACAGATTTTGAGATATTTGCATGGAATGATCACACTTGGTCTGGGATATTTTGCCGGAGATGTTGAATTTCATGGATACATTGATGCTGACTAGGCAGGAAACATTGTCGACACGAAGAGTACGTCTGGATGTTGCTTTAGTCTTGGATCTGCCATGATATCTTGGATGAGCAAGAAGTAAAATTCTGTAGCATTGAGTACCGTTGAGGCAAAGTACATTGCCGCTAGCATGGCTAGCTACAAAGCAATTTGGTTGAGGAAGCTCTTTGGAGAGCTATTTGAGTAGGTCCTAGACACTATAGTGATATATTGGGACAGCAAGGGTGGGATCCATTTGGTAGGGAATCCTGTATTTCATGACCAGTCCAAGCACATAGAGATTCAATATCATTACATTCGAGACATGGTGAAGAGAAGAGCTGTTAGACTCCATCATATATAGGTGGATGAGCAGATTGCAGGTTTTCTCACCAAGGCTTTGTTGAAAGGGATGTTCTTGGTCTTCAGAGAGCAGCTTAGATTGACAGATGTGACCCTTCCCAATAAGGAGCATCACAGATCGAGGACACTGAGCCAACTCTTCCCCCTTGTTTGAGCTTGCAGGGTGTGGAATTGTGATGGAGGGCTCCTAGGGTTGAGGGATCTCTGTACAATAGGGTATTACCCCTATCTATCACCCATAGAGTGTGTGTGATCCTTGTCTATTTTGACAAGTCGGGTATCTCCCCCTATCTTGGTCTTTGCAGAGTATATCCCAGTTGGCATCATACCCACAAGCTGGGCTTGTTGGTTTTGTCCCTCCCCATCTGACCAACGGGTTGATGAGGCTTGGGGATGTGTGATCCTTACCTTTGGTAAGTCGGGAATCTCACCTAAGCTCGGATTATGATGCAAATGTTCTATCACATGACTCTTGAGGGTCGTTGATGGGAAGATCGACAGGGAATAAGATGGGTTGAGATGTGCTCCCTTATATCACCTATTGCTCGATATGGGGTTGAAGATGTTTTGCTTCCCCATGTGGATTCAGGTTGAGATGTGCTCCCTGATATGGTTTCGGATTGAGATGTGCTCTCTGACGTTATAGAGGTTGGTAGCTAATGCTCCCCGATGATTCTTCTTCTTTAGATTCGAGAATGTTTTAGCAGATAGAGTTGAGCAGAGATGGGACATGACGACAATATACATATGACATGATACAGTTGGAATTCTCCCGAGCTGAGAGGGAGTGTTGATTTGGCAACTCAGTGACAAATTCCAACCATGGGACTAGATTCCTCTTTTCGATTTTGACTATTGAAGCGCCCAATTTAGACAAGGGAAAAGTGTACTTGTGAAGAAAAGCCCACATATGCACATTTGGACAGGTCAATCCTAACAAGAAATTGGTCACCCTTGGAAGCCTATAAATACAAGTGACCTCAAGCTCATTTGGACATCACCAAACATCTTCTTCATTGATTGGTTCGCGTAGGTTTGAGGCAAGGTCGAGGAAAGTGGTTCACATAGGTCCAAAAATACAGGGTTTGAAGCTCGCACGTGTTCTAGGGTTTTGGGTCTCAGCCGCAGGGTTGATAAAGGCAATTTTCGGCTATAATTGTTGGCTAGTAGGCTCAAGGGAGTAGTGGGAAGGTCTCAACCGCATGCACAACTCCTCCTCCATGTGGTTAAGCTCTATGGCTAATTTTTTCCATTTGATCACAGTTGACCATAGACAGGGAAAGTTGTCTCTGATATATTGATGTTGGGAACATATTTTTGAACATTGTTGGGTTAATTTTGCTAGATGATTTTGTATTGGGCTCATTGTACTCTCTGTTGAACATTTTATGACAATCTAATAGAAGAAGAATTTTCAAAGGGTTTCCCCATAGTGGGTTTTTCCTTGGTCTTTGACCAAATCTAGTGTCTCTTGTTGATGTGTTAATTATCGCCTTTGTCATTGCATTTATTGTTCTATCTTCAATTACTGTTGATGGTTGGAAAGATTAATTGGTATTGAAAAGATTGCTAATTGAAGTATTGAATTGGGCTAAAGTAATTGATACAACATAGAACAATTTGAAAGTTAACATTGGAGAACTCTGTGTTGCGACCATTGTTTTGCCCAACGTTTTGGGCTTGTAAGCTTCAAGCCCCTGAAGATAGGTGAAGGGTTCACCCGAAACATTGGGCAAAACAATGATTGCATCACATAGTTCTCTATAAGTCCTCATCAACAACATTTTATTGACTGTGGATATATTTTAATTTATTTGGCATATGTTCCCATCTTTTAATCCCTTTTAGCTTTTGTCTGTTTTCTTATTCTTGTCCATTGCACTCGAAGAACATTGCAAGTGCCTCCCTTGTCACTTATCTCTTGGTTGTGTAAAGCAAGAAGTTTCAAGGAATCTAGATGAATTTTTTTCTTTATATATTCGCTGGTGATATTTGGCTAGGGCTTCAAGGATGTAGCCCAGATGGGTTCCTTGGGGTAGTGCCCCTCGTTGTTGATTTTTGGGTAGTTGTGGGAGGTATTCCCCAACTACAAAAGATGGCTCATGAAAGAAAATTAAATTTAATTTGCTCAAGTCGGCCCCAAAAGTACAGGTTGGCCCAACAAAGAGACATCCCACTTGGGCACTCTAAAATTACTATAAAAGTTCACTTGAACTTCTTATTTTCTCACTCACTTATCACTCAGATATTCCTCTCTCTCACGTGGGAAGCAATCTGAAGAAGAGGTTAAAGTTGTTGGAAAATGTAACTATTTTCAATGTTCATAATTGTCATTGTACTCATGTCATAATGTATATTTTATGTAAAAAGAAAAAGAAGAAAGAAACATATTATTTTTCAGCATGGATTTCATGCTCAAGTTGATTCTGTCCTCTAGGTCAAGCATGTTCTTCATGCTTCTAGGGTTTGTCAAGTCGAAAGAAATTTTGTTGAGTCAAAGTCACATTTGGACTTCCTAAAAGAAGAAGAAAAATGATTTTATTTGTATTAAAAATAATAAATTTATCCCCAAGACCGGGTCAACCCTCCATGATGATCAGGTCGGCTTGCCCAAAATACGAATCACTATAAATAGCCCAACGTGTTCCTCCATTTGAAGCATAAGTTTTTTGTGGATCATGTATTGTAGATATGCAAAGTTGCAGGGCAGAGGATGTGAAGTCTCCAAGGAAAGATATGTTAACCTTCCTGAAGCTAATATTCTGTAGTATGATTTGAATTTCTGGAAAAGAGAAGACTGTGGTCCTGTAATATGAATTATGACAGCTCATATAGGCAGACCTGGTGCTTGTGGGGGGTAATGGTTTTTGTCTTGGGTCAACTGATTCTAGATGAAGAGAAGACATTCTTTCCAGGTTTTCCCCTTTGGATGGGTTTTGCCCTGGCTTGGAGCCTACATCTTGTGTCCATTGTCTTCATTGATCTTCATATTTATGCTGTTGATAATTGTTTGATGAAAAGAAACTAATAAAGAAAAGAAGAAGATAATATAAGTTCACAAGCAATTATTAAGGATAAGGAGAATTTTTTAATAGCTGCCTTACTAGATTCTCCAATAGAAGTTTCTAAGGAGCTGAATTTTTGAGACAACAAAAGTTTGACCAACATTGACTAGCGTTGACTGAGTTCTGAGGTTTGTTTGACTTGCGTTGAATGAGCTGCTATGTGATTTGTTTGACGTGTGGTTGATCTAGTTTGACCTCGCATGTGTGGGCTGCATTGCTTGACTGTTTGATTGAGTATTTCTGGGTAGTTTGATCGAATTGATTTGCTACTACAGAAGGCTAAATTTTGGCCTGTTTGACCAGGTTTGACTAGTGTTGTATTTTTGGTCTAGGTTGACCGAGTTAACTTGTAAATATCAGATTGTACTTTTGCTGAATTGAACAATTTTTCCTATAAAAGATTGTTGGGTTGTCTCTCGAGTTTGGGTTTCCCAGGGCAAAATTATGGTGTCTACTGTGCATGGCTATTCTACTGTGATATTTATTGTTTCCATTGCATTTATAGTTGAATTTTCTGAGTGTAATTTCTTAATGATGTTCTGGCGTGTGCTAAAGTAATATTATATATCATTGGAAGTAATTATCAGTTGCAGAAAATTATGCTTGTCTAATTAGCACTACAAAATCAACATGGTTTCAAAGCTTTGGTGAAGAAAGGCCATTGAGATCACCCCTTGAAGACACTTATTCTACAATCTGATCTGTGACAAGATCCTTAACCAGATGGCTCCATCTATCAAGCCTAAAGATAGGCTGGAAGGTGCAACAAATTGTCAGGCTTGGAGGACCAACATGGATCTCATTCTTGAAGAGAATGATGTCATGGAATATGTGGAAGGAAAGATTACTGAACCTCAGGATGATGAGGGAAAGGCCAAGCACAAGAAGATGGAAATTAAGGCCAAGAGGATTCTTGTTGAATCCATCAAAGACCATTTGATTCCATTTGTTGCTGGGTTGAAGACTTCAAAGCAAATATATGATGCCCTAGTAAGGTTGTATGTAGTCAACAACATTAGTTAGAAGATGATCTTGAGGAATCAACTTCGTGATATTCATATGTTTAGATACTATGGCTTTCTACTTCATGAGGATCTCTCAAGTTGAGAGATTAACTCAAGGCCATTGGAGAAAATATTGATGAATCAAAACTTGTGACTGTGACCCTTAATGGGTTTCTGGATTCATGGGATTCATTTGTATCAAGCATTTGTGGTAGAATAGAAATTCCAAAGTTTGATTAGCTATGGGCTTCCTGTACCCAAGAGGAGTCTAGGCTAGTATCAAAGGGGAAGATTCAAAGACCTCAAGATGGTGAGTCCCAAGCATTTGTAACTCATATGAAGAATGGTAAAGGAAGAAGAAATTTTGGAAAATTTCATAAAAGGAATACAGGTAGAAGACCTGCTCTCGTTCAGGATAAGAAGAAGAAGGATATGTCAAAGATTTAGTGTTTCAATTGTCACAAGTTTGGTCACTATAAAAACAAGTGTCATGAAGGGAAAAAATGGATCTACTTCATGAAGAGCAAGGATGAGGTCTTCAACAGGTTCCCAGATTTCAAGGCTCAGGTAGAGAACATGACAGGGAAGAAGATCAAGGTTCTGAGGTCAGATAATGGAGGAGAGTATATTTCCAAGGACCTCATTTCCTTCTGCGAGGAAGCAAAGATTAAGAGGGAGTTGATAGTTCCTTACAACCCTTTGTAGAATGGGGTTGCTGAAAGGAAGAACAGGTGCATTGAGGGGGCTACTAAGGCCATTCATGATCAGGATTTACCCAAGTTCTTATGGAGAGAGGCATCCAAAATGTAAATTTATGTTCAAAACATAAGTCCTCACTGGATCTTGGGGAATAAGACTCCTGAAGAAGCTTTCACAGGTGAGAAACCAGAGGTTGGGCATTTGAGGATCTTTGGTTGTCCAGTCTACATTCATTTATCCAAGGGGAAGAGGATGAAGCTGGATCCTTTTGGGAAGAAGGGAACATTTTTTGGATGCAGTGAGACATCAAAGGCTTACGAGATTTATGTTCTAGGACAACAACAGGTTAAGATCAGTGGGGACATTACCTTTGATGAGGATGCAACCTATTGGAGATCCACAAGATTTCACATGGATATTGATGATGAGGAGCAAGAGGCTCCTAAGGATGTGGGTTTAGGTCCTTCTGTACCCATGGAACATCCTTTAGATCATCAAGAAGAGCCAGAAGGGCCCATTGAGCCAGTGGACCCACTTAGGGTCATTGTTCCAAAATCCAAGAAGAGGTTGGCATGGATTCGAAGTACATTGTAGGATGTAAAGGGGCATGCAACTTTGTTAAAATTGGAAACTAGGGCCAAATTCCACCTTGGGACAACTCATGATGAAGATGATTATTGCATTAGATTCCTCTTTTTGGGAGGTCCAAATTTGATATAAAGATCATCTCATTCGGTCAAGCAGAAGTGGAATTTTGAATTTATTCTCTCTCATGCACAAATTGTTAAGGTCGACCTCAACTTAATGTAGGCTTAAGAAGCCCAATAGATGTGTCCTTTCACCCTCAACGGATTGTATAAATAGGAATAACCTCTCTCCTCATTTGGACATCACTCACTCGTCATTTCTTCTCTCTCCTAATTTGATTAGTTCGTTCAACTTGGTGATCATCTCTCTTTCACACTTGTGGATGAAGGACGAATTTATGGGTTAGATTGCAGGCCGAATTTCAGAGTTTCAGGACAATGTTGACTAGTGTTGACCAAGGCTTCATTGACCAAGTTTGACTATGTTTTCTAGGGAAAAATTTCGATCTCCTTAGGCTGCATTTTTGGGCACAAAAATCGAGGTTTTCTGGACTGGTTGACCAATGTTGACTTCAGGTTGACTTTTGTTTTGATCACAGAAAATCACAACAGATTTTCTCTCTCCTTTGATCGAGCTGTTTTGGGTTGCATTTGACCTCCTCTTCAGGCCGAGTTTGACCAAGGAAGATCGAGCTGCGTTGGTGAAGTTTCGCTGTTGTTTTGACCAATGTTGACTTTCTGGTTAGGGTTGATATTGGCTGTAGAATTTTACAGGGCTGATTTGACTGTGTATTGGGCAAGTGAATTTGATTTTTGTACTCTCTGTGTGTGCTGAACTATTGAATAATAATAAGAAGATTTGATCAAAGTGTTTTTCAACTTTTCCCCACACTGGGGTTTTTCCCTGGCATTCGCCAAATCTGCTGTCCTCTTGTCTTGGCTTGTTTTCTGTGTATGTTTTTATGTTCTATCTGCATTTACTGTCAATGTGGTTAATGGTTAATGTGATTGCTACTAGAAATAATTGGAAGTTGTCATTGGGCTGCTAAAGGAACATCAAAGTAAATTGTGCTAAGAATAGAACATAACATTGTTATCTAAAATTAACAAGCTCCCTGTGGCACTTCCAGGGAAAGCAAACATCCTAAGTATTTAGGACATGCAACACTGATGAGTCACATCATTGATTTCAAGCCATCCAACTACGAGGAGACAACAAACCAACAAGTTTGGAAGGATGCCATGGTGGAGGAATATCAGTCCATCATGAAGAATGTGGAAAATTGTGCCAAGACCTAAGGGGAAGTTAGTGGTGACTTCCAAGTGGATCTACAAGATCAAGCATGCGGTAGATGGCATCATAGAGAAGTACGAAGCGAGATACATGGCAAGAGGTTCTCTTAGAAAGAGGCAAAGGTCAATGAAGAGACATATGCTTTAGTCACCAGGTACACTTCTATTAGAACTATTATTTCTATTGCTTCTATTATGGGTTGGAAATTGTATCAAATGGATGTGAAAACCGCTTTCCTCAATGGAGTGATTGAGGAAGAAATGTACATAAAGCAACCTTAGGGCTTTGAGGTACATGGGAAGGTGTCTCATGTTTTTAGACTGAAGAAGGCTTTGTATAGACTCAAGTAGGCACCTTGGGCTTGGTATTCTTGGATTGATGGATACCTGATGAGTCTTGGTTTCACCAAGAGTGATGCCAATCCAAATACTACAAGGTTGTTAAAGGTGAGCCTGTGATTTTGTTGTTATATGTTGATGACTTGTTTTTGACAGGAGCATAAAATCTCATTGATCAATGTAAGAGGGAGTTGTCCTCTGAGTTTGAGATGAAGGATCTAAGTTTGATACCTTATTTCTTGGGATTAGAAGTGTGGCAGAAGTTGGATGAGATCTTCCTTAGTCAAAGGAAGTATATTATTACGATCCTTCAAAGATTTGGGATGATCGAAGTCAATGGCCTCCCACGGTTACCAATCTGAAGAAGCTGAGAGGCTCTGACTTAGATTTGGTGGATCCCTCTATGTATTGACAATTGATCGATCCTTGATGTATTTGGCTAATACCATACCTAATATTTGCTTTGTAGTGAACACTCTGAGTTAGTTTATGGTGGAACCTAGGCATGTACACTTGATTGCGGCAAAGCTTACGCTGAGATATTTACGTGGTACAATTAGTTATGGATTGAGATATGTCTCAAATGGCGAAGTACAATTGCAGGGATACACAGATTTCGATTAGGAAGAAAGTGCCGTAGATAGGAAGAACACACCAGGATGTTGCTTCAGTTTGGGTTCTGCTATGATATCCTGGATGAGCAAGAAGCAGACATTTGTCACACTCAACACTGCAGAGGCTAAGTATATTGCAGCTAGTTTGGTGAGTTTTGAAGCAATGTTGCTTCAGAAGCTTCTTGTAGGATTTTTTGATCAGGTGCTAGAGACCACCGTGATACGTTATGACAATCAAATTTGTGTGAAGCTATCGGAAAATTTAATTTTCCATGACAGGTCAAAGCACATTGAGATAAAGTACCACGACATTCGAGACATGGTACAAAAGAGAGTAGTGAGGCTCCAATACATTTCTACGGATGAGCAGGTTGCTGACATTCTCACAAAGCCTCTGTCTCGGATGAAGTTTCTATACTTCAGGGACAAACTTGGAGTGGTTGAGAATGCCTCCCTCGTTGAGAGGGAGTGTTGATGTTGTAGCATTAGGGCAAACATTCTTCCTAGGTTGAGGGTATTAATCGGGTGCATCAGTGTCTAGAGTGCTCCCCCGGTTAGAATGTTCTGACCATATTGCCAAGGGTTACTTGGCTAGTGGGTAGAGTGAGTGCCTCAAAGCATCATGCAAGTATGTTTACCATTCAAGTGCCATGTGACGACATGGGGGAGTGGTAAATGGGCCTAGGGTTTCACCATTGGTCAGGGAGAATAAACCTGTGGTTCCAAGTGACAACTTGGTTAGTTGGTGACCAGATCCTTTGCATGATGTTGATGTAGGATGCTTTCCACATGGTTTTAGAATAGAACATGAAGTGGATGGATACATCAAGCATGCTCATTCAATCTTTTCTTGGGATGGAGAAGTTTTCAGAATAGTGGACATACGAGGAAGTCAAGGTGAATACCTCCCTAGCTAAGAGGGAGTGTTGATTTTTGGGTAGTTGCGGGAGGTATTCCCTAGCTACACAACTTACAAGTTGGCTCATAAAAGAAAAATTAAAAGAAAGACTATTTAATATAATTTCAAATTTAATTTGTTCAAGTCAGCTCCAAAAGTACAGGTCAGCCCAACAAAGAGACGTGCCACTTGGGCACCCTAAAATCACTATAAAGACACTTGAACTTCTAATTTTCTCACTCATCACTCAAATATTTCTCACACATGTGGGAAGCAATCTGAGGAAGAGGCTGAAGTTTCTAAGGAGCCGAATTTCTAAGACAGCCAAAGTTTGACCAGCATTGACTGAGCTGCTCTATGATCTGTTTGATCTGCAGTTGACCTCGCACGTGTGGGCCACATTGCTTGACTGTTTGACTGAGTATTTCTGGGCAGTTTGACTGCGCTGATTTGCTAATGCAGAAGGTCGAATTTTGGCCTGTTTGACCAATTTTGCCCAATGATGTATTTTTGGTCTGGGTTGACCAAATTTGACTTGTAAATATCAGATTGTACTTTTGCTGAACTGAACAATTTATCCTAGAAAAGATTGCTGGGTTTTCTCCCGAGTTTGGGTTTCCTAGGGCAAAATTCTGGTGTCTACTGTGCATGGCTATTCTATTGTGATCTTTACTGTTTCCGTTGCATTTACAGTTGAATTTTCTGAGTGTAATTGCTTAATGATGTTCTGGGGTGTGCTAAAGTAATATCATATATCATTGGAAGTAATTATCAGTTGCAGAAAATTGTGCTTGTTTAATTAGCACTAGAAAATCAACATTTGTAATATCGAAACAACCAATGAAAAAATGGGCTGACATCAACCAACCAGAGAACCTATTGGTACAAATTCAATGAGAAGCAATTGGTTGGAGCTTATATTCATCGGGTCAAAGTTGTTAGGAGTTGCTTGCATTGTTATATTGAGAATGATGTCAGTTCAGCTATAAATCACTACTTGCTTGAGAAGGGACCAGATGTCTGGGAGGCAATATGCCATCAGGGTTAGATGTTGCTAAAAATTTGTACATATTGATGCAGTTCTGGAACTTCAGTATTGATCTTGCATGATAACAACGTCTATTAACACCTTGTGTGGCTATGGTTTTAATATGCAGTTGTGGTAAATCCTTCCAAAGTTCATTTTAGATCCTGATCAGCAAAGGCTCTACTTTAATTAAGATGTCAAAAGTGATGTTTTACTTGTAATTCGTTTCCTGCTGAAATGCAGTGTTCCTTATGAGCTAGGATAGATGAAAAAAATATTCAACAAAAAATTGAAACAGGAATATGGCTGGCACCCTTATGGACAGACTAGTCTTTTTCCTCTTCTTAAACAAGTTATTTTTGAGACTAAATTGGAAATTAAACCCGTAAGCTTGAAAAGTCTGATTGGACGGTGAGAACTTCAATATTTTCTTTCCTCGCAAGCTTTCAGATTCTGGTGGCTGAAACTTGATTTACTATAGATAAGTGAATCTGGATTCTTCTTTCCATGCTTCAGGTTCCCTGCCATAAGGGTACATTGCTACACAGAAAAACAACTATGTAAAGCTTACTGGAGTACTTGCATTTGACTTTCTGTTATCCAATTTCATCATGTCTCAATTAATTTCTAGCTTCAAGCCTCATTTTCAAAGAATGTCAATCTGCGACACTACCTGCTGTCTAGCATGGCTGGTGAACTTGAATGATCAAAGATTTGATGAGATATTACATCCTTGCTATGTTGATATCAACGAAACATTGCCATTTTCCAGTATGCATGGACCATTGGAATTTCCTGGGGATGGAAGTGGTTCAGAAGAGAACTATTGTGTAAAAGTACTGTTTCTGTTGAGGAATGACATTTTCTGTATTTTCACTCTATGTCGTGTTGTGTGTTTCAGCAAAATGATATTAGTACTTTCTGTTTGTAGTCCCAAATGCTTCAGATGATTTTCAGTTCTTAGGAAAATATGTTTAAGAAGGTTTGTATGAGTACTTTGTTGAGATTCAGAAGAGAGAGAGAATCAAAAGAAACCAACCAACAAAACTGTAATTTCTTCAATAAATAGAATAAACCAACACAAGGGAAAAATAACCATAGAGAGAGCAAACATACCCAAACATAAGTGCTCTAGAAAAAGATAACCCAAGCATAATTGCACTAGAGAGAGAGAGAACCCAACCACAAGAGAGCACAACACTTTGATGGTGCCCTTAGGCATAACACTTTATTAAGGATGGAAAAAAATCCACTTCAATGTATATTACAGTTGAGAGAGGTGTATATTTACACAATTTAACCGGTAGGGTGGTTTCCCAGGAGGGTTTGAGTCTAGGTTTACTAGATTGGTCTTACCTAAAGCTGGATATAATAGACAATACAATATACAATAACCTACTTTTGACCCTTTGAATGTGTTGAATCAAATTATATATAAATTGTAAATGTGTGGCCATAATAATAGGGGCCCATCCAAATGAGCCTAAATAAACAATTCCATATGTAAATGTTGTATGTATAAATGTTGTATATATTCCTAGTGTGGATCTCAAGATTAAGACTCAAAAAGTGAATGGATAGGCATGTAGCTGATGTAAATATACTTATATGAATGGTGTGGTAGGTTTGTTGCGGTGAACTCAAGCTATGTAGATTTTAATGTTGGAATATGATATATCATGGTCCCAAATGGTTATGGAAAAGCATGAAAGGGGCTATGATTCCACTAGAGGGGAAGATAAAAGTGGGGCCTATGCAAAAGTAATTTTTCTATTGCCAGATGTCAACGTTAAATCTCCTCTGTTTCCCACCATGTGCCTCAAATGAAACCACCCATTGCTATTGACTTGTAAAACCAATCATTGAATTCATGCAATAGATTGGTGGGGAAGTCTTCTCACATAGTTATGGAAGTATGGGCGAGTATAATCATCATGGGGAAGTGTAAGAGTCCTACATTCCTACTCTCATAAGTAATGTCAACCGTCATTTCTCCAATCCTATCATTGCCATTCACTTCATTCATTTTAGTATTGTCATGATTGTGCTATAGACTTTTCATGTTGTGTTCTCCATTACTAACCATAAACCATGTTGGATATTGACAAAATCATGTCAACCGTCATTTCTCCAATCCTATCATTGCCATTCACTTCATTCATTTTAGTATTGTCATGATTGTGCTATAGACTTTTCATGTTGTGTTCTCCATTACTAACCATAAACCATGTTGGATATCGACAAAATCAACTCTTTGAAGAGGAAATTGTAGACATTGCGTGAAAGCAAGTTGGTTGTTGGTGAGCATAGAGGCTAGGTAAGTTAGGAGTCCATCACCCACTATGTATTTGATGCTCCTTAGATGCTTGAGAGCAAAGTATTATTCTTGTGTGCAATTCCACAAAGTATATGGGATACAACAATTTGGGTTCTTTCTACCCACATCAAAAAGCACGAGAGCAAAGAATATCCTTAAGGGGTTGTTGAGCAAAGAAAGGGAGGATTTTCCTTGTGTTGTGTGGGGTAGTGGAAGAGAGTGCCATTGTTGTTTGATGGTTGGATGAAATGCCTAAAGTGCTTTATAATGAAGAAATTAACTATGCATGAGAGTAAATGGGTTGGGTTGAGAGAGATAAAAGCTTTTAGCATGCTTCCTTTGTAGTGGTAGCCTCAAAGTTTGGCTTGGTGGTTGTAACTACACTCAACACCTACAATTGCATGGAAAATTGATTGTACATGGTCAACTTCTAAGACCTACTTCTATTAAAAGATAAGCCCTTTGCTATTGTTTATGAATATGCAAATTTATTTTCTATTATGGAAAACCTTATATTTTGTATATTATGTGTGATTATGCTTAAATTTGGTCATAAGCATTTGGTTGCCATGAATTTTTGTTAATCTGTCCTTGGTTATATCCAGGACATTTTAATTATTGTAACAATGCATGCATTTTATTTAATTCTGGTTCTTAATGTTATAGACATTTTTGTGCCTTACAACATTGAGCATGAAATGTCCATAATCTAAGGGATCCAAAGTCCCTAAACATGTTGTTCCTACCCCTAGAGGAACAAGGCTAACAAACCACAGCAATTCACAGAAGTTCTCCACCTGAAACTGCTCAAAAACAAGTCAATTCAGGATCATTTCAGTGGCTACACTAGCTGTTTGCGCTGAATGTCAAAGCCAACACTGGCTACCTGCGTTGATTGTCAAAGGGAACACTGGCTACCTGTGCTGAACGAGAATGGACATGTGGCAAGCTCATTTCTCAAGGTGTCAAAACCCAGGAAGCATCCAAAATGACACTTGCCTCAGGGAATTCGACTGGTGGTGAGTAAGAGGTTCCAAATCTCCAAGTGGAAGCAAGAACCTCCAAGTGGAATCAAGAACTGACAGAGGGAGAGGACACTAGTCAGATCTCAAGCTGACTCATCCTCTCTCCAAACATCTATATATGGATCTCTCCTCCATGAGATCCAGAGGCTGGAATTTTGTTATTGCAAAGAATTGCTGTTGGTTTGAGATTGGAATCATTGGGTGCTTGATGCTTTGAAGGGGGTGAAGATAGGAATTCCATTTGCTGGGAAGGAGATGCTGGATTGGAGCCCTCTGGGTTGTATCTCTTCCTGAACCTTGTTATTCATCAATAAAGCTATCTTGGTTTCTCCTATATGCTGATGTATTTTTGATGTATGATTGCATTAGTGTATTTGGTTTATTTCTAATCCTAAACTAGTTATGAATGTGAATATCTGTCTTTGTGTAGTGTTCTTCTCTTGTCGCAAGTAGCTGTTCTCTTGTGATCTTGCAGGAACCCGTTGAAGCTGGACAAGCAAGAAGGCAAGTAGCTGTTCTCTTGTGATCTTGCATGAACCTGTTGAAGCTGGGCGAGTGAGAAGGCAAGTAGCTGTGAACTCCCAAAGAGAAGAGAGACCGGATCGAGGGACAAACGGAAGACACCGGTAAGTCTATTTATCTCTCTTCTTTCACATTTCATAAAGGAAGAAACCAGAATAGCTGTCCTTGTTTGTTGCTAAGGCACTGTCACACCTTAGGTGGATAGGATCGTCCTGCATAGGCATTTTTCCCCACAACAAATTGGCGACTCCACTGGGGAGATCTGTTTAGTCATTTTATTTGTGTTTCTATCATTGTTTGCTTCATAGACTTGACAGCAACAATCGAACTGCATCTGCTATTCTCGGATGCAAAGTAGACAGTTGCTGCCTTGATCCAATCACTGGACTTGTCTATGATCTGAACAATGGACTCACAAATGATTTGATGATCCTTTGTGATAGATCTTAGTACTCCCTCAAAGCATCCCTTTGATTGTACCTTGCTTGTTGTTTTTATTTGGCCTAAAACAGTGAATTAAATAGCAATCTGTGACCTAGAACCAGTGAGAAACGAGAGTTTCTCCTTCAGCGCAGACCCAGTGAAGGGATTCTGCATTTCAACACAGGTCCCGTGAAGGCTACCTGCGCTGAATGTCAAAACCCCTGTGTTGAGGTTGCGCTGAACCAGTTTGCTCTTGTGCAGCCGGGGTTCTCTGCTCTGTTTTGCCTTGTTTTGATCTCTGATTTTTGCAGCCTGTAACCAGCATAGGTACCAGTCTGATAACTCCTGTTCTCTGCTTAGATTCTGCCTCTTTTTGTACAAAAAGACTGTGAGTGTTTTTATGTGTTTGTGGCATCATTTACAGTTTTCCTTTGCATGAGTGAAATAATAATCCTGTAGCCCTTGATTCAGATCTGTTGATTGTGATCTTAGGAGAGAGTTCATTGGCTGTTTGCAGTTGATTATACATTTACTTTTGCTTACTGGTTTGAGTTTGTCTCTTTTAAGTGTCGAAACAAGTATTCATTTCGAAAATCGTTAAGTGTTGTAATCTCTTCTACCCTCTCTGATTTCGAGAAAGTAAACTTGTTTGTATTTGTCATTTAAAAGCAAATTCAAAGTTGTACAAAAAGCTTTCTTTTGTAGGCATCAATACTAAGAAAGCGGAAAACAAACACCTGCATTGTGCATTTGCATCTTGATAGTTTGCATGTCTGATTTAGGAAAAGTGCATTAGAGTGTGCTGATTGCTCTTTGAGAAAAGATGGTGTCTTTCTTTTCCCTCAGTAGCTAGGATTTTCAAAGTTGAAAAGATATAAAGCTTGCTTATCATCTTTAGACTGCATTTAGGAATTGTATCATACATCTCGTGGTGAACCTTGAAAGACAAACTTCTAAAAAGATCAACCTAAAATAAATTGAATGAACTTAACAACGCTTTGCAACATAACGCACAACATAGAGGTCTAGGCTAGAGACGTGTTCCGGCGTCGTTAAGCCTGGTGACTGTCGATCTCGTGGATGGTGGGTGATTCCTCCTGAGGGACGATAGCGCCAGTACGGATTGTGCTCCCACGTACCGTCGCGTATATATTGGGAGACCTCTATAGGCATAAAACCTTTATCCTTAGGAAGCCGTGTCGGCCGCCCTACTGATCGCAATGCACTGAACACAGCATTCAGGAAGATCGACCGCCCGTACCCTAAAAAGTATTCTGCGGTTTTGCGAAAAGTTTGGCACACCCTCTGCCTAGAACTCCAGAGCAGTTCCTTTTGGCCTTTTTCAGACTCTATAACGGAAAAAGTCCATCCGAGCATTTGTCACTTCGGGCTCGTTAAAACATCGAAGGAGACTAGAGTCATCTTTAGCTTTTTCTCGACTCTTTAAAATTGAAAAAGCAAGTTGTGTCTAAAAGCGTGTAAAATTCATTTAATTCGGAAACACACTTTCCCCTTTTGTATTTTGGTTGATCGAGTAATCTGCAATCGTGGAAGAAAGTCAACTGAAACCCCGTCGTTCGCGGAGGCTTACGAGTCAACTGTCTTTGTCTCCAGAATCGAAAACAGTACGGACAAAGCGAACTCGTTTAACCGTTCGAAATCTCCTATCAAAGTTAGAACAGCTGTTCCAACGACATCTGAGATTCCGGTTACTCCAAACATTTCTGGAAACTCTGCCTCTATAGAAGAAGTTCGACAGCCACAGAGGGACAGTAACACTGATCCTAGTCTGGGGGCAAATACTTGCGTTACTGAACCAGCTCCATCTGTAACCGGGTCAGAGAGTCTTGCTCCTCAAACAACTGTCGCTGTCGATTCAACCCCTTCTTCGGCACCAGAAATATTTTACAGACCTGACGGTCTTCCTCTTCCACCTGGTTTGATTGCGATAGAGGAAATTGTAGAGGATCCGCAAGCAAGTACTCCAACACATTTTGGAGTCGGGGTCACTCTATTTCCTTCATTAGAAGTTAGTCTACCACAAGTGGAAGTTCCTGTAGAATCGCTAGGCAATCTCTTGGATAGACTCAAAATGTCTGAACAACCGTCAATATCTAGGACTGTGTCGAATGACACAGCGACAGCAGAAGCCCCTGCCGTCACTCCGACAATGTTTGCCGGCATACCATCTGTCCCGACTAGCTCGCAACCGCTAGGAGTCCACCAAGGGACTATTTCGACAATGTGGTCCGTTCCAGTTTGTTCCTCCGGAATAATATCCGATAATTCTTATGTTGAAACTCGCCAGATTGATCCATTTGGAGGTCAATTTGGGCAATCCAGTCCCCAAGGACAAATAATCCCCTTGAGTTCCGGATTGCTACCGTATGGGGGGCAGTATGCCCTTTCATTACCCCCTCCGGAAGGATATCCATACGGGAGTTCACAACAGTATTCAGGTTATACTGGAATTACATCAAGTGGTTGGGTACCTATGCTACCTCAACAACCAAGGGTTGTATATTCTATGCAACAGTGTGTACATATGTCGAACATCCCGACCACACCGGCTATTGTGACAGTGTCGCAAGTTCAAACGTTGCCTGTTGTATGTCAACCTCAGATTTCTCAGGTTGTAATCCAACAGCCCCTTGACCCTGTGACTCAACCACAATCGCCTACTGGTGGGGCGAAATAGGTCCAAACGGGTACAATTACCCCACACCTCGGTCCAACAGTTAGTATAGCGCAACAGAACATGGCTTCACAACCGTGGCTGGTGCAATACCAACAACCACAATTCCAGCAAGTGTACCAAGGTTCTGAGCAGCAGATCTTTGCGAACAGTGGACAGCCGTATATTCAAAACGGTCAAAACCAACCGCTTTACAGTGGTCAAGTCCACCAACCGTATCAGTCATACCAACATCAATTACATTATGCTGGTATGCAAAGGCCCACTGCTCAAGCGATTCCATCGTACCCTAGGTATGCTTCACCTAACCTGAATCAACAGTTACCATTCGTGGCAACTTTAGAGTTACCCGATTTACACCGGTTAACCAACGATCCGATTGCTTACGCCCCTTGGTGGCCAGCGATTCCTCACAAACTTCCTTCGGACATTCCTAAATTTAATGGAAATCCAGGTGAAGACCCATCGAATCACGTGATGACTTTTCATCTGTGGTGTTCATCAAACACCCTAAATGATGATTCGATAAGGCTTCACCTTTTTCAGAGGACGTTAACGGGTCCAGCGGCAAAATGGTATATTGAATTACCTAGAGCCTCGTTCGACAATTTCAGCTCCCTAGCCATGACTTTCTTAACCCATTTTCAATTATCGATAAGGTATGAAACGAGAACGAAAATCTTGACCAACTTCAAGCAGACAACGACCACTCATATATCCGATCATATACATAAGTGGCGTCGTCGTCGTAGGATGGTGAAAACATACGTTCCCGATCAGCTGTTAGCTGAATGGTTTATAAAGTCGTTACTTCCAGCTATAACGGAAGATGTGGCAAAGGGGGGAGTCGTAACAGAGGAGCAAGTTATTGCTCGTGCACAATATCTAGACTTAGTTTATACTCAGTCTGGCACGCTCTACGACAAAATACCTGACGCCCCTAGACCGAAATTCTCAATTCCTCCTCCTCCTAAATCAAATAGTGACTCTCATGCCGGCGATGGTGTGATTGGCACGGAAAACGCGAAATCGACAAAGGCTTCGTCTAAGAAAACCCGTAAGAATTCGGATCAAAATGCAAAAGATGAAATTCTTGCTTCGGAAGTAAATGCCATATCAGCAGATAAAGGCAAAGAAACCAAACAACTAGGGAGCAAGAAGAAGCAAAACAAAGGGAAGAAGAAGAAATAGGGTGAGTCATCTCCTAAAAAAACCTCTTCAAACCCTCATGGAAATAGGAAATATCCATGTCAGATATGCGATGAGGATCACTGGACGAAGGATTGTCCGTACAAAGCTGAGCTTAAGAGATTCTTTAAGAGTTCGCAGACCTCAGCTGTGTTAACTGATCCGTTCCCAAATCCAGGTCAAAATCTGGTTGATAGTGGAAATGCTTCCCCGTCGCAAGTGCTCATGTTGTCGGTTTCAAAACAGTAGAATGATGCTTTGATTTCGACAAGGAACAAAGATTACGGGAATCCGCAGCTGTCGAACGACAAAGGTAAAGATCAACCAAGTAGTTCGACAACAACTTCAACAGAAGTTGTACCACCCATCATTCCTGAATTAACAATAAAACCGCCAAAGGGAGTAGTACACAAGTCGACATTTAATCCTCGCGCCAGAGCGGCGCAGCATTATAACATAGTGGAAGATTTGGCCCAATCGCCATCCGCTATGTCGACTCTTGAAGTACTACAAAATTGCCCATCCCAAAGGGAGGCTTTGTTATCGGCTATTGGTGGGGTTGATCCTAAGGATTCCAATCTTGTATCCTTCGACCACAAAGGATACGATCCTCAGTTACCAGCTCAACTAGCTTTCCTTATTCAAGTGAAAGCCCTCAACAAAACTGTTCACCGAACAATTATTGATGAGGGGGCATCTACATGTATTATGTCGCTGAGTTGCTGGAAAACTTTAGGATCTCCAACCTTGTCGCGATCTTCGACGACATTAAAAGCATTCGACGGAAGGACATATACCCCATGCGGTATCCTTAATAACTTAAAAGTTGAACTGGGGGGAAAAACAGTAGAAATAGATGTTGAAGTCATCGATGGGAATCTTGACTACAACATCCTACTAGGAAGACCGTGGATATATGCCATGGCAGCTGTAGTGTCGACTTATTTTAGGAAGATCGCATTCCCTTTTCAAGGAGGGATTACGATCGTCGACCAACAAGACTTCCTCCCTAATGGTTCACAAGTTACAGGAAGCATTCCCATGATCCATGGAAGCAACCGTTCGCTTCAAGATATTGGAGTAGGCCTACTGAAAGACCCCACATTAATGGGAACTTTTGCACTTCCACCTCCAATCTATATAGGAGAAGTAGCGTTGGTAAGAGCCTGCAACATGATATCTTCCACGAAGATCTCAGAAGACGATATCGACATGGATCATGCAATGGTTTTGCCCCCAAGCCCTATAGAAATATTGTAGCAATCAATGTTTCGGGCATGGGAGGCGAACCCAAATCAACGCTCATCAAGCGTTTGGGTAGATAGGTCTAGAGAATATGGTACCCCATTAGATCCTTGGTCGAAAGTACATGGGACTGACGAAGGAATTCTACAATCAATGTTGATTGAGGGGGCACCATGGAATGATTGCCACCATCGTTCCCTTCTTCCAGATTATGAAGAAAATACTCAACATGACCTTTACCACCCTTCAGTTTTTGAATTCCTATCAAATACTGTAAATACGGTGGATTCTGAGCGAAACTTATCCAATATTGAAGAGACTATAGCCATAAATATCTCGACTAAAACAAATGTTGTAGAGAATATTTATGTCGGCAAAGGATGTTCTCCTTCAGAACTGGAAATATATAACGCTCTTTTTCGTGAATTCAGAGATGTCTTTGCTTGGTCATATGATAAAATGCCAGGCATTGACTCGAGTATCGTTGAACATGAAATTAAGATGTATCCTGATGTCAAACCAGTAAGACAACGACTTCGGCAGGTGCACCCCAAGAAAGCCGCTGCCATTAAAGCAGAAGTTGAAAAACTCCTCCATTTTGGTTTCATCTACCCAGTTCCTCTAACCGATTGGGTATCGAATATTGTCCCTGTTATGAAGAAACAAGGGACAATTAGAGTGTGTGTCGATTATAGGGATGTAAACCAAGCTTGTCCGAAGGACAACTACCCTACACCCTTCATCGACCAGATAATTGATGAATGCGTCGGATGTGAAATCTTTTCATTCATGGATGGATTTTCCGGGTATAATCAAATAAATATCCGCCCACAGGACCAGTGAAAGACTGCATTCATTTGTCCGTGGGGCACATTCGCTTATCGAAAATTACCCTTTGGTTTAAAGAACGCAGGGGCGACGTTTCAGAGGGCAATGAATTATGCCTTCCATGACATCAAGAACATCGTTCAACCATACCTCGACGACCTTCCAGCTCATTCGCGGAAGCGGACTGATCATCCGCAGCATTTAAGAGCGATATTTCTACGTTGCTGACACTACAAGATAAGACTCAATCCACACAAATGTGTGTTTTGCGTCGGTTCTGGTCGTTTACTTGGCTTTGTAGTCTCTAAGGATGGGATTCGTCTCGACCCTTGCAAGGTTCAGGCAATCATTAATTTGCCTCCACCTTCAAATTTGCTTCAGATTCAGAAACTCCAAGGGAAAGCAAACTTTCTGAGGAGGTTCATTCCAAATTACGCAGAACTTGCTAAAGGTTATACTCGTCTTTTGAAAAAGGATGTACCTTTTGTCTGGGATTAGGTGGCGCAAGCTTCTTTTGATGATCTGAAAGATTATCTAGTAAAGGCATCATTAATGTATGCCCCGGACTATCAAAGAGATTTTAACCTGTATCTGGCTGCAGCAGATGCGA
The DNA here is from genome assembly GCA_031772625.1 of Pinus tabuliformis. Classification (NCBI taxonomy): domain Eukaryota; kingdom Viridiplantae; phylum Streptophyta; class Pinopsida; order Pinales; family Pinaceae; genus Pinus; species Pinus tabuliformis. The sequence goes on from CM062813.1 coordinate 832,813,478, forward strand.
CCATTGCGATGGTTCTAGTTCAAGAAGTCGATGGAATTGAACATCCTATATATTATTTAAGTAAAAACTTGAATGATACAAAAAGCAAATATTCTTACGTTGAAAAGCTATCACTCGCTGCTGTTCAAGCGATACAAAGATTTCAACATTATGTCCTCTTTCGGAAAACTACCATTCTATCAGATTGCAACCCCATGACTTATATATTGTCGCGACAGTTACTGGGGGGCAAGTATTCAAAATGGATAGCGATCCTTCAAGAGTTTGATCTGGAATTTGTAAAATCCAAATCAAAGAAAGCTTTAGTTTTCGCAGAATTATTGTGCGATCTCCCATCGTCATCCAACGATGAAACATCAGAAGAGTCAATCGTGGACGAAAGTTTGTTTCTGATATCTGCAAGCAATGAGTGGTATGGAGATATAATAATTTATCTCCAAACCCAAAAATTCAGGCCTGACACCTCTCACTCAGAACAGAAACGTATACGATACCAAGCAAAAGACTACACGATCGTTGGTGATACGCTTTACCATCGTGGTATCGATACGGTTCTGAGGAGGTGCCTAACCCATGAAGAGGCCGAAAAAGCCCTGAATGAGTGTCATTCAGGCGCGTGTGGGGGGCATCAATCTGGATATGCTACAACACAAAAAATCTTACGAGCAGGATACTTCTGGCCAACCATGTTCAAAGATTGCATAATCGCAGTCAGAAGTTGCCATGCTTGTCAAATTTTTGATAGCAAAACCAGAAGACCACCCGCACCTTTACAGCCAATAGTTGCTGTTGGGCCTTTCGCCAAATGGGGCATCGATTTCATGACATGTAACCCCACCTCGACCGGGGGCATGGGTATATTATAGTCGCCGTTGACTATTTTACCAAATGGGCCGACGCGATGCCTACATTAGATAACACTGGTGAAACAGCTGCCCTTTTCTTTTTCAATCATGTAGTCGCCAGGTTCGGCGTACCACAGGCCATAGTTACAGATCATGGATCGCATTTTCGCAATCACATGATGGTTGAATTAGCTGCCAAGCTAGGGCTATCTCACGATAGCTCTACCCCGTATTATCCGCAAGCCAATGGACAAGTTGAAGCAATCAACAAGGTCCTGAAGCGTATGTTGCAAAGGATGATCGGGGTTCACAAAAGAAGGTGGCACCTAATCCTGTACTCAGCCTTGTGGGCTTACCGAACATCGGTAAGGAATGTGACCGGGTTCACACCTTTCCAACTGGTGTATGGCCGGGAAGCAGTCTTGCCAATCCAGTGTGAAATTTCGTCTCTTAAACTTGCAATCGATCTCCTCCCCGGAACTTCAGAAGAAGAGGCCCATTTCTTGGAATTAATCCAATTGGATGAAACCCGTCGTGATGCCGCTTTGGCTAACGAAGCCCATAAGAAATGAGTCAAGGCGCAGTTCGACAAAAATGTCAAACCCCGTGTCTTCTCAGAAGGTGACTTGGTCTTGCTTTATGACCAAGAATTCGATAAATTGGGAGCAGGTAAATTTAATTCTTTATGGATGGGCCTCTATATTGTTAAACGAGTGTTGGCAAAAGGAGCCTACGAGTTAATGGATTATGACGGAATTCCACTGGCGCAACCCCGTAATGGGTTGTACCTCAAGCGTTACTATGCTTAAATAGTAACCTGTATGCTTTTGTTGTATTTTGTTTTCGCTAAAGTGTTTGTTTTGGTCGAGTAATCCACCTTTTTACATTCATTGCAGATGTCAAACCTTCTGGAGACATGTGTTGGATATGCCGATGGAGCGAGTCATAGTTCGCGGAACCTATCCTCCGCAGCCTAGGCCATTTTTGATCCAAGCGGCGAGTTAGTAAGTTTCAGAGGTGTGTGTATTGGGCAATCAACGAATAACATCGCTGAGTATAGTGCGTTGATAGAGCTACTCTCTGATGCCATCACTCATGGTATACGCCGACTAATCGTCAGGCTAGACTCACAACTCGTAATACTACAACTCAATGGTATATATTCCGTTCGCAATCCAGCTATTTATCGCATGTTCCTAAGGGTTAAGATTTTGGAAAGACAATTTGATTTAATTCAATACCAGCATATTTCCAGAAACTTTAACACATTAACCGACTCATTAGCAAACTATGTGTTAGATAGACATTTGCGACATTTATAAAAGAGACACATCATCAATGTTGTACATATGAATCATATAACTCAACCAAAATAAACCCCGAAAATAAAAAAAAAAATATATATATATATATAAGCTGTTTATCGTTCATACATAATGTTCTGTAACCAAGACAAAATCGGTCGCATGACCCAAAAACTCAAAAATGCTAGGGGGCACCCTAGCCTAGTGATGCTCATGATAGCACGTCACGGCCTGTGCAATCATGCGCAAGAGACGAGTCTATCGTCTAGGCACACCAGTAGTATGCCGCTGCAACTGTAAAGGTAACTCATCAATCCTCACATCGGGAATGCCGAGAGTAAGGCTCTCAACCTGCTCCTACACAGCTGTAAGGGTCTCGGCCACGTCAAGATCGCGGAGAATAACCCTCCTAGCAGTCTCCCCTACTGGGGCAGCGACTGACGCTCTCGGGCGAACTGCTGGACGAACAGGACCAACATCTGCATGCACACATGAGTTTGATTAAAGTCTTGATAGAATAAAGCACAAGGACATTATAAATAAGAACAGTAAATAGTAATATGGTCGAAGATTTTACCAATAGCGCCCCACTGTTCGCCGTCTGGCAATACCAAGTCCGGATCACCTCAGAAATCCATACCAACATATGGATACTCGGAATAGACTATCTCCTGACGCTCGAACCACCTGAAGAAGGTATCAGTGAAAGAAATCTGAGATTGACCAGCATGCCTAGACATGTGATCAACCCATCTCTGCATGCGTGGCTCGGTAGGAGAAGGCAAGTCGAGTGCGATATATTGAGGCTGCATCAGTGGTATTTTCTCCAAGGCAAAGGCAGTCAGAATAGAACCAAATCCAAAGTTCTTCAGCTTCCCGTCCTTTACCTTGTTCAACTGACTTTTCATCTGAAGAAGTACTGCATCACACCAGTTGAATATTTTCGGTTGGAGACACTCCAAGGCGTGCTGCACATAGGACCTGTTGGCAACATGAAGGGATGCGCTACCGGCCATCCTACCAATAGTATACAGAATGGACCTGAGAGACCTGTCAGCAATCTCACGGATAACGACCTTGCCGTCTCTGCTCGGCTGGGATCCTTCCCTGCAATACTGGCGGACATAATCTCTCACGGAGTCATTCCCTCGGGCCGAACCTGACAAAGAAATGGGGGCACCCCGCCTCGACAAGCCAGTCAAGAAGTAAATGTCTACTACGGTCAGGGGGATAGATTTGCCCCTTATCTGAAATACTTGGTTGATAGGATCCCAAGCATCAAGCATATACTGCAGTAAGGAGATCTGTGCTCTCATACTAGAGATACGAAAGAACTTCAGCAGGCCACAGTTCCGCAGCGCGTTCACCGTGACAGGGTCATGGAGGGCAATCATGTCCTCTTCTTCATGTTCTCGTTCTCGCCATGTAAGGGTCATTTTGCTCAAAAGTCCCTGCAAAACAAACAAGAGAAAGAGTAAGATCCTGAATTTGATGAGAAACTGGCAAAATTTTCATCAAAAACTGTGCAACTGAACTGTTTTCTATGCCCAACGCAACTGGCTAGTGTCCCACCTGCGTTGAAGGTCAAACTGCCTTCATGCAGCTTGACATTCAACGCAGGTTTCGAATGGACTACCTGCGCTGATGGCAGAGCGCCCTAGCAAAACCCCAGGGGCTCAGGGGGACAGGAAAACAGGCACAGAATGGGAAAAGGAAACCATGAAGAGAAAGAGCTAGGGTTTAGCTCCTACCTGGTCCAGACGGCGCCGAAAATCGTCCGCAGAATCTCCTGGAATCAGCTGATGAAAATCAAGGGGGAAGAGGCACCTCCAAAGCTCCAACAAACCAAGTTCAAATGAAATGGTAAAATGAGAGGTAAAAACACCTTTTAATTGCTTTTTACGTAGTTCAAAGCAGAATATTAGGGTTCTAATCTCATTTTCAAGCAAATGTTATTCATTTCTAACTAGTTTGATGCAGCAATTGAAGATACAATACTATCTTTGAAAAGGGCAAAGCTAGTCATGGTAAAAAATCAAAATTTGACCATATAATCGAGCAGTTTTAGCACAAAGTTCATGCTCGATAAAAAATAAACGCAAGATCCGAGCAGTTTTAACACATAGTTCATGCTCGTTAAAAAATAAACATAAGACCGAACAAATGTTCCCACCCGCGTTTAAGCTCGTTAAAAAATGAACTACCCGGTAAATAACCACAGTGAATGTAATATCATCAGCCATCAAAGCCTTGGTCGTGTTTGCACCATCACCTCCACTTTTCATTTGGCCGATCGTTCACCTCCATATGATTGTTTACCCATTTTGAGGAACAGCTGCGAAGAGTGATTTCACCTAGCCATCCTTGTGACACTGCCGTGATTGGAAAATTCCAACTTGTACCTGGAATCAGCTGCTAATCCTGTTTATCACTCGTTCCTCAAAAGACGAGTCTTATTTAAGCTCTTTTCATCTGACTCGTAAAATATGAAAAGATTGCCGAGTTTTGGCCTTCCAGCTCGTTAAAGCGATCGGGAGAGCTATCCCTCCTCTAGATTTTAATCTTTTTGGACCTGAGGGATTATTGCACAAAAAGAGCGAGCGCTTGTTTTGTTTGGCTCGTTAAAACTATCGAAAACTCATCCCTTCTGTATTGTTTTATACTTTTTCGGACTTAAGGGATTAGATGGCGAAAAAGGACTTTTGGAGTTAACTTTATGTACCTTTTCAGACTCTCTAAAAATGAAAAGGACCGAGTTATCCTTGTCGTTAGACTCGTTAAAATCATTAAATAGCGACAAACTTGTCTTTAGACGAGAACGAGTTTCACTATCGCTAGGCTCGTTAAAACATAGCGATGGGCTTGCCCGAAGGGCAGGTTATAGAACAAGCATATGTTATCCTCCTCAAGCTTGACAAAAATAAAGAGGTACTGGTCAGCAATGACTGGGGAAAAATTGGGAGAAACTAAAGAAAACTTTGATGGTAGCAAGTCGCTCTTGAACATGACACTTTTCCTCCGTACCACAATCGGGTTGGGTTGTTTTCATTCACCGGTCACATCCATGGTCTCGCCATACCATCCATATTTGGGGTAATGCTACCGATCCATCGCATCAGTGTCGCCATATGTTCAAGAGAAGTCGTTCAGAAAAGTCAACCGTGTCCCATCCACTGCCATACATTATCCTTCATCCTTTCATGACCGCCACCCTGAATCATATGTCACAGATCGTTTTCACCTCCATTAAAATCATTAGCTCCGTTCTGTGTCATTGATGTGGGATTCATTAAGGCTCTCCTTTGACGGATCGCTTCTTGTCGACATCAGCTCATTATCCAAGAAGTTGATCTAGGAACAACCCCTTCAGTACTTTGAAGCTTGCATGCCTCAATGGCAAGTTTCTCACTTCCGGCGACAGGTATACATCAATGACCTTCGACCGAAAGATTTTGCGTGGTGTTCGACGCCAAGTCCTTTATTCACACCACGTGAATTGTACTGCAGTACCTTGAGGGTCATTATCATTATCGGTGATTCCTCTCGCGCTTGTTAACGGTTTACCTCATTGACCGGTAATCAAGCGATGTCTTTCCATGTTCGACTTCAGAGCAATTCTCACATGGATCGACTTGTACGTAGAGTGAAGATCGAACGAGTTTGAAGACCCCGGATCTAGTTTCATCCATCCGGGCTGCGATATATATTCAGGAGAGATAAAGACATTGACATGTACATCATTGCAGCAGATAATCATCCTACTCAAAGGATGATAATTTCATCAAAATTATCAGTCTACCATCAGACGATTGTCTGTTCTATGTACAGAAAAATGAATTTATAATGCTGAGCATGGGAATGCCCGCCTCAGCTAGATCATGAAAGCAGTATGAAAAATAATGTATTGTATTGTATCGTATTACAGGTCTCCTCCCAGCATTGGATGAACTTCGGATCCCCCTGATAAAGCATTTCACCCGATAAACGACCTCATACTTCAGGGGGCAACTGTTATAGACATTTTTGTGCCTTACAGCATTGAGCATGAAATGTCCATAATCTAAGGGATCCAAAGTCCCTAAACATGTTGTTCCTACCCCTAGAGGAACAAGGCTAACAAACCACAGCAATTCACAAAAGTTCTCCACCTGAAACTGCTCAAAAACAAGTCAATTCAGGATCATTTCAGTGGCTACACTCGCTGTTTGCGCTGAATGTCAAAGCCAACACTGGCTACCTGCGTTGAATGTCAAAGGGAACATTGGCTACCTGCGCTGAACGAGAATGGACATGTGGCAAGCTCATTTCTCAAGGTGTCAAAACCTAGGAAGCTTCCAAAATGACACTTGCCTCAGGGAATTCGACTGGTGGTGAGTAAGAGGTTCCAAATCTCCAAGTGGAAGCAAGAACCTCCAAGTGGAATCAAGAACTGACAGAGGGAGAGGACACTAGTAAGATCTCAAGCTGACTCATCCTCTCTCCAAACATCTATATATGGATCTCTCCTCCATGAGATCCAGAGGCTGGAATTTTGTTATTGCAAAGAATTGCTGTTGGTTTGAGATTGGAATCATTGGGTGCTTGATGCTTTGAAGGGGTGAAGATAGGAATTCCATTTGCTGGGAAGGAGATGCTGGATTGGAGCCCTCTGGGTTGTATCTCTTCCTGAACCTTGTTATTCATCAATAAAGCTATCTTGGTTTCTCCTATATGCTGATGTATTTTTGATGTATGATTGCATTAGTGTATTTGGTTTATTTCTAATCCTAAACTAGTTATGAATGTGAATATCTGTCTTTGTGTAGTGTTCTTCTCTTGTCGCAAGTAGCTGTTCTCTTGTGATCTTGCAGGAACCCGTTGAAGCTAGACAAGCAAGAAGGCAAGTAGCTGTTCTCTTGTGATCTTGCATGAACCTGTTGAAGCTGGGCGAGTGAGAAGGCAAGTAGCTGTGAACTCCCAAAGAGAAGAGAGACCAGATCGAGGGACAAACGGAAGACACCGGTAAGTCTATTTATCTCTCTTCTTTCACATTTCATAAAGGAAGAAACTAGAATAGCTGTCCTTGTTTGTTGCTAAGGCACTGTCACACCTTAAGTGGATAGGATCGTCCTGCATAGGCATTTTTCCCCACAACACTTAAGGGGTTTACTCAATTGGCATATTGGGATTATGATCTATAAGAACTATAATTTGAAAGCCCTATTTCATGGTTACTCATCCCATTGTTGGGACTGTTGGAAAGGGATGCCACAATGTGTTATTAGAGTTCAAACTCAATGCTAAGCCATATTTGGGCAGTTTTTGAGGAAGTCACAACATTCTTCATGATCATGTGTGGTCAGATTGAGAAAATTTCGGCATTTGGAGGGTCACAAGAGAGATCCAGACAAATTGGGCATGTATAATTTCAACACTATGTGACTATATCGTCCCATTAATCCCCAATTTGAAGATGTCAAGATGAAAGATAATAATAAACATGGCCATATATTTGCGTTTAAGAGAAATCAATAGACATGATAGAAGGAGATTGATGGCAAAGAGGGCACACAATATTTTATGTGCACATACCTTATTGGGGGTTTCCTTACTAAAAATGGCCAAACTTACACCCGACAATATAGATTGATGGTCTGGATTCCCTTGTGGTGTTTTCAAGGGAGCTTGAGCAGGTGGAACAATTTTCCATGAACAATTGGGATTGCATCTAGTGATTTAGATCAACATCCCACGATGGTTCATGTAATCATAAGTGCTTTGGGAAAAGAGCTACATATTCTAACATGAACTATTGGACTTGTATCCTCCACTCTTGATCAATAGTGGACATGCATTCATGCAATCAAGAGAGCCTTGGGTGCATAAGTACTTGCCTTGTGAATGACTAATATTGCACTAGTGGATTTAGATCTTTGGTCCAAGATCATTTGTGCAATTGAAAGTGTCCCAGTGGAGAGCTACATACCTTGCTATGAATGTCTAAGAACACACCTACAGATCTTGATTAACAATTCACATTCCCTTACACACATTGGAGAGTTTGGGGAGGAAAGAGAAACAACCTTACCACAAAGAGCCAACATCTCACTTATAGATTTGGATCAATGACCTAGACCCCATTGGCAAGGGTAGGCCTCCATAATATAAAATATTGTAGCTAGGGGCAACAAAAAGAGGGACTCGTTGCCCCAATGACCTAGGAAAGTGTGTCATGTGGAAAGTTACTGAGGGCCTTATAGTGTACTACCAACGTACTTGACCACAAAAGAGAAAAACAAGATTAAAGGAGAGTGGATTGCATCCACGAGGCTCCAAGCTAATAGAAAAACACAATAAAATCAATGAAGTTTCATACAAAATTGCATGAAATTAATAATGGATTTGCCAAAAAAAAGAGTGTATTGCCCTCAAACCATAATGTCCCTTGCAAATTCAAAAATCCCTATAAAAATTTCCTTGAGTCAACATAGGCAAGTTGTAAAATCATTTATGTTGTGTTGCATCATAGGAATACTTAGAAAGACAAATAATAATTACTATGATGATAATATATTATTTTTCTTTTGCATGGTTATTGTAGCTCAACCTAACAACTACTAGAAAAGTGCATATAACATAAAAGGCAATCTTATTTTAAGGTTTATACTTTTGGCTTTGACATCACAATCAAAAAAATTTATAGTTGCTGGAAAGGTCTTTCAAAGGAAAAAAAGAACTAAGAACTCAATTCTTGCAAAAAAAAAGCTTCCAATTAATAAGATAATTGAAACAATATAGTCTTATTATTGGTTTGTCTAATAAATTTCATCTTTGAGGATGCTCAAAACACTTACAAGTTTGATCCATGGGTAAAAGTCTACAAACTAGAAATGCAAAGTCCAATGAACACAAAAATCAAAAGATTCATCTAGATGTTGAAGACACTAGGAGAAGCTTGAGGGTGGACCTTCAAACTGTAGAGCAAATAATGAAAGGTTAATCTAAACTCAAGAAGAGTAAAACCAATTAAATGTTGCCATGCTTCAAAGTCTCACAAAGATACCAAGGCAAATGCACGATGGAAAGAATTCAAACAATGTTGCTAGGAGTATGACTAGCTGAAGAAGTTGTTCTCATGGAAGGTTCCATAGTACAAGAAGAACCCCCTCAAGATGGGATGCATAAGCTGTCTTTGTTTGAATATTCTATTAGTGAGTTCTATGCATTTGAGAACTCCTTAAACAGCCCAAAATCCTCTCCAAATTGACATAGGAGAAAGAGGCCTCTCATAAATAATTTGCATGGAAAATTTTGAAAGACAAGGCCACATACCTTTGATCGTGAATGTAAATTTGGAAAAGTTGAGACTTGGCCTTATTGAAGAATGTAACTAGTATTGGTGTTCATAATTGTACTTGAGCCATGATGCAATATATTTATCAAAATAAATAAAAATAAATTTATTATTAAATAAATTGACTAATTAAAACATGGGTTACATGCTTGGTTCAATTGTTTTTAGGTCATAATCTCCATTGCAGGCTTCTAGGGTTTATGTCAAGTGTCCTTGTCCATGTCATATTGTAAAAAACCCTTCCTGGGATTTATTTGTCGAAGAAGAAATTTATTTTATTTTATTGTATTTTAGGTCTTCTAGGTTTCTTCCACTAAGTCGGCCTCATGAAAGGCCAAGTTGGCGCCAACATGGGAATTCGACCTCACAAGAAGCCTATATATTGGAGCAACTCGGTCTCATGTGTCACTCACTCACAACAAGTTCAAATTGTAGTAGTTGGAAACAGTAAAAGTGCGAAATTCAAGAAGGAAGAAGGAAAGGGCTAATAAAGGAGAAGGAGGTCATTATCTTGCTAAGGAAATCAAAATTATCTCTCTCTTGTCTCACATGTGTGAAGGAACTGAAGCTGCAGGAGGGCTGAAATTGCAGTCTTGTAGTAGGTCGAAATTTTGTCTTTGATGCATTATTGAAGTAGTGTTGTTGCAATTGATCTTTAAAGGTTGGAATAACAATTTGAGAGTTGACTTGGTGGAGGAGGAAGGTCTATTGGTCTAGGGTCTTGGTCTATCTCATTTTGAATTACTGAAGGAATAGTTCTTGACTGAGTTTTCCCCTATATAGGGGTTTTTCCTTGGTTGTGCGCCTACATCTAGTGTACTTGATCTTCGTGTTTTGGTTTTCGTAATTGATTGATGAACTAAAATAAAAGAAGAACATAAGAAATATTATATTAATAATTCAAAGAAATCGCATTTAATTATCAACAAGAGAAAATCTTTCTGCCTTTTTGATTTTCTAACATGGTATCAGATCTAAGGTGAACAAGAAGAAAAAAGGCAAGTCGAAGATCTATGAAGGAAAATGAGATCAAAGAAAGGTCATTAAGGAAAAAAGATCATATAAAGAGACAAACCTACTATCTACAGAAACTATGACAAACTCAATGAAGGGAGAAAACAAACTGGAAGGAGACTCCAACTATAGGGCTTGGAAAAAGATGATAGACCTCATTCTCGAAAAGAACAAAGTTTTGGATCTCGTTAAAGGAAAAGTCAAGAAGCCTATTGATGAGTCAAGTAATGTAGAGAAATCAATATTGTGGCTATGAACCTAATAGTGGATGGAGTTAAAGATAACCTAATTCCATACATATCTAACATAAATTTTGCTCAAGCAATGTATGAGGCTCTCTCCAAGTTATTCACAATCAAGAACATTGGTCAAATAGCAAGCCTTAAGAATGAACTAAGAACTGCTAAGATGACAAATGATGATACCATTTCATCATATTTTATAAGGATATCTAGAATTAGAGATGAACTCCAAGCAATACATGAAGTTGTCCCAGAAAAGGAACTCGTAATTACTTCCCTTATAAGACTACCAAAATCTTGGAATGCCTTTACATCAAGACTTAACAGTTGGAAGGATACTCCAACATTTGAACAAATGTGGAATGCATGTAGTCAAGAAGAAGCCAAAATATTGTTAGTAAACAACAAGGAGGAAGAAGAAAACACCTCGAATGCTTATTTTTCTCATCACAAGAAGAAGGGAACCTTCAAGAAGTTCAAAGGACTAAAGAAGGAAGTGGACCTATCCAAGATTGAGTGTTACAACTATCTCAAGATAGGTCACTACAAAAGCCATTGTCTAGAGAATCCAAGAAATAAGAAGAGAGAGAGGGAACATGCGAATTGATGAGCCTCATCATTGGGTAAGTATATGGGCCTTAATTCACCTCCTAGCTTAGTCAAACCAACTTTTCTCACAACTTATTACATGTTTTTGATTATATTTTGTTTATGAGATGAGTTGGAGTTGGATATTATGCCTAGTGGACTAACATGCATTGAATGCAGGATTGAAGGAGAAAATCAAGGAATTTTGGCAAATACTAAGGTTAAAACTCGAATGGGACAAGGGAGAGGGATTGTAGGAGGTAAATACTCCTCATTTACTTCTCCCCCATTCAAATATTCCTCCATCCATCACACTGGCTCAGAGGGCAAACAACCAAGCCATGAGGATTAGAAGGTAGTCGAGCAAGTGAGAGACAAAGAGCTAGTTTATCTCGAGTTTGGGAGCCAAGCCTCCCTAATTTTAAGGAATTCGTTGGGGACTTCAGTTGTATAAGTAGAGAGGCCTAGAGCCTCATTAGGATTCGAATTTTTGTTGTAAAACTCTAAGCTATTTTCGAGCTCCAGACTTGTGAAAGTTTTATTGATGTAATTTTTTGTTTTGGTAATAAGAATGAGTTTTGTTTGAACCAGCACTGAGTTAACTCAGAGGGCTGAAGCTCTTGGGTTAGGGCCCAACCCTAGCAGCGAAGGCTCCCCTTTCTTGTATCTGTATGTTTAGATTAGTCTCATAGCTTCATTGTTAATTTTCCTTTATATGTATTTTCATTGCAAGTAGTGTAGATTGGATTGGTTGCTTATTAGTTTGCTTCCATTTGTGCCTTACTTCAGTAGCATGTTAGCAGGGATAAAAGGAGTACCACAAGACTGTCAATGGGTGTCTTGGCCTCATTTCCTCCCTTTGGGATCATGATTTGAGAAAGGGATCCTTATGCATCCCCAAAAACACAAATTTCTATTTCTTGCATGAGCTTTAGAGTTCACTGTATTTAAGTTAGCATTTGATCAGTTTTTCAAAGTAGGATTTCACTGCCATCTCTTCTATCTTCATTCTTGCAGTAGATCTCATCCATGCTTTCATTCCTTTCAACAACTTTCCTCATGTATAATGTAGGTAGTTAGTTCATTAATTATGCTTTTATAACTTATGAGAATGCTTCTTGTTTACATAGCTTTTTGGGAATTATACACGTTTTATGCAGAGCAGGTGCTTCAGGAGTAGACAAAGACTTCATAGCCAGCAACCACCTTCCACTTCATCCACTATAGTCATTCCTTATTTCTACCATTGCCTTCACTAGTTTTCATAATTTTACATAGAAATTCTTCCAAGCACATTGAGCGAATTCAACCATCCTCTATCTTTGATATTGACTTCTGAGTGATCCTAGACCTTTCCTCACTTCATTCCACCCATCTACCACCTTCCCTAAGCCTTCCATCACCTCCAACACCTTCCATTTTGCTCTGCGCTGTATCCTGTAGGTTTCTAGTACATCATGAAGGGTTTCCTGAAATGACCTTTTTTGAGGCCGAATTGAGGGAAAACCTCTAGGAAGTCATCAAAGGTCTCCCAAGGGTCTCCCACACCTTCTAATAGTCTCCTAACCCTTCCAACCATCCTCCAACATCCTTAATTCACCTGCCACATCACCAAAAGAAATTAGTTTGCATACTTGATTTTGCATGAAAAGACAAAAAGACAAAAACAGATTTATTTCAGTCCCTTTACTTGCACATTAGTGATGTTTTATGTTTCTTACTTCCTTGCTTAGATAGTAGCATTTGGTTCATGTTAATTTAGCATATTGCAAAGCATAGTTTCTTGGCAGTTAATTAGGAAATGGTGTGATTTAACATTGAATTACAATGTTTTTCATTATTGCATTTGAGTAGCTTTCTGTTAGAGTAGATTTTCCTTTCTTCCATTAAGCAACAAAGCTTCTTCTGACTCCATAGAAGTTTGGCTTGAAAACCCGAGTGGTCTCTCGCCAGTTGAACTGTGACAAAAGGCAGAACCATCACTTTTACTTGTGTATACAACACTGTTACCTCCAAGTTTGTATGAACCCCGAGTTGATAAAGTAACGCTGGTAGCCCAAGAGTTGCAACATCCTTGCTGCAATACTGACGCTCATCACTTTTTGGTGCCGTTTGTAGAAATTTTGAATAATAAACACATATTCAATGGAGGTTATCCTGATCATGTACTATTGCGGAATACATACACAATACATAAGCTCCTCTACGCTGATCATCAATTTATAGAAGCAGAAACAATAACATGCGCACATAGAAGCATCAATCACACATATCAACACAGTATTTTCCTGGGGAAAGCATCTTGCTAAAAACCCCAATTATTTGTATATTATAGTGATTGAATCATGTAACAATACATAGTACAATACTCCTCACAAGTACTCAGTACTATCTCCACCTGTTACACACAATACAACTCAGATTTGATCTCCAAATCTTGCCCGCTGCTTGCCTGCCTCCACAACTCAATAACTGCTCAAGAATGAATGAGAATGGTTTACCAAACTCGTATTTAACCTCCAAAGAATCACTCACACTAGGAAAGACGTGAGCAGAGGCTATAATACTTGGTATTGGCCAATTCATTGGCATACTCAATCCCTTTGATTATGCAAATCATCATGCACAACTCTAGTCACAACTGATAACAATCTGATCCTCTAACACCTGTCCATGCTGAACTGAACATGCACTGACATGCAACTGAGTTAACTAATGTATTCTATAGTTGCATTATGAGTTAATAATTAGTTTAACAACTCATCATTAGTCTATTTGCAGTTAGACTAATTACAACTAGTTTAACCAAGTCAAACTGAGCACAACTCCATCAACTCTACAATCAACTCCACCAAACTCAACTGATTGAGTTCTAACTGAAGTCATGCATGCAACAACTCAACTGACCCACAAAGAAAGCGTACTTCCTTCTGACAGCTGCATGTGCCACATCTGTAGCTCAAACTGAAGTGCTCCAAGAGAATAAGATCAAGTTTATAGTCCAAATATTATTATGAGACAATAATATTTGACTTTTCTATTTTTGACAGCCAGTCTAAAAATAGACTTTGATCACTCCTGCTGTGGTCACTCCTGCTGTGATCATCCCTGCTGGGATCCAAAAATAGAACTTGCGCCATAATTTGCCTGCGGGCCCACTTAGTGAAGGCGACTCTTTTCACTAAGCTCCATCATCTTGTTGCATTCTCAACAAGCATTTCTTGTTGCACACTTTTCAACACTCCCTCTCAACAAGAAAGGCTTCCTCTCAAACCCGATCTTGTAACTCTGGAATGTTCTCCATGCAACACATCTGGCCGGTCCACTTGCTCTATCATCAAAGTCTCTGACTGCTATTGCCTCTGTCAACTGAAAACTCTGCATCTCTGTGCTCTTCAATATCTGACTGCTCTAGCCTCTGTCACTTTGATCTCTGACTGCATCTGTGCTGCTGCTGGTTCTATCTCCCAGCATTGCATCCGCACTGCACCTCCCAACTGACCTCCTTGTTGGGCTAGAAACACCCTCTGATGCTGAAGCTCTACCTGCTGCTAACAAGTGCTCCCTCTCTAACATTTGCGCTACTGCAACATCTCCATGCATCTCGCACCATTGCACACCTCTCTGTGCCACCTAGCACTGTGCAAAACACTTGTGCCTCTCGCATTGCTGCAGCCTGCTAGCTATGCGCTGTCCTGGGATTCCCTACACTGTCGCTCTCTCTGCCGCTCCATCCGCATCTGTCTCTACCCAATCAGTCAGTTCCTGCTACTCCACATCGGGGCTCCCGTAGCAAGGTCTCATCCAAGAGGTTGGGTACCTCAAGGATCCTGCCCCTCCTCCTTGGGACGATCAATCCACATCACCCCACCTCCTACCTGGAGGTATGGCTGCATGCGATCCCTCAGCCCACCTGGCTCGAAGTTTCCCCCTACTGGAGGTCTCTGCATGAGTAGATGTCTCTACTCGATCTCCTCTTAGCGTCCCTTGTTGTGGCTGCTCCACAACCTCCTGAAGCTGCTGCACCAATCGTGGCTCCTCCACAATCGTCTGAGACTTCTTCTGGCTCTGCATGTTAAGAGGTAATATACGCTCCCTCTCAACTACCAAGTCTCTATCAGTTGCCTTGCTGCTCAAGGCTTTGCATGCATCTTGAACCTCAAGAGCATACAGGTTCTTGATCCGTGAACCAATCTGCTTCACCTGTCTAGTGATGATGTGTCTAAGGAAAACCTTTCCCTTACTGAAGACTACATCATAACCTCTGTCTTCCAGCATCGCGATTGACACCAAGTTTCTCTTCAGTCCTAGTACATACTTGACATCGGTCAAGGTAAGGCGAGCTCCATGCTCCCTCTGAAAAATAACCGTGCCTACACCTGAGACACTATACTTCTCATCATTACCCATCGCTATGAGTATCTGGAGATCTTTCTCGTCCAAAGCAATGAACAAAATTTTGTCACCGGTCATGTGGAAAGAAGCTCCACTGTCAAGAAACCAACCACTTCCCACCATGGATGAAACCATGCATGCGAAGAATGTGAAGTCCAACTCAAACTGTGAAGTAAGTGAGGTTGCCTCACCTTCAGATCCTTCCCCGAATCCCTTCTTGGACTTCTTCTTTGGGCAATTAGTAGCATAATGGCCCAACTCATGACAACGAAAGCATCTCACCTTCGACTTGTCAACCTTCTTCCCATCATTGGAAGAACTCCAGAAAGAGAAACCTTCCCCTTCCCCTTCTTCGCCTTACTCGCTAAGGCACAGTTCTCCTCATCATGCATAGATGAAGAACTGTCTCTGGTGTGCTGTCTAATCTCCTCTTGCACAAGATCTGACCAAAGCCTATCCCATCCTGGCAATTTCTCCCTTCCATTCACCGAGTCCTGGTAGCTATGCCAACTCTTAGGAAGGTCAAGGAGTGCTAGACTCACCATCCTCATCCCGACAGTCACCCCCACACTTCCCAGCTCATCCCGGCATTGGATGAACTTCGTGAGTTACCTAGGCATACTGTCTCCATTCTCACACTTAATGTTTCTGAGTTTATCTCTTGCTTTGGAATTAAATTTGAATTCCACCAGCTCAAAACTCAACCACTTCCGATCTAGAATTCGTGAGAACAAAGTATTTCTTGTATAGAGATTGACTGTCTGGGCATTCACCGGATATCTCACCTTACAAAAGAAGGATGAATCCAGAGGCTACCTAGCCTGATTACAGACTCTGCCTGAAGAAATAAAATGGAAACACTTTCCGAATAATAGATCCGATGATCAATCCTCGCTTGATATCTTGTAAAATTCTCTTCTACAAATCAAGCAGCTCCGATACCATGTAGAAATTTTGAATAGTAAACACATATTCAATGGATATTATTCTGATCATGTACTATTGCGGAATAAATACACAATACATAAGCTCCTCTACGTTGATCGTCCATTTACAGAAGCAGAAACAATAACATGCGCACATAAAAGCATCAATCGCACATATCAACACAGTATTTTCCCGGGGAAAGCATATCGCTACAAACCCCAACTATCTATATATTATAGTGATTGAATCATGTAACAATACATAGTACAATACTCCTCACAAGTACTCAGTACTATCTCCACCTGTTACACACAATACAACTCAGATCTGATCTCCAAATCTCCCCCGCTGCTTGCCTGCCTCCACAACTCAATACCTGCTCAAGAATGAATGAGAATGGTTTACCAAACTCGTATTTAATCTCCAAAGAATCACTCACACTAGGAAAGACGTGAGTAGAGGCTATAATACTTTGTGTTGGCCAATTCATTGGCATACTCAATCCCTTTGATTGTGCAAATCATCATGCACAACTATAGTCACAACTGATAGCAATCTGATCCTCTAACACCTGTCCCTGCTGAACTGAACATGCACTGACATGCAACTGAGTTAACTAATGTATTCTATAGTTGCATTATGAGTTAATAATTAGTTTAACAACTCATCATTAGTCTATTTGCAGTTAGACTAATTACAACTAGTTTAACCAAGTCAAACTGAACACAACTCCATCAACTCTACAATCAACTCCACCAAACTCAACTGATTGAGTTCTAACTGAAGTC
This sequence comes from Pinus tabuliformis, assembly GCA_031772625.1. Classification (NCBI taxonomy): domain Eukaryota; kingdom Viridiplantae; phylum Streptophyta; class Pinopsida; order Pinales; family Pinaceae; genus Pinus; species Pinus tabuliformis. Next base: position 832,830,914 of record CM062813.1, read on the forward strand.
ATGCATGCAACAACTCAACTGACCCACAAATAAAGCGTACTTCCTTCTGACAGCTGCATGTGCCACATCTGTAGCTCAAACTGAAGTGCTCCAAGAGAATAAGATCAAGTTTATAATCCAAATATTATTATGAGACAATAATATTTGACTTTTCTATTTTTGACAGCTAGTCTAAAAATAGACTTTGATCACTCCTGCTGTGGTCACTCCTGCTGTGATCATCCCTGCTGTGGTCACTCCTGCTGTGATCATCCCTGCTGGGATCCAAAAATAGAACTTGTGCCATAATTTGCCTGCGGGCCCACTTAGTGAAGGCGACTCTTTTCACTAAGCTCCATCATCTTGTTGCATTCTCAACAAGCATTTCTTGTTGCACACTTTTCAACACCGTTGCTGGGGAGGTGTCTGAGTAATATGTGATTATTGCTTTCTTCCTTCTATTTATTGTCTCTAATATTCTTTCATTAGTTTATTTATGCAAAAGTAATTTAGTTGCTTCCTTTTTCATTCTACATTTTTTGCTTTCCTTTCCATTTTGCAAGCAAGATTTCAATTAAGCAAGTAGTTTTTTCATTTAGTCAGTAGTTTTCATTTGATCAACAATTTCAATTCTGCAAAGTACTTTCCAAGTTTGAAAAAAAACACAAAACGAACCCAAAAACATTTATTTTCATGCCTCGTAGGATAGGGATAACTTAGGGAATTTTTTTTCAAATACCCCCACTGCATCAAACAACCAACCTTCCCTCTTCTTCGATCGCTGTGAACTGGAGGAACCCTTAGGTGAGCAACCGGACATATTTGAAGAACCCACAGGGTAAGAAGAAGAAGAAGAACCCATTCCTATGGAACCAATGGCCGAAAACAGAAATGACAGTGGGAATAGAGAGAGAGTTGAAGGTGCCTTCCCCATCAGGGAAACCAATGGGGACACTAAGATGAAAAATATAAGCCCCTTTACACTACCTCATTTCCATGGCTTGACTACAGAAGATCCCAACACTTTCCTATTTGAGTTCGCTGCTATATGTCGAACCTATGACTGTACAGATGATGAGCAGAAGTTAAAACTATTTCCATCTACCCTTAAGGATGAAACATTGCGCTGGTTCATGGGTTTACCTGGGGATAACATCACAACTTGGGTTCAGATGCAGCAAGCCTTTAAAAACAAGTATCGAGACTACTGTTGGTCAAAGGATACTAAAGAATAAATTTTTAGGATGACCATAGGCAATGATGAATCCCTAGAGGATTATGAAGAAAGATTCCAGCTTAGTTACAAAAGGGCCAGGTGCACACTTGACCCTGAGTCACTAAAGCTGGTCCTGCTTAGGGGAGTAAGGGAAGATCTTTTGGATACCCTACACTTGTTAGGAGGAGGAGATATCTACCAATTACCCTACGAGGATATTAAGACTATCTTTAGAAACCATTCTAGGGAAGCTAGGAAAAAGGGTAGGGGTAGTCAACCTATGGTCAGTACATCCTCTTCCAACTCATCCATCAAGGGTGAAATTGGAAACATGCTGGAAGATTTCAAAAGTGAGATGCTGCAAAACTTTACCTTACAAATGGACACTATGCAAATTAAGAGAAAGTAGGAGGAAGCAGAGAGAGCCTTGGCCATGTTTTGTCCTAGATGCATCAAGAGGCATCCTAGGAATGAATGTCTATTGAATTCTATTGAAATTTGCTCAGTCTATAAAGAAAACCACTCCACAGACAAGTGCCCTTCTTTTCCTAGACTCAAAGTTGTATATCAAGGAGCTGAAGGGGTCACTGAGCAGCTCTGCTACATAAACCAAAGGAGACCTCATGGGCCTAGACCATACCAGCAAGGCATGCAAGGGTCATCCCATGCATATTACAACCCCAACCAGACCACATCCATACCTTCTTGGGGACCCCTTGCTCATCCTTCCTGGTCTACACCTCCTCCTTGGTCCTTTGCATCTCAATATCACTCCTAGCCATCCAGCCAGTCATTTCAACCATATGCTCCGCCACAACCTCAGTGGAATGCACCACCCCAGGGGTGGAGGCCCCAATACAACAATGCTCCAACTTTATTGCCTCCACCACCTGCCCAACCACAGCTGTTACACTTTGCTCCACCCAAGCAACCCCAGATGCCTGCCCAGCCAAATCTGAACCCGAACAATAGACAGGCTCAACAAGTATACAGTGGAGAGACATCATATCCAGCTTATGTTGTGGAAATCTAGGAGATTAACCTGAGATCTGGGAGAGTTCTCCTGGATAGCCAACCTCCACGTCCACCTAGGGAGGTTGAGGAAGAAAGAGAGGAAATCATTTTTAAAGTGAGTCCACCTTTTCCCGAGAGATTAACCCAACCACTCCAGCCTATCCTAGAAGAGACTGAACTTCCGGGAGAACTGAAAAATCTACGTGTAAAGATTCCACTTCTCCAAGTAATGAAAGATGTTCCTATTTACAATAAGTTGATTAAGGAGAAGTGCTTCAAGCATCTAAGGAGGCGAAGAAGAGATGCCCCTACCATTAATGTCATTGGACAACTGTCCGACTTAATGCTAAGGCAGGTAATCTGTCCAAAATATTTGGACCCTGGAAGCCCTGTAGTAGATGTGCACATCAATGGCACCATTGTTTTACACACTATGATCGATCTTGGGGATGTTATTAATGTGATAACCAAGGACACCATGCTCAAGCTCAACCTCTAAGGTTCATTGAGGAAGACCACAACAGTTCTGCAACTTGCAAACCACTCCACAGTGACCCTTGAGGGGATTATGGAGGATGTGATAGTCTCCATTGACTCTTGGGACTACCCTGCAGATTTCCTAGTTCTCCAGCCTAAGGCTAAGCTTACTGGTTACCCTCTCATCCTTGGGAGACCCTGGTTGGCCACTGCCGATGCTTACATTAGCTGCAGAGTTGGGAATATGACCATGAAGAATGGGCATATGTCCAAGCAGTTAGTCCTATACCCTCCTGCTCAGCCATCTCTAGAGCATGATTTACCTTTATGGTTGGAGGAGGAGGAAGAAGACGAAGTTTATTCCTCCCAACTTTATACTTTAGAAACAACCATGGGAGGAGGACAACGGGATGAAGATGATTTGATTGAACTCCTACTCCAAAGTCCAACTCCCAGTACATTTCCCTCAGAAGATGTAGTAAAAGAAACCCAGAACAATCATCCAATTGACCTATTCTTGGCTGATTCCAACCCCCTCCGTGTCAAAACCATAGAATTCGGCCTTGAGAGTACCTTGACAATCAATCCATCTCTTTATGCTCTCCAAGAAGAGAAGTTATGCAACATGCTGAAGGAACATCTAGATGCCTTCGCTTGGAGTTAGAAAGAAATGAAGGGAGTGAATCCCTCAATGTGTACTCACCACATATACATCAAAGAAGGTTGCAAGCCAGTCCGACAATCCCAAAGGAGGATAAATCCAACTCTTAAAGATATAGTCAAAGAAGAACTGCAAAAACTGCTAGATGCAAGATTCATTTACCCTGTCTCCGACAGTGAGTGGGTCTCTCCTTTGGTGTTAGTTCCAAAGAAAAATGGTAAGTGGAGAATTTGTGTCGATTACAGGGAGTTGAACAAAGCCACAAAGAATGACCATTTTCCTCTACCTTTCATTGACCAAGTGCTAGGTGGCCTGGCAGGGAAAAAGTTTTTCTCTTTCCTAGATGGATTCAATGGGTACAACCAAATCCATATTAGCCCGAAAGACCAGGATAAAACCACCTTCACTTTTCCTTAGGGTACTTTTGCCTATGGGGTCCTTCCCTTTGGGCTATGCAATGCTCCTGCCACTTTCTAGAGAGCACTCTTGAGTATTTTTTCCGAGTTAGTCCATGATGCGGAAGAAATTTACATGGATGATTTTACACCTTATGGTTGTGATTTTCAAGAGGCTCTGTCCAACCTACGCAAAGTACTACACAAATGCATTGAAATGAACCTGTGTCTCAGTCTCGAAAATTGTGAATTCTTGATGACTACAGGGACCATGCTAGGTCATTCAATATCTCAGCAAGGACTACAGGTGGACCCAAACAAAATAGCTATCATCCAAAGGGTCCCACCTCCTCAAAAGCAGAGAGACGTCAGAAGTTTCCTAAGGTTGGCTGGATACTACCAAAGGTTCATAAAGAACTTTAGCAAGTTGGCCTCTCCTTTATTTGGTTTGTTGGCCAAGGACTCTGAGTTTATATGGTCAAAAAGCTGTCAAGAGGCCTTAGACACCCTAAAGAACAAGTTAACCACTGCATCGATTCTCCGAGGCCCAAATTGGGCCCTTCCTTTTCATATTCATGCTGATGCCTCACACAAAGCCATAGGAGCAGCCCTAGGTCAGATAGATGAAAATTTGCCTTATGCTATCTACTTTATCAGTAAGAATCTGTCAAAGGTTGAACTAAATTACACAGTGACCGAAAAGAAACTCCTGGCTGTTGTGCATTCATTGAACAAATTTAGGCATTATATTACAGGCTGTCAAACATTTGTACACACTGACCATCCTGCAATCAAATATTTAATGAAAAAGCCATATGTGAATGCTCAAATTATAAGATGGTTACTTTTATTACAACAGTTTGATCTAACTATTGTTGATAAGCATGGTAAGGAACATGTTGTTGCAGAATTTTTGTCTAGATTAAATTTTCCTGCAGGTGAAGAGGGAATGGTTGATGACCAGTTACTGGATGAGCACTTATTTTCTATTTTAGTTCTCTCTCCGTGGTTTGCTGATATAGCAAATTATTTGGTATCTGCATAGTTCGCACCGAACTTGTCCTCCAAAGAGAAGCAAGATAGCAAGGAAGAGCGCCCCCTTCACTTGGATTGGGGGCAATCTCTTCAAACTTGGCCCATATCAAATCTTGAGAAGGTGTGTCAGGGAGGAGGAAGCCTTTGATATCCTTCTGACCTGTCATGATGGGCCTTGTGGAGGTCACTTTGCAGCAAAGAGGACATCATTCAAAGTGTTATAAGCAGGCTGTTATTGGCCCACTCTTCATTAGGATGTGAAAAGATATACTAGTCATTGTGATCGGTGGTAAAGAATGGGAAGGCCTACTCCAAGAGATGAAATGCCTCTGCAGCCTCAGGTGACTTCCGAGCCATTTGACAAGTGGGGCATGGAATTCATTCGACCTATTGACCATCCTTCCAAACAAAAACAATACATCATTGTGTGCATTGAATATCTGACTAAGTGGGTTGAAACTAAGTCAATTAAGGCAGCAACATAAGAGAAGGTAGCTGAGTTCCTAAGGGAGAATGTATTTTACAAATTTCGGTACCCTAGAGAGCTGGTTACAGACCAAGGCAACCAGTCTACCTCTAACATGATTGAAGACTTGCTTAGTCAGAACAAGATCAAGCATAGAACCTCCACTCCTTATCATCCACAACCTAATGGACAAGTGGAGGTGACCAATAGAGCGCTGAAGGGCATCTTGACCAAAGTGGTAAGCGACAACAAGAAGGATTGGGCAGATAGACTAGTTGAGGACACCTGGGCTTATAATACCACCAGGAAGACCACCACTGGATTCACACCCTATGAGCTGGTCTATTGGAAAAAATCCCTGCTTTCCATTGAATTTGAGTATAACACAATAAGAATGGCAACCCAACTAGATATAGATCTCAACAGTGCACAAAAGCAGAGATTTCTCCAGTTGAATGGTTTAGATGAGTTTAGAATGTAGGCCCTCCTACATACAAAGGTAATTCAACTTTAGAGGAAGATCTGGCATGATAAGAACATCAAGGAAAAACAATTTTAAGAAGGTGATTGGGCTTTGTTATATGATTCTAGGTATAAAGACTTCAAGGGCAAGTTAAGGACAAGATGGCTAGGACCTTATGTTGTAGAAAGATGCCATGATAATGGTTCAGTACAGATCAGAACCATAGATGAAGAGGCCATTCCTTTACTTGTTAATGGACACCGATTGAAAATTTACAAGAGACCATTGTCAAAACATGTTAATTTTAGGTATGTTCTATGCTTAGAGCATTTTATTTCAATTTTCACAGTTAGCTGCATATCTTTTCCAGATTAGCAATCACATCAGCGTTAAAGTAAACTGCAGATAGAACATAAACATAAATCACAGAAGACAAGCCAAGACAAGAGGACACAATATGTGGCCTTAGCCAGGGACAAAACCCAATGTGGGGAAACCCTTGATCAATTCTTCTTATATGTTCTTCAATAGTTCAACAGAGAGAGAGAGAGATAGTACATTTACAACAGAAGTCAACACTTTTGACTTATCTAGATAAGAGCATCGATCATCTCTAAGAAGATGATACATGAGATCAGTTGAAGACATGCTGCTTCAACTAATTCTCCAAGGTGACTCCTTCACCTATCGTTGTGCTACATTTCATCATCATGTTGCACCTCACCACGCTGCACCATGCTGCACCATCATCATTATGCCGCATCTCATCACGCTTCATTAATCATGACTGTACCCATCACTGTACTGCATTATGTGCCATTGCTGCACCATGTTGCCATCCTGACCTATGTGTTGGCTACACCTTGCTTTCTTGTTGTCCTTAACATGCTTGTTGTTGCATGCTAGTTGTCCATTGCATGCTAGCTGTAACATTGCATGCTTAGTGTATTTGCTGCTAAGTACCATAAAACTGTCCCAATGTTAGTTAGTTGTCCCTTGCATGCTGCTCTCCTTCAGAGACAGATGCTCCTGCTGTTTCAGTAGTTCCCGACAGTTCTGGCAGTTCTGGCTATTCCCGACAGTTCTGGTAGTTCCGGTTGTTCTCGACAATTTTGGTAGTCTCGATAGTCCTGGCAGTTTCGGCTTTTCCGGCATTTTCGGCTTTTCCGGATTTTCCGGCAGTTTCGGCAGTTCTGGCATTTCCGATAGTTCCAGATTTTCCAGCTTTTTCGAGAGTTTCGTCTTTTCCGGCAGCTCTGGCTTTTCCGACAGTTCTGACTTTTCCAGATTTTCCGGCTTTTTCGGCATTTCCAACTTTTTTGGAATTTCCAGCTTTTCCGGCATTTCTGGCTTTTACAGCTTTACGACAGTTCCGACTTTTCCAACTTTTCTGGGAGTTCCGACTTTTCCGACAGTTTCGGCTTTTCTGGCTTTTTTGACTTTCCTGGTAGTTTCGACATTTTCAGCTTTTTCGACTTTTCTCGCATTTTCGGCTTTTCTGACATTTCCGGCAGTTCTGGCTTTTCCGGTTTTTTTGGTAGTTCTGGCTTTCTACCCTCTGGATCAGGGCAACATTATTCCTTAGGATCTCTCCTCCTACTAAAACCCAAAGACAAGTAGAGAGAGGAAGAGATCCCAAGTGTGTTGAAATGACTTGAAGGCCACCTCTATTTATACTAAAACGTTGAGCACATGTGGGGTTTATTTGGTTGCTGGTTGACCTTGACAAATTGTCTTATAACGCAAATAAATTCATAACTCCATGAATACTTATCGGAATCGGATGATCTTTCGATCAATCCTACACCTCTCGATGAGAGGGATCCAAGAAAAATATCATTTGCCATAAATAAGATGACTCACATGGAGTTTGGCCCTAGTTGCCAGTTTTAACACTCCCTCTCAACTAGGGAGAACTCCATCCGTTGATCCATATGTCCGACTGTACTATCCTTGCCATCAGTGCCCTGCACTGCTTTGATTTGATCTGCTGAGCTCTGCTCTACTGAAACATGAAGAAGAAGAATTGATCGAGAATGTCTCATACCATTCTCTACTAACCCGAAGTCAGTTTCATCTGAAGAGAGTGTGTCACATCACTCTTACTGACCCGAAGTCAGTTTTATTGATCCCAGATCAATATCACAAGAGAGAGTCTCAAACCACTCATACTGATCCCAGATCAGTTTCATTGATCCCAGATCAATTTCACAAGAGAGTGTCTCAAACCACTCATATTGATCCCAGATCAGTTTCATTGATCCCAGATCAATGGAGGCCATCCTAGCATAGGGAGTACGGTAGATACAATGATGCATCCATTGATAGTACTACTATGGTCCCTATCCTCATTTCCCTACTCGTTGATTAGATGAGAGGTACTTCCCATGAGTCCCAGACTGCATGGGTAGGATGCCTTGATAAGAGAACTAATCATCCTGTCCATAGGAGAACGAATCATCTTGTCAGTGGATGCCATAGAGAACTAATCATCCTGGCCCACAGGAGAACTAATCATCTTGTTCCACAGTCGCCATGGAGAACACATCATCCTGGCCCATAGGAGAACTAATCATCCTGTTCCGTAGTTACCATGGAGAAAAAATCATCCTGGCCCACAGGAGAACTAATCATCCTGTTCCAACGTTGCCATGGGAGAACTAATCATCTCAACCCACAGAAGAACTAATCAAATCCACCCTCTGGTTGTCACATAGAATCACAGTAGTATTCATCATGTGTACAAACAGCTCACTTAAGAGCTTCTGCAACCATGCAGCGTCACACGACATCATACTCGTCGCTATGTATTCAGTCTCGATGGTGCTTATAGCAACCGACTTATGCTTCCTTCTCATCCATGATATCAAAGCAGAATCCAAAAAGAACTAGCACTGAGAAGTGCTCTAGTGATCCTCCACACTACCTACCTAGTGAGCATTCGAATAATCATGTAATGTCATATTTCTAGCAGTGTATCTCAATCCATGAGGGATTGTGCCCCGAAGATATCTCAGAAGATTCTTGGCACCAATCCTAGTGAGTTTCAACCAAATATGAGCTCACCATGCTAACTGCAAAACATATGTCCGGACGGAAGTTCACCAAGAACATCAACGCGAATGAGTTTATGAAACTCAGAGGCATTTCCCAAATCTAGTCCGACATCACTACCATATAACTTCTGAAAGTTAAGATCCTCGAGGTAGTCACAGGCTTGCAGTTTATCATTCCACCCCTAGAATCCAACTCCCTCTTACTTCTGCAAATGAGAGGGTTTGCACCTGTTAGAAATAGGTCATCCTCATAAGGTGCCGGTATGAGAGGTCTATCATCCACAACCTTCGGGTAATGGTTTGGATCAGTTTCACTCCTAGTGAATCTTAGTTTGATTAGATAGCTATCAATCCTCTCATACTACGCCCGGGGTGTTTTGCTTCAAGGCATAGAGGGCTTTCTTCCACCTGTATACATGAGATTCCCGATCATGAATCTCAAACTCCTTGGGTTGTTCCAAACCTGTGGACCTGCTGCATGAGGGGAATGGTCCCCTTATAAGATTTTCCTTCGGTACATCTCAGACATGTACCTTCATGCTCTACTTGAATTCAAACATCCCTATCACCATTTGACTCACATTAGGTAGGGCCCCATAGGTAGACCTCCGGTGTTATAGATGCCATATGTCAATTAACATGATCCCCAACTTGATACAAATTGCCAACCCTGAACCCATGAGAAAAATAATCTTTGAAAATTATATTTTTTAACACATACCTTTCCATCGATGAATGCCACCCTGAAACCTTTGACTTCCTTTTCCGAGATGGACACCAGGTTCTTCTTGCGATCAGGTACATAAAAGAGATTCTGTAAATGACTCGAGTTACCCTTATTCAATTGAGAGTTAACATTCCCTACACCCTTTCCGGGAGAGGTGGCATTGGCTCCAAGTATAATCCCACGATTGTTTCCATCTCTACCAAATTAGAGAGTGCACCCATATATCCAATGAAGTGCCTTGAAGCACTACAATCTATAAGCCAGATTTCCAAAGAATTTGAAGGAGAGGCCCAATACAAGATAACGCTTCTTTATCTTATCAGAAACAACATTTGATTCTTCATACCCGGGGTTCCTTGCTTTCTATGAAGAGTCGTCCATTTCCTTGATGACTTGCATTACCTGTCATTCCTTTGATCATTGAAGAAGTCCCTGGAATGATTGTTATCATCATCAAGTGATGTGTCCCTGCCATTCGAACACTCCTTCGCATAATGGCCGAACTAGTTATCTGCCTTTCCTTCCACCTTGAGATCCGATCTTCCAATGAAGTGATATTTAGGTAGGCCATATTCCGCTACGCCATTCTGATAATATTCTCTGCTTTGACTTCACCCTTGGTGAATTTGAAGAGGGATGAGGAATCCACTGATCCTTTTGTCCTTTCCCAACTGTCTTCGGTGATTGCTCTTTCACTCTTGCTTGGGCATTGTCTTCACCTCAGCTTTGATACCATGTTAATTTTAGGTATGTTCTATGCTTAGAGCAATTTATTTCAATTTTCACAGTTAGCTCCATATCTTTTCCAGATTAGCAATCACATCAGCATTAAAGTAAACTGCAGATAGAACATAAACATAAATCGCAAAAGACAAGCCAAGACAAGAGGACACAAGATGTGGCGCTAGCCAGGGAGAAACCCCAATGTGGGGAAAGCCTTGATCAATTCTTCTTATATGTTCTTCAATAGTTCAATAGAGAGAGAGAGAGAGAGAGAGAGAGAGAGAGAGATAGTACAGTTACAACAGAATTCAACACTTTGACTTATCTAGATAAGAGCATAGATCATCTCTAAGAAGATGATACATGAGATCAGTTGAAGACATGCTGCTTCAAATAATATTCCAAGGTGACTCCTTCACCTATCGGTGTGCTGCATTTCGTCATCATGCTGCACCTCACCACGTTGCACCATGTTGCACCCATCATCATTATGCTGCATCTCGTCATGCTTCATTAATCATGACTGTACCCATCACTGTACTGCATTATGTGCCATTGCTGCACCATGTTGCCATCCTGACCTATGTGTTGGCTGCACCTTGTTTGCTTGTTGTCCCTAGCATGCTTGTTGTCCTTAGCATGCTTGTTGTTGCATGCTAGTTGTCCCTTGCATGCTATCCATAACATTGCATGCTTGGTGTATTTGCTACTAAGTACCATACAACTGTCCCAATGTTAGTTAGCTGTCCCTTGCATGCTATTCTCATTTGGAGACAGATGCTCTGGCTGTTTCGGAAGTTCCCGGTAGTTCTTGCAGTTCCGTATGTTCCCGGTAGTTCCGGTTGTTCCCGACAATTCCTGTAGTCCCGACAGTTTTGGCAGTTCCGGCTATTCCCGGTAGTTCTGGTAGTTCCGATTGTTCCCAACAATTTCGGCAGTCCCAACAGTCCTGGCAGTTCCGGATTTTTCACCATTTCCAACTTTTCAGGCTTTTCTGGCATTTCCAACAGTTCCGACTTTTCTAGAATTTCCGGAAGTTCTGGCTTTTCCGGCTTTTCCTGATTTCCTGATTTTTCCGACAGTTCCGGCTTTCTGCCCTCTGGATCAGGGCAACGTTATTCCTTAGGATATCTCCTCCTACTAAAACCCAAAGACAAGTAGGGAGAGGAAGAGATCTCAAGTGTGTTGAAATGACTTGAAGGTCACCTCTATTTACTAAAACGTTGAGCACATGTGAGGTTTATCAGAATCGGATGATCTTTAGATCAATCCTACACCTCTCGATGAGAGGGATCTAAGAAAAATATTAGCTGCCATAAATAAGATGACCCACATGGGGTTTGGCCCTAATTTCCAATTTTAACAAAACAAGAGTTCATTGATGGTATCAATAAAACAGTGATGGTAGTGGAGCAAGTTTCAGCTCCTACCTCATCAAATCATTGAGAGAGAAAAAAAAGAAAAAAGAATAAGGACTCAGGTGAAAACCTCCATGAGGCGCCTAAGTCCCACTATCAGGTTTAAAACCTCTTGGGGTAGCCTAATGGTGTCAATAAAAAAAAAATAGAATAAAAAGATCCCTGGGTGAAAACCTCTCTTGAGGCACCCAGGGCAAACAGCTAGGATGAAAACCTCTTAGAGGCAGCCTAGTTGTTTTCAAAAAGAAAAAAGAAAAAAGAAGAAGAGAAAAATCATGAAAGTTTCTATTTTGCAGGTCAGCAAGAAGGACAATTAGAGAGAAAAGGAGGATCACAAAGAGACCTATTTCACTCACATTTTTATTTTTCCATTCATTGTCATTCATCACTCTACCATTTCTTTCATTTTTTCCACTCTTTTGCTTCAATTTACAAGGGGACTATGTTTTCTACAGGATCCCTTGTAAACCTATAGGATCCCCTAAAAACCTACAGGATGATACTGTAGGAATCATAGTGACCCAGAAATCCTACAGGAAGCAACCTTAGGGAAAAAACAATGATCTGTTATGTCAATAAAATAACACCCCTACATCATCATTCCATTACCATACCTATGTCCACCTTCATCACCCCTGCATTCACCCTTAAAAAATATCAGTTTCAATTTTTTATTTTATTTATTTATTTTCCACAGTGTTTGAAAAAGAAGGAAACATAGAGCAATAGGGAGCATCTTCTGAGTATTCCTCATTCTCCACACTCCTATTCTCCTTCTCCATCCATGTCACCATCCTCAAATTCATAGCAAAGTATATGATTAAGAGTTTTGAGGGAGAAGTAGATATAGGACATCATGTAGGAAATCCTATAGTAGCCTATACCACTGAATACAAATCATGCAAACAACATGCTTCAAGCACGATGATCCAAGAGCAGAAGGAACTCCAAGGCAGCAACAACACCATCATCTTTAACACCAAACACATATTTCATTAAAATTGGAATTAAATAGTGTATCTAGAATTTCAAAATAACCAAAAAACTCAATTCTAGTGATTTCTTGTAATAAAAAGTTTCCAATTTTAATGAAATAAGTGTTACCAGGTACCTTCACCACAAAAGAATCATCAGAGAACAACAAAAAAGGGAAGAAGAATAGCATGCAGCTAATACACACAGCAAGCACCTCCAGTCTCCAACCACTGCAGCAAGGTATTAAGCACCACAGGTAAGTATCCCACTCACTATCTCATGTGCATAATGTAGTCAAAAGATGTAAAGGTTAGGAGTAAGTTGGTTTATAAGTGAAAGGTGGCCAGTTAACTTGGCCACCTTCAATTAGTCAACAAAGACAAAACAATTTGTCCTCTCACACATGGCAACAATCAACTCAAAAACAAAAAGGAGAAAGACAAAAGTAGTTAAGGCTACGAAAGCATGAAGTGGGAGTTGATTACGAGGAAGTGGGGACCAACGGTCCAAAAATGGAAATTGTACCTCGGCTGTCACCACACTACCTCACCCTAAATGACCATAAGAGGAAATAATCGTCATCCCCATGCATTCATGCATTCATTTCCTGGAGGTTCAATCTCACAAGTCGCTCTCATACCCAAGAAACCTACAACAAGGAAGACACCATAGTTTTTTTGCACAGGAATTCCTACAGGATTGCACAAGAAATGCTACAGGATTGCACACAGGAGTCCTACAGGATACACAGAGACAGTCTACAGGATAGGCTGAGAGGAGTTTCAAAGGGAAAACACAGGGGGTTGGCCATAGAAAACACTATGAAGAGGTAGGCTCTGTAATTACATCCCTCTTTCCAAGTAAATTGAACAAAAAATCCTCTAGTTTGAGTGAATTTGGTAGCTGTGCAAGAGAATTGTCCACACAGTCATCTCAGTTTTTTACTTCTGCATTTGAAATTGTATCAACCATCTCATCTCCTCAAACCTCACTAACCAAGATGACAGGAGGGTTTAATAGAAGGGAGCCCATTAACACTGTGAGAATCCAACAACACCCTCAGGTACTATAAATCTTCACCAGGCATAATTGGATGGGGTTTTTCAAAAACTTAACGGGGTATGATGATGAGGTGGCCCAAGATTTTGCTTTCTCCCTCATTCCACTTACCAGAGTCCATGCCATTGTTGTGGTAAGAGGCCTCTCCATAGAGCTCACCCCTGAACTCATCAGCAAAGTTACCACACTTCCGCTAGGAGTACTATGGAGGAAGGAGGACAAAGGAGATAGCCATATTGCCAAAAGGAAATTCTTTATAGCAGGTGAGGAACCCATTGAGGACAAAAATGGACTAAGGAGAGCAAGTTTGCCATATCCCTGGAATGAGGTGAGCTACCAACTTATCAAATACATATCATGTGAGGGTAGGTATAGTGTGGTATATGGCTATCATTTTAGGCTTCTTGAAGAGTTGAGATTTGGAGCAGAAACACCCCCTCACCACAGGCTCAACGTACCATACTCCCTGCTGCACACTGATAGACACAAGAATCAAGGTGCAAGAGGGAAATTCCCAACAATTAGCTCACCATGGGCTAATTAGAATCCTTATAGAATATGCCTTCCAAAACCTCAAAATTCCTATACAATGGTCAGTTTTCAGAGACATGCAGGTAGAGGAGGACATCAAATCTCTCACATATGATGTTAGTCCTACTGTCAGTGGAAAGGATGAGGAAGAGACTGAAGCAGAAGAAGAAGAAGAAGTAGAGCAGGAAGAAGAAGAAGCAGAAAGAGATGAAGATGAGATGGATGAAGAAGAAGATGAAATAGAAGAAAATGAGGAAGATGAAGAAGAAGAGGAGAAAGAGAAGGAGTATCTTGAAGAAACAATGGAGGATGTTAAGGAGGAAACTGATAAATAAGATGAGGACCTACAAGAGGAAGAAGAAAGGAAAGACATAGGTGAAGAAAGCAATACGAAAGAGGGGGAAAAAGACAAGGAGGAGTCACCTAGGGTGTCTCCAGAACCCACTGAGAGAGAGGCAGCAACTACCGTCACTTCTCTTAGCACCCCCATCAAGCAGAAAGGAAAAAGATAGAGGCAGACACCCTTATATTTCAAGACAAGGAAAAGCACAAGAATAAGGTAGGGAAAACCCCAAATACCAACCAAAATTCCCATTTTGATTGAGGACTCACCTAAACAACAGGAGAAAATGTCCTCTCCCAAGTCTCCTATCACCTATGTGAGAAGGCCTATGACTAGATCCACCTCCTCCAAGGGAAAAAAAATACTACAGGATACACAACAGGATCTACAGGAAGCAAAATCAATCCTAAAGGATACTCTGCTGAACTTACAGGAGACAAAAAATTGGAAAAGGAGGTAGGCCAACAACAAGAAACTAAAGAAGAGGACCCAAAGTCAAAAGAACCTAGCCCCCAACCTAACCTTGACTCCTACTACAAGTTTATTGAAGGAGGCAGGGTCATTCCTCAAAAATTTTCTATTCAATCGTTCTTCGAGCTTGAAAAGGAGAGAGCCAGAGCTCACCAATGGATGCAAATCACCAAATCCAAGGGGGTGGAAGACATTGGGCACATGGAGGAGAAGCTCAAGGAGATGGGAAGAGAGCTAAGTAGCTTGAGAGACAGAGAGGCCATAATGAAAAATCACTTAGAAACAGAAAATGCATGGTTGAGTGGACAACTGCAAGAAAGAGAGAAACAATTGGCATGTATAGCTAGTATTTCTTTGGAACAAATCCAGTGTAGGATGCCAACTAAGTCATATGCCCTATACCTCAAGGAACAATGGTTGCAGTTCTAGATCAAGACCTTAGCACAGAGAGGCACCATGCCATTTCAGGACTATAGGTAGTTCATTGATCTTTGTGATCAGAGCACACTAGAAGATAGGGCCAAGATGTCTGAGTTTTATTTGCACAACATGGCCTTAACATACATGAATGTATGGGACCCTAATGCCAAGCTAGGAGATTTACAGTTGATGGCTTTGGCATCATGGATGAACCATGAGGAATCAAGGGATGCAGAGATGAAGAAGATATTGGCAAGAGAGAAAACTGAACCTCTTATGATCAGAGCTGAACAGTTAGATCCCATGGCCCTCATCAATACCCATAATTTGATTGCAAATGATCCTCAGCTTGCACCTAGGTATCTTGCTGCCCAAGAGAAAGAAATTTCACATTTTGAGGACATGTTCAGGCTGTTAGGGGATGATAGCATACATGCATGCCTAAGGAGATGGAACACATTTTCATCATAGTTTTCAAAACCGTTCCGGTCTGACCGGTTACCGGCCTAACCGGCCGGTTAGGAGGCTCACCGGTCAGAACCGGTGAAAAAACCCGGTCAGCACCCTAACTTGCCCAGATTTTAGACCTAACCGGTCAAAACCGGCCGGGTTAGGTCCTAACCGGCCGGTTTTTTGCTAACCGGCTGGTTCCGTCCTAAACCGGCCGGTTTAGGGACAGGCCGCCGGTAAAGGTAAAAAGCGGACGGTTTTTTGCAGCTGAGGGCGGTTTAGGGTTTTTGGGGGTGAGGGAAAGGGATTTTCCCTCCAAAAAGACCCTCACAATTGCTATAAGACACCCCTCTCACCCTCATTTGTCTCACACAACTGATTTGGAGTGTTTGTGAGTTTGTTTGTGAGCTTGGAGAGTGTGGAGTTTTTGCTGAAGTAGTCATCTTGGAGTTGGAGTTGGAGCTATTTTGGAGATAGTGTGTAGCTGTCAGTGGAGTTGCCATCATCAAGAGGAGGCTAAGGGAGCTACTTTGCATTTCCAGGTAAGGATTTGCACTTGATAATTCCTCATTTGGGTCTGCTGTCCATGAATTAATTTTTTTGTGCTATAAACTTCTCATTTCAATGATCTATCATCTATGCTAAGCCTATGAACTCTCTAGCTCTATGCTATCAAATTTTTTAGCTTGCATGTGCATTTTTTTTCCTACATTTATCATTGGTTTTCCATGTTCCTTAGCTGCAATTTTTTTTTTAAATGGCAGATTTATTTGCAAATTGTTATTATTTCAAGCAAACATGGCTCCAAAAGGAAAGGACAGTGCATGGGCTCATTGTGATGTAGTTGAGGGAAAAATGATATGCAAATTATGCCATAAATCTATTGGAGGTGGGGGTATTCTTAGGTTGAAACAACACTTGGCTGGGGTAAGAGGCCAAGTAAAGCCATGTGATGCACCAAATGCACTGTTAGGTCCTATTAGGGCAGAATACATTGCCAAGCTTGAAAAATTTTATGAGGATAAGGCTAGGGAGAAGGCCATCCAAGATGAAATTGCAAGGAAGAGGGAATTATTAGAAGCCATGAAAGAGAGTGGGTATGATGATTCTGAGATTCAAGACTCCACTTCTATCCCTTCCACCAATGACCCCTTTCACTATGTTCATCCTTCTGTTGGAGTTGGCCAACCATCAAGAGGACCAAAGAGACAAAACATCCAAAGTTATTTCTCATCTTCTGCCACCATTGCTTCTTCTAAATCTAATCCCACTTCCTCCCAGCCAAGTTCTCAACCCACTTTGGATCAGCATTGGAAAAAACAATGCAAAGAAACTTCTCACCAATACATTGCTAGATGGTGGTATGATTCAGATATCCCATTTAATGCTGCTCGCTCACCTTATTACCAAGCTATGTGGGACTCTGTTATAGCTGCAGGAAAGGGCTTCAAAGGCCCTAGTATGCATGACTTGAGGGGAGCTCTTTTGCAAAAAGAGATATCTTCCATTGATGAGTATTTGACTGAGTTTAGAGAGTCATGGGTCAAAACAGGTTGTTCCATTATGTCAGATGGATGGACCGATGGAAAGAACCGCACTATCATTAATTTCCTTGTTTCTTGCCCTCAAGGAACCATGTTTTTGAAATCAGTTGATGCATCTGATAGGGTAAAGGATGCAAGCCTTCTATTTGAGCTTTTGGATAACATTATTCAGGAAGTTGGGGAGCAGCATGTTGTGCAGGTCATCACTGATAATGCCTCAAACTATGTTCTTGCTGGAAAGATGCTTGAGGCCAAATATAAGACCATATTTTGGACTCCATGTGCTGCACATTGCATAGACCTCATGCTTGAGGATATAGGCAAGGTGGAGTGGGTAAAAAACACTGTAGAGCATGCCAAGTGCATTACAAAATACATTTACAACCACTCATGGGTATTGAGCCTAATGAGGAAACACACTGGAGGCAAAGAGCTTGTTAGGCCTACAATTACGAGATTTGCAACTCACTTCCTCACGTTGCAATGTCTCAATGGTCAACATAGAAACTTGCAGAAAATGTTTTCCTCTGATGAATGGTCTGAATCTCGGTGGGCTCGTAGACCAGATGGAAAAGACACCAAAAAGAAAGTGTTAGACACTTATTTTTGGAAAAGGTCTGTAGAGCTTGTGAAAATTACCGAGCCCCTTGTTAAGGTGCTAAGGTTGGTGGATGGGGAAAGATTGGCCATGGGCTACATTTATGAAGCTATGGATCAGGCAAAGGAGCAGATACGGGCAGCTTACAATGACAGGTTAGCTAAATATGGCCGTATATGGGAGATCATTGATAACAGATGGAACAATCAACTCCATCGTCCTATACATGCAGCCGGGTATTTTTTGAACCCAAGGTATCACTATAAAAATCGGCTAGGAGATCAGCATGATGGGGAGGTCAGAGCTGGATTGATTGATTGCTTGGAGCGCATGGTCCCTAACCATGTAGACCAGTTGGATATACATAGACAGCTTACTATTTTCAATCAAGCAAGTGGTACTTTTGGCAAAAACTTGGCAAAGATGGCAAGAGATGTGGACCAACCAGGTAAGCAATTCCAATTTCCATTTTGTTTTTCATTTCAAGTTAAAATTGTTTACGTTCTTTACAATTCAAATTATAAACTAAGTTACTAATTATTGTCTTTTTCTTTGCAGCACATTGGTGGGAGTCATTTGGTGGCCAGTGTCCTCAATTGCAAAGGTTTGCAATTAGAGTCCTCAGTCAAACTTGCAGTGCTTCAGGTTGTGAGCGCAATTGGTCTGTTTTTGAGCGCATACACACGAAGAAGAGAAACCGTTTGGAACAAAAACGGTTAAATGATCTTGTTTTTGTGCAATACAACCTTCGACTGAGGAGGAACCAAATGATGAGCAAATCACCTGATCTAGATCCCATTGTGTTGGACGATATTGATCCAACATCAGAATGGGTGGAGGAGACTGAAGATCCTGTGTTTGAGGCTGATTTTGATATCGACATGGCTTTAGCGGAGGATGAGGCAGATTATGTGGCGGCATCAGAACCAGGATCAGTAGCGGCATCAAGGAAAGGCAAGGAACCAATGGAAGGCACTAGTCGTGCAGGTCGACAAACTCGTGCTTCCACTAGGTCCACTTCTATTGTCATTGGTGGCATTGATACTGATGTTGCAGATGAGGCAGAGGCATCCTCAGACTCTGAACCAGATGATGTCTATGTAGCTCCTGATGATGATCATGTGTCTAGTAGTGGTGATGATCTTGATGATTGATCATGTGTACACTGTAGACTTGTAGTAGGCCAATGGCCTCATAGCTTGCAGCATGGTTTTTGGACTCTATAGGCCATTTAGAGCCTCATTTCTTATGTATTTTGCTATTTTGTCGATGATATGTATTGCACTCGGTGCCATTTTGATATATTCACCTTTGCATGGTATATAAATGAGCAAACTTTGCATATTTTGTCTCTATTGGCTTGGAATCATGGTTTTACATCTTAAAAATAGTTTTTTTTCATTAAAAATTAATTTTTTAAAAACCGGTTCGTTTAGACCAAACCAGTCCCGGTTAGACCGGTTCCGGTCGGTAAACCGGTTAGCTAGGTGGACCGGTTCGGTCACCGGTTCCGGTTTTAAAAACACTGATTTTCATACAACTTAAAGATAAGAGAGTACCACTCTCCTCAAAGATTGAGAGAAGCACTAAACAGGACACCCATGTACAAGCAATTTATGCAAAGGCTAAAAGTCAATTGGATTGGCCTGAAACTCAGTCCACCACTACTCTTAGGAATGCTAGAAGGAAGGAAGGAAGAAGAAGAAAAGAGGCAGTGGGAGGAGGTAGAAAAGAAAGCATGCTTCTATGAACAAGAAGAGGAAACCACAACAGAGGCATGGGATGTCAAGGAGGCCACTAGAGCTATGAAGGATATGGATATTGATTGTGTTGCTCAGAGGATGAGCAACACTTTCACTAGGGGGGTGATTGTGAGCCTCATCATTGGTTAATTATATGGGCCTTAATTTACCTCCTTGATTACTCAAACCAACTTTTCTCACAACTTATTACATGTTTTTGATTATATTTTTTTATGAGATGAGTTGGAGTTGGATATTATACCTAGTGGACTAACATGCATTGAATGCAGGATTGAAGGAGAAAATCAAGGAATTTTGGAAAATACTAAGGTTAAAACTTGAATGGGACAAGGGAGAGGGATTGTAGAAGGTAAATCCTCCTCATTTACTTCTCGCCCATTCGAATATTCCTCCATCCATCACACCAACTTGGAGTGCAAGCAACCAAGCCATGAGGATTAGAAGGTAGCCGAGCAAGTGAGAGACAAAGAGCTAGTTTATCTCGAGTTTGGGAGCCAAGCCTCCCTAATTTTAAGGAATTCGTTGGGTACTTCAGTTGTATAAGTAGAGAGGCCTAGAGCCTCATTAGGATTCAAATTTTTGTTGTAAAAATCTAAGCTATTTTCGAGCTCCAGACTTGTGAAAGTTTTATTGATGTAATTTTCTGTTTTGGTAATAAGAATGAGTTTTGTTTTGAGCTAGCACTGAGTTAACTCAGAGGGCTGAAGCTCTTGGGTTAGGGCCCAACCCTAGCAGCCAAGGCTCCTCTTTCTTGTATCTGTATGTTTAGATTAGTCTCATAGCTTCATTGTTAATTTGCCTTTAGATGTATTTTCATTGCAAGTAGTGTAGATTGGATTGGTTGTTTATTAGTTTGCTTCCATTTGTGCCTTATTTCAGTAGTAGGTTAGCAGGGATAAAATGAGTACCACAAGGATGTCAGTATGTGTCTTGGCCTCATTTCCTCCCTTTGGGATCATGATTTGAGGAAGGGACCCTTATGCAGCCCCAAAAACACAGATTTCTATTTCTTGCATGAGATTTAGAGTTTACTGTATTTAAGTTAGCATTTGATCAGTTTTGCAAAGTAGGATTTCATTGCCATCTCTTCTATCTTCATTCTTGCAGTAGATCTCATCCATTCTTTCATTCCTTTCAACAACTTTCCTCATGCATAATGTAGGCAATTAGTTCATTAATTCTGCTTTTCTAGCTTATGAGAATGCTTCTTGTTTACATAGATTTTTGGGAATTATACATGTTTTATGCAGAGCAGGTGCTTCAGGAGTAGACAAAGAATTCATAGCCAGCAACCACCTTCCACTTCATCCACTATATTCATTCCTTGTTTTCACCATTGCCTTCACTAGTTTTCATCATTTTACATAGAAATTCTTCCAAGCACATTGAGCCAATCAAACCATCCTCTATCTTTGCTATTGACTTCTGAGTGATCCTAGACCTTTTCTCACTTCATTCCACCCATATACCACCTTCCCTAAGCCTTCCATCACCTCCAATACCTTCCATTTTTCTCTCGGCTCTATCATGTAGGTTTTTAGGGAATCTTGTAGGTTTCTAGTACATCCTATAGGTTTTCCTGAATTGGCCTGTTTTGAGGCCGAATTGAGAGAAAATCTCTAGGAAGTCACCAAAGGTCTCCCAAGGGTCTCCCACACCTTTTGACCATCTCCTAACCCTTCTAGACATCCTCCAACATCCTTAATGCACCTGCCACATCACCAAAAGAAATTAGTTTGCATACTTGATTTTGCATGAAAAGACAAAAAGACAAAAACATATTTATTTCAGTCCCTTTACTTGCACATTAGTGATGTTTGATGCTTCTTACTTCTATGCTTAGATAGTAGCATTTGGTTCATGTTAATTTAGCATTATTGCAAAGCAAAGTTTCTTGGCAGTTAATTAGGAAATGGTGTGATTTAGCATTGAATTTATGTGTTTTTCATTATTGCAGTAGAGTAGCTCTCTGTTAGAGTAGATTTCCCTTTCTTCCATCAAGAAACCAAGATTCTTCTAACTCCATAGAAGTTTAGCTTGAAAACCCCAGTGGTCTCTCGCTAGCTGAACCGTGACAAAAGGCAGAACCATCACTTTTACTTGTGTATACAACACTGTCACCTCTAAGTTTGTATGAACCCCGGGTTGATAAAGTAAACCTGGTAGCCCAGGAATTGCAGTATCCTTGCTGCAATACTGGTGCTCATTACGAATGTTGCTGATGAAGATCCACCTAAGAAGAAAAAGATCGAAGAATCAGAAATCAAGGACTTATACCACTAAGTCCTCTCTCTCTCACATAGCCCTCTTAGTCTTTTATTTTTGTTTTGAATTGTTGTCCTTTATGTTTTGATTTCTAGAGTTTATAGGTCTAACATGTCTTGTTAGAACATTTTTCATTTTGATAAAGTTGTAGGTATGCATCAAGATTGGAGGGAGCCCTCACCATTTTACCAAAGATAAGTATCTTACTCGTCTTATCTTTTATGTTTGGTTTCCCTCTCTTATCAAGATGTGTTTATATTGTATGCTAATAAGCTTTTCTTTATATTTTCCTTGGATAGGAAAGCCTACATAATACACAAAAGTTATGGAGACTTCACAAGATAAGCTTGAAGCATGAAAGAAGTTGTGTTGCAAAGGAAACCCTTCACGAATTGATGTCATACAAGGTTTGTTAAGGAACAACTCAAGGTATGTCTTAAACTTCAAGCTTTGTTATAAAGTTCTCTTCATGCAAAAGATATAATCATTCTTCTTTTTAAATTTGCTTTACATCACTGACATCGTTATGTCTAAGGTTTTGAATCATAAAGATTCTTGTTAGGGTGATTAATCATCAAATTGAATCTACCCTCATTATATTATTATTCTTGTGGAACCCTAAAAGGGTTCACTATAAAACCCTAACCTAAGGGTGTGTCAATATTGATTATGAAACCCTAGTCTACTTAGGGTTGTTGATGAAATCTAGAATTCCTATTCTTTTGATGTTTTGGTATTGTTATGATAAAAACCATAACCCTTTAGGATTTGCTGTTAATGTCTATGTTATGTATTGAAACCCTAGATCTTTAGGGTTTGGTGAATTAGGGTTTGTGAACAAAGCCCTTGTAAGTAAGATTCTAGGAATGAAACCCTAGGTGTATATTAGTCCGATCAAAACCCTAGTATGAATGAAATTGTTGTATACCTAATTTTGATGTATTGATGTTTGTGTCTTGGGTTTACCTAGTAGATATTGTTGTGATATGCTAGTGCATGATTATGAAATCCTAGATATGTATATGTGAGTATGATAACCTAATTATTGATGCTCATAGTTTGTGAATTGTAGGATTTGTAACAAAAATTTAGTAGAAGATTGATATTCTAGGATATAATGATATTGTTTCCAATATGATTTAGTTTTGTTGATAAAATCAAGGGTTTGCAAAAAACCCTAGTAAAGTCTAACATGTATAGTATAATTGTTATTTGATTGAATAATTGATATCTAAAGATTTGTGTCTTGAAGATGAAATCTAAGGTTTAGTAGAGTCTATCATATATCTCTGAAATTAATATTGAGGCCCTAAATATAACGAGACCGATATCTTGCTTTAAGTTTTAATGATGTGGTCTAGGGTTTATGACAATAACCCTAGCAATGTTACGTAAATTTGACTCGGGGTTAGAGTCAAGTTTGATAGAGTTAAAAGTGGTGGTTTTGGGCACATGGTATAATGTACCCATGGTATTTCATGTAATGTAGCCTTTAAATGGTTGGGATAACTTCATTGTAAAGTGGGTCAGGGTGGTGAGCGGTGAAGGCTCACTTGGTCGGGTTGGCCAGGGTTTTGGCCAAGGATAATGACATTTCATTATGTTGGGTTTTCCCTGGAGTTGGGGTTTTTCCTAGGATAAACATTTGTGTTTACGTGTTATTATTGTTGTTGCGTTAATGCTTTTTCTCTCAGTATTTTATCTCTACAGTAAATATTTAAATATCTCAGGTAAGTTTTCTTCACGTGGTATCAGAGCCATTTTGGCTTGAGAAGGACACTTTTGTTGCCAAGGGTTATATGGCCTTGTGAATGGAGATATCTGACCACATATCAACAAAGCGACATACTCGATCGAATGCATCAAAGGAAGCACTAAGTTTGCAAGTTGTGTTTGTACTACGTGGTGATCTAGATATGAAGCTAGGTCGTTGAGGTAGACGAGTGCATGCTGGGTGGAGAGTCAGTGGAAGAGGACGCATAATATATTCACAGGTTTGGGTGCAAGTTGCATGACATTGCTGGAAAAGAGGCAACACATGTGTGGAAATGCCACAAAGCTTAGATCGGTGGTAGTCCAAGAACTAGAT
Organism: Pinus tabuliformis; assembly: GCA_031772625.1. NCBI lineage: Eukaryota > Viridiplantae > Streptophyta > Pinopsida > Pinales > Pinaceae > Pinus > Pinus tabuliformis. Next base: position 832,855,052 of record CM062813.1, read on the forward strand.
GCGAGCAAAGCAGAGATCTGTTGAATGCTGAATATGAGCATTGTAGAAAATCCAAGGTGAGGATGAGATCGTAGAATCAAGTCCAGGGATGATTTTATTTACATGGATCGATGCCAATCCACAAACGATGTGAAGTTGTTGTTGGTTGTAGAGGAAAATCGAGATAAGGTGGTCGCTGATCGAAATGAAAGGGAAACCAGGTGGGTGGTGGAATTTTCAATGTTTGGAATGTCAAGAAGTGGTGATTTCTTGTCGGAGTTCTCCATATTCCATGCTATTTAGAAGATATAAAGGCTTTGGGGGATTTTTTGATGGTCATGTACTAGGCCCAGGAACATGAAAAGGTAGGTGGTGTAGCCAAGGTGGATGCATAGGAGAAAATATAGTTGCAGGTGGTAAATGTGTTGGTGAAAAGCAGCTCACAGGAAAGCTAAATTGGTGCATTCCACAGTGTAGTGTGAAGCACATGAGTGGCACTTGAGCTACTGGTTAAAATACAGTCAAAATTAGAGAAAAGGAGGTGGATACAAAGCACTTGGATGCGCAACAATCTATGCCAAGCCCGATGTCTGGATGCAAGCTACACAAGAGCAGTTGCAGTAGGCGTGAAAGGCACAGGAGTTCATTGAAGGAGTGGCTAGATGCATAGGTGAAGGCATCAATGGTCTGCTGGACATTGTGTCAGTGGTTTGATGAAAGATGCTGGACATTGTTGCATGTTGTTAGATGTTGTGTCGGTGAGTGTTTTGTGTTTGCATCAGCCGAAACAATGGCCTAGCAGATGAGACGATTATCATTAATTTTGCTCCCTAGATAATGATAGTGGGTGCCAATGCATAGATTGTGGCTTCCTCATGTTCGATGTAGTGGCAAGGGTTTGATGGAGGATACAATACACGCTGGGATGCATATGAAATACAACATGCATGGATCCATTTTTCTCCCCACGGTTCCTGAAACCATGTGCCATGCAATTTGGTTGTGAAGGAATGGTTAGTGTCATGAATGAAGTTGTGGATAACGAGAGCATAAACATGGAATTTGGAATGTCAACGAAACGATTTCGCAAGAGTGATTTTGGAATAATCATGGTGGCTAGAGTTGTCTACGAAGAAGGGTTTTGATAGTTTGAGGAGAGAATTAGAATGAGGATTGTCAAAGTGTTTTAGGATGAGAGGATGGAAAATGAGAGAAATAATAATTAAAAAAAAACATTATTGTAATTGAGTTAATATTTTTTATTACATGTAAATGGGCATACTACTATAAGACCTGGTATGGCATGCACACCCCTCGGTAATCACTGGTAAAGTCTAGGTTAGACCTAGGTGATAGGGGGGATGCCAGGTTAACTGATACCCCAGGTATTAAAATTTGAGGGGGGTAAGGGCCAGAGTGAGCAGGGATGACTCACTTGGCTGGATTTATTCAAGGAACCCCAAGTCAAGTAGGGGGGAATGTTAGGTAAAATTATTCAGGGTTAGAGTCAAGTTTGACAGAGTTAAGCAATGGTGGTTTTGGGCACATGGTATAGTGTACCCATGGTATTTAATGTAATGTAGCCTTTAAAAGGCTGGGATGACTTCATTGTAAAGTAGGCCAGGTTAGTAAGTGGTGAAGGCCCGCTTGGCCTAGTTGGCTAGGTTTTTGGCCAAGGATAATGACATTTCATTATGGTGGGTTTTCCCCGGAGTTGGGGTTTTTCCCAGGATAAATATGTGTTATTATTGTTGTTTTGTTTTGATTTTTCTCTCAGATATTTTATCTCTACGGTAAATATTTTAAATATCTCTGGTAAGTTTTCTTCAAGCAAAAGATATGTGTTCTTATTATGAACCTAACTAGGTTTAGGTATTTGATGTCTAAAGTATTTGATTGTTTTGATGCTTCCATTATATTGACATAACTTTGATATAGTTAACTTCATGCTTCTATATATGTATTTGGTTGTACTTGCTATTAAAGTTTTGCAGGTACACAATCTTCAAGATAATGAAGATGTTCGTATGAGCATGATGAAGAAAGCTATAAGGATGATGATGATCAAGATGACCTTGATACCGTAAGAAGGAATGGAGCCATGAAAGACTCTTCGATGTTATAGAAAAGGAAGTAGTTGATCTCCCCAGTTGAGAGGGAAGGCATATTATGATGGTCATGATGGATACCTTGAAGAAGAAATCAGAGAATATATGAAAGTACTACAATGTATTGAGGGTGTCTTGATGCTGCTGAAGAAAAGAAAGAAGAAAAGCTTCCGACTAGTTGCATATGGTTAACTTGATGATATTATAAGCAACATCCACATGAATAAGGACCATGAAGGTTTTTTTTTACTTGCTTGTATATTTGAAAGTTTATTGTTGATTGGGGTTTGTGTTTGTACATGTAAATATCTCCATAAAAAGGTCAAATACTCTAGAAGCATGCTTGGACAAGTGGATATATCTAGTTTATTAAGGAGAGTTGAAGCATCTAATGGAAGATGCTTGGGAGGACATCTGGCCGGCCTGTGTGTTGATGTCTAGATCTCGAAGAGGGAGGGTGGCATTGGTCATGGAGCTCTGACCTTGGATACACACCTAGATCCCTAGGTTGATGGTTAGCAAGTAAGTCTGATGATACCTAGACATGATGAAAACTTGAGTCCATCTTAGTCCCACCCGGATAGATAACCCTGGTCAGGTCTCTAGTTTGAGGCACTGAGTGTGCCAGAACTCTTCGTAGTTCATTTTGGATATCTTCCATGTACCTTTATATATAGGTAATTATGAATACCTCCCTAGTTAAGAGGGAGTGTTGAAGAATGTAACTAGTATCAGTCTTCATAATTGTACTTGAGTCATGATGTAATATATCTATCAAAAGAAAGAAAAATAAATTCTATTATTAAATAAATTGACTTATTAAAGCATGGGTTTCATGCTTGGGTCAATTTTTTTTAGTTCATAGCCTCCATTACAGGCTTCTAGGGTTTATGTCAAGTGTGCATGTCCATGTCATACTGCAAACCCTTATTGGGATTTATTTGTCACAGGAGAAATTTATTTTATTATATTTTAGGTCTTCTAGGCCTCCTCCACCAAGTCGGCCTAATGAAAGGACAAGCGGCCTCAACAAGGGAATTCAACGTCATAAGAATCCTATAGATTGGAGCAACTCGACCTCAGTTGTCACTCACTCACAACAATTTTGAATTGCAGTAGCTGGAAGCAGTAAAAGTACGAAATTAAAGAAGGAAGAAGGAAAGGGATAACGAAAGAGAAGGAGGTCATTATATTGCTAAATAAATTGAAATTCTCTCCCTCGTATCACACGTGCGAAGGAATTGAAGATGCAAGAGGGCCTAAATTGAAATCTTGAAGTAGGTTGAAAATTTGTCTTTGATGCAGTATTGAAACAATGTTGATGCAATATTGTTGCAATTGATATTTAAAGGTTGGAATAACAGTTTGAGGGATGAATTGGTGGAGGAGGAAGGTCTATTGGTCTAGGGCCATTGTCTATATCATTTTGAATTACTAAAGGAAGAGTCCTTGACTGGGTTTTCCCCTATATAAGGGTTTTGCCCTGGATGTTCACCTACATCTTGGTCTTCATGTTTTGGTTTTGGTAATTGATTGATGAACTAAGATAAAAGAAGAACATAAGAAATATTATAATAATAATTCAAAGAAATCACAAGTAATTATCAACAAGAGAAAATATTTCTCCCTTTCTGATTTTCTAATAGGCCTAATTTAAATGGAAGGTCTTTTATTTGGTGGGATTACCTTTGAAAAGTAAAGGGCATTGACAAGAGGAAGATTGTATGGACACAATTAAAGAAGTACTTTAATAGAAATACTTTTGTGATTGCTATTATGAAGGTAAATTGTGATAATTCCATGCACCGAAATTGGGGAAAATGACCATGGATGAATATGTACATAAATTCCTTGGATGGTTGATGTTAAATATATTCGAGATAAAAGGGTAAAAATCAATGTTTTTAAAGTGGACTGTCTCAATCCTACAAGGATATTCGAGACAAGAAGGTAAGATTTCAATGGTTTTTTTAAGTGGATTGCCTCAATTCTACAAGTCTAGATATGAGTTTGGTGAGCTTGTGACACTTGGAGGGTCAATTAGAGAGGCTAAATATGATATGATCATAATAAAAGTGAATGACAGTAGAAGAAGTCATGGAACAATAAGGAAAAAAAGAATCTTGACCAAAGGAAGAAAGGGTTTAAGCTCCCCATTTTAGAAATATCTTCCAACAATCAACCAACTCAAAGTGGGAATAAACCAATTGAGTCTTTGGGGAAAAGGTGACGACAACATATTTAATGTTGGAAATGTGGAGAAGACCGCATGTACAGGTGTTGGGCCTCTTTAAAAGGACAATGTTAGGAAAGTTCATAGCATTTAGGAGGCCATGACTCCGAATGATGTGACATGGATTATTCCTCATATCTACATCGCATTGGAAGATCAACTAGTATATTTGATCTATAAACTACAACAAAATATCCTCAATAGTCTAAATATCATTGTCAAATGAAGAGGATAATCCATGAACTGATTTTATATGCACAATGATTTGTCAAGTGATTAAATGGAATTGATGCCTTGGACCAACCACTTCTAAGTTTTTATGGGCTTTTAGGTGAATGCACATGGCCATTTTTTAATATACCCAAGAAAATACAGGGCAGTAATAACTTTGTTTTAATTGTAGCATAGTCTAGGTATGAAATCTCATTCAATGAAATTGTAGCATACAAAGAAACAATATGTTTACTTGTTGAAACTCTTAAGCCTCATGCTGAAAACACTACACATATCTTAACTTTTAAAACCATTAAAATGATCTATTTTAGCATTAAAAAATTCATGACTGACAAGATCATACCAATCCATGCAACCCCGATGGAGCTAAGACCCTTGTGAAGAGAATGGGTTACTTATGGCTTAAATAAATCAATATAGAATGTTTTATGCAATATATAAAATGCATGTGTAAAGAAAAGAACATGAAAAACTAAAATGAAGAAATCACTTCCTTGGGTTAAATAATGTCAAAGGAAGGTGAAACACCTCACAATGTCAAAGCATTGTAGGGAGAGATTAATGTCATTAGGTGAATGAGATTACCATAATTATTCACATAAAACTAGTCCTTTTGAGCTTATGCATTTAGATGGCTTTCCTTGCATAACCCTTAGTTCACTTTATTTTTATGAGTTTGAATACAATTATGATTTGTTGAGCCCTTTTTGGAGCTAAATATTCTACATGTACTAAAGTTAGGCATGTTGTCATTGTGCCCCCTAGTTATAGACTTATAGATATGATGACCTTTCCTTTGGTCCCCTTCTTTCAAATGTCTTTAAATTTATCCAAGAGTTCTACAATTGATGGAGGAATAGTTGAATCCAAATTCCTTGATTCTTATGAGGTAGGTGGGCCATATATTTCTTTGTTTGCATATGAACTACTGTATTCATGAATAATCTTTATCACACATCATGGGTGTCCAACTATCACTCTATATGGTGAAGAAGAAATCATTGAGTGCATATCCACATCACCACCCTTGACCAAGGGAAGGTTGTGTACTTGAACTTTTGCTACTAGCCTAGGGTTAGGCATTCAAGCCAGTGGTGTTTAACTTGTTTAGTCCACATAATGTTTTAGAGCTACCACTTGAGGTTTCTTCTACACTGATCATTGGCATTTAAGTTAATGTCATTAACTGAATACCCAAATAATAATAAATATGACTCAATTTAGTAATGAGATGCCTAAAACAAGTAAAATAGAGAGTGAATAAATGATAACCCCCTATTACAAGATATCAAATGCACAATACATGATCATCATCCAAGTGAGTTTATTGAATGTATATATAGGAGACAAAGAGGGATATAAAGCATAAATAATCTAACATAACATTAATTATTTTAGTGATAATGAATGAGGGTTAACTTAGGCACCTAACATGCGTCTGCCCTTCAAACAAGTATGATATCTCAATGTTGATTAGTTGTGGATGCTTGTGTATGAAGAACTCATATTTCCAAGTTGGATTTTATGTTCACATGTTTTCCCATGTTATGAGATAATCAATGATTGTCCAGGTCTTTAGTCACTCGATTCATGTTTCAAGTTTCAACTTCTAATATGATTATTCACTGATGAACCTTGTTTTTACCATCTTTTAACCACCATTTTGCTTGCACATGTTGGAGATGTAACTAGGTTCGGTCTTCATATATGTAATTTTGATATTTGTACTTATTCAAGAAAAGATAATTTATTTTGATATTATTTGTCAATGAGTTTCTTGCTCATTGAAAATAGGTCAAGCACATTTTGAAGTACTTCTAGGAAGTCAAAGTCAAAATGTAATTATGATGAGACCCTTTGAGGGCATGTTACATCACGTATGATGTCATACAAGTTCATGGGAATACCTCCAAGGCAAGTCAAATCCTTTCCTAGTAGCAATGAAGTCTACAAGCAGCAAAAAAGATGAATAAATGTTGAAATATAATGCAACTACAAGTCGGCCTAAAAGACTGTCAAATCGGCTTAAAGGAGGGACAAACCTCTATAAATAGAGGCTACCACTACTCATTTGGACACAATCATATCTCTGAAATCCGAAAGCAAGGAGGACGAAGTAAGATGAAGAAAAAGGTGAGAGAGAGGGCTACAAGGGCAGCATAGGAAGGAAACAAAAAAATGAAGGGAAAAAGGTGAAATCTAAAGCTGCTACAGCCACACATGTGAAGAATTCAAGGACAGATCTGCGGCTAGAACAACAACAAGGTTGCAGTGGTATTTTCTTTATGGTCTGGGCTAACAAATAGGTCAACAAAAGTCTCCTACTCTGATGTTGAAGTGGGCTTACAAGCAAAGGAAGGAGGGACAAATCTGAAGAAGAAAAGGACTGTTTTTAGGGCTAGAAACAGTCACACGTGTGAGGTGCTAGAAGGGATTGGCTTCTATTTAGGGCAGCAACATAAGAAACCTCCTTCATTTGTGTATTAAGGTCTAGAAGGTATCCAAAGAAAGGTGAAGAAATATCTCTTTATAGCGAAGAAGAGAAGCCCTAATATTCTAGGGTTTCCTAACCAAGAAGATAAAGTGCTGAAAGAAGTGTTAGGAGATGTGCCAGAAGTGAAAATGCGTAAAGAGGAAGGATTTGACTCATGCTTGGAGGACATACTAGTCAAGGTTCTAGTGTTTGGCAGTTGTTCAAATAAGAAGCTTCAATAAGAGAAAACTTACAAAGGGTTTCCCTCTCAAGAGGGGAGAGGGTTTGTCCCTAGCAGAGAGCCAAATTTGTGTTCTTGTTATTTTGTGTTTGGTAGTAGTTTTATGAATCACACACATATGCACTAATAATAATAAGAAGTATAAGCCAACTAAGAAAAGTAAAAATACTTCACAAATTGTTATCAAGTCTCGAAGAATCATCACATCACCACTTTGCCCTAGATTCTCTAACATGGTATCAGAGGGGAAGGTGACACATCAAGGAAAGGGAAACTCAAGAACACTCAAGCATCTACAAAGTTGAAGCACCAAGCTTAGAAGCCTCAACCACTTCAAGGTCAAGGAGGTGCTACAATCCATCAAGGAGGGCTACAAATCTAGAAGGAGAACCTTATATAAAGGCACCTACGAAGAAGAGCAGATGTACATCAAGCTACAAGTCCTCAAGCACACCTCATCACCAAGAAAGTCCACTTGGAGAAGACAACTTGAAGGACATCAAGATCCAGGGAAGACAAGCCACCAAGATTTCAAGGAGGAAGCAAATCCATCAAATCTCAAAATCTGTCAAGTAAGTACTTATCCCCTTCTGAATATACATCACTGTCCCAGCTAAGGAACATATTCAAGCCTTATCCAAGTATAGTAAGGATGAGACAAGATCTCAAAGGATAATGATAGAATCAATCAAGGACTCTCTCATTCCATATGTCTCCAAGTTTGAGACATCAAAAGAAATTTATGATAAGCTAGTAGAGCTATTCATGGTATCCACCACCAAAGAAGTATTGTCTTTGAGGAATGAATTATACAAGATGAAGATAACAAAGGAAGGAATAGATCCCTACTTCATGAAAATATCTCAGATGAGAGATCAACTTCAAGAAATTGGGGAAGTCATGTTTGACAGAGAGATGACAATTGTTGTACTCAATGCTCTACCTGAGGTGTGGGGAAACTTCACATCAAGAATTTATGCCAAGAAGGAAGCAACCACGCTCAGTGATATGTGGTCTCTATGCAGAACATGGGAGACTAGACTTAAGGTGAAAGAAGATGTTGGATCAAAGGAGAAATCATTTGTTACCATGGCCAAAAGAAAGGGTAAATTTTGCAAGTTTGGTCCATGAAGAACAAACAACAAATACAATTCCAAGATCCAATGTTTTGGATGCCAAGAATATGGACACTACAAAAGGAATTGTCCCAAGCTTAAGAAGGAAAACAACAACAAGAGAAAGAGAGAAGAAGCTCATATAACTCAAGAGGTCGAAGAGGAAGGAAAGAAGCAAAAGAAGGAAGATCCTCCGAATCTCTACTATGACTAGTTCAAACTCTTTCCTTCTAGACTTCTTTCAAAGTTTTGACTAGAATAAGAGCAGATAGAAATAAATTAAATTGCATGGCTAGAATTACCCTCTAGAATCTAGAAGCATGATGCACATGGAGTTCTAGACACTCATGTAGATGTAGCATTTATGAGAAGAACAAAAATGGATAAGTAAAAATATATTCTAGAATATAGGAGCATGGCAAATATAGCTCAAAGATATTCATGTAGAAGGAGCATACCTAGAATAGGACCTTATATATGATGGAAGAAAATTTGATCATGACAAGAATCTTAGAAGACCTAAATCATCAAAGGTAGGAAACATTTGCAAGGCGAGGATCTTTCAAATCCTATGATGGAATCTTCAAGAGAAGGTTCGTGAACCAAGGGAGATGTCTCATTGGGAACCCCACTCCTGGGATTCAAGAAAAGGGATGATATGCAGGCAAGCTAAGATTAAGCAAGAAGGGATACACCAAATAATGATCAAGGAGGATCAAAATGAGGTATGTACACATAAAAGTTTAATTCATGTCATCATTTGTATATTATTGAGTTATGGGTAAAGTTCTATAACATGTTCAAGCATGAAAGGATCTCTTTCACCAAGAACATGCTCGAAGGCATGTACCACGATGCAATAAAGGTCAACAAAAAAACATGCTCACATGAGGAGCATAAGATTACTGACTAAGAAGAAAGTAGAAATGCTGACAAGTCCATAAACCAAGGTGTAGTATAAAAACTTCCGTAATAAACATAATTAAGTAAATATTTTATTAATAATTTAATGATGTTTGATTTTTGTGAGAGGCCTGGGCTATATACCGCCTTAGGTGCCTCTCGGTGAACGGGCATGATCTTTGATCATGCCCTTTTGCTTAATAAACTACAACTAACTAATTTTTACATAATATTAACTAATTTTTACATAACATTGCCTTCCTCTCGAAAGAATGCTTTGTCCTCAAAGCATACGTAACGACGGATGTTGTTGACAAAATGCTTCGGTCTCCCAAGAAGCTTCTTCTTCGTGTAAGTCCTTCCACTTGATCAAGTATTCCTTGATTGTACGACGTCGAAGCTTTATTTATCTAGTGGATAAAATACCTTTTGGTTCTAGAATGACCCTTCCCTCATCATCCAGGGATGGAAGCATTGTTTGCGCTGATTGATGGTCGCCTAGTGCCCTTTTAAGGTAGGAGACATGGAATACGTTGTGAACACGACTCTTCTCTGGAAGGCTTAAACCATACGCAACTTGGCTGATCTTTTTGTTGATATGATAAGGTCCATAGAACTTTGGTGCCAATTTGTTTTTTCCTTTCTGTTTTAAGGACAATTGTTTGTATGGTTGGAGCTTGACAAACACCCATTCTCCAACTTCAAACTCTCTTTCAGTTCTGTTTCGGTCTGCTTGTTGCTTCATACAATTTCTCGCATTATTCAAGTTTTCTTTTAGTATTTGGACGATTTTTTGGGTTTCTTCTAGTTGATTTTTAACAGCAGGTAGATTTGTCTAGACAATAGATAGATCCTTCCATTTTGGGGCTTCATATCCATACAAAGCTAGAAATGGTGTCATTTGTACTGACGCATGATAAGTCGAATTATACCACCACTTAGCGAGATGTAACCATTGAGCCCACTTATTTTGTTTTTCTGTAGCGTAGCAACGTAGGTAGGCCTCCAAATATTTATTGACAACCTCTATTTGTACATATGTTTGAGGGTGATAAGCGGAACTCATATTTAGGTATGTTCCTATGTGGTTGAACAACTCCTTCCTGAAATTACCCTTGAATTTAGCATCTCTATCACTCACAATGACTTTCAAAAAACTGTGTAATTTATATATATATATATATATTTGCAAAATATTTCAACGATTTGTTTAGCTAAGTATGATTTCTTTATTTCCATAAAGTGAGAATATTTGGTGAGTCTGTCGACCACTACAAAAATCTTGAATGGAAGAATGATATTCTATGGTACAAGGGAAGAATCTATCTAAATGCAAATTCCAAGTTTAAATTTAAGATACTTAAGGAGTCACATGATTCACCGTCAGTCGGACATGTAGGATTCTTTAAGACTTACTACAATGCACGTCAATCCTTCTTTTGGAAAGGAATGAGTCGTGATATTCAGAAATATGTAGCAGAGTGTGACACATGTCAGAGGAATAAAAGTGAAAATATTACGACACCTGGATTACTTCACCCTTTAAACATTCCGAATAAGAAATGGGAAGAAATTTCGATGGACTTTATTGAAGGATTACCCATATTAGAAAAAAAGGTACAACAACTTATCGAGAAGGAAGCATGAAATGTAAGAATTCAAGTTGATGACAAAACAACAAATATCGATCCAGTGAATATCAAAACTCAAGAAGAAGACAAGTCAGTTGAAGAAATGACACACTTAGATGTTGCAGTTCAAACAATGAACATCCCAAGTGAATGTTCCATAACCAACTCAACATCGTATTCGCCAGAAGAAAATATAAAAATTGCCACATGCCTAATAAGGGAAAGTCAAACCAAAAAAGTACCCTATCGACATCTGAATCACAAGATTAGACAAATCAACCAAGCTATGTATCGGGACCATTCAGACCAGAAACAACAAATTGATGTTTCAGAGAATAATGATGTAAAATCAATCCCGTCTTATGTTGACAAGTCGTTACAAAATTCTAGTGATCACAATATTGCACAGAAAATTAATCTTGGATGGTCTGATCCCTTCTCAGTGCGACAGTTTTGTTTGTCACTTAGAAGATCATATCAGCTTATATCGACGAAGATGATTGTTTCGAGATAGAGAGACATTTGAAGCCAAAAAAAAGATCAAGTCTTTTTCATTAACAAGCTTTGAGGACAAAGATTTTTGAGGAAGAAGGCGTTGTTTTTTTTTCTAAGTAAGACTAAATCTATTAAAGATACAAAAATAATGTTACATGGAGGCACCGGCCTATGCAGAAACTGTCTCAGAGTTTTTACCAAATACTAGCAAATAGTAACTGGAAAGGAGATTGCCCTTAAGGGGAAACCAGTCCAAAAATCATAATATGAGCTGCCCACATAGGGGAACCAGCATGTAAATCCCAAGTTTGAGAGTTTTTTTAGCAAAACAAAATAAAAAAAGACCCCATATAACAACAATTGCAACTAAAAATTACAAAAATGAACCTTGACATGGTGACCGAGTGCCTAAGAACCTGAAGACTGAGTTGAAGCCTTATAAGTGTCAACCGGTGGCAGGGGTTCCTCCATGATGAGACACCCATAAGCATACAAGTCTTCAACATCGTGCTGTTGACCACTGGTCATGGCTTCCGTCTGCGGCTCGCCACCTGGAGTACTTGTCGCAGCTGCCATCTTCCCATTCCCACCAGGGGTGTTGTTCGTCCTGTTCATAGCTTCCGGATCAGAGCGAGCAACATCCATCCTGTTCAGAGCATCACCCTAAGAGCTGCTATCATGTGTGTTTCGCTTGCTAGCACCAGTCCTGTCCGGAATGATGCTAGCCGGGACTACAGTGCGTTGAGGCTCTTCTCTGAAGGCTACAGATATGGTGGCGATTATACAGGGGCGATCCAGGGTGCATCTGAATTGAAATTGGGTGGAATGACAGGGGTTCATAATTGGCACAGAATCGTCATGGGGGAGTTGGGTTTCCGCATTACGCCGAAGGCCAGCCCTCTGGGCCTACCCTCTGCCACTGCGGGTGTTGGAATACCAACTCGTGCCGTGGGCAACTGTCGAAGGTGAGGAGGAATCCACCTAGGTTGACTTGGATGGGGACAATGAGGAGGGCGAATTTCTCTCCCTCTGTTGCTACCCCTGCAGCTTCTCATTCTGTGCCTCAGGCAGGGCATATTCGCTTGGTGAATTTCGGTATGACGGGTGCTTGGAGGAGTAGGAGAGGGGATGGAGTGGTTCGTGGAGGTAGGGGAGTGAGGAATACGATTGCCAGAGGTGGAATTGAGGGCTGGAGCAACAATTTTGTAGCAACAAAGTGGGTTGTGTGAGAAGTGAGCACCTTCAATCATCTCAATGTAGCAGAAGAGCTGACATCGTCTCCCCGTGGCTATTCGAGAGCTCGGTTTTGCCACAGCGGGAAGGTAGTTCCAGGCTAGAGGAGGCATAACAGGGGGAAGGTGCTCAACATTCTCCATCTTAAAGACCAGAAGTAGGTAGCCTCGGCTCTCTCCTGTCATTAATGAATTTCGGCTTTCAGGCAGCATTAAAATGCCATGAATGCTGGCGGTGGGCATCTTGGTATCAGTGCAGGTGGCCATGTGGCCATACCACTTGTCCGCCCAGATGAGCCACGCTGTACCGGCATCATTAATCACCCGCATCCGGGGGCGGTTCTGCATCTCTCTGCACCATATTGATGCATTCCTGTAAATGTGAGCTGTCATTGAGAATGTCAAGTGAGCCAACATTTAGAACTCGATCACTATTCACCCCTAGATTTGCCAGGAGATCTGCCACTTTATTGCTTTCCCTTTTGGTGTGTTGGAAAGTGATAGCTCTATTGTTTAAGAGCCATTTCTCAATGAGCTCTAAATGAGCCTCTAATCTCCAGCTACTAGCGACCTTGTGGGCATGAGTACCTTGAAGAATGCAATTGACTATGGTGATAAGGATTTGTGAGTCTCCTTCAATTATTATAGGGAAGAAACCATGCTTCTAAGCCAAGCACAATCCTTGCCATAATCCTTCTAATTCCGCTGAATTGTTTGTATCCCATCCTATCGATCCATAGAAAATCAGGAGAGGTATGCCTTCATGATCCCTGAAGATTCCTCCATAACTTGCTTTACCTGGGTTGCCTTTAGATGCTCCATCAAAGTTTAATTGTACCATTCCTTGGGAAGGAGGACGCTAGTGACTTGCAGCATTGGAATTTTGAGCGATGTTGCTAGCGTGCTTATGGAGCTGGGAGATACAAAGATGCCAATTCTCCCATATATTCTTCTCCTGAGGAAGGGTAGGAAAGTCCTCTTCATGCCAATTTTGAAGAGTCAAGGTTTCCTGTAGGTTGTTGCAAAAATTATTCCATAGGATATCTAGAGGAGTACATTGATTCTTAAAGATTCACCTGTTTCTTTCTTTCCATAAAGTCCATACAAGTAGGCCTGGAATAATTTTCCATAGTAAGTTTAGCAGCCTGCTCTTGTAAGGATCAACTGTCCAATTTCTAATGGTGTTTGTGATATCCTCTGTAACTCTGCCCTTTTTTTGACATCTGAATTCGATTTTTTCCCATAGTTTGTTGGCAAGATGGCATGTGTCCATAAGGTGCTGGATTGTCTCTTCCTGTTGGCTACAATTGGGACATCGAGAAGGCCCATGGAAGCTTTTCTTCCTTAGATTGTCCCAAGTGAGAATCCTTTTTTGACATAGCAACCATAGAAACGTTGAGATTTTGGGCCATATAACCGGGGACCAGATTTTCTCCCATAGTGGGTCTTTTTCATCTTGATGGCCAATCAAGAGATTGTACGCCTCTTTTGTAGTGAAAGTCCCACGTGGTGTATATCCCCATCGCAGGATATCCTTCTTGTCTGAGAATCAAATTTTCCTATTCATGAGTTCTGTGTCCAGCTCATTATAAATTTTCTTTGTTCCTTGTTTGATTATCTGAGATGCATTTAGCCATTGCCTATATCCTTGATTGAGGCCCGGGGTCTAATGCTGATTGACAGTTTCCTCCTGTTGCATTTCCCAGTCCTCTGTATGTGGAGGTTGAAAAATATTGCTAAGCCGCGGTCTTTGATTCCAAGAGTCCATCCAGAATCGAGCCTTTCTGCCATCCCTGATTTCCCAGAAACTGTGTTGCTGAATCATGTTGCTATGTTGTTTTGCTGCATTCCAGATTAGAGATCCCTTTTCAGTGGGAAGAAGTCTGATTAATTCGTCTGGTGGCCTGTTATTTGCATATTTGGTAGTCCATAGTGTTGCCCAAGGTGTGTGTGGCACTGATAGCCATTTCCACCATATCCTTGCACCCATAACAGAATTGCTATATTGAGGATCCTAGAGGCCCGCTCCTCCATATTTTTTAGGAAGGCAAATTGTCGTCCATTTAACCAATGCCCATTTTCTATGTTGACCTGAGGATCCCCAGAGAAAGTTGCGTTGCAAGTTTTTGATTCTTTTGAGTACCCATTTTGGAGCAGCTAACATAGAGAAGAGATAAAGAGGCATCGATTGTAAAACGACCTTAACCAGCACCATACGGCTGGCCATGTTGAGGGCTCTATAAGTCTAGGAAGAAAGGCAGGCTTCTAGCTTTTCGAGGAGCAAATGCCAAGATGCATGTTTAATGGCAGAGTCAGTCAAAGGGGCACCTAAATATTGGGAGGGGAGAGAGGCTTTAGAGAAACCAAGGATGCAGGATATATATGATTGAGTCGAAAGGGGGGTGTGAAAAAGAAAATTTGGGATTTTGCATTGTTGATACTGGCTCCAGAATATTCTGAGTATTCATCAAGAAAAGATTTAAATTTAGAGGCTTCTTGAACTAACGGATGCCCAAATAGCATATTGTCATCTACAAACTGTTGATGGGTGATAGCTAGGAAATCATGGATAGAGATTCGTCTGATCTGTTGAGTATGGAGAGCATTCTCTATTAGACGTCCTAGCCCTTCAACCATTAATACAAAAAGAAAGGGAGAGAGAGGATCTTTTAGACGAATGCCTCTTGAGGGCTGGAAAGGACGAGAGGGAAGGCCGTTTACTAAAATGGAGAAAGAGGATGAGGAGATCATATTGATTACCCATCTGACCCAGGTAGGAGAGAAACCAAAGGCATCAAGCATTCTTTTCATGTAATTCCAGCTTAATTTGTCAAAAGCTTTTGAGAGATCAATTTTGAGAAGCATACCTGCTTTTTTGCCGTGCTTTAAAGAATGGATTATCTCATGTGTGAGGATGATTCTGTCAATAATTTGCCGTCCTTCTACGTATCCCGATTGTTCTGGCGATATTAACAGGGGTAGCAACGGTTTCAGGTGAGAAGCTATAACTTTGGATATGATTTTGTAGATAACATTGCAGAGAGCTATTGGCCTAAATTTATCCGGGGTCATAGAATGCTCTTCTTTGGGTATGAGTGCTATGAAGGTTGCATTTAGAGATGGAAGCATCCAATGCAAAGTTCTAGATTCTTCCACTACCTGCCAAACATCCACTTTGATGAGTTCCCAGAATTTATGAAAGAAATTAGAGGTAAATCTGTCTGGTCCAGGAGCTTTCCCCTCTTTGAGTTGATTCATTGCTGTTTCAACTTCCGAAAGAGTAACTGGTTTGAGTAGTAGCTGATTATGTTCATCCGTGATAATTTTAGGGATATGCTGGAGGATCCTTTCTATTGCTGGCTATCTATTAATTTGTGGTTCCTGATGAATGCTTTTGAAATGCTGGAGTATTTCTCTTTCAATATCCTCGTGTTGTTCCATCCTTTCTCCCTGTTGATTCTGGATTTGAGAGATGTTGTTATGCATTCTTCTTTGAATGGTGGTATGATGAAAGAATCTTGTGTTTCGCTCTCCCTCTTTTAACCACTTTACTCTGGATTTCTGTCTCCAGAGGATCTCTTCTTGCTTTCTTCTTTCGTCTAGTTGCTTCTGTAGGTTCTGTTCTTTTTCGGTTAAAGTTTCTATTCTTCCACCAGTAATTATAATTTTCTGAATTTCCATCATTTCTTGAGCTAGAGCTTTTTGGGCCTCGAAGATATTTCCAAAGGTCGTTTGATTCCATTTCTTGATATGTGCTTTGAGATGTTTGAGCCTTTGTTGAAATTGATACATTTTTTATCCTTCTGGGGGTTTGAAACTTTTCCAAGTGGAAGTGATCATATTACTGAAGTCCGGGTGGGTAAGCCAAAATGCTTCAAAGCGGAATGGTCTCCTGGTGGAGTTGCCAGGTCTTTGCCATTGCAGAGAAATGGGCCAGTGATCTGATCCCGAAAGTGGCAAAATTGAGGCAGTAAAGTCTCCTCCTACATGGATTTCATTGTTAGATATCAAAAAGTGATCCAACCTCGAGGCAATTTGCTATGAGCTTGATCGTTTATTGTTCCAGGTATAAATTCTGTTGTTAAAAGGCAGATCTATGAGCCAGTTATTTTGTATGAAGTCCTTGAAGTGGCCGCTTTCCATTTCTAGTCTGACTCGGCCTCCACTCTTTTCTTCCAGCTTAGTGATCATATTAAAGTCACCCCCTACAATCCAGAGAGGATGTGCTCTGTTGGCATTGATCCTCTCAATTGTGCTCAACATTGCCAGTTTGTTCGCAGCATCCTGAGGAAAGTAGACATTGGTGATATGTCCATGAATATTGGTTCCAATAATGTGAAAAGTTGCTTGAATGAGATTATGGTTTGCATGAAAGTCATAGAGTGAAATAGCTTGGGTATCCCATGCTATTGCTAGTCCCCCTGAGGCTCCTGAAGCGTCCACTGCCACTGACTGGCTTCCTGGCTAGGCTTTTGCGAGAATGGTGCCTATGGTGTTATTGTTACATTTTGTTTCTTGCATGAAGAATATGTGAGGTTTCTCCTACTGTATCATGTTTTTGATCATTAGGTACTTCACAGGGCTATTTAACCCTCTTAATTCCAAGATGTGAGCTTCATGATTCAAGATTGGGTAGCGGCCTGTAGTACTTTGTTAACTTGGAGTATCTTCCTAACTCCACCAACATTTCCCCAATGATGATGGTTCTTTGTAGGTTTGTCTTTCTTCCCCATTTCTTGGTATCTTTGGGAAGGTTTTTTCCATCCCATTGACTGCTCGGCTGAATCCCTAGAGTTCGCTGCTGGTGTGCTCTAGAGAGGATCACCTCCAAACTTTCTAGTTGTCTGTCCAGGATTTTATCAAACTCTTTCCTTCTGCAAGCTTGCTCAAGACTGAATATGTCCAGATCCCCAATGTCAATACTTTTAGGTTCCTCTTCCATATGTTTGGGCTCACTGCTTCCTACTAGCAAGTCATTTGAATGGATTGGTTCCTGGTGAGAGATAACCATTTCCTTCCCATTGAACCCCGATTTGGATTCCTTGGTGGGTTTGGCTGTTGGGCTTGTCAAGGGCTGAGATGGCTTTGGGTCTTTCTGAGAGATTGAGGGCTGAATTACCCTAGATGGCATGAGAATATCTTTGGTAAGGGTGGGGGTTTCAGTGTCTTCTGAGGCTGATTGAGCTAAGATGTCAAAGCTGTTATTGGTGGAGGGTAGGGTTGAGATGGCTATGGGATTTTTGGATCCTGAAGTAGACTTTTTGTGGTGCCTTTTCCGAGTGTTGACTTTAGTAAATCCTTCCTCATTAGATTTTTCAGGGGAGGCCTGGGGATGGGGTTTAACATTTAGGGGGTAGTCACGGAAAAGATGACCATGAGCATGGAATTTTCTGCATTGAAAGGGTACATGTTCATAGTCTATTGTCTGAATCCATTCAAAATCATCGTGATAAATACTTACCGAGTCTGGAAGTGCCTTGTCGAGATGCATGTAAAAATAGATGCGAGCATAGGAAGTATACCTTCTTAGTTTCGTTTCTTCGGCTATCTTGATGAAGTCGCCCAAGCCATTTCCAATTTATTTTAGAGATTCTTTATCCCAGTATTCTAAAGGAAGTGAGTACAAGCGTATCCAGACAGGCACCCAACTGAAATCTTCTTTGCCCGGATTGAATCTTTCAATCCAGTCTCTGAGATACAAGCCGATGGAGTTGAAGAAATATGGCCCTCTGTCTAGGACTCTATTATGGTCTTCTATGCAGTTGAAGACAGTCGTAAAGAAACCTTTGGGTCTAAGCTGCAGGGTCACATGCCCTTTGGGTTTCTATTTGGCCACAACCCATCCTTGTAGGGATTTCTTTGTTGGCCAGAAGCTAATAAATTTCCCTATGAGAGTGTGGTCCTTCATAAATTGGATTTGGGCATTAATCCGGTGCCCAGGTAGTTCTATCTTGGGTCTCTCTACTGCAATAGGTTTGCATGTGGTCAAGGTGGCTTTGGGGACTTTGCCGTTCAATGTCGAATTATCTTTCTGCTGAGTTGGAGGCAGTACCTCTGCGTCCTGTGGTGATTTTTGTTTCCCTTGCTTTGCTGGTTCAGTCTGCTGTACATTGTTGATGGGTTCTGCCATGTCAAAATCCTGTTCAGTCTCATTTTGAATCTAGATCTTGCTGCTACCGCTTGGGGGAGGCTCTGCGACCTGCCCCGGAAGGGGACCCATATCAGTGGGCCCGAAAGCGAAGTTGTGTGGTTTCCAGAGAAGCTCAGGTTTTGCAGGTCTATTGTTGTTCAGAGAGGGTCAGATACTCTGAAGCATATCGAAACCCTAACCTTCTCCCCATCTAGGAAGAAGGCAATGTTACGAATAAAATATATAAATAATATAAATATAAGTAACGAGGGTAATTGTGATAATTGTTAGTTAATTAGTAATTAGGTTGAAGAGGCATTCACTTGGGATGTTACAATTACTAACATGCCTCTTCAACAATTTTGAGTTGTTGGGAAGGTTATTGATTATCGCTGTTATTTTTGGATCCTTGGCATACTCACTTCGAATCTCGTTAAGCCATTCAGGAACAACAACCGAGATTGCAAGTAGTGTTGGTTCTTCGTCTTTCCTGGATAGGGCATCTAATACTACATTATATTTTCCCCTTTTATGTAGTATTTCCATGTCAAAGGCGGCAATTTTTTCAATCCATTTTTGTTGTTCTTAGGAAAGTGTTTTTTGTTGAAGGATGTGCTAGAGACTGTTATGGTCTGTTGGAATGGAGAACTTACTTCCCAAAATATATTGCCTCCACTTAGCTAGTGCGTGCATAATAGTGAGCATTTCTTTATTGTATGTGGACTTGAGGCGTTCTCTTTTATTGAGCTTCCTGCTTTCAAAAGCTATTGGATTCCTTTCTTTCATTAACACTGCACCTATACCGAATCCGAAAGCATCACACTCGATGATAAATGGTTTATAAAAATCTAGTGTTGCCAATGCCAAGGCATTAGACATAACTTCCTTTATTTTTTCAAAACACCTTCCTGCTTCCTCATCCCATAGAAATGAATTCTTCTTAAAAAGGTTTGTCAGAGGCACAGTTATATGTGCATAGTTATTAATAAACCTTCGGTAATACCCAGTCAAACCTAAGAACCCTTTTAGCTTGGATAATTAACAGGTTTTTTCCATTCCTTTATAGCTTTGATTTTATTAGGGTCCACCTTTATGCCTTCACGGGATATAATGTGTCCAAGGTATTCTACTTCTTCCTTTCCGAAGGTGCATTTGGATTTTTTTACGTAAAACTGATGCTCTTTTAGCAGTTTAAGAACTTTATCTAGATGTTGTAAGTGCTCCTTCCAAGTTTTACTGTAAATTAAAATATCGTCAAAGAATACTAATACAAACTTCCTAAGATGTGGATGAAATAATTCCTTCATAGTTGCTTGAAACATTGCTGGTGCATTGGTTAACCCAAATGACATTACTTTAAATTATTAGTGATCACAATACTACACAGAAGATTAATCTCGAATTGCCTGATCCCTTCTCAGTGCAAAAGTTTTGTTTGTCACTTAGAAGATCATATCAGCTTGTATCTACGAAGATGATTTTTTCGAGATAGAAAGACATTTGAAGCCAAAAAAGAGATCAAGCCTTTTTCATTAACAATTTTTGAGGACAAAACTTTTTGAGGAAGAAGGCAATGTTACGAATAAAATATATAAATAATATAAATATAAGTAACGAGGATAATTGTAATATTTGTTAGTTAATTAGTAATTAGGTTGAAGAGGCATGTCTAAATGAGACATGACTCTCCATGAAGAGACACTTGCTTGATATATAAACAAGCCTCTCGTTCTCATCATAATCATTCTTATTCTTATTCATATATCTAATATAATATTTATATCCTCAATGGATAACTTCATATTCCAAGTCTTCTGGAGTAATTAATCTATAGAAGGAACTTTGTTCGCTTCACAAGGGATGAAGGAATACTTCCACAAGAAGCATTAGGTGGTTGACCAATCTATCCGAGGAAGCAAATAAAGAAAGAGATCAAGCATGTGAAAGAACATCATGATCACCGAGGATCACTATCTAACAAAAGGCCTTGAAAGATATCTCCCAAAAGAAGGCAGAATAACTCTGATGAAGGAAGAAAGGACCCTTGACACCTATGAAGACCTTGGAGATATAAAAGGTGTAGATAATTGATTCTACTCTATGAAGATGTCGTGATGAAGAATCCATCCAACAAAAGGAAAAACAATGTTGAAGCAATATCAAGATGAAGTCATGATGGGCTACCAGGTCAAAGCATATAACCTAGCAAATATGATGGAGCATCCATGAGGAGAGCATTCCAAAGCATGAATAAGATGACAAAGGAGTAGCCAAGATGACTTGAAGAACCTGATAGTCACTTTCCATGAAGCAATGACATGACTAACCAAGAAGGAAAGTGATGGATGGATGGTGCCCTACCGAGAAGAAGTTCAATCGAAGACTTCATGACATCAAGAAAGGAAGGAGATCATGCAGCTGAAGGACCCACAAAGAAGAAGTTGCTGATGAAGGAAAGAGTACCCAGTTAAGAGGGAGCTCTGACAAGTCCCTGATCAAGAGTGAGTTTTGAATCACCCCTGATTACAAAGGAGTGACTATTGTGTTTTCCATGTCATGGGTCATGCAGGACTAACAACGTAAGTCTAGATGAAGGCCATCAATGGAAATGTAGACACAAGATAAACACAACATTCTTGTCTTCACTTGGGAAGAAGGAATGGGAGGATTATGTAATCATCTGGCATTCGAAGCTCTTTGAGGATGTGTAGGACATCCAAGACAAGAGTAGGCAAGAGGACCGATATTCTTTAAGGGCTGGGAACCCAAGATAAGAATAGTCCTAGAAGGTCATACTCGAGAACCCCCAGGTGGGTATGTACCTTGAGAGACAATGGTGAAGGTGCATATAAATCATTGGTCTCTCCAACATTGTGGCTCATGGTCCCATGAAGAGATGGAGTTGTTAGTCAAGGTCTTGCACTATGGCGATGTTGATGGATATGATGCTATAGCAGATGGATTTCTAATCTGGTTTTTCTTATGTGAATTTTTCAAGATTGAAAATTTCCAAACACCTTGTAATGTTGTATGAGTACCTCCCTAGTAAAGAGGGAGTGTTGGAGAAGATGTAACTAGGTTCAGTCTTCATATATGTAATTTTGATAATTGTACTTATTCAATAAAAGAGAATCTATTTTGATATTATTTGTCAATGAGTTTCTTTCTCATTGAAAATAGGTCAAGCACATTTTCTAGTGCTTCTAGGGAGTCAAAGTCAAAATGTAATTATGATGAGACCCTTTGAGGGCATGTTACATCATGTATGATGTCATGGGAATACCTCCAAGGCAAGTCAAATCCTCTCCTAGCAGCAATGAAGTCTACAAGCAGTAAAAACGACGAATAAATGTTGAAATATAATGAAACTGCAGGTCGGCCTAAGAGACTATCAAGTTGGCTTAAAGGAGGAGGGACGTACCTTTATAAATAGAGGTTGTCCACTCCTCATTTGGATAGATTCATATCTCTAAAATCTGCAAGCAAGGATGATGAAGTAAGACGAAGAAAAAGGTTAGAGAGAGGGCTACAAGCATAACGTAGGAAGGAAACAAAACAATGAAGGGGAAAAGGTGAAATCTGAAGATGCTACAACCACACGTGCAAATAATTCAAGGACAGATCTGCGGCTAGAACAACAACAAGGTTGGAGTCATATTTTCTTTATGGTTTGGGCTAAGAAATAGGTCAACAAAAGTCTCTTACTCTAGCGTTGAAGGTGGGCTCACAAGCGAAGGAAGGAGGGACAAATCTGAAGAAGAAAGGACTATTTTTAGGGCTAGAAATAGTCACATGTGCGAGCTGCTGGAAAGGTTTGATTGCTATTTAGGGAAGCAACATAAGAAACCTCCTTTAGTTGTGTATTAAGGTCCATAAGGTATCCAAAGAAAGGTGAAGAAATATCTCTCTATAGCGAAGAATAGAAGCCCTAATATTCTAGGGTTTCCTAACCTATAAGATAACGTGTTGGAAGACAAAGTACCGAAAGAAGTGTCGGAAGATGTGCTAGAAGTGACAATGTAGAAAGAGGAAGGATTTGACTCATGCTTGGAGGAAATCCTAATCAAGGGTCTAGGGTTTGTCAATTGTTCAAATAAGAAGCTTCAATAAGAGAAAACTTACAAAGGGTTTCCCTCTCAATAGTGGAGAGGGTTTGTCCCTGGTAGAGAGCCAAATTTATGTTCTTTTTATTTTGTGTTTGGTAGAAGTTTGATGAAGCACACACATATGCACTAATAAGAAGAAGAAGAAGTATAAGCTACCTAAGAAAAGTAAAAAGACTTCACAAATTGTTATCAAGTCTCAGAGAATCATCACATCACCGCTTTTCCCTAGATTCTCTAGCAACACATTCATCCTCTTTTTTTATCCTATATATGTTGGACAATTGGCATTGTGAGCATGGCTAGTGGCCTAGTGAAGGCATCTGCAAGTGTGTTGGAATTGATGTCAATAGTCATGATGGGGAGTTGTGTTGGGAAGTCAACTATTTGGCAGGAGTGTTGGCATTGGTGTCAATCAGCCAAGCTCAAATGCTTGTTGCAACAACTGTTGGTAGTGATGGCTCAGGAGGAATCTCTTGGGAGAAACAGAACTCATGCTAAGGACACATTATGGATGTGATTCCTAGCTATCTGGAGAGTTCAGGAGAAGAACATTGGCAGTGAGGTTGGAACCATATTTTATATATCATATGGGATCAATGTCTAATCAAACCCTTTCCATTGGAAAGTGCTCGGGAAGATCTTTCCAACGATATACACAAGTCCAGAAATGGACTTATGGTTCAACATTTATGACCTACTGAATTTAGGGGTTTAAAACCTTAAGCATGGAGGAATATCGCATATTAGAGCAACAATAGTCTTCCATATCAACAATTGGTGATATCGATAATCACAAGTCAGAGGTGCAACAATATCGGAGATTGGTGGTCCCGCATATTGGAACCATAGCAAGTCAGAGTTTGGAGCATCAGAGGAATCACAAATCAAAGTTCGAAGGTTCTAAGGTGCATAGCACTGCGAGTGCAAATCACTGATCAATGATTACCGATATCAGCAATCAGAGGTCCCCGCAATCAGTAATTGGAGGATCTAGGTGCATCACATAGTGATTGCGAATCGCCGATCATTGAATAACGATATCGATAATCGGAGGTCCCGAAAATCGACAATCAAAGGTTCCAAGCTGCAACATACAAGGGAAACAATTCACCGATTAGTGATCTCGCATATCGAAAGTCCCAAAAAATCACAATCGACAATAGAAGGATCAGTGGTGCAGCGCAACAACAATGTGCGATATCGCATATCGGAGGTCCTGACAGTTGGCGTACAATGGTGCATCAGATATTGGTGATTGACAGTTTCATATATGAAAACCATTGAAATTCGCTGATCAACAAATTTTGATTGAGAGAGTCTGTTAAAATGTCGGGATTTGAACCTCCAGTGTTAAATTGCCAGGAGAGCCGAAAATATTTTTACAAAGAAAATCACTGCAAAACAAGCATGGTGGCCTCTTTCTCTCTCCTCTAGGAGGACACGTGGAGGTGTCTGGTTGGCTTTGATAAGGACAGATGGAAGCATCGAAGGAGCTCCCATGGCAACAAGTGGCAGGATCTAGTTGGCTCCGATAAGGATAGATGGCAGCATCAGAGGAGCTCCAATGAGGACAGATGGCAACTGGTGGTAGGCTCCGATAAGTATATATGGCAGTGTCTAGTAAGCTCTAACAAGGACACATGGCAACGGGTGGTGAGCTCTGATGAGGACACATGGCATGATCTAAATGGTACTGATAAGGCCAAGTGGCAATAGAAGTCAGCATGACATGGTAGTACAGAAGGACATGTGGCAGGTATATTCAACTATTTTGGGTGGCCTAATGGACCATATCCAGGTGACATGTGTGACCACTAAGAGAGTGCCACGTGGCAGTGATGATGTCACATCGGTGATCGACAATCGAAGGTTTGCAATGGTTGGATCATGTGCCATAATGAAATTTCACCGGGATGCGGGATAACAGGTGACCGTGAAGGCTTAAGGGAACCAAGGGCCAAGGCTTAACAGACAATGCCTATCACCTATCAAGAATCAATAATCAGAGGTTTGCGATTGTTGGCACATTTGCCACATTTGGAAATTGCCAATTAGAGGGATCCAACATGGGGGCTAGCACGTGGTTGCGAAGTGTTAAGGAACCAAGGGCTAGGGATGAATAGAGGGGCCTATCGACAATCGATGATTGACAATTTATGGTTTTTGGCATATGGGAAACAAGTGAAAAAAAATGATAAGGGGGCTCTGATAGTGTTATGCTTGGTTGAGAAACAAAGAAGAAACCAAGGGCACAAAGCTTTAATAAAGGAAAAGGGTCCCCAACAGGGTCTGAAAGACTTAACGCCTTAAGGCCAAGCCCCTAGTCACAACACTGAGTCCTATGGTGGAGATACAACAAGGAGCTAATTGAAAGGGACTTCAATATCAAAGATATGCAATCTACTATTTCATAGTGTTACTCCACTACATAGCACTATGATGAAAAGCTCTGATATGATGGTATAGGGTGCCATTAAGATGTATGAATCGAAAATTGTGGTTTTGAATGCAGAACTGTAAGGTTGATGGAAAAATACCTCCCATGCATGCATTGTAAATAAATGCAAAACATAAAAGCCATGATAAAGTAATGTAAGCCTTGAAGAGGTATGGAGAGTCTCAGTGGAGTGTGTAGGTCAACTAAGATTAAATTCTTAGCATGGAGAGGCTCAATGATGTAAGAGTCGCTAACAGGGAGGACTGTGCCTAGTTTTAGTGTGCAGTGGATTGAGAATCACTTCTTAATATGGAGGAAACTATTAGTTAGGTGCCCATTCTCAATGAATACAGTGGAAGAGACCAAGACCGACGCAGAAAATAGAGTACAGAGCCATGCCAAGATACAATGTGACAACATCGATCATGGAGTAAATAGAGGAACATAACCCAGGAGCTCTGATGAGAAATGTAGGGGGAATGCAACATAGTTTCCAATGAGAGCCAAGAGGAAAGAGCCATGTGTGTTTACACTGCTGTGAAAGGCTAAGTGAGAGCCAAGAGGAAAGAGCTTTGTGTGTGTTCACTGCTGTGAAAGGCTAAGTGACAACCAGTTTAGTGTGAAAAGGCCGATAGTGCCTAAGCAAAAGAAAAGAGACCCTAAGAGAAATACTCTGTGTGTGAGGCTAAAGTGGCTATGTGCTCTATGTGTAAAGGATGATAGTTTCCTATGATGTATGTGTAAAGTCGATAGTGTCTGTGCACTACGAGTTAAGGCTAAAATGCTTGTGCATTGTGTTAAAGGCTGAAGGATCTTGTGAGCAGAAAGCAAAGAGCTGAGCATGTGCTGTGTGAAGCAAGGCAGAGAGTAGACTATGTGTTGTGGAGAGCAGAGAGGCCGAGAGCTGAGTGACTGTTGATGTTAAGCAGATTAGAGGGCTGCTAAAGATTGCTGCAGAGAGCTATAAAGTTCAACAAAGTGAGCTGAGAACAAAAGCTAAGATCAGGTAGAGTTGCTACCAAACTACAAAGAACAACGAATGCTTGTTTGAATGTGGGTTGGTGCTTGCAATCATGAAGTTGGTGCTTCCATCTCTAGTGGAGCTTGAGAAGGCTTGGGGGTTGGTGTTGGGTCCCCATAATACTAGTGATTACCCCATTAATATTGTAGTTATACCCCTTATTAATATTGTTGTGCCCCTATTGCCCCCATATTGTTATTACTGTGCCCCATAGAATCCCTCTATTGTTATTTTTGTGGCTTTATATTATTATTGTTAGGTCGGTTGGATTATATTGTGACTCCTTAGACTCCTATATATAGAAAGGAGGTTTTTTCATTTGAATCATCCAAGAATTGTTCATTTATGTAATGTAAAGGAGGTTGCCCCCTCGAAGAGGCTGAATTCTAAGGCGTTGATCTATCTTTTCTATCTTTTCTTGAGCTGGTTTCATAACATTTGGTATCAGAGCTTTGGATTCTAGGGTTTCGCTACTCCAAATAGGTCATCATGGAATTTTCGCTATAACTTTTTTCCGTGATGTTTCAGAAGTTGCAAAAAAAACCCATTTGAGAAGAAATCGTGCTGAACCTCGGGTCTGAATTTCAGAGATTTTCGCGCTATATTTGTGGAGATATGATCTGAGGAAGTTGGTCTTTTTGCAGACTCCTGAATTACATTCCAAACATGTGACCCAGGGAAAATCATCATAACTTTCTTTCTGAGCATCGGATTGAAATTTCGCAAGAAGTTATAGAAAGAGGATAGACTGTAGCTTTCTTGTATATATTTTTCAGAGTCAAAGGTCGAAACAGTGACATGTGGCACTTCATACAAGTTCGCTCTACTGAACTAGTCTACAATCAGGTCACTGCGGGAGATTATGCATAACTCTTTCTTGGAGAATCCAATTTGGATCAGACTAGTGGAATTGGAAAGAGGACACAAAAGGCTACTACAGATCACAATTTCAGAATTGGACGATTCGAAATTACAGAGATACATCAGATTCAATATCAGGCTTCTACAAAGTGAAAAAAGGTGTGTAGTTTTTTTTTAATTTTTGCGTAAGCTTGGTTTGAAGGAATTCAAAGGGCATAATAAAGCATTATTATTGGTAATTGATGCCCCGAGGAAAGAAAATGCAAACACCTAGTAAGCAACCTGAAAGCTCTAGCATGACTTATGAAGAAGAGGAAGAAATGCAACATGATATAGCAAAATTACGAGACCAAGTGCAACAAGTGTCACTTGCACAAAAAGGAATAGAATCTAAGATGGATGGTTTAAAGAAAGATGTAGAAGCTAAGATGGATGGTTTAAAGAAAGGAATAGAAGCTAAGATGGATGATTTGAAGATAGATTTGAAGACAAACATGGAAGAATTGAAGAAGTTGCTACAAGAAAGGGTCACTAATGGTGAAAGGGTAGTAAAGGAAACTCATGATGAGAAGAAAAGAAATGTTAATCATGATTCCATAGACTCTAATGTTGGATCGAAGACCCACCATATTCCAAAAATCGATATGAGGAAGTTTGATGGCAAGGATCCCGCAACATGGATATTACAGATGGAGCAATTCTTCGATCTCAATAATGTGCAAAACACACAAAAGGTACGTATGGCAACTTTATATTTGGAACCAAATCAGTTTGTATGGTATCAATGGCTTTGCTCTTGTAAAGAATTTATCACTTGGGCAATTTTTACGGAAGAATTGATAGCACATTATGAGGATACAAAAAGCAACACTTTTTTTAGCCAATTGATAAGTCTCAAACAAAAGGGTTCAATAATGGAGCACATTGAGGAGTTCCAAAAATTGAACATAAGGGTAAGAGATATTCCAGAGGAGCATAGGATTGATGTGTTCATAGGGTCTTTAAAGGATAATATCCAACATGATGTTTGCCTTTGGGAACCTGATTCATTAGAGAAGGCATTCAGGTTAGCAAGAAAAATGGAAAGAAAAATTATGGCAACCAGGAAGCATACCACTCACAACTATAAAGACGAAAGTGTTGTTGCCCCTAGTCTTTCACAACATATAAGGTTGACACCACACAATTGGAAGAAAAAAGAGAAAAAGGGCTTTGTTACAGTTGTGATAGAAAATACACTAAAGGTCATAAGTGTGCTGAGAAGAAATTATTCTACATAGATTGTGAAGAGGAAGAAGAAAAGGAGCAAGAAAGGTCAAAAGAAGAGGATATACTCCAGGAACAAAGCCTAGATGAAGAACAAATAAATCCGACCATATCTTGTAATGCATTGGCGGGAATTACCACTCCTCAAACCATCAAGATAGAAGGACAAATCAAGAAGAAAAAGGTAATAGTGTTGACTGATTCAGGAAGCACCCACAATTTTATTCATTGTAAGGTAGCAAAAGAATTGAATTGCTTCCTATATCCAACACCAGAGTGTCAAGTGATGATTGCAAATGGAGGAACAATAAAGTGCTCTGGAAAGTGCCATAATATCAAGCTATCCATGGGAGAATATGTATTGACTAGCCCAATGCTTTCCATTCCAATGGGAGGTGCTGATGTTGTACTAGGAGTCCAATGGCTACAATCCTTGGGTACAATAGCTTTTAATTTTCAAGAACTTTTCATCAAATTTTCTACGGAAGGAAAGGAAGTTGAATTAAGGGGTATTGCAGGGAAACCGGGAAAGATAATCAGCTCTAATGGTATGACAAAGCTTCTAAAAAAGGAGCAAAGAGGTGTAATTGCACAATTATGTTCGCTAGATGTTTCCACATCGGAATCATCTATTTATCCAGATCTCAAAAAAGTCTTGGACAATCATTCCAAGGTATTTGAGACTCCCAAAGGTCTCCCACCTATGCGTGATCATGATCATGCTATTCATCTGATTCCAGGAAGTGTTCCTCCAAACATCAGGCCGTACAGATATCCCTATGTCCAAAAGAGTGAAATTGAAC
The DNA here is from genome assembly GCA_031772625.1 of Pinus tabuliformis. Taxonomy (NCBI): domain Eukaryota; kingdom Viridiplantae; phylum Streptophyta; class Pinopsida; order Pinales; family Pinaceae; genus Pinus; species Pinus tabuliformis. Next base: position 832,884,320 of record CM062813.1, read on the forward strand.
GTATGGTTGCAGAAATGCTAGAGGCTGGTATAATTCAACCGAGTCAAAGTTCTTTCTCTGCTCCAGTAGTATTGGTGCACAAGAAGGATGGATCATGGTGCATGTGTTCGGATTATAGGGAGCTCAACAAGCTCACTATTAAAGATAAGTTCCCCATTCCTGTCATTGATGAATTACTGGATGAATTGCATGGATCAATTTACTTCACCAAGTTGGATCTTCGTTCAGGATATCATCAAATTAGAATGAAGATTGAAGACATTCCAAAAACAACATTTAGAACTCATGAGGGTCATTATGAATTTTTGGTCATGCCTTTTGGCCTTACCAATGCACCTTCAACATTTCAAGGTTTGATGAATTCAATTTTCAAACCATTCCTTAGAAAATTTGTGTTAGTATTTTTTGATGATATACTAATCTACAACAAGTCTTGGAAGGATCATGTTGAACATGTTGATAGGGTGCTACAACTATTGGAGGAGAAACAATTATATGCAAAAAGATCCAAATGTTTCTTTGGAGTCCAGGAGGTGGAATATCTGGGTCATATTGTATCTCATGAAGGAGTTAAGGTAGACCCTAGCAAAATTAAAGCCATTAAGGAATGGAAAATCCCCACATCCATAAAGCATCTGTGAGGATTTCTCAGGTTGACAGGGTATTATCGCAAGTTTGTTAAGAATTATGGGAGAATAGCAGCACCTCTAACAACATTATTGAAGAAAGATGCATTTTCATGGACTCCGGAAGCAACAAAGGCCTTTGAACATCTTAAAGAGGCAATGTGCCAAGCACCGGTCTTAGCTACACCGGACTTCACAAAAACCTTTATTGTGGAATGTGATGCTTCAGGAAATGGAATTGGTGCTGTTCTAATGCAAGATGAAAGACCCATTGCTTTTGAAAGTCGTCCAATCAAGGGAAAGTTTTTAAGCAAAGCTATTTATGAGAAGGAAATGTTGGCAATACTCCATGCACTTAAGAAATGGCGACCCTACCTAATGGAAAGACACTTCAAGGTAAAAACGGATCATGATAGCCTTAAATACTTTTTAGAACAAAGATTATCCTCTGAAGAGCAACAAAAGTGGGTCACAAAGATGTTGGGTTATGACTTTGAAATCATCTACAAAAAAGGGAAGCAAAATGTGGTGGCAGATGCACTCTCAAGAAAGGATGAGGATGTGGAAGCATTGTTGTGCGCCATTTCTATTATCCAACCAGATTGGATAAATGAAGCAAGGGAGGAGTGGAAGAATGACGAAGAAGTGTGGGCACTTATTCGAAAGTTACAACAAGATTCCAGTACGTCTGATACATTTAGCTGGCAAAATGATTCGTTATGGTACAAAGATCGCTTATACCTCTGTAAGAATTCCCAGATTAAACAAAAGATTCTTATGGAATTGCACACTTCTCCCTTAGGAGGGCACTCAAGATTTTAAAAAATTTACCACAGGGTTAAGAAGGAATTTTTTTGGGATGGCCTTAAATCAGATATTCAAAAGTTTGTGGCGGAATGTTTGGTTTGCCAACAAAATAAAGTTGAAACAATTAAGACACCAGGTCTATTACAACCTTTATCCATTCCAAGCCAACGTTGGGAGGAGGTTTCAATGGATTTTATCACAGGTTTACCCAAGTCTGAGGGAAAGAGTGTCATCATGGTGGTAGTTGACAGACTTACCAAGTATGCACACTTTTGTGCATTATCACATCCATTTAAAGCCAGTACAGTTTCTACTGCATTTATGGAAACAATTCAAAACCTACATGGAAACCCAAAGATTATTGTAAGTGACAGAGATCCCATTTTCACTGGAAATTTTTGGACAGAATTATTTTCTTGTCTTGGTACTCAGTTAGCTCATAGCTCATCTTATCATCCTCAATCTGATGGGAAAACTGAGATAGTAAAAAATGTTTGGAAGGATATCTTCGTTGCTTTGTATCTGATAAACAGACACAATGGGTCAAATGGTTGCCTCTGGCTGAATGGTGGTATAACACTTCCTTCCATACAGCAACAAAAATGACCCCATTTATGGCACTTTATGGGTATCAACCACCATCCATCACATCATATTTAAGAGAAAATTCTAAGGTTCAAGCTATGGAACATCACATTGAACATCAACAACAAGTCCTCCAACTCTTAAAGGATAACCTCGTGTTGGCACAGAATAGAATGAAACAACAGGCAGATCAACATCGCAGTGAAAGAAGTTTTGATGTAGGTGATTGGGTATTCCTACGGCTACAACCATATAAGCAAATGTCCCTCAAGCAAGCTAAGAAGGATAATAAATTATCACCAATGTATTATGGTCCGTAAAAGGTGTTGCAAAAGATTGGTACTATGGCATACAAATTGGAGCTTCCTGCAGCTTCTCGATTGCACCTAGTTTTCCATGTTTCATGTTTAAAGAAGGTTATAGGTGACAAGCTCCCAGTTCAAACAATATTGCCAGAACTTGACGAGGAAGGAAAAATTATATTGGAACCGGAAGCAGTCACAGAAACAAGAACTCGACAGCTACGAAATCGATGAATTTCAGAGTATCTTATCAAGTGGAAGAACTTATCCACTGAAGATTCCACATGGGAGGATGAGAATTTTATGCAGAAGTATCCAGAACTACTCAAGCGTTGAGGACAACACTTTTTTGAAGGAGAGGGGCATGTTGGGTCCCCATAATACTAGTGATTACCCCATTACTATTGTAGTTATACCCCTTATTAGTATTGTTGTGCCCCTATTGCCCCCATATTGTTATTACTGTGCCCCATAGAATCCCTCTATTGTTATTTTTGTGGCTTTATATTATTATTGTTAGGTCGGTTGGATTATATTGTGACTCCTTAGACTCCTATATATAGAAAGGAGGTTTTTTCATTTGAATCATCCAAGAATTGTTCATTTATGTAATGTAAAGGAGGTTGCCCCCTCGAAGAGGCTGAATTCTAAGGCGTTGATCTATCTTTTCTATCTTTTCTTGAGCTGGTTTCATAACAGTTGGTGCCTCTTGCAAGTTGATGCTTGCATAAATCCAAGGAGCTGCAATTGGTGCATGCAACAAATCCATGAGGTCGGTGCCTCATATGGTGCTTCTGGTAAGCTGGACAGGTGTCTACAAACAAAGGGAGTTTGTGCTTCGTGCTAGTTGGTGCTAGCAAACAATCAATGGGAGTTGGTCCTTCATGTGAGTGGGTGATAAAAAAACAAATTGATGTAATAAAGTAGGAGCTCTTATTTACATCAATAACAACAAGAATTTTATTGGATTTTTCATGTAAGGGTTTCCATGTGAAAACCTGTGTCTAATGTGTATGATGCTTATGGTTTGTTTGCTTGTGTGTTGAGTTTGTGCTGCTGCCATATTATATATTGCTGCTTGTTATATGGATGAATTCAAAGTTAAAACGAAAAAGAAATTTGGCATAAAGGAGTAAAAATTAGCCTTAACACTGATTCACCCCCCTCTCAGTATTATCATCGTTTCCAAGAATTGGTATTAGAGCCAAGTTCCTTCAGGAATAGCTTAACCACTAGAAGGTAGATCAAAGGGAAACAATGGCTAATCCAGTGTGGCTAACAACAGGAGTCCCATTCTTAGATGAATCCGACTATTAGCTCGACTATGAAGATTGGGAAATTAGAATGGTGGAATATTTACTGGCCTTGAGTGTTGACATGTGGCGTTCCGTTCACTATAGAGAAAATAATGAGCATAATGAAAAGGACAAGGAGGTCATCATGAGAGGGATATCTAAGCCAGATGCTGACAAGGTGAGTCATAAGTCAGCAACGGAAGTGCTAGATAGTCTGCAATGTTTGCATAGTGGAGATAGCCATGAGGCTCAAGAAGAGGCTGAGGAGCCCTGTTGCTCTAACAATGAACTAGAAAGTGGAGAAGTTGCTTCTCTTCACATTCCTGTTGATGAGGAAGATGTCTCAGAAGAGAGACCATGCTGCTCGGAAGCTAGCACCTCTGGTGTTGAATAAAATGATCTAGATGAAGGGATCTTTTCTAGAAATAGGTTGACCTGGGATCTAAAGGAGGTTAGGGACCTATTAGAGATAGTTCTCAAGCAAGAGGAGAAATTGAAGATCTATGAGCTTGAGAATGAGAAAATGAGAAAAAAATTAGTTGAACTAAATGCTCAACAAGAAGAAGCTAGCAAACTGACTGGGATGTTAACCGATCAGTTGAGTAAGAAGGAGGCTTGCTGCAAGAGACTACAAACTGAGGTAGTCTCATTGAGACATGACTTAGAAAAGTCATATAAAGAGTTGTCTCAATATTAGAAGCTGAAGGGAGTCCAAGGTTCCAATGACAATGAAAAAAGGGTTGTTGGACAACAAAAACAACAAGGAAAGCAACAACAGAAAAGAAAGCAACAACAACAAGGTAAGAAAAGGTAGAAATAGAAGGCTAAGAAGCAACAACTAATAGTGTAGTAGAAGCCTGAGTAGTAGCAGCAACAAGTGCAACAAAAGAGGGCAAAGTAGTTGCAAGGGAGAGTGCATGATAGCAATGATTGCTACCATAGAAGGCACAAGAAGAGCCAACAAAAACCCCTTCTCTACAAAGACAGAGCCTACAAAGAAAAGGTAACCTTTGTCATCAAAATACTTTTCATGGTTTTTGTTTTTCTTGCAATAATTATGGACATAGAGCCATAGATTATAGATGGCATGCAAGGAAACAAAATATGCTGGGTAGCAGCAACCCAAGAATGCACAATAAGGCTAGAAGAAGGCATACTGGCCTTGAAAGAAGTTTTGAAAAAAGCGATGTAAAAAAGGGTAACTCCTCTCCCCTGGTCTTATGCCAAATCAGATGTTATGATTGTGGCAATCTCAAGCACAAGAGAGATGGCTGCAGAAATGAGAAGAAAATAAATGCTTCTCAACATATGCATGTGAATGCAGCATCTCCAGATTTGAAGACAAGGAGAAATAATGTCTTAAATACTCTGTGTCAATAGAGAAAGGTGAATAGAGGAGGAAGAAGTCAAAAGATCGATCCTCCTACTCTTGTAGCAGTCCCTTTTGAAAGTAAGAGAGGCTCCAAGTGGATCTGGGTGAAGAAAGAGGAGGAAAAAGAAAGATTTCCTCTACCCATGTGCATCACAGAAGAAGCCCATATAGGGGCAAAGAAGAAGCAAGATGAGAATGCTTATGTCAGGTCTCGACCTTTAAAGGTACGGAGAAAGCAAGAGGATGATATGCTCAGGGGGAGTAGATCCTCTGTTCTCTTCAGTAAAGGAAGAGAAGGGCCTCAAGGGAGGATGAGTAAGTTAGATGCAGGAGGCCATGAAGATGAACATAATGGCACATCTGATTGATGAAGGTGGAGTGTAGCCAACATGAGGAGTACACAACAATGCCTTTTGTTGTGAGAAGAATAAGGGTTGCAGTGGAAGTGTGGAATGACAGGAAGCTCACATTCTTTTCAGGTCCACAAGATTAGTCCCCAAGAAAAGGTGAGATAAATTTGTAGGAGATCAGGAAGAATTGGCTCAGGGGGAGCTAATTTGATAAGCAATAGCAGGCAACAATGGGAAACCTAAGAAAGGAAGATTGTTGAGCAAAGGAAAGGTTTGCATCTTTGGTGAAATACTCTTATTTCATTTAAGTTGTAAGCATAATTATGAATAGTAGTCTTGTGTTCATGAAACACAATTGGTGTAATATTTTTCAAGTCCCTTAACCCTCAATTGGTATAGCTATGTCAATTGGTTGTGATGGGCTCATGATTGAGAAACCATGCATGAAAATGGACATTTTTTTTTAGAAAAGAAATAGAAGAGTTTTCCTGGTACAATGTTCCATTTGTATAATTTCTTTTGGTGCAAATGGTATGAGCTGCAAAGCAATCCCTATTATATGAGAATGATCTCAAGGGGAGAAATGGAGATGCTCAATAAAATAAGAGCAACCTTAGAAGCATCAACAAAAATGAAGAAGGTTGAGCCAAAATGCATCATTATAAATTGGTAATTGTAGCAACAACAATACCATGCATAGTATAATGGGTATCGATATTTTTGATACAAATGATGCATTGGTGGACATAGTTCTCAACCAACAACCATAAGGTGTCCAAAACTGGAAGGACAAATCAGATGTAGTATATGTTCAAGGGGAGCATATCACAGTTTCCTAGTTTATGGAATAGTAACAGTTGCAGTCCTGGTAGAAAGGTCTGTGAGGTAGAATATACACCTAAATAGCTAGACTCTGGTCCTCATAGTTGGTGATTGCATGGGGAGATTAAGGCAACTTATAACCCCTTATCGTTGATGTCAAAGGGGGAGAAAAGAAGTGGAGCAGCTATGATGGCCTATCCAGAAGAAAGTAGGCCATTGGTTTCTCATGCCATGAGATGTGTGGAAGCAGCTTGAGGTTTGGCCATGACTTGGATAGAAGGATGGTGTGTTGCCATCAATGCCAAAGGGGGAGATTGTTGGACAATTGACATTGTGTGCATGGCCTGTGGCCTAGTGAATGCATCGCAAGTGTGTTGGCATTGATGCCGACAGTCATGCTAGGGAGTTGTGTTGGGCAGTTGGCATTGCCTAATTGATTGGCATGAGTGTTGGCATTGGTGTCAATCAGCCAAGCTTAGATGCTTGTTGTAGTAGATGCTAGAAGTGATGGCTCATGGGTAATCTCTTGGGAGGTGCAGGCATCATACTAAGGACACATTGTTGATGTGATTCCTAGTTGTCCAGAGAGTTTAGGAGTAGAAGATTGGTAGTGAAGTTGGAGCCATATTCTGAGGTATCATATGATCTCAATGTCTAATGAGCCCCTTTCCATTGGAAAGTGCTCGGGAAGATCTTTCCAACGAAATGCGGAAGTCAAGAAATGGACTTATGGTTCAAAAGTTATGACCTGTTGAAGTTCAAGGGTTTAAAGCCTTAAACAAAGAGGAATATCACATATCAAAGTAGCATTTTTTTGCCATACCGACGATCGACGATTAGAAGGGAAGCAATATCAAAAATCGCAAGTTGGAGGTGCAACAATATCAGAGATTAAAGATCAGAGGTCCCACATATCAGAACTATAACAAGTCAGAGATCAGAGCATCAGAGGACTCGCAAATTAGAGTTCAGATGTTCTAAGGTGAATAGCACTCCGAGTTCAAATCGCCAATCAACGATTAGCGATATCGACAATCGGAGGATCCAAGTGCATCGCATAGCGATTGCGAATCTCCGATTAACAAATAGCGATATCAACAATCAGAAATCAGAGATTCCAAACTGTAACACATACTGGAAGAAATTCACCGATTAGCGATTAGAGATCCTGCATATTGGAAGTCCCGACAAATCACAAACGACGATTAGAGGATCAATGGTGCATTGCAACAATAATGTGTGACATGCAATTTGAGATATCGAATATCGGAGGTCTTGGCATTCGGTGCACAATGGTGCATTGAAGATCAATGATTTGCGGATCCATATATGACAACCATTGGAGTTCACCGATCAACAAACTTCGATTGAGACAATATTTTTTAAAACACCGAGATTTGAGCCTCCAGTGTTAAATCGTCGGGAGAGTCGAAAATATTTTTACAAAGAAAATTGTTGCAAAACCAAGCATGGAGGACCTATTTCTCTCCTCCAGGAGGATATGTGGAGGTGTCTTCGATAAGGACAAATGGCAACATCAGAGGAGCTCCGATGAGGACAAGCGACAGGATCTGGTTGGCTCTAATAAGAATAGATGGCAGCATCGAAGGAGCTCCAATGAGGACCATGGCACCTTGTGGTAGGCTCCGATAAGGACAAATGGCAGCGTCTGGTAAGCTTTGATAAGGACACATGACAGTAGGTGGTGAGCTCTGATGAGGGCACATGGAAAGATCTGATTGGTTCTGATAAGGTCAAGTGGCAGATGACATTAGCATGACGTGGCGGTATGAAAGGACATGTGGCAGGTGTATTTGACCATTTTGGGTGGCCTAATGGGTCATATCCGGTTGAAACATGTCACCACTCAGGGAGTGCCACGTGGTAGTGATGAAGTCACATCGGTGATCGGCGATCATAGGTTTGCAATGGTTGGATCATGTGCCACAATGAAATTTCGATGGGATGTGGGATAGTTGTTGGAGGGAAATGTTCCCCTAGGGCTTCTTGGGTTGAAACCCTAGCAGACTGAAAGTTATCTATTCAAAGAAACACACATTCACACAGCCATTATGCTATTATAAGCAAATTCTATTTTAAAGAGGACGTACCTTAGGTCCTACGTTTGAGAAGGCCCTTAGGGTCCAAACCCTTCCTGGAGTTCCCTTCTTCTCTTTTGTCCTGCAAAACAACCAATTCCAAAGAACACAACAGTATATGGACAAAACCTTATAAAGAAACCATCTTCATGTTATAAATAAAGGTAGTTAGTTATGAAATCCAAACAACCATTTACATATGAATTCTAAACATGAATATCATAAACATAAAGAAGATTCATATCAGGAACCAAGACATGTGTTTCTTTTATTATAGACAAATAAAGTACATAAAAAGGAATAATTTCACCTGAGTCACCTTCAGCAGGCTCCAAGCAAAGCTTCCTTCCGGATCCGTTCCAGCCTCAAGCCTTTAACAAACTCCTTCCATGACTCACTCCATGATGTCATAAATGGTGGATGAACATAAACACACAAGGAAACAAGGGTTTCCTGTACAAATGGGGGAAGTGTAGAAGGCACAAGGGACTTTAGACCTGGTCAGGGGAAAAATCTCAGCATAATAACCTTTCTCTCTCTTCTCTCCTCCCTTAGGCCTTCCTTTGAGGTCTTTTTATACCTCTCCCAAAGTATCTTTTTAGTTGGGAGTTGGTTGGGAACAGTTGGGCCACTGGCACTAACAGGTGATCAGCAGGAAAAACCCGCGATCTCCGCCCGAAAATAAGGAGTTTTATATTTTTTTAAGTGTTTTAATACATATACGCGGGTTGGGTATACAAAGACCAGCGTATACACGCATTTAACTCAGGGCAATGTCGCATATAAGGGATAAAACACTGTTTTTTAAATTTTAGGACCAGGTCTGGAAGGAGGGGTTGCCCTAGGCCATGAGTGTAGCATCACAAACCATAAGAGTGAGATTTGGAGCTATAACAGATGCCCCCTAATATATGAGGTCAGAAGGGGTACATGATGGCCGAAATGTATTATGCAAGTACATGGAAAGGAAATCTATCAAAAACCGAGGAGGACTTCACCAAAATTCAGCCTGCCAAGCCACCAAAGGAGATCAGAAAGAAAGACTGTCTGAGGCGGGCATACCCATGCTCAGAAAAAGTAAAGCATGTCCGCATATCAAGTACAAGCAGATCCACTATGTATACAAGTATAAATGACTGGAAAATACATAATGGATCATCTGATCATGATGAACAAGTACATGTTTGAATATCACATATAAGACTGTCAATGATAGTGAAAGATGCAACGGATCATTGATATCAAAGACTAATCCCAAAAGGTACCAACTGAACATGATGGAATAGGATGGTACTACACTGCAAACTTAGGTGCCAGCATATAGAATGTTGCCATGACTGACTGCAACATATAAGGTGCAGTGGTATCAACTAGCAGCAACAGGAGCAACTGTCAAGTGAACCAATGAATGCTGATACAACCTGAGGTCTTCACCAACCGCCGTGGTACATTTCTACACCATGGGAATAAATGATCTGAATTCAACCATGTGAGAAATCGTTTGATTACCTGTCATTGATGTATACTGTTAACAAACGCGAGACTACTCACTGATAATGATAATGAGCGTCAAGGTACCGAGTACAATCTAACAAGTGTTAATAGATGAGCTGGAGTCGAACACCTGTAAGAATCTATCGATCAGGAGACAATGATGGTTTCCCACTATCGATAGTGAAGGATCTGCCACTAATGACTGCAAACCCCAAGGTACTGCCAAATGGACTCTAGATCTTTGCCCCAGAGCAATGAGTCGGAGTCGATAGGGAAAGATCCGCTAGAAGGAAGGCATTAAGGCATCCTTCATCAATCTAGTGCGAGTGTAACCCGTAGGCCAATAATGTGGAAGGAATCAGACGAAAGAGATGTAGTAACCGAACCGAAGTACGTTTCCAGCGTACACAAGATGTGGCTAGCGCACGACAGAAACCCTCTGAACCAACCAATAATGAAAGCTGACACAGAGGCGAGGTATCCACCAATAGGGTCAAATGGAAACCAAGGTACTGCACGAATCCCAATGTGTGATAATGTAAGCTGATGTCGAACACAAGGGAAACCACTCAGTCAAAGACCCATGATACTGATCGATGCTGAGCACAAGGTGACCTATCAATAATGAAAATAGGGCCAGGGTGCAGCTCTAGGCCTGTCCTCAGAGCAAGGTGTCGTCGTCGATAAGGACAAGACCCGCCAGCAAGAAGTCAATGGGGACCTTCTCAAATCGGCACGAGTAAAGGACCAATATAACTGAGGTGATAATAGACATGATACTGACAACCAGGGATGGCCGACTGAAAAATGAGTCAAGAGACACCGCAGAAAGGCCGACTCAGGCTAACTTCCCTTGAACAAAAGCATGACTCAATGTGACTATGTGGCAGCATATGATGACTCTGTATAAGTTCATCATGCAGGAGGCACGAACGAACCCTCCATATGATTGGAAGAGATAACCAATCGGGGGAGAACTGACTTAATAACAAGGTTAAGGCGTACCTAAGTCAAACTAAATCCCGCCCAAACGGAGGAGACTTTGTTTTGAGTGCTTTGTTCAAGGGCGACACGACTGACTCTAGCTGCCAACAATAAATGGAAATAATGTCCCGTTCCCGCTCTTTTTTGGAATATTTAATTTTTTTTTGTCTTTTTCTGTTAAGCTTGAAAAAGAATAAAAGAATGCTATGGTATAGTGGAAAGAATGAGTGTCGGTGAAACAGATGATCTAGTTCCTGGGAATGGAACGTTCCTATGCTCAATGCAGAGAGGTGAAAACTGGTCAGTGACACTCAAAGGTGTGTTCCTTCCGCGGGTCAAGGTGTGTCAAGTTGTAGAAGTCAAAGGTATGCAAGGTTGATTTTGCAGTCATCATGGTCAAAAGTTGGCTTAAACACGAGTCCAAGTGAAGCCAGCTCTAGGCCAAAAGCTGCAAGTGGTCAACATGCAATGCAGTAGTACAACTCAACACAAAGGAGCCTCTAGGGTATAAGGCCAGAACAAAGCGAAGAAGCAAAGAGGAATGAGTCTTCAACGCATAAGTCATGGCAGGACTACAAAGGACTCCCGAGCCTACTCAAATCGGAGCAGCATGGGCAACAAATGTCAGTGAGGTGCTAACTACGATGCCCATGTAAAGGATGGCTCTACCATCGTATCATGATTTAAAGAATCGGCGAGTGAAGATGGCTTATGAACCATAACACGATGGGGTCGACCCTATGGCAGATGTATCGACAAATGGAGGATAGTATGCATAATGCAACAGAAAAAATGGTGTCCCTAACCTATATGCCAGTGAGAAAATGATACCTGCCATGACGGGTCAGCAGTGATGGAACCGTCTCAAAACTGAGAAACGTCCAAAATGTCCTGAAAAACAAACCAATCTCGACACTCCAAGCTCCCAAGTTAAAAGTCACATGAGGCCAAAAAAAATAAAATTTTGAAAAAATTTTGCATTTTCAAAACTTATAAAAGAAATTTTGGACTCACCATTTTTACCATTTGAGTTTGAGAGCAAAGGATTTGGAGCAAAAGGAGCAAACTTCCCATAGCCAGATTCAACCGTTCAAATTCGTCAAAAACCTCCAGGTAACTCTTATACTTAGCTTGCAATTGATTGTGACTGGTTTTAAGATTTTTGATTAATGTTTCACAAACATAAAGCATTTTCATTCACTAAAAGGAAACCAAATGAAAACCAAGTTCAAGAAAGCAAAACTAAGTTTTTCAAAAAGATTTTCTTCAAAAGTAACAACAAAAGAGTCTTTTCAAAAATGCTCTCAACAAGACTGAAACTTTGTGGTTGAAGAATAGGCAACCAACACTTTTGCAAGTTGACACCACTCAATGGATGAAAACTCAATAAAAAATAAATGTGTTTAAAAGGTGCTCTTCACAATCAAAAGTAGTAATGAAATCTTTGGCAACAAAAACCAAAAAGATAAAAAAGACAAATTTCAAGAAAGTGTCAATCAACAACTTTCATGAAACAAAGAAGCGGATGGTCACAAAAGCGGTTTTGTCAAGCAAACAAAAAGTCACCAAAAGCAAGATTTGACACGAAGATTGAGATCAATCTCCCTACCCTGATGAATCAGAGCAGCCAAGATTCCAAACAAGAAATCTTGCGTGCTTGAACAAGAAAAGATGACGCTTGCAATAACAAAAAACAAGACCAATACTCCTTATAATCAGAGAGAATTTGGAACAAGATGCTCGCTGTAAAAAGAACAACTGATACTGGAAAATGACTGTTTCAGACTGACTCAAACTACCAGACAGACCTTCAGAGACAAAAAGATTTACAAATCTTGAAAATTGCAAGATATACGTGACTGTACTTATGTACAGATTGCGTGTATACGCTACTGTAACTAAGGAAACCTGCGTATACACAGGTTCACTTAAAGAAACATGCGTACATACGCTTCTGTAACTAAGAAAAATAGCGTATATAAAAGGTTTCAAGAAAAATAAAAAACAAACTGAAGAAACTGGCAAAACTTCAAATTCAAGAACAGACCAGACAGTAACAGCAAGCAGACAAGGCAGCTGAGTCCTGACTGGCTTGAAAACACCCAAACTAGGAACAACAAGAGTGTTCTCCCCAGTGGAGTTGCCAATTTTGTTGGAGGGAAATGTTCCCCTAGGGCTTTTTGGGTTGAAACCCTAGCAGACTGAAAGTTATCTATTCAAAGAAACACACATCCACACAACCATTATGATATTATAAGCAAATTCTATTATAAAGGGGACGTACCTTAGGTCCTACGTTTGAGAAGGCCCTTAGGGTCCAAACCCTTCTTGGAGTTCCCTTCTTCTCTTTTGTCCTGCAAAACAACCAATTCCAAAGAACACAACAGTATATGGACAAAACCTTATAAATAAACCATCTTCATGTTATAAATAAAGGTAGTTAGTTATGAAATCCAAACAACCATTTACATATGAATTCTAAACATGAATATCATAAACATAAAGAAGATTCATATCAGGAACCATGACATGTGTTTCTTTTATTATAGACAAATAAAGTACATAAAAAGGAATAATTTCACCTGAGTCACCTTCAACAGGCTCCAAGCAAAGCTTCCTTCTGGATTCGTTCCAGCCTCAAGCCTTTAACAAACTCCTTCCATGACTCACTCCATGATGTCATAAATGGTGGATGAACATCAACACACAAGGAAACAAGGGTTTCCTATACAAATGGGGGAAGTGCAGAAGGCACAAGGGACTTCAGACCTGGTCAGGGGAAAAATCTCAGCATAATAACCTTTCTCTCTCTTCTCTCCTCCCTTAGGCCTTCCCTTTGAGGTCCTTTTATACCTCTCCCAAAGTAGTTTTTTAGTTGGGAGTTGGTTGGGAACAGTTGGGCCACGGGCACTAACAGGTGATCAGCAGGTAAAACCCATGATCTCCGCCCGAAAATAAGGAGTTTTATATATTTTTAAGTGTTTTAATACATATACGCGGGTTGGGTATACACAGACCCACGTATACACGTGTTTAACTCAGGGCAATGTCGCGTATAAGGGATAAAACACTGTTTTTTAAATTTTAGGACCAGGTCTGGAAGGAGGGGTTGCCCTAGGCCATGAGTGCAGCATCACAAACCATAAGAGTGAGATTTGGAGCTATAAAAATAGTAGGTGGTCACGAAGGCTTAAGGGAACCAAGGGCCAAGGCTTAACAGATGGTGCCTATCGCCTATCAGCAATTGACGATTGAATGTTTGTTGTGGATGGAACATTGGCCACATTTGAAAATCACCAATTAGAGGGCTCTGACATGGGGGATAGCACGTGGTCGCTAAGTGTCAAGGAACCAATGACTATGGCTGAATAGAGGAGCTTATCAGCAATAAACGATTAGCGATTTGTGGTTGCTGGCATATGGGAAACAAGTGAAAAACATTGATAAGGGGGCTTCGATGGTGTTAGCACTTGTTTGAGAAACAAACAAGAAACCAAGGGCGCAAAACTTTAACAAAGGAACATGGCCCCCAATAGGAGTCTGAACAGGCACCTTAAGGACAAGCCCTCGGTCACAACACCCAGTCCTACGGTGGAGATACAACAAGGAGCTAATAGAAAGGGGCTTGAAGACCAGAGATCATAAATCAACTAATTCATAGTGTTACACCACTACATAACACTGTGATGAAAATCTCTGATATGATGGTACTATGTGCCATTAAGACGTATGAAATGACAGTTGTGGTTTTGAATGTAGAACTGTAAGGTTGATGGATGAAGACCTCCCATGCACGCATTGTAAATAAATACAAAACATAAAAGGAATTTTGAAGTATTGTAAGCCATGAAGAGGCATGGAGAGTCTCAGTGGAGTGTGAAGGTGGAATAAGATTAAATTCACAGCATGGAGAGCCTCAGTGATGTAAGAGTGGCAAACAGAGAGGACTGTGCTTGGTTTGAGTGTGCAATGGATTGAGAATTAATTCTCAGTATGGAGGAGATTTTTATTTAGGTGCCCATTCTCAATGAATACAGTGGCAGAGACCAAGAACGACGCAGAAAATAGAGTGCAGGGCCATGCCGAGGTACAACACAATGCTGAATGAGAACAATGTGATAACATCGATCGAGGAGTAAATAGAGGAACATAACCCAGGAGCTCTGATGAGCAATGTAGGGGGAATACAACATAGTTTCCAGTGAGAGCCAAGAGGAAAGAGCTGTGTATGTGCACACCTGTGAAAGGCTAAGTGAGAGTCAGTTCTGTGTGAAAAGGCCGACAATGCCTAAGAAGAAGAAAAGAGATCCCGAGAGAAGCACTCTATGTGTGAGGCTAAAGTTCTTGTTTGATCTCTGTGTAAAGGCCGATAGTTTCCCGTGCTGTATGTGTAAAGCTGATGTGACTGTGCACTGTGTTAAAGGCCGAAGGATCCTATGAGCTACTGTGAGCAGAAGGCAGAGAGTTGAGCTTGTGTTGTGTGAAGCAAGGTTGAGAGAAAATTGTGTGTTGTGGAGAGCAAACTGTGTGCTGTGGAGAGAAGACTATGTGCTGTGGAGAGAATAGAGGCAAAGATTTGAGTGATTGTAGATGTAATTAGATTAGAGGGATGCTAAAGATTGTTGTAGAGAGTTGCGAAGTGCAGCAGAGTGAGTTGAGAAAAAAATTTGAGATCAGGCAGAGTTGCTGCCAAGCTACAAAGAACAACCCGTTCTTGTTTGAATGTGGGTTGGTGCATGCAATCAGGAAGTTGGTGCTTCCATCTCTAGTGGAGCTTGAGAAGGCTTGGGGGTCGGCGCTGTAGAAATTTTGAATAATTTAACACATATTCAATGGAGATTATCCTGATCATGTACTATTGCGGAATACATACACAATACATAAGCTCCGCTACGTTGATCATCAATATAGCAGCATCAATAACAATAAAACATCAAGAGCATTCACACATTAACACAATATGTAACCCGGGGAAAGCATCTTGCTAAAAACCCCACACTATCTGTATATTAATGATTGAG
Organism: Pinus tabuliformis; assembly: GCA_031772625.1. Taxonomy (NCBI): domain Eukaryota; kingdom Viridiplantae; phylum Streptophyta; class Pinopsida; order Pinales; family Pinaceae; genus Pinus; species Pinus tabuliformis. The sequence continues at coordinate 832,900,077 of CM062813.1, forward strand.
ACCATGTAACATTACAAAGTACAATGCTTATCACAAGCAATCCAGTACCAGCTCCACCTGTTACACACAATACAGTTCAAATCTGATCTCCAAATCTATTCCACTGCTTGCCTGCCTCCACTGCTCAATACCTGCTCAAGAATTGATGAGAATGGCTTACCAAACTCGTATTTCACCTCAAAATAATCACTCACACTTTGTTGGACGTAAGCAAAGGCTACAATACTGGGCAAATACGTGAGCAAACTCATTGGCATACTCAATCCCTTGATTGTGCAAGATCTGGTGCACAACTATAGTCACAACTGATAGCAATCTGATTCTCTACCACCTGTCCCTGTTGATCTGAACATGCACTGACATGCAACTAGGTTAACTAATGTATTCATTAGTTGCATCATGAGTTAATAATTAGTTTAAAAACTCATCATTAGTCTATTTGCAGTTAGACTAATTACAACTAGTTTAACCAAGTCAAACTGAACACAACTCCATCAACTCCACAATCAACTCCACCAAACTCAACTGATTGAGTTCTAACTGAAGTCATGCATGCAACAACTCAATTGACTCATAAGAAAAGCGTATTTCCTTCTGACAGATGCATGTGCCACCTCTGTAGCTCAAACTGAAGTGCTCCAAGAGAATAAGATCAAGTTTATAGTCCAAATATTATTATGAGACAATAATATTTGACTTTTCTATTTTTGACAGCCAGTCTAAAAATAGACTTTGATCACTCACACTGTGATCACTCACACTTTGATAAAAAATAGAAGTCCATCTATTTTTCCCAACTTGACCAATCATCCATAAACAACAACCTGCAATCCATAGACATGATCCATATGTCTAAAAATAGACATAGTCTAAAAATAGACTTGCGCCAAAAATAGCCTGCGGGCCCACTTAGTGAAGGCGACTCTTTTCACTAAGCTCCATCATCTTGTTGCAATCTCAACAAGCGCCTCTTGCAAGTTGGTGCTTGCATAAATCCAAGGAGCTGCAAGTTGGTGCTTGCAACATATCCATGAGGTCAGTGCCTCCTATGGTGCTTCTGGTAAGTTGGATAGGTGTCTACAAACAAGGGGAGTTGGTGCTAGAGAACAATCAAAGGGATTTGGTGCTTCTTTTGAGTGGGTGCTCACAAAATAGATTGATGTAAGAGATTAGGATCTCTTATTTACATCCATAACGACACCAAATTTTGTGGTTTTTTCCTGAAAGGGTTTCTGTAGAAATTTCACCTATAGAACAAACCGATATATGCAATGTGCTAAAACATAATACTTGTTCTACTTCTACAAAACATTAAGCGGAAGCATAATCGAATTCATGAGCAACATCAAGTAGAAACAAGCATAACTAATCAAGAGAAATAATCACACATAACACAAGATATATCCAAGGGAAAGCACTGACATAAAACCCCAACCATGTATAATCAATCAAGTGGAAATCCTCTTCACAATACAAAAAGAATTAGCTCTCAAGCTATTCAGTTCCCAATGAACTATGAAGATATGAAGATATGTCTCATGAACCAACCAAGCCCTGTATATAAAGGCTTTACCTATGGTCCAATCCCTATTTCCTTGCGCAGTTTGCTTAGGAAATAATAGCAAAAGCATATGCAATTAATTCCAAACGTACCAAGTTAACCTATGGTCCAGCTACGCAATCCTTGAGGACACTAGTTCCTCAAGCATGCAAAAACTACTTACTAGAAATAGTCAAGCATATGATAGTACACTGTCCCACATCTGATCTCAACAGGGTCTCTGACAAAACTAACATGCAACAGTTATCCATGAGTGAATTCTCAGTTATCTAAAATAATAGTTGTCACATACATGCAAGCATTAACAAACTATATTTTATTATTTTAACAACTTGTTAAAATAATCTAACTGGACTTGACTAGTTAGAACTTATAGGCTCTAGTGCCTCCTTCCTTCTCCTATTGTGTCATATTTGTAAATCCTTCAATCCTATCCCAAGTTGTTCTTAAGGGGGGATGTTAGGATATTCCGACACATAGGATATAGTTAAGTTCAACTTGGTCTAGTATAGAGTTAGGTTAGAGTTAGGTAAAGTGTGTTTCTTTACCGTTGTACATTTTGTAACTTACAATCCGACGGTCACGATATGTAGTGATCCGACAGTTCACTCTCACCTCGGTATTACCGACACTTGATCCGTGGCTTGACACCCGATTGGTCCATGAGTTCTATTTAAAGCGCATGGAGGGTCATTGTTCGGGTAATCCGTGCATGAGAGAAGCTTATGTAAATTTTCATTCTTTGATTAATAAATTGCCTGTAGTACCCACGTTGGGACAGGCCGTGGACTGTTTCCCTCCTTGCACTCTGAGGGTTTTAACCACGTCAAAAATACTGGTGTATTGATTTGAGATCTGGTTGTGAGCGGTGTCCTTTTGGTATTCTTTCTGTGGAACTTACCCTGTAAATTCCTACATGGTATCAGAGCTATTTGAGGGCCGCGTCCGTTGGTGATCCAAATCTGAAGCCGGTAGAACTGCATGCGGCTGTCGTTTCCTAGATCTGCTGTTTCTGACTGCTTTCGGGCTGAGAGGACTGCTCTGTTGCGTTCGGAGCATCTGTTCCAGTGAGGAACCCCTTTCGTTTCACGCGAAAAGGTTTCCGGTAGCCCTAGCTGCGTCATTTTTCAGATCGGGAGGTATACAGTGTTTCTTTTGCAGTTTACTGTTATTTTCTCTCTGCTTATTTCGGTCTCAGTTTATTTAGCCTTTTTTTTAACCGGATCTATACCTTTCATTTTTGCGTATGCTCTTTGCCCTGCGACTCTGTGCGATCTGGGCAAATCAGAAACAGAAAGGAAGGATTTTTCTCATGCGTATGCTCTTTTCCCTGCACCTTAGTGTGATCTCGGAAAATCAGAAACATTGAGAAAAATATTTAGTTTTTCGGCTAAAGCTAACTTTGAGATTTTTTTTTAAAATTTCTAGTTTTTTGGCTAAAGCTAACTTCGAGCCGCAAGGTTCGTTTTTCTTTGCATATTCGTGTTGGGTTTTGTGTTTTGTGTTTTGTAGGGAAAAAGAGCTTTCTCAAGGCAAGCACGCAAACCAAGGCCCCCCCCCTCTCTCTCTCTCTCTCTCTCTCTCTCTCTCTCAAAATTTTTGTATAGATCAATTGGTTCAAAGCTATTTTAAGAGAGTAGAGGTCTTGGGTTCAAGTCTCCATTTTGTGGGGGCGGATTTTTTTCATTCCCGCACATTCGCGCACTTTGCCGGCAACGTCAACAATTTTTTTTTCAAAAAGCCATAACTTCTTCATCCGGAAGCCTTTTTCAGAGCCGTTTTTTTTAAAACCGCCTATTTTTTCGAGATCTATCCATTGGAACACTTACTTTCAGCATCTTCAGCTTCAGTTTTTTTAAAATGGAAAGTCCATGCCAAGTCATTCTTGACAGCACTAACTACTTCCAATGGGTAGAATACATGGAAGATTTACTTAGAAGTAAAGGTCTCTTCAGAATAGCCACAAACCAAGAGAAGAAACCAAAAGATGAAGACAAGGCGGAAAAATGGGAAAATAGACAAGATCAAGCACGTGGTTTGATAGGGATGTCTATTTCTCCTGATCTTAGATTCCACATTGCAGACTTGAGACTCCTCATGAAGCATTAGAAAAACTTGCTAAAGTTTTTGGGATTAAAAATGAAATTAGAGCCCATCAACTTGAAAATGAGCTGCTTACTTTGGATCCTAATAATTTTTCTTGCATTGAAGATTTCTTGTCCAAATTCAAGACCCTTAGATATCTCTTGGAAGGTGTTAAAGTTAAGAAAGAAGATGGTAACCTTATTTATTCCATCCTTACTAAGTTGGGACCAGCCTACTCTGTATTTGTTTCCACTTTCCATTCTACAAGGGAAGCTTTCATTTGTCAAGGACAAGACTACAAGGCCCCTTCCTTTGACTCCTTTTGTGATTCCTTAATAAGAGAACAAGAAAAACTCTTACACCTTGGTCTTCTTAATCTTGGAAACTCTTCCACGAAAGCGTTAGCCGCCCAGCAGCAACCAAATTCAAAGAATCCTAAGAAGTCATATCCTCAAAAGAATGGTCCTAAACCATCTCAGCCTCAAAATGAAAGATCATTTCAGCAAAATGATAAGACCAATAAAAACAAATGGAAGAAGACTGATAGACATTGTAACTTTTGTAATCGAGATGGCCACTTAGAATCTAAATGCTTTAAGAAGATGGAAGCCTTGGAAGCCGCAATGAAGAAACATAACATCCATGTGGAGCCTACTTCAACTTCAACTTCCGGAATGGCACTTTCTGCATGTCATTGTCAATCATCTCAGTCTGGTTATGCATTAAATGTATCTTCTTCTTCTTCTCATTCTCATGAGTGGCTCATTGATTCTGGAGCCTCTTGTCACATGGCCAAAACCAAGCCATGTTTTCTTCTTTAAATGATTGTAACACCAAAAATATATATATTGGTGATGATAGATCTCTTAATGTTGTAGGGACTGGAACTGTTCATCTAGACAATGGTCAGTTTAATGATGTATTATGTGTTCCAACCTTATCCTGCAACCTTCTATCTGTCTATCAGATAACTCATTCAGGTGAAGGTAAAATTGTTGAATTTTCACCTCATGATGTTGTAATCAAGGATCTAAAAGATCCTAAACAGATTCTAGCTACTGGTCTTGCTGATGATTCCAAAAGGTTGTATAAGTTTCACAACTTTGGGTCATCCAATCTTCCCTCAGTATTTGTTGCTCATAATGATGAAGTGAGCAAACTTTGGCATGAGCGATTTGGTCACTTAAACTATCGCTCCCTTCAGCATCTATGTAAAGAAAATATGGTGACAGGTCTTCCTATGGTATCTTGCAGAGATGGTGTTTGTTCCGGATGTGTACTCGGAAAACATCATCGGGACAGTTTTGACAAACGTGCCTCTTGGCACGCCTCAGCCCCTTTACAGCTTGTGCACAGTGATTTATGTGGTCCTCTTCCTGTTGCTTCATTCTCTGGCTGCAAGTACTTCTTAACTTTCATTGATGATTTCTCCAGACGCACTTGGGTATACTTCTTAAAACTCAAGAGCGAAGTATTTAACACCTTTTTGGCCTTCAAAGCCTTTGTTGAAAAACAATCTGGACATCAAATTCTTAAGCTAAGAACTGATAATGGTGGAGAATATGTTAAAAACACATTCATCAACTTTTGCACCGAAAATGGAATTCAAATGCAACATACTGTTCCATACACTCCACAACAAAATGGTGTAGCTGAAAGGAAAAATCGCACCTTAAAGGAAATGGCTAATTGTATGCTGCAATCTAAAGGACTCAGTCTTAGTTTTTGGGCCGAAGCAATTAATTGTGCAAATTATATAATCAATCGCACTCCTACTAAGGTTCTAGAGAATATCACTCCAGAAGAAGCTTGGAGTTCCATTAAACCAGATGTAAGTCACTTTCGTGTGTTTGGAAGTGAAGCATGGGCCCATATTCCAGATGAAAAGCATAAAGCTTTAGAACCTAAGAGTGAGAAATGTACTTTTGTTGGATATTCTGAAGATGTAAAAGGTTATAGACTTATTCCATTTAAGTCCAAAAATGTTATCATTAGAAGAGATGTAAAATTTGATGAAAATAAATCGGCCTGCGAGCCTAGTCCGGCGGATGTGCCACCTCTTCCTATCTCTTCTACTTTTGAAAACATTTCTTCTTCAGATGATGAAAGCGAGGATGATAATCCTCCCCCACCTTCTCAGGATCCTCAACTTCCAAGATGGGTCCGTGCTACTCGGGATGCAGCAGGTGATCTTGCCGGTGATCCTACAGATCAGCGACGTACACGTTCTCAGTTTGAAAGAGCCTCTTCTTTACTGGCTCAAGCTCCAGTAAATCATGATCCTGACACTTTTGCAGAAGCTTCAGGCCATCCACATTGGGAAGCAGCTATGAATGAAGAATATCATTCATTGATGACAAATGATACATGGGATCTTGTTCCTCTACCAAAGGGACGCAAACTTGTTAGATGTAAATGGGTTTACAGAACCAAGTATGGACCAGATGGGAAAGTTGATAAACATAAAGCTCGTCTCGTTGCTAAGGGCTTTTCACAGGTTGAAGGCATTGACTACACTGAAACCTTCTCCCCTGTTGCCAAAATGAACTCTATCCGCCTTGTTCTTTCCCTTGCTGCCTCTTTAAAATGGGAAGTCCATCAGATGGATGTTAAATCTGCCTTCTTGCATGGGGACTTGCAGGAAGAAATCTATATGGAACAACCCATTGGCTTCATACAAACAGACTCCAGCCTTGTTTGTCGACTTAAGAAATCCCTTTATGGCCTCAAGCAAGCTCCTCAGGCTTGGTATGCCAAAATGGATAGCTTTCTTTTAGAATCTGGCTTTTCTAGGTGTCATTCTGACAATACTGTCTACACCAAGAAAGTGGGCAACTCTCTTATCATCCTTGTTCTTTATGTTGATGATCTTATTCTTACTGGTAGTGATCCCAACCTTATAAACCATGTGAAGTCCAGCCTTAAAAAGAAATTTGAAATGACAGACTTAGGACACTTACACTATTTTCTCGGTCTTCAAGTCTTGCAATCCCAAGAGGGTATTTTCCTTTCCCAGTCCAAGTATGCTTGTGATATTCTTCGTCATTTTCACATGGAAGACTGTAAGCCAGCCCCTTCTCCCTTTCAGTCTGGAGTCAAACTTTCAGTCTCTTGTACTTCTCCTGAAGTTGATGCTACCTTATACCGTCAACTTGTCGGAAAACTCTTGTATTTAACCCATACTCGTCCTGATCTTTCCTTTGCTGTTGGCCTTGTTGCTCGTTTTATGCAAAACCCCCGTGAAAGTCATTGGAAAGCAGCTAAAAGAATACTTCGTTATGTTCGAGGTACAATACAGTTTGGGATTCATTACAGTGCCAAAGCAGCTCCTCTGTTAGTTGGTTTCACTGATTCTGATTGGGCTGGTGACCCTGATGATCGGAAGTCTACTGCCGGTTATGTCTTCACTCTTGGTTCAGGACCTATTACATGGGCTTGTAAGAAACAGGCTGCCATTTCTCTTTCGTCAGCAGAAGCAGAGTATCGTGGTGCCGTGGAAGCTAGTAAGGAAGCCTTGTGGCTTCGTCAGATCCTATCAGAGTTTGGCTTTGAGCAGCAGCATCCAACCACACTTTGGTGTGATAATCAAAGTGCCATTCAGCTATGCAAAGATCCAGTCCAGCATCAGCGCAGCAAACACATTGAACTACACATGCACTTCATCAGAAAGCTCATTCATGACCATGTTCTTGAAGTGCAATATTGTCCAACAGATGATCAGGTTGCAGACATCTTCACAAAGGCTCTCACAGAGGCGAAGTTCACTAAACTTCGATATATGCTTGGAGTTCAGGAAGTTGTCACTAAGGGGGGATAGGCTCTAGTGCCTCCTTCCTTCTCCTATTGTGTCATATTTGTAAATCCTTCAATCCTATCCCAAGTTGTTCTTAAGGGGGGATGTTAGGATATTTCGACACATAGGATATAGTTAAGTTCAACTTGGTCTAGTATAGAGTTAGGTTAGAGTTAGGTAAAGTGTGTTTCTTTACCGTTGTACATTTTGTAACTTACAATCCGACGGTCACGATATGTAGTGATCCGACGGTTCACTCTCACCTCGGTATTACCGACACTTGATCCGTGGCTTGACACCCGATTGGTCCATGAGTTCTATTTAAAGCGCATGGAGGGTCATTGTTCGGGTAATCCGTGCATGAGAGAAGCTTATGTAAATTTTCATTCTTTGATTAATAAATTGCCTGTAGTACCCATGTTGGGACAGGCCGTGGACTGTTTCCCTCCTTGCACTCTGAGGGTTTTAACCACGTCAAAAATACTGGTGTATTGATTTGAGATCTGGTTGTGAGCGGTGTCCTTTTGGTATTCTTTCTGTGGAACTTACCCTGTAAATTCCTACAGAACTAAGTCAACTGATTCTCTCATTATAGAACTCATACTTATTCCCTCAATTAGAGGAGGAAATGAAGGATAAATTCCTCAGTCAGTGGGACAACTCATGTGCATGCTCACAGAGACTTAAAATTCGAATTTCCTTAACTAATTAACTCAATTGAATTAATTAATTAATATTTCTAACTACTGTTAAGACCAAGATTAATTTTACTTCCTATAGATAGACTAGGGACTGCTATAAATAGGAAGGGACCCAGAAATGCTATTGTTATAACTTTCTATTTTTAACAGTTTCACCTCTCACCCAAGGTGGCGAATGACCTCATTGGCCAAACTACTATTTTTAGCACAATCTAAATTTAACATTTGTTGTTGCACATTTTTCAACACTCCCTCTCAACAAGAAAGGCTTCCTCTCGAACCCGATCCTGTAACTCTGGAATGTTTTGCATGCAACACATCTACCTGTTCCACTTGCTCCAACAACACTTGGAACAAAAACACTCCCAACTGACCACTCTGTTGGGCTAGGAACATACTCTGATGCTGAAGCTCTACATGCTGCTGACAAGTGCTCCCTCTCTGACATCTATGCTACTGCAACATCTCCATGCATCTCGCAACATTACGCACCTCTCTGTGCCACCTAGAACTATGCAAAACACTTGTGACTCTCGCATTACTGTAGCTTGCTAGCTATGCGTTGTCCTGGGATTCCCTGCACTGTCGCTGTCTCTGCTGCTCCATCTGCATTTGTCTCTACCCAATCGGTCAGTTCCTACTACTCCACATTGAGGCTCCTGTAGCAAGGTCTCATCCAAGAGGTTGGGTACCTCAAGGATCTTGCCCCTCCTCCTTGGGACGATCACTCTATATCGCCCCACCTCCTACCTAGAGGTATGGCTGCATGTGATCCCTCAGCCCACCTGGCTCAAAGTTTCCCCCTACTAGAGGTCTCTGCATGAGTAGATGTCTCTACTTGATCTCCACTCAGATTCCCCTATTGTGGCTACTCCACAACCTCCTGAAGCTACTGCACCAATCGTGGCTCCTCCACAATCGTCTGAGACTTCTTCTGGCTCTGCATTTTAAGAGTTAATATACCCTCCCTCTCAACCACCAAGTCTCCATCAGTTTCCTTGCTGTTCAAGGCTTTTCATGCATTTGAACCTCAAGAGCATACAGGTTCTTGACCCGTGAACCAATCTACTTCACCTGTCTAGTGATGATGTGTCTAAGGAAAACCTTTCCCTTATTGAAGACTACATCATAGCCTCTGTATTCCAGCATCATGATCGACACCAAGTTTCTCTTCAATCCTGGTACATACTTGAAATGGGTCAAGGTAAGGTGAGATCCATGCTCCCTCTGAAAAATAATCGCGCCTACACCTGAGACACTATACTTCTCATCATTACCCATCGCTATGAGTATCTGGAGTTCTTTCTCTACCAAAGTACTGAACAAACTCTTGTCGTCGGTCATGCGGAAAGAAGCTCCACTATCAAGAGACCAACCACTTCCCACCATGGATGAAACCATGCATGTGAAAAGTGTGAAATCCAACTCAAACTGTGAAGCAAGTGCCTCACCTTCAAATCCTTCTCCGGATCCCTTCTTAGATTTCCTCCATGGACAATTTGCAGCATAATGGCCCACCTCATGACAACGAAAGCATCGCAGTTTCGATTTGTCAACCTTCTTCCCATCATTGGAAGAACTGGATTCAGAAAGGGAAACCTTCTCCTTCCCCTTCTTCGCCTTACTCGCTAAGGCATGGTTCTCCTCATCATGCATGGATGAAGAACTGTCTCTAGTGCTCCGTCTGATCTCCTCCTATATCAAATCCGACCATAGTCGTTCCCAATCTGGCAGTTTCTCCCTTCCATTCACCGAGTCCTGGTAGCTATGCCAGCTTTTAGAAAGGCAAAGGAGTTCTAGACTCACCATATTCTCATCCGATGTCACAACCCCTACACTTGCAAGCTCATCCCTGCATGTGATGAGCTTGGTCAGATACATAGAGATTGTCTCATCCCTTTCACACTTGATCTTTCAAAGTTTGTCCTTCAGTGCCAACTTCCTCTAATCATTGCTATTCTGATATAAATCTTTCAATGTTTTCCACATTGCATGCAGATTCTCCTTCCCTTGGAGGTTCGAGACAATGTGATCTTGCACTCCCTCCAAGAGAATTCTCCTAGCTCTAGCCACACACCTCCTCCATTCCACCTGCTTAGTCTTGTCAGTAGGCATAGGGATTTCTTGATCAATGAAATCCTTAAGACCATTATCTTCCAAAAATGCCTCCATGCGATCCTTCCAAGCTATATAGTTTGAGCTGCCATCAAAGGCATACTCAAGCCTCAAACCATAGAACACCATCGATGAAATAGATGTGATAAGAACTTGAGATCTATATCCCAAATAATAAACTTTGAGTTTCTCCTGCTAGTATATTGTTCTTACTTGATCACCTGTGCTCTAATACCATGTAAAAATTTCACCTGTAGAACAAACTAATATATGCTATTATCACAAAATCATGCCCCTGATAGGCTGCTGATCAGGAAGACCTTATGTAACTCTTTCAAACCAACTTTTGGCTGAGGCTTAGCCTCCTCAACCTGAGAGGGCTCTCTCAAAGGTTAATGATTTTGATAAAGATTAGATGGCTAACTCTATGAAACAGGTGAAAAAGATGAATGGTTGAACATGATCAGTAAACATCCATTGGGCTTATGGAGTCAACAACATCTCAAAATAACAATGAACTCAACTTTACATGGAAGTCAGGGCATTCAGCATTTAAACATTCAGAATATAAACTCATATGGGACCACACAGTTTATAAATGTATACAGGAAGTCAAAGCACATTCAGTGAATTCTGAGTGATTATACATCCATACCACTGTAAGAATTAAGAAAAGGACAACATCACATATTCTGAACATAACAAATCCTTCATGAATCCTGAGAAGTAAAGTCAAGCATGTATTACTGAAAATGAGTCTTTACATAGGCCAAATACAAGCTTTTCATAAAATTTCCAACCCTGATTACATTAGATCTTCTTCTATATATAGAGCTCTTTACATAACTGAGATTCCTCCTCCAGCATGAGGGAAATTCGAATTCATCCTACTATGACACCTATTGATACATAAAACTAATTATTAAATGCAAATGACACCTAACTAGCAGTCCTAGAGACCTAATACAACTAGGAGTGTAACTCCTTATCATGATTCAACAACCTTATCTAAGCATTTAAAACATTATTTGACAACTTGCAACTTCAAGAAGTCGAATTTGATGAAGCCTCCCACGTGGTCACCCAACTGCTGATGACAAACCCTAGAAATTAGGGAACATGTTTCCCTGTTTTTAGGTTTAGATCCTTGAAAATTGGCACGTGGGACAGAGCCTTTATCTCTTCATCCATGACACATTTTACAAAACTGAAGGAGGTTTTTGTAGCCCATATTGTCCAGAACAAAAACCTCTCCTGGTTTTTTAAAAAATTTCTCCAGCTGTCTAGAAACTGTCCTTGAAAAACACGTGGCAAACAGGAAAAATCCGTTTTCTGAAAGTAGGGTCTCAATGAAAGCTTAGTATCTCCCAACTGAAAACACTTATGAAGAAATTGAGATAGTTTATTGTAGTAGGAGAGTTGATGAAGATAAACCTCCTTCAGAATTCCAAAATACCCTTTCATGTGACCAGAAACTGATTTTGAAAAAACAGGTGTAAAACAGAGAAATATGCCTGTGGAAAACTTGCACCTACAGCAGTTTCGTAGCGCAAGTTTGATCATAAATTCCTCCCACCTCAGAATGGATTTGAAGAAAATGAAAGAGGTTTTTGTAGTTTGGTATGTTAGAAATAAAAGCCTCTTTCAGTTTTCAAAATTAAGTTTTCAGCTGCTCAGAACCCCTTCTGGAAATTTACTAGTAAACGCAGAAAACAGAGTTTTTTCTACTGAAACAAGCTGCTACAAGGGTTTCGTAGCGCGCTACGAAAACTCCTAGTTCAGTGATTTCGTAGCTACTTTCAAAATTTCTCCAAAAATATGTGAGATATGACTTATAAACACCTGGTAAGACTTCTAAAACATGGAATGAGGCTGTCAAACATTATTTGGAAAAGAGATATGATCTTAAAAGACTTCTAACCTTATGACCTAACCCTTAAAGCATGAAATGACCTAGAGACCCTTTAACACCATGACTTGACCATGACTGATACAAGAATTGAGAAACCACGTAAGTTGTCCAATTTTTTTTTTTTAAGGAAGTTTTACAGTGATAACAGTGGCTCCACTGGGGATAGTGTGCCCTTGTGGTACATTAAGAACCTGTAGCTCCAGTGCCGCTATCCATCCTCTAGAAGAAAACTTTGAACTTCTGCCCAATCTGCTCCTCAAGCCTTGAATAATTTTTTGTAAGAAGAATTCAAACTGCACCTACTGAAATAGATGCTCAGTCAACCTACCCTGAGCTTATTTGCATTTTCCTACCTACCTACTAGCTCCAATTTCCACTTTAGGTCAAGCAACATGATATTTCCAATAAAGCCAATCAATTGTTCTTTCTGATATTGGAGGCTCTTGACTGCATTCAACCTCAAAATAAACATGATAGTGAGATGACCAAATCAACTTATAATGTACCTGATCTTCATAATGCAAATGAAAATGAAATACTGGTGTGCAAAGCTTTGCCATGTATTCACTTATAGGGTCAAAGAAGACATGATTATTTTGATGACCATCATAACACTCTAAATCCTCAGACAACTGATTCTCAACCACACAAGACCCCTTTGATGTGCTATCCAACTGCCTTTCTGCATGATGCCCACAAACAATGTAATTTTCTTCATTATAAAGATCATTCTTTGATGCAAGCTGCTGCAAGGAATTACAAAATGAACAACCTTTTCCTCTGCCTGAGGGTTATAAAAGCTATCTTCCGGTACTTCTTCTTGGTGTTTGCAATCAATTTCATACTCATTGTGATCAAAATCTTGGCAAGTTTGCTGCATCTTCTCATTTATATCAAAGGATGTAACATGGTTTTCATAAGTAAACCCCTACTGATCTTCACGCTGCGTTTCATGAGATGTTATACTTTCTTCTTGGTGTTGAAATGCATTGTTATGAAGAGCCTCTAAAATTTCTTCATCCATAAATTCATCATCATCATAACAATCCTCCAAGTACTGAATAAGACTTAAAGAATGCCTACAGCAATCTTTAAGCAGAAATAAGGAAGGATAACATTCTTTATACATCTCATAGAATTCATCATGAAAACTAGCAAGCGAATATATTGAACCATTTTCCAAACTTTTATACCAAGACCATGCTTTTCCTTCTAAAGTGGTCATAAACATCTTCATGAGACAATCTTCAGGGAAATGAACCTTAAGACTGCGCACATGCATATGAAACCTAACCAAATGAAGAGCAGCATCGTCTTTCTTTTCATCTTTGAATATTGGAAGATCCTCTAACCAATCAACCTTTGGCATAGGATTTGGAAAACCAGGGATATGAGACCGATTCATAGGAGCATACCTGGCATTCATTCTTGCAGTGGAATTCATCTTGTAACTTCATCAATCTACTGATCTTCTAGCAGTGGAGTCACCTTCCAATTTATTATTTGATGTGTGGAGTCGCCAAGGTAGTTTTGCAGTCTCAAAAAGATGTCTGAGCTCCTGCTACCTTTAGAAGTTCAGCCTCTAAATTTTGGGAATGAATAGACTTCAGGCTCCCGGCAGACGCACCAAAATGTTATCTCAAAATCAGGCCCTGATAGGCTGCTGGTCAGGTTGACTTTAAGTAACTATTTCAAACCAATCTTTTAGCTAAGGCTTAGCCTCCTTAGCCTGAGAGGGCTCTCTCAAAGGGTTAATGATATTGATTAAAGATATGGATAGATGGCTAACTCTATGGTTTGTGATTTTATATGTTTGTAGATTGGAAGATGGAGACTTGCTACCATTGGGCTATGGAGTCAGTGACAGAGATAAGGATAACAAATGGCTATTCTTATAAAACTGAGGCTTGTATATACTTCAATGAAAGAGTGACACATTCAAGAAAGTCTCAATAACTTGAAGTTCATAGGAGTCAGAGCACGTGGGCATGAATTCTGAGTAATGATACATCAAAGTATTCAAAAGGAAAGAATTTAAAGTGATAGATCAGAGTTTAATACCTACATGGAATTCAGGGCATTCAACATTTAAACATTCAGAACATAAACTCATATGGGACCACACAGTTTATGAATGTATACAAGAAGTCAGAGCACATTCAGTGAATTCTGAGTGATTATACATCCATACCACTGTAAGAATTAAGGAAAGGACAACATCACATATTCTGAACATAAAAAATCCTTCATGAATCCTGAGAAGTAAGCATTAAGACTATGGAAGTAAAGCATTTCAAAGATGAAAGGTGAAGCTCACTGAAGTACACTAAGAATCTCAGCTTCAGAAAAGTCCAACTGCTTCTGTATATATCAATCCCCGCATATCATTTACAAAAGTAGTCTTTTCTCTAACATTTTCCAACCCCTTGTACATCAGCTCTTCTGCTATATATAGAGCTCTTTACACTACTTAGATTCCTCTTCTAGGATGAGGAAAATTCGAATTCTACTTGACCTGACACCTAATGACACTCAAAACTAACTATTAAATGCAAATGACACCTAACTAGCAGTCCTAGAGACCTAATACAACTAGGAGTGTATCTCCTTATCATGATTACAACAACCTTATCTAAGCATTTAAAACATTCTTTGACACCTAAAACTCCATGAAGTTGAATTTGATGAAGCCCATAACCTTCTAGCTGGCCCTTGATGACTCATCCTTTTGGTGTTCCTAGAAACTAGGAGACTGTCCCTTGCTCTGTTCTGGCTGAAAAATAGGTCTTGGGACAGAGCTCATAACTTCTCGTACAAAATTTATTTGGAAAAACTGAAGGAGGATTTTGTAAACCAATCCATGCTGAACAAAAACCTCTCTTGGTTTTTTGAAACACCTTCCCTACCGCCCAGAATGTGTCTTTGAAAAACAGGTGTAAAAAAGAAGATGAAAAACTGCACCTACAGCAGTTTCGTAGCGCAACTTTGGTCATTAATTTCTCTCAACTCATAATGAATTTGAGGAAAATGGAAGAGGTTTTTGTACTTCAGTATCTTAGGAATTAAAACCTCTTTCACTTTTCAGAGATGAGTTTTCAAATGTTCAGAAACTCTTCTAGAAGATGACTAGTAAAAATAAGGAGACAAAGTTCCTCATTTTTAGAGTTTCATTCTTATGCTTGTCTTGAAATCCTTCTGCTGACCATGTTGTCTCTTTAACCACATGAAATGCATTAAATCAACCATATACCCTGCTCAAATACTTTTTCTAAGACAAAAATTCTTTAATGGCGCCCGGAGCATTATGAATCAGTACTAACTATGAGATAATGACCATTTTCATAACATAGAGTTTAGAGTTCATGAATGTCCTTCCTGTCCTTGTTTTTCCCTTGCTTGATGTTTATACCTTGTAAGTAATCCCTTTCCTTGAATTTGGTAATCTCAAGGTTGGTAGACATCAGTTTCTTTTTTGACTTCCTTAAAGCTACATTCTTCTTCTTGAGTGCTAACTGCCTTACTTGAGTTGAAATGGAAAACTTTGATGTATGCTGACCCTGAGCTTTGCCAAGTGCTTCTTATGCATGAAAGGAACACGAAAGTGACCAAGAGCAAATCTTCCTTACATTACCCATTTCTTTGAAATTTTTTTAGTGATAACAGTGTCACTGTTATCACTTAAGAATTCTAATTTCAAAACCTCTCACATTAGTTTGATGGTAAAAAATTCAGTGCTAGTCTAGTTTTGAGTTTTTGTTTGCCTTAGAGTCTGAGTCTTAGGAGTCCACTATGCATCCTCATTCACCACTGGTCTCATAATTCACACAATTCCCATGTGTCAGCTTTGTTCAAAGGTTATTATGTGCTACAAAGCTCCTTAAGTGATTTCGTAGCGCATAAGTCAGTTTTAGGTGTTTTCACAGCGCAACATGTTTCATGTGATTTCGTAGCGCAGAAGCCCGGTCTAGGTGATTTTGTGCTGATCCATAGCAAATCTCACCCAGCTGTCATACTTATCAGAATCCGCTGTGTTTTAGGTCGTTAGGTGTCTTGCTACTGGCACATGTTGCAGTCGTTGCTGAGAAGGAGACAAAGGGTTCTGTTTACGATCTGAATGCATTTAATGGAAAGTTGCTTGCTGGCATCAATCAAAAGATTCAGTTATACAAATGGGAGCTCCGTGATGATGGTTCAAGAGAATTGCAGTCTAAATGTGGCCATCATGGGTACACTGCAGCAACAGAGGCCATAACATTATTAATGTTAACAATACCCAGATTGGACCGCCTGGGAAAGAGCCTCAATGCAGTGGCCCGAAGCGCGTTGAAGCCATTGTTGACTGGGGTGCCCTTCTGCCTATTTCTGTTGATGGATATCTACTAAGAATTCGAGACTCATGCCTGAAAGGAAGAAAATGAACCAATAGAACAAGCTGCTTTCGCCAATCAGCCTCAACAGTTTGTATGTAACAAAGATCCGTTCTCAGAAGGTGCATGCTTCGATTTTATCAGTAAGGGTAAATGTGAAAGAGGTGCAGAGTGCAAGTTTCGCCATGGTTCAGATGATGGTAGGTGTAGTGATTTGCTTCCGCCCCGCATATGCTTTGATTTTGTCAAAAAGGGTAGATGCGATAAAGGGGATGACGATAGATTTAGCCATGACCTAGATGCTGGAAAGAAAAGGAGAAACACAGTGTCTAATACACATCAGCCCTGCTGGTTTTGCTTGTCAAGCCCTAATCTAGATACTCATCTTGTAGTGAATGTAGGGGACAATTTCTACTGCGCGCTAGCCAAGGTATTTGAAACCGAGTTTAGTCGATGCTTTTTATAAGCGAAGGGTTTCTTATTTGGCGATAAGTTTCAGAGAATTTGGATTCCCTTCTGAAGGAGCGTAGTATTATTTCGAGCAGTTGTAAAGGAGGGGCGAGAAGCTCCCAGTCTGTCAAAGGTCCCAGTATGTCAAAGGTTACCTATGAATGGGCAAGCTTAGATGCCTTTCCGCTAGCTGGCAGAAGCATTACAACACGGTTGTCTGAGCTTGACATTATAGCAAAACAAGTGGAAGCAGAGTTAGTATCAAAAGAAATTGGGTGCCATTTGTTGCAAGTTTTGGAGGCGGTGAATTTTGTTCTTTTTGATTTACGAGGCTTTACTAGGTCATCTCTTCTTAACAATCCAAAGCAGTCATACTTGCATCAAGTGCTAAAATCTGCATCTGGAAGTGGAATAATTCTAAGCATAATATATATTGAAGTTTGCCGAAGACTTGGAGTTACTATTGTAGGAGCTCGTGTTGGGGAAGAATTTTTGATATGGCCCAAAACTGAATACACTGAGGAGCTTTTTCAACTATCTGAAGGAGAAAGCTGGTTTGCTAAAGTAAATGGTGGTTGTGTTAAACATCCTGGATCAAAAGCTTTCGATTTGAACAGCAGATCACTTCCAGATATTGAGCTTGGATCAAACAGAGACATAATTGCAGTTGCTTTGGCAAATCTAAAAAGGCTTTATTGGAAGCGTGCATCAAGGGCCCATCCTGGCTTATTGCTAACTTCTCCTCTTCGACCAGTGCACCATACTTCTGACCAGCCCAGCAAGTTTGATAACTCAAATGCTTTAACATTGCGCCCCCAAGAATTGAGATTGTCCATTATGTCATCCGAGAGGCTTCTCATTCTTCAACCACATAACTGGGCATTGCGGAGAGACCATGGCATGCTTTTATACCATAGCAGACGCTATGGAGAAGCCGTCCAAGAGCTTAGTATTTGTATGGCCTTTGCCCCAGTGGAAGAAGCAAAAATTCTGGAGCCTTTTGTTGAAAAACTGCATCTAATGCGTGCTGAGTCTTCGTGGACACCTATGGAATTCAGTTCTCGGCCATAGGATTGTCTTTTGATGTTGTTCCCATACCTTTGGCCAAAGCACCAGCTGTGTGAAGTGAATTTTAAAAGGCAGGGAAGAAGTTAGGATTTGAGTTTGATGTGATTAGACCTGGAGAGAATGATATTGATGTCAGAATGTCATTGAAGAAAGTGTTACATGGAGGAATGGGCTATTTCTTTGTGGAGCACCTGATTCAGCTGGTCATTCTGGAAATGCTATTGCAACTGATAAAGGGCAAACAGGCAATGCATCCATTAATCAGCCAGTGAGGTACCAGCCAGCTTCATACAGTTATATTTGGAACAGTCAATGGTGTTATTGATGTCATTGCATCTTTTCCTCAGGAGAAATATCTGTTTCTTGAAAAGTTGCAAGCAAATATTTTCAAAACAATCAAGGGAGTAAGGTGCTTAAGCCATGAACACTGGCGATCATTTAGCTATGAAAGGAAGACTGTGTTTTTAAAAAACTCAGCAGTTTCGTAGCGCGCTACGAAACTGCTGTAGGTGATGATTTTAACGCAAATCAAGCAGTTTTGAATTATAAGCGGGAATTTTGAAAGGGAAACATCTAAAAGGCATACAAGGCATCATCTGAAGCTATCTAACAGTTAACCAGGTCAAGACACGTGGAGATAATATGCATTCGAATCCAACTTTGGATTTTTGTCATAAAGGAAGCATATTTCATATTTATCACACTTCAGGTTATGTGAAACAGTTACAGTTTGCAAAAATTTTGGCTTTCACGTATGCAAACGGTGGACAGCACATCAAAGACGTGGCAGTTTGCTCCATTTTGGGGTAATTAAAAGATAAAGGATATACTTCGTTGGATCCGGATATATTAAGGCAGACTAAAGACCGATACACAGGGACAGTTTCATATGTTTCAGGGCAATGGAAAAGATGTGTCATTGAAGATCAAACATGAAGCATTAAAGGTCCATCACAGCCACCGCCAGAAGGGAACCAGATGTCAAAGAACGAAGATGATTGTAGACCAAGACTGTCACAGTGTTAGAATCCTACTTGATTTAGATCTCTAAAAACTCCAGTCAACAGTCAGTTGTATTTATTAGTTAGTTAAAGGGTAAATAGGTGTCATTAGAAGTAGTTTTCGAATTCCCCTCATGCTTGAGGAGGAATATCGATCAGTTAGAATAAGAACTCTATATATAGCTGAAACAACAATGTAATCAGGGTTGGAAAACTTTATAACAGAGCATAGTATTTGGCTTATGTAAAAGACTCACTTTCAGTAATATAATTTTGATTTTACTTCTCAGGATTCATGAAGGATTTCTTATATTCAGAATGTGTGATGTTGTCCTTTCCTTAGTTTTGTTTACAGTGGTATAGATGTATAATCACTCAGAACTCACTGAATGTGCTCTGATTTCCTGTATGCATTTATAAACTGTGGTCCTATATGAATTATGTTCTGAATATTCAAATGCTAAATGCCCTGACTTCCATGTAAAGTCAAGATCATTGTTTATTAAGATTTTGTTGACTCCATAGGCCCAATGGAAACTTGTTTAATGTTTTTCCAGCATCTATATTTGTCTCAGTTATTTCACAAAGAGTTAGCCATCTTATCTTAATCAAAATCATTAACCCATCCAGAGAGAGCCCTCTCAGGTTGAGGAAGCTAAGCCTCAGCCTAAAGTAGGTTTGAAATAGTTACTTAGAGTCAACCTGACCAGCAGCCTATTAGGGTCTGATTTTGAGATAACATTTTGGTGCGTCTGCCGGGAGCCTGAAGATTATTCATTCCCGAAATCATGAAGCTGAACTTCTGAAGGTAGCAGGAGCTCAGAAGGTTTTTTGAGGCTGCAAATCTACCTTGGCAACTCCATTGTTGAAGAATTCAAAATTCATACATTCATGGTGATTCCACTGGAGTTATGAAGGACCCAGATGCTACCATTCTTATTTCAAGGTATGCATGCATAAATTTTTCAGGAATTCATGGTTTCCCAAATCATTTTCCCAAGGATGCATATTTTCTAAGGAATGGTCCAAAATTCAATGGAGAAGATCCGAGTTTAACTTTGAAGCATATATCAGATTTTTGTGATTTTACAGAGCTTCTTAGAGTTAAGCATGAGGATGTTTGCATTATGTTGTTCTATGATTCATTTCAAGGGAAATGTAAACAATGGATTGAAAGCTTTCCTACCAAATCCATTAATTCATTTGAAGACTTTTGGCTTATGTTTTTGGAGGAATGGATAGATAGATCAGATGTGGTGGCAAACTCTCCTTCAATTCAAGGTTTCAAATAATGGAATAATGATCATAGTAATGGAGAAACAAATGAAAATTTTTCTTTGTCCTTGTCCTCGTATCTAAAATCATTTAAGTGCAAGGCAGAGGATAAGATGAAATTTTTGGATGAAGTTGCTAAGGACATTGAGAAAGACATTGAAGGTTTAGAAGGTCAAATTCAGGCATATAGTTTTCATAATCATGATCATTATTTTCAGAAGCTTTCTATGGCAGAACACAAGGAGAGAGTGTTGCTTCCTTTCTCTTTCACGTTTGAAGAACTGTACACTGTTGTTGAAGATCAGTTTGCACAACCAGAAAGTTACAAAAACCATCAAGCTGATCATGTATTCTGGGATCCTATAGCTGACTACATGGAAGAGTTTTACTCTCCAGTGTTTCAGTTTTTCTATGAAGATCAGAGGCAATTTCAGTGGCAGTGGTCATCACAATATCATCGTGGCTCTAAACTCCGATGCAGTCAAAAAACTCAAATATCAGATAAGACAAATGATTGGCTACATTGGAAATTTCACATTGATTGAGCTGAAAGAAGTTTGAATTGATAGGGTAGGTAGGTAGGAAAATGCAAATAAGCTCAAGGTTGACTGAGCATTTTTTTTTCCAGTAGTGGTAGATTTCTTTCTCTCACAATGATCACAAGTTTAAGCCCGAGGTGAAGGCCCAGAAGCTTGAAAGGGATGCTTGTCAAGCAAATTTCTGTTTGTCATAAATGGATAAGGCACTGGACATGCGAGTTCTTAGTGTACTACAGGAGCACACTATCCCAAGTGGAGCCACTGTTATCACTTAAGAATTCTAATTTCAAAACCGCTCACATTAGTTTGATGGTAAAAAATTCAGTGCTAGTCTAGTTTTGAGTTTTTGTTTGCCTTAGAGTCTGAGTCTTAGGAGTCCACTATGCATCCTCATTCACCACTGGTCTCATAATTCACACAATTTCCATGTGTCAGCTTTGTTCAAAGGTTATTATGTGCTACAAAGCTCCTTAAGTGATTTCGTAGCGCATAAGTCAGTTTTAGGTGTTTTCGCAGCGCAACATGTTTCATGTGATTTCGTAGCGCAGAAGCCCGGTCTAGGTGATTTTGTGCTGATCCATAGCAAATCTCACCCAGCTGTCATACTTATCAGAATCCGCTGTGTTTTAGGTCGTTAGGTGTCTTGCTACTGGCACATGTTGCAGTTGTTGCTGAGAAGGAGACAAAGGGTTCTGTTTACGATCTGAATGCATTTAATGGAAAGTTGCTTGCTGGCATCAATCAAAAGATTCAGTTATACAAATGGGAGCTCCGTGATGATGGTTCAAGAGAATTGCAGTCTAAATGTGGCCATCATGGGTACACTGCAGCAGCAGAGGCCATAACATTATTAATGTTAACAATACCCGGATTGGACCGCCTGGGAAAGGGCCTCAATGCGGTGGCCCGGAGCGCGTTGAAGCCATTGTTGACTGGGGTGCCCTTCTGCCTATTTCTGTTGATGGATATCTACTAAGAATTCGAGACTCATGCCTGAAAGGAAGAAAATGAACCAATAGAACAAGCTGCTTTCGCCAATCAGCCTCAGCAGTTTGTATGTAACAAAGATCCGTTCTCAGAAGGTGCATGCTTCGATTTTATCAGTAAGGGTAAATGTGAAAGAGGTGCAGAGTGCAAGTTTCGCCATGGTTCAGATGATGGTAGGTGTAGTGATTTGCTTCCGCCCCGCATATGCTTTGATTTTGTCAAAAAGGGTAGATGCGATAAAGGGGATGACGACAGATTTAGCCATGACCCAGATGCTGGAAAGAAAAGGAGAAACACAGTGTCTAATACACATCAGCCCTGCTGGTTTTGCTTGTCAAGCCCTAATCTAGATACTCATCTTGTAGTGAATGTAGGGGAAAATTTCTACTGCGCGCTAGCCAAGGTATTTGAAACCGAGTTTAGTCGATGCTTTTTATAAGCGAAGGGTTTCTTATTTGGCGATAAGTTTCAGAGAATTTGGATTCCCTTCTCAAGGAGCGTAGTATTATTTCGAGCAGTTGTAAAGGAGGGGCGAGAAGCTCCCAGTCTGTCAAAGGTCCCAGTCTGTCAAAGGTTACCTACGAATGGGCAAGCTTAGATGCCTTTCCGCTAGCTGGCAGAAGCATTACAGCACGGTTGTCTGAGCTTGACATTATAGCAAAACAAGTGGAAGCAGAGTTAGTATCAAAAGAAATTGGGTGCCATTTGTTGCAAGTTTTGGAGGCGGTGAATTTTGTTCTTTTTGATTTACGAGGCTTTACTAGGTCATCTCTTCTTAACAATCCAAAGCAGTCATACTTGCATCAAGTGCTAAAATCTGCATCTGGAAGTGGAATAATGCTAAGCATAATATATATTGAAGTTTGCCGAAGACTTGGAGTTACTATTGTAGGAGCTCGTGTTGGGGAAGAATTTTTGATATGGCCCAAAACTGAATACACTGAGGAGCTTTTTCAACTATCTGAAGGAGAAAGCTGGTTTGTTAAAGTAAATGGTGGTTGTGTTAAACATCCTGGATCAAAAGCTTTCGATTTGAACAGCAGATCACTTCCAGATATTGAGCTTGGATCAAACAGAGACATAATTGCAGTTGCTTTGGCAAATCTAAAAAGGCTTTATTGGAAGTGTGCATCAAGGGCTCATCCTGGCTTATTGCTAACTTCTCCTCTTCGACCAGTGCACCATACTTCTGACCAGCCCAGCAAGTTTGATAACTCAAATGCTTTAACATTGCGCCCCCAAGAATTGAGATTGTCCATTATGTCATCCGAGAGGCTTCTCATTCTTCAACCACATAACTGGGCATTGAAGAGAGACCATGGCATGCTTTTATACCATAGCAGACGCTATGGAGAAGCCGTCCAAGAGCTTAGTATTTGTATGGCCTTTGCCCCAGTGGAAGAAGCAAAAATTCTGGAGCCTTTTGTTGAAAAACTGCATCTAATGCGTGCTGAGTCTTCGTGGACACCTATGGAATTCAGTTCTCGGCCATAGGATTGTCTTTTGATGTTGTTCCCATACCTTTGGCCAAAGCACCAGCTATGTGAAGTGAATTTTAAAAGGCAGGGAAGAAGTTAGGATTTGAGTTTGATGTGATTAGACCTGGAGAGAATGATATTGATGTCAGAATGTCATTGAAGAAAGTGTTACATGGAGAAATGGGCTATTTCTTTGTGGAGCACCTGATTCAGCTGGTCATTCTGAAAATGCTATTGCAACTGATAAAGGGCAAACAGGCAATGCATCCATTAATCAGTGAGGTACCAGCCAGCTTCATACAGTTATATTTGGAACAATCAATGGTGTTATTGATGTCATTGCATCTTTTCCTCAGGAGAAATATCTGTTTCTTGAAAAGTTGCAAGAAAATCTTTTCAAAACAATCAAGGGAGTAAGGTGCTTAAGCCATGAACACTGGCGATCATTTAGCTATGAAAGGAAGACTGTGTTTTTAAAAAAACTCAGCAGTTTCGTAGCGCGCTACGAAACTGCTGTAGGTGATTATTTTAACGCAAATCAAGCAGTTTTGAATTATAAGCGAGAATTTTTAAAGGGAAACATCTAAAAGGCATACAAGGCATCATCTGAAGCTATCTAACAATTAACCAGGTCAAGACACGTGGAGATAATATGCATTCGAATCCAACTTTGGATTTTTGTCATAAAGGAAGCATATTTCATATTTATCACACTTCAGGTTATGTGAAACAGTTACAGTTTGCAAAAATTTTGGCTTTCACGTATGCAAATGGTGGACAGCACATCAAAGACGTGGCAGTTTGCTCCATTTTGGGGTAATTAAAAGATAAACGATATACTTCGTTGGATCCGGATATATTAAGGCAAACTAAAGACCGATACATAGGGACAATTTCATATGTTTCAGGGCAATGGAAAAGATGTGTCATTGAAGATCAAACATGAAGCATTAAAGGTCCATCACAGCCACCGCCAGAAGGGAACCAGATGTCAAAGAACGAAGATGATTGTAGACCAAGACTGTCACAGTGTTAGAATCCTACTTGATTTAGATCTCTAAAAACTCTAGTCAATAGTCAGTTGTATTTATTAGTTAGTTAAAGGGTAAATAGGTGTCATTAGAAGTAGTTTTCGAATTCCCCTCATGCTTGAGGAGGAATATCGATCAGTTAGAATAAGAACTCTATATATAGCTGAAACAACAATGTAATCAGGGTTGGAAAACTTTATAACAGAGCATAGTATTTGGCTTATGTAAAAGACTCACTTTCAGTAATATAATTTTGATTTTACTTCTCAGGATTCATGAAGGATTTCTTATATTCAGAATGTGTGATGTTGTCCTTTCCTTAGTTTTGTTTACAGTGGTATAGATGTATAATCACTCAGAACTCACTGAATGTGCTCTGATTTCCTGTATGCATTTATAAACTGTGGTCCTATATGAATTATGTTCTGAATATTCAAATGCTGAATGCCCTGACTTCCATGTAAAGTCAAGATCATTGTTTATTAAGATGTTGTTGACTCCATAGGCCCAATGGAAACTTGTTTAATGTTTTTCCAGCATCTATATTTGTCTCAGTTATTTCACAAAGAGTTAGCCATCTTATCTTAATCAAAATCATTAACCCATCCAGAGAGAGCCCTCTCAGGTTGAGGAGGCTAAGCCTCAGCCTAAAGTAGCTTTGAAATAGTTACTTAGAGTCAACCTGACCAGCAGCCTATCAGGGTCTGATTTTGAGATAACATATGCAATGTCCTAAAGCATAATACTTGTTCTACTTGTACAAAACATTAAGCGAAAGCATAATCAAATTCATGATCAACATCAAGTAGAAACAAGCATAATTGATCAAGAGAAATAACCACACATAACACAAGGTATATCCAGGGGAAAGCACCAGCATAAAACCCCAACCATGTATTATCTATCAAGTGGAAATCCTCTTCAGAATACAAAAAGAGTTAGCTCTCAAGCTATTCAGTTCTCAATGAACTATGAAGATATGAAGATATGTCTCATGAACCAACCAAGCCCTATATATAAAGGCTTTACCTATGGTCCAATCCCTATTTCCTTGCGCAGTTTGCTTAGGAAATAATAGAAAAAGCATATGTAATTAATTCCAAACATGCAAAGTTAACCTATGGTCCAACTATGAAATCCTTGAGGACACTAGTTCCTCAACCATGCAAAAACTACTTACTAGAAATAGTCAAGCATTTGATAGTACACTGTCCCAAATCTGATCTCAACTGGGTCTCTGACAGAACTGACATGCAACAGTTATCCATGAGTGAATTCTCAGTTATCTAAAATAATAGTTGTCACATGCATGCAAGCATTAACAAACTATATTTTATTATTTTAACAACTTGTTAAAATAATCTAACTGGACTTGACTAGTTAGAACTAAGTCAACTGATTTTCTCATTATAGAACTCATACTTATTCCCTCAATCAGTGGAGGAAATTAAGGATAAATTCCTCAATCAGTGGGACAACTCATGTGCATGCTCACAAAGACTTCAAATTCGAATTTCCTTAACTAATTAACTCAACTGAATTAATTAATTAATATTTCTAACTACTGTTAAGAACAAGATTAATTTTACTTCCTATAGATAGACTAGGGATTGCTATAAATAGGAAGGGATCCAGAAATGCTGTTTTTAGAACTTTCTATTTTTAGCAGTTTCACCTCTCACCCAAGGTGGCCAATGACCTCACTCACCAAACTGCTATTTTTAGACATGATATTTTTAGCAGGTCTATTTTTAGCACATTCTAAATTTAACATTTCTTGTTGCACATTTTTCAATAGTTTCCACGTGAAAAACATGTGTCTAATGTGTATGATGCTTATGGTTTGTTTTCTTGTGTGTTGAGTTTGTGCTTTTGCCACATTATATATTGCTATTAGTTATATGAATGAAGGAGTAAAAATTAGCTTTTATACTGATTCACCCCCTCTTAGTATTATCATTGTTTCCAACAATATATATTTTTACAATTTCTTTAATTCCCAAACCACAGGATCAAGGTCCAAGGTAATTTTTGTCACAAATGTTGGAAGTTCCTTTTTTTTTATAATTAAATTGTAGATTAAGGATTATATATTTATTTATGTTGAATAATCAAGCAACTTAGAGTTGCTATGATATGATCCCAAATGGAGCATCTATAAGGTTAAATATATATGTTATGATCCCAAGGGAGGCATATATGGGGTTCAATGTGTATGTAGCAGTGGTTGGTCTAATAAAAGGGCCACACATGCAATGTGTGAATAAGTATACATAGATATCAGGTAGTCATTATTGAGGGAACATGTGATTTTGAATGTATGAATGTCTTGGGGTATTTGGAAGATTAAGGAGAATTTTTTAAACTCATCTCTCTTGTTTATATTGGAGTTGTTATCCATGATCACATTTGGAATTTATTGTGTTTAGTGTAATTTCTTATGCTACCTTAAGTATTAGCTTCTTAACATTTGGTATTGGAGCATGC
The DNA here is from genome assembly GCA_031772625.1 of Pinus tabuliformis. Classification (NCBI taxonomy): domain Eukaryota; kingdom Viridiplantae; phylum Streptophyta; class Pinopsida; order Pinales; family Pinaceae; genus Pinus; species Pinus tabuliformis. The sequence continues at coordinate 832,926,927 of CM062813.1, forward strand.
AATCCTAGGGTTTGACTCCTTCAAACGAATCACCTTGGAATTTTCTTTGTAGCTTTTTTCTAGGGAGTTTCAAATTGTGAAAATTTTGGGTCATTAAGAGAACATAGCACAATACCTTTGGTAAAAATTTCAAGTTTTAGTTCAGTGTAATTTCAAAAATATAGGATGTGGAAATTAAGGTTTTTTTTTAAAACTAATCTTAAAACTAGTCTCAAACATGTATTCTTGGTAAAAGAACCGTAACTTCTTTTTAAGGAGATCACAAATAGTGAAATTTCCAAGAGCTTTAGGAGACATATTGAATAACTTATGATGAAATTTTCAAAATTTTCTATAATTTTCAAGTTATAGGCTAAGAGTTTTTTACTAGTCCTAATACTAGTCTCAAGCAAGTGTTTTGGCTAAAATAGTCATATATGTTTCTAGAAAGTTTCAAATTGAGTGCCACTAGTTTCATTGGAGAGAAGATGGATTACAATGCTTTAGGTCCAAATTTTAGATGCATATAAAAAAATTGGACATGTGGCGCCTCATACATGTTCATTCTCTTGAAAGGGATGGAATTTCATAGATACATCAAGAGAAAGATCACTCAACAAGATAGTCTCCAAAATAGGGTTTTGAAAAGTATGTTAACTTAAAATTATCATAAAGTTTTATTGGGATGTTGATTGAGGTGATTTGAAGGTGTTGGAAAAAAAAATGCATGAGATTTTACTAGGAAAATGATAAGAATTATATTGGAGGACTATTATATTATATTTAGGTTAGGAGTTGAAGATTGTAGTTAGATATCACTTAAAATCGATGAAAATATCTACATTTACAAGAAATGAAGATAAACATGAAATAAATTCCATGGAATGGTTGATGATGGCAAATGAATTTTGGTAAGACTCATTTTGGTGCAATTCTTCATTTTTATGTTGAAGCTCAAGAGTGGTGAAGGAGTATTGTTGTATTGCACGAATTGAGAGATAAATGTGAGAAGCATTTCATTAATAGGATACACATATTAAATATATATTTCGGAATTTCGATGCTTATTCATATTCACTCTCAATAGAATATCACAATTACCATAAACCTTATGGATTATGTTTCCAAGATTGCCCCACCCCCTACTTTGCCCAATCTGAAGGGGTGTATGTGAGTCCAAGACGAGAGCTTAAATATGGAAGTGGAAAACTAATAAAAGCTGAATGTGCTATTTAAATCTAGTAGTTTTGGGATGACCACAAACCAAAAGGATAAAAAAAGCCAACTTCTTCTATTAAATGGTGATTTAAGAATGGCAACAAACTCTTGAATTGGGCTCAAAACAATTCCCAAAACAATTCCTAATTTAGCTAGAAGTTGTTGTCTTCTCCATAATGGAAGTTCTCTTAAATTATGGTTTAAATATGACCATAAACTAATGAATGGTGGTTTAAATATAACCATAATATGTTGTCTAGTAGAAGTTGTAAGTCTTCTACTAAGTGGTGGTTTAAGGAGGATGAAAGACCAAATCATTCTCATGCAACATGGCTCTACATATAGGTCTGACTCTAGGCTGGTTATTGGCTCTAGTTTTGTCTACCAATAAAGCTCACTTATTTCTACTTGATTTACAGGACTTTGAAACTTGAAGCCTGACTGTTAGGCACATATACCCCCCCGTGATATATAAGTTGAGAAGACAAAAATATCTCCATTGAAAGATGTTTCAATACTCTAGAATGGATTCCATGGTGTGACTAATATATCTTCTTGGTTGTTGATGACCATTGCCAAGAAGCAATCCAACCAAGGTGAATCTTTACTTTTAGAGGGTGAATCAATATTTCGTAAATTTCAACAATTTAAATATCAAAACAATTAACCAATAATTTCACATCATATATATATATATATGTATATATATATATGTATATATATATATATATATATATATATATATATATATATATATATATATATATATATATATATATATATATAGAGAGATATATATATATATTACAAAGGAAGCTACAAATTTCAGATTACCAGCTACAACTAGAAGGGATACGACCCCAAGATTTACCAGCTCCCACCGGAAGGAAGTGACAACCACCTGAAAGAAGCTACAACTTCCTTCCCTAGCACCACCATGCAACCATTTAGAATAAAAGATAAAAAAATAATGTGTTGGGCTCATGTACTAAGGACAGTGGCCGAATTACAATAACATCCAAATACTCCAACAATAGCCTTTTCAAACTTCAAATATACCCCTTTTTTGTTCAATAATAAATTCCATACCTTAGTTCATCAAAACCCTTACTTGTCTTCAACAATTTGATCCAAGACTTAAGAATAAGAACCAAAGGTATGCCACCATTATCAAGAGGTCTACTATCATTATCAAGGTACGCTTCAAGAAAGAGTCAATTACAAGTTCAAGATCTGTTCCATGGGATCTGTTACAAATCAAAATGTCCAAGGTCTACCACAAATAAAAGTACAACTTTTGCTTTAGGACCAAGTCTGTTCCAAACTTCCCCAGTCACAAAGATTTTTTCAAAGAATATTCTTTAGTATATATGCTTTATTAAACACCCTTTGATTATACTCTTCAATAGGCCTCCTTTCAACTTCCTCAAACTAAATAATTCAAGCATAACCTAGGAAAACCTTAAAAGAAGACATGATACATCCACATAACCAGTCTCAAAAGGCCGAGTTTAGGCTTAGAAGGAGGGTAGAAATATAACTTCAGATTTGTTCTCAGAATGATGCTTCAAAGGTGTTATGACTTCAACACAGTTCCTCAACTAGTTGCCTTAGGTACAATAGGAATTGTCCTGCTTAGGATTTTTTCTTTAAGACAAATCTGAGTTAGGCATTGGGGTAACCTCAAAATCAAATTCTGTTTAGGCCTTAAGATGTCAGAAAAAATTATCTGCCTCAGGTTCAGATGCAAAATTTTAGAGGCTGTATAAATTCTGCCTGACAAAAATTTGGATTTGTGGAGAAGGGCCCTCTGACAATCGAATTAAACCTTAGGAACATGGTTTTTACAATGACCAAATTTTGGGTCTGTTGAGTGCCTGAGACCAGTGTTAGGCTAGGCTGAAATTAGATCTTCCTTAGCCTTGTTATTGGGTTTTCATAGTGGCCTAAATTTTCTTCAAGTGTGCTCTTAAAATAACTCAACGATGACTTGACCAGGGCTGAAATAAGTCCTTGGAGAGTGGTTGAATTAAGCTTCAGATCAATGAGTTATGAACAAAGAAACCACCACAAACAAACAAAAAAATTGAGATAAAACCCTACTTGAAATTTTGCCTTCTTTAGGTGTTTTGTGAAGCTTAGACCTTAGTTTCCTTCACTTCTTTTCTTACGTCAGATGATCCAAATTTATTTCTCATTTGGATGACATAAATAGGATATATATGTAGGTCTAGTGGGGGCCCTTAATTGGGGCTGATTGATATTTTTATGAACATATATGACTATATTTGAAGCCTACCCGATGGAGATGAACCAACATGATTAGATGGATTTTCTGACACTTAAAAAAATCATTTTTTCCTTTCATATAATCTTCTTTCAAGGAAATTTGGAGCCATGAATTTAGGCTTATTAATTTATAAAAATTAACCTTCATTTTAGGGCAGAAATAAATGTTAAGGCCAAAATCCTTGGGGAAAATGTGTTGGTGCAAAACACATCTTTGGGGCATCAAACTTCAAAATTGAATCTCTCTAACCAAGAGGAACGACAAGATGTTCCACCTGACAAATGAAATGGTTTGATGAGGGAAATAAATCTAGAGGGTACTTGGACCCAGATTTGTATAATTTTTGGATGCAAAACATCAAACAAATGAGGACACATGCACCCTTTGACATCAATGCCAATTTTTCCAGCAATCTCGCACTTTGTCATTGATGTCAACGCACATGCTCCCCTTGTCATCATGCTCCCCCTCTCTTCATGCTTCACTTCCTTCATATCCATATTGCACTTCCTTTTCTCTCTCCCTTTGACATTAATGGAAATGGGTGACTCATGTATTTGGGGCTTCTCCCCCTAAAGATATGGCACTCAACATGACTTATGTCTTCTTATCCTTCCCTTATTTTTCATTTTTATGGCTCTTTTGCTTGGCTATAGATGTCTTTTGCTCTACTTGGTCTAGAATGTATATGTTGTTTGGTCTTCTTATGACTATTACAACCAATCTTCCTGACTCTTCTTCTTTGATTTCACACTTCCAAGAGTCAAACAAGGGATTGTACCCTTGATCACACATCTTTCCAACATTGAGAATATTGTGCTTCAAATATCTAACTAGTAAAAAATTTTGCTCCTTCATATGTTCGCTTCGAAGACTTTCCACACCTTTTCCAAGTATATTGACAAAAGAGTCATCTCCAAATGAAATACTGTTACTCTTTTCTTTTAAGCTGGCAATTTTTTTTGATCTCCAGTCATATGTGTTAAGAATCCACTATATATGTACCATTCATCTTCTTTATTTTCAATGATCAATGCTATGTTAAAATATTCATTCTTTTTACTTTCCCATTTCATAGTTAGCTTTTCTGTCTTTATGATTGGAGCATTTTCAATCCTGAAATCCTGAGCCTTGTGACCAAGATTATTGCATTTATAGCACACAATATTATGATTCATTAGTGGTTCAATTGGATTGTAATTTCTGTTGTTAAAAACATGAACATTTCTTGATATGTTCCTTCCATGATCCTTCCTCCTTCTTTCATAATTGTATCTTATATTGATTTTACAATGGATTTTTTTTATGCCCAAAATTTCTGAAGGAATAATAATGACCTATAAAAATATTTTCAAATAGGAAGAGTAGGATGATGTTATAAAGTTGTTTTGTCTTTAAGGTGGTTCAATCCATTGTTGATCTTGAATGTTCTTGGGAACATGAGCATAACTTCTTTAAGTAGTATCATTTCTAAATTCCCCTTTAATTTCCTCCTTCAAAGACTTGGATCTTGTGCCTTCCTTGCTTGAAGATGTGCCTTCATAACCAAGACCTGTTTTATCACTTGGATATATTTGAAAAATAAGAATGTTATCGAGCACTAGTGAGGTATTTAAGTTGTTGTTAAGCCTATCAATTTTAGCGTTCAATGTTAGAACTTCCTCTTTACTCTTCTTCATTTGGATCTTCATCACTTCCTCAATTCTTTTTTCTTCTTCAAGATGAACTTTTAAAGAGACAATTTCCTCATCATGCTTTTCAAGAAAGTTTCTCAATTCTCTATTTTTATTTCTAAGTAAGGCATTTTCCTTTTCACTATTCTTCAACTTTTCTTGAAAGTCTTCATCTTCTTGTTCGATCTCTGAATCTTTTCCGAGCCCCTAAAGAGAATCTTTTTTCATATTTGGTTCTTCATCTGAATCATCGAACTCTTCATCATCATGGTCATTATCTTGATTTTCTTAAGTTTTGAAGACATCTTCTCTTGCATTGGGTTCTTTTGTATCACTTTCTTTTGAAGAGTTGTTGTCCTCTTTAGAATAAAGTTTTTTCTTGTGAAAGATTTTCTTTTCCTTAAAAGGACATCTCTTAGAATAATGACCTATTCTACCACATTCGAAGCATTTAAAATGTAACTTACCTTTGTGTTTTCTGGTTCCCATTTTTAGCTACTTGATGAAATTTTCCTCTTCTACACCTGAATCATTGTCGGGAGTTCCTTCCACCTTGAGCTCCTTGTTTCTTGTCTTCCTTGTGGATTTAAAATCTACTTCTCTAGATGATGGCCTATCTTCTGTATCTGTTCTCATTTCATATGTTGTAAGAGTATTATGTAATGCTTCCATTGTCATATTGGTCAAGTCCTTGGTTTGTTCTATGGCAGATACTTTGGCATTATCTTTCAAGGGAAGTGATCTCAGGACCTTTTGTATGACAAAATGATCTTCACGTTTTTTTCCTAATATTCTGATGGAGTTGAAAACTTCATCTACTTTGTTAAGTAAGTCTCAAAATCTTCTTCTTCATCCATTTTCATATTTTCAAACTATGTTTTATACTTTTGAAGTTTGACCTGATTGACTTCAAAATTGACTTAATGGTTCTTGACAAATCACGCATGATGATATGATGAGATTTTGAATTGTAGCTAAACATATTCTTCTCATCAAGATTAGTTGGAGGAGTTTTAGGAACTTTATAACCATTTATGATGAAAATCCAAACATCCACTCCTAAAGCCTTGAAGTAGGTTTCCATGCAGATGGTACATAGTGGATAATAATTTACATTAAACACTAGTATTTTTATTGAATATATGCCCTCCATTTCCATATCTACTCATGATATTCCCTCCTGTGATTAGAATTTTGGAGGGTAACCTGCTATGATACCAATTGTTGGAAATACTGGGGGGAGGGGTGAATCAATATTTGGTAAATTTCAAAAATTTAAGTATAAAAAACGATTAACCAATAACATCACATCAAATGAACACAATATATATATATATATCTGTGTGTGTGTGTGTGTGTGTACAATATTTTTATTTTTATATTACAATGGGAGCTACAACTTCTAGCTTACCAGTTACAACTAGAAGGGCTACAACCCCAATATTTAAAAACTCCCACTAGAAGGAGGCAAAAACCTCTTGAAGCTACAACTTCCTTCCCTAGCACCACCCTGCCACCCTTTAGAATAAAAGATAAAATAAAGACAACTTGGGTTCCCGTACTAGGGACAATGGCCAAATTACAATAACATGGAAATACTCCAACAATAGACTTTTCAAACTTCAGATCTACCCCATGTTTGTTCAACAATAAATTGCATACCTTAGTTCAGCAAAAACCTTGCGTTCAACAATCTACTCCAAGACTTTAGAATAAGCACCAAAGGTTTGATACCATTATCAAGAGGTCTTTTATCATTATCAATATCTGCTTCAAGAAAGAGTTAGCTACAAGTTCAAGATCTGCTTTATATGATCTACTACAAATCAGAATGTCCAATGTATGCCACAAATCAAAGTACAAATTTTTCTTCAAGACTAAGTATTCCCCAAAGTTCTTCAGTCGTCAAGATTTTTTCTAGGAAGATAATTCAATCTAGATGCTTTATTAAAATCTCTTTTATTATGCTCTTCCATAGACTTCCTTTCAACTTCCTAATACTAAATAAATTCAAGCATTCCTTAAGACAACCTCAAAATAAGACAAGATACATCCACATAACATCTCTTGAAAGATCGAGCACATGATTAAAAGGAGGGCATAAAGATAACTTCATATTTGTTCTCAGAATGTTGTTTCAAAGGTGCTCCAACTTCAACACTGTTCCTTAGCTAGCTTCCTCAGCTATAGTAGGATTTTTCCTGCTCATAATTTTTTCTCTAAGACAAATATGAGTTAGGCATTGGGGTAATGTAACATCCCATTTCTAGTACAGTTTTACGACCCCTATTGAGGGTGATTTTTTGACAAATTATATATGATAGACTTATATATTATGGACTTGGATCAATCACTTGATTTGGAAACACTATTATATATATTACATACATAGTTATATTTCCTCTTATGTGTGGCTATGTGATTGATTATATGTATCATATCTACGTTGATTTACATATCCTTTTGTTTTATATCTAGCTTATGACATATGATTATGACATATGAATGGAAGATACTATGTGGAGTAGTTAACAAACCATAATCTTGATGATTTATGATGTATATGATTATACATGCTTGACCTTGTATTTAGCAGGATTTGGTAGGGAACTTAGTTACTACCGAGAAGGATGCTCAGATGACTATGGAGGTCATGTATACATTTGGGTAAAATGTGATTGAATTAAATTCATTATGAATTTTGTTGATGCTTTTAATCTATGAGGTTATGATGTGTAGGTCTGGGGAAACAAGGCCTTCCCAACAGATCGTCTGATGCATATAAGCTCACATCCATGACCTTGAGGAATGCCATGTAGCTTCAAAGAAGAATATATGAGAATCTATGGGAAATATTAGGGTGCAGAGTCCTAAATTTTGAAAGATCAAGGCATGGAGTCTTGGATCTTTGGAATAGATCAAGGCATGGAGTCTTGATTCTACTAGGACATGGAGTCCTAAGTACAGGCAAGGGCGTGTAGTCCTAACAAGTCAGGAGAGGTGCACAATAGGGGTGTGGAATCCCTATTCTCTAAATGAAAAACACCACTTAAGGGCTTATATAAACCAGGTGAATTAATCTAAGTTAAACTTTAAGTTGAACTAAATCCAATTTACCCACTTTAGGGGATTATTCAAAATAAATATTATTTTAATGCAAAATATTAGTTATCTACTTTAAAAAAATAAATAATAAGAAAAATCCTTAAGTAGACACATGGGTGGTGAATATTACATAATTTAGGTACCTAAATAAAATAAGGTAAAAATGGAAAATTTGGAGAGTTGCCACCTTGGGGTGATGGTGAATAATACAAATTTTTATATAACAAAAATTGGTTAATTTTTGCATGAAAGGGGTGAGGTGTCACTCCACTCCATGCTTATAAATATTGAAGGATTTTTCCCCATGGGGGGAGACCAGAAAGAGTAGGGAAATGCTGCCAAAATGACTACCCAATTCCTAAATTAAAATCCCAATAATTTATCCTGGTTGATTGAGACTAAGTGGTGTGAGAGGAAGATAGGATATCTTCCTTAGTTGCTCAAAATTTCTCACTATTGTTGAAGTTGGTACTGTTTGTGAGCTCATAGATCTCATGGTTTTTGAGGAAAAAGGTTTCCTTTGGATATGGTTGGGTGGTAAATCTGAGTGGTTTGTCGGAGTTTGTGAGCAGAGCTATTGAACAAAGTAGAACCACTGAGTATCAAGTAAAATTTCCAGTTTGTTATATTTTGCTTTAATTAACCTTTCTTGGATGAAGATGTAGCTAGTTTACCTTTAAAATAGTTCTTGTTGTTATAAAAGATCTGATCATAGCCAATGGTTTACTATATATTACTTTTGGTTATACATATGTTGAAATTACAAAACTATAAGAATATGTTTTTGTTTTAACTGATGTGTGAATAGTGCTCCAATTAGTAATTATTCATTTAAATGGGTCGTTTCTGTTTATGAAAGCATATGTTCAAGAAAAGTTACTATTCTGTTAATAAATTTATGTTTAAGAAAACCTATATTGAAGATGTTGACACCTAATCATGGGGATTGGGTGAACACTTGTAAATAATGTAAATAGTAAATAATGGAAAATGAAGAGTCATCGGGAGGTGAAACCCAAGAGTCACTCCCTCATGTATATAACCACGAGTAATCTTAATGAATAAGAACAATTGATTTGAGGAGTTACTTCCTGGCCTGGCCCCCCTCCCCATTCAACCCTTCCCCATATAATACCCTCTTCTCATACCACCTCCCCCAAGTAATAACTCCCCAAAATAATACCTCTATACATATCAGTTTGTAATTTTTACACCAGAAGTGCATTTTTTGTCACTAGAACTGCATTCTTTACCACCAGAAGTACATTTTTAAAATGCACTCATTGATATCTATTGTGGGAGTGGTTCTCAATGTGAAGGAGAATTATCCTAAGTGGTCTCAAAAGATCAAACACACTCTCATTTTTAATGAGCTGTGGAAAGGAGTTTGTGTAGGAGAAGGAGATAAGGAATACCTCAGACAAGGAATTCGCCATTTGGGAAAACAAGAACAACAAGGCCTATGCCTTGATTGCTACATCTGTAAATGAAGAGGTGAGTCACCATATTTCACCATTTTCGAATGCTTTTGAAGCCTTACAAAAATTTAAGGAACTCTATGAATCACACTCTGCACTTGAAGTTGTTCAACTGATGATTATATTCTTCAGCCTTGAATTACAAAATGATGATCCTCTTGCTCTTGCATTAGAAGTAAAATCTATTATGCATGATATCAAATTCACTAATTTTGAACTAGACATTCCTCTGATAGCTTTTGTTAAGGTATTTTATCCCACTTATTCAAATTATCTTGATTCATTGCAAGCAAATGGAAACCTCAAAGAAATTACCTTTGACTCCCTTGTGAAGAAATTTGTTGAGAGAGAGAAAGATTTTGGGAAGAAGAAAACTCCTTAGTCTTCTGATGAAGCTGTGTGTCTTGCACATAGAGAGAAGAATCATTCTCAAGATTCTTCTAGAGGAAGAGGTGGTCAAAGAGGAAGAGGAAGAAGAAATTTCAGAGGCGGGGGGGGCAGACACTCTCAAGGAGAAAATTCCGATCTTTCATTGCATATGTTGCAATAGAGATGGATCACATGATGCATCCACATGCAAGTTTCCTTAGGATAGAATTGATCAGGAAAGAAATCAACCCAAATGTAAAACCAATGACAAAGAGAAAGGTAAAGCACTCGAATCCGCTCATTATGTTGTGGCACATTGTATTATTGGAGTAAAAGAAGACTTGTTTAATGCTTCACTTGCTTCTTGGAAAAATGATTGGTTGCTTGATTTAGGAGCAACTTTCCACATGAATTTTAGAAGATATTGTTTTGAAGAATTTACTGACAATGTTGATGGAGCAGTAAGATTTGCATACAAATCAAAACTTAAGCCATCAGGGCTTGGCAAAATCAGGCTCAAATTGCCCAGTCTTCCAGAATTTCTTCTGCATAATGTTTTATATCTCCCACAACTAAGGAGAAACTTGTTGTCCTTGGTACACATCCTCCAACAAGGACACTCCATTCATATGCTTGATGGCAAGGTTGAGGTGAGAAAAGCATCAGACCACTCACTTGTCATGACAAGGATAGAAGAAGAAAGGCTTCTCAAACTGCAAGGTACCTCTGCTCGTGCACAAAATTTCTCATACAATTCTCATTATGATGAAGATACATTTAAATCAAGTCTTTTATGTCATGCTAGATTTGGACACTTGAACTATGACAACCTTCGCTTGTTGAAGAAAAATGGTGTTACTGGTTTGCCTACAATTCCTAGGAAACTTAAGAAATGTGATGCTTGTATTATAGGAAAGCATAGCAAACAATATTTTCATGATTCACATTCCAGAGCACATAGAAAAATTGAACTCATTCATTCATATTTATGCGGTCCAATGCCTATTCCTTCTGCAAATGGAAATAAATATATGACGACATTTATTGATGACTACACCAAAATGTGTTGGGTTTATTTATTGAAGAACAAATCTGATGCTTTTCAAACATTCAAGAACTTTCATACATGGATTGAAAATGATGCACAATCTCATACTGGCTCTATTTGCATTGATAATGCAAAAGAATACAATTCAAATGAATTTGAAAACTATCTTTGTCAGCATGGGATCAAACATCAAACAACTGTGCCTTATAATCCCCAACAGAATGGAGTAGCTGAAAGAATGAATAGGACAATTTTAAATATGGTATGTTCCATGATCTTTTTCAAGAATATAAAATTGATGTTTTGGGCTAATGCAGTTCTATGTGCTATATACATAAAGAATAGATGTCCATCTAATTCTATTAGAAACAAGACTCCTTATGAAATGTGGTATGGGCACATTCCTTCGGTAAAGCATCTCAGGATCTTTGGTTCCACATGTTATGCCTTGATACCAAAAGTACATAGAAACAAACTTGGTGCAAGGAGTCGTAAGTGTATCTTCTTGGGGTATTCAAATACCTCCAAAGCATACTATCTCTATGATGAAGTTAATAAAAAGTTTGTTGTATCTATAGATGTAATCTTTCTTGAATCTTCCAAAGCTGACAATGTTGTTGAGCGGCAACTTGATCGCTTGGATAGATTTGAACATGAAAAATCATTTCAAGAATTTGATAATCAGATTCCACATCTTGAAGTGGGATTCCTATACTAGATCAATCTATGGAATCTTCTTCTGAAGCACTCTCTCCCCCACATGGAACTCCAACCATTGATGATACTTTGAGTGATGTAATTGACATAATTGGGAGACTCAATCTTGATTCCGTCCCAACTCAATCAACTGAGCAGACCGAACCGTCTCAGAAAGGTCCTCCAAAGTGGTTGACAAAGAAATTTGAAAGTGTTCATCCTAATGAGGTTGGAAAGATATGAACAAGAAATTCAAACTAGAAAAATTCAGGCGATGTAGATGATTCTGATTCACCTGTTGATATGGATGTTTCTTATGATTGTGAACTGAATTTGTGTACATATTTTGAACAACTTCCTTCAAAGAAGTTGCTTATCTTGATGAATGGAAAGAAGCGATGGAAAAGGAGTATGATGCCTTGATAAAGAATGGCAATTAGTTGGTTGATCCTCCATTGGGAACCAAACCAATTGGCTGCAAGTGGGTCTACAAGAACAAGTATAAAGTTGATGGCTCACTTAACAAGCACAAAGCCAGGCTTGTGGCAAAAGGTTTTGAACAAAAGGAAGGGGTCGATTATGAGGAAACTTTTGTCCCCACAACAAAATGGGCTACCATCTGGACACCCTTTGCCCTAGCAGCTTAGAAGGGTTGGAAAATACATCAAATGGATGTAAAAACTGCTTTCTTGAATGGAGATTTGAAGGAGAATGTTTTTATGTCCCAGCCTGAAGGATTTGTTGTGAAGGGACATGAACATAAAGTATGAAAACTTGTGAAATCCTTGTATGGCCTCAAGCAAGCACTGTGAGCCTGGTATGAAAATTTAATTGAGCATCTTCTGAAACTCAACTTCAAACATTATGATCTTGATGATGCAACTTTGTTTGTCAAGAAAGTTTGCAAAACAATTGTATATCATGTGGTATATGTAGATGATCTTTTGATGACAAGGAATAGTGAGATATCTATTGCATCCATAAAGAAGGAAATGAGGAAAGGTTTGAAATGAATGATGGGTTATGTTCACTACTATCTTGGTATTGAAGTAACTCAACATTCAAAGTCTATATTCCTTTCTCAAAAGAAGTACATTGGAGATTTGTTGAACATGTTTGGCATGGATGAGTGCAATCCTTTAACTATTCCAATGGAAAAAAAAACTTAAAGCTCACATCCATTGAAGGAAAAGAATTTGAGGATGCAACAAAGTATAGACAACTTGTGGGAAGTCTCAACTACCTGACTAATACCAGACCAAACATTTCATCTGTTGTTGGAATCCTCTTGAGGTTTATGCAAAAGCCTTGTGAGGGACATTGGTCTTCTGCAAAAAGAGTTCTAAAGTACTTGAAGGGAACTCAAGACTTTGGACTCAAGTATACACAAGTGGGAAAATTTAGCTTGATTAGATACTTTGATTCAAACTTCAATGGAGACAAAGAAACTGGGGTATCTACTTCTAGTTATGATATGAGTTTTGGATCAGGATATGTATCCCGGAGATCACACCAACAATAATTCCTGTAGATTCCACAACACAAGCAAAATATGTGGCAACAACTGAGGCAACAAAATAAATTGTGCGGCTCAGGAAAATTCTGGAAGATTTGTAGGTAAAACAAGTACATTCAACTCCACTCATGATTAAAAACACCTCTGCAATAAATTTGGCCAAGAATCCAAAGTTCCATGATCGAACGAAGCACATCAATACAAAATACCATTTGATTTGATGTTATGAAACGAGCTCAAGAAAAGATAGAAAAGATTAATCAACGCCTTAGAATTCAGCCTCTTCGAGGGGGCAACCTCCTTTACATTACATAAATGAAAAATTCTTTGATGATACAAATGACAAAACCTCCTTTCTATATATAGGAGTCTAGGGAGTCACAATATAATCTAGCCGACCTAACAATAATAATATAAAGCCACAAAAATAACAATAGAGGGATTCTATGGGGCACAGAAATAACAATATGGGGGTAATAGGGGCACAACAATATAAATAAGGGGTATAACTACAATAGTAATGGGGTAATCACTAGTATTATAGGGACCCAACATGCCCCTCTCCTTCAAAAAAAGTGTTGTCCTCAACGCTTGAGTAGTTCTGGATACTTCTGCATAAAATTCTCATCCTCCCATGTGGAATCTTCAGCGGATAAGTTCTTCCACTTGATAAGATACTCTGAAATTGATCGATTTCGTAGCTGTCGAGTTCTTGTTTCTGTGACTGATTCTGGTTCCAATATAATTTTTCCTTCCTCGTCAAGTTCTGGCAATATTGTTTGAATTAGGAGCTTGTCACCTATAACCTTCTTTAAACATGAAACATGGAAAACTGGGTGCAATCGAGAAGCTGCAGGAAGCTCCAATTTGTATGCCATAGTACCAATCTTTTGCAACACCTTGTACGAACCATAATACTTTGGTGATAATTTATTATCCTTCTTAGCTTGCTTTAGGGACATTTGCTTATATGGTTGTAGCCGTAGGAATACCCAATCACCTACATCAAAACTTCTTTCACTGCGATGTTGATCTGCCTGTTGTTTCATTCTATTTTGTGCCAACATGAGGTTATCCTTTAAGAGTTGGAGGACTTGTTGTTGATGTTCGATGTGATGTTCCACTGCCTGAACCTTAGATTTTTCTCTTAAATATGATGTGATGGATGGTGGTTGATACCCATAAAGTGCCATAAATGGGGTCATTTTTGTTGTTGTATGGAAGGAAGTGTTATACCACCATTTAGCCAGAGGCAACCATTTGACCCATTGTGTCTGTTTATCAGATACAAAGCAACGAAGATATCCTTCCAAACATTTGTTTACTATCTCAGTTTGCCCATCAGATTGAGGATGATAAGATGAGCTATGAGCTAACTGAGTACCAAGACAAGAAAATAATTCTGTCCAAAAATTTCTAGTGAAAATGGGATCTCTGTCACTTACAATAATCTTTGGGTTTCCATGTAGCTTTTGAACTGTTTCCATAAATGCAGTAGAAACTGTACTGGCTTTAAATGGATGTGATAATGCACAAAAGTGTGCATACTTGGTAAGTCTGTCAACTACCACCATGATGACACTCTTTCCCTCAGACTTGGGTAAACCTGTGATAAAATCCATTGAAACCTCCTCCCAACGTTGGCTTGGAATGGATAAAGGTTGTAATAGACCCGGTGTCTTAATTGTTTCAACTTTATTTTGTTGGCAAACCAAACATTCCGCCAAAAACTTTTGAATATATGATTTAAAGCGATCCAAAAAAATTCCTTTTCAACCCTGTGGTAAGTTTATAAAAATCCTGAGTGCCCTCCTAAGGGAGAAGTGTGCAATTCCATAAGAATCTTTTGTTTTAGCTGGGAATTCTTACAGAGGTATAAGCGATCTTTGTACCATAACGAATCATTTTGCCAGCTAAATGTATCAGAAGTACTGGAATCTTGTTGTAGCTTTCGAATAAGTGCCCACACTTCTTCGTCATTCTTCCATTCCTCCCTTGCTTCGTTTATCCAATCTGGTTGGATAATAGAAATGACACACAACAATGCTTCCACATCCTCATCCTTTCTTGAGAGTGCATCTGCCACCACATTTTGCTTCCCTTTTTTGTAGATGATTTCAAAGTCATAACCCAACATCTTTGTGACCCACTTTTGTTGCTCTTCAGAGGATAATCTTTGTTCTAAAAAGTATTTAAGGCTATCATGATCCGTTTTTACCTTGAAGTGTCTTCCCATTAGGTAGGGTCGCCATTTCTTAAGTGCATGGAGTATTGCCAACATTTCTTCTCATAAATAGCTTTGCTTAAAAACTTTCCCTTGATTGGACGACTTTCAAAAGCAATGGGTCTTTCATCTTGCATTAGAACAGCACCAATTCCATTTCCTGAAGCATCACATTCCACAATAAAGGTTTTTGTGAAGTCCGGTGTAGCTAAGACCGGTGCTTGGCACATTGCCTCTTTAAGATGTTCAAAGGCCTTTGTTGCTTCCAGAGTCCATGAAAATGAATCTTTCTTCAATAATGTTGTTAGAGGTGCTGCTATTCTCCCATAATTCTTAACAAACTTGCGATAATACCCTGTCAACCCAAGAAATCCTCGCAGATGCTTTATGGATGTGGGGATTTTCCATTCCTTAATGGCTTTAATTTTGCTAGGGTCTACCTTAACTCCTTCATGAGATACAATATGACCCAAATATTCCACCTCCTGGACTCCAAAGAAACATTTGGATCTTTTTGCATATAATTGTTTCTCCTCCAATAGTTGTAGCACCCTGTCAACATGTTCAACATGATCCTTCCAAGACTTGCTGTAGATTAGTATATCATCAAAAAATACTAACACAAATTTTCTAAGGAATGGTTTGAAAATTGAATTCATCAAACCTTGAAATGTTGAAGGTGCATTGGTAAGGCCAAAAGGCATGACCAAAAATTCATAATGACCCTCATGAGTTCTAAATGCCGTTTTCGGAATGTCTTCAATCTTCATTCTGATTTGATGATATCCCGAACGAAGATCCAACTTGGTGAAGTAAATTGATCCATGCAATTCATCCAGTAATTCATCAATAACAGGAATGGGGAACTTATCTTTAATAGTGAGCTTGTTGAGCTCCCTATAATCCGGACACATGCGCCATGATCCATCCTTCTTGTGCACCAATACTACTGGAGCTGAGAAAGAACTTTGACTCGGTTGAATTATACCAGCCTCTAGCATTTCTGCAACCATACGTTCAATTTCACTTTTTTGGACATAGGGATATCTGTACGGCCTGATGTTTGGAGGAACACTTCCTGGAATCAGATGAATAGCATGATCATGATCACGCATAGGTGGGAGACCTTTGGGAGTCTCAAATACCTTGGAATGATTGTCCAGGACTTTTTGGAGATCTGGAGAAATAGATGATTCCAATGTGGAAACATCTAGCGAGCATAATTGTGCAATTACACCTCTTTGCTCCTTTTTTAGAAGCTTTGTCATACCATGAGAGCTGATTATCTTTCCTGGTTTCCCTGCAATACCCCTTAATTCAACTTCCTTTCCTTCCGTAGAAAATTTGATGAAAAGTTCTTGAAAATTAAAAGCTATTGTACCCAAGGATTGTAGCCATTGGACTCCTAGTACAACATCCGCACCTCCCATTGGAATGGAAAGCATTGGGCTAGTCAATACATATTCTCCCATGGATAGCTTGATATTATGGCACTTTCCAAAGCAATTTATTGTTCCTCCATTTGCAATCATCACTTGACACTCTGGTGCTGGATATAGGAAGCAATTCAATTCTTTTGCTACCCTACAATGAATAAAATTGTGGGTGCTTCCTGAATCAATCAACACTATTACCTTTTTCTTCTTGATTTGTCCTTCTATCTTGATGGTTTGAGGAGTGGTAATTCCCGCCAATGCATTACAAGATATGGTCGGATTTATTTGTTCTTCATCTAGGCTTTGTTCCTGGAGTATATCTTCTTCTTTTGACCTTTCTTGCTCCTTTTCTTCTTCCTCTTCACAATCTATGTAGAATAATTTCTTCTCAGCACACTTATGACCTTTAGTGTATTTTCTATCACAACTGTAACAAAGCCCTTTTGCTCTTTTTTCTTCCAATTGTTGTGGTGTCAACCTTATAGGTTGTGGAAGACTAGGGGCAACAACACTTCCATCTTTATAGTTGTGAGTGGTATGCTTCCTGGTTGCCATAATTTTGCTTTCCATTTTTCTTGCTAACCTGAATGCCTTCTCTAATGAATCAGGTTCCCAAAGGCGAACATCATGTTGGATATTATCCTTTAAAGACCCTATGAACACATCAATCCTATGCTCCTCTGGAATATCTTTTACCCTTATGTTCAATTTTTGGAACTCCTCAATGTGCTCCATTACTGAACCCTTTTGTTTGAGACTTATCAATTGGCTAAAAAAAGTGTTGCTTTTTGTATCTTCATAATGTGCTATCAATTCTTCCGTAAAAATTGCCCAAGTGATAAATTGTTTACGAGAGCAAAGCCATTGATACCATACAAACTGATTTGGTTCCAAATATACAGTTACCATACGTACCTTTTGTGCGTTTTGCACATTATTGAGATCGAAGAATTGCTCCATCTGTAATATCCATGTGGCGGGATCCTTGCCATCAAACTTCCTCATATCGATTTTTGGAATATGATGACTCTTCGATCCAACATTAGTGTCTATGGAGTCATGATTAACATTTCTTTTGTTCTCATCATGAGTTTCCTTTACTACCTTTTCACCATTAGTGACCCTTTCTTGTAGCAACTTCTTCAATTCTTCCATGTCTGTCTTCAAATCTGACATGTCTCTCTTCAAATTTGTCTTCGAATCATCCATCTTAGCTTCCATGCCCTTCATCTTAGATTCCACGCCATTTATCTTAGATTCCACGCCACTTATCTTAGCTTCTGTTAGCTTTTGTGAGCGTGACATTTGTTGCACTTGTTCATGTAGCATTTCTTCCTCTTCTTCATGAGTCATGCTAGAGCTTTCAGGTTCCTTACTAGGTGTTTTCATTTTCTTTCCTCGGGGCATCAGTTACTGATAATAATGCTTTACTATGCCCTTTGAATTCCGTTAAACCAAGCTTACAAAAAAATTAAAAAAAAAAAAACTACACACCTTTTTTAACTTTATAGAAGCCTGATATTGAATCTGATGTATCTCTGTAATTTCGATCATCCAATTCTTAAATTGCTACCTGTAGTATCCTTCTGTGTTGTCTTTCCAATGCCATAAGTCTGAGCCAAATTGGATTCTCCAAGGAAGAGTTATGTGAAATCTCCCACAGTGACTTGCTTTTAGACTGGTTCAGTAGAGCTAACTTGTACGACGTGCCATGAGTCACTGTTTCAACCTTTGAATCTGAAACACAAACACAAGAAACTGCAGTCCGTTCTCTCTCTATACCTTCTTACGAAATTTCAATCCGATCCCCAGAGAGAAATTTATGATAATTTTCCCCAGGTCACCTGTTTTGAATGTAATTCAGGAGTCTGCAAAAAGACCAACTTCCTTAGATCATATCTCCCCAAATATTGCGGAAAAAGCTCTGGAATTCGGACCCAAGGTTCAACACGATTTCTTCTCAAATGGGTTTTTTTTGCAACTTCTGAAACATCACAAAAAAAAAGTTATAGCGAAAATGCCACGATGACCTGTTTGGAGCAGCGAAACCCTAGAATCCAAAGCTCTGATACCAAATGTTATGAAACCAGCTCAAGAAAAGATAGAAAAGATAGATCAACGCCTTAGAATTCAGCCTCTTCGAGGGGGAAACCTCCTTTACATTACATAAATGAACAATTCTTTGATGATACAAATGACAAAACCTCATTTCTATATATACGAGTCTAGGGAGTCACAATATAATCCAGCCGACCTAACAATAATAATATAAAGCCAAAAAAATAACAATAGAGGGATTCTATGGGGCACAGAAACAACAATATGGGGGTAATAGGGGCACAACAATATAAATAAGGGGTATAACTACAATAGTAATGGGGTAATCACTAGTATTATAGGGACCCAACATTTGACATCATGTTGAGGCCAAGATAATCCATCTATGCCATTGTTCCACCAATGAGTAGATTGCAGACATCTTCACCAAAGTGCTTGGAAGAGAAAAACTTGAAACATTCAGAATGATGCTTGGACTCACCTGTTGTTGGGAAAAGTATCCAATACGGAATGACCCTATCCCACTCTAAGGGTGATAGTACCTCAGCAACAATCAAAGCAAAGCTATTCAAGATTACTTCTTTATGAGATGTAAGAGAGGGGAGAAAGAGATCCACTAACCGTTGTCTTCCGCTAATGATTGATCCAATCTTCTCTCTTTGCTGCTTGCTCCCAGCTCCTTGCTCTTTCACTGGCCCAGCTACACCAAGATCCTGCAAAATGGCAAGAGAGGGAAACTACAAGAAGCATACATTCATAATTGATTCAAGGATTAGAATAAATCAAATACACAAGTATAGCAATACACCATTGAGACACATGCATATAGAAGAACCTCAAATGCTTTATTAATGGAAGAAGTAAAGTTCAGGAAGTAATACAACCATAAAAGGCCCAATCCAGCATCACCTCCCAGCAGAAAGAAATCTCCTCTTCACCTCCTTCAAGCAAATCACCCAATAGTTCTATACTCAAACCAACAGCACTTCCTTACATTCACAAGATTCCAGCCTCCTTAGACCTCATGAGAGAGCTCTATATATAGGAGTTTTGGAGAAAGGATGAGTCAGCTTGAAGCTGGCATGAAGCTAACTAGTGTCCTCTCTCACTTCAGTTATTCTTCAGTTCTTGAGTCCACTTGGAGGTTCTTGCTTCCACTTGGAGATCTAGACCCTCTTACTCATCACCAGTCGAATTCCTTGATGCAAGTGTCACTTTGGAAGCATCCTGGGCTCTGACACCTTGAGGAATGAGTCTGCCACATGTCCAAACTCGTTCAGCGCAGGTAGCTAGTGTTGGAGTTGACATTCAGCGCAGGTAGCCAGTGTAGCAGTTGACATTCAGTGCAGGTAGCCAGTGTAGCAGTTGACATGATCCAGAATTAGCTTGTTTTTGAGTGTTTTCAGGTGGAGAACTGATATTCAGTGCTGTGGTTTGCTGACCTTGTTCCTCTAGGGGTAGGAACAACATGTTTAGGGACTTTGGATCCCTTAGATTATGGACATTTCATGCTTCATGCTGTAAGGCACAAAAATGTCTATAACAGTTGCCCCCTAAAGTATGAGGTCGTTTATCGGGTGAAATGCTTTATCAGGAGGATCCGAAGTTCATTCAATCGTTGAGAGGTGACCTATAATAAAATACAATACAATACATTATTTTTCATTCTGCTTTCATGATCTAGCTGAGGTGGGCATTCCCATGCTCAGCTTTATAAATTCATTTTGGTACATATAACAAACGATCGTCTGATGGTAGATTGATAATTCTCTGCTGAAATTATCATCCTTTGAGTAGGATGATCATCTATTGAAATGATGTACATGTCAAATGTCTTTATATTTCTTGAATATATATCGCAGCCCGGATGGATGAAACTAGATCCGGGGTCTTCAAACTCGTTCGATCTTCACTCTAAGTACAAGTCGATCCATGTGAGAATTGCGTTGAAGTCGAACATGGAAAGACATCGCTTGATTACCGGTCAATGATGTAAACCGTTAACAAGCACGAGAGGAATCACCGATAATGATAATGACCCTCAAGGTACTGCAGTACAATTCACGTGGTGTGAATAAAGGACTTGGCGTCGAACACCACGCAAAATCTTCTGGTCGAAGGTCATTGATGTATACCTGTCGCCGTAAGTGAGAAACTTGCCATTGAGGCATGCAAGCTTCAAAGTACTGAGGGGGGTGTTCCTAGATCAACTTCTTGGATAATGAGTTGAAGTCGACAAGAAGCGATCCGTCAAAGGAGGGCCTTAATGAATCCCACATCAGTGACACGGAACGGAGCTAATGATTTTAGTGGAGGCGAAAACAATCTGTGAAATATGATTCAGGGTGGCGATCATGGATGGATGAAGGATAATGTATGGCAGTGGATGGGACACGGTTGACTCTTTCTGAACAACATCTCTTGAACATATAACGACACTGATGCGATGGATCGGTAGCATTACCCCAAATGTGGATGGTTTGGCGAAGACCATGGTGATGAGACCGGTGAATGGAACAACCCAACCCGATGTGATACGGAGGAAAAGTGTCATGTTCAAGAGCGACTTGCTACCATTACAGCTTTGAGGTTCTCCCAATTTTTCCCCAGTCATTTCTGACCAGTACCTCTTTATTTTTGTCAAGCTTGAGGAGGATAACATATGCTTGTTCTATAACCTGCCCTTCGGGCAAGCCCATCGCTATGTTTTAACGAGCCTAGCGATAGGGAAACTCGTTCTCGTCTAAAGACAAGTTTGTCGCTATTTAATCATTTTAACGAGTCTAACAACAAGGAAAACTTGGTCCTTTTCATTTTTAGAGAGTCTAAAAAGGTACAGAAAGTTAACTCCAAAATTCCTTTTTCGTCATCTAATCCCTTAAGTCCGAAAAAGTATAAAACAATACAGAAGGGATGAATTTTCGATAACTTTAACAAGCCGAATAAAACAAGCGCTCGACCTTTTTGTGCAATAATCCCTCAGGTCCAAAAGATTAAAATTTAGAGGAGGGATAGCTCTTCCAGTCACTTTAACGAGCTGGAAGGCCAAAACTTGGCAAACTTTTCATATTTTACGAGTCAGATGAAAAGAGCTCAAAGAAGACTCGTCTTTTGAGGAACGAGTGATAAACAGGGATAGCAGCAGATTCCAGGTACAGGTTGGAATTTTCCAATCACGGCAGTGTCACAAGGATGGCTAGGTGAAATCACTCTTCGCAGCTGTTCCTCAAAATGGGTAAACAATCATATGGAGGTGAACGATCGGCCAAATGACGGTGGAGGTGGCAGGTGCAAAACACGACCAAGGCTTTTTATGGCTGATAGATTTATGATCACAAATGGTTATTTACCGGTACTGGGTTCATTTTTTAAAGAGCTCGAATGCGCCAAAACACTGCTCAATCTTATGTTTATTTTTTAACGAGCATGAACTATGTGCTAAAACTGCTCGGATCTCGCTTTTCTATTTTTTAACGAGCATAAATTCCGCGGTAAAATTGCTCGATCATAAGTTTGCATGCCCCCAGCATAATAACACAAATCGAGGTGCATGCCCCCCAAGCTTCATTGCATTCAACTTGGTGGTTGGAATGAAGGTTTACCTTTGAGATTTGGAAAGGGGATTGTTTTCATTTTTTAATGAGGTTGACATAGTAAATGAACTATCCTCATGACTCCTTGTTTCATTTTTTAACGAGGTTGACATGAGATAAGAACCGTCCTCAGAGCCCACTGTATTTACAGTATTTCTATTATGGCGATGATCCATGCCGACAAAATATTTAGGAATCTTCCGAATCCATTAGATACAGAAGATTTCATTTTGTAGGTTTCCACCGTGGCCATTCCCGCCAGATTACTTGGAGGCGGTAGGGCGAAAGTACCCATTAAGGCAGGGTCTTTTAGGAGGCCTACCCCAATATTTTGAAGCGAATGATCGCTTCCATGGATCATTGGAATGCTTCCCGTAACTTGTGAACTGTCGGGGAGGAAAGTTTGTTGGTCGACGACTGTAATTCCTCCTTGAAAGGGAAATGCAATCTTCCTGAAGTAGGTCGACACAACTGTGGCCATGGCATATATCCAGGGCCTTCCCAGTAGGATGTTGTAATCGAGGTTTCCATCAATTACTTCAACATCAATTCCTACTGTTTTGCCCCCTAGTTCAACTTTCAAGTTACTTAAAATCCCGTATGGAGTGTATGATCGTCCATCAAATGCTTTTAACATCGTTGATGATTTCGACAAGGGTGGTGAACCTAAATTTTTACAGCAACTCATCGACATAAGACATGTAGATGCCCCCTCATCAATAATTGTTCGATGAACAGTTTTGTTGAGGGCTTTCACTTGAATAAGGAAAGCTAGTTGAGCTGGTAACTGAGGGTCATATCCTTTATGATCAAAGGCCACAAGATTGGAATCCATTGGGCCAATCCCACCTATTACTGATAATAAAGCTTGCTCTTGGGAGGGGCAATTTTGTGGTACCTGAAGTGTCGACATAGTGGACGGCGATTGGGCCAGGTCCTCTACTATATTATAATTCTGTGCTCCTTTGGCACGAGGATTAAATGTCGATTTGTGTACTACTCCCTTTGGCGACTTTATCATTGGCTCAGGAACGATGGGTGGCACAACTTCGGTCAAAGTTGTCGTTGAACTACTAGGTCGTTCATTAACCTTGTTTTTCGATAGCTTTGGATTCCCGTAATCTTTATTCCTTGTCAAAGCATCATTCTGTTGCTTTGAGGTAGACAACATAAGCACTTGGGATCGGGAAGCATTTTGATTAGCAACCAGATTTTGACCTGGATTAGGAAACGGATCAGTCAATACTGCTGGGGTTTTTGAACTCTTAAAGAGTTTCTTAACTTCAGCTATATGTGGACAATCTTTCGTCCAATGATCCTCATCGCATATATGACACCCTGCTGGGGGTTTCCTTTTTCTCCCTTTCTTTTTCTTCTTGCCCCCTGGTTGCTTCAGTTGTTTGCCCTTGTCGGTCGACATGGCATTTACTTCTGAGGCAAGAAGTTCTTCATTTGCATTTTGACTATAAATTTTGTGCTTGCCAATCACGCCATCGCCGGCGTGAGAGCCATTGTTTGATTTAGGAGGAGGAAGAATTGAGAATTCCAGTCTAGGGGCGTCAGGTATTTTGTCGTAGAGCGTGCCGGACTGAGTATAGACCAAGTCCAAATATTGCGCACAAGCGATAACCTGCTCTTCCGTTATGACCCCCCCCTTTGCCACATCTTCCGTGATGGTAGGAAGTAATGACTTGATAAACCATTCAGCTAATAGCTGATCGGGAACGTACGTTTTTACCATCCTACGACGACGTCGCCACTCATGTATATGATCAGATATGTGGGTGGCAGTCGTCTGTTTGAAGTTGGTAAGGAGTTCTGTTCCCGTTTCATACCTTATCGGTAATTGAAAATGGGTTAAAAAGGTTGTGGCTAAGGTACTGAAGTTGTCGAACGAAGCTCTAGGCAATTCAATGTACCATTTTGCCGCTGGACCCGTTAATGTCCTCTGAAAGAGGCGAAGTCTTATCGAATCATCATTCAGGGTGTTCAATGAACACCATAGATGGAATGTCATCACATGATTCGACGGATCTTCACCTGGATTTCCATTAAATTTAGGAATATCTGACGGAAGTTTATGCGGAATCGCTGGCCACCAAGGGGCATAAGCAATTGGATCATTCGTCAGCCAGTTTAGATCTGGTAATTCTAGAGTTGCTACAAAGGGCAACTGTTGGTTCAGGTTAGGCGAAGCATATCCAGGATAAGATGGTATCACCTGAGCAATGGGTCTTTGCAAACCAACATAATGCTGGCAACTTTGACAAGGTTGATGGGCATAACCATTATAGCATGGTTGCCCATTACTTACAAAGACTTGTTGCTCAGGTCCTTGATATGATTGTTGGAATGGCATTTGTTGAGATTGAACCAGCTCTAGTTGTTGGACCATTTTCTGTTGACCAATACTGGATGATTGACCAAGATGAGGAGTCACAGTACTTGTTTGAGCCTGAGTCGCTCCAGATAAGGAGGCACTACCCTGAGATTGTGATTGAGTCGTTGAGACAAGAGGCTGTTGTATTGCAACCTAAGAAACTTGGGGTTGACATACAACAGGTAGCGCTTGTACTAGCGACGCATTCACCATAGCAGGTGTGGTGGGAATATCCGACACAGGGTGTACTGGTTGCATTGAATGTACAACCCTTGGTTTTCGAGGCAGTATTGGTACCCAACCGCTGGATGTAATTCCAGTTTGACCTGAACTTTGTTGTAAACTCCCATATGGTTGTTCTCTGGGAGGGAACAATGAAAGAGCATACTGCCCTCCATATGGTGGAAATCCAGTACTTAAAGGGTAAATTGGCCTTTGAAGACATATTGGATCAATTTGTTGAGTTTCAACATAAGAAATACCAGATGATAATCCGGATGAAGAAATAGGAACTAACCATGTCGTCGTCCCTGATTGGACTCCGGCTTGTTGTTGACAATTTTCCGGGACAGATGGTATACCAGCGAACATCGTTGGAGTAGCAGCAGGAGGCTCTGCTGCTGCTGTGTCGGACGACACAGTCCTAGATGTCGACGGTTGTTCAGACATATTGAGTCTATCCAATAGATTGCCTAGCGATTCTACAGGAACTTCACTGGTGATAGACTAACTTCGAAGATCAACGAGGGAAAGGTGATGATTATTCCACTTAAAATAAATTTTATAACGACGCTTTAGACACAAATTTCTTTTTCACTTTTAAAGAGTCGAGAAAAAGCTAAAGATGACTCTAGTCTCCTTCGATGTTTTAACGAGCCCGAAGTGACAAATGCTTGGATGGACTTTTTAGGTTATAGAGTTTGAAAAAGGCCAAAAGAAACTGCTCTGGAGATCTAGGCAGAGGGTGTGCAAAACTTTTCGCAAAACCACAGAATACGTTTTATGGTACGAGTGGTCGATCTTCGTGAATGTTGTGTTCACTGCATTGCGATCAGTAGGGCGGCCGACACGGCTTCCTATGGATAAAGGCTTTGTTCCTATAGGGGTCTCCCAATATATACGCGACGGTACGTGGGAGCACAAGTCCGTATTGACACTTATCGCTTCACCCTGGAGGAATCACCCAACCACTCAACGTTAAGATATCATGTTTAACGACACCGGAACACGTCTCTAGCTTAGACCTCTATGTGTTTGCGTTATGTTTCAATGCGTTGTTATGTAAATTCAATTTATTTTAAGGTTGATCTTGTTTAACAGTTTGCCTTTATGGATCACCACGAGATGTATAGTAACACTCCTAAATGCAGTCTATGATGATAAGCAAGCTTTTCAATCTTTCAACTTTGAAAATCTTAACTACTGAGGGAAAAGAAAGACATCATCTTTTCACACAGATCATAGAGCACACACTAATGCACTTTTTCCTAAATCAACATGCAAACTGTCAAAATGCACATGCACAATGCAGGTATTTCTTTTCTCTTTCTTAATGTTTGTGCGATACAAAAAGAAAGCTGTTGTATAACTTTGAATTCAATTTCAAGTGAAAGCAAACAAGTTTGTCCAAAATCAAAAGACACCTTAAGATTTACTTGTTTCGACACTAGAAATACATAAATTCAAACCATATGACGAAAGAAAAAAGCTCAATCAGCTATGAACAGCAAACAAACTAACTCTTAAGATCAAAACGACACTTTATCACAGGTCTAGATCTAAGAGGCCACAGCAAGACTAGTTCACTTTCGTTATGGGAAACTGCAAATGATATAAGAAATACACAAAGAACAAATACAGTTTCTTTATACAACCGAGGCGGAATAGTGGCAAGGAAAGTTGGTTTCAGATAGGTACATTGACTGGTAACAGGCTGCAAAAACAAGGGTGAAAACAGGGCAATAAACAGGAGGGAAACCCAATAGCACTAGGCAAAACTGGTTCAGCGCAGGTAGTACACTGGCAGTTTGACCTTCAGCGCAGGTAGCCCCTTCGGGAACTGCGCTGAAATGTAGACTGCCTTCACAGTGCCTGCACTGAAGATTCAAACTTTCGTTTTTCTCAGTTTTCGGGTCACAGATTGCTCAAAAATTCATAGTTTTTGGCCAAATCAGAAGTTATCAGTCAAGTACACACTAAGGGATGAAAAGGAGGATGAAAAGCTATCACTAAGAGCTATTTAGAGTCCTTGTGGATCAGCTCTTCAAATCATAAACTTGCCCAGAAACTGAGCTAGAGTAGTTGCCCTCTACTTTGCATTTGAAAGATCCAAATGCAGTTCGATTCGGTACTCCCTGTGTTTATGAAATGAATAGCAAAAACACAAACAACCAACAAGATACGATCCCCAGTGGGGTCGCCAATTTGTTGTTGGGAAAAGTATCCAATACGGAATGACCCTATCCCACTCTAAGGGTGATAGTACCTCAGCAACAATCAAAGCAAAGCTATTCGAGATTACTTCTTTATGAGATGTAAGAGAGGGGAGAAAGAGATCCACTAACCGTTGTCTTCCGCTAATGATTGATCCAATCTTCTCTCTTTGCTGCTTGCTCCTAGCTCCTTGCTCTTTCACTGGCCCAGCTACACCAAGATCCTGCAAAATGGCAAGAGAGGGAAACTACAAGAAGCATACATTCATAATTGATTCAAGGATTAGAATAAATCAAATACACAAGTATAGCAATACACCATTGAGACACATGCATATAGAAGAACCTCAAATGCTTTATTAATGGAAGAAGTAAAATTCAGGAAGTAATACAACCATAAAAGGCCCAATCCAGCATCACCTCCCAGCAGAAAGAAATCTCCTCTTCACCTCCTTCAATCAAATCACCCAATAGTTCTATACTCAAACCAACAGCACTTCCTTACATTCACAAGATTCCAGCCTCCTTAGACCTCATGAGAGAGCTCTATATATAGGAGTTTTGGAGAAAGGATGAGTTAGCTTGAAGCTGGCATGAAGCTGACTAGTGTCCTCTCTCACTTCAGTTATTCTTCAGTTCTTGAGTCCACTTGGAGGTTCTTGCTTCCACTTGGAGATCTAGACCCTCTTACTCATCACCAGTCGAATTCCTTGATGCAAGTGTCACTTTGGAAGCTTCCTGGGCTCTGACACCTTGAGGAATGAGTCTGCCACATGTCCAAACTCGTTCAGCGCAGGTAGCTAGTGTTGGAGTTGACATTCAGCGCAGGTAGCCAGTGTAGCAGTTGACATTCAGTGCAGGTAGCCAGTGTAGCAGTTGACATGATCCAGAATTAGCTTGTTTTTGAGTGTTTTCAGGTGGAGAACTGATATTCAGTGCTGTGGTTTGCTGACCTTGTTCCTCTAGGGGTAGGAACAACATGTTTAGGGAATTTGGATCCCTTAGATTATGGACATTTCATGCTTCATGCTGTAAGGCACAAAAATGTCTATAATATCACCAACATCCCTTCAGATTAAGGGGGGGAATGTTGACACCTAATCATGGGGATTGGGTGAACATTTGTAAATAGTAAATAATGGAAAATGAAGAGCCATCGGGATGTGAAACCCGAGACTCACTCCCTGATGTATATAACCATGAGTAATCTTAATGAATAAGCACAATTGATTTGAGGAGTTACCTCTTGGCCTGACAGAAGAAAAGTTAATATTATGTTAATTTTTTTTGGGGAAGAAAAGAAAAAAAGAGAGGATTACAATTTAAGCTTGTAATTCAATTGAGTAAATAAAAAACAAACAAACCATGCCATGTAAACTATAATTGGAAGAGATGATGTTCATATTCCTATTCTCTGACACCCTCCTTCACTTGGTTTCCTTTAAGGTTATATATTTATCTTTCAGTTAATAATAGTTTTCCGCAAAAATCTTGTTTCAGAGTTAGTAGTCATTGTTTTGAAGGCACAAGGCACATTGTTCCTACTTTATGTTTTCCTAGAAATATAAAACTTACTCTTCTTGTAGGAAAGAAAGTTATTTTGAAATAAATCATTTATTCTTTTTGCAGAAAAGAAAGTATTCTTTGAAATGTAATGCTTATTCATTTTGCAGAAAAGAAAAACATATATCTCTGCTTAATTTTTTGTTTACTAATGTCAGTGTGCTAATTTAGAGCATCGTATCATTAAATGAAAAGGTGGATAATGCTTTTAGCTTGATGGGTGTATATATTGGTGTGTTACATTTACTATAGTTAGTGCGCGAGATAAATTAGTGGTAATATTTTGTAACTTTTACTATAAAACCTTACAAGACAAATCAATGTGGTAATCCTCTGTAAGTTTTACAATATATACATTCTTAGAAAATATGAGTTTATGATTCCTCCCTTTTTCAATATGTAGTTTGAAGTTTTCATTATTTCCAAAAGTATTGGTCTCGAATAGTTTATGAAAGAGGTTAACCTTGGTAATATTTTATAACGTTGGTAATCTTTCATAACCTTGGTAGTCATTATATGCATTCTTGGTAAATGCGATTTTATAATTTATCCATTTATATTATGTAGCTAAAATTTTTATTTTTATAAAAAATATTAGTTTGGAATAATTTTTGAAGGAAGATACTATTAAACATTTTATACACTGGGATCTTTGGTCATTTTACCAATAGTTGATTTTGGAATGAGTTTAAATAATTTATTATTATTTTTATGTTGCACTCTACATAACACCAAATCTCAGTATGTGAGCTTCCACAAGGAGTAATTTTGTTTGGACAATGTGAAAGAATACTCTATTTTGTTTGTTTGGTAATTATGGCCAATCATCTATGGACACCATACTCTGGTATCCTTCTTTGACAGGGATGTTATTTGAATATTAAATTGAATATATTTTACTAAGTTTGAGATTCAATGGCATCACCTTTTTTTCATTCTTTTAAAGTAATATAAATATTACTGTATTATTAAGTAATTGAAATTGTATGTAATTTATTAAGTATTGGAAATTGTATCGTATGTTTTAAAAACTGAAATAAGAATTATGTTGGATTTTTCCTTTTAGGATATATATAAATTCCCTTGGAATATTTTGCACGTAAAGCTATGGTATTGATGAAAGATTCTCAGAGTACATAAAGAGATTAATTTTAGTTGTTTGGGGTAAATAAGATAACTAATTTGGAAGTAAGATAAATGGATTTGAAATTAGCAAGATTATTCAAGTTATAGTATCGAAGATTTAAAAATAAAGTATTCTAGTGGGGTTAACAATACACGAGCCAAAAGAAAAGACAAATTGCTTTCCACCATGAGTAAGAATCTCTGAAGTCATTAAATAAGTTATAGAGAAGAGAAAATGGAAATGAACCCTCATGCTGTGATCATTTAATGATTTCATAATACTATCAAACATTACTAAAATGGAAGAATTTTATGTTTCAAATATAGGGTATTGTTGCAAATCAATATTCTACAAATGAATGGATCAAATGATAACATCTGAAATTTATGTTACATGGAATGAATGTTTATGTAGAATTTCCTGTAGATTCACAAGCTCATGCAATTTACTAAAGCACAGGACAAGAATCTACTTCTACTTTTAACCAACGGAAGCTAATAGATCGATGAAAACAATATGAACAAGAAGAATATAAATCAATGGCACATAACAAAATAAGTATCTGGGGAAAGCCACAACTCAAAACCCCTACTATCTATATTGCATTAATCTAAAATCCAAGATGATAATACATTGCTTGTTCTCACAAGAACAATCCCAACACTCAGTATGATCAATCTCCCTGCTCACAAGCAAGCTCAATCCAATGTCTAGCCCCTTTTTCTACTCTCCAAGCCCTTGATTCCTTGCGCCTTTGGTCAAAGAATTTAGATGAATACAATATGCTCTGTTGAACCTTGAGCTTAACTTGCACAAGTACTTCTTATCCTCTACTTGATGACTTCCTTTGTCCAATACTTAGACAAATTTCCAAGCCTCCAAGCTTCTAATTATTTGCACACTTCCTAAGAGAATAAGTCCATATTTAAAGGGAAATTCCTCATCCATAACCGCGCAATCCAAAATTAAGTCCTTCTCTGATTGCATGCATGATATTTACAACTCAGTAAATCATACAACTGATAGTACACTATCCCTGCACTCTAGTCTCAATTGGGTCTTTCTATAAATTGACATGCATGAGTTTCTGATGAGGGAATCTTCAGTTAACTAGAGTGACACTTGTGGATGAATTAGTGCACCAATTGACTGTTAACTCTCTATTAATTCCACAAACAATTTGGAACTAATTTAACTGAACATAACTCAGTAAACTAAGTTATCTAATTACAAATCATAATTAAACTCATCTTGGACCCCTAAAACTTAGGGAGAACATATACATAACTTCCAAAAGACTTCCAACTCAAAATTCCTAAGTTAACAAAGTCAACTTAACTTAGTTAACTATTACAAGTTGCTATGAGAAAAGAATTACAATTTTAATTCACAATTTAATTCAAGGAAACATTAAATTGGAATTTCTAGATTCTATTTTTAACATTTCTTGCTGCTATTTTCAACACTCCTTCCTAATAAGAAAGGAATTCAACTAGATCTTGATCCTGAACCTTTGGAATGTTCTGCATGCAACACTTCTCTCTAGTGTTGTTGCTATAACAACTCCAGAAACAAGAAAAAAACATCCAACCTGAATCAGTATGATGCATTTGTCATCAAAGTCTCTCATTGCTATTGCCTCTATCGATTGGAAACTCTGTGCTTCTACTAACTCTGCCTTTCTACACTGTTTTCAACCCTTCTATGTACTCTTCAGTATCTGACTACTCTAGCCTCTGTCACTCTGATCTCTGACTGCATCAATTGCCATTGATCCATCTTGCTACTATGTACTTTGGGCTCTCATAGCACGGTGCAATCCATGCTATAAAACCTCTCAATGGACCCTGGCCAATTTCAGCCCACTTGGGACTACCACTTCACAACGCCTCACCTCACAATTGGAGGTATGGATGCATGTGCTCCCTCTGCCCACTTGGATTGAAATTCCCCCCTACTGGAGGTCTCTACATTAGTGGATTCCTCCACTAGGTCTCCTCTCAACTTCTCTAGTTGTGACTGCTCCACAACTTCCTGAAGATGTTTCTAAGGCTTCTTCTGGGGTTGAATGTTGAGAGGTAATTTAATCTCCCTCTCAACCAACAAGTCTCTAACCTTTGCCTTTCTCCTCAAGGCTTTGCATACATATTGTACCTCAAGAGAATATAGGTTCTTGACTCATGCATTTATCTGTTTCACCTGTCCCGTGGTGATGTTCTTAAGGAAAACCTTTGACTTACTAATAACCACATCATAGCCACGATATTCCAATACCGCAACTGAAACACGATTCTTCTTTAGTCCTAGAACATACATCACATCTGTTATCCCGAGAGGGGAGCTTGACTCCCTCTAAAAGGTAACCGTACCGATCCTGGTAGCTCTATACCTCTCGTCATCTCCAAACTCTATGCTTTTCTTTAGGTCTTTCTCCTCAAAATCACTAAAGATATCTCTATTCCCTGTCATATGGAATGAGGCACCGCTGTCAAGATACCACACACATCCCATGACAGTGCTGGCCATGCATGTAATGAGAGTGAAATCAAGTTCGAAGTATGAATCTAGAACTTCACCTTTTGCCGCTATTTTCGGCTCCTTCTTGCTTGCTTTCTTTTGTGGGAAGTTCTTGGCATAGTGCCCATGCTCGTGACAATGAAAACACTTGAATTTTTTCAAGTCCATCTTCTTTCTACCCTCCCCGCCTTGGGACTTCTTTCCCTTGGCCTTCTTTGCATTACTCGCTAAGGAAAAATCCTCTTCCACTTCCTTGGAAGAGGTCCCATCTTTGGTGTTACATCAAAACTCCTCTTGTACCAAATATGACCACAATTGTTTGCAATCTGGAAGCTTCTCCCTCCCATTGACAAAGTCTTGATAACTATGCCAACTCTTGGGAAGTCCTAGAACAGCTAGGTTCACCATATCATCCTCATCAATAATGACTCCAACACTTCCAAGTTCATCCCGACAATGAGTGAACTTAGTCAAATAATTTGGAATTAAGTCGCCCACCTCCATCTTGATTTTTCGAAGTTTATCTTTCAGTGCCAACTTTATATGGTCATTGTTGTTCTAGAAAAGGTCCTTCAATGCTTTCTACATAGCTTGCGGAGTTTCCTTCCCATGGAGACTCGATACATTGTGGTCTAGAACTCCCTCAAGGATTATCCGCCTCGCCCTTGCCACACACTTCTTCAATTCAACTAGATTCTAAGCATTCGATGCTGGTGGATTAGGAATGTCTTGATCAATGAATTCCTTTAGGCCATTATCCTCCAACACGGCCTCCATCCTGTACTTCCAGGCTATATAATTCAAGTTTCCATCCAAGGCATACTCGAGCTGCAAACCTTAGAATGCCATATGCCGATCCTGAAGTATGTATTGCAAATTAGAATTTCAACTGTAACACAAAACTCAAAACTTCGAAATCTCCTCTAGTATATTGAATTCAACTTCAATACCATGTAGAATTTCCTGTATATTCACAAGTTCATGCAATTTACTAAAGCATAGGACAAGAATCTACTTCTATTTTCAACTAGCAGAAGCCGATATATCAATGAAAAAAATATGAACAAGAAGAAGATAAATCAATGGCACATAACACAATAAGTATCTGTTATGCTCTTAACCTGCAAAGTAATACCCAAACACATAATATGCAAAGAAAAGATACCCAGAACACAGAATATGCGAAGAAAAGATACCCAGAACACAGAATAGAAATGATTTTATTATTCAGAGAGAAATGTTCACAGGCCTCTTCGAGGGGGAAACCTCCAATAGAGCAGAGCTCGATTACAAAAACAAGACACAATACTCCTCGCAGGGAGTCTCTATCCTTTATATATGACTCATACATGCAATACCACGGGCCAATACCGTGGGTTTTATTAATACCATCTATCTAATACTACCGCCCATTTGCAACTAACTGTGGTCTCGTCATTAATTGCTGGTTAACCACTTACAAATATTAATATGGGCTTTATTGACTCTTGACTATGACGTGATCCCATGACATAAATAAGGGGGTTAGGGTGGGACCCTAACATGCCCTCCCCCTTAAGACTAGCCTTGTCCTCAAGGCTGAAGCTGCGGAAACTGCTGAAGAATAGTGGCTAGTTCCCAAGTTGCATCTTCCGGAGAGGTGTCTTTCCATTTGATGAGGACCTCCTTAATCATGCGGCCGCGCAGGTGCTTGTCTCGTGTGTCTAGAACCTGTTCGGGTTAAAGCCAGATTGACCCTTCTTTTTCTAATTCAGGTAGACTAGTTTGAACTCGGCAATTGTTCCCAATCACTTTCTTGAGGCACGATACATGGAAAACTGGATGGATTTTTGCCGTAGGTGGCAAAGCCAACTTGTAAGCCACTTCTCCAATGCGCTGAAGTACTTGGTATGGTCCATAGAATTTTGGAGAGAGCTTTTGACAACCCTTATCTTTGAGTGATGTTTGCTTATATGGTTGCAGCCTCAAAAAGACCTGATCCCCTTCTTGAAATTGGCGCTCTGAGCGATGTTGGTCGGCCTGTTGCTTCATGCGGTTCTGAGCTTGATGAAGATTCTCGCGAAGATGGGCGAGCATGGTTGCGCGGTGTTGTAGGAGTTGATCCACTGCTTGTACTTTGGAGCATCCCTTGAGATAAGAAGTAGGGGAAGGCGGAAGTTGACCATAGACTGCTTCATAGGGAGTCATTTTGGTGGTGGCATGATAGTTGGTGTTATACCACCATTCAGCCAGAGGTAACCACTGTGCCCAAAGGTGTTGCTTTTTTGAAGTGAAACACCTAAGGTAGGTTTCTAGACATTTGTTGACGGCTTCGGTTTGACCATCTGTTTGCGGATGATATGAAGTACTGAGTTTGAGTTGAGTGCCTTGTATTCTGAAGAGTTCCTGCCAAAAATTGCTGGTGAAGATCGGGTCGCGGTCAGACACTATAGAAGTGGGCATGCCATGTAATTTGAAGATCTGATCCATGAAAGTTTGAGCAACCAAGGTTGGTGTAAACGGGTGGGGTAGGGCGCAGAAATGAGCATACTTCGACAGTCGGTCCACAACCACCATGATGACTGACTTGTTCCCTGACTTTGGAAGACCTGTAATGAAATCCATAGAAACCTCCGTCCAAATTGAGGCCGGAATGGGAAATGGTTGTAAGGTGCCTGGTGTGTTGATGGTTTCCCCTTTGTGGCGTTGACAGACATCACATTCAGCTACGAAAGTAAGGACATCCTTTTTCACGCCTGTCCAAAAGAATGATCTTCTGGTGCGAGCATACGTCTTCTGAAAGCCCGAATGTCCTGCAATGGGAGATGAGTGCAATTCTGCCAAAAGGTGACTTTGGAGGGTAGATGTTGGTGATATTACGACTCTGTCCTTGTAGCGAAGAATATCATTCTGCCACGAGTAGCCCTTGCTGGAATTAGGATCTACCTGCAATTGAGAAATGAGTTGGGAGAGCCCTGGGTGTGAAAACCATTCCCTACGAGCCTCTTCAATCCAGTCTGGAATGGGAAGGGAAATTGCGAGCAGAGTACTTTCCTCCTCAAATTGGCGCGATAATGCATTTGCTACACTGTTGTCTTTCCCTTTCTTGTAAATGATCTCATAATCATATCCCAGCATTTTGGCTAACCATTTATTTTGTTGTGGGGAGGATAGGCATTGCTCCAAAAAATATTTAAGACTGTGATGATCTGTGCGGATTTGGAAATGTCGCCCCAATAAGTAAGGTCGCCAGGTCTCGATTGCATGTAAGATGGCCATCATCTCCTTCTCGTAGGTAGATTGGCCCAGATTCCTCCCACTGAGTTGTTGGCTTGTGAAGGCCAATGGTCGCCCTTCCTGCATTAAGACCGCCCCAATACCTGTACCCGAAGCATCACATTCAATGACAAAGGATTTGGTGAAGTCAGGTAGTGCTAAGACTGGAGTGGTACACATGGCGTTTTTGAGAGCGGTAAATGCCTGTTGTGCTTCCTCGGTCCAGAAGAAGGAATTTTTCTTTAGGAGTTGAGTGAGGGGCTTCGCTATGCGGCCATAGTTGCGGACAAATTTACGATAATAGCCTGTGAGACCCAAAAATCCTCTCAAGCTCTTCAAAGTCTTAGTTTGAGGCCATTCTTGCATTGCCTGGATCTTTTTAGGGTCCACCTTGACACCTTCACGCCCCACAATGTGGCCCAAATACTCAACTTCTTCCATGCCAAACGAACACTTAGACATCTTGACAAATAATTTGTGCTTCCGGAGCAGTTGCAAGAGTAGATCTACATGCTGAAGATGTGCCGCCCAAGTGCCACTATAGATGAGAATGTCATCGAAGAAGACAA
Source organism: Pinus tabuliformis (assembly GCA_031772625.1). Lineage (NCBI taxonomy): Eukaryota > Viridiplantae > Streptophyta > Pinopsida > Pinales > Pinaceae > Pinus > Pinus tabuliformis. The sequence continues at coordinate 832,963,452 of CM062813.1, forward strand.
GGACAAATTTTCTGAGATATGGTTTGAGGATGTGATTCATAAGACTCTGAAAAGTAGAAGGGGCATTACAGAGACCAAATGGCATGACCAGGAACTCATAATGGCCTTCATGAGTTCTGAAAGCCATCTTGGGAATGTCGACTTCCTTCATGCGAATTTGGTGGTAGCCGGAGCGAAGATCCAACTTAGTGAAGAATTGAGCCCCATTGAGTTCGTCCAGCAAATCGTCAACCACCGGAATGGGAAATTTATCTTTGATGGTCAACTTGTTGAGGGCCCTGAAGTCGGGACACGTCCGCCACTCCCCATCTTTCTTGAGGACCATGACCACTGGGGATGAATAAGGACTAATGCTGGGACGAATGACACCTACTTCCAACAATTCCTTGATGGTTTTTTCTATTTCATTCTTTTGAGTGAACGGATATCTGTATGGCCGCACATTTGGGGGTTGGGCCCCTGGAACCAAGGTGATGCTATGATCATGTTCCCCTCGCGAGAGTGGAAGCTCATGAGGCTTGTCAAAGACTGTCCGATGGGTATTTAAAATCTACTGCATCTCAGGATGAATTGGCTGAGACCTGGTTTCGACTACCTGGATGGCATTAAATTGAGCTACCACTCCATGATGGCCCTTTTTTAACAATTTTTCCATCCGATGCGAGCTGATGACAGAGGGGGCTCTCGCCTGGAGGCCACGGAGGGTATGTGTGGAGTTGTTCTGCTTAAAACTCATATATAACTCCTGGAAATCCATTGTGATTGGCCCAAGGGTGCGGAGCCATTCAGCGCCTAGGACAATGTCACATCCCCCCATGTGTATGGCAAACATGTGGGTTTTCAACTGATAATCCCCCATTTGAAGTTTGACATTTTCACAACGGCCTTCACATTTCATTGTGCCCCCATCTGCAATTTGGACTTGGAAGTTAGAAACTGCCCGTACAAAACAATGTGCTGCTTCGGCGATTTTTTGATGGATGAAATTATGGGTACTTCCACTATCAATCAAGACTATTACTGGGCGATGTTTAAGAAAACCCTTGATTTTGAGAGTTTGAGGGGAAGAGATTCCCGCCAACGCATTGAGCGAAATAACTGGTTCGTCAGATACAATCTCCTTTTGGTTGTCTTCTTCGATCGCCTCCGGTTCCTCAAGAGGTGGATCTTCCTCGGTGGAGCTGTAGTCAGTGGCATCTATTTGAAAAAACTTGGGCTCCTTGCATTTATGACCAGGGGAATATTTTTCATCACAGTAGTAACATAGTCCTTGCTTCCTTCTTTCGGCCATTTCCTGAGGTGACACCTTTTGAACCTTAAGTGTCTGAGTCGTGTTGTGAGCTTGTGGGGGATGACCTTTAGTGGGGAAATTGGGGCGGGGAAATGGGAGCGTGGTGGAGTAGAACTTGAGCTTTGATGGCTTCTTTAAGACCACTGATAAAACATTCCGTGTAGAACTCATCTGAGAGATGCTGAGTGCAGAAGGCTAAGGCTTCAAAAGCGGTGATATATTCATCCACTGTACCCGTCTGTCGGAGCTTAGTGAGACGGCCCAAAAAGGAGTCTCCCTGTTCAAAGCGAGCTCGAAGAGCTTTTGCAAATTGGGCCCAACTCGGAAAAGGTCCATTGCGACGTTGATGCCATTCCGCCCATTGCCATCGTTCATTGTCCAAGTACATGGTCCCCACTCCAAGCTTAGTCCAATCATCTTGGAGACGATTCAATTTGAAATACTGGTCCATTTGTGCTAGCCATGCGGACGGGTGAGAATCGTCAAATTTCCACATATCCAACTTGGGAGGTCGCTGACTGGGTGGTGAATGGGTGTGCCAGAGGTGAGGAGAGTGGCTAGACTCACCCTCATGGTGTTCATGGTCATTATACGGTTCCTCGAGAGCTGGCTCCTTGCCCTTATCGAGTGCTTGCCATACCTGGCTAGTTAGTCCGTTAATCAGAGTTTTGAGCTCGTTCATATCTGTTTCAAGTTTGTCTAGCCTTTCATTGGCCATTGCTTGAGCTCTAGTTTCTACCATACACCAACTTGATGAAAAATTGGGACCGCCATTTTTTTTTTTTCTAATAAATTGAATGGTACCACCGTGCTCAGCTCGTCGTCCTGATGCTGATGGGCTAGATCACAAATAAGCGCTTCGGAAGATCTCAGACTTCCTAACGGAGTTTTACTCCTTCCTGATCAATACTGCAGTCGCCAAATCCTCAAAATGTCAATTCCGCCAAAAGTCCTGCGAGAATTATATCCAGGTACAGGAACCCTTCACAACTACTCCGATCTGGTGGATCTGAGAGATCTGAATGGTGGAACAACTGCTGCTGCTGATCTGATGGAGCTGCGGGACTGATGTCTGCTGCTGCTGCACTTGCTGATCTGGAATAGATGATGTGTGATCCCCCGATAGAAAGGGAACTATGGTCTTGAGGAGTGTCAGGTGCTACAGATCGCAATATACATAAGGGTCTGACAATAGTACTCGACCCAATGTTTCAGGGCTCTAACTAAGGAGGATCGACCGTACCCTTAGTCGTACAACCCGACTACCCTATCGTACGGGCGAGTAATCTCTCCGAGTGCTGTTCTCGGTGTACTGTAGCCACAAGACGGCCGAAGGTTTATCTATGGCGAGGTTTCAAGGGAGCTAGGGGGCTTCCTATATACCCAGAGGGTACGTGGAAGACAGTCCGTGCACGGTTCTGTCTAATGCGCTACTACTCGAAGGGGTACCCACAGGGGTTACAAGGGAGTCCAACAGACGTGACCACCTCTTGTATTTCCTGCGTGCATGCCTCCCCAAATCCGCAGGTTTATGCACTTAACGACAGATCCCGTGGTTTAAAGACGCCAGAACACGTCTCTAGCCAATTTTTTTTTTTCTAAAAATTGGAGATCCCACCGAGCCCTGGAAAGTGCTCTGATACCACTTGTTATGCTCTTAACCTGCAATGTAATACCCAAACACAGAATATGCGAAGAAAAGATACCCAGAACACAGAATATGCGAAGAAAAGATACCCAGAACACAGAATAGCAATGATTTTATTATTCAGAGAGAAATGTTCACAGGCCTCTTCGAGGGGGAAACCTCCAATAGAGCAGAGCTCGATTACAAAAACAAGACACGATACTCCTCGCAGGGAGTCTCTATCCTTTATATATGACTCATACATGCAATACCACGGGCCAATACCGTGGGTTTTATTAATACTATCTATCTAATACTACCGCCCATTTGCAACTAACTGTGGTCCCGTCATTAATTGCAGGTTAACCACTTACAAATATTAATATGGGCTTTATTGACTCTTGACTATGATGTGATCCCATGACATAAATAAGGGGGTTATGGTGGGACCCTAACAGTATCTAGGGAAAGCCACAACTCAAAACCCCTACTATCTATATTTCATTAATCAGAAATCCATGATGGTAATACAATGCTTGTTCTCACAAGAACAATCCCAACACTCAATATGATCAATCTCCCTGCTCACAAGCAAGCTCAAGCCAATCTCTAGCCTCTTCTATTACTTTCCAAGCCTCCAATTCCTTGCGCCATTGGTCAAAGAATTTGGATGAACACAATATGTTCTGCTCAACCTTGAGCTTAACCTGCACAAGTATTTCCTATCCTCTGCGTGATGACTTCCTTTAGCCAATACTTAGCTAAATTTCCAAGCCTCCAAGCTTCTAATTCTTTGCAAACCTCCTAAAAGAATTAGCCCAGATTTAAAGGAAAATTCCTCATCCACAACTGCGCAATCCAAAATTAGGTTCTTCTCTAATTGCATGCATGATATTTACAACTCAGTAAATCATACAACTGATAGTACACTATCCCTGCACTCTAATCTCAACTAGGTCTTTCTCTAAACTGACATGCATGAGTTTATGATGAGGGGATCTTCAATTAACTAGAGTGACACTTGTGGATGCATTAGTGCACCAATTGACTATTAACTCTCTATTAGTTCCACAAACAGTTTGGAACTAATTTAAACGAACATAACTCTAATTACAACTCATAATTAAACTCATCATGGACCCCTAAAACATAGGGAGAGCATAAGCATGACTTCCAACTCGAAATTCCTAAGTTAACTATTACTAGTTGCTATGAGAAAATAATTACAATTTAATTCAAGGACAAATTAAATTGGAATTTTTGGATTCAATTTTTAACATTTCTTGTTGCTATTTTCAACAGTTTAGGATATGATGAGTTCTTCTTTATTTTTGGAAGAATTAATAATTTATGTGAATGTTTTTGGATATGATGATTTCTTCTTCATTTTTAATTTAAGTGATGATTAATGTGATTTGTTTTCATGTACTATGAAAGGCAAAAAGCATGATACAAAGTCTATGTAAAGTATTGTTAACATATATAAATAATATGGATCTATTTTCAATGTTTGTATGAAACATAGATGGGTTTTATGTTAAAAAAAGTTATATATATAGTGTACTTATGAATATATATACGAAAAAAAACACCTCCTTTTGGGTAACTTGAGTTAGAGACCTAGTTGGTAGTCGAAGGATGTTACAGGCAACCTCAAAAATGTTCAGGACTTAATATGTAGTAGAAAATTATTTGCATCAAGTTCAAATGCACAAATTCAGAGACTACATAAATTCATCTTGATAGAAATTCATACATATGGAGAAGGGGCCTCAGACAATCGAATTAAACCTTAGGAACATGGTTGGTATAGGGGCTGAATTTTGGGTCTGTTGAGTGCCTTAGACCAGCCTCAGGCAAGGCCGAAATTTAATCTTCCTCATGATTGCTATAGGGATCTCACAATGGGCTAAATTCTCTTTAGACGTGCCATAACCAGGGCTGAAATAATTCCTTAAATAATGGTTCAATTAAGCCCTAGATAATCAAGTTGTGCACAAAGAAACCACCACAAATAAACAAAAAAAATGAGACAAACTCCTCCTTTAAATTCACTCTTCTTCAGATGTTTTATGAAGCTCAGACCTCAGTTTCCTTCACTTTTCTTCTTACCTCAGATGATCCAAATTTCTTGCCCATTTGGATGCGGATATATATATATATATATATATACCCTTAATTGGGGTCGACTTGATATTTTTATGAACATACATGACTATATGAGAAGTTGACCTATTGGAGATGAATTGATTTGATTTGAGAGACCTTAGGACACTTAAACAACTCAATTTTTCCTTTCATATAATCTTCTTTCAAGGTATATTTGGACCAATGAATCTAGGTTTGATGATGGGATTTGAAAGTGCAAGTGGAACTTGTTTATGAAAAACTTCATCTTCATTTGAATCAGTGTCCGAAGTAGTGTCATTGATTTGATCATGCACTAGTTGGTGACAAGAATCTTTGTTAAACTCAAAAAGTGAATTGTTCTAAACAAGGAACAATACATAATAATGAATCTTTTGCTATAGTTCTCCTCATTGGATCTAAGATTCGAGTTGGAGAAACACAATTTTGTCCTTAGAATCTTGTAATAGGTTCAAACATTAGTGAGAATTTCTTTGTTGGTTTTAACTATGTCGTCAACATTAGAGAGTATTAGAGTATTTAGTAACTCCAATAAATAATACTTTCATGCCATTTTATCAACAATTCAATCTTAGCAAATGAAGTGTGTTGACTTGTACTAAAAATGCATCTATTTACAATGCAATTCAAATTAATTTCAAAAAATTGCAAGTAAACTTATGAAAATACATTGTAAATTACAATTAATTTAGAGTTGAATTGGTGTTCAAAATTGAATATGCAGTCAATTCTTTGAGTCCTTATAGGCTTCAATGATAGAAAAGTTTGGCAAAATTGCTTTTGGAAAATTACAAACTCTTCTAGAAGGTAGTGATATTAAATTCTAGGGTTTGCTTGCAATTTCTCTGCTCACAACATTGTTTCCTCACAACTCAAGCATGTTTGGAAATCATTTGTGTGCATCTTAGAATTGTGATGGAAATAATAGAAAAGCCCATAAATTCATATTTTGAGGAGCACAATTGTTCACCTCAAATAGGAACTATAAAATATCATGCTTCTTTCAAAGACTTGATTAATAGTAACAATGTGATGAGTAACAACGATAATGATAATGAGTTGATGATATTAGTACCTGAAGTATTTATGAGTGAATATGATGAGTTAATAAATTCCATTCCATAGATAGTTGAAGAAAATTTTGCAAGTGCGCATAAACATGATCTTAGTGGACAACATGACAACTTTTAAGATGTTGAACCATGCACACCTGCATCTCAATTTTTAAACTCTTTCAAAAGTGCTTGTCAAGAACCATTAATTCCTAGGTGAGAGCATTGATGGTTCTTGACAAACCACCCATGATGATATGAAGAGCTTTTGAATTGAAACTAAACATATTCTTCTCATCAGGATCAGTTGGAGGATTTTTAAAAACTTTGTAACCATTTATGATGGAAAGCCAAACATCCTCTCCTAAAGCCTTCAAGTAGGTTTCCATGCAACTGCTCCAAAGTGGATAATCATTTCCATTAAACATCGAAATTTTTCTTGAATATATGCCTTACATTTCCATATCTCTCACAATCTTCCCTCCAATGATTATACTATTGGAGGGTAACCTTCTCTTATACCAATTGTTGGAAATACTGAGGGTGGGGGGTGAATCAATATTTCGTAAATTTCAACAATTTAAGTATCAAAATGATTAAAAAATAACATCACATCAAATGAACACTATATATATATGTGTGTGTGTGTGTGTGTGTGTGTGTGTATACAATATTTTTATATTACAACGGAAGTTACAACTTATAACTTACTAGCTACAACTGGAAGGGCTACAACCTCAAGATTTACCAACTCCCACTGGAAGGAGGTGAAAACCTGCTGAAGCTACAACTTCAATCCCTAACACCACCCTGCCACCCTTCAATAAAAGATAAAATAAAAATCTCTTGGGCTCTCATACTAGTGACAGTGGCCCAATTACAATAACATCCAAATACTCCAACAATAGCCTTTTCAAACTTTAGATTTGCCCCATGTCTGTTCAACAATAAATTGCATACCTTAATTCATAAAAAACCATACATGTCTTCAATAATTTTCTCCAAGACTTCATAATAAGAACCAAAGGTATGATACCATTATCAAGAGGTATGTTATCATTATCAAGATCTTATTCAAGAAAGAGTTAGCTACAAATCAAAATGTTCAATGTCTGCCACAATTCAAAGAACAATTTTTTCTTCAGGACTATGTCTGCTCCAAAGTTCTTCAGTAATCAAGACTTGTTCAAGGAATATACTTCAGTCTATATGTTTTATTAAACTGCCTTTGATTATGATCTTCCATAGGCTTCCTTTCAACTTCCTTAGAATAAGTGAATTCAAGCATGCACTAGGAAAACCTCAAAAGAAGACATGGTACATCCACATAACCAATCTTGAAAGATCGAGTTCCAGATTAGAAGGAGGGCATAAAGAGAACTTAGATTTGTTCTCAAAATGATGCTTCAAAAGTGCTCTAACTTCAACATAGTTCCTCAACTAGCTATCTTAGGTACATTATGAATTTTCTTGCTTGTAATTTTTTCTCTAAGACAAATCCGAGTTAGGCATTGGGGTAACCTCAAAATTGAATTTTGTTCAGGATTTAAGATGTCACAAAAATTTATTTGCCTCAAGTTCAGATGCAAAATTTCAAAGACTGTATAAATTCATCTTGACAGAAATCCAGACCTATGGAGAAGGGGCCTTAGACAACTGAATTAAACCTCAGGAACATGGTTGGTACATGGCGGAATTTTGGGTCTATTGAGTGCCTTAGACCAGCCTCAAGCTAGGCTGAAATTTAGTCTTCCTCAGGCCTGCTACAAGGATCTCATAATGGCTTAAATTTGCTTCAGATGTACCCTTAAAATATCTCATAGATGCACTAACCAGGGTCGAAATAAGTCCTCAAAGAATGGATGAATTAAGCCTCAAATAAAAAAGGTTATCACAGAGAAACCACCACAAAGAAACAAAAAAAATGAGACAAAACCATCGAAATTCACCCTTCTTCAGATGTTATATGAAGCTCAAACCTCAGTTTCCTTCACTTCTATTCTTACCTCAGATAATATGAATTTCTTTCCCATTTGGATGCCACAAATTGGATATATATATATATATATATATATATATATATATATATATATATATATATATATATATATATATATATATGGGTCCCTTAATTGAGGTTGACTTGATATTTTTATGAACATATATGACAATATTTGAAGCCGACCTAATGGAGATGAACCAATTTGATTAGAGGGACTTTAGGACACTTGAAAAAAAAATTTTTCCCTTTCATATAATCTTCTTTCATGGTAGATTTGGACCCATGAATCTAGGATTGATGACGGCCTTGAAAAGTGCAAGTGGAACTTGTTTATGGAAAACTTCATCTCAATTTGAATCTGTGTCTAAAATGGTGTCATTGATCTAATCATGCACTAGTTGGTGGTCAAACTCAAAAAGTGATTTTTTATAAACAAGGAATAATATAGAATAATGACTCTTTTTAGTTCTTCTTGTTGGAGCTAAGATTCAAGTTGGAGAACCTCGATTTTGTCCTACGAATCTTGTATTAGGTTCAAACATTAGTGAGAGTTTCCTTGTTGATTTTGACTATGTCGTCAACATTATAGAGTCTTAGAGTATTTAGTAACTCCAATAAATCATCAATTCAAGCCATTTTATGAACAATTCAATCTCAGAAAATGAAGTGTGTTTACTTGTACTAAAAATGCACCTATTTACAATGCAATTGAACTTAATTTCAAAAATTGCAAGTACACTTATGAAAAGACATTGCAAATTACAATTACTTTAGAGTTGAATTGGTCTTTAGAATTGAATTTGCAGCCAATTCTTTGAGTCCTTAAATGCTTCAATGATCTCAAAGTTCGACAAAATTTATTTTGGCAAGTTACAAACGCTTCTCAGAGGTAGTGATCTAAAATTCTAGGGGTTGCTTGTGTTTTCTCTCCTCACAACTTAAGCATGTTTGGAAATAGATTATGTGCACCTTGGAATTGTGATGACACTAATAGAAAACCCCAAAAATTCATATTATGAGGAGCACAATTGGTAACCTCAAATAGGAACCCGTTGTAGGGAAAACCCAACAACCCCCATTTTTCACTTATTTATTTCAAATAATGGGGACCCTTTCCATTAATTTTTGCCTAAAACACCTTTTATGATTTTCATTAAGTTAATTGTCCCACAATTTCACCATTTTTTTATTTTTTATTTTTATTTTCGTCAGATTTCTATTTTGATTGTTTAATTGAATTCAAATTTTAGTGAGCTTTCCATCGATACTTGTTTCACTTCATTTGGTTAACCAATTTTCAAATGGAACTCCTTAGAAGTTTGATAATTTCTACTGCATGGGTTAAAAAAGAAAAATGTACAAAATATATATTATTTTAATTTTCACAATTAAAATAGTCATTCATTGTAAATATTAACGTGTTAATTTTACTATTTTTTTCATTTTTCACTAATGGTCCTACAAAATGACCCACCCAAAGTGTAGAAAAGTTAAAAAATGTGTTTTCGAGATCTCAGGTAATTTATTCCAATTTTTTATTTATTTTTGTAAGTCAATCTTCTATTAATTTCAAAGAAAGGAGTACATAGAGATGTCATCAAAATAGGTGGTCTCACCCCGACTGGGTTTGTTGACAAAAAATTTCACCATATGACAAAAACACAAAAGGGCCTCTAAAGGAAGAAACTAGAACCGATTAGACCATAGGCACCAGAACACAGCTAAAACAAAAAATACTCCAGAAATCATACTTGTCACTAGAAGTAATAGATGCAAGGTTGTCTAGGGTAGTTCCAGGAGGTGGTGGAGAGCAACAGTCACACTGGATGTGCCCTTCGATGTGCGCCATCCAGGTCTCTAGCTTTTCAAATTTCTTTGAGAGTAGATTTTGACCTCTCCACACCAAAACTACATGCTCCATGAGTTGACTCTGGAAGCAATGAAGCCGCTCAAAAGTTTCCATCTGCAGTGCATGTTCATCTCTCTAGATGCATTCAACAACATCTATTCGATTCATTAGATTACCAATGAGGTCTTGGCATCTTTCCCCACAACATTGATGGTGGACTTTCCCTTCTTAAGCTTCAGACGCTCCCGGGCCACTTTTCACTCCACCTCGATGTCCACCATCTTGTCTCCTTTGTTCGTGACTGTTCTCCGCGTCCCCCCTACTCATCCCCTATTTTCCAGCTCTCCTAACACGTCCCCCTCAACAAACCACTAATTGTCTTCCACCTCGTGACCCGTCGACACCTTGCCGTGAGCTCCCAGCCTTTTTTCCACCACGACGAGGCAGAGTCGGACCCACGCTTGGACTTATGATTCCTTAGCAGCAAGAGGACCATAGGAGGAAGCCTTTCACGATGGGGTCTACATGGCAACAAAACCAGAGTGGACTTGCACAGAGCCTCCAGCTCCAAATTTAACCCCATCGGCCTGTACTCACACCAAATGAAAATTACCCAAAACACAATCCATCGAACGTCACCGTCTTTCGGGTTTTCTCCGGGAAAATGGTGTCCTCTAGAGTTAAGTGTCTTATTACCAAATTAGAACATAAATTTGAAGAGCTTCCGCCCGTAGAATTCGTCAAACCAAACTTAGTACCAGTCCCTCCTGATTTTCTTCTCTGGATGAACAAGGACACCACAAGGGTAGGTTGGTTGCCGCTACATAAAGAACGAAGGCCAGTCTAGCGACTGCCACACCCTATCCCACTGCTAGACTGCCAATTAACCACTGGAGTTGAATTAGGGACTCTCCATACCCGAATATGGCGAACACACTAGAGAATGCAACTCTGCAAGAAATGGAAGTCTCCCTCTTCCCTGCGCCTAGCATCCTCCCCAACACATCGCCAAATATTTTTGCCCACAAAAACTAGGTTTACCAACTCACTAGGTTTCTCAACAAATGAAAAAACAGATGCAAATACCTGGGATCACCATCACTCCGTCGTATTTCACCCTGCCACCCTCAACAACATTCTCAAGAATGCTCATCGCACGCTTAACCAACCACTCCACTGTACCACTCCCCATGGCTATTAATGCCTGAAAGGACTGGGAGGCCCATACCCCCCACCTTGAACATTTGGATTTATTCATGTGGTGACACAACCACGTGTTGTCGACTCCACACCCCATCGGGGAATTCCAATTTCTTATTTTAAAAGAAATTGCCAAATTAGAGAAAGATTTCGGTGAAAATCACATGGAATCTCATTTGTCGACGCGTTTCGAACCAACTAGTGTGGTTCATTTGGATGTACCACACTAGTTGGTTCGAAACGCGTCGACAAATGAGATTCCATGTGATTTTCGCCGAAATCTTTCTCTAACTTGATATGGATCACAGAAGCCTAAACTCGATTAGAAATTTCCAAACCTGAAATATCAAAATTGCAAAGTGGCTGTAGTTCATTTTGTAGAATTTTTAATTCCATGTGAGCCCCACTTCACATCACCTCCTTCCTTCCAAAATCCCAATATAAAAACTTGCGATACGGCAATATCGTACATTGACGTATCGACATTTTTTTTTGCAAAGCCATTTTAAAAACACCGAAATTTAAAAAAAAATCCAATTGCAAATTAGTTTTATGTCAGACCTTTTTTTGTTTAATATAAAGTTTTGGTCAAACACCTTATGACTCCCACTCCACCTTATCCCTCCATCATGCTCACCTCACTCTCCACCTTATCACTCCACCTCACATTACTCACTCCCTCCATCTTCATTGACAACCCTCCATTAATTCTAAAAGACCACATATTTTTGATTTATGGTTATGAGTTTTATGAATATGATTTGGTTTTTAAAATATATAAAATATTTTTATTTTTATTATAATATATTATATTTTTAATAAAATTTAATTATAATATTAATATAATATAATTATATTTTAATTTTAATTTTTAGATTAATTAAATTTTGTTTATAATTAATTAATTTTAATAATATAATTAAAATTAAATTAGTATTAATTAAAAAATATTTGTAATTTATTTAGGATTAGATTTCAGTTAAAAATTTTTATTTTTAGCCTAAGCAACATATTTTTTAGAATTATGGCAGTTTTGACTCCTCAACTTTAGAAGCTCATAAGTTGAGTTTTACTTGGCCAAATGAGGCCTAGGATGGCTCGTTAGATAGATAAAATCATGAAAAATATTCATGAAATGGTTTAATTACCATATTTGATCATTTAATGGGTATAAAATTCAGTAGAAGATCAAGCTCCAAATTTTTAAACAAAAATAATTTTCTGAGTTTAATTTTCTGCATTCTCATTTGCTCACAAATTCTACTGAGTGTAGATCTATTTGTATATGTTCTCCTTGACCAATTAGATCTTCACAAGAATCAATAGGAATATCAAATTTATTTTTATTTAATTATGTAATTAATTTTTGATTGGATATGTTTTATATTCCAGATTTTATATTTTGATTTTACTTAAATTTTGACTGATTTTTTGCAAGAAACAGTTGAAGAGACGAGGAGAGAAAATTTCAATCAACGAGAATGCCCCATAAATAGAAGAATAAGAGTTTGGGCCAATGAAAATTGATTGAGTAGAACTACTCTTCAACAATATTCCTATTGAGAATTATTTTTGTAAAATTGTAAATAGTAGATTATAGAATGTATTACGGACTTCTCTTCTGTGTAATCCTGGAATTATTAAAAGCACTATTGTAATAAGGATTTAGAGTTGTAGGTGAAAGGAGAGAAAATCTCAGATTTGGGGGATTATTGAGGATTATTATTTTGCATTTTGAATTATCTATCAAGGGTAGAGCTTGCACTATTGCAACTCTTGTTTTAACTACAAAGGTTCAAAGCATTGTAAAAGACTGTTGGAGACCAGAGCCAGAGAAACAGATTCAATAAATTTGTATTTATAATACTTTTGTTTTAAATACTAATTTCATTTTATGATGGTAGAAATGTGTCAATTTTATTCATATTTGTGCACTATTGTCAATGTGAGTAATTTGCCTCAATAATATGTTATTATTTATCTCTGCTCTTATGATCTGAACTTTGATTTTTGATTTACTCAGAAATCAATCTTTAATTTTGATTTAACAAACAATACTATTTTGTGAACTATTTCCTTATATTATTGTTTAATCATTCAAGCTATTGATATAATAATCATCATCATTTTGTGAGCTACTTCCTAAATGTTGTTGATTAATTATTTCTGTTAATAAATCTCTAACTCCATAGGTTTTCCACGTAGCATTATCAGAGCTTCTAAATATCATAGTTTTCATATGAACCTCATTTTTCCAATCTCCGATATCCCAATCTGTCGACCTCAGATATTCCCAGACCTACGATCCTCGATAAACTTCCCTCTACTTATATCAAAAATTTCATATCGCGACTTCCAATCAACTACTACCCTTTCACACCCCCGATATCAAATCTCCAATATCCCTTCCTGGTTATATTTTTAGTTGTTACATAATCAAGGCCTATTGGAAGGTAAGTATATTGTGTGTTTTAAAAATAAAACTGTAAGATTTCTTTGATATTTTTCTTCGATGATGCTCATGTGTGTAGAAACTTAGGAATTTATGTTTTTACTTAGCGATATGAGTCAATAATCATATTCTACCTCTCATTAGTGCAGCAAGAATGAAATGCTTACACTCATTATTGCTCTAATTTTCTACAAACAGAGAAAATTTTCGTATAAAACTTTGCAGTGAATTATCTTATCCGTGATTTTACCTATGCTTATTTCGTATCTCACAATTACCGATTTGAGTTGAATCATTGCATTGTTCTCATTCATATTGTTTTCCCTTTAGTGATATACCCTTCTTCCGAAAGGATTCAGGGCCTCTAATTGGTAAATTTTGGAATCTCGATCCTTTTTTTTCTCATTTTTCCAAGATCTTGCTTCCCTTTAATATTCTAAATACTAGGACTTCTTTTATCGGAGGAGAAATTCAATTAAAATTCTGAAAACAAATGTCACCGGAAACATTATGAAGTAAAGTATTTATTTATCGAAGTTTTGTCCATTAACATTTTTTTGGAAAACTTGAGCTCTTACCTTCCACTGAGATTCTCTCAGAAACTCATAGATTCAGAATATCAGGTTAAATATATTTGTTAGGTCTCTGTGCAATTCATTCTTATATTTCACTATGATAACATGAAGTCTTGTTTAATTATCTTTATATACATGCTACTTTTATGTTATCATAGTGGTTGAAAGTTTCAATGTGTTTCAATCATAATTTCATCAAATCCAAATATTCATTCATCGAGATAACTTTGTGACTATAGGGATATATATTTTTCATGGTGTATGCACATGGGCCTCTTTTACTCTTTCCGGCAATCTATTTTGCTAACGAGAAATTTCACCACTTGTGGTTTGCTTACGTTTTTGCCTTTGATCCATTATTTATATGCACGTTTCATTATCCCAATCATCTTTTAGTAAGAAAATTCATTTTTCTTTTCAAGGCACTCTTAAGAAACCATTATGGTAATGAAACAATTGATAAGAAATTTGGGACAGGTAAAAGATGTTGAAACATGGTTAAATCATTCTTGATTTCTCTTATATTTGAGTTTTGATATATCACTCTATATTTAGCATACAAAATTCAAGACTCCTCCATCTACACTTTGTATTACATTGTTTTGGATTTGGTCTTGATTCTGAACAATTTATGAAAATCATGGAGTAGATATGAAACTTGTAATATTATGAGAACATTCCTTGCTGCAATTAATAAAGAAGCATCCTTTCATTTTCATTTCTATGGATTTGGTTTATTTTTGATTCCTTGAACATGAAACATTGTTTCCTTCTAGTTTACTGCTTGATTCAATAAATGATGATTTTGGGTCAATAAGATTTCAATCAATTCAATTTCTTCATGCTTTTAATTTTAATTAAAAGAAGAAGTTATCTTTTATTGGAGAAAATTATATCTCTCAGGTAATATTAAATGAAATTATCCAATGGTAAGTTTCATATGCCCACTTCCATTCATTTTCATTTCTTTACTTTTAGTTTCGGTTTTGTTTTTAGTTTTTGCTGATATAAAACTTTGTTTTACAATTCCTCATAAAACTTCTCACGCCTCCACCAAATCAAATTTGAAGCTCATTCTCCTTTTTCTAGTTTGCTTTCAATTTAAAAGAAAGAAGAAACAATAATGATCCTCATCAAATTAACTAAACTGGGAAGTTTCTAAACCTTGAGTTTGTTTCTTTAAGCATTGATTTTATTAGAAAATGGTTAAAATGCTTTTTGCAAGTTTTTGCCTTGAAAGAAGAAATTTACAACATACATAATTTTTTTCATTTAAGCTGAATCTTATCATCACTGTTATCAGAAGCCTAAACTCTTATAACTCTGCAAGATAAAATTTATATACATCTCAACATAAGGAACATACATATGTGTATCTTATTTTACTTGTTTTGTTGAGACATTTGTGTAGTTAATCTTGTTGGAGTTGGTTATTTAAATTTGGACTTTTCTTTCAGCGTTTGCTTTCTTCATTTTTACATTTTTAGAGTTTGCTGATTTCTTTTTATTTATTTTTGGAGTTTATTCCTTTTGCTTTCAGTTGCGATTTGATTTTGGTGACTCCACCATGATTTATGTGAAATACCTTTTTCTCACCCTATAGTGGTTGGCATACATGGGAAATCTTTTAACTCTATTTATTTCAGTGAATTTCATTTATCATTAAAGACATATATTTATGGAACCATAAAACCATCTTGCTTTAAATATTTCTCATGGAGGAACACACATCCTTACTAAGTAATATAGTTTACCTTTTCAAGGAAAGAAATGATTTGAGTTTAACACAATGGATACCTCCCACCCCTCCACTTTATAAAAGTCTCTAATTGACAATTGTGGGGAAAGAACTTAGAGTCGACATTATGAAAGTATTATGTCTATTAAACATAAGTCTCTATTACCATCCCATCTCTTTCATTCAAGTACACCATAAACTAAAATCTTGCAAATGCGCTTATCAAAAGCGTGATCAAAAGAGGAAACATGGAAAACGCAAGTAAACCCATCGGGGCTATGGATGCTCATTAGTAGTGGAGCTGGGCCTGTATGGCATAAAAGACAACTTCACCAGGGTACTATTTAAGCTTGTTGGTAGCGAAGCGATGTCAAAGACCATTTATAACAATGGATGTATGCTTTATCAAAAAACTCCCATTTGTGCCTTCTTCTATTTTTCATATGAGGTAATTTTAAAATAAATTCTCCCAAATTTGGATTCATGACTTTTACTCGAGTCTTCTTTGAGTACTTATCTTTATAAAACTCATATTTCTTAATCTATTTATGTGGAACGCATGGAAATGTTTTACTGTTAGACGATTTTGTGATTTCCATTATTTCTAACCTTTGGATAAATTAAAGTTCATTATATTTGACCAGAGATAACTGGTTCTTCCAGTGTGTCGCCATTGTTGTAGGGAAAACACAATGCCCCCCATTTTTCACTTATTTACTTCAAATAATGAAGATCCTTTCCATTAATTTTTGGCTAAAACACCTTTTATGATTTTCATTAAGTTAATATCCCACAATTTCACCAATTTTTTTATTTTATTTTTTTTTTCATTGGATTTTTATTTTGATTGTTTCATTGAATTCAAACTTTAGTGAACTTTCCATTGATACTTGTTTCGCTTCATTTGGTTAACCAATTTGCAAATGGATCTCCTTTGAAGTTTGTTAATTTCTACGACCTCGGTTAAAAATAAAAACATACAAAAAACATATTATTTTAATTTTTGCAATTAAAATAGTCATTCATTGTAGATATTAACCCGTTAATTTTTATTATTTTTCACTAATATTCTACAAAATGTTCCAACCAAATTGTAGAATAGTTAAAAAACACGTTTTCGAGATCTCAGATAATTTATTCCAAACAAATTACCAAACCTGAAATCTCAAAATTGTAAAGTGGCAATAGTTAATTTTGTAGAATTTTTAATTCCATGTGAGCCCCACTTCACATCACCCCTTTCCTTCCAAAATCCTAGTTTAAAAATGCCAATTTTAAAATCTCGACATAAAAATTACGATATCACACTATCTCACATCGGCACATTGACATTTTGTTCCGATGTCATTTTAAAAACTCCGATATTTAAAAAATATCCGATCACCGATTGATTTTATATCACACCTATTTTCATTTAGTCAAAAAACTTAGGACTCCTTCTCTACCTTATCCCTCCGTGATGCTCACCTTAACCTCCACCTTATCAATCCACCTCACGTCACTCATCTCCCTCCATCTTCGTTGAAAACCCTCCATTAATTCTAAAAGGCCACATATTTTTGATTTATGGTTATGAGTTTTATGAATATGGTTTGGTTTTTAAAATATAAAATATATTATATTTTTATTATTGATTTATGGTTATGAGTTTTATGAATATGGTTTGGTCTTTAAAATATAAAATAAATTATATTTTTATTATAATTTTAATATAATTTAATATTAATATTAATATAATATAATTATATTTTAATTAAACTTTTAATTTAATTTTAATTGTTAGATTAATTAAATTTTATTTATAATTAATTTTGTAATTAATCAAGTTTAATAACATAGTTACAATTAAATTAGATTTATTAAAAATTAATTGTAATTTAATTTTGGATTAAATTTTAATTAAAAATTCTGATTTTTAATTGAGGCAACAAAATTTTCAGAATTCTGGTAGTTTTGACTCTTTAATTTTAGAAGCTCATAAGTTGAGTTTTACTTGGCCAAATGAGTCCCAAGATAGCTCTTTAAATAGATAAAATCATGAAGAATATTTTTGAGGTGGTTTCATTACTATATTTGATCATATAATGACTTTACAATTAAGCAGAAGATAAAGCTACAATTTTTTAAACAAAAGTAATTTTCTGAGTTCAATTTTTTGCATTCTCATTTGCTCAGAACTTCTACTGAGTGCAGATCCATTCGTTTATGCTCTTATTGACCAATTAGATATTCACAGACATCAATAGAAATTTAAATTTTCTTTTTATTTAATTATGTAATTAAGTTTTGGTTGGATATGTTTTGTATTCCATATTTGATATTTTGATTTTAGTTTGCATTTTAATTAGATTTTCACTGATTTTTTAAAGGGAAATAGTTGAAGAGATGAAGAGAAAATGTATCAATGAATGAGAATTATTTAGCAATATAATAATAAGATTTTGTGCCAATGAAAATTGATTGAGAATAACTACTTTTCAACAATTTTCCTATTGAGATTTTGTTTTTGTAGACTTATAAATAGTAGATTGTAGAATGTATTATGTGTTTCTCTTCTCTGCAATTCTGGAATTCTTAAAAGCAATATTGTAATAAGTATTTAGAGTTGTAGGTGAGAGGAGAGAAAATCTCAAATTTGGGGGATTATTGAGGATATTTTTTTTGCATTCTGAACTATGTATGAATGGAAAAGATTGCACTATTTCATCTCTTGTTTTAACAACATAAGTTCAAAGCATTGTAAGAGACTTTTGGAGACCAAAGCCAGAAAAACAGATTCAATAAATTGATATTTATAATGCTTTTGTTTTGAATACTGGTTTCATTTTATGATGGTAGAAATGTGTCAGTTTTATTCATATTTGTGCACTATTGTCAATGTGAGTAATTTACCTCAATAATATGTTATTATTTATCTCTTCTCTTATGGGATGAACTCTGAATTCCGAGTAAGGCTCACCTTCAACTATTGATGCCCTAGCATAGATCCTACCCGTGGAGTCCAAGACTCATGGGAAGTACCTCTCATCTGGCTAATGAGTTGGGAAAAATGGTTAGGGACCATAGTACTACCGATGAACGCATCATGTAATTTTTATTCCCTATGACTAGGATGCATGGTGTTCAACAAATTGATCTGGGATCATTTGAGGTTCTACCTCTCGACTGACTTTTGTCAATGGATAGTGGTAAGGTCTTGTGACACTCTCGATCATTTCTTCTTCATTATTACTTCATGGTTCAACAAAGCATAGCAAAGCAGAGATGACATAGATATTACATGATGACAGGATGACATGATGATGACAAATGGATTAACATGTGGAATTCTCCCTAGTTGAGAGGGAGTGTTAAAATTGGAAACTAGGGCCAAAATCCACCTTGGGATAACTTTGGTTTAACATACAATAATATTTTGTGAACTATTTCCTTCTATTATTGTTTAATCATTAAAGTTATTGATTTAATAATCATCATCATTTTGTGAACTACTTCCTAAATGTTATTGATTAATTATTTCTGTTAATAAATCTCTGAACATAATGTGTTTTCATATTCATAATGTGTTATGAAACCAGCTCACAAAAAGATAGAAAAGATAGATCAACGCCTTAGAATTCAGCCTCTTAGAGGGGGCAACATCCTTTACATTACACAAATGAATGATTCCTTGATGATTCAAATGACAAAACCTCATTTCTATATAGGAGTCTAAGGAGTCACAATATAACCCAGCTGACCTAACAATAATAATATAAAGGCACAAAAATAACAATAGAGGGATTCTATGGGGCACAATGTTAACAATATGGGGACAATAGGGGCACAACAATATTAATAAGGGATACAACTCCAATAGTAATGGCGTAATCACTAGTATTATAGGGACCTAACATGCCCCTCTCCTTCAAAAAAGTGTTGTCCTCAACGCTTGAGTAGTTCTGGATGCTTCTGTATAAAATTCTCATCCTCCCATGTGGAATCTTCAGTGGATAAGTTCTCCCACTTGATGAGATACTCTGAAATTGATCGATTTCGTAGCTATCGAGTTCTTGTTTCTATGACTGCTTTCGATTCCAATATAATTTTTTTTTCCTCGTCAAGTTCTGACAATATTGTTTGAACTAGGAGCTTGTTACCTATAACCTTCTTTAAACATGAAACATGGAAAACTGGGTGCACTCGAGAAGCTGCAGGAAGCTCCAATTTGTATGCCATAGTACCAATCTTTTGCAACACCTTGTACGGACCATAATACTTTGGTGATAATTTATTATCCTTCTTAGCTTGCTTGAGGGACATTTGTTTATATGTCTATAGTTGTAGGAATACCCAATCACCTACACCAAAAATTCTTTCGCTGCGATGTTGATCTACCTGTTGTTTCATTCTATTATGCGCCAAAACAAGGTTATCCTTTAAGAGTTGGAGGAATTGTTGTTGATGCTCGATGTGATGTTCCACTGCTTGAACCTTAGAATTTTCTTTTAAATATGATGTGATGGATGGTGGCTGATATCCATAAAGTGCAATAAATGGGGTCATTTTTGTTGCTGTAAGAAAGGACGTGTTATACCACCATTCAATCAGAGGCAACCATTTGACCCATTGTGTGTGTTTATCAGATACAAAGCAACGAATATATCCTTCCAAACATTTGTTTACTATCTCAGTTTTCCCATCAGATTGAGGATGATAAGATGAGCTATGAGCTAACTGAGTACCGAGACAAGAAAATAATTCTGTCCAAAATTTTCCAACGAAAGTGGGATCTCTGTCACTTATAATAATCTTTGGGTTTCCATGTAGCTTTTGAATTGTTTCCATAAATGTAGTAGAAACCGTACTGGCTTTAAATGGATGTGATAATGCACAAAAGTGTGCATACTTGGTAACTCTGTCAACTACCACCATGATGACACTCTTTCCCTCAGACTTGGGTAAACCTATGATAAAATCCATTGAAACCTCCTCCTAATGTTGGCTTGGAAGGGATAAAGGTTGTAATAGACCCGGGGTCTTAATTGTTTCAACTTTATTTTGTTGGCAAACCAAACATTCCGCCACAAACTTTTGAATATCCAATTTAAGACCATCCCAAAAAAATTCCTTCTTAACCCTGTGGTAAGTTTTTAAAAATCCTGAGTGCCCTCCTAAGGGAGAAGTGCGCAATTCCATAAGAATCTTTTGCTTGAGTTGGGAATTCTTACAGAGGTATAAGCGGTCTTTGTACCAAAACGAATCATTTTACCAGCTAAATGTATCAGATGTACTGGAATCTTGTTGTAACTTTCGAATAAGTGCCCACACTTCTTCATCATTCTTCCATTCCTCCCTTGCTTCATTTATCCAATCTGGTTGGATAATAGAAATGGCGCACAACAATGCTTCCACATCCTCATCCTTTCTTGAGAGTGCATCTGCCACCACATTTTGCTTCCCTTTTTTGCAGATGATTTCAAAGTCATAACCCAACATCTTTGTGACCCACTTTTGTTGCTCTTCAGAGGATAATATTTGTTCAAAAAAGTATTTAAGGCTATCATGATCCATTTTTATCTTGAAGTGTCTTCCCATTAGGTAGGGTCGCCATTTCTTAAGTGCATGTAGTATTGCCAACATTTCCTTCTCATAAATAGCTTTGAGTAAAAACTTTCCCTTGATTGGACGACTTCAAAAAGCAATGGGTCTTTAATCTTGCATTAAAATAGCACCAATTCCATTTCCTGAAGCATCACATTCCACAATAAAGGTTTTTGTGAAGTCCAGTGTAGCTAAGACTGGTGCTTGGCACATTGCCTCTTTAAGATGTTCGAAGGCCTTTGTTGCTTCTAGATTCCATGAAAATGCATCTTTCTTCAATAATGTTGTTAGAGGTGCTGCTATTCTCCCATAATTCTTAACAAACTTGCGATAATACCATGTCAACCTGAGAAATCCTCGCAGATGCTTTATGGATGTGGGGATTTTCCGTTCCTTAATGGCTTTAATTTTGCTAGGGTCTACTTTAACTCCTTCATGAGATAAAATATGACCTAGTGTTAAGTTATGGTATGTTCTATGCTTATAACAGTTTACTTCTTTTTCTTATTATATTCCACCGATTAGCAATCACATGTACATAAAGTGAAGTGCAGATAGAACATTAAACGATCGACAGAAAACAAGCCAAGACAAGAGACACAAGATGTGGCGGCTAGCCAGGGACAAACCCCACAATGTGTGGGGAAACCCTTTGATCAAATCTTCTTTTATCTTCAATAATTCAGCAGAGAGAAATAGTACAATAAATCTGATTCATATCAGCAGTAGCAAACCCTAGATCAGTAGCATCAGCATTAGCGACTTCATTATCAAATTAGGGCAGACCATATCTCACAAACCGACAGTCGGATTGACTTCATTCCACCACCAAAAGTTTCGGCTTCTAGAGGAGGTTCAGATGAACCTACAGTGCAGTTCAGATGAGGAGATCTTCTAGGCCACGCAAGTCAATCTTTATTTCTGCAGTTGCAGCTTCAGTTTCAGCAGTTTCCTGCTTCAAACTAGGGCAGTCGATATCTTGCAAACCATTCATCGGATTGACTTCATTCCACCACCAAAAGTTGTGGCTTTCAAAGGAGGTTCAGATGAACCTACAGCGCAGTTCCAAAGAGGAGATCTTCTAGGCCACGCAAGTCAATCTTTACTTCTGCAGTTGTAGCTTCAGTTTCAGCAGTTTCCGGCTTCAAACTAGGGCAGTCGATATCTTGCAAACCGTTCGTCGGATTGACTTCATTCCACCACCAAAAGTTGTGGCTTTCAAAGGAGGTTCATATGAACCTACAACACAGTTCCAAATGTTGGAAATAATACTGAGAGGGGGGGGGGTGAATCAATATTATCTAATTCTTTTAATAAATCTTCCTTATTTGTTCTTTGAATTATTTTTGCATGTCAATACCATAAAATAATGAGCATGAACAAAGAAAACAGATAGTCACACCAAAGAACACAAGATGTAAGGTGGAAACCCAATGTGGGTGAAAACCACCTGCTGCAATATGTCTCTATCTTCTTTCAAATTAGAAACTTCTTTTACAATGGTTTTGTACTAGTGCAGTCCTTTACCAGTACACAGGCTGCAACCTGCAGAGAGCTACAACTCTCTCTCTCGTTTTCCAGTCTCTCCTGGAAGGGAGCTACAACCCCCTACTTATTTTCATAAAGCATCAAATGATCATCAAGTACATAAAAGTTACAATCCACTACAGTTATCAGATCAGCAACAACAGAACTAACCCAGAACACCTTATCAACAGAAAAATTCAATCAACAGAACATCTTAAGATAGATACGCAGTTTTCCCTTCTGTGGCCTGCGTCGCTACGCAGTTCACCTTCTGCTTCCCTGCGTATACTCGCAGAGATCCTTCTGTCGTACTGCGTGCCCACGCACTGTTCCTTCAACCACACTGCGTACTGTTACTGCAGGTACGCACCCGAGACATTATCACGCCGCGTACTGTAACTGCAGGTACGCACCCAGAGATACTATCGCGCCGCGTACTTTTACTATTCATACGCACCTGAACTTTAGTCGCTCTACGTACCCACGCAGTTCTCCTTCTTTTGCTCTGCGTACCCACGCAGCTCTCCTGTTTCTGCTCTGCGTACCCACGCAGGTCTCCTGTTTCTACTCTGCGTACCCACGCAGATCTCCTGTTTCTGCTCTGCGTACCCACGCAGATCTCCTGTTAAACACCTGCGTACTTCTGATTAGGGCCGAATAGGCAGTCCACCAGAGTGGCACAGTTGGTCAGATCTGATTATGCGCTCGAGAGATCACACTTCACAGATTCGCCTTCAACTTCCCTTTCATATAGATCAAGCTTTTAAGACCATAACCCAATATTTCAGATCTAAAGATATTCAATTGCAAAAGATACTTAGCCAAGTGATCTCCTTTGCTTTATATAGGCAAGCTCCTCCTAAAATCATGGAACAATACCACGAGCCAAAACCGTAATAACACAAATACCTTCGGCTAAGTACCAAGGATTAAACATAAGAAACCCCACGTGTGCTTTTCTCCGCCTTGAAATGAGTGCACTGGGGGTACGCACTTCCTGAACGGCTGACCTGCGTATCTGGCCGCGGTCCCTGCATGGTGTACCTGCGGGTACGCACCTTCTGAACTGATCTCCTGCGTACTTCTTAATTTTCAACATATTGAGAGCCTTGCCACGGGAGTTTCCATCAAGTACAACATCTGTAACATATAGCCATACCAGAAACATAATGCCAACAATCTCCCCCTTTGGACTTGATGGCAACCTCACAAACTTCAGCTTCATTCTCCCCCTTTGACATCAAGGGCAAAGGGGTATGCTCCCCCTAAGAACATGCTCCCCCTGAATATGAACCAGATCTGCAACAAAGAACCATAATCCACCATGAAAGAGATAGAGACATATTGCAGCTACTTCCAAGATCTCCTTCTGAACATCCTCCATAATGCCAACAATGCATTATATGCTCCCCCTGAACCTGTGCCATCAATCTTCAACCAATCAGCCACCCAGCACATGTACGCATATACCCCAGATGAACCATGCGTACAACCATTAATCAAAAGAGTTTCAACAATAAGATGATGCATCAACAACCCCCAGCTTTTGCCTGAGGTATTCAAAAGTGTCCCTGGGCAATGGTTTGGTGAGTATATCAGCAACTTGTTCCTTAGAAGGAACATACTCCAACTTGACCTTTTGTTCAAGCACTTGTTCCCGAAGAAAATGATACTTGATTGGTATGTGCTTGGTTTTTGAATGCATGACAGGATTCTTTGAGATGCTGATCGCACTTGTGTTATCACATAGAATGGGGATAGGTGGTGTACAAGTGATTTGAAAATCCTGCAAAGTCTGCATCATCCAAAGAATTTGAGTGCAACAAGATGCAGCAGCAACATATTCTGCTTCAGCTGTAGACAAGGCAATCGAACTCTGTTTCTTGCTGAACCAAGATACCAGTCTGGAACCCATAAAGAACGCACCACCACTTGTGCTTTTCCTATCATCCACGCTTCCGGCCCAATCTGCATCTATATAAGCATGAAGTGTGAGATCTGTATCTCTGGGATACCATAAGCCATAATTTTGAGTCCCTTGAAGGTATTTGAAAATTCTCTTCACTGCCTGAAGATGAGTCTCCTTCGGATTTGCCTGAAATCTTCCAACTATTCCAACTGCATGCATGATGTCCAGTCAGGTACCTGTCAAATAAAGTAAACTTCCAATCATAGATCTGTAAGTTGGTTGATGTACTGCTGCAGATTCATCATTTGCACTAAGGCTACATCCTGTGACCATGGGTGTACATACTGGTTTTGCATCTTCCATGCCATATTTCTTCAAAATCTGTTTGAGATACTTGGTTTGAGATAAAAAGATTCCTCCTTCTTTTTGTTGGATTTGCAAACCAAGGAAATATGTTAGTTCTCCCAGCAAGGACATTTCAAATTCTTTCTGCATAACCAAGGCAAAGCTTTGACTCATAGCTTCTTCATTGCTGCCAAAAATAATGTCATCTACATACACAACAAGTATTAGCAATTTGTCATTTTCAACTTTTATATAAAGATTGCTATCTGCTGATCCTTTTGAAAAACCTTGTTGATGAAGATATTTGTCCAAACGATAGTACCAAGCCCTTGGAGCTTGTTTGAGACCATAGAGAGCCTTTTTCAATCTGCATACAAGATTTGGATCATTTCCAAGAATGAACCCATCTGGCTGCTCAATGTATACTTCTTCTTCCAAGTCTCCATTTAGAAAAGCTGATTTCACGTCCATTTGAAATACTTTGAAGTTTTGAAAACTTGAGAGAGCAAGGAACATTCGGATGGCCTCAAGTCTTGCAACTGGAGCAAAGGTTTCTTCAAAGTCTATTCCTTCTTGCTGCGCATACCCTTTACAAACAAGTCTGGCCTTGTTTCTAATTACTTCTCCATTTTCATTCAATTTGTTTTTGAAGACCCATTTTGTTCCGATAACATTCTTATCCTTTGGTCTAGGAACCAGCTCCCAAGTGTTGTTCTTTTCGATTTGCTCAAGTTCTTCATCCATTGCTTTCACCCAACATTCATCTTTGCATGCCTCTTTCACATTTTGTGGTTCAGTGGAGGAGAGTAATGCCAAATAGCTTGAGGCTTCTGCAACTGTTCTTCTTGTTTGTACACCTGCTTCTTTCTGCCCCACAATCTGAGATTCTGGATGATTCTTCTGAACATATCTGGATGGGGTTTTCTCTTCTATTCTTGTCTACTCCTCTGGTTCTTCTTGAGGTTCTTCTTCTTCATCATTTTGTCTTTGAGGGTAGCCTTCATCTTCCTCGATGTCTTCATGATGTACTTGCCTAGGAATGTATCCCTTCTCATCAACCACTACATCAATGCTGTCAACAATTCTGCCAAGTCTTTTATTGTAGCATTTGTATGCTTTGCTATATGGAGAGTAACCAAGAAGAATGCCTTCATCTGCTCTAGGTTCAAGTTTGCCAAGCTGCTCATCAGTATTCTTGATATAGCATTTTCTCCCAAAGATTTTGAAGTGCTTTACAGAAGGAGTCCTACCACTCCAGAGCTCATGAGGAGTTTGAGTGCTGTTCACCCGGACATTTGTTTTGTTGAGAATAACAACCGCAGCATGTGCAACTTCACCCCAGAAAGTTGCGGGAGTTCCTGACTCATCAAGCATAGCACGAGCCATTTGTTGGACTGTTCTGTTCATTCTTTCCACAACTCCATTTTGCTGAGGAGTTCTTGCTGTAGAGAATTCTCTTCTTATCCCATGTTCTTCACAGAAATCGAAAAATTCATTTGAAG
The DNA here is from genome assembly GCA_031772625.1 of Pinus tabuliformis. Lineage (NCBI taxonomy): Eukaryota > Viridiplantae > Streptophyta > Pinopsida > Pinales > Pinaceae > Pinus > Pinus tabuliformis. The sequence continues at coordinate 832,990,252 of CM062813.1, forward strand.
TAAATTCCCCACCTCTGTCGGATCTGAGGCACTTAATTTTGTGACCTGATTCATTTTCAACCAAGGCTTTGAAGGATTTGAATTTTTCGAATGTTTCATCTTTGTGCTTCATAAGTCCTAACCAGACAAACCTGGAGAAATCGTCAATGAATAATATCAAGTATTCTTCTCCTCGAGGTGTTCTTTTCCTGAAAGGACCGCATGTATCTGTATGTACTAGCTCAAGAGGCATGCTAGCTGATCCTTCTTTCTCTGGAAAGTTAGTTCTGGTTTGTTTTCCAAACTGACATGATTTGCATATGGTGTTGTCAGGAATTTTGATATCTGGAAGATCGAGAACTGCCTGATATTTGCATGCTTTCCTTATTTGTGAAAAGCTTAGATGTCCCAACCTCCGATGCCATAACCAGTGCTCATCATCCTTGCTCAGATAGCATTGTTGTTGTCCTTCTTCAAATATGTACAGATTATTTGGAGTTCTTTTGCCTTTGATCATTGTTTTACCTGTATCAAGATCACGAACAAGACATCCATTTGATCTGAATATAACCTCGGTTCTTTGATCACACATCTGGCTGACACTTAGAAGATTATGCTTCAATCCATCAACATACAAAACATTTCCAGCCTTGACCTTTTCTTTTAACTGAGCAATGCCTTTTCCTTTTATAGTTGTAGGAGTATCATTTCCAAAAGAGACTTTCTTTCCTTTTTCTAGAGCAGAATATGACTCAAGTTTTTCTTTATCACCTGTCATATGCTTCGAACATCCACTGTCAATGTACCATAGATTTTCCTGTCCCTCTGCATAGAATGCTATCCCACATCTTTCTGTTTGTGGTTCCTTTATTCTCCATGTTTTGGTGCTTGAGGCTTGTTCCTTTTTCTGCTGAAACCTGCTCCTGCATTCAGAGTCTTCATGACCAAAGTTATTGCAAATAGAACATTCAACTTCATTTTCAAGAACCGAAAAGTTGTTATAGGTCCTTTTTGTAATTCCTGTCATACTTCTTTGTTTTTGAGCTTCCCTAGTCATGATCGTTTTATATGCAACACATTGAGCTGCTTTGTGACCAAAGTTATGGCAAGAAAAGCATTGTCCATTGAAGAAACTTCTGCGATTATCGAATCTACCAGCCAACTGATTGTAATTTCTATTTTCATCTATTCTTGAACCAAATTGAGAAGATTTTACCTGTGGCTGGTTGTAGCTTTTGTTCACCCTTAAGATGGATTGCCCCTGATAGTTTCTGTTTGTAATTCATCCCTGCTTTACCTGATGATCTTCATTGTGCTTTTGCTCATTTCTTCTTGCTGCATCAAGATAACTTTTTGAGGTGGATGCTTGAGAAGTTTCTCCATTATAGCCCAGACCTGTCTTGTTTAGTGGAGACCGCTGCACATTGATAATCTCATCCAAAGTTTCAGATCCTTTGACAAACTTGAGATTAATAGCTTTTGTTTTCTCAATCTCTTTTCTAAGACCAACAATTTCACCTTCTAATTTTTCAAGATGTTTTTCCTTTTCATCAATTTGAAATTGTAGAGTATCAATGATCATGTTCTTTTCTTCTATACATCTCTTGAGTCTAGTAATTTCATCATAAAGGTTATCCATATCTATAGCATCCATATAATCATCATCTTCAAATGCCATGAACAACTTATATTCATTACCTTGTTCATCTTCATCACTGTTTGATAGACCATCACTATCTTCATGAGTGTAGTAGCTTTTCTTATTTGCGTTCTGCTTCTTGTTCCATCTAGCAGGTTCCTTTCCTTTATCCTTATAAGGACATTTTGCAGCATAATGACCTACTCTTCCACAAGCAAAGCATTTAAAAGGTAACTTACCTCTGAACCTTCCAGAACCCCTTTGAAGATTTCTGACAAAATTTGATTCTTCTTCCTCTTCTTCTGGGACGTGGCTTGCTTCATAATAATCTCCTTTGCCTGATGCCTTGAAAGCAGCTTCTCTTCTGTCTGATGGACCTCCCTTTCTCATTTCATAAGCAGTTAGAATTCCATGTAGCTGAGACATAGTAAAAATTCGTAGATTTTCCTTTTCTTCTATTGCAGATACTTTAGATTCAAACTTGGGGGACAATGATCTTAGAACCTTTTCAACCACAATAGCCTCTTTTATTTCTTCACCCAAATTTTTCATACAATTAACAACCTCATCTACCCGAAGAAAATAGTTAGCCACACTTTCATCATTATACATTTTGAGAGTCTCATACTGAATTCTGAGAGTTTGAAGTTTAGCACGCTTTACCTGTTCATCTCCTTCATAGCTCGTGACAATTTTGTCCCATATCTCTTTTGCGGATTTATAGTGCATTACCTTCATGAATTTTGATTGAGATATACATCCTAATAGAGTACTGACTGCTTTCGCATTTGTTTCATACTTCTTTTTCTCGGTTGCATCTGTAGGAGTAGCTGAAGGAAAAGCGTAGCCTGTCTCTACGATGTCCCAAACTTCTGTACCAAGAGATTGAAGATAGGCAGTAACTCTTACCTTCCAATAATTGAAGTTTGTCCCATCAAAAACCGGTGGCCTGATTGATGCTTCTCTCTTGTAGTTGCTCATGATGAACGATCTACCTTCAAGCAATCAAGTTTCTCTGAAGGACCTGCTCTGATACCAATTGTTGGAAATAATACTAAGAGGGGAGGGGGTGAATCAGTATTATCTAATTCTTTTAATAAATCTTCCTTATTTGTTCTTTGAATTATTTTTGCATGTCAGTACCATAAAATAATGAGCATGAACAAAGAAAACAGATAGTCACACCAAAGAACACAAGATGTAAGGTGGAAACCCAATGTGGGTGAAAACCACCTGCTGCAATATGTCTCTATCTTCTTTCAAATTAGAAACTCCTTTTACAATGGTTTTGTACTGGTGCAGTCCTTTACCAGTACGCAGGCTGCAACCTGCAGAGAGCTACAACTCTCTCTCTCGTTCTCCAGTCTCTCCTGGAAGGGAGCTACAACCCCCTACTTATTTTCATAAAGCATCAAATGATCATCAAGTACATAAAAGTTACAGTCCACTACAGTTATCAGATCAGCAACAACAGAACTAACCCAGAACACCTTATCAACAGAAAAATTCAATCAACAGAACATCTTAAGATAGATACGCAGTTTTCCCTTCTGTGGCCTGCGTCGCTACGCAGTTCACCTTCTGCTTCCCTGCGTATACCCGCAGAGATCCTTCTGTCGTACTGTGTGCCCACGCACTGTTCCTTCAACCGCACTGTGTACTGTTACTGCAGGTACGCACCCGAGACATTATCGCGCCGCGTACTGTAACTGCAGGTACGCACCCAGAGATACTATCGCGCCGCGTACTTTTACTATTCGTACGCACCTGAACCTTAGTCACTCTGCGTACCCACGCAGTTCTCCTTCTTTTGCTCTACGTACCCACGCAGCTCTCCTGTTTCTGCTATGCGTACCCACGCAGGTCTCCTGTTTCTGCTCTGCGTACCCACGCAGATCTCCTGTTTCTGCTCTGCGTACCCACGCAGATCTCCTGTTAAACACCTGCGTACTTCTGATTAGGGCCGAATAGGCAGTCCACCAGAGTGGCACAGTTGCTCAGATCTGATTATGCGCTCGAGAGATCACACTTCACAGATTCGCCTTCAACTTCCCTTTCATATAGATCAAGCTTTTAAGACCATAACCCAATATTTCAGATCTAAAGATATTCAATTGCAAAAGATACTTAGCCAAGTGATATCCTTTGCTTTATATAGGCAAGCTCCTCCTAAAAGCATGGAACAATACCACGAGCCAAAACCGTAATAACACAAATACCGTCGGCTAAGTACCAAGGATTAAACATAAGAAACCCCACGTGTGATTTTCTCCGCCTTGAAATGAGTGCACTGGGGGTACACACTTCCTGAACGGCTGACCTGTGTATCTGGCCGCGGTCCCTGCATGGTGTACCTGCGGGTACGCACCTTCTGAACTGGTCTCTAGCGTACTTCTTAATTTTCAACATATTGAGAGCCTTGCCATGGGAGTTGCCATCAAGTACAACATCTGTAACATATAGCCATACCAGAAACATAATGCCAACACCAAAGAGGAGATCTTCTAGGCCACACAAGTCAATCTTTACTTCTGCAGTTGCAGCTTCAAATTCAACAACTTCCGGCTTCACATGTGTGAGAGAGAGAGACCCATTTCAGCGCAGTAGAGAAGAGTCTCATATCTACGCAGTAGAGAGAGAGAGATGTGATGAGATGAGTGAGTCCAAATGAGGAAAAATCCTCTTATATTTATACACAACGTTGGTGGGTGAATAGATGCGACTATTGGGCTTCTGAGCCTACGTGAGTTGTAGGTCGGCTTGATAATAATTCCATAATCAAAATAAATTCATATCTCCATGAATACTTATCGGAATTGGATGATCTTTATATCAATCCTACACCTCTCGATGAGAGGAATCTAATAAAAATATTATTAGCCATGAATAAGATGACCCACTTGAAGTTTTTCCCTGGTTGCCAATTTTAACACCTAGATATTCCACCTCTTGTACTCCAAAGAAACATTTGGATCTTTTTGCATATAATTGTTTCTCCTCCAATAGTTGTAGCACCCTGTCAACATGTTCAATATGATCCTTCCTAGACTGGTTGTAGATTAGTATATCATCAAAAAATACTAACATAAATTTTCTAAGGAAGGGTTTGAAAATGGAATTCATCAAACCTTGAAATGTAGAAGGTGCATTGGTAAGGCCAAAAGGCATGACCAAAAATTCATAATGACCCTCATGAGTTCTAAATGTTGTTTTCAGAATGTCTTCAGTCTTCATTATGATTTGATGATATCCTGAACGAAAATCCAACTTGGTGAAGTAAATTGATCCTTGCAATTCATCCAGTAATTCATCAATGACAGGAATGGGAAACTTATCTTTAATAGTGAGCTTGTTGAGCTCCCTATAATCCGGACACATGCACCATGATCCATCCTTCTTATGCACCAATACTATTGGAGCAGAGAAAGAACTTTGACTAGGTTGAATTATACCAGCCTCTAGAATTTTTGCAACCATACGTTCAATTTCACTCCTTTGGGCATAGGGATATCTGTACGGCATGATATTTGGAGGAACACTTCCTGGAATAAGATGAATAGCATGGTCATGATCACGAATAGGTGGGAGATGTTTGGGAGTCTCAAATACCTTGGAATGATTGTCCAAGAATTTTTGGATATCTGGAGAAATAGATGATTTCGATGTGGAAACATCTAGCGAACATAATTGTGCAATTACACCTCTTTGTTCACTTTTTAGAAGCTTTGTCATACCGTTAGAGCTGATTATCTTTCTCGGTTTCTCTGCAGTACCCCTTAATTCAAATTCCTTTCCTTCCATAGAAAATTTCATGAAAAGTTCTTGAAAATTAAAAGCTATTGTACCCAAGAATTGTAGCCATTGGACTCCTAGTACAACATCAACACCTCTCATTGGAATGGAAAGCATTAGGCTAGTCAATACATATCCTCCCATGGATAGCTTGATATTATGGCACTTTCCAGAGCAGTTTATTGTTCCTCCATTTGCAACCATCACTTGACACTCTGGTGCTGGATATAGGAAGCAATTCAATTCTTTTTCTACCTTACAATGAATAAAATTGTGGGTACTTCCTGAATCAATCAACACTATTACCTTTTTCTTCTTGATTTGTCCTTCTATCTTGATGGTTTGAGGAGTGGTAATTCTAGCCAATGCATTACAAGATATGGTCGGATTCATTTCTTCTTTATCTAGGTTTTGTTCTTGGATTATATCCTCTTCTTTTGACCTTTCCTGCTCCTTTTCTTCTTCCTCTTCACAATCTATGTAGAATAATTTCTTCTCAGCACACTTATGACCTTTAGTGTATTTGCTATCACAATTGTAACAAAGCCCTTTTGCTCTTTTTTCTTCCAATTGTTGTGGTGTCAACCTTATAGGTTGTGGAAGACTAGGGGCAACAACACTTCCATATTTATAGTTGTGAGTGGTATGCTTCCTGGTTGCCATAATTTTGCTTTCCATTTTTCTTGCTAACCTGAATGCCTTCTCTAATGAATTAGGTTCCCAAAGGCGAACATCATGTTGGATATTATCCTTTAAAGTCCCTATGAACACATCAATCCTATGCTCATCTAGAATATTTTTTACCCTTATGTTCAATTTTTGGAACTCCTCAATGTGCTCCATTATTGAACCCTTTTGTTTGAGACTTATCAATTGGCTAAAAAAAGTGTTTCTTTTTGTATCCTTATAATGTACTGTCAATTATTCCGTAAAAATTGCCCAAGTGATAATTTTTTTACGAGAGCAAAGCCATTGATACCATACAAACTGATTTGGTTCCAAATATAAAGTTGCAATATGTACCTTTTGTGTGTTTTGCACATTATTGAGATTGAAAAATTGCTTCATCTGTAATATCCATGTTGCGGGATCCTTGCCATCAAACTTCCTCATATCAATTTTTGGAATATGGTGGGTCTTCAATCCAACATTAAGAGTCTATGAAATCATGATTAACATTTCTTTTTTTCACATCATGAGTTTCCTTTACTACCTTTTCACCATTAATAAGTATTTCTTGTAGAAAATTTGTCAAATATGTTTTCAAATCTGCCATGCCTGTCTTCAAATTTGTGTTCAAATCTATCTTCAAATTGTCCATCTTAGCTTCCATGTTGTTCATCTTAGCTTCCATGCCATTTATCTTAGCTTCTGTTAGCTTTTGTAAGAGTGACATTTGTTGCACTTGGTCTTGTAATTTTGATATATCATGTAGCATTTCTTCCTCTTCTTCATGAGTCATGCTAGAGCTTTCAGGTTGCTTACTAGGTTTTTGCATTTTCTTTCCTCGGAGCATCAGTTACCGATAATAATGCTCTACTATGCCCTTTGAATTCCTTCAAAATAATTTTTCAAACCAAGCTTAAGCAAGAATTTAAAAAAATCTACACACCTTTTTTCACTTTGTAGGAGCTCAATGTTGCCTCTGATGTATCTCTGTAATTTCGGATCATCCAGTTTTGAAATTATGACTTGCAATAGCCCTCTATGTCCTCTTTCTAATGCCACCAGTCTGATCCAAATTGGATTCTCCAAGGAGGAGTTATGCCAAATCTCCCATAGTGACTTGGTTATATACTAGTTCAGTAGAGCGACTTGTACGACGTGCCACGTGTCCTGGTTTCAACCTTTGGCTCTGAAAAATATACACAAGAAACTACAGTCTGTCCTATTTCTGTACCTTATGAAATTTCAATCCGATGCTCAGAGAGAAAGTTATGATGATTTTTCCTAGGTCACCTGTTTGGAATGTAATTCAGGAGTCTGCAAAAAGACCAACTTCCTCAGATCATATCTCTGCAAATATAGCATGAAAAGATTTGAAATTAAGACCCAAGGTTCAATGAAATTTTGTCTCAAATGGGTTTTGTTTTTTGCTTCTGAAACGTTGCAAAAAAAGGTTATAGCAAAAATTCCACGATGACCTATTTGGAGCAGCGAAACCCTAGAATCCAAAAGCTTTGATACTAAATGTTATGAAACCAGCTCACAAAAAGATAGAAAAGATAGATCAACGCCTTAGAATTCAGCCTCTTCGAGGGGTCAACCTCCTTTACATTACACAAATGAATGATTCCTTAATGATTCAAATGAAAAAACCTCCTTTCTATATATAGGAGTCTAAGGAGTCACAATATAACCCAACTGACCTAACAATAATAATATAAAGGCACAAAAATAACGATAGAGGGATTCTATGGCGCACAGTAATAACAATATGGGGACAATAGGGGCACAACAATATTAATAAGGGATACAACTACAATAGTAATGGGGTAATCACTAGTATTATAGGGACCTGACATAATGTCAGTTAATTGAACTACTTCGTTAACTTGATATTCATTATAAGCCAAACATATTTAAATCCCAATCATTTAAATATTTTTCTCTCGGTTGGGTTAAATCTATATCTGTCTAATTGAGATAGGATTATGATACTTTTTCTTTTGCTTGTATTTTAGGTAATTTTGCATTTAGATTTAATTCTATATTTCTAGAAGTCCTCTTCCCAAAGAGGAAAACTTTAGTTGTAGCTTGTTTGAGCCCCAGATCAACTTAAGGATCACTTTCTTTCTTGATCAACAAGAGGGCTGATCTGATGTCTCTTCTCTATTGGTAGATGAAAGTCACACTTTAAGCCATTAGAGATAGAGAGAAGGTAACTAGACCTAGTTTAACTAGTCAGAACCACCATTTTAATGGACAAGAAGATGTTCTAAGGTCTAGACTGGGTGGTCCCCCTATTAATGTTGTAGGTAGAGAATTTTGAGCCTTAAACAGAACCCTAAAATATCATGATTCTCTCAAAGACTTGATTAATGGTAACAATGTGATGAGTAGCATCGATAATGATAATGAGTTGATGATATTAGTACCTGAAGTATTTATGAGTGAAGATGATAAGTCAATTAATGCCATTCCATATCTAGTTGAAGAAGAGAAACCACGGGCACATAAAAATGAGTTCATTGGACAACATGAAAAATTTTAAGATGTTGAACCATGCACACTTGCATCTCACTTTTTAAACTCTTTCAAAAGTTCTTGTGATCCTCCTTCAACTCCACAATTTGGTAAGAGAATGTGATATGAAGAATACTATATTTAGTATAATTAACATACCTACTAATTGATTAAATCAAGAATCCTCTTGCATTACTAGTGACACTCATACCCAAAGTAGAGGATATGTTCAAGGATAAGCACATTGTTAAGTGATTTTCCTAATCTTGAAAGGGGCCCAACATAATCAAGGGCCAATCGTCAGAAGAAGAAGATAGGTGGTCTCATATTGCATTGATGGTTGCTTGGGAAAGCATTGTAAAGAAGGGTGGCACAACCATTCACAACCCAATATCAAGTGATATGTGTCGTGATGTGAGGACAATGGAGGAAGAGCAAATGTTGGTTGAAGCATATGTGGAGCTTGGAAACAAATGGGCAAAAATAGAAAAGTGTATGCCAAGGAAAATAGATAATGCTATAAAAATCATTGGAACACTAATAAGTGAAGGTAAACTGCTTGTAGGAGAATGCGGAAAAGTTTGGATGGAATTTCTACAAAATGTTCCTAACCATGAATTTGTTGAAATATGTAACTAGGTTCAGTGTTCATAATGACATATGTAATGGAAAAATAAAAGTAAATTTATTATTTGTATTCTTGAAGCATGGGTTTCATGCTTAAGGGAAATTTATTAAAGTCATTTGATTTGTTTTCATGTATTGAATACCCATTTGGACATGTTACATATTGTTAAGAAAAGTTTATTGAGTCAAAATAGAGTCAAAAGACACTACAAGACCTCGTCATGGAATAAATATCAAGTCAGCTTGCATGAAGGGACAAGTCAGCCTCAAGAAAGTAATTCGTACCCCTTACAAGCCTATAAATAAGAAGGAATTTGGTGAAGTAATTCGTACCTCATTTGGTCTCTAGAGAGAATACTATGTTGTGGCATCAAAGGCTTGGACGTATTGGAGAGAAGTGCCTTCGAATACTTCATGGTAAAGGTATGGTAGAAGGTATGAGTAGTAGCTCTCTGGATTTTGATTTTTGTGAAAATTGTGTATATGGGAAGAAGAATCAGGTGAGTTTCCCCTCTGGTGGTAAGAGGGTGAAACAAATATTAGATCTTGTGCACAGTGATGTGTTTGGACCTATGAAGGTTCCATCACTGGGTAAGTCTGTGTACTGTGTATCATTTATAGATGACTTCTCAAGGAATACATGGATATATTTCCTTAAGAAGAAATCTGAAGTCTTTGACAGGGTTAAAGAATTTAAGGCTCTGGTGGAAAACCAGATAGAGAAGAAGATAAAGGTGCTAAGGAAAGATAACAGTGGAGAGTTTTGCAGTAAGGAATTTGAAGAATTCGGTAAGAAGTGTGGTATAGCACAACAAAATACTACTCCATATACACCTAAGAAAAATGGAGTTACAGAAAGAATGAACAAGATGTTGATGGAAAGGGCAAGAAGCATGCTCAGTGGTGCTGGGTTAGAACAAGAATTCTAGGTAGAGGTGGTGGAGACAACATGTTACATGGTCAACAAATAACCTTCATCAGCATTGGAGGATAAGACTCCACAAGAGGTATGGACTGGTAAGAAACCCTCTCTTTCACATGTGAGGGTATTTGGATGTAATGCATATGTACATGTTCCAAAGGAGAAAAGAACCAAGTTGGATAGTGAATCTGAAAAGTTCATCTTTATTGGGTATAAGGATGGTTTAAAGGTTTATAAGCTTTGGAACCCAATAACAAGGAAGGTTGTGTACAGTCGAGATGTGGTGTTCAAAGAGGTGAAAGATGTTATTAAACATGAAGCCCCATCATAGGAACCTAAGAAGATAGAGTTTGAGCTAAAGGAGGAAGAATCAGACTCTACAATAGAGGAGGAATCAGAAGATGAAGAGCCACAAACTCTGGGTGTAAGAAGATCAGTTCGAGAAAGAAGGAAGCCAGAAAGATATAGTCCATCTGCTTTCTGTTCAAATTTTTCTTTATCTATTACTGATGATGATCCTAGAAATTTGAAGGAAGTAGTAGATTCAGAGGATGGAAAACTCTGGAAAGAGGCCATGGTTGATGAAATGGCATCTTTGCACAAAAATGAGGCTTGGGATCTAGTGGAGTTGCCGGCTGGGAGGAAACCCATTGGAAGAAAATGGGTGTTTATGAAGAAGACAAATGCAGAAGGAAATATGGAGAAATACAAAGCTCGGTTGGTAGCAAAAGGTTATTCCCAGGTGCCGGGAATTCATTTTGGTGATATTTTTTCTCCTGTTGCCAAGGTAACTTCTATTAGATTACTTTTATCTGTTGTTGTTGCTTTTGATTTTGAGGTAAAACAAATGGATGTGAAGACAACATTTCTTCACGGGGATCTAGAAGAGGAGATCTACATGAAGCAACCTGAAGGTTTTGCAGTGAAGGGTAAGAAAGAACTGGTATGAAAGTTAAAGAAGTCTCTGTATGGGTTAAAATAGTCACCAAGGGTGTGGTATCATAAATTTGATACATTTATACAGGGACTTGGATTCACAAGAAGCAAAGCAGATCACTGTGTGTATTTTAAATTAATTGGTGACCGTGTTATTTATCTGGTCTTATATGTGGATGATATGTTGCTGGTTGGAAATGACAAAGAAATTATCCAGGATTTGAAGACCCATTTGTCCTCCAAATTCAACATGAAAGAGCTTCGTGCTGCAAACTATATTTTGGGCATGGAAATTAAAAGAGACCGGACAAAGAGGAAGCTCTAGTTAAACCAGAGGAAGTATGTCGAGACAATATTGCAGAAGTTTAATATGCAGGATAGTAAACCGGTGAAGATTCCTATTCATGTAGGTGTAAAGTTGTCTTTCGAACAGTGTCCCAAGACACAAGAAGAGGAAGAGGACATGTCCCATGTTCCATATGCAAGTACAATCGGTAGCTTGATGTATGCGATGGTCTGTACTAGACCAGACATTGCACATGAAATGGGGGTATTGAGTAGGTTTATGTCAAAACCAAGGAAGGAGAACTAGACAAAAGTGAAGTGGGTTTTTAGGTATTTGGGTGGCACTAGTGATTATGGTTTGTGCTACCAAGGAAGACCAGGATTGAACAGAGTGTTGGATATTCGTGTCTTTGTTGATGCAGACTGGGCTGGAAATCTGGATCAAAGAAGATCTACAAGTGGGTATGTGTTTAACCTATTTGTAGGTGTAGTTAGTTGGATGAGTAAGAATAAATCTGTAGTGGCACTACCAACTAGAGAAGCAGAATACATGGCAGCCACTCATGCAAGCAAGGAAGCAGTTTGGTTGCAGAGATTGTGTTCAAGTATGGGGTTAGTACAGGAAGCTATACGGATAGACTGTGACATCCAAAATGCAATTTTCTTGGCAAAGAACCCTGCATATCATTCAAAGACGAAGCACATTGATGTTCAATATCACTTTGTGAGGGATATGATAGAAGAAAAAAAGGTGTTGCTGGTAAACATGGACACTTTGAATAATATTGCAGATGCGTTGACAAAATATGTGAGCTCTAAGAATTTCTCTTGGTGTAGAGAAAAAATGGGCATTGCAGGGCTGGATAAATGACTAAGCTCTCTTGTGGCCCCCTGTGGAAAGAAAACAACAAGTGGGAGAATGTTGGGTTGTGTCATATTCTTTCCATGATTAGCCCACGTAGTTAACCGGGGGATTAGAAGGGGGTGGAGCCCCCCTTCGTTGCGTCAATTGTGTAGCGGGGGGGTCACAGGGTCTTTGAGGGGTGTAGGTAACCCCACTCTATGGGGTCCAGGGCAGCGCCCTAGAAAATTTTGTTTTTGGACCCTATATTAGGTTGGGTGGACCTACCTATGGTTTTGTGCATGATTTTTCACACATGGTTTTGGACACAATGATTTTTGGTCCATGGTTTTGGACGCGATGGTTTTCAGTCCATGGTATTGGATGCTTCGGCATGTATAAATATGTATTGTAACATTGAAAGGAATATAATGAAAAATCAAGCTGGTAGTCCCAGTTTTGGGATCCAGGGGAAATATCTATGTATATGTGTTTTATGTGTTATGCTCTCACATTGTTTATTTTTTGTGTTTTAGAATTCGTATGCAGGTAATTTTTGTACGGGATTAAAACTTACAGATTATAAGTCCTAACAGTAACCCAGTCACCTGAGAACAACCTTGACATATATTTGTATGACAATGAGACAAAATTGCTTATGACAATAAGACTATGATTTATGTAACAAGGAGAAATGACATTTATATGACTGATATATATTGTCTTGATAGTAACCCTAATGTGTTAGTAACCTAATACACCAGTGAACTTATGAAACAATGACAAGCAATGGCAGTGCAATACGGTAATAATGACCTTGTTCTTATATGTTACATAATGATACATGAAGAAAATAACCTAGTTCATGTAACAATGCTCCTAATTCATATTTGTGACTTTAGCAGAGAGACATAATGATATTTGACCCTTGATATATGAAGGTCAATGAATTATGAAACTATGTATGCAGTAACATGTTCCTATACAATGATCATGCTTACACTAACCATAATACATAATTTTCAATGACATTTCTCATTATGCAGTAACAAAGATATTGATATACTATGTTAGTGTTCTCTTATGATTCAAATGACAGAGGTTTTCCACATTTCATATGACAATGGTTTCTTATGATACACATGACACAAATTCTTTCTACGATGTATGTGGTGCAAACATTGCTCTTCTATGATGTAGTGAGTTTGGACAGTGCCCTTTCTCCTATGACAGATAATGACAGTGAATAACAATTATGTAACTTAATATTCTCTAGTCAGTAATGTGAAAGTAGCCCTCTCTCTTGGACTAAATTCGTTCTGATAAAAACCATAGTTGTGAACTGACTTAGATTGGCCTCAAAGGCTTGATGTGATATCTATATATATATATATATATATATATATATATATATATATATATATATATATATATATATATATATATAATATTGGATGTACTTTGTATCTCAACTGAAAAATTGATGAATATATAATAGAATAAGAATCTCATTGTGTTTTACCCCTTGGGGATTTTCTCTAGTCCCTTACCTAACTCTTGATGTCTCTATTGTGCATGATTTTCTTCTATTATTCCTTTATTGTTCCTCTACAATGTTGATGTTTACTGTTTTATTTACATAATTGTTAATGATAGTATGCTATGGGGTGAATGTTGTGTGAAAATGTAATATGAAATTGATGAAAAGTTCATAAATGCTATTATCTACAGCAAAGAACAATCTAGCCCTAAAAATTAACATGGTATTAGAGATGGGATGAAGAAAAGTCATTAAGAACACCCCCATTGAAGACACTGATTATGGAAGTAGATGAAGATGGTTGAGACCTAAAATAATTCTAATATTTGAGGGAAACCCTAAAGATACCTTTTTCCTCTTTCAAGTACAAGCTATGGTTTGGGATACCCTAGGAGTGGCCTTCATATGAAAGAGGCCTGATATGATTCAAAATTATTCATGATATGATATGAACTATAAGACACCCTTTAGTTATTCAAGTACCTGACAAATTCATAGAAAAACTAGTCTGACATAATTGGTGAGAAGACCATCATAGGTTCAAAGAAACCCTAGGAGAAGGGTATGTTATAGTTTTAGTATACATTGATGGTTGGTCTTAGCTACAGATGAAATAAGATAAAGGATATAAGTGGTACTCAAAAAGATGAATTTATTCTGATAATGGCATATGGTTGATGGACAATGATGACCCATGGAGGCCAAATCAATAGGGAGCTAACAACTTCCTTCAAACCTCATTAAAGATAAGTATTTTTTTCAAGGCTTATGTTATGATACTATTCTTGTTTAAAATTTTCATTTTTGAACTATTGTTTATTCCTCTTGCACATATATTTGAATAATTCTTTTACTAATGTCTTGGATAAGGAAATATAATCCTTTTTAAGGATCATCATGATGTGTAGCATTACAGGTAGGGTTAGCACTCAGGGGAAACTAAGAGCCTTCTACAATCTATATTAAATTTTAATACTTTCTAGACTTATGTCATCTCTTTGTGTCACTATTCTTGTTAATTTATTATTTTTGGTTATTTGTGATTCTTCATGCATGAGTATTTTATTTATTTCACTAACTTCTTGTATGAGGATGTGATCCATCTTGAGGATAATCAAGTTGAAGAATAATGCAGGAATATTAGCTCGAACAGGGAGCTGGTACAGAAAAAGAAGGAGCCACTTTTACATCTAAGAAAATAAAGATAACCTTGCCTCATCACCAAGTACACATTCATTATGTTTATTTACTTGGTTATTATTTCTCTTGTTCTGGGATCACAAGTACATCTGGTGGATGTGAGTATCAAACCTTACATATAAAATATTGAGGATGATGTAGAGCCATCCCATTACTTATGAAATGGACAAGATATCAAGACTCTAAAGGAAGGTTTGTAGTCTCACTGGTTGATTGAAGAAGCTTCCTATTCAGAGGGAGTAGATTGAGTGCAACAATATGATATGATGTTGAGAGAGATATTTCCTTCATGCGAGGACCATTCTGTAGGAATACGATGTAGCAGCGTCTGATGTTTTCATGTTATGGTTCAAATAGTGATATACTTTCAAAGAAAGAAGGCTATGTTGAGATCCTTGCTCCTGTTGTCTAATGCATTTGATGTATGTGGAGTGAGCTTGAATAAAGGTTCATATGAACTCTAACAAGTCCCTTGGGCTTGACATGCTTGAAATAATGGACATCTGATGCAAACTCTAATCGCTCTTCATGGCTGAAGGCATGTCTTTGACATTTGGGTTTATAAGTTGACAATTTATTTCTGCCAGGATTAAGATCATATCAACATTCAGTGCCGAAGGGAATTGAACCTTGAACCCATGATGATCCACTTCTTGAGATAATAATAGAGATATTATGATTCCTTCCTTGTTAAGGGGAGTATAATAGTTTACACTTAAGCATTTGAGAGAGAGTCCTCTTTAGATACAATTTTCATGGAATCCCATGATGAGCTGACAATTAGATGGATTCTTGATTTGCGGTATGTTCTTTGAGCCATATGAAGCCTAAATATGTATATTGGAATGTTTCAAAGTGAGTATTGGATACCTAGTCAATGTAGTCATTCATGAACTGAGACACACTACTGGATAAATGATACTATATGGATAACTTGATGTCGATAATTTTGTTGTCTAGAAGAGTACCTACCTTAGATTCATCCTGTTTTCTTGGATGATTTCCTGGTGTATAAATGTGTTTATTTGAGAGGTAGTGTGCAATTTTGATAGCATGGTTGGCCGCAAGATGTATGATTGATAAATATCTTTGGAGAGTTGTTTGAGCATATGATGGGAATGAATATACTATGAAATATTGTAGGATCCATTGTGAAGAGAATCCTGTGTTTTATGACATGTCCAGGAATATCGAGATCATATATCACTATATCCTAAATATGGTGCGGAAAGGAGCAATGAGACTCCATCACATTTTGATTAATGTGTAGGAAGACAATTGAATCCTTATGTTGTAACACGTAAGCTTGTGGTTAAATTTATATTTTCTTGGTGTCATGCACTATGGCTAAGACTAACAACAATAAACCTAGTGAAGGAAATGATGATATGAATAGGTCACAACTGATCAAAGACACTGAGCTATGCTCTTCCCCCCATGTATGAACTCTCAGGAATAGAAATTGAGCTAGAGAGCTCTCGGGTTTGAGGGAAATTTGGATAATATGATAGTTGTGATCCTTACCTCACGATAAGTAGTATCCTGCATATTTTCTAACAATAGGATAGTTTTGATCCTTAAAACATGGTAAGTAGTATAATGCCTATTGTCATCTCTTGGACTTGACAAAGTATACCCCAGTTAGCATCCTACCCACAAGCCGGGCTTGTTGGGATTGCCACCCATCTGGCCAATGGGTGAGGAGACTTGGGATAACTATGATCTTTACCATTTATGGTAAGTAGTATCTTTCCCAAGTGAAGGGATGTAGGTGTTCTACCACTTGGATGGGAAGATCAACATAAAATAGGATAGTTATGGTCATTACCATTCATGGTAATTCATATCCTACTTATTTTTTATTGGATATAGGGTGGTAGTTGAAGCTTGCATATGATGATTCTTATTCTTTACATCAATATATAATTGTTTATCTAATGATAAAAGGAAACAAGTTGTGTTGAAATATGACGAGATTGATATCTTGTTGATGTAGATGAGATGGAAGTCATTTGGAGGATTGATCTCGCCTACCATTGAGTGTGAATTCTTCTTCTTCTATGAGACAAGTTTAGATGCAATGATGATGCAACTTCCTTCCTTATTATATTGAGACATTTCATCTGAGATGAGACTTATGAAGTTGACGGAAATTCCTCCCTAGCTGAGAGGGATTGTTGAAATTTGGGTAGCTATGGGATGAATTTCCCCATAGCTCTAAAGGAAGTTCATCTAGTCACAAAAAAAAATTCAAATTGGATAATGAAAACTACTAGTAATGTAACCTGGTACTACTCTCTATTGTTTAACAATGTGACAAATTGTTTGGGCAAGCATCATCAAGAAAATTAGTAAATATATATTTAAGAGAATTTTATTAATATATTGTGGGTTAGATCTATTAATTGAAAATATCTCATTGGAACCTAAAGGAACCCCCTCTAATTGTATAAATAACAAATCCTATGATTCATTCATTGCATCACATCTAAAAGAGAAACGATCTGCAGTGGCTCGAAATTATCCTTCTCTATGATCACATTGTAATTTATGGTGATTTCTAGTGGCTAATGAATCAATATATTTCTATGACTCGTGTTTAATTCTCTTGGATTGCATAAATTAGTATGGTTCAGATCTATCCATCGTGGCTTAGATATGATATAAATAGTAGCATCTCTCTTATAATCTCTGCGGTTGATATAAATTGGCATCTCAATGACTCATATGCATTGGCATCCACATGGCTCATTCTAAGGGAATCACACCATAAATTTGATCATTTTCTAAGGTTCACATTTAGGATTACAGTACCTCTCTTTGTGACATGCATCTATTCCGTGGCTCACTTTAATATATGATTCACATGTTTTTTCTATGCCTGTGGTTTGCATTATTTATGGCCTGCAGAGTCTTTTGTTGTGACATCACATTTAGTTTATGTTTCACATATTTTTTTGTTGGCTTGCTTAAATCTGTATGGCACATAATTGGTTCACACTTTTTTCCTATGCCTTGTATTCTTTTTAGGTCTCACAACAAATCATTACAAAAATCCTCATGGAAAAGATATATTGATAGTGACCATGAAGAAACACAATGTCAGTGACCTCAATAACAATGAGTAGAAGTCCTGACAGTAACCTTGTCACCTAATAGTATCCTTGACATATATTTGTATGAAAATGAGAAAAATTTTCTTATGGCAGTAAGACTATGATTTATGTAACACGGAGAAATGACAGAGATGACTTCACAATGATGTTCATTTGAAGGATATATATTTTCTTTATAGTAACCCTAATTTGTTAGTAACCTAACGCAATAATGAAATTATGAGATAATGACACACAATGACAATGGAATGTGGTAACAATGACTTTTTTCTTATATGGTACATAATGATAAATGAATACAATACCCTATTTCATGTAACGATTCTCCTAATTCATATTTGTGACTTTAGCAGAGATACATAATGATATTTGACCCTTGATGTATGAAATTCGTTGAATTCTGAACTTACTTATTCAATAACTTGTTCCTATACGATGATCATTTTTATGTTAACTGTGATACACAAGTTTCAATGCCTTTGCTCAATTGAGATCTTGATATATTGTGATAGTTTTCTCTTATGATTCAAATGACAGAGGTTTTCCATGTTTCATATGATAGTGGTTTCTTATGATACATATGACAGAGAGTCCTTCTATGATGTATGTGGCAAGGACCTTGTTCTTCTATGATGCAATGACTTTGAATAGTTCCCTTTCTCCTATGACAGATAATGATGGTAAATAGTGTTAATGTAACTTAAGATTCTCTAGTCAGTTATGTGAAAGTAGCTCTCTCGCTTGGAATAATTGCGTTGAGTTCACAAACATAGCTATGAATTGACTTAGATTGGCCTTAAAGGCATGGTGTGATTGATTTATCTCATAATGGATGTACTTTGTATCTCAATTGAACAATTGATGAATATATAATAGAAGAATAATTTGGTTGTGTTTTCTCCCTTGTGGGGTTTCCCCTAGTCTCTGACCTAACTCTTGGTGTCTCTATTGTGCATGCCTTTGCTGAGTTGTTCCTTTATTGTTCTGCTACAGTGTCAATGCCTAGCGTTATCTCTACATAATTTATAATGATGATATGATATGGGTTGAATGCTATATGAAAATGTAATATGAAATTGATGAAACATTCATAAATTCCATTATCTATAGTAGAGCACAAGCTAGCATTAAAAAATAATAGTCAAAGTGGGAGAGAATGCAACCAGGGAAAGTAGATGAAAATAAGTATGAAGAGAACGCAGAAAGGGTGAGTAGATGGAAAGAAGTATGAATTCAATGTAGATAGGGGGAACAATCATCAGAAGAAGCTAATGTCAAAGTATTTCCATCAATAAAAAGGGGATATTGTTGAAAATAGTTGTTATTGATGTCACAGGTTGTCCAAATGAAAGAGGAAATTACATAGTCAAATAATATATTCTAAGACCTTTCCAATGGTATGTGGAAGCCCCTATAATTCCATACGAATGAGAAGATATGAAATATATTTTCAAGATGACCCAACCAAGGTATAGGCCCAATTTGTATACCCTATATTTGAAGGAATTTTTACTCCAATTACCCACCTAAAATGGGAGCATAGAATATGTAGTTAGAAATATTATTCTGAGACCTTTCCAATGATATATGACATTCTTCTAACTCCTCACAGTTGAGGAGAAATGATTTTTTTGAATATTCACTATAAATTCCAATAGTTTCACCAATAAGATCTAACCTAGCATCCAACACATTGTAAAAATACGTAAGAAGGAGCATCTCTAACCACTTGAATTAAGGATATGGTTATTTGTTTAGGATAGAGAAGGATCAGGTTCAAAGTTCATACCTCATGAACTTAGAATAAGTGAAGTGAATTTGGGTTGAAGTAGTTTTCTGTTAAAGGGTTTATAGCATTGTTCTTAGAAAGGGTTTCTTTTTTGTTTAAGGTCTATTTTTTAGGGTTGAATACTGTTGTTTGAATGCCAATTTTTATGGGACAAGTTTTATTGTTTTAAGGCTGAATTTTAGGGGATGGGTTCTACTATTTGAAGGCTGATTTTCAAACCAAGAAATCCAATGCTAACAAATTGTTATGAAATGTTAATGAAGTGATCAAGCGCTTAATATTTAGCTCAAAAATCAAAGTTCTCAGAATGGCTCAAAACATGAATGACCATGTCCGTCTCGAAAAAATGATCTTAACGCAACTCGTTTCACTGAAAACCAAGTTTGTATGAGGAAGTTATTGAGTTATGTTCACTTTGCTAAACAGACAAAATTTTGCAAAAAGAAAAATGCCTAGTCACTTCACAGTCAACAATCCGTATTGATGACGTGGAAAGTAACTAGGTAGGGTCAAATTTGGTCAATGGATCAATCAGAGTTCACCAAGTGTCATAGTGCGATTGGTTGTGGAAAGTGACTAGGCAGGGTCAACTTTGGTCAACAGATCAATCAGAGCTTGTCAAGTGTCACAATGTGATTGGTTGTAGCTTGGTGATGTGGTAGGTGTGTTGGTGCAGTTTCATTGCTTAATTCTGGGCCAATGAGATAACGCCACGTGGCCAGTCTGAAGGTTTCCATGTGGCACCTCCCAATAGCCTAGGCAGACTCGAGCACAAAGGAAAAAAAATTTGTGGAGGCGTTGGGGTTTGACCCCATGACCTCTACTACATAGTCCACAACTCTTAATCGTCTACATTGCCACATGGTTCTTAACCATATCACGTTCCATATGTATTTGAATTGTGTTAAGTTGAGGGTTGGAGGTTAGGGGAGAGCTAGTTCGCAGGCCATCCTTCCCCATGTGAACGCACCATGGTTAACAATAAACGATTAATGCAAATGTCTCCACAAACCTTGACCACGACGGTTACCGCATCCATGTGAACAAAAAACGATGATGGTTATGGTTACCGTGACCTCCGACGTCTCCAACACTGTGACGGTTAGTGTAGTCTATGTGAACACACAACGTAACAACAAACAATTAAAAGGTTATAATTTATCCAAACGATGGACAACACGATGAAATAAACCGTTAGCATTTAATACATTGCATGTGTTCGCTCCTCCAAACCCCCAGGCTTACGGTTAGCCCTAACTGTGCAATCATAGTGCTAATCATAAATTCGTGATTAATTAAACCCATTTAATATTTATTAAACTCGCAGTTAAAAATGGTGGCATTTTTGGCGGATTCCACTATTTTTGGGCTTGCCTTCAAATTTAGCAGCCCTAACTTGAGTTCTTCCAGATTTGGAGGAGGAATTGTAGGGAAAAACTGTTTGAGCCATAATTGGAGCCTTTTTCGATCAAATTGAGCTCAGGAAAAGATGTTCCTATGAAATTTCGACATATTGAACACATTGGTGCAAGTATTAGGAGCAGTAAAGCTTTGTAAACAACATTTTTTTTTCCATATTGAGCTAATACAAAGGCCCAATCCTTGGAAGTTGGACCAAAGAGATGTAGCCCAGGAGGGGTGAAATCCTTCATCAAAACATTATGTTAAAGTGTTCAATTGATGGTTTTTTGTAATTTTTATTGTTGCTATTCACCATTGTTCTTTGAAGCTATTTTGCTCATGAATGTCACATTAAACTTGATGAAACTTACCTGTTTACAATCACCAAACAACTTAAGGAAACCTATGCACAGGAAGCAATGAACAAGCATTGTTTATAAATCTGTAATTGAAATTAGCACAAAAAAACTAACATTCAATAACGGATCAAGTTGGTATCAGAGCAAGGTTTATTTGCTTGATTGCTTGAGTTTTGTGCAAATAGGGTTTTAATGGTTGCAAAATTGTGATGCTTAGAAGGTTCAATTTTCTGAAAGGAGAAGGGAAACTGTTGGTTGGAACTCCTGAGGTAATTCCCAAAAGAAGGAGAGACACAAGGCCACAATCTCCAGCACACAAAGTTCCGATTCTGGCTGCACTTGAAACACCTCAAATTTTTCCTAAAATTGAGATTGAAGAGGTACAAGTAGTACCAGTTTCTAAGCCTGAATCCACAACCATTATGTTTGGAGAAAGAGATCATGAATTTCCTTCTTTAGAAGAGGAAGAATTCAAGAAATCTTTCTATACTTTAACTGAGATGGTTAAAGTCCTTGATGAAGAGACGAAAACTAGAATGGTTGGAGAGAGTTCTAAACCTCCACATGGAGAAGGAAGCTTAGGAGACAAAAAAGATGACAATAAGGATTCCAAGGGTAATGGAGGAAAGCCACCTCCATCTCCACCATCTTCATCATATTCCTCATCATCTTCATCATCCCCAACATCTCAAACATCTTCCACTTCCACCACCAAAACTTTCCATACTCATTCCCAAACCCCAAAAGGAAAAACTCCCTTACTCAAATTGGACATTAAGTTTGAAATTCCCATGTACAATGGTGAAGTGAATGCAGAAAAGTTAGATAATTGGATTCGACAATAGGAGGTATACTACAGAATTTAGAACCTTCAAGAAGATGACATAAAGATCCAGTTTGTTAGAAACTTATATATTACATAGAAATGGAACACATAAAATATATTGCAGAAATATGAACATAGAAAAAACATAAAACAAGAGAGACACAAATATACGTGGTTCACCCAATTTGGGCTATGTCCACAGAGAAACAACCAGTCCTTCCTTTTATATTATCTAGCAAAATGAATAGATATAACCTGCAACAGATCCTTTGTAATTCCCTCTTCGCTCTCACACAATCTCCTCTCTCTTTCTCGCTTAGAATATAGATCTACATAGATGCAATACAATTCCCTCATATATAGCGAGGGGTTTCCTTCTAGGGAAAAAAGCATAAATTAAACATAACTTCTACGTTAGATTTTCGCCTAATGAAAGGCCCAGATTGACTAATGAAAGACCCAGATGGAGCTGTAACTAAATATCCAACTTATGAAAAAGAACTTTACACATTGGTACAAAGTGTCAAAAAATGGAAACACTACTTGATGGGAAAGGAGACCATTATCCATACCGACCATCAACCATTGTAGTACTTACAGTCACAGTCAAAGTTGCAGCAGTCAGAACATTTCAGATGGATGGGTTTTCTACAATAGTGTCATTTGGTTATTAGGTATAAAAAGGGAATCTACAATAAGGTAGTTGATATGCTTTCACAGCCTATTGAAATTCATATGTTATACTCAAGCAAAATTATGTTACATGAAAGTTACATTGAACAATATGCATATGATAGTGACTTTCAAGATGTGTATGCAATCTTGAGTCAGGAAACCAAATTGAAGAATTTGATTATCATGTACATAACAGTTTGTTGTATCATTTGGGCAATTTGTGTATTCCACGGGGAGAAAGAAACAATATCATAAGGGAGGCGCATACTTCATTGATTGCTAGACACTTTGGTGTAGGAAAGAAATTAGTGAATATCCAAAGGTATTGTTATTGGCCACACATTTTTGATAATGTTTCTCGTTTCATAAGAGGATGTTCTTTGTGTGCAACAAGTAAGTCTAGTAATAGGAAACTAGGATTGTACACTCCACTTCCGGTACCTTCACATCCATGGGAGAGTATCTCAATGGATTTTGTAGGAGGTCTTCCATTGTCAAGGAAAGGTCATGATTACTTGTATGTAGTTGTAGACAGGTTCAGAACCCAAGGAAAGGTTCATGATTACTTGGGTTCATTTTTGTCTTCCTACTTCCATTATAAGTGATTAAGATTCTCAATTTGTTGTGAATTTTGGGTCAAATTTGCGGGACATGATGGACACAAAGTTGAATAAGAGTACAACCTTTCATCCATAAACAAATGGACAAACTGAGGTGGTCAACAGAAAAATCATCCATCTTCTTAAAGGATATTGCAACAAACATCCCAAGTTGTGGGATGAACAGTTGCATTACATACAACATGCATACAACAGGGCAAAGCATTCTTCAAAAAACACATCACCATTTGAGGCATGTTTTGGGTACTTGCCAAAATCACCATTTGACTTCTCTTTGAGAAATATGTTGCCATCGATGATCACAGTGACATCGAAAAGGCAAGGAAGTTCATAGAGAAAATTCAGTTGATACATCATATAGTGTAGGAACAACTTGAGAAAAGTCAAAGAAACTACAAGTCAAGGCATGACAAACACCGAGTTGATCACAAATTTCAAGTTGGAGACGAACTTTGGTTATATATTAACAAACAGAGACTTCAAGGGGAAGGTAAAAAGATTAAGCCAATTTGTTATGGTCCTTTTAAAATTCTAGAAAATATTGGTAACAATGCATTTAAGCTTGATTTGCCTCCTTATATGCAAATATACTCTATTGTTAATGTTGAGAATTTGAGATTATTTGAGCATCCTTTGATTGATGATCATGGAGAGCATGTTGAGCTTCCATCAATAGATTATTTCTCGCCAGAATATCTTGATGAACTTCAAAAGGATCTCATACTTGACAGAAGAACCAGGACTTCGAAGAGAGGGGATGTTGAATACCTTAGAGTGGGACTCAAGGGACAAAAGCCTTGTAAATCCAAATGGTTGTAGATCGAGAAGGTGAGGGAGTTGTACCCTCACCTGCTGAACAATTTATAGTATCTTTTGGGGTCCAAAAGGCTTCTAGTGGGGAGGAATGATTAGACGCTCAATATTTAGCTCAAAACTCAAAGTTCTCAAAATGTATCAAAACCTAAACGACCGTGTCCGTTCTAGAAAAAAAATCCTAACACAACTCATTTCACTGAAAACCGAGTTCGTATGAGGAAGTTATTGAGTTCTATTCACTTTGCTAAATAGGTGAAATTTTGCAAAAAAAATGCTCAGTCACTACACAATCAGTAGTTCGTACGACTAATGTGGCAAGTGACTAGGCATGGTCAAATTTAGTCGACAGATCAATCAGAGCTTGCCAAGTGTCACAATGTGATTGGTTGTAGCTTGGTGATGTGGTAGGTGTGTTGGCGTAGTTTCATTTGTTAATTCTGGGCCAATGAGAGAATGCCACGTGGCCAGTTCGGAGGC
This sequence comes from Pinus tabuliformis, assembly GCA_031772625.1. NCBI lineage: Eukaryota > Viridiplantae > Streptophyta > Pinopsida > Pinales > Pinaceae > Pinus > Pinus tabuliformis. Next base: position 833,015,278 of record CM062813.1, read on the forward strand.
TGCCATGTGGCACCTCCCAAAAACCTAGGAATACATGGGCTCAAAGGAACAAAATTTTGTGGAGGCATCAGGGTTCGACCCCGCGACCTCCACTACACAGTCCACAACTCTTAACTGTCTACGCTACCACATGGTTCTTAACCATATCACATTCCATATGTATTTGAATTGTGTTAAATTGAGGGTTGGCGGTTAGGGGAGGGCCAACCTGTAGGCCAACCCTCCCCATGTGAATGCATCATAGTTAATAGAAAATGGTTAATGCAAATGGCTCAACAAAACTTGACCCTGATAGTCCCCGCATCCATGTGAACACCAAACAATGGTGTTTATGGTTACACGACCTCCGATGGCTCCGACACTATGACGGCTAGTGCAGTCTATTTGAACACATAACGTAACAATAAACGGTTAAAAGGTTACGATTTATCCAAATTGCGAACAACACTGTGAAATAAACTGTTACCATTTAATACATGCCCTGTGTCCGCTCCTCCAAACCCCCAGGGTTACGATTAGCCCTAACTGCAGAGTTATAGTTCTAATAACAGATTAGTGATTAATTAAATCCGTTTAATATTTATTAAACTCACAGTTAAAAAAGGTGGCGTTTTTGGCGGATTCCAATATTTTCGAGCCTACCTCCAAATTTAGTGGTCCTAACTAGAGTTCTTCTAGATTTGGAGGAGGAATTGTAGGGAAAAACTGTTTGAGCCATAACTGGAGCATTTTTCTACCAAATTGAGCTTAGGAAAAGGTGTTCCTAGCTAATTTGGACATAATGAACACATTGGTTTAGGTATCAGGAGAAATATAGATTTGTAAACATTTTTTTTCAATATTGATCTAATACAGAGGCCTAAGCCATGGAAGATGGACCAAGAAGATGTAGCCCAGGAGGGGTGAACTCCTTCATCAAAACACTATGTTAAAGTGTTCAATTGATGGTTTGCTGTAACTTTTATTGTTGTTGTTCAACCTTGTTATTTTAAGCTATTTTGCTCATGAATGTCACATTAAACTTGATGAAATTTGCCTGTTTACAATCACCAAACAACCTAAGGAAACCTATGCATAGGAAGAAATGACCAATCATGTGTTTATAAATCTATAATTGAAATTAGCACATCAAAACTAACATTCAATAACATATCATGAAGGAAACATGGTTATGTGTTGTGAACAACCCTGATCCAGCCCACATTGAATTCCTGGGACTCTTATTGTTTGATTCACCAATTGCGCTGATAGAAAATTGAAGAGATGGGATTGGGAGGTATGGTCAAAGGATCATGTTAATCTCATCTCTCTCATAGATCGAGGCCAATGATGAGTCCCTAGGGAAGAAGAGGAGATTGACATAAGAAAATTGGGAGTCAAGCAAAAACATTGGTTGCAAGGAGAGAGATAGGAGCTACCACAGCTAAGCATGAATACTAAGCATTGTTGGAGTTGTGGGGAGCATAAAGCTCAGTGAATTTAGGTGATATCCCCTATATTGATGTGTGTTATGCCACCAAATTATGTGTCTAAGCATGAATTGTCAGTTGGAGGCTCAGTGGATGAATGAATCACTATAGTGCTTGTTGTATATTTGTTAAACCACTTAGACAAGGAAATATGAGGCACTATGGTGATTGATGGAAGAACTTTTAAACCACCTACATAATGGAATATAGACCCTTCCATTTCTTTCTATGAAAACATAGTTTTCAAGCCACCCAAAAATGGATTAAATCTCTTGGAACTAGAAAATACCCCATCAGAACATAGGGTGAAGCTCTGTGATTGAACTCATAGAGTGAGTCACCGTGCTGCTTACTACCAGAGAGAACTTGATAACTACCATGATAGCGAACTCCATCTCATGGATGTCTGCCAAGGTTAGGTGTGAAATTTTCCCTAAGAAAGCATCCCCTCAGACTTTGGATCCATCTTTGGGGTTGTCAACTGTAATAAAAGTTGAAGTGTAGCTAGCCTATGTTGATTTTTAAGGATTTCTCCAAACTGATAATTGATTCTTATGATTATTTTATATTTATGTTATCTTAAATTCATTGATCATTATAAATCAATTACACAAAGAAATTCAACAATAAAACAATATGCTAGTAAGATCACAAAGAGACAATGACACAAGAAAACATTATTTGACCCTGGGAAAAAAACAATAACCTTTTCAATAGATAAATTTTCAATTCAACAGAGATACAACTTAGTCAATAACTAGGTCAAATCCAGTCCATCCTCCTAGTCAAGTCAAACAACTGGTCCAATATAATATGCTTCTAGTGGAGCATAACTTCAACTTCTTTAATGTAGAGATTTACCCTTCAACTTTATGCTCCCATAAAGATTTCTTCTTCAGTACTTCGACCTTCAAATAAATATCTTTCATCACTAGCCTCAAACATGGTTTGATTACTAGCCTCAAATTGAGCATCAAACCATCTGGATTATCTTTTTATAGAGAGATGTGGGTTTCCCCAAATTAATGTGATCTCTCTTGACTTATTCACATCCCAAAACATAGGATGATGCCTCAAATAGCCCTCCACTAGCCCTTGATGAACTTCGTATGCCTCAGACTTTCATTCTTGCCTCGTACATTCTAATTTTTTCAACATAATGGAATTGTTTCCTTGAGGGAGGTTGAATGCCTCATTTATATAGTAATCTATCTCTTTGGATGGGTTTTACTTACAATAGGGTTGACTTGCATTCTTGAAAGGTTGACTTGACTAGGACCAGGCTGACTTGGCTCATTTTGGAGCCACAAGTTCTATTTTTCAAAAAATTGTAAAAATTCTTCTTTTTCAACCTGACATGAATAACATGTCTTTACAATATTTTTCTTTTAATTCAAGCACGAAGAATGTGCATTACAAATATATCAAGGATAAAAATAACTATGAAGACCGACCATATTTACAAAATTCAACACTCCCTCCTAACTAGGGAGGTATTCATAATGACTATCTATATGTTCTCATGTTGAAAATTTTTCTCTATGAAAATGTTACAACCAAATCATCATTAACCTTGTCATCATCTCTAACATAAGGTAAATCATAATCTAGTCAGCATCTCTGACATCATCAACATCATTATAAATGTCAACATATCTAACATATAAACATCATCTCATCAACATGTGCAAGTTGAAATATCTGACATACTATCAACACCAACTGGTAAGAATCATCAATCAACAACATCAAGAAGTTACCATAATCTGGTCACCAACTATGATACATGGTAAATCATTAGCATCATCATAACCAAAATCACCATCTGATCATAATCATCCACTTGTTTCCATATCTTGGTCAATACCTGACTCATGGCACAACATCAACATCTACTAGTCACTATATTATGGTCTCATTGACTCATGCCATACAAACTAGTCAGGTTCACCATCATCCTGGTTAGTATCTATGACTTGTGGTGACACCCTTAGGGTACACTCCATATGAGTAATCTAGTCCTTAAGATGTTGAGTGACTCAACCCTACCGGGAGTACTACCCAGACACACTCAACCCTTACTTGGGGAGTAATTTGGATATTGATGTTGAGAGACCATACTCAACCCTATTTGGAGAGTAATGTAGGTATTGATGCTAAGAGACCACACTCAACCCTATCTTGGGGAGTAATATGGGTCTGAATACTAAGGAACTTACTACACCCACCTAGGGAGTAATATGGGCTTCTAGGAACATTCTTTCTCATCTTGGTCAAATTTTTTTACTCGGGAAGAATTTCCTTCATTTATATTTCTTGTAGGATTTAACCCTATACAAAAATTACATGCATACAAATTCTAAAAAAAACAGAAAATAAACTATGGTGAGAGCATAAAACATAAAACAAATATACATAGATATTTTCCCTTGGATCCCAAAACCAAGACTACTATATTGATTTTTCATTATATTCCTTTTAATGTTACAATACATATATATACATGCTGAATCATCCATAAATCCTAATCCATTAACCTTGGATTAGAACATAACCGTAGTTCCCTTGACTGGATCTGCAAAATACCATGGATAGAAAACCATCATGCCCAAAACCATGTGCGAAATCCATGCACAAAACCATAGGTAGGTCTACCCACCTAATATAGGGTCCAAAGAAATTTCTTGGGACATTGCCCTGGACCCCGTGAAGGGAGGCTACTACCCCCCCACACATGGGGTAGTCATGGAAAGAATATAACACACACCCAAAACTCCCTCTCAACTAGAGGGGCAATCTCCACAAGTCCAAGCTTGTCCCTGAAGTATTCAAACTTTTCCTTGGATAAAGGATTTGTCAGAATACCATTTGTTTGCTCATTAGCGGAGATATACTCGAGCTCCAATTTTGTCTTCCTATACCACATATTGGTACTAGATCTCAAGGTGCTTTGGCCTATCATCAAGCTTTCATCTGCACCTGATCAAACAATCCTACAAGTTGGAGCCACACTGCTTCACAACTCACCATTCAAACTGAAACATACTTGGACTTTGAGTGAAACAAATGTTTGGTTCCTACTCATCTATGAGATCAAAGCCCAAACTGAGGCAATATACAAGCTTATTATTTCTTTAGCACTCCTCACCCAATTTAAATTTGTGAATCTTTGTAGTTATATATATCTTGTTTGATTCATCACTCAAACCATAACCAACTCTGCCACGACCAATTGTACCATGTTGGTACTTCAACACATGTTGAGCCACATGTCTTGGCTCAATCATAATTTTATTTACTTCTTCCACTTGATCCATCATTTTGGTTACATCGATTATCCTAATTGGGTATTCTTTCTCAAATAGATCCTGTCATGGAAATCATGATTTGATCCTTCTGCCATGGATGTTGTCAGCTAGCTAGTCAAGATCCTTCATCCTTAATTTTGAGGTCAAATCCCTCTAAAACAAGGGTTCTTGGAGAGGCCTTGACTTCTTCCTTTAGAGAAAATCTTGTAGCCAATGAAACTCTCTCTGACACATGAGGTCTTCTAATTTCGTCAGAAAATAAATCATATAGGATCATCCTTGATCCATCAATCCAAGAGTATGTACAAATCCTTCCTTTAGAGGCATAAGATTTCTTCATATTCCTCACAAGCTTGAGATATATCTTTCATACACTTCTTTCATAAAACAAGACAATCTCTACATCCATTTTATTTAATAACATAAATCATAAAGATAATAAAATTTGAACATAAGTATACTTGACAATATGTACTTTCATAGTTTTCTCCTTCTTATTGAGGTAATCCCTTCCTTTTTACTTCTCTTAAGTTGTCATCTACTACATACTTCAATCTCCACTGTTCTCTTTCTGACATATATCAAGGCATATTTCAATATTGTTGATATGTTTTCTCCCTCTAAACTCAAATCATAGAAGGATGATATCTCTTGTTGGGTTGTGTTATATTCTTTCCATGACTAGCCTACATAGTTAACTGGGAAGTTCGCCCCCCCTTCGTTGCACTGGTTGCGCAATGGGGGGGTCATAGAGGGTTTGAGGGGGGTGGGTAGCCCCCCCTCTACGGGGTTTGGGGCAGCACCTCGGTGAATTTTTTTTGGGACCCTAGATTAGGTGGGACGAACTTACCTATGGTTTTGTGCATGGTTTTAGCACATGGTTTTGGATGCAATGGTTTTCAGTCCATGGTATTGGATGCTTCAGCATGTATAAATATGTATTGTAACATTGAAAGGAAAATAATGAAAAATCAAGCTAGTAGTCCTGGCTTTGGGATCCAGGGGAAAATCTCCGTGTATATGTGTTATGCTCTCCCATTTGTTTATTTTTTGTTCTTAGAATTCATATGCAGGTAATTTATGTACGAGGTTAAAACCTACATTTGGTATCAGAGCTGTTTTGGCTTCAAGGGGACACCTTTGTTGATGAGGGGTTTCGCTTGGGCTTGTGGTAGACCCTATTAAGGGGGAGATATGCGGGATCAATTCTGGTGGTGAAAGAAGACGGTGAGCAGTGGAAATATAGAGATCAAGAAATTTAATGGTCAGAGTTTTGAGTTATGGAATCTCAAGATGGAGGATTTGTTGGTGGATAAAGACCAATGGATCGCGATAGGTTTAGGTACTAAATCAACGGGAGTGTCTGATGAAGAATGGAAGAAGTTGGATCGGAAGGCTAAGAGCACAATATGATTGTGTGTCTCAAATTCAGTATTTCTGAATGTATCAGGGGAAGCTACGACGAAGGATTTTTGGGAAAAGTTAGGGACTTTGTACCAATCTAAGTCTCTAGTGAATAAATTGTTCCTACAGAAAAAGCTATATAACCTGAGGATGAAAGATGCAGACTCGGTGAAAAATCATATGAACACATTTAATACTATGGTAAGTTAGTTATTATCTGTTGATATTAAAATTTAAGAGGAATATAAGTGCATCAATTTATTGTGTTCTCTACTAGATTCGTGGGATAGTCTGGTTATTGCAATAGGTAGCAATGCAATTGCCTTGTAGTTTTATGAAATAGTCTCATCCTTGCTGATGGAGGAGATGAGATGGAAAAATATGGAGAGACACAATGGTGATGCCTTGTCTATACGAGGACGGTCCCAGAACAGAAACAAAAATAAGTCATTGAGTGGGGGATCTAAATCTAGAGGGAGATCTAAATCTCTAGGAAAACCTGTAAAGGTGGTGTGCTAGAAATGTGGAAAGGAAGGGCACTACAAAAGGGAATGTAAATCTAAAGCTCCTAACAAAGGAAAGGGATCTGATGATGCTCCTTCTACAGAGGAAAAAACCACCTCAGATGAAGGTGGGGATGTTTACTTGGCTTCTTCAAGTACACATGTAGATCATGAGGCATGGTTGATTGACTCAGGTGCATCCTCTCACTTCACTCCCCATAGAGAGTGGTTCTACGAGTATGAGAAATATGATGGTGGTGATTTCTTCTTAGGGGATGATAGGAAGGCTAGAATCATTGGTCATGGAAAAATAAAGTTGAAGCTGCAAGGTGGAAGGGTTAGAACACTTCCAGGTGTTCTGCATATTCCTACATTGGTCAGAAATTTTATTTCTGTAAGCAAGATGGATGATGCAGGTGTAAAAACAATGTTCGAGAAGGATACCTGCAAGATGGTTCGGGGAGCACTGGTATTGATGCAGGGAGTTCGGATTGGAACTCTATACAAGCTGCAAGGTAGCACTGTTGTTGATGAATGCAACAGTTCCGTGGTTCCTGAAAGTGGAGCAGAAAATATAATGGTCTATGGAGAGAAGACCATGCTATGGCATCAAATGATTTGACATATTGGAGAGAAGGCGTTCGAATACTTCATGTTAAAGGTATGGTAGAAGGTATGAGTAATAGCTCTATGGATTTTTATTTATGTGAAAATTGTGTATATGGGAAGAAGAATTGGGTGAGTTTCCCCTCTGATGGTAAGTGGGAAAAACAAATTTTAGAGCTTGTGCATAGTGATATGTTTGGACCTGTGAAGGTTCCATCACTGTGTAAGTCTATGTACTATGTATCATTTATAGATGGCTTCTCAAGGAATACATGGATATATTTCCTCGAGAAGAAATTTGAAGTCTTTGACAAGTTTAAATAATTTAAGGCTCTGGTGGAAAACTAGATAGAGAAGAAGATAAAGATGTTGAGGACAGATAATGTTGGAGAGTTTTGCAGTAAGGAATTTGAAGAATTATGTAAGAAGTGTGGTATAGCACGACAGAAGACTACTCCATACACACTTGAGAAAAATGGAGTTGCAGAAAGAATGAACAAGAAGTTGATTGAAAGGGCAAGAATCATGCTCAGTGGTGTCAGATTAGGACATGAATTATGGGCAGAGGCAGTGGAGACAACATGCTACCTGGTCAACAGATCACCTTCATCAGCATTGGAGGACAAGACTCCACAAGAGGTATGGACTGGTAAGAAACCCTCTCTTTCACATCTAAGGGTATTTGGATGTGATGCATATGTACATGTTCCAAAGGAGAAGAGAACCAAGTCGGATAGTAAATATGAAAAGTGTACCTTTATTGGGTATATGGATCGTTTAAAGGGTTATAAGCTTTGGAACCCAGTAACAAGGAAGGTTGTGTACAACCAAGATGTGGTGTTCAGAGAGGTTAAATATGTTATTAAATATGAAGTCCAACCAAAGGAACCTAAGAAGATAGAGTTTGAGCTAAAAGAGGAAGAATCAGACTCTACAGCAGAAGAGGAATCAGAAGATGAAGAGCCACAAACTCCAGGTGTGAGAAGATCAGTTCGAGAAAGAAGGTAGCCAAAAAGGTATAGTCCATCTACTTTCTATTCAAATTTTGGTTTAGCTATTATTGATGATGATCCCATAACCGTGAAGGAAGCAGTAGATTCAGAGGATGGAAAACTCTGGAAAGAGGCCATGGTTGATGAAATGGCATCTTTACACAAAAATGAGGCATGGGATCTAGTAGAGTTGTTGACTAGAAGGAAACCCATTTGCAGCAAATTGGTGTTCAAGAAGAAGACAAATGCAAAAGGAAAGGTGAGGAAATACAAAGATCGGTTGGTAGCAAAAGGTTATCCCAGGTGTCAGGAATTGATTTTGGTGATATTTTTTCTCCTGTTGCCAAGGTAGCTTTTATTAGATTAGTTTTATTTGTTGCTGCTACTTTTTGATTTTGAGGTATAATAGATGGATGTGAAGACAACATTTCTTCACAAGGATCTGGAAGAGGAGATCTACATAAAGAAACTTGAAGGCATTGCAGTGAAGGGTAAGAAAAAAATGGTATGAAAGTTAAAGAAGTCTTTGTATGGGTTAAAATAGTCACCAAGGACGTGGTTTCAGAAATTTGATACATTTATACGGGGACTTGGCTTCACCAAAAGCAAAGTATATCACTGTGTGTATTTTAAATTAATTGGTGACCGTGTTATTTATCTGGTCTTGTATGTGGATGATATGTTGCTGGTTGGAAATGACAAAGAAATTATCTAGGATTTGAAGACCCAATTGTCCTCCAAATTTGACATGAAAGATCTTGGTGTTGCAAACTATATTTTGGGCATGGAAATTAAAAAAGATCGGGAAAAGAGGAAGCTCTGGTTAAACTAGAGGAAGTATGTAAAGACAATATTGCAGAGGTTTGATATTCAGGATAGTAAACCGGTGAAGGTTCCTATTCCTGTAGGTGTAAAGTTATCTGCTAAACAATGTACCAAGACAGAAGAAGAGGAAGACAACATGTCCTGTGTTCCATATGAAAGTGTAGTCGGTAGCTTGATGTATGCAATGGTCAGTACTAGACCATACATTGCACATGCAGTGGGAGTATTGAGAAGGTTTATGTCAAAACTAGGGAAGGAGCACTGGAAAACAGTGAAGCAGGTTTTCAGGTATTTGTGTGGCACTAGTGATTATGGCTTGTGCTACCAAGGAAGACCAGGATTGGACAGAGTGTTGGATATTCGTGGCTTTGTTGATGCAGACTGAGCTGGAGATATGGATCAGAGAAGATCTACAAGTGGGTATGTGTTTAACCTATTTGGATGTGCAGGTAGTTGGATGAGTAAGAAACAATTTGTAGTGGCACTATCAACTACAGATGCAGAATACATGGAAGCCACTCATGCAAGCAAGGAAGCAGTTTGGTTGCAGAGATTGTGTTCAACTATGGGGTTAGTATAGGGAGCTATAAGGATAGACTGTGACAACCAAAGTGCAATTTTCTTGGCAAAGAACCCTTCTTATCATTCAAAGACAAAGCACATTGATGCTTAGTATCACTTTATGAGGGATATGATAGAAGACAAAAATGTGTTGCTGGTAAAGGTGGACGCTTTGATGAATACTGCAGATGCATTGAAAAAATCTATGAGCTATGAGAAGTTCTCTTGGTGTAGAGAAACAATGGGTGTTGCAGGGTTGGATAAATGACTAAGCTCTCCTATGGAAAGAAAACAACAAGTGGGAGAATGTTGGGTTGTGTTATATTCTTTCCCCAACTAGCCTATGTAGTTAGCCAGGGGGTTAGAGGGGGGGGCAGAGCCCCCCCTTCGTTGCACCAATTGCACAACGACGGGATGGTAGCCCCCTTTGTCCAGGGGGTTTGAGGGGGGCGGGTAGCCCCCTCTACGGGGTCTGGGGAAGTGCCCCAAGGAAATATTTTTGGTACCCTATATTAGGTGGGATAAACCTACCTATGATTTTGTGCATGGTTTTAGCACATGGTTTTGTACGCGATGGTTTTCGATCCATGGTATTGGATGCTTCAGCATGTATAAATATGTATTGTAACATTGAAAGGAAAATAATGAAAAATCAAATTGGTAGTCCTGGTTTTGGGATCCAGGGGAAATCTCTGTGCATATGTGTTTTATGTGTTATTCTCTTGCATTTGTTTATTTTCTGTTCTTAGAATTCGTATGTAGGTAATTTCTGTACGAGGTTAAAACCTACATCTCTCAACACAAATCCCTATTTCTAGGAAAGTCTTCTTGTCCTAACTTTGATTTGTTATTTCATATGGTTTCATGGACTAGGAAGCCATCAATATATACCTACAATCCTCACTAGGGGGTGATGGAAGAACAAGTACAACTAAGCAAAGAATTTAAATTCAAGAGATTAACTACTAGTAAGAACAACAATGGTAGTAATAATAAAATAAGATAGATATAAGATATCTTTTTATAAGAATATCAACTCCCTCTTGATATTTAGACTCCTTGCATCCATCTTGCACCTTATCCACATCACCATCCTAATGCCATTTCCTCTTTGCAAAAGCTAGGGTTTATATTTTCAGTGGAAATGTCCAATCCTAGATTTCTTGTTCAAACCCTATTAGAATCCTAGGGTTTACAAACCCTATATTTTATATGTTATCCATGTCAATGATTAAACAATGATCATCCACAACCAAGTAGCTTGACTTTTCAAAAAAATTATAGCAACATTAATTATTCTTGCAATTTGCGAGCGAATTTCACCATTCAACATTCAAATACCCATAATACTTGACTATTGCTTTAGCATTACTAAATTCGAGTCTTTCAACTTAAACACATAAGTTCTTCCAATTACTCATCTTTATTTAAGCGACTTTTTTGAGCTTAACTTTGAAAGTGAACATGGACTTTTCTTCATTAAATTGTGATTTTCTTCAAATGCATCTTAGTGATATTTTATGTGCAGTCCTACATGAAATGCATCTTTCCAAGATTTTAATAGTGCAAAATACTTTGTGCATTTTTCTGCAATATTTCCAAGGAAAGCATTCTAAAAATTTGATACATGTCACTTTAGGTCTTCAAAGATTCAATTCTTGCATGCAAGATTTTTTCAAGCCTAACAAGCTCATCTTCTTGAGAATACCTTTTGCCTTCAAAACTTGAAGGAGGACTTGGCACTTTTTATTGTAAGTTTTTTCATGTTTAATGAAGCATGTAGCTTCAAGACAATCTCTTGCTTCAATCCATTTTTCAAAAATACATTGGCAACATCTTTCAAGGAGAAACATAGATTTTCCATGCCATATTTCAGATGTTTAGCATAACTATATACATTGCAGACCTTCGATACTACTTATTGAGCATATCATAGTCCTATTTAATCTTTTATGAAAAAAACTTTTATTTAGGCATAAAATCTCAAATGTATGGCTTTTTACTGGTATTATACTCATTTAAAAATCTTCATCATTGGAAAATTCTTAAGGAGACATCAGTCTAATTAAGTATAGTAATTATGTGTTAGAGATGACTATGCTAACTTGTTCTTAGACAAGAACATTTTCAATATTTTTTCGACTTCTTCCTTAGAATCCATGTGAGGATACTTGCAATCATAGGATGTTTGAGACTTGTTGAGAGAGAAAGTGAACAAGGCATGCTTTAGGATTGTAACCTTATTTAATCATACATGTGACCGACAGATACATAAGGAGATTTCAAACAAAACAACTTAGCGTTGATGACATTTTTCAAGACCACATCTTAAGGCTACTTGGCTTCCCACTAAAAGTCCTTAGGCCTTCACCTTTGTATAATAAGTCGCAAACTGAGGTTTTCTATACTTTGACCTGTGCAATTGAACTGAGATATTTTAGCTTTGGATTTCAGAGATCTGTGGCTTGAATCTTTTGAATCATTGACCGGAGAATCCACAGTTTTAACATTTTTGTACCAACGTTTCAAATCCCAAATGGGATCCATCATCAGGATATGAGAATGATCAATCTGTGGAGGTTTCATTTTTTCTCCAATAATTTCTAATGGCTTTGCATCTTCTTTTCCCTTTAATATTTTGGCACTCCTTATAGAACAAGCAAAGACAAAAATTTTCCTCCCTTTTATTACCAGGTCAGAACCTAAATAGGGCATGAATTACATAATGGTGTTTCTCCCTAAGCTCGATTAGAATGAAGAGATAGACTTCTAGTGCTAACTCAACTTCATTTTCTTCTAGGGCTAGTTGAAATACGACTTCCTCTTTTAGGGATGCTCTTACACTAAGCTATAATACCATGTTGATTATTAATGAGTTCTCCAAAATGATAATTGATTCTTATGATTATTTCTTAGATTGATGTTATCTTAAATTCATTCATCATAATAAATCAATTGCATAAAGAAATTCAACAATAAAAGAATATGTCAACAAGATCACAAAGAGACAACGACACAAGAAAATATTATTTTACCCTGGGAATAACCACATGGGGAAATCCCAACAACCTTTTTAATAGATAAATCTTCAATTCAACAAATATACATCTTAGCCAATAACTAGTTCAAACCTAGTCCATCCTCCTAGTTAAGTCAAATAATTGGCCCATTAACATTTGCTTCTACTGGAGAATAACTTAAACTTCTTTAATGCTGATGTTTTTCCTTTAACTTGATGCTCCCACATATATTTCTTCTTTGGTACTTTGACCTTCAAATCAGGGTGTTATCTTCCATCACTGACCTCAGACAGGGTGTGATTACTAGCCTTAGATCTCACAGGGTTGCCTCATATTGAGCACTAAACCATTCGAATTATCCTTGTATAGAGAGATTCGAATTTCCTAAGATTAGTTCAAGCACTCTTGACTTCTTCACATGCCCAGAAATAAAATGATGCCTAAGATAGCCCTTCGTTATCACTTGATTAACTTCATATGCCTTAGACCTTCATTCTTTACCCAGTCATCTAAAATTTTTGAACAAAACTGAATATTGTTCTTAAGGGAAGTCGAATGCCTCATTTATATAGTAATATGGCTCTCCAAATGGGTGTGTTTTATACTAGGGCCAACTTGACTAGGAGGAGGTTGAGTTGGATCATTTTGGAGCCACAAATTCTATTTTTCAAAAAATCAATTTCTTCTTTTTCAACTGACATGAATAACATGTATTTATAATATTTTTATTTCAATTCAAGCATGAATAACATACATTAAAAATTTATCAAGGAAAAAAATAATTATGAAGACCAACCATAGTTACAAAATTCAACAACCTATGGTTGGGTGGAGAGTGGGAGCCCCTCCTTTAGTTTTCAACCCTTTAAACACACACACACACACAAACACGCACATATAATTGGTCATGCATATTATACTATGGACTATGGTATTATTTGTTGTGCTTCTTATCAATGTAAGGTTATGTATGCTTATGAATGACTGCCCGGGACTCACTACTATACTTGGGATTCATAAACTAGCTTATATATTTTTGGTCTAAAGAATGGTTGCATTATGAAGTCCTTGATCACGAATGTGATCTACATCTATTTGGTATGATATAAATTGAAGGAATACAGAGATTGTGCTGATTAATAACTAACTCTTGAATTAGGTGATAAATTGTGGGTTTACGCACCTTCATTTGGTTACTAGGGCCGTGAACAATTGATGTTAAAAATTATCAATTGAATTGTTTGGATTATTTCCATAATAATTATTTATAGAATGTTTTGCATTACCTAGAGTTCACTCAGGATTAACATACCATCTTATAAATCTTCAGTTATACTGCATATGGGAATTGGGTAGTTCATTTTCATCCCCATTATCTATATTAATGGAGTTATGTAATTTAATAAACTGGTTCAATGGAATTATGATATACAACTTAGCTTGGAAATGTCATCCTCTATCATCAGGATGAAAATTTACTATGTCGTAGAGCATTGGACTAGGAAGACCAACCACCACCCATTGCTAGTGCCTTTTTCTCTAATTCCTTGTAAATGATCAAGCAAGGAGGAACATGTTGATCTGATCATGGTTTTAGCCTTTGGATCCCTGATGTCAAAAGACTTCCCACTGCTGAAGCATTGAAACTTGTTTATGAAGGTGGGAGAAAGGTTGAGGGAGAATTAGATGATTCATCTGTGCTTCTAGTCTTAAAACCCTATCGCAGAGACATCGCCCATAATTGAGTTTCTGTGCGTTTGGACAAATGTTGTGATGGGCGAGCAAAAGAAAGAGAGTGGGACCATGGTAGAACCATAAGTGTTGGAATTCTTCCATCGGGTCATCAGACCTCAATCCTTGGCATTTGAAATTGAAATTGGAGGGAAGTGAGGAGGAAACGCTCAATGCTAAGCACCAATATGACATGGACTAGTAGGCTCCACCTTGGGAACCAAGCATAAGGAAGGGGAGTTGTAGGTCTCATACATTAGACTATGGCTTTGCAATCAAGATTGGAATGGAGAGGAAACCCTAATATCAAAGCGTTGAGATGACATGGCTTCAGGTGACATGGTCAAGGTGATTTGGCTTGGGATGATGTGGTTGAAGTGGCATGGATTAGGGTGACATGGCGTGGGGGTGGAAATTACTCTTAGATCTCAGACCTCAAAACTTGGACCTTGGCACTTTTACTTGAGGCAGTTGCTGAGGGAGATGAGGAGGAAACCATGATTCCAAGGAACCAAGATGACATGGTCCAAATGGATCCACCTTAGGTACCCAATATAATGGATTGAAGTTGCGAGTCTCGGGCCTTTATGCCTCGGTGTTTTTCTATTGAGGTTGGAGAAAAGAGAGGCTAAGAAGGATGATGTTGAGGAGTTGATTTGACGGAGGTTTTGGTTTTGGAACCATGATGTTGAGATAAAACCCACCGCCCATTCATGGTGGTTTTTTACCCTGTCGTGGGTGTGAAATCGAACAAGTGGTCTTATCAGTATGACATGGGCATAAGATGGTGGACCCTAAGGTAGTGAAATGTTAATAGTACTCGGGTTGGGGGAGGCCACATGGATACCACATGAAAAATGGGATGATATGGACCCTTTTTATGTCAAAATTATGGTGTGCATGGATCCAGCTAGCTGATGTTGGCAGTGGATCATGATGGCAGCTAGCTCATGTTGGCATTGATTTCAACCCCATGTAGTCTAACTGATGTGTTGATGCCATTCATTGTAGCATGGTTGCAGCTAGTTGAGTTGGCATTGAGATGGTTATGTTGGCATTGATGTCAACTCTTGATGTCAACATTTTTTATGATGGTCCATGATGGCATTAGTGTGGTTGATGGTTTCTCATGTGCTAGTGGTGTCCATGTTGTTGGGTTTCCACACTTGTTGAGTTGGAAAATAGGTCTTCATGCCTATGCTCATGGAGATGACTTGTTTTAGTGTGTTGACCTCATGATGATGATGATGATGTTTCATAGGTGTTCTAGGTCAGTTCATAGGTGTTGCAGCTTGTGGAGATGTTTGTTGGAGAGTGGATTTTTTGTTGGCACTCTTTCCAACCTTGTTTGTTGGCCTTATTGGTCACCCTGGTAGTGACACTTGGAAGACTTGTTTGATCCACTTGTAGATGTGTCAAAGGCTATTTTACAGGTTTGAAGGCATGTACAAGAGCTGAATAAGAGCATCCAACATGTGGCAGAGGTTCTGGGCTGAAGGCTTGATGTTTTTCTTCATACTTTTCCCTAGTCACATGGAGCCAAGCTTATGGGGGTGACTGAAAGGGTCTAGTTGCTAGAATAAAGGCCTATGGGAGAAACATAAGGTTCTAATCAACTTCATCCAGTGTCATGCATACAACTGAGGATTTTTACGAGATTGTCTCCGTATTCCTCGTGCAAATTAGATGATAATTGACATGGAAATTCCTAGAGGCTTCTAGATGGATTGGTAAAGGTAAAAAATGGTTGACTAAATACTCCAAAGGGAGTGAATGAATTTAGTGCATAAGTAGTGATGTTAGTGAATTCATTTTATCAATTTTTTGCACTCTTGATCCTAGCCCCAAGATGAATTTCGCCCAACACTTTTATATACATCATTTTTGAGCTAATAATTAGTTGGTTGAGTATGAGAATGTGTAATAGAAGGCTTCATAGTGGAGGAATGCTTCAAACTTGACTATGATCTTAGATTCTTCAATCTGTGAGGGAAATGTCAGTGATATGGTATATTTTTGAAAAAATTCATCAATATTTAGATCATATTTTTGTTTGGAGGATTGGACCAGAGATTATGGTATTGGATAGTCATAGTTTTTAATGGATAGATATGATCCACTATTTTTCTAGTGTTAAGAGCACATTGTTGATGGTGTTTTTTATTATGATTTGTAGAGAGTCTTATTGCTGAAAGAATATTTGCAGAGCTGAATTCTTGTTGAGCAGAGCATCTTGGATCCAATTTGAAAATTGATGAAATGAGGTCCACATAGCCTTGAGGAGCAGTCAATTCATGAGATAGGAGTAATGATTTCAAATATTTAGCAAAATGAATAGTTTCTCCATCCAATATTTGGAGTTGGATAGTCCAATCAGAGTTGGGCGAGGATCGTTGATTGTGGTGGCCTTCAGCAGATGGTAGTTCGTAGATCCGTGTGAGAACAAAGTCTTCTGAGATGATTAGTAGAATCGAGTCTCTTGGATGATTGGTGTTGGCCTATTGTGTATGAGGTTGAGTCTCCAAGATGATCAGAGTTGACTAACATTGTAAAAGTCAAATTGCTTGACATAATAGAACTTTAGAGCAGAGAAACAACAAAAAGGATGGTTTTTCTCCCGGAAGGGTTTCCACAAAAAATCTTGTGTTTTATGTGATGATGATTTTCGTGGTTGTGCTTTGATGGTTTTCTCTTAGTTCATGTTGCTTATATTTTTACTTGTTTATTATTTACATGCACATGGTATATGTTAAGCTACTAACAAGTGTGTGATTCAGTAAAATAAAATTAAAGGAAAAAATTGTGAATAAGCCATATTACTGATTCACTCCCCACTCTTAGTAGTGCTCAAAGGTTTCCAACATTTGGTATCAGAGCGAGGATCTTGGTTGCATCTTAATCACTGGAGAGAATATATGGGGTTTGTTAGCAGAAATTTGCAATTTTTTTTTCTTGAATGAAATCTCAAGGAATTCCTGCTCTTACTTGTGCAAATTTCAAGGTTTGGCAAGAAACAATAAAACATAAGTTATTTTCTTGTGGATCTAACATGTGGAGTTTGTTTTGTGAAGGATATGATGATGATTTTACTTAATCTGAAAATAAGAAGCTAAGTTCTCAAGCAATGCGAATTATTCTTGAAAATCTCCATAATGAAAATTTGGAGAATTGGAGATTTAAAATCTTCCAAGGAAATTTTGGAGAAATTGCATATAATATTTGGATCAAGTTGCAACAATAGTGATGAAGAGATTGAGGAGAGAAACAAAAAGAAGAAGAAGAAGAAGAAGAGATATAAGAAGAATAAAACTCCATTTGAAACCACTGTACAAGAGGACAATAGATTTCAAGGTATAAGCCACATTGATTTACTTTCGAGTTATATGTTTAATAGCAGTGGTGATAATAATTCATATCTGGTTAGTGAAGAAAATGATGATCATAAGTATTTGCTCCTTAAGGCTGAATATGAATCTTCCTTGGTTGTTATTAAATAATTTTCTAGTGAGATTGGTAGACTAACAAATGTATGCAAGGAGCATGATAAGAAATTGCAGGTTCGTGAAGAAAAGGAGAAAAGTCTCAAGGAAGAAATTACTACCTTGAGGACATAACTAGAAAAATAAAAAAGAATAGAAGAGGTCAATTGCAATAAGAAAAAGGATAGGAATGATTATGTTGAAGCACTTGAAGGTGTGATTGACAAATTGAGAAAGGAGCTTGAAGAAAAGAACCAACATTTGGAGAAAGTGAAGAGCACCATGGCAATGAACATATCTTGCAACAATATTCAAAAGGGTGAGACAAGTTTGCATGCAGGAAAGAATAACAAAGCAAAACCAAAGAAGCTTGCAACAAAGAATGTGACCAGCAACAATAGCAAGAAAGGAGAGAGAAAATAGATCCACCAGAAACAACAAAGAAGAGAACCAAGGTGACCATTCATTCCTAGGATTGATGGTGGAAGATATCAGAGGAGAAATCGAAACTCCTTTTCGCCCTTGATGGAAGAGATCAAGTGTTTCAATTATCAAAATTTTGGTCATGTGGCAATTGATTGTACAAGGATAATACACACATCCATACAACAATATGATCAACCAAGAAGAGTACCTACATTCATGTATACAAGTTCTTTCAATGGTCATTTTTTTCTTGTAACATGTTTGGGCATAAAGCCATTGATTGCAGATCTAGCGTGAGAAGATGGAGGTCTAGTATGAGCAACAAAAGATCAGATTATTTGGCTACATATTTTGGTCATATAGAGTGTTATGTGTGTCATAATTTTGGACACATGGCCAAGGATTGTAAGATTCCTAAATCGTTAAGGCCATTTGTTCAAAAGCAACAGTCAAAGGTGAATGTACAACCAAGGAACCAACCAAAGAACACATGGAAGAAGGAGCAACAATTAGGAAGATGTGGCATTTCATTTTGTTTATTTGATGAGGATGACATGTGGTATATTGATAGTGGATGCTCACACCATATGTCAGGAGATAGGATAACATTTCATTTTATCAATAGAACAAAGAGTTTTCGTGTTGTGTTTGAAGGTAATTAATCAACAAGAGTGTTGGGAAGTGGCAAAGCCAATCTTGGTGAGAAGAGGAAAAATGGAGAATATGTTTGGTGCATTAAAGGCCTAAAGAATAATATCTTGAGTGTGAGCCAAATGGTTGACTGGGGTGAGGAAGTAATTTTCAACTCCAAAGGTTGCTTCATCCAAAAAGAAGGATACAAAAGAGTGATTGCCAAGGAAGTCAAGACACTGGATAATGTGTCTGTTGAAGGGAAGAGTGAAGAGTAAGAAGAGACCAAGGGAGTACTCTTCCTCATCAAATTCAGAGTAGGAGAGATCAACCCCTACTACAATCCATTATTGCATGTTAGATCTATTTCACTCCAACAGTATGTATGAGACTAGCATGGTCTCAAGGGGAGTGTTGGAAACTTGAGGAGTACCAATAGAAATGAGTTTTTGATTCAGTTCAACCATGCATATTCAGGTCCATAGGATCAATATGCTCATGAGGTATATTATGCTTAGGGGGAGCTATGTTTTTCAAGGCTTGTTATTTATGTTTATTTATTTTTACTCATTATTTTGAAACTGATGTATTTACTATGTATGAGTGGAAAATATATGTATGATAACCTTGTTGCAGTATTCATTGATCATATTTCAACTATCCTAGCTTGGAGAGTGTGGCAATGACATGCATATGTGACTTGACATGGACCATCCATATATAGGTTTTTGTATGCAGTTTATTACAACCATGTAATTATCATTGATTCATCACTTTATGTTGGTAGAGGCCAATCATTAGTGGTTTGAGTCATTATGTTGATAGGCATGTTATGAAGGAGTTTCATGGAGTCTATTTTGCAGCCATGTGCATGGCCCAATGATGTTTTAATAATAACGTTATGTCATATTTTTGTGTCATTGGTCCATAGGTGATGATAATAGAAACAATGCATTTCATGGATAAATGATGTAAAATGCTCATAGAGCTATGTACTTGTATTGTATTATCATTGGGTCCTCTAGTGTTTTGGTGCTAGAGTTGAGAATTCATCTAAAAATGAGTCATGAGGTCATGCTATAGTCATTTATGAGTCTTTTGTATTGCTGCTACAACCATGTATATGTCATTTGAGTCATGGTCATGTGGAGTTTATGTCCATTTGGTGCTTCTATTTGTGGGAAGGAAGCTTTGTTTGGAGTGGAAGCATTTCATTATAGGTTGGATGTGATCTTGGAGATGACATATGTTTAGGGGGATCACTATTTGTTCCTATTCACTTCAGCCATACATTGTTGGCATTATGATTCGCTTGGAGGTGTCATGGTGTGCCTCATGGTATACTATGACAGATGGGGTGTTTGGCCTCATATTATGTTCAGAGGCATGTGGTGGATGTTGCTATATAGTTGTGGAGGAGATTTGTGTGTTGGGTCATATTATATGATGCTACATATTGATGCTTGTGGTTGCCTCATGTGTGCATATTGTTGTTGTTGCTAGAGGTTGTTAGGTGGACATGCTACTTTTTTATGTTGCTTGGTTATATATGCTGCTTAATACTATTGATATGAGAGGCACGGATGCTTGTTGGTGTTTATTACTTTTCAACCATGATAGTTTCTCTAGTATTTGTGCTTCAGTTCTTACTGCCTTATCAAATGGAGATGACACTTTGCCATTGATGTCAAAGTGGGAGTGATAGTGGATGATGGTCTAGAGTTTGTGTATGGTTTCCATCAATGCCAAATGAAGATATTGTTGGAATTATGGTGTGCATGGATCCATCTAGTTGGTGTTGGCATTGGTTCATGATGGTAGCTAGCTGATGTTGGCATTGATGTGAACTCTAGGTAGTCTAGTTGATGTGTTGATGCCATTCATTGTAGCATGGTTGCAGCTAGTTGAGTTGGCATTGAGATGGTTATGTTTGCATTGGTGTCAAATTTTGATGTCAACATTTTTGATGATGGTCCATGATGGAATTGGTGTGGCTGATGGTTTCTCATCTGCTAGTGGTGTCCATGTTGTTGGGTTGCCACATTAGTTGAGTTGGAAACTAGGTATTCATGCTTATTTTCATGGAGATGACTTGTTGTAGTATGTTGTCCTCATAACAATGATTATGATATTGCAAAGGTGTTCCAGGACAGTTCAGAGGTGTTGCATTTTGTTGAGATGTTTGTTGGAGAGTGGAGGACTTGTTGGAACTCTTGCCAACCTTGTTTATTGGCCTTCTCGGTAACCCTGGCAGTGACACTTGGGAGAATTGTTTGATACACTTGAAGATGTCTCATAGGCTATGTTAGTGGTTTTGAGTCATGTACAAGAGATGAAGAAAAGCATCCAATAGGTGGAAAATGTTCTGGGCTAAAGGATTGATGTTTTTCTTCATCCTTTGACCCAGTCGCATGGATCCAAGCTTGTGGGAGTGACTAAAAGGCTCAAGTCATTGGAAGATATGCCTATGGGAGTGACTGAAGGTTCCAATTGAGTTCATCAAGTGTTATGTGTGCGACTGAGGATTTTCACGAGATTTTCTCCGCATTCCTCGTGCAAATTCGATGAAAATTGACATGGAAATTCCCAAAGGCTTCTAGATGAATTGGTAAAGGTCGAAAATGGTTGACTAAGTCGTCCAAAGGGTGTGAATGCATTCAGTAAACAAGTAGTGATGTTAATGGCTTTATTTTTTCAAGTTTTTGCACTCTTGATCCTAGCCCCAAGATGAATTTCGCCCAACACATTTTATATACATCATTTTGGAGCTAAGCATTAGTTGGTTGAGTATGAGAATGTGTAAGAGAAGTCTGCATAGTGGAGGAATGCTTCAGATTTGAATGAGATCTTAGATCCTTCAATGTGTAAGGGAAATGGTAGTGTTGTAGCATATTTCTGAAGCAATTCTTCAATATTTAGATCAAATTTTCGTTTGGAGGATTGGAGTAGAGATTATGCTGTTGGATAGTCATAGTTTTTAATGGATAGATATGAGCCACTATTTTGCTAGTGTTGAGAGCACATTGTTGGTGGTGTTTTTTATTATGATTTGTATAGAGTATTGCTATTGAAAGCATGTTTACAAAGATGAATTATTGTTGAGAAGAGCACCTTGGATCCAGTTTGAAAATTGATGAAATGAGGTCCACATAGTGTTGAGGAGTAGTGACTTCATGAGATAGGAGAGTGATTTAAAACCTTTAGCGAAAGGAGCAATTTATCCATCCAATCAGGATTGGATATTCTAATCAGAGTTGGGCGAGGATCGTTGATCATGGTGAACTTCAACAGATGGTAGTCTATAGATCCGTGTGAGAATAGATTCTTCCAAGTTGATTAGTAGAATCGAGTCTATTGGATGATTGGTGTTGGCCTAGTGTGTATGAGGTCGAGTCTCTAGGTTGATCGGAGTAAACTAACTATGTAAAAGACAAATTTCTTGACATAATATAAATTCATAGCAGAGAAGCAACAACAAGGGTGGTTTTTCTGCTAGAAGGCTTTCCAATAGAAATTTTGTGTTTTATGTGTAATGATGATTTTTGTGGTTGTGCTTTGATGTTTTTCTCTTAGTTCATTTTTCTTATATGTTTACCTATTTATCATTTGCATGAACATGGTATATGTTAAGCTACTAACAAGTGCGTGATTCAATAAAAGTAAATTGAAGGAAAAAAATTGTGAATAAGTCACACTACTGATTCACCCCCCCTCTCAGTAGTGATCAAAGGTTTCCAACATTTTATAGGTCAAACTTCCAATGGGTATAACTTTTAATACGAAACTCAAATTGAGATCAATTTTATATCATCAAAAATATCTTAATGAGATGAGTATGATGGTAGTATCATATTTCAATTTCCACAAACTTGCAAAAATCAATATTTTGCTAACCCCATGTTCATAACAAACATTGGAGGTCAGGTTAAAATAAACAAGTAACCCTCCCGCAGCTTAGGATATTTAAGGGGGCATGAGGTGGTTACATTAAGTTTGGACCAACCATTTATTCAACCTAAGTTTTATTTCCTAGGAGAGCTATGGAATGTCTATGCAGAAATCCATTTGTTTCAAGTGATTAAATATGTTCCTATAAATGTTAATGTTATTCATGTCTTAGGGAGCTTGGAAGGAAAGGAAGGATCCTCAAGTTTTCCATGTCATTGGAAAATTGGTTACTTAATGTCTGGGAAAATTTTATGACCAAATATGTAGACCCAGGAAGCCCTACAGTCATTTTTCACTAAAATAACATTTCCATGTCAACTAATTTAATTTATTTAGGAGTTTTCATAAATTATTTTATCAAAGACACCATAGAGAAAATTTAAGTGCTAAAATTATGCATAAGTCCTACAATTATTTAGTTATTTAATGAGTCCACTATAAAACCAAAAAGGCTATTGGAAGATGTTGTGGGTTATATTGATTCTTGAGAATAATCAACAAAATTCATGGTGTTAAAGCCAAAATCCAACCTTGGTGCCTACGCATTAATTTTGGGCAAACCATGATTGGATATAATAAATGCATACATTATTTGTATATCCAAAGATATGGCCATCTCAATGGAAATTCTACTGAAATTCTTATATTATATTCTTCGACCAAACCTCCTATACACTAAAAAGTGCCTCTATGGATAGACAATGATGATATCTATGAAGAAATTATTTATACACTACTTAAATTTGAACAAACCTTGACCTTTAAGGAGAATATTGAGGATGATTTGGATTGTAATTTTATAGCCTATCCTTGTTCATTCTAGCATCCAATTTCTCCATTGTATAATAGTATCTTGGAAAAGTATTATCAAAAGAGTTGTTCATTAACTACTATATCACTAAAATTTAAGTCCATGCCTTCTTCTTTATACACCATATGAGAAGCTTGTAGCATGCCAGTGGAAATCAACCATGGAAAGGAACCTAACATAAATCCAATGATAGAAGCTTTTCATAGAAAGACCAACTAATTGAGCTAATACAAAAATACAATAGGACATTCACTTGGGAATATATAAATATGAAGGGAATTCATCCTAATTAATGTAAATATCACATCTATATCAAGGATTATTTTTAACCCATTCACAAACTCAAGATACAAATATAAGACATTCAATGGGGAATATATATATATATATATATATATATATATATATATATATATATATATATAAAGGGAATTCATCCTAATTTATGTAAAGATCACATATATATCAAGGATAATTTTCAACCCATTTACCAACTCTAGAGATGAATGAACCCTACTTTAAATGGTTTGAAAGAAGAATGGTAGAAATTTCTTAATGTGAATTTCATTTATTCAATATCAGATAGACAATGGATTTCAACACCAGTGATTGTACCCAAGAAAAATGGGAAGTGAGTTTGCATTGACTATAGAGAATTGAATAAATCCACTTTGAAGGACAATTTTCTCTCCCTTTCATTGATCAAGTTTTAGATACATTTGTAGGTAAAAAGTTTTTATTTATTGATGGATTTAGTGTTTACAACATTATTCAAATTTCCCCAAAATACCAAGACAAGACCACTTCACGTGGCCTTAGGGAACATATGATTGCAAAGTACTACATCTTTTCTTATGCAATGCCATTTTTACCTTCAAAAGTGTCGTTTTAGGTATCTTTTTTTCACTTGATTCATCCTTGTGGTGAGATTTAAATGGATGATTTTAATCCATATGATAGTCTTTTGGAGAATCAATGGATAACCTTAGGAAAATTCTCATAATATTTCAAGACACAAAACATTCTACTGATCACGAGGAGTGCCATATATTATTAACAAAGGATGTTATTATTTTCCATCATTTATTTCCTACAAGTATCTAGATAGAGGTAATTTTTAGATTCTCAATTTCTATGGCTCATAAGGATTGCGTAATTTCTCAAGGCATGTAGGATATTCTTGTTTTTCATTGAAAATTTTACTAGATTTCATTATCTTTAATGACATTTATTACAAAAAAATCATGCTTTTTTATGGAATAATCAATGTCGACTTGATTATGGGGCCATAAGGGAAAAAATGTCAATAGCACTAGTGTTATGTAGATGAAATGGGTCCTTACATTTTCACATCTCTACATATGATTTTGATATAGCCATTGGAGTATATTTTGGACAAAAAAAAATAACATTGACCTTATGCTATCTATGGTAACAAAAAAAGTATTATTTTTTTCTTCATGTTATTAACAAGTTTCATCATTATATAGCTTGTTATCTTGTTTTTGTGCATACTGATCATTATGATATTCATTTATCTTATGTACAAACTAATTAGCAATGATAAAGTGATTAAATGGTTACTATCATTGAAAGAACTCGACATCACCATTTTTAATAATTTTGGGAGAGCAAATGTCATGGTTTATTTTGCCTTCACGCTTATGGCAATGATTGTAGCAGCAAATAGGGACACTTCTACATTAGCTAGGTGTCAAGCATGAAATAGTCATCCAAAGTCTCCTTAGCATATTTGCTCAATTTTTTGAGTAAGTTGATTTTTTAATTTAGCCTAAGGCTAACTTAGGAAAACCAAATAATTAATTAGGTTGGATATTGAGCTAAACAAACTAAGGAAAAGTAAATATTTAGTTTAGTGAATTTGTTTTAATCTCAGTTTTCGATCTCAAGTGGGTTAGGATTTAATCCTAGCCATCCACACTTTGGTAATTAGAATCATTGATTTAGCTCAATGTAAGTTATAAAAGCTAGGCCAAAAAGAGTAAGTTTTATACTCAAGGTTGAAGAGAAAAAGTGTTGCAGTAGTGATACGAAATTCTATAAGGAAGATGAGTGAAGGCTAAGGCCGAATTGATTTTATGAGGACTAAAAAATACTAAAGGCCACACTTGTGAGTGAATTGAGTTGTTGAGAGGTTGTGCGTGTGAGGATAATAACATACATGCCACATGTGTGGAGGGTTCATGTGAGATGGGCCACACACGCGAGAGTTTCAGAAGTTGCAAAGGCCACACAAGTGAAGTAAAATTCAAATGGTTGCAAATTATGGTTTTCATGAGCGGAAATGCTAGGTTCTAATTTCGCTATAAAAATTCTATATTTTCTCAGTGGTCCATTCTACTAGTAATGGAGCCCTAATTTTTTAGATAATAAAACTAAAAATTAATTGGAGGGTAATCTGTGTTGTGAAATATTTCGTCTATGTGTGTGCTTCCGCTATTTAATTTTTTGTTAAAAATTCTAGTGTGTTTTATATCTAGTAATTGCAAAAATATTTTGTTGGGTATAAAAAATTTCTATGAATTAAAATTAGAACATGGGTTTAGAAATTAAAATTAACATGGTGTCAGAGCGTTAAATCTTAATAAGTGTAAATTATATTTTATACAAGTTTGCAACAAATCCATATTTTGTTGGAAATAATGAGAGGGCGGTGAATCGATATTTCACTTCAATTAGTTAATTTTAACTTCACAGAGCATTAATTATCATTAGATTTAGATCAAAACATAAACCAATAAAAAACATTCAATAATGCACCACATCAAATACATTAGACACGATATTTTTAGGGAGAAAATCCATTGAATGATTTTAATATAGGTCTTAAATGTTTACATCAATAAGAAGCTCCTATTGATGTAATCGTTAAATACGTAAATTAGAATAATTAGATGTCTTCTTATTACTTCATATGTCTTCTTAATCAACCGATTATACAAATTTTCAAAACATAAAGATAACAATGAGATAAGAGACACCAAAAATTGGGCTAGAGACCAGGGAAAAACCCACAAGGGAAAAACCTGTCAATCCTTCTCTTATAGAATGAAATAAAAATTAGAGATATCCAAGGCCAAGGTCAAGACCAAGACCGAATTTCCACAAAGATACAAAGTCAAACCCTTCTCCAAGTCTCCTCCAAAATTCAAATTCAATGCTGGTCATACCATTGACGAGCCAAAATGTACTGCCAACTACTAAGGGGTCTCCTTTGGTGTGAAGTCCCAATTAGACCTCACACCATTTGGAATTGGAGCCCCATCCGGTATGTGGGCCCTGCTACCACCATGAATGTTTATCTCTTGGTTATCAAATGAGAAGATGCCAGAGTGGGGTAAGAATGAAGTGCTCAGGCAGTGAGACAAAATCAGCCCAAGATTGAAAAATTGCAGAAAGAGGTGCTAGCAAGTCACAACAACGATAAGGAGAGATGAATGATGAAAGGGATTACTGAGATAAAACCCCATTGGACATAATAAACAGGAACATGCTGAAGGTTAATTTAAAAGTAGTTCACCATAGGTTACTGACATGGCAAAGGACAAGTAAACATAGATTTAGAAGTGAAACATAAATGCAACTACTATGTATTAGTACATAACATCTCACATATATACAAGCACAAATACAAATATGGTGAAGGTACCAAACAACTAATACAACCACCATGAGTAAGCATGGGAATCAGTGCAAAGGTAACATAAAACAATCTTATTAGTATTGCTGCAACTTCAAATACATATCATGCAATTGGTCAATACCCAATAGTGGAACATGGGCTGTTCATACCGTTGCCCGATGTCATAACCATAAACCCACTGCAGATCCACTTGACTAGCTACCAAGAGCTCAGTGACCCTAGCTCTCAAATATACTTCAATTATCTATCTCTGCCTCCACTCAAGTGCTAAAATTCCTTTAAAGTGAGGGATGAGGGCACATTTATAGAGGTCAGGTGACCTTTGGCCTTCCTTCATGCCCTTTCAGCGACCTTCATGCGTCTTGAGCTTCCTCACTAGTCTTTCATGCCTACTGCCTAGTACATGCTTAATTTCTCTTAGCTTAACTACTGGCATCATATGTTGGGTCCCTATAATACTAGTGATTACCCCATTACTATTGTAGTTATACCCCTTATTAATATTGTTGTGCCCCTATTACCCCCATATTGTTATTACTGTGCCCCATAGAATCCCTCTATTGTTATTTTTGTGGCTTTATATTATTATTGTTAGGTCGGCTAGGTTATATTGTGACTCCTTAGACTCCTATATATAGAAATGAGGTTTTTTTATTTGAATCATCAAAGAATTGTTCATTTATGTAATGTAAAGGAGGTTTCCCCCTCGAAGAGGCTGAATTCTAAGGCGTTGATCTATCTTTTCTATCTTTTCTTGAGCTGGTTTCATAACATTTGGTATCAGAGCTTTGGATTCTAGGGTTTCGCTGCTCCAAACAGGTCATCGTGGAATTTTCGCTATAACTTTTTTTATGTGACGTTTCAGAAGTTTCAAAAAAAAACCATTTGAGAAGAAATCGCACTGAACCTCGGATCCGAATTTCAGAGCTTTTTGCGCTATATTTTCGGAGATATGATCTGAGGAAGTTGGTCTTTTTGCAGACTCCTGAATTACATTCCAAACAGGTGACCTGGGGAAAATCGTCATAACTTTCTCTCTGGGGATCGAATTGAAATTTCGTAAGAAGGTAAAGAAAGAGGACAGACTGTAGTTTCTCGTATGCATTTTCCAGATCCAAAGGTCGAAAGAGTGACTCGTGGCACGTCGTACAAGTTCGCTCTACTGAACTAGTCTATAATCAAGTCACTGTGGGAGATTTCGCATAACTCTTCCTTGGAGAATCCAATTTGGGTCAGACTTGTGGCATTGGAAAGAGGACACAAAGGGCTACCACAAGTTGCAATTTTAGAATTGGATGATCTGAAAGTATAGAGATACATCAGAGGCAATATCGAGCTCCTACAAAGTGAAAAAAAGGTGTGTAGATTCTTTTAAATTTTTGCTTAAGAGTGGTTTGAAAATTTATTTTGAAGGAATTCAAAGGGCTAGTAGAGCATTATTATCGGTAACTAATGCCCCGAGGAAAGAAAATGCAAACACCTAGTAAGGAACCTGAAAGCTCTAGCATGACTCATGAAGAAGAAGAAGAAATGCTATATGATATATCAAAATTACAAGAACAAGTGCAACAAGTGTCACTTGCACAAAAAGCAACAGAATCTAAGATGGATGGTTTAAGGAAAGATGTAGAAGCTAAGATGGATGGTTTAAAGAAAGGTGTAGAAGCTAAGATGGATTGTTTAAAGAAAGGTGTAGAAGCTAATATGGATGGCATGGAAGCTAAGGTGAATGGCATGGACGCTAAAATTGATGGCATGGATGATAAGATGGAAGAATTGAAGATAAATATGAATAAGTTGCTACAAGAAATGGTCACTAATGGTGAAAGGGTACTAAAGGAAACTCATGATGAGAAAAAAAGAAATGTTAATCATGATTCCATAGACTCTAATGTTGGATCGAAGACTCACCATATTCCAAAAATCGATATGAGGAAGTTTGATGGCAAGGATCCCGCCACATGGATATTACAGATGGAGCAATTCTTCGATCTCAATAATGTGCAAAACACACAAAAGGTACGTATGGCAACTTTATATTTGGAACCAAATCATTTTGTATGGTATCAATGGCTTTGCTCTCGTAAACAATTTATCACTTGGGCAATTTTTATAGAAGAATTGATAGCACATTATGAGGATACAAAAAGCAACACTTTTTTTAGCCAATTGATAAGTCTCAAACAAAAGGGTTCAATAATGGAGCACATTGAGGAGTTCCAAAAATTGAACATAAGGGTAAAAGATATTCCAAAGGAGCATAGGATTGATGTGTTCATAGGGTCTTTAAAGGATAATATCCAACATGATGTTCGCCTTTGGGAACCTGATTCATTAGAGAAGGCATTTAGGTTAGCAAGAAAAATGGAAAGCAAAATTATGGCAACCAGGAAGCATACCACTCACAACTATAAAGACGGAAGTGTTGTTTCCCCTAGTCTTCCACAACCTATAAGGTTGACACCACAACAATTGGAAGAAAAAAGAGCAAAAGGGCTTTGTTACAGTTGTGATAGCAAATACACTAAAGGTCATAAGTGTGCTGAGAAGAAATTATTCTACATAGATTGTGAAGAGGAAGAAGAAAAGGAGCAAGAAAGGTCAAAAGAAGAGGATATACTCCAGGAACAAAGCCTAGATGAAGAACAAATAAATCCGACCATATCTTGTAATGCATTGGATGGAATTACCACTCCTCAAACCATCAAGATAGAAGGACAAATCAAGAAGAAAAAGGTAATAGTGTTGATTGATTCAGGAAGCACCCACAATTTTATTCATTGTAAGGTAGCAAAAGAATTGAATTGCTTCCTATATCCAGCACCAGAGTGTCAAGTGATGATTGCAAATGGAGGAACAATAAATTGCTCTGGAAAGTGCCATAATATCAAGCTAACCATGGGAGAATATGTATTGACTAGCCCAATGCTTTCCATTCCAATGGGAGGTGTTGATGTTGTACTAGGAGTCCAATGGCTACAATCCTTGGGTACAATAGCTTTTAATTTTCAAGAACTTTTCATCAAATTTTCTATGGAAGGAAAGGAAGTTGAATTAAGGGGTATTGCAGGGAAACCAGGAAAGATAATCAGCTCTAATGGTATGACAAAGCTTCTAAAAAAGGAACAAAGAGGTGTAATTGCACAATTATGTTCGCTAGATGTTTCCACATCGGAATCATCTATTTCTCCAGATCTCCAAAAAGTCCTGGACAATCATTCCAAGGTATTTGAGACTCCCAAAGGCCTCCCACCTATGCGTGATCATGATCATGCTATTCATCTGATTCCAGGAAGTGTTCCTCCAAACATCAGGCCGTACAAATATCCCTATGTCCAAAAGAGTGAAATTGAACGTATGGTTGCAAAAATGCTAGAGGCTGGTATAATTCAACCGAGTCAAAGTTTGTTCTCTACTCCAGTAGTATTGGTGCACAAGAAGGATGGATCATGGCGCATGTGTCCGGATTATAGGGAGCTCAACAAGCTCACTATTAAAGATAAATTCCCCATTCCTGTCATTGATGAATTACTGGATGAATTGCATGGATCAATTTACTTCACCAAGTTGGATCTTCGTTCAGGATATCATCAAATCAGAATGAAGACTGAAGACATTCCGAAAACAACATTTAGAACTCATGAGGGTCATTATGAATTTTTGGTCATGCCTTTTGGCCTTACCAATGCACCTTCAACATTTCAAGGTTTGATGAATTCAATTTTCAAACCATTCCTTAGAAAATTTGTGTTAGTATTTTTTGATGATATACTAATCTACAACAAGTCTTGGAAGGATCATGTTGAACATTTTGACAGGGTGCTACAACTATTGGAGGAGAAACAATTATATGCAAAAAGATCCAAATGTTTCTTTGGAGTCCAGGAGGTGGAATATCTGGGTCATATTGTATCTCATGAAGGAGTTAAGGTAGACCCTAGCAAAATTAAAGCCATTAAGGAATGGAAAATCCCCACATCCATAAAGCATCTGCGAGGATTTCTCGGGTTGACAAGGTATTATCGCAAGTTTGTTAAGAATTATGGGAGAATAGCAGCACCTCTAACAACATTATTGAAGAAAGATGCATTTTCATGGACTCCGGAAGCAACAAAGGCCTTTGAACATCTTAAAGAGGCAATGTGCCAAGCACCAGTCTTAGCTACACCGAACTTCACAAAAACCTTTATTGTGGAATGTGATGCTTCAGGAAATGGAATTGGTGTTGTTCTAATGCAAGATGAAAGACCCATTGCTTTTGAAAGTCGTCCAATCAAGGGAAAGTTTTTAAGCAAAGCTATTTATGAGAAGGAAATGTTGGCAATACTCCATGCACTTAAGAAATGGCGACCCTACCTAATGGGAAGACACTTCAAGGTAAAAACGGATCATGATAGCCTTAAATACTTTTTAGAACAAAGATTATCCTCTGAAGAGCAACAAAAGTGGGTCACAAAGATGTTGGGTTATGACTTTGAAATCATCTACAAAAAAGGGAAGCAAAATGTGGTGGCAGATGCACTCTCAAGAAAGGATGAGGATGTGGAAGCATTGTTGTGCGCCATTTCTATTATCCAACCAGATTGGATAAACGAAGCAAGGGAGGAATGGAAGAATGATGAAGAAGTGTGGGCACTTATTCGAAAGTTACAACAAGATTCCAGTACGTCTGATACATTTAGCTGGAAAAATGATTCGTTATGGTACAAAGATCGCTTATACCTCTGTAAGAATTCCCAGCTAAAACAAAAGATTCTTATGGAATTGCACACTTCTCCCTTAGGAGGGCACTCAAGATTTTTAAAAACTTACCACAGGGTTAAGAAGGAATTTTTTTGGGATGGCCTTAAATCAGATATTCAAAAGTTTGTGGCGGAATGTTTAGTTTGCCAACAAAATAAAGTTGAAAAATTAAGACACCGGGTCTATTACAACCTTTATCCATTCCAAGCCAACGTTGGGAGGAGGTTTCAATGGATTTTATCACAGGTTTACCCAAGTCTGAGGGAAAGAGTGTCATCATGGTGGTAGTTGACAGACTTACCAAGTATGCACACTTTTGTGCATTATCACATCCATTTAAAGCCAGTACAGTTTCTACTGCATTTATGGAAACAATTCAAAAGCTACATGGAAACCCAAAGATTATTGTAAGTGACAGAGATCCCATTTTCACTGGAAATTTTTGGACAGAATTATTTTCTTGTCTTGGTACTCAGTTAGCTCATAGCTCATCTTATCATCCTCAATCTGATGGGCAAACTGAGATAGTAAACAAATGTTTGGAAGGATATCTTCGTTGCTTTGTATCTGATAAACAGACACAATGGGTCAAATGGTTGCCTCTGGCTGAATGGTGGTATAACACTTCCTTCCATACAGCAACAAAAATGACCCCATTTATGGCACTTTATGGGTATCAACCACCATCCATCACATCATATTTAAGAGAAAATTCTAAGGTTCAGGCAGTGGAACATCACATCGAACATCAACAACAAGTCCTCCAACTCTTAAAGGATAACCTCGTGTTGGCACAGAATAGAATGAAACAACAGGCAGATCAACATCGCAGTGAAAGAAGTTTTGATGTAGGTGATTGGGTATTCCTACGGCTACAACCATATAAGCAAATGTACCTCAAGCAAGCTAAGAAGGATAATAAATTATCACCAAAGTATTATGGTCCGTACAAGGTGTTGCAAAAGATTGGTACTATGGCATACAAATTGGAGCTTCCTGCAGCTTCTCGATTGCACCCAGTTTTCCATGTTTCATGTTTAAAGAAGGTTATAGGCGACAAGCTCCCAGTTCAAACAATATTGCCAGAACTTGACGAGGAAGGAAAAATTATATTGGAACCGGAAGCAGTCACAGAAACAAGAACTCGACAGCTACAAAATCGATCAATTTCGGAGTATCTTATCAAGTGGAAGAACTTATCCACTGAGGATTCCACATGGGAGGATGAGAATTTTATACAGAAGTACCCAGAACTACTCAAGCATTGAGGACAACACTTTTTGAAGGAGAGGGGCATGTTGGGTCCCTATAATACTAGTGATTACCCCATTACTATTGTAGTTATACCCCTTATTAATATTGTTGTGCCTCTATTACCCCCATATTGTTATTACTGTGCCCCATAGAATCCCTCTATTGTTATTTTTGTGGCTTTATATTATTATTGTTAGGTCGGTTGGGTTATATTGTGACTCCTTAGACTCCTATATATAGAAAGGAGGTTTTGTCATTTGAATCATCAAAGAATTGTTCATTTATGTAATGTAAAGGAGGTTGCCCCTCGAAGAGGCTGAATTCTAAGGCGTTGATCTATCTTTTCTATATTTTCTTGAGCTGGTTTCATAACATCATAGGAGAACATTTACATTATGATAAAAAGGATAATAATATGTAGAGGGTTCTTGTAGACCCTAGAATTCTTATCATCAAGGTGGTTTCTAGAGTACAAGACCAAATTGTGTGTTTCCTTGGCTGTATGGAATGCCATCGTGTCTCGATCAACCATGCAGAGCCTACTTATTTACTGGTCAGACATCCTAGCTGCAGGTCTTCCCGTAAGTAACCCTAGATCTCTCCTCATAGGTCAGAGTCCTCGCCCTCCTATACCCTGTAAGATAGTAACCATAGTTAAACATGATGATAATTGCAGAACCACACCATAAATGTAACAAGAGATAAATAAATAACAATAATCATGAAAACTGAAAACAACTTTGGACCCCTAGATAGTCCTATCCTGTGCTATAGTGCAGTCAATTAATGCAATCTTTATGGGGTGTCTCTAGGCTCCAAAATGTTTACAATAGTTCTTGAAAGGACCATCCATATCTCTCCATGCTCTAATCAATCATAAAGAGTTGTTTTAGGGTGAAGGACCCAGAGCATTTGTTATCTTCTATAGAGGCAATGCAGTGCTATGAGGCATATAAATCCCCAGGCTTCAAGATCAAACACTGTAATGCATGTGGCCAACTTCCTGGAATTTGATGTTGGATGACTATGGAGGTTTCTTCTCAATGTCATATATGTTCATCCACAATCCAAATATTAAAGTAGTCAATGGGAATGTCATTTCATAAGAAAAACTCGTAATGTGACTTCCACTGTTCCGAATAAAAGACAACTCCATTAAGAAGATTGTCACACAATCCTTCTATAACTCCATTGTTATTTGGAAATTGATAATATCTCCCTTTTCCATCAGTAATTCTATCCAAGAGATGATTTTTAACTAGTGCACGCATGGGCAGAAATTGTTTTTCCTTTATTTACTTAATAATTTCTTTTGTCTCACAGTTGTTGCATCTTCTCATCATTATTTTAAGGGAAAAATGCATAATGTTCATTTTCCACTACTCCATGCAACATCTCGAAATGGTTTGAGAAGACCCTATTCAAATCAAATCATGTCATCTTCATGACCCAAGCATGGATCCCGGAACCTCACATTCATTAAGTCAATCACATTTGGAAATGTGACTTGAAGTAGTTTGACAAGCTCATGATCTGTTGAAAAAATGTGACCTTTGGGAGGAAAGTTGATCTGTGAGGAAATTTGCGACTTCTGAAAGGTCGTAAAGTCATGATATAACATAGTCGCATCCTTTGGTTGCCTTCCCTAAGATATAAGAACGTGATGGTGCGACCTAGTGGAACTGCGACTCATTGGAGGTCGCAGGGTCGCAACTTAACACATGCCACATTTTTGGCTACCCACTTGAGGTCTTTGAGTGCGACTTAGCAACCATTAGTTGCGCAGTCGCATCTGGAGTGAAATCACACTGCTAGCACTTGTTTAAGGCTCCTAAATTGCTATCCTGTGACTTAAAGCAACAACATGGTCGCATGTCGCATTTATAACTTCGTCTCTGAGCATCGAATCCTGTGACTTTGCAACTTTCCCAGCTGCAACGATGGTCAAGCCAAAGTCTCAACCTCGATCATGAAAGCTAATCCGTGTTATGTTTCAATCAAGACAACTTGACAGTTTGCAAGTGAGTGAAGTCTTTGAAGTATAAGAGCTTTTTCTCCGAGACGGTCTGTTGACAATAAGATGAGTCGACCCTCGCTAAACCATACGGCTAATTCACTCAGAAAAAACAAGGTTACTGCTATATAGGAAAGCAAGGTCTTGAAGTTCTGAAGTTATTCCATGTTGCGTTATAGTTTAACCGTGATTGCCAAATCTGAACATCGATTACATCATGCCCACTCTTGATCATCCTTGGAGGCTTGATATTCTTTTGAGGAGTCAAACCTGGTGGTCAAACAAAAAAAAGAAACTCTTCAACATGATGCCTAAACCTTTTGCTTCTAAAGGTATGGTTTTAAATCACTGCATAATTTGGGCCACCCA
The DNA here is from genome assembly GCA_031772625.1 of Pinus tabuliformis. Lineage (NCBI taxonomy): Eukaryota > Viridiplantae > Streptophyta > Pinopsida > Pinales > Pinaceae > Pinus > Pinus tabuliformis. The sequence goes on from CM062813.1 coordinate 833,051,035, forward strand.
CCATTAATTACATCACGGAAACGTTTTGACGACCTGGATAGTGATGCATATCAATGTGTTTTTTTTAACAAGAGTGTTATTGGGAAATCTAGTGTCCACTCGGAGCTACTAGTCCCACTAAGACTGGTAGCTATCTAAGAAACAAACAAACTAAAACTACTTTTGCTTTCCTTTATGAGAAGTAGATAAGAGGGGGAACAAAGGACACCAACCTCAGTCTTGCACTTGGTTCCTTTCTTGGTTCCTCTCCCTTCTGACAGATCCTTGCCGCTTTTCCTTCATCTACCCAGCTTCAAAGAGCACCTGTGGAATCAAAGCAACATAATACTATCAAAGAACAGAGATCTACAATCATAAACAATATAGGACTAGATATATATTGACCACACAAATGTATATATCATCAAACATAAAAGAATGTGGAGGAAAATTTGAATAGCTTTATTAATATCAAGAATAGAAAAGAGGATTACAACCAATTGTTCTGACCCAGTGTCATCCTCCGAGCATGAAAGCTCTTCTTCAGCTCATGAAAAGCTTAGATCACCCAACACTATGATATTCCACCAAGAAACCAACAACACTTCCTTACAAGATACAAAATTCCAGCCTCTGGATCTCTGTGATGAGGGATCCATATATAGATGATTGCAGGGGGGTGAGTCAGCTTCTGGGATTTTGATTAGTGTCCTCTCTCTGATAGTTCTTGATTCCACTTGGAGATTGATGATCTCTTACTCATCCCTGGGCGAATTCAGAGAGGCAAGTGTCATAGGAGAAGTTTCTGGAAGATTCCATGACAATCCACCTTGCAAACTGTCTCTACCATTTGTCTACTCTCGCCCATCGCACCCTACAGAAGGGATTTCCAGTATGCATCGCACCCTTTTCACTGAGCAGGTGAGATGCATCGCATCCTCTGCACCGGGCAATCTGTATGGTCCAGCTTTGACCAGTTCTGAGCAGTTTTCTGTGGAGAACTTCTGGGAGATGATATAATCAGCTGATCGTGTTACTTTAGGGTGTGAAGCAACACTATTAGGGACTTAGGAGCCCTTGGTTTATGGACATGTATGATTGGGGTTGCAGTGCCCAAAAATGTCTATAACAGTTGCCCCCTAAAGCATGAGGTCATTAATATTTTGATGTCGGGTGAAATTCTTTATCATGAGGATCCGAAGTTTTTTCGAGCTGGAAGGCGACCTGTAATAATATACAATACAATACATTATCTTCATAATATATTTTATGATCTAGCTGAGGCAGGCATTCCCATACTCAGCTTTATAAATTCATTTTCATGTACATAAGACAGACAATCGTCTGTGTGGTAGACTGATGATTCTGATAGAGTCATCATCCTTTGATTCAGATGATCATTTGTGCAGCAATGATGTACATTTGATGTCTTTATTTTCCTGAATATATCGTAGCCCGGATGGATGAAACTAGATCCGGGGTCTTCAAACTCATCCAATCTTCACTTGGAGTACAAGTCGATCCATGTGAAAGATGTTTTGGAGTCGAACATGGAAAGACATCGCATGATTACCAGCCAATGATGTAAGCTGTTAACAAGCACGAGAGGAATCATCGTAATGATGATGACCCTCAAGGTACTATAGTACAATTCGCGTGGTGTGAAAAGGGACTTGGTGTCTAACACCACGCAAAATCCTTCGATCGAAGGCCACTGATGTAAACCTATCGTCGGAAGTGAGAAACTTGCCATTGAGGCATGCAAGCTTCAAAGTACTGAAAGGGTTGTTCCTAAGTCGACTTCTTGGATAATGAACTAATGTCGACAAGAAGCGACCCGTCGTAGGAGGGCCTTAATGAATCCCACATCTATGACACAGAATGGAGTAAATGATTTCGGAGATGAAAACTATCTGATGATACAGGGTTCAGGGTGGCGGTCATGAAAGAATGGAGCGTGAATGTATTGCAGCGGATGAGACACAGGTGAATTCTCTAAGTGAATTCTCTTGAACATATTGGCGACACTGAAATGGATTGGTAGCATTAACCCCAAATATGGATGGTGTGATGGACCAATGGTGATATGACCAGTGAACGGAATAACCCAACCCAACTCGGATGTGGAGTGAAAGTATCATGTTCAAGAGTGACTTGCTACCAATAAAGTTTCTTCAAGTTTTCTTCCCAATTTTTCCCCAGTCATTGTTGACCAGTACCTCTTTATTTTACTCAAGCTTGAGGAGGATAACATATGCTTGTTCTATAATTTTCCCTTCGGGAAAACCCTTCATTATGTTTTAACGAGCCTAGCGACAGTGAAACTCATTCTTGTCTATATGGACAAGTTTGTCGCTATTGGTTTTAACAAGTTTAACGACAAAGATAACTCGTCCTTTTCAATTTTAGAGAATCTGAAAGGGACGTAAAGGAAACTCCAATAATCCTTTTTCATCATATAATCCCTTAAGTCTGAAAAAGTGTAAAATAATATGAAAGGGATGAATTTTCGATAATTTTAACGAGCCGAACAAAACAAGCGCTCGATATTTTTGCGTAATAATCCCTCAGGTCCAAAAAGATTAAAATCTAGAGGAGGGATAGCACTCCCGGTAGCTTTAGCGAGCTAGAAAGGCCAATTTCTCGGCAAGCTTTTCATATTTTACGAGTCAGACGAAAAGAGCTTAAAGGAACTTGTTTTTTGAGGAACGAGTGATAATTTTAGGTAGCAGTTGATTCCAGGTAAGGTTTGGAATTTTCCAATCACGGCAGTGTCACAAGGATGGATAACAGGATCACTCTTCGTAGCTATTCCTCAAAAAGGGTAAACAATCAAATGGAGGTGAATGATCGGCTAAAACATAGTGGAGGTGATGGTACGAACACGACCAAGGTTCAAAAACTGATGATAATGCATTCATAATGGTTATTTACCAGGGATTGGTTCATTTTTTGATGAGCTTAAACTCTGGGGGAACGTTTTCTCATTGCTAAGGTTTAATTTTTAACGAGCTTGAACTTTGCATAAAAAAATCTCGTGCCAGTCGTATAATAAGGACATCTCATCGATAGGTTCAATTTTTAGGGAGTTTGCACCATTCAAAACTTTGCTCCGGATCCTTTCATTATGGAAGTTATGAACGACCAATCCTACGAGTTTAAAGGGTTGAGAAACTACAAATTAAGAAAATAAATGGTCGCTCTTTACTTTCAGGCAAAAAGGTTTGCATGCCCCCAGGCATAGTGAAGTAGAGTTTCTAGGTTACCATATGAAAGCTTTCGCATTTGCAAGATTGCTCCATCCACGTTGTAGACAAAACACTTCCTTGGCGATGTCTACCGAAATAGACAAAGGTGAGTGGTGTTGTCGCCTCCACTCACATAACTTTGACGAGGGAATATTATTCCAATCTAATCCCATTTTCCTAAACGGACGGGTGTGTCAGACTAGTCATATATCCTCAGTGGAAACCTACCCTATACCCAAGGTTTTCCTACCAAAACAGACCAAGGTGCATGCCCCCTGGGTTTTAGTCATGTCCTCCCGAATTACTCGCGCTCTTTAGGTGGATGGACTAGAGATTGATGAGACATTTCTTGCATGAAAAGACCATTTAGGGATGGCATTTGACTATTAGCTATGTGTGAGCTGGGGAACGAAAGCTGGTCTACGAGCTGGACCATTCGGCCTTCATGCGGAAAACACATTACTCTAAAGAGTGAGGAGACAGTGGCCCCCATGCTATAAATATAGTCACGCCCAAGGAGTAGATTATAATCTAGAGGTCCTTGGACTACCATCACGTTCATATAAACGGTTTTCCTTCTCAACGTTATGGGCACATTGGGAAGGATCCTTATTAGTCAACTGGTTCCTTTGTCGAAGCCTGTCAGATTTCTCATCTCAAGCAGAAGCGATGGCGAACCAAGCGCTTCCCAAGCAATTGATGAAAGGATACTCGTAGAAGCCCCTTCATCTGTGATGGTACCAGCCATGATCATTTTGTAAGCTTGTACAATGATTCAGAATGGTACATTAGCCGGTAAACGGGGTCTACCTAGTAGATTCCAATCGAAGGAAACGACTAGGTTGCTTGGAGGTGGGACCGAATAAACGGCTGGATATGACTCTAAAGAACTTCCTTCCTGTGGTAAAGGAATGGGTAGATCGCCCTCATATTCATCGGAGTCTGTGTTTACAAAAAGAATTTGAATGATGTCATTCTCATTCTCTTCGGTGGTTGTATCATCTGAAGATGGACCTTCCGAAGACAAGACCGGGTCGACTGCAGCCTCAACCTTTTGACTTTCATCTGGTATGGATTCAGCGGGTTTATCTTTAATGACAGATGCTTGACCGACCACAATGGCTTGTCGATCAGATTTTCAACTAGCAATGGACTCGGCAAGAGTTTCTTGTATCTAGGAGGAAGTTGTAGCAGTGAAGCAGGATGGTTATCCAAGACTCTTTTAGCTTTGTCTAGGAAGGGACAACGGTGGACGACGTGATCGCCTTCACATAGTTTACAAGGAAATTTACATTTCCCTTTCTGTCCAAATGCTTCGCTTTCACTAGTTGATGGTGTACTTTCAACATGATCTTCAGAGGTTGATGACACCGGATTATGCAAATGAGGAGACTAGTCCCTTAAGATCCGAGGGATGCAAGGACAATCTCGATGATAGTGGTCTCCTTTGCAAATGACACATGGAGATTTAGGCTTGGACGGTGCAATGTGTGGATTTTCATTAGACGATGCTCAGTTACCCCTTTTCGTCTTTGGCTTCTTCTTCTCTTTCTTCTCCTTCCCCTTCTTCTCCTTCTTAGTTACTTGACTTTTGGCTTTACCAGCTTTATCAAGTGAAGAGGAAGGAGGAGAGGGAGAATCGGATGAAGTAGAAGGTGGGGGGGTAACTTTAGTATCATCCAATTTCTGACTCGATTGTTCAGGAATCATGGTGTTCTAAACGACGGAGGTCGAGAAGAGCCGTATTGGCAAGCCAATCGTCAATCCTGGAAGTGACAATGTGGCCATATGAGGTGCACCAACATCTCCCCAAGAGGAGAAAGGACTAGGATTTCCTCCAAGGGGAAATCCTTGGTTGGTGGACTCCATTTTTCTCAACCTAAGACCAATGCGGGAATGGTGATATTATTACGATTAAAATAAATTTTAGACGCTTTGACACAACTTGTTTTTTCAATTTTTAAGAGTCGAGAAAAAACAAAAGATGACTCTAGTCGCCTTTGATTTTTAATGAGCCTGAAGTGACAAGTGCTCAGATGGACCTTTTCCTTTAAGGAGTCTGAATAGGAATGAAAGAGACTACTCTATAAATCTAGATAGAGGGATTACCAAACCAATCGCAAAACTACAGAATACTTTTTACGGTATGGAAGTTAATCTTCTCGAATGTCGTGTTTAGTGCATTTCAATCGATAAGGCGACAGACACGACTTCCTATGGATAAAGGATATAGCATATTGTGGTCTCCCAATTTATACTCAACGGTACGTGGGAGCACAAGTCCGTACTGGCACTTGTCGTCTCAAAGAGGAGGAATCACCCAACCAACAGTGAAAGCGACAGTTACCAGGCTTTACGACGCCGGAATACGTCTCTAGCCTAGACATCTAGATCTTGTGCATTAGGTTCCAAAGCATTTTTATGTTCATTAAATTTATTTTACAGGTGATCTTTCTTAAGAAATTTGCCTTTCAGGTTCACCGCGTGATGTAGATATACAATTCCTAAAATGCAATCTAAGATGATAAACAATCATTTAATCTTCTTTTTGCAATGAAAATCCTAGCTACTAAAGAAAGAGAGATAATATTCTTTCAACATAGAGCAGAGAGCACACACTAGATGCACTGTCCTAAATCAAACCAACAAGCAGTCTAAATGCAAATGCACATGCACATATTTGTTTTCAACTTTCTTACTGTGTGAATGACAAGAAGAATGCTAAGTACAAATCTGAATTATCTTTTCAAAGCGATAGTACTAACAAATTTCTCTTCAAAAATGAAAGGAAGATAATGACGACACTTTTCTATTTTGAATTGAAAACTGCTTTCGACACTTGAAAAAATACTAATTCAAATCAAATACAAGAGTAACTGTATAATCGACCATCAAGAACAATAGAATTCTTTTCTTTGACTGAAAATGACACTTGCGACACTTCCAAATCAAAAGACGACAGTTTGATTATGTTACTTTTTGTAAAAGAGAACTGTAAATGGCGCACAATACATAAAAACATTCACAATTCTTTGTACTATGGAGGTGGAATCATGCAAAAGAAGGGAGTTTCTACAGTGGTATATTGATCACAAACAGAAAAACTCCTGAATAAAGATGAAGGGAGTGAACACAGAAACCAAAATCTGAGAGCAGAAGAGGTCTTGTATGATCAGCGCACTTGCAACACAGGGAAAGTGCGATGCAGCACACCTACTACACACGGGAGGTGCGAAGCATCTAGATTCCCAAGAGGAGAAAGTGCGATGGTTCAGGGACGAGACTTCAACTTGGTTCCGGGTCACAGTTTGCAGCTTAGTTCAGGGATTTAGGCCGAGCTAATGATAGTCAGTAAATAGAAATCACAGGGGCTGATCTAATGAGGTTACTAGAGCCACCACTAGGGCAATTAGGATGTTTGCAAATTGATTGTTCAGTTTATAAACAAAACCCGGAGATAGACTAAAGTAGCATTGATCTACTTTGCACTTGCATAGCAAATTCAGTTTGAAGGCTAGATGGGTTAACTTCAGGCTCCGTCTGTAAGTTTATAAAACAAACAAAAATAGACAAGAAAATAACCTATTCGTTCCCCAGTGGAGTCGCCATTTTGTTATCAGGAAATCTAGTGTCCACTCGGAGCTGCTAGTCCCACTAAGACTAGTAGCTATCTTAGAAACAAACAAACTAAAACTACTTTCGCTTTCCTTTATGAGAAGTAGATAAGAGGGGGAACAAAGGACATCAATGTTAGTCTTGCGCTTGGTTCCTTTCTTGGTTTCTCTCCCTTCTGACAGATCCTTGCTGCTTTTCCTTCGTCTACCCAGCTTCAAAGAGCACTTGTGGAATCAAAGAAGCATAATACTGTCAAAGAACAGAGATCTACAATCATAAACAATATAGGACCAGATATATATTGACCACACAAATGCTATATCATTAAGCATACAAGAATGTGGAGGAAAACTTGAATAACTTTATTAATATCAAGAATAGCAAAGAGGATTACAACCAATTGTTCTGACCCAGTGTCATCATCCCAGCATGAAAGCCCTTCTTCACCACATGAAAATCTTAGATCACCCAACACTATGATATTCCACCAAGAAACCAACAGCACTTCCTTACAAGATACAAAATTCCAGCCTCTGGATCTCTGTGATGAGGGATCCATATATAGATGATTACAGGGGGGTGAGTTAGCTTCTAGGATTTTGATTAGTGTCCTCTCTCTGATAGTTCTTGATTCCACTTGGAGATTGATGATCTCTTACTCATCCCTAGGCGAATTCAGAGAGGCAAGTGTCACAGGAGAAGTTTCTGGAAGATTCCATGATGATCCACCTTGCAAACTGTCTCTGCCATTTGTCTACTCTCACCCATCACACCCTACATAAGGGCTTTCCAGTATGCATCGCACCCTTTTCACTAAGCAGGTGAGATGCATTGCACCCTCTGCACTAGGCAGTCTGTATGGTCCATCTTTGACCAGTTATGAGCAGTTTTCTGTGGAGAACTTCTGGGAGATGATATAATCAGCTGACCTTGTTCCTTTAGGGTGTGAAGCAACACTTTTAGGGACTTAGGAGCCCTTGGTTTATGGACATGTATGATTGGGGTTGCGGTGCCCAAAAATGTCTATAGCGAAGAGGAAGTTTAAAATTACCCCATGACTAGTGTTGTCTTACCTCTTTTTCATAATGATTAAGGACAAGGGAAAATGGAAGTGGTAGAGTTGTTTCAACATATATCCATACAACAACCACCATTATGCCTGATATATGTATGTATATTAACCAAACAGTCTTCCTTGCTTACGTTCCCTCCTTGTCAAAACCTTTCAAGCCTTCATTTGAGATTAATTTTGTTGGATTTTTATGGTTTTTTGAGTGAAGAGACCTCCCATACAACTTTTGGGTGCATCATTATAGCTCAAACTCCAAAACATAATCCATCTATAAATTTCACACATCCACCATGCCACGTAATTAAGGAATTCTGGCATCAGAGCGCCTTAGTGATGTCATGCCAATGGACCACTTATGCAAATGTAGCCTAGTTCGTGGTACCTTCAGGGCATCCTGAAAGAGTAGATAAGATGAAAAATAAGCTATATCGCAATAGTGACACTTTTGTGTGAAAAATAAATGAATAAATACACTAATTTATTTGAGGAGCCTGAATAATAAATGATCCCAACTAAGATGTTATTTTATATTGGTTGATGAAAACATGCTTAAGTTTGGAGGCAAACTCAATATTCCAGTGATTTCATGGATGTATTAATTACAATCGATTTTGATCACACACGATGCCTGAGGGGTGATGCACTCGTAGAGCGAGTGTCTTGAAACAATTATGATGGTTGGGAATGAAAGCCTTAAAAAAACCCTAATGTGCATGCCGAGATGGGGAATCAATCAAGAACCTAGGGTCCTATGACATGCAAAAATTTCTTCCATGATGATCAATAATGTCGATGGGAACGCACTCTCAACGGGATGAGAATTTAGTCAAGACCAAGGGGGATCACCTTTTCCCATTGAGGGCTTCGCCTGAATCTCAAAACTGTCCATCGTTTGAAAATCCAAATTGCAGGTACGTTTGCTCCAATGGGCTCCAAAATCATGAGACTCTTGACGGATTAATGAAGCCATCAACCTTTGGAACCCTAATGTGGTCCCAAGGTATATGTCTGAGATAAAACATGGCGTGCAGATGCAATGTATGGAATGTGAGCGGGCGCACAAAAACAGGTTGGATAGGAAAATTCGTAGGGAGAGAAATTGGTTGGGGGCCCTATCAAAACCTAAAAGCTTGGGGCGAGTGGTGGGGTACCCAAAATTTTGAATATGCCCAAAATTTGGGTGGTTTTGTAGCAACTACAAAGATTGGCAAACCACTAGTAGAATCCAATATCTCTGTCAACACCCCTGTAGTAGTTCGAGTCTGAATAATGATGCAAGGGAATATTGAACAGATGAGATGGGAACCTCTTTTATTGCCATGACCTTTGCAGATCTGCCTTCCCTTGTGCCTTGGATAGGTCTTTCTAGTCAGTAACACCCCATTGATAGTTCACACGTGTCGATGGTTTATGATGATGCAAAGAACAGGGTGGAGGGCTTGTTGTTTTCAACATTTAAAAAGTAAGTTTTTGGTGTTTCTCCACTACCAGCAGGCCTGGACAATACCCTGGTAGAGTCACTTTAAGAAATAAACAACGTTGCTCCGCTAGCAGCGAGCCTAGTTAGTACCTCAGCGGAGTCGTTGCATTACTTCTCTGCACAAGAAACCTTTCTCAATACTTTACCCTTTATTTGGTTTCCTTTTCTTTTAAGTGCGCATTTTCACTTATTTCTGGGCACTCATTGTGTCAGAGCAGATGAGGGATACCAACTTATTTATGAGCAAGAGAGGTTGTTTCTTGTTTGATAAAAACTAAGAGATATCTTGATTTAGGTTTGCCCTCATGTCAAGCTTCCACATCTCATTTCAAGTTAGCAAGTGAAAAAGAACACAAGTCATTGAAACCACCAAGACCATGCTGGGCACTAGGTTTAGGTTATGGGTATAGGTCATTCAAACAGATTAGGGTGTCTTATGAGCAATTTTTCCTTATCCTCCCTGTTAATAAATTAGACACATAGGAGAGATATTTAGGATGAAAATTCGATGACTAGCTCTAAGAGAGGCTACCTATTGGCGTAACGATCACAACTTCACACAATCATAGGGCTAGGGTTTTAGTTCTATGGCAAAGTGACCATGAAACTCTCCTAGGGTTTAAAAACGGGTGTGAGGAGGTCAAAGCAATGTACTTGGAGTAAGAGAAAAAGGTGTGAGAAAGCAATTCATGATGCCATAGGTTTGAAATATTCAAGTTCATGAAGGCTCATGTGGCAACATGCAACATAGTGAAATTTCTAGGCTAGGTCGAAGGTGAATCTGTGCCAAGCGAGAAGGTAAGTGTATGATGAAATGCAACAGACATAGTGAATGATGCAATGTAATGATATGTGCAGAAGAGATCAACTAATTGCAATTAAAGGACCAATGCAATGCATATGCAGAGATTTCATGAATGTTATTCAACAACAAACAAATGCAAGGAGATGAGTGCATAAGGAAACAAGAAGGGAACTAACTACCTATAGTAAAGAAAATGAAGCATGACAAATTTAAATCATAAAGCAAATTCCAATAAGCCAACTAATATGCAAAAATAAAAACTAACTAGTCTAAAACCATAAAACCTAATTTAATCAAAACGTAGGTTGGGTTATGTGAAATCAAACTTCCAATGTAGACACCATAGTAGTTCCCAACCTGCAAAAACAAAGATGACAACAATTAGAATTTGTGGAAAGAGTTGCGCAAAACATAACATGTCTACCTATAAGGTATGCGCAACAACAAGAACATCTCGTCCACCTATAAGGAAATGTGTCATAGAAGACCTTTCAAGGTGAACTGCAACCCAATCTTAGTAAATCGAACCACAAGCATGAAATTTATAGTCATCCAGCCATAAAATACATCCATTTATGCTTAACCATAAATCTAATGCAAGTAAGGCAAGATGTTGCCGGTTAGTAAAGGAATCTACCAGATTGATCTGATCAACAACCCTATCATGATGTAGAGTATGATCAACTTGATAACCTTGAAAATATGGGCCTCTGATGAGTGTAACTGTGTTGGGTCCCTATAATACTAGTGATTACCCCATTACTATTGTAGTTATACCCCCTATTTATATTGTTGTGCCCCTATTACCCCCATATTGTTATTTCTGTGCCCCATAGAATCCCTCTATTGTTATTTTTGTGGCTTTATATTATTATTGTTAGGTCGGCTGGATTATATTGTGACTCCTTAGACTCCTATATATAGAAAGGAGGTTTTGTCATTTGTATCATCCAAGAATTGTTCATTTATGTAATGTAAAGGAGGTTTCCCCCTCGAAGAGGCTGAATTCTAAGGCGTTGATCTCTCTTTTCTATCTTTTCTTGAGCTGGTTTCATAACATTTGGTATCAGAGCTTTGGATTCTAGGGTTTCGCTGCTCCAAACAGGTCATCGTGGCATTTTCGCTATAACTTTTTTTCTGTGACGTTTCAGAAGTCACAAAAAAAACCCATTTGAGAAGAATTGGCGCTGAACTTGGGTCCGAATTTCAGAGCTTTTCGCGGATATTTTCGGAGATATGATCTGAGGAAGTTGGTCTTTTTGCAGACTCCTGAATTACATTCAAAACAGGTGACCTGGGGAAAATCGTCATAACTTTCTCTCTGAGGATCGGATTGAAATTTCGTAAAAAGGTACAGAAAGAGGACGGACTGTAGTTTCTTGTGGGTGTGTTTCAGATTCAAAGGTTGAAACAGTGACTCGTGGCACGTCGTACAAGTTCGCTCTACTGAACCAGTCTAAAAGCAAGTCACTGTGGGAGATTTCACATAACTCTTCCTTGGAGAATCCAATTTGGCTCAGACTTGTGGCATTGGAAAGAGGACACAGAAGGCTACTACAGGTAGCAATTTCAGAACTGGATGATCCGAAATTACAGAGATACATCAGATTCAATATCAGGCTTCTATAAAGTGAAAAAAGGTGTGTAGTTTTTTTTAAATTTTTGTGTAAGCTTGGTTTAACGGAATTCAAAGGGCATAGTAAAGCATTATTATCGGTAACTGATGCCCCGAGGAAAGAAAATGCAAACACCTAGTAAGGAACCTGAAAGCTCTAGCATGACTCATGAAGAAGAGGAAGAAATGCTACATGATATATCAAAATTACAAGAACAAGTGCAACAAATGTCACGCTCACAAAAGCTAACAGAAGCTAAGATAAGTGGCGTGGAATCTAAGATAAATGGTGTGGAATCTAAGTAAATGGCGTGGAATCTAAGATAAAGGGCATGGAAGCTAAGATGGATGGCATGGAAGCTAAGATGGAAGCTAAGATGGATGGCATGGACGCTAAAATTGATGGCATGGATGATAAGATGGATGAATTGAAAAAGTTGCTACAAGAAAGGGTCACTAATGGTGAAAAGGTAGTAAAGGAAACTCATGATGAGAACAAAAGAAATGTTAATCATGATTCCATAGACTCTAATGTTGGATCGAAGACTCACCATGTTCCAAAAATCGATATGAGGAAGTTTGATGGCAAGGATCCCGCCACATGGATATTACAGATGGAGCAATTCTTCGATCTCAATAATGTGCAAAACACACAAAAGGTACGTATGGCAACTTTATATTTGGAACCAAATCAGTTTGTATGGTATCAATGGCTTTGTTCTCGTAAACAATTTATCACTTGGGCAATTTTTACGGAAGAATTGATAGCACATTATGAGGATACAAAAAGCAACACTTTTTTTAGCCAATTGATAAGTCTCAAACAAAAGGGTTCAATAATGGAGCACATTGAGGAGTTCCAAAAATTGAACATAAGGGTAAAAGATATTCCAGAGGAGCATAGGATTGATGTGTTCATAGGGTCTTTAAAGGATAATATCCAACATGATGTGCGCCTTTGGGAACCTGATTCATTAGAGAAGGCATTCAGGTTAGCAAGAAAAATGGAAAGCAAAATTATGGCAACTAGGAAGCATACCATTCACAACTATAAAGACGGAAGTGTTGTTGCCCATAGTCTTCCACAACCTACAAGGTTGACACCACAACAATTGGAAGAAAAAAGAGCAAAAGGGCTTTGTTACAATTGTGATAGCAAATACACAAAAGGTCATAAGTGTGCTGAGAAGAAATTATTCTACATAGATTGTGAAGAGGAAGAAGAAAAGGAGCAAGAAAGGTCAAAAGAAGAGGATATATTCCAGGAACAAAGCCTAGATGAAGAACAAATAAATCCGACCATATCTTGTAATGCATTGGCGGGAATTACCACTCCTCAAACCATCAAGATAGAAGGACAAATCAAGAAGAAAAAGGTAATAGTGTTGATTGATTCAGGAAGCACCCACAATTTTATTCATTGTAGGGTAGCAAAAGAATTGAATTGCTTCCTATATCCAGCACCAGAGTGTCAAGTGATGATTGCAAATGGAGGAACAATAAATTGTTCTGGAAAGTGCCATAATATCAAGCTATCCATGGGAGAATATGTATTGACTAGCCCAATGCTTTCCATTCCAATGGGAGGTGCTGATGTTGTACTAGGAGTCCAATGGCTACAATCCTTGGGTACAATAGCTTTTAATTTTCAAGAACTTTTCATGAAATTTTCTGTGGAAGGAAAGGAAGTTGAATTAAGGGGTATTGCAGGGAAACCAGGAAAGATAATCAGCTCTAATGGCATGACAAAGCTTCTAAAAAAGGAGCAAAGAGGTGTAATTGCACAATTATGTTCGCTAGATGTTTCCACATTGGAATCATCTATTTCTCCAGATCTCCAAAAAGTCCTGGACAATCATTCCAAGGTATTTGAGACTCCCAAAGGTCTCCCACCTATGCGTGATCATGATCATGCTATTCATCTGATTCCAGGAAGTGTTCCTCCAAACATCAGGCCGTACAGATATCCCTATGTCCAAAAAAGTGAAATTGAACGTATGGTTGCAGAAATGCTAGAGGCTGGTATAATTCAACCGAGTCAAAGTTCTTTCTCAGCTCCAGTAGTATTGGTGCACAAGAAGGATGGATCATGGCGCATGTGTCCAGATTATAGGGAGCTCAACAAGCTCACTATTAAAGATAAGTTCCCCATTCCTGTCATTGATGAATTACTGGATGAATTGCATGGATCAATTTACTTCACCAAGTTGGATCTTCGTTCGGATATCATCAAATCAGAATGAAGATTGAAGACATTCCGAAAACAGCATTTAGAACTCATGAGGGTCATTATGAATTTTTGGTCATGCCTTTTGGCCTTACCAATGCACCTTCAACATTTCAAGGTTTGATGAATTCAATTTTCAAACCATTCCTTAGAAAATTTGTGTTAGTATTTTTTGATGATATACTAATCTACAGCAAGTCTTGGAAGGATCATGTTGACAGGGTGCTACAACTATTGGAGGAGAAACAATTATATGCAAAAAGATCCAAATGTTTCTTTGGAGTCCAGGAGGTGGAATATTTGGGTCATATTGTATCTCATGAAGGAGTTAAGGTAGACCCTAGCAAAATTAAAGCCATTAAGGAATGGAAAATCCCCACATCCATAAAGCATCTGCGAGGATTTCTTGGGTTGACAGGGTATTATCGCAAGTTTGTTAAGAATTATGGGAGAATAGCAGCACCTCTAACAACATTATTGAAGAAAGATTCATTTTCATGGACTCCGGAAGCAACAAAGGCCTTTGAACATCTTAAAGAGGCAATGTGCCAAGCACCGGTCTTAGCTACACCGGACTTCACAAAAACCTTTATTGTGGAATGTGATGCTTCAGGAAATGGAATTGGTGTTGTTCTAATGCAAGATGAAAGACCCATTGCTTTTGAAAGTCGTCCAATCAAGGGAAAGTTTTTAAGCAAAGCTATTTATGAGAAGGAAATGTTGGCAATACTCCATGCACTTAAGAAATGGCGACCCTACCTAATGGGAAGACACTTCAAGGTAAAAACGGATCATGATAGCCTTAAATACTTTTTAGAACAAAGATTATCCTCTGAAGAGCAACAAAAGTGGGTCACAAAGATGTTGGGTTATGACTTTGAAATCATCTACAAAAAAGGGAAGCAAAATGTGGTGGCAGATGCACTCTCAAGAAAGGATGAGGATGTGGAAGCATTGTTGTGTGCCATTTCTATTATCCAACCAGATTGGATAAACGAAGCAAGGGAGGAATGGAAGAATGACGAAGAAGTGTGGGCACTTATTCGAAAGCTACAACAAGATTCCAGTACTTCTGATACATTTAGCTGGAAAAATGATTCGTTATGGTACAAAGATCGCTTATACCTCTGTAAGAATTCCCAGCTAAAACAAAAGATTCTTATGGAATTGCACACTTCTCCCTTAGGAGGGCACTCAGGATTTTTAAAAACTTACCACAGGGTTAAGAAGGAATTTTTTTGGGATGGCCTTAAATCAGATATTCAAAAGTTTGTGGCGGAATGTTTGGTTTGCCAACAAAATAAAGTTGAAACAATTAAGACACCGGGTCTATTACAACCTTTATCCATTCCAAGCCAACGTTGGGAGGAGGTTTCAATGGATTTTATCACAGGTTTACCCAAGTCTGAGGGAAAGAGTGTCATCATGGTGGTAGTTGACAGACTTACCAAGTATGCACACTTTTGTGCATTATCACATCCATTTAAAGCCAGTACAGTTTCTACTGCATTTATGGAAACAGTTCAAAAGCTACATGGAAACCCAAAGATTATTGTAAGTGACAGAGATCCCATTTTCACTGGAAATTTTTGGACAGAATTATTTTCTTGTCTTGGTACTCAGTTAGCTCATAGCTCATCTTATCATCCTCAATCTGATGGGCAAACTGAGATAGTAAACAAATGTTTGGAAGGATATCTTCGTTGCTTTGTATCTGATAAACAGACACAATGGGTCAAATGGTTGCCTCTGGCTGAATGGTGGTATAACACTTCCTTCCATACAGCAACAAAAATGACCCCATTTATGGCACTTTATGGGTATCAACCACCATCCATCACATCATATTTAAGAGAAAATTCTAAGGTTCAGGCAGTGGAACATCACATCGAACATCAACAACAAGTCCTCCAACTCTTAAAGGATAACCTCGTGTTGGCACAAAATAGAATGAAACAACAGGCAGATCAACATCGCAGTGAAAGAAGTTTTGATGTAGGTGATTGGGTATTCCTACGGCTACAACCATATAAGCAAATGTCCCTAAAGCAAGCTAAGAAGGATAATAAATTATCACCAAAGTATTATGGTCCGTACAAGGTGTTGCAAAAGATTGGTACTATGGCATACAAATTGGAGCTTCCTGCAGCTTCTCGATTGCACCCAGTTTTCCATGTTTCATGTTTAAAGAAGGTTATAGGTGACAAGCTCCCAATTCAAACAATATTGCCAGAACTTGACGAGGAAGGAAAAATTATATTGGAACCGGAAGCAGTCACAGAAACAAGAACTCGACAGCTACGAAATCGATCAATTTCAGAGTATCTTATCAAGTGGAAGAACTTATCCGCTGAAGATTCCACATGGGAGGATGAGAATTTTATGCAGAAGTATCCAGAACTACTCAAGCGTTGAGGACAACACTTTTTTGAAGGAGAGGGGCATGTTGGGTCCCTATAATACTAGTGATTACCCCATTACTATTGTAGTTATACCCCTTATTTATATTGTTGTGCCCCTATTACCCCCATATTGTTATTTCTGTGCCCCATAGAATCCCTCTATTGTTATTTTTGTGGCTTTATATTATTATTGTTAGGTCGGCTGGATTATATTGTGACTCCTTAGACTCCTATATATAGAAAGGAGGTTTTGTCATTTGTATCATCCAAGAATTGTTCATTTATGTAATGTAAAGGAGGTTGCCCCCTCGAAGAGGCTGAATTCTAAGGCGTTGATCTCTCTTTTCTATCTTTTCTTGAGCTGGTTTCATAACAAACTGCGATCCCTGAGGATTCAATCCTAGAAACCCTAATTTTGGAAAACCTAGTTTGAAATTGTTGATAGACTTCATCATGGATGTGAGGACCTGACATAACCATCAACGGAAGCTGAAGTGCCTCCTCGTCCTAGTCAACTTATGAACCTTCAAATGACACACCATCAAATATTCATAGATTCGTAAGGTTTGTATGTGAGTGCATATGGTAATCATTGGTTGTGACTAGACAACTATTAGTGAAAATATTTTGGATTGGATCCATTGTCTGAATATTGATAGATTGATAGCTCAACAAATGAGACTCTTTAGATTCCCAAGAATGAACTGAATCAATCGTAAGAGTGTCAAGAAAAGAGGAGATCAGGTTATTGGCACCTCCCCATATAGGAGATTGAAAGGTATCATTTCATTTCTCATGTTGACAGACTGTATGGGCTGGGAGACAATAAAAAAGATTCGAGACAATGGCTAGAGCACTCTCTTCAGCAAACAAATTAGGATATAGAGTTTGATGTGCATCAGTTGAAAGGTGATGGAAATATTTTCTTAGAGAGACATTGCTTGAATTAGTGGGTTTCCAAGATGGGATCGTATCCTACCGGATGATGCTGAGAGGAGCGTGATTTACGAAAACCCTAATTTGAATTGGTTCAGGGGTCTCATCAGGAACATGAGAACCTGACATAACCATCAGCAGAAACTGAAGTGCCTCAACTTACTGATGAGTCCCTAAGTGTTCGAAACGTGGGTCAGAAAATTTTGGTGGCTTCCTAGGATCAACAGAAGGATACGTAGGATAATCACTAGAGGCAAGAGCAAATATATTTATGGTAAAATGAGAATCACTGAAACCACTAGTTTGATCAAGTTGGGTTTCTGATACATAAGGCTCTTCTTGGCTTGGGGGTGAAGTGGGATTAATGAGAGAACTACGTTGAGCTAGGCGAGATGTAGGGCCCTCTTCTTCACTTTTTAAAGATTGCGAGTGGAAAGGATCAGGTATAAGGGATTCAGACTCTGCATCCTTTGACTGTGAAACCTCACCCCCATGCACATGATTGAAATCAATGTGAGTGAGATAAAGATATGAATGATCTGAAAGAACCGCTGGTGCAGTAGACCCATGGCCTAAATCAGGGTAGGATGGATGCACAGGGCTAGATGAAGGAGCACCAATCGGGCTCAGACTCACATCCTGCCCATTTATGTTTGCCAAAGAGAAAGACAGATTTACAAGCCTGATGCGTTTCGTGAATCTGATAAGACAATCAACATTACTTGAGACAAGACCAAATCCATCATGCACAGGTGAATAAGGTCCCAGGATATAGTGCGACACATGTTGAATGGACTCAATCAGAAAAGATGTTATGTGATTTTTAGATTCAAGATCGAAAATATGTGCGAGGGATTTAGAGGCGAGACCATCAGATCCACTTCCCAGAAAGCACTGTTCATCGTTTGAATTATTTACGGCCACAATATTGTTATGTGATAAGTCAATAGGAGGATGAGAAATACCACAAAAAATAATCTCTTCCTCGAGGGGTTGTGGTTGTTCCAGATTCAGAGATAGGAAAAACAAAATACAGGTAGAATCTCGACACTTTGTAATCTGCAAATTATGATGATACTCGTGCAAAATAGAAATTGTTTCTAATTGAAAATGTTATAAAGAAACAAGAACCAACCATTGAAAAATTATATTCAAATACACCTAGTCAACATCACTTTCAGGAAATTCAAAGCAAAGGTGCACATATCTGAAAGAAAAATCCTCTAAAGATTCTTCAAGTTTCATCCTAAGCTTAATTATCTTGTTTAACACATCTTGAAAATTGTACTTGTTAAATGCTTGTTGGAGCTTATCGATATGTTGCTCAAATAAATGAATGGATGCTTTTGGAAGTGTGTGGAACCATTGCTTGGCATGACCTTCAAGGGTGAGGGAGAAAAACGCACAAGCGAACTCTTCATCATCGATTTTAAAAGATTCAAAAAACTCAAGGAAATCAAAAATGTGTTGATTAAAGGTGTTCCATCCTCACCATCAAAATTTAACTAAGACAAGTGATAGAGCTGCTCATCGGGGATGGAAAATCGAAAAATAGACAAACCAGACAAACACCCCAGGAGCAAAATTCTGGTCGGAGCCATTGACAGATATGAGACTAAACTGCAGGCTCTAAGGGCTTAGCTTGTCAACTGGCCCTCCTTCTAGTGCCGATTTGTTGATGGGCCAAAATGTACCACCAACGACTAAGGGGTCTCCCTGGTGTGAAGTCCCAATTAGACCTCACACCATTTGGGGCAGGAGCCCCATCTGGTATGTGGGCCCCACTGCCACCATGAATGTTTTCTGCTCTTGGTTATCAAATGAGAAGATGACAGAGTGGGGTGAGAATGAAGTGCTCGAGCAACAAAACAAAATCAGCCCAAGATTGACAAATTGCAAGAAGAGGTGCCACCAAGTCACAACAATGATAGGAAGAGATGAATGATGAGAGGGATTAATGAGCTAAAACCCCATCGAACATAATAAATAGGAACATGCCAGAGGTTAATTGAAAAGTAGTGTTGAAAAGTGTGCAACAAGAAATGCTTGTTGAGATTGCAACAAGATGATGGAGCTTAGTGAAAAGAGTCGCCTTCACTAAGTGGGCCCGCAGGCAAATTATGGCGCAAGTTCGATTTTTTATCACAGTGTGGATGATCACAGTGTGGATGATCACAGTGTGGGTGATCACAGTATGAGTGATCACAGTGTGGGTGACCACAGTGTGGGTGACCACAGTGTGAGTGATCAAAGTATATTTTTAGACTAGCTGTCAAAAATAGAAAAGTCAAATATTATTGTCTCATAATAATATTTGGACTATAAACTTGATCTTATTCTCTTGGAGCACTTCAGGATGAGCTACGGATGTGGTACATGCAGATCCCAGAAGGAAATACGTGGTTGCCTATGGGATGACTAATATTTGCATGCAGGACTTCAATTTGAACTCAAGTGAGTTGAGTTTAGTGGACTGGAGGTGCAGTTGATGGAGTTGTGTTCAGTTTAGCTTTGTTAAACTGGTTGTATTTAGTCTAACTGGCAAATAGACTAGAGATGAGTTGGGTGAATTAGTTATTAATTAATTCACAAGTTATTAACTCATAATGCAACTATAGAATACATCAGTTAACTCAGTTGCATGTCAGTGCATGTTCAGTTCAGCAGGGATAGGTGTTAGAGGATCAGATTGCTATCAGTTGTGACTATAGCTGTGCATGATGATTTGCACAATTAGAGGGATTGAGTATGCCAATGAATTGGCCGATACCAAGAATTGTAGCCTGTGCTCACGTCCAACACAGTGTGAGTGATTATTTGCAGGTCAAATACGAGTTTGGTAAGCCATTCTCATCAGTTCTTGCGCAGGTATTGCGCTGGAGAGGCAGGCAAGCAGTGGAATAGATTTGGAGATCAGATCTGAGCTGTATTGTGTGTAACAGGTGGAGCTGGTACTGGATTGCTTGTGATAAGCATTGTACTTTGTAATGTTACATGTTCTCAATCATTAATATACAGATAGTGTGGGGTTTTTAGCGAGATGCTTTCCCTGGGTTACATACTGTGTTAATGTGTGAATGCTCTTGATGTTTTATTGTTATTGATGCTGCTATATTGATGATCAACGTAGAGGAGCTTATGTATTGTGTATGTATTCTGAAATAGTACATGATCAGGATAATCTCCATTGAATATGTGTCATATTATTCAAAATTTCTACATGGTATCGGAGCTGCTTGATTTGTAGAAGAGATTTTTACAGGATATTAAGCAAGGATTGATCATCAAATCTATTATTCAGGAAGTGTTTACATTTTATTTCTTTAGGCAGAGTCTATAATCGGGCCAGGTAGCCTCTGGATTCATCCTTCTTTTGGAAGGTGAGATATCCGGTAAAAGCCCATACAGTCAATCTCTGTATGAGAAATACTTTGTTCTCACGAATTCTAGATCGGAAGCGATTGAGTTTTGAGCTGGTGGAATTCGAATTTAATTCCAAAGCAAGAGAGAAATTCAGAAACATTAAGTGTGAGAATGGAGACAGTATGCCCAGGTATCTCATGAAGTTCACCCAATGCTGGGATGAGCTGGGAAGTGTGGGGGTAACTGTTGAGGATGAGGATGGCGAGTCTAGCACTCCTTGATCTTCCTAAGAGTTGGCATAGCTACCAAGACTCGGTGAATGGAAG
The DNA here is from genome assembly GCA_031772625.1 of Pinus tabuliformis. Taxonomy (NCBI): domain Eukaryota; kingdom Viridiplantae; phylum Streptophyta; class Pinopsida; order Pinales; family Pinaceae; genus Pinus; species Pinus tabuliformis. The sequence continues at coordinate 833,072,103 of CM062813.1, forward strand.
GGAGAAACTGCCAAATTGGGAACGACTATGGTCGGATTTGATGCAGGAGGAGATTAGACAGAGCACTAGAGACGGTTCTTCATCCATGCAGGATGAGGAGAACTGTGCCTTAGCGAGTAAGGTGAAGAAGGGGAAGGAGAAGGGTTCTCTTTCTGAATCCAGTTCTTCCAGTGGTGGGAAGAAGGTTGAGAAATCGAAAGTGCGATGCTTTCGTTGTCATGAGGAGGGTTCACGGGTCAAGAACCTATATGCTCTTGAGGTTCAAGATGCATGCAAAGCCTTGAGCAGCGAGGCAACTGATGGAGACTTGGTGGTTGAGAGGGAGCGTATATTACTGCTCAACATGCAGAGCCAGAAGAAGTCTCAGACGATTGTGGAGGAGCCACGATTGGTGCAGCAGCTTCAGGAGGTTGTGGAGCAGCCACAACAAGGGAAGCTGAGTGGAGATCGAGTAGAGACATATACTCATGCAGAGACCTCCAGTAGGGGGAAACTTCGAGCCAGGTGGGCTGAGGGATCGCATGCAGCCATACCTCCAGGTAGGAGGTGGGGTGATGTGGATTGATCATCCCAAGGAGGAGGGGCAGGATCCTTGAGGTACCCAACCTCTTGGATGAGACCTTGCTACGGGAGCCCCAATGTGTAGTAGCAGGAATTGACTGATTGGGTAGAGACAGATGCGGATGGAGCGGCAGAGAGAGCGACAGTGCAGGGAATCCCAGGACATCGCATAGCATGCGGGCTGTAACAATGTGAGAGGCACAAGTGTTTTGCACAGTGCTAGGTGGCACAGAGAGGTGTGCCAATGGTGCGAGATGCATGGAGATGTTGTAGTGGTGCAGATGTCAGAGAGGGAGCACTTGTCAGCAACAGGTAGAGCTTCAGCATCAAAGTATGTTCCTAGCCAACAGAGTGGTCAGTTGGGAGTGCTTTTGTTCCAAGTGTTGTTGGAGCAAAATGGACTGGGCAGATGTGTTGCATGGAGAACATTCCAGAGTTACAGGGTCGGGTTTGAGAGGAAGCCTTTCTTGTTGAGAGGGAGAGTTGAAAAGTGTGCAACAAGAAATGCTTGTTGAGATTGCAACAAGATGATGGAGCTTAGTGAAAAGAGTCACCTTCACTAAGTGGGCCCGCAAGAAAATTATGGCGCAAGTTCTATTTTTGATCACAGTGTGGGTGATCACAGTGTGGGTGATCACAGTGTGGGTGACCACAGTGTGGGTGACCACAGTGTGGGTGACCACAGTGTGGGTGACCACAGTGTGAGTGATCAAAGTCTATTTTTAGACTGGCTGTCAAAAATAGAAAAGTCAAATATTATTGTCTCATAATAATATTTGGACTATAAACTTGATCTTATTCTCTTGGAGCACTTCAGGATGAGCTACGGATGTGGTACATGCAGATCCCAGAAGGAAATACGTGGTTACCTATGGGATGACTAATATTTGCATGCAGGACTTCAGTTAGAACTCAAGTGAGTTGAGTTTAGTGGACTGGAGGTGCAGTTGATGGAGTTGTGTTCAGTTTAGCTTTGTTAAACTGGTTGTATTTAGTCTAACTGGCAAATAGACTAGAGATGAGTTGGGTGAATTAGTTATTAATTAATTCACAAGTTATTAACTCATAATGCAACTATAGAATACATCAGTTAACTCAGTTGCATGTCAGTGCATGTTCAGTTTAGCAGGGACATGTGTTAGAGGATTAGATTGTTATCAGTTGTGACTATAGCTGTGCATGATGATTTGCACAATTAGAGGGATTGAGTATGCCGATGAATTGGCCAATACCAAGAATTGTAGCTTGTGCTCACGTCCAACACAGTGTGAGTGATTATTTGCAGGTCAAATACGAGTTTGGTAAGCCATTCTCATCAGTTCTTGAGCAGGTATTGAGCTGGAGAGGCAGGAAAGCAGTGGAATAGATTTGGAGATCAGATCTGAGCTGTATTGTGTGTAACAGGTGGAGCTGGTGCTAGATTTCTTGTGATAAGGATTGTACTTTGTAATGTTACATGTTCTCAATCATTAATATACAGATAGTGTGGGGTTTTTAGTGAGATGCTTTCCCCGGGTTACATACTGTGTTAATGTGTGAATGCTCTTGATGTTTTATTGTTATTGATGTTGCTATATTGATGATCAAAGTAGAGGAGCTTATGTATTGTGTATGTATTCCGCAATAGTACATGATCAGGATAATCTCCATTGAATATGTGTCATATTATTCAAAATTTCTACAAGCAGTTCACCATAGGTTACCGACATGGAAAAGGACAAGTAAACACAGATTTAGAAGCAAAACACAAATGTAACTACTATGTATCAGTACATAACATCTCGCATATACGCAAGCACACATACAAATATGGTGAAGTTACCAGACAACTAATACAACTACCATGAGTAAGCATGGGAATTAGTGCAAAGGTAACAAAAAAAATATTATTAATACTGTTGCAACTTCAAATACATATCATACAATTGGTCAATACCAAAGAGTGGAACATGGGCTGTTCATATCGTCACTCGATGTCACAACCTTAAACCCACTACAAATCCACTCGACTAGCTACCAAGAGCTCAGTTACCCTAGATCTCAAGTATACTTCAACTATCTATCTGTGCCTCCACTCAAGTGCTAAAAGTCCTATAAAGTGAGGGATGAGGGCACATTTATAGAGGTCAGGTGACCTTTGGCCTTCCCTTGTTCCCTTTCAACTACCTTCATGCCTCTTGAAATTCTTCACTACTCTCTCATGCCTAATGCCTAGTACATGCTTAATTTATCTCAACTTAACTACTGGCATAATAGGAGAACATTTATATTATGATAAAAAGGAGAAGAATATGTAGAGGGTTCTTGTAGACCCTAGAATTTTTATCACCAAGGTAGTTTCCAGAGTACAAGACAAAATTGTGTGGTTCCTTGGCTATATGGAATTCCATCGTGTCTCGATCAACCATGCTGAGCGAGCTTATTTACTGGTCAGACATCCTAGCTATAGGTCTTCCCGTAAGTAACCCTAGATCTCTCCTCATAGGTCGGAGTCCTCGCCCTCCTGTACCCTATAAGATAGTAAACATAGTTAAACACAATGATAATTGTAGAACCACAGCATAAATGTAACAAGGGATAAATAAATAACAATAATCACGAAAACCGAAAACAACTTTGGACCCCTGGATAGTCCTATCTTGTGCTACAATGCAGTCAATTAATGCGATCTTTATGGGGTGTCTCTGGGCTCCAAAACATTTACAATAGCTCCTGAAAGGACCATCCATATCTCTCCGTACTCTAATTAATCATCAAGAGGTGTTTTAGGGTGAAGGACCCAGAACATTTGTTATCTTCTATAGAGGCAATGCAATGCTAAGAGGCATATAGCTTCCCCGACTTCAAGATACAACACTGTAATGCATGTGGCCAACTTCCTGGAATTTGATGTTGGATGACTATGGAGGTTTCTTCTCAATGCCATATATGTTCATCCACAATCCAAATATTACAGTAGTCAATGGGAATGTCATTTCATAAGAAAAACTCGTAATGTAACTTCCACTGTTCCGAATAAAAGACAACTCCATCAAGAAGATTGTCGCACAATCCTTCTATAACTCCCTTGTTATTTGGACATTGATAATATCTCCCTTTTCCATCGGTAATGCTATCCAAGAGATGATTTGTAACCAGTGCACCCATGGGCGGAAATTGTTTGTCCTTTATTTACTTCATAATTTCTTTTGTCTCACGGTTGCTGCATATTCTCATCATTATTTTAAGGGAAAAATGCATAATGCTCGTTTTCCACTGCTCCATGCAACATCTCGAAATGGTTTGAGAAGAACCTTTCAAATCAAATCATGTCACCTTCATGATGCAAGCGTGGATCTCGCAGCCTCACAGTCATTAAATCAATCACATTTGGAAATGCTACTTGAAGCAGTTCGACAACCTCATGATCTATTGAAAAAATGTGACCTTTGGGAGGAAAGTTGATATGTGAGGTAGTTTATGACTTCCGGAAGGTGGAAAAGTCACGATGTAACATAATTGCATCCTTCTTCTTCCTTCCCTAAGATATAAGAAGGTGATGATGCAACCTGGTGGAACTACGACTCATTGGAGGTCACAGGGTCGCAACTTAATGTAGGTTGCATTTTTGGCTACCCACTTAAGGTCTTTGAGTGAGACTTAGCGACCATTAGTCGCGCAGTCGCATATGGAGTGAAATCGCACTTCCTGACACTTGTTTAAGGCTCTAAAATTGCAATCTTGCGACTCAGAGAAGCAACATGGTCACAGGTCACATTTATAAGTTCGTCTCTGAGCATTGAATCCTACGACTTCACGACTTTCCTAGCTGCAGCGATGGCCAAGCCAAAGTCTCAACCTCGATCATGGAAGCTAGTCTGTGTTATGTTTCAATCAAGACAACTTGACAGTTTGCAAGTGAGTGAAGTCTTTGAAGTATAAGAGCTTCGTCTCCGGGACGGTCCGTTGACAATAAGATGAATCGGCCCTAGCTAAACCATACGGCTAACTCACTCAGAAAAACAAGGCTACCACTATATAGGCAAGCAAGGTCTTGAAGTTCTGAAGTTATTCCATGCTGTGTTATAGTTTAACCATGATTGCCGAATCTGAACATCGATTACACCATGGTCACTCTTGATCATCTTTGGCAACTTGATATTATTTTGAGGAGTCAAACCCAATGGTCAAACTAAAATAAACTCTTCAATGCGATGCTTGAACCTTTTCCTTCTAAAGGTATGATTTCATATCATTGCATAATTTGGGCCACCCAACGTTAATTACATCACTAAAAATTTTTAATGACCTTGAGTGTGATGCATATTGGTGCATTTTTTTTAATGAGAGGAAGTTTAACAATTACCCCATGACTAGCTCTATCCTAACTCTTTGTCATAATGATTAAGGTCAAGGGAAAATGGCAGTGGTGGAGTTGTTCCAACATATATCTATACAATAACCACCATTATGCTTGATATATGTATGTATATTAACCAAACAATCTTCCCTGCTTACGTTCCCTCCTTGTCAAAACCTTTCAAGCCTACATTTGAGATTAGTTTTGTTGGATTTTTATGGTTTTCTAAGTGAAGAGACCTCCCATACGACTTTTGGGTGCATTGTGATGGCTCAAACTCCAAAACATAATCCATTTATAAATTTCACACATCCACCATGCCACGTAATTAAGGAATTCTGGCATCAGAGCGCCTTAGTGATGTCGTGCCAAGGGACCACTTATGCAAATGTAGCCTAGTTCGTGGTACCTTCAGGGCATCCTCAAAGAGCAGATGAGATGAAAAATAAGCTATAACACAATAGTGACACTTTTGTGTGAAAAATAAATGAATAAATACACTAATTTATTTTAGGAGCTTGAATAATAAATGATCCCAACTAAGATGTTATTTTATATTGGTTGATGAAAACATGCTTAAGTTTGGAGGCCAACTCAACATTTCGGTGCTTTCATGGATTTATTAATTACAATAGATTTTGATCACACACGATGCTCAAGGGGTGATGCACTCATAGAGCGAGTCTCTTCAAACAATTATGATGGTTGGGAATAAAGGCCTTGAAAAAAACCCTAATGTGCATGCCGAGATGGGCAATCATCAAGAACCTAGGGTCCTATGACATGCAACAATTTCTTCCATGATGACCGACAACGTCGGTGGGAAAGCACTCTCAACGGGATGAGAATCATGTCAACATCGAAGGGGATCACCTTTCCCATTGAGGGTTTCGCCTGAACCTCAAAACTATCCATCGCTTGAAAATCCAAATTGCATTTATGTTTGCTCTGATGGGCTCCAAAATCATGAGACTCTTGATAGATTAATAAAGCCATCAACCTTCAAAACCCTAATGCAGTCCCAAGGCATATGTCTGACATAAAACATGGCATGCCAATGCAATGTACTAAATGTGAGTGGGTGCACAAAAGGGGTTGGATAGGAAAATTCGAAGGGAGAGAAACTGGTTGGGGGAACTATAAAAACCCTAAAAGGTTGGGGGAAGTGGTGGGATACCCAGAATTTTGAATATGCCCAAAATTTGGGTGGTGTTGTAGTGGCTACAAGACATACTTAATCAAAATATGGTAAAAATGATAATTTCAATCCTTCAATAGAGGTTGAATTTAGGCCTCCAATTACCTCAAAAAATTTGGCCATGTTCCATAGAAATGTCATGACATGTGCGAGCTACACTAGGTCAGAATCTTCTATTTTCTTATTGTGTCTTGACTTCCTTTTCTCTCCTTTGACTTTGGTCTTCTTTCTTCTTTGTTAGGTGTAGAAGATACTATGTGATGTGATGAATGAATGAGATTGATAAGAGGTTGAACTGTCTCCTATACATAGTTTTCTAGGAGGGTCGAATAGGTGCCACTAGGCAGACTTGTCCAAGCGGGTCCGAGTTGGTCATCTTGTGGTCTTATGAGTCAAAATTAAAATTCAAATCCTTTTTCTTACAAATGTACAAATGTACAAATGGGACATGACTCAAATAAATTTTTCTTTTGATTCAATTTTTTTTTTTTTGACTCTTTTGACTCTAAGCATGAAGAACAAGCTTTGACAAAAATATAAATATAATAAATAAAGATTTATATTATGAAGATCGAAACTAGTTACAACTTCAACACTCCCTCTTAACTAGGGAGGTATTCATAATGACTCAACAAGATAATCTCAAGTTGAAATATTCATATAAGAAATTATTCAAATTGATAAGCATTGTTATAAACATTATCATGACCAACATTGTTAATTACCAACACCTTAACAAGTAAGCTCTATCTCTCCACTAGATTAGAACATAATGTTTGGAGGTAATCAATAGGACACCAAAACCACCTCTCCGAGGCAAATAATCCACCCAGGTTCACCAAAGTATGTCCTCCACATGACCACTTACTAATCTATTCTCACAATACTTGACACAAGGAATTGTCGGTCCTCCAAACCATTCTTATACCAGATCAATGTACCTGACTTACGATTGTTAGTCCTGGTCATAGTGCATGTCTCAATAATGTCAGTCCATGATGCTTATTCAATTTACCATTCTTCTTATTAGTGTTCATGTACTATACTTACAGTTGTTAGTCATGGCGATAGTACATGACACATGGAGAACAAGCCATCCATCCTCACTCCCTCTCAATCTAGGAGGAGATATACACAAGCCCAATATTGTCTCGAAAACACTCATGCTTTCCATTAGGAAGGGGATTCATCAATATATCGACTACCTGTTTGTCAGTGGAGATATACTGGATCTTCACAACTCCATCCTATACCATGATTCAAATGTAGTGATACTTATTCATAATGTGCTTCAACCTAGCATGAAAGATTGAGTTCTGACAAATTTATACAACTTTGACTATCACAACATACTATGGTAAAATGCAATACTCCTTCAAACAAATCAACAAGAAAATTTCGTAGCCAAACTGCTTCATGACTAACTTCATTAGCTTATATATATTCAACTTCAACAATACATAGTGCAATTGAATCCTATTTTCTTCTCATCCAAGAAACCATAGCATATTATAAACAAAAACAACCACCATTAGTACTTTTCCCATCATCAAAACTTCATTCCCAATCAAAATCAATGTAACTGAATAATCTTATCTCATTTCCTACAACATATCTCAAACAATGATGTATGGTTCCACAAAGATATCGCAAGATGTGTTTATTTGCTATCTAATGATCATGTATTGGCTCCATGTGAAACTGACTTAGAGTATTTAAAACAAAACATATATATATATATATGGTTAGATGTTCACTAAATAGATCAAAGAACCAATCAATTGTTGGTGTGATGATGGATAAACAAGGTTTAAATATGAACTTCTCAATTTCTTCAAATTAGTGATCATTAGTGTTTCCATTGGTTTACAATCCATCATTCCATATTTCTATAGAATCTTGATCACATATTTTTGTTGAATGAGAAAGATTTCATTGGGTTTCTGCCAAAATTCAAGTCCCAGGTAATAGTGCATAAATCCAATATCCTTCATGTCAAATTCAACTGCTAATTCCTTCTTGCATTGACGAATAAGATGCTCCACACCCATTATTAATAAGTCATCCACATATAGCAATATAATCACTGGGTCATTCTTTAATACCTTGATGTAGAGATTTGGATCTGCAGTACATTTGACAAAACCAATCCTTATTAAATAGGCATCCATACAAGCATATCATGCTCTAGAGGCTTGTTTTAAGCCATATAGATCTTTCTTTAATCTACGAACATGATATTTCTTTCCATGGACTTTAAATCCTTGTGGTTGTTTAATGTAAACTTCTTCATCAATTGTGCCATTGCGAAAAGTGGTCTTCATGTCCATTTGATGTATATTCCATCCCATAGAAGTTGCAAAAGATATACGAGTTCTAATTTTTGTATATTTGGTTGTAGGAGAAAAAGTTTCATCATAGTCAACTCCCTCTTGTTGAAAGAATCCTCTAGCCACAAATTTTTCCTTAGATTTGTAGTTTCTATCTGTAACACTTTCATCCCATTCACATAATCATTAGCACCCAACGCAACAAAAAAAAATTAACCATGGTGGACTTCAGTACTTTATCAACAAACAACAACATCCAATTATACAACTTTAGCCAGGGTTTCTCATATAAGCAAAAAATCCAACTAATAATAAGTGGCTTCTCATAGACGTAAATATCAGTGGTGGGCATCAGTATTGCAACAATAATGCTGCAACTCATGGGTTGCCTTCTTTACTCTTATCAACCCGGTATTTATTAACAAACTTGGAAGCGACAGTGTTTTATGCACAAGTACTAGTTCTTACTGCAAGTTGTCAGTTGGTTAGCTGGCACAAGATCACTAGGATCTCAACCCAACTTCTATGGATTCCGGAAGAAGCTCTAAATGTGATGAAAGGAAAGAAAGATGGATGCTATTCTAATTGCAGTAAGGAGAAAGACTAAAATGTAAAGCAAACCAAGTAAATCCTACTTAACCAACTAATCCTACCTTTGTAGAAAGCACTATGAAAACCATGAAAAGAATGCCATATATCTATTCAAAGAAGTAAACAACATCTAACTAAGCTATTTCTAGAAGTAAATGAGAAAAAAACATCTTTTTGGATTTTTATGTATTTTTATGTGAATTTGACATGTATGTGATTTATTGTTTGTGAATGTGGCAGTGAATAGGCGGGGTTGAAAAGCTGTCTTTGGAATTGAGAGGATGTAGGATGGTGTGGTTGGCTCCTAGGAGGTCTCAGGTGGCCTTCTAGAGGCTTTTCCCAAACTCAGCCTTCAAAAGAAAGCCTACAGGAAAATCTACAAGAGGACACAGGAAATCTATAGGAGGAAAAACAACGTTCTATAGGAGGCCTACAGGAGGAGGCTGAGAGTAGTTTTGGCTATTTTGGAGGTGTGAGAGTGGGTGGAAAAAGTGGATTAAGGTTGGAATGAAGTGTTAGGGCACCTAGGGTCTAGCAAGAATCATTAGGAGAGAGAAATATGATTGGATTTGCTCAAGGAGAGAGGAAGGAATTCTACGGAAAATGCAGGAAACTAAGGTATAATTGAGGGGAGACTTGGGAGACCTGTAGGGCATGGATCAGATGGAGGATGGGATGGCTGATAAGCTGATCTACTATGAGAAGATATCTGCTATATAGACAACTAATAGTCAATCGATGAGATGAAGCAAGCGATGAAATAAGTGCATCTAGAAAAATAGAGTTTTGCATCAAACTATTCTAAACTGTGATCTATGAAAGGAAATTCTGATAACTGCTGCAAGAAAGGAAAGAATGAAAGAATACTGTGATAAATACAGAAGTGAGCATGATGGAGAATTTTTGAAGCAAAGCAAAACTAGACTATTCACCACTAAAAAGCTGCAAACACTAGAAGTCCTATGAATGAGGAAAATCTGTGTTTTTGGGGCAGCAAGAGGGTCTTTGCTTTAAATCATGGTCCCAAAGGGAGGAAGTGAGGCCAAGGCACTATTGCTAGCCCTTTGAATCTTCTCTTTATCACTGCTTAACCTGCTATAGAAATCACAAATGGAAGCAAACTACTGAATCATCAAAAGCAACCTATTCTTAACCATGAAAGAAATGTATCTAACAACAATCTAGTCTACAACTAAAATAAAACATACAAATACAAGTAAAGAAGAACTTGGCTACTTAGATTGGGCCCTAACCCAAGAGCTTCAGCCCTCTGAGGTAACTCAGTGCTAACTCAAAAAGGATTCCATCTTTATTTCCAAAATAATAACAAGATTACATGAAACTATCAAAATAATAAGCTCGAAGTTGAGCATAGTTTACATAAGCAAAAGTACAAAAAAAATCCAACAAAAATCTGACCCCAGTGAGGCCCTAGGCCTCTCTACTTATACAATTGAAGCTACCAATAGCTTCCTAAAAATTAGGGAGGCTTGGCTCCCAAAACTCGAGATAGTCATCAGTCATCTTCCACTTGCTCGGCTGCCTGCTAATGCATGACTTGGCTGCTTGTACTCTAAGCTGAATGAAGGGGAATTCGAAGTGAGGAGTAATAAATGAGGGGGAATCCATCCTATAAGTCCTCTCCTTTGTCCACTTCGAGTTATTGCTGCCATTTGTCCACTGGATCCTTGACTTTGACCACAAAATTCATCAATAATCTACATTAAACACATATTAGACCACATGGCATCATAACTAACTCAACTCACTCTATAAGCATAAATATAATTAGAAAATCATATAATAAGCTAAGAGAATGGTTGATTTGATTTGTTTAGGAGGTAAATGAGCCCATATAATTACCCATTTATGAGGCTCATCATCACCCCCATATTGAAAGTGTTGCTCATCCTCTGAGCAACTTAGTCCATATCCTCATATTTTATGGCCCTGGTGGCCTCCCTAGCATCCCATGCTTCTAATGTGGTCTCCTCTTCCTTGTCATAGAATCCTACCTTCCTGTATATTTCTTCCCACTGCTCCTACTCTTCTTCTTCTCTTCTACCTTCTAGCATGCCTAACAGCAATGGGGGACTCAATTTGAGGCCAATCCAATTGACCTTCAACCTCTGCATGGAGCGCTTATACATGGGAACTCTCCTTAATGCCTCCCTCATCCTCATTGGGGAATGATATTCCCTGATTTGTAGACTATGTGGTAAGGTATTCAATCTCCTCATACATGCATGTATACAGTCATCCCCAAGTAACCTTTCCATGTCTTCAAAATGTGCAATGGCTTGTGCTTGATCACTTATATATGTAGGGGCAATATGAGGATTATGGGCTAGTAGGTTATATGTGTTGATGAGTGCCATGGGGTTTGATGGCTCAGCTCTGATCATTAATGGCTCATTCTAATCCTTTATCATCAACCTCCTTATTTCTGTTGCCCTTAACTCTTCATGGTTCATCCATGAGGCCATGGCCATTTTGCAGGTCCCCTAGCCTAGCATTGGGGTCCCACACATTCATGTCTATGAGGGCCATGTTATGCAGGTAGAATTCTACCATCTTTGCCTTATCTTCTGATGCGCTTTGTTCGCACATGTCCATATACTGCCTGTAATGTTGGAAAGGCATGGTGCCTCTTTGTGCCAAAGTCTTTATCTGAAATTGCAACCATTGGTCCTTGAGATATAGGCCATAGGATTTTTCTAGTTGCCTACATTGCAATGCCTCCATGGACCAGCTAGCCATGCATGCTAGTTGGGTCTCTTTCTCTTGCAGTTGTCTTCTTAGCAATTTATTTCCACTTTCAAGGTGGCTTCTTGTGATTTCTTCTCTGTGTCTGGTAGCACTTAACTCTTTGCCCATTTCTCTGAGTTTGTCCTCCATATGGCCAATATCCTCAACCCCTTTGGATTTGGCTATCTGCATCCACCTATGGGTCATTATCCTTTATTTTTGTAATTCAAAGAATAGTGGAATTGCAATTTTTTGTGGAATTATTCTCCCCCCCTCGAGAAGACTGTAATAGGAGCCAAGACTGTGCTGGGGATCAGGTTCTTGTAGCTCTGTTTCCTCCTCCTTTCCTTGTGGCTATCCTTCTACCCTTTTCTGAAGCTCTTGGGTCTCCTATACTTTTGATAGGGTCTCCTGTAGAATCGTCTGTGCCTCCTGTAGGATTGTTTTTGGGTCCTGTAGTTATACATTTTATTTCCATGTGGGGGATCTAGGAGTCCCCCTTTCATATGTGATAGGTGCCTTGGAAGGGGATTCTTTTTCTTGGGTAGAGGGGGAATCTTCAATAATAATTGGCACTTTTGAAGAAGGCCAGGGTTTCCCTGATTTGATTCTTGTGCTCTTCCTAGCCTTGAAATACATTGAGGTCTGCATCTTCCTCTTCTGTTTTGGCTTAATTGGTGTGTTGAGGGTAGTGAGGGCTACTTCTGCCTCTATTTCTAGGGTCTCAGGGGACACTTCTATCTTTTCTGCCCCTTTTTCTGTCTCTTTTTGCTCTGTTTCTTCAGCTTTCTCCTCCTCTATCTTGGTTTCTTCCTTCTTCCCTTCTTGTTCTTCTAACCCACCAATTTCTTCACCTTCTCCTCTTTGCTGCTCTTCCTCCTCACTTCTAGTAGGATTGATATCATAGGTCATGGTTTTTGTCATCTTCAGCTATCATGTTTCTGAAGATTTCCCATGTTATAGGGAGTGTGAATGTATGGAGGGATTCTTCCACTAAAATTTTGATTAACCCATGGTGAGCTAGATGCTTTGGATTTCCTACTTTTACTTTAGTACTGGAATCAATGAGGGATTGCAGGAGGAATTAGGGGATGCTGAGCTTCTGAGGGGCTGGAGTGTCCATGCCATACCTTAATTCATGAAGGATTCTAAAGTGGTAACCATAGACAATGTTGTATCTCCCCTCACGGGAAATATACTTGATTATTTGGTAGCTAACCTCATCCCAAGGATATGGTATGCTAGCCCTTCTTATGCCATTTTTATCTTCTACAAGGGTTTCATTGTTTTTGAAGAGGTTTTTCTTAGCAGCTTGGCCAATTGGTTTCTCATCCTTGCTCGAAGGCAATCCAAAAGGAAGGGTAGTGACCCTACTGATAAATTTAGGGGTTATCTCCATGGAAAGGCCTCTAAAAGTGACAACGACATGTGTTCTGGTGTGAGGGACCAAAGAGTGGGCAAATTCTTGAGCAATTTCCTCATCAAACCCTCGGAATTTCTCAAAAAATTTCATCCAATTTTCTCTTGTGAATATGTCCACTACTTGGGGATGTGCATGGAGCCTGGAGGAGTTGGTGGGCTCCTTCCTCATAAAACCTCCTTTCATTTTGTTTATGCTTCTTTGGGAAACCAAATGAGGAGAAGAAGAATTCCTGTAGGTTCTCCTGTAGAACCTGTAAGTGCTCCTATAGACAATGCCAAGAGCAGGAATATGGGAGAGATAAATGGAGAATGATGGTTACGAGGATGTGGGGGCACAAGGAGATTGCAGGAGCAGAGTTTTGAGGAGAGAATGAAGGAAAAGGTGGTGAGAGTGCTTAGGGATGAGTACTTCTTGCTTTTTATGGATATTTTCGGTGATGGAGGGTGAGCTGGACAAGTGTACGTTGGCCATATTCAGACCGTTGATCCCCACCTGCCTTGTCATCATGGCCCTTTCCTTGTAATCATCCCTCATGATTGCATCGGAGTTCACACTTCCTCCACTACTTGTCCTTGACATCTTTTCTGAGTTGATTGTGTGCACGTGTGGGTGACATCTTCAGATGAGTGGAGTAAACTAGCTGAAGGTGGCCAAGTTAACTGGCCACTTTTCCCTCGTTCAACCTCAACCATATCTTTGCTATTGCATGCCTTCTAATTATACAAATGCAAACAAAGGAGCGGGTTAGTTACTTACCTGAGATCCGAATGTATTTGTTGTGAAGGCTGTGGTTCTTTCTCTCTGCTGCATGCCTTTGTTTCTTTTGCTACATGCTATCTACTTGTTGATGTGTGGCTGTGCTTTGTGCAGGTTCCTCTCTGGCTGGAGTTGATCTGCAGGTGTCTTCTTCAACCTTCATATTTGCACCCTCTTGCTGCTGATGCTGGATTTTAATGGGATCAATTACTACAGGAATTCCTACAGGAGCTCCTGTAGCTTCTTCTCCCTTTGAAACTTCAGCTTCTTTCTGTGCTTGGAGCTATGAAGATGATGCCAGAGATGTAGATGGAGATGGAGAGGTAATGGGTAGGCTTCAGGTGAGGTGGATGGTATTGTTTCCTTTCTTATTTTTGTGTTTTTCTTCTTTTCCTAAAAACCCTATTTTTTCTATGTTTTTCTTGGGCAGGAAGAAGAATGATGCTTGGGATGTGATGCAAGCTTGGAAATGTTGGCAAGGAGGTTTGAGGACTACAAGAGGATTTATAGATATTTTATGAAGCTTCCCTATCCCTCAAACTGCCTTTTATATCCATTTCTGGCTCTTTGTAATTCCTACAGGAGCCTCCAGTAGAAAACACAAAGCCTCCTGTAGAAAACACAGTTTTTGAAAAAGAAGCACAGTGAGGTGAAAATAATGCCAAGAATGATGGAGAAAGGTGTGGGAAGGTAGGATAGGTGTTGGTATTGGTTTTAGGGCTCCCTTGGCACCTTCTGCTGCTTCCTATAGTCCTCCTGCAAACCTGCAATGCAACTGGAAATTCATTTTTCTTTTCCTCTTTTTTTTTTTTTAAAACAACTAGGGCGCCTCAGGGAGGTTTTCACCCTAATTGCCTACCTTGGGCACCTCCAAGGGAGGTTTTCACCTAGGGATCTTATTTTTCTGTTTTCTGTTTTCGACATCATTGGGCCACCTCAGAAGAGGTTTTCAACCCAATGATGGGACTCAAGCGCCTCATGGAGGTTTTCACTTGGGTCCTTATTTTTTTATTTTTTCTTTTTCTTCAGTGAGTGGATTAAGTGGAGGCCAAGACATGCTCCACTACCATCATTGTTTTATTCAAATTTTTAATGAACTCTTGCTTGGAGAGGGGTTTCTTGTAGACTTTCAACCGATGCCCATTGACAAGCATGGGGATGACTTCATCATCAATGGTTCTGATCAGAATTGAACCATTGTCATTGCATTTCTCCACAGTGTAGGGTCCCAGCCATCTTGTCCTTAGCTTGCCCTTGAAATCTTTGTATCTTGAATCATAGAGTAGTGCCCAATCTCCCTCTTGGAATTTCTTCTCCTTGATCTTTTTTTCATGCCATATCTTTCTCTGAACCTGAACTACCTCTGTATGGAGAAGGGCCTGCATTTTGTGTTCATCCAATCCATTGAACTGAAGTAATCTTTCTTTCTAGGCATGGCCGAGGTCTAGGTCTAGCTGAGCTACCATCCTCAGGGTATTAAATTAAAATTCTATTAACAGCAAAGCCTTCTTCCCATAGACTAGCTCATAGGGTTTGAACCCTGTAGTGGTCTTCCATGTTGTATTGTAGGCCCAAGTGGCCTCAACTAATCTGTCCGCCCAGTCTTTCCTGTTGTTGCTCACTACCTTTGTCAGGATCCCTTCCAATGCTCTGTTAGTGACCTCCACCTGCCCATTGGCTTGTGGATGGTAAGGGGTTGAAGTCTTGTGCTTGATTCTATGATGTGTGAGTAGGTTGGAAGTAAATTGACTACCTTGATCTGTGACCAATTCTCTTGGATACCCAAACTTGTAGATTATGTTCTCTCTCAAAAACTCAGCTACTTTTTCCTCTATTGCTGCTTTGATTGCTTTTGTCTCTGCCCACTTTGTTACGTAATTGGTGCACACAATGATGTATTGCTTCTGCTTTAATGGAGGGATGATAGGACCCACAAAGTACATGCCCCACTTCTCGAATGGCTCAAAGGTCACTTGAGGTTGCATGGGCATCTCATCCTTTGGAGTAGGTTTCCCCATCCTCTGGCACAGTTCACACTAGCTGGTATATCTCTTCACATCCTGATGAAGAGTGGGCCAATAGTAGCCTGCTTGCAGTATCTTGAAGGTGGTTCTTTTTGCTACAAAATGACCTCCACAAGGCCCATCATAACAGGTCAGGAGGATGTCAAATACTTCCTCCTCCTTGACACATATTCTCAAGATCTGATCTAGGCCAAGTTTGAAGAGATTGCCCCCAATCCAAGTGAAAGGGGCTCTTTTCCTCACTATCTTGCTCTTCTCTTTTGATGACAGATGTGGTGGAAACTGTGCTGAAACCAAGTAGTTTTCTATATCGGCAAACCATGGAGAGAGTACTGAGATAGCAAACAGGTGTTCATTTGGAACTTGGTCATCCACCATTACTTCTTCACCTGTAAGCAAATTTACTCTAGACAAAAAGTCAGCAACAATATTTTCTTTACCAGGCTTATCAATAATGGTCAAATCAAACTGCTTCAGTAAAATCAACCATCTAATAATGCGAGCATTCACATCTGGTTTGTTCATTAAATATCTAATTGCAGCATGATCAATGTGCACAAAAGTTTGATAGCCTGTGATATAATGTCTGAATTTGTTTAAAGAATGCACGACAGCTAGGAGTTCCTTCTCGGTCACTGTATAATTTAACTCTGCCTTTGACAAGTTTTTTCTTATAAAGTATATGGCATAGGGTAACTTTTCATCAATTTGTCCCAAGGCTGCTCCTAATGCTTTGTTCGAGGCATTTGTGTGAATGTGGAAAGGTAGGGCCCAGTTTGGGCCTCTCAAAATTAGGGCAGTCACGAGTTTGCTTTTCAAGGTATCTAGGGCTTCTTGACAGTTTTCTGACCATATAAACTCGACATCTTTACCTAAAAGGCCAGACAAAGGAGAGGCTAGCTTGTTGAAATATTTAATGAATCTCCAGTAATACCTCGCTAAGCTTAGGAAACTTCTGACATCTCTCCAACCAGAGAGGTAAATCATGTTCTATCAAGGGTTGGGCAGGAGGATATGGGATTAATTGCTTGGACATATGCTTGTTCTTTATGGTCATGTTCTCAGCTCAACAGCTAATGTAGGCATCAACAGTAGCCAACCAGAGTCTTCCCAAAATGAGAGGATACCCAGTGAGCTTTGCCTTTGGCTGGAGAACTAAGAAATCAATAGGATACTCCCAAGAATCAATGGAGACCATCACATCTTCCACAATCCCCTCAGTGGTAGCGGTGGAGCGGTCTACAAGCTGTAGCACGGTTGTGGTCTTCCTCAAGGAGCCCAAGAGGTTGAGTTTGAGCATTGTGTCCTTTGTCATCACATTAATGGAAACTCCCAGATCAATCAAGGTGTGTGGGATCATGGTGCCATTGATGTGGACATCAACTACTGGGCTTCCAGGGTCCAGATATTTTGGATATATTACCTGCCCTAACATCAGGTCAAACAGTTGTCCTATGACATTGATGGTTGGGGCATCTCTCTTGTGCCTTACTGGATGCCTAAAGCACTTCTCTTTTATCAACCTATCGTAGATAGGCACATCTTTTATGGCTTGGAGAAGTGTTATCTTCACACATAAATGTTTGAATTCTCCTAGGAGTTCAGATTCTTCTGGGGTAGGCTAGACTGTTGCGGATAATCTCTTGGGAAAGGATGGAATTACTTTAGGTTCACTTTCCTCTTTATCTTCCTCAACCTCCCTGGGTGGAGGCTGGCTATCTGGGAGAACTTTCCCAGATCACAAGTTAATTTCATGAATCTCCACAACATAAGTCAAGCATGATGGTTCCCCACTATACACTTGCTGAGATTGTCTGTTGTTCGGGTTCGGATTTGGCTGGGCAGGCATCTGGGATTACTTTGGTGGAGTAGGAGGTAATGGTTGTGGTTGGACAGGTAGAGGCAAAAAAGTGGGAGGAGAGTTGTATTGGGGCCTCCACCCCTGATGAGATGCATTCCTCTGAGGCTGTGGCAGAGCATAGGATTGAAATGAATGGGTGGCTAGTTGGGCATGATATGGAGATGTGAAAGACCAAGGAGGAGGTGTGGACCAGGAAGGATGAGCAAGGGGGGCCCAAGAAGGTATGGAAGTGACTCGGTTGGGGTTGTAGTATGCCTGAGATGTCCCTTGCATACCTTGCAGATATGGTCTAGGTCCATGCGGCCTCCTTTGGTTTATGTAATAGAGCTGTTTAGTGACTCCCTCAGCCCCTTGATATACATCTTTAAGTCCGGGTAAGGAAGGACACTTGTCCATAGAATGATTTTCTTCACAGACTGAACAAACTTCTATAGAGTTCAATGGGCATTCGTTCCTAGGATGGCTCCTGGTGCATCTAGGGAAAAAAATGGCCAAAGCCCTCTCTACTTCCTCTTGTTTCCTTTTGATATGTAAGGTATCCATTTGCATGGCAAGAGTCTGCAACATCTCACTCTTGAAGTGTTCCAGCATGTTTCCAATTTCTCCTTTAATGGATGAGCTAGATGAAGAGGTACTAGCTATGGGTTGACTCCCCCTACCTTTCTGGCTACTCTAGAATGGTTTCTAAAAATAGCCTTTATGTCCGCATAAGATAGTTGGTAGATGTCTCCCTTGGCCAGTAGATGGAGGGTGTCTAAAAGGTCTTCCCAAATTCCCCTCAGCAGGACCAGCTTCAGAGACTCAGGGTCAGGTGTACACCCAACCCTTTTGTAACTGAGTTGGAACCTCTCTTCATAGTCGTCCAAGGACTCATCACTTCCTATGGTCATTCAAAAAATTTCTTATTTAGTCTCTTTTGACCTACAATAATCTCGATATTTGTTGTTAAAGGCTTGCTACATCTGAGCCAAGTTGTGATGCTATTGCTAGGTAATCCCATGAACCAGCGCAAGGTTGCATCCTTGAGAGTAGAAGGGAACAGTTTCAACTTTTGCTCATATTTTGCATAGTCATAGGTTCGACATATAACAACAAACTCAAACAAAAGGTGTCAGGATCTTCTGTAGTTAGACCATGGAAATGAGGTAGGGAGGAAAGGCTTATATTCTTCATTTTGGTGTCCCCATTGATCTCCTGAATGGGAAAGGTACCCTCGATTCTCTCTCCATTCCCCTTAGAATTTCTGTGTTCAGCCATTGGCTCCAACATAATGTTTTCTTCTTCTTCTTCCCCTATAGGTTCTTCAAATATGTTAGGTTGTTCGCCTAAGGGTTCTTCTTGATCACAACCACTGAAGAAGAGAGAAGGTTGGTTGTGTGAAGCAGTGGGGGTGTTGGGAAAAAAATTTCCTGAATTATCTCTATTCCTAGGAGGCATGAAAGGAAATTTTTTCGTTGTTTTTTGTTTCTTTTTCCCCAAACTGATAGTACCTATAAAACTGAAATTGATTGAACAAAACAAATTGCAACTAACTGAAATGAACTTGCTGAAATGAAATTTGTAGAATTGAAAAGGAAAGCAAGGAAATTCAGAACATGAAAGGAAATGAAATGACTATTCTACTCTTGATGAAATGAAATTTGTAGAACTGAAAAGGAAAGCAAGGAAATGCAAACTTGAAGGAAAAGAAAGGACTAGTATACTTTTGTTGAAATAAACTAGTAGCAGAATGTTGCAAGAAGAAAATAGAAGAAAGTAATAATTACATAATACTTTGACACTTGTCTGGCAACAGCGCCAAAAATATGGTGGGCACCAGTATTGCAGCAATAATGCTGCAACTCCTGGGTTTCCTTCTTTATTCTTATCAACCTGATAGTTCATAACAAACTTGGAAGCGACAGTGCTATATGCACAAGTACTAGTTCTTACTGCAGGTTGTTACTTGGTCAACTAGTGCAAGATCACTAGGAGCTCAAGCCAACTTATATGGATTCTAGAAGAAGCTCTAAATGTGATGAAAGGAAAGAAAGATAGATGCTATTCTAATTGCAGAAAGGAGAAATACTAAAATGTAAAGCAAACAAAGTAAATCCTACTTAACCAATGTTATGAAACCAACTCACAAAAAGATAGAAAAGGTAGATGAATGCCTTAGTAATAAGCCTCTTCGAGGGGGAAACCTCCTTTACATTACAAAAATGAATAATTCTTGGATGATTCAAATGACAAAACCTCCTTTCTATATATAGGAGTCTAAGGGGTCACAATATAACCAAGCCGACCTAACAATAATAATATAAATGCACAAAAATAACAATAGAGGGATTCTATGGGGCACAATAATAACAATATGGGGACAATAGGGGCACAACAATATTAATAAGGGATACAACTACAATATTAAAGGGGGAATCACTAGTATTATAGGGACCTACCATGCCCCTCTCCTTCAAAAAGGTGTTGTCCTCAACGCTTGAGTAGTTCTGGATGCTTCTGTATAAAATTATCATCCTCCCATGTGGAATCTTTAGCCGATAAGTTCTTCCACTTGATGAGGTACTCTGAGATGGATCGATTTCGTAGTTGTTGAGTTCTTGTTTCTATTACTGCTTCTGGTTCTAATAATTTTTGAAGGGTAATTTCTAGGGAAATGTGTGAAACCAGGGGGTAAAGGTCAAAATGAGGGGAAAAAGGGTATTTTATAAGTGATGAAGGGATAATTGGGAAATTAGCAAATAAGCATGTGGGGGTGTAGTGAAATGAGGGGAAATTAGTTAAACAAGCTTGGTGGATATCCTTTCTTTCTCATAAATCCTCCTACACATGAAGCATAGGATTAAGCATGATAAATCTACTTTTGACTCAGCAACCTTGTGCATTTTCAACCTTTCTTCTACCTACCCTTTATTTACCCTAACATTTTTTCTTCATTTTATTGGGTGCATTGGGTGCATTTGAGCTTGCTGACCCTTTACTTTTGACAAGCAAACTATCTAATTCTAACCTTATAACTTCCAATGGCTCAGATTAAACTGATGAGCTCATTTTTATTCTCTACCTAACTACTGATCTACCAAGGTTAAACAGTTTGGCTAGATCTTCATTTTCTATCTATTACATGAAATTTAAAACATGAATGAGTCAATCTTAAGCTATTTGACCATCATGGATTGTGGCATTTCTTACAAGTTGCACACAACCTTATTTTTCATAGTAAAGTAAAAAGTAGTGGCATTTGAATTTGCACACTTTCATGATCTATTTTATTTCTTTTTGGGGTTCATATTTTTCACTTTTTTGATCTTTTTCTTTCTTTTTGTCCTTTGATTATTCTTTTAGGACATACCCTCTTTACATTTTTTAATTTTAATATGGAAAACATTTGGCAGAAAGAAAAAGTATGTGCAATATTACAAGACTAACCATAGCCAATTCAAAATTATGAATCCTATTATTATAGGACCCTAACAGTGGCTCCACATGGGGATGACATTTCCTAGTGAAATTTCAAGAACTTTAAGATCGGTAGCCTTTGAAAGTGTGATTGTAGTTAAGTTGTAAATTGCTCTTTTGTAATTCTGCTTTTTCATACTTATGATGGTGAACCCTTCAAAGCTCAGGGCCTTCTCTCCAATCTTCAACTTTTAAAAGATTACCATCCAACCCAATTTAAACTCTGCAATGTTATATACAATGAGTAAAGTAAAGTAAACTATTGTTAATATGTGGATAAGTAATGCTTCAGCATTCTACCATTGACAAGTCCTCCTAGTAGATATGTTCCATCTAACTCTCTCAAGAAAAATGCATTGTTACCTCTGTAACCATAAATGACATAAGGGCCTTGCCATAGGAAATCAAATTTTCCATGTTTTCCCTTATCTTCTCTTCTAGAATCCCATTTAAGTACTTTGTCACCTATGTAAAAATCATCAGCTTTGGTCTTTTTGTCAAAAATATTTTTGATTTTATCCTGGATCACTTGTGATTTGACATAGACTTCTTCTCTGGTTTGCTGCAAGTGTATTGTCTGATTTATCCTCCTTTGGATATCATTTGGTTCTACCTACAACTCTTGGATGATCTTCATCACTAGTACTCCTAAAGAGGATGGAAAAACAACATCCATACCATATACTAGCTGATAAGGAGATGTACCAATGGACTTTTTGGTAGTTAGTCTGTCTTCCCATAAGGCATTTACCAACTTTTTGTTCCATGTCTTCTTGTTGTCTTCTAGTAGTTTCTTGATGATATTGACAAGGATTTTGTTTGAGGATTCTACAAGTCCATTACCTTGAGGGTAATAGGTAGTGGAATGGCCAAGGGTAATGTGATATTTTTTACAAAAGTCTACCATTTTCTTGGATTTGAAAGCAGCTGCATTATCAATAATGAGCTTTTGGGGGCATCCAAATCTTGAAAGGATATTGTTTTCAAGGAATGATATAATGACAGAGTTTGTAGCTTGTCTAGAAGGGATAGCTTCTATCCATTTAGTAAAGTAATCAGTGGCTGTCAAAATCCATTTTGATGGGCTAAGGAGGATGGGTGAATTTCCCCAATTAAGTCCAAACCCCATTGTTGAAATGGCATCTCTGTGGAGATGGGTTTGAGAGGTAAAGGTAACAGCGTCCTTTTACCCTCAAATATCTGGCACTTATGACAGGAGGTCACATGTTTCTTGACATCTGCAAAAAGGGTGGGCTAATAAAAACTAGGCCTTAGGATATTATCAGCATTTGTTTTCCAATACAAATGTCCTCCACAATCTCCTGCATGAAATTCTTGCATAATTTTGTCAGCTTCATCTTTCAGTGAACAATTTAATAGAATGCCACCATTATCTTTCCAAAATAAAGCACTATTAATGATACAATATTTCATTGATTTCATTTTCAAAAATCTAGATTTAGTTCTGGATAAACCAGGAGGAGCTTGTAAGTTAAGTAAAACAAATATGATATCTACATACCAAGGTGAATCTGTAAAAGGTTCACTGATCTGTGGAGTTGCCATCTCTTCCTGATCATCTAGGGCACCAAAGAAATTTATATCTAAGGCCTGACAGTTCAATTCAGCAATGATTTTAGCTAAACCTTAGCCTTTAATAAGCTTTGTAGGCTTTATTTCTATGTCATATTCCAAAATAGTGGCAATCCATTTGCCTCTCTTTCCTTCAGGCCCATCCTGTGTCAAAATGTCCTTTACTACCGAATTTGGAACATAAGCAATGATGTGTGAATACAAGATATATACTTTGAAATCTTTAATAGCTTTCACTAAAGCTAGTGCTTGTTTTTCAATTATTTTGTACTTTAGTGTGGAATCTCTTACTGAAAAATGCAATAGGTTGCTCATATCCTTGATCATTCTTTTGCGATAAGACTAATGAAATAGTATGTTCTGAAGTGAAACAAAAAATTATAAAAATCTTTTTGGAAATCAAGACTTAAAGAGGATTGGAGTTTTGGTAAGGGCTTCTTTGATGGCCTCAAAGGACTGTTTAGCCTCCATTGTCCACTTAAGTGAATCTTTCCTTAACATGTTATTTAGTTCTCTAATTAATTCTACTAAGTTTGAAATGACTCTCCTAAGAAAATTTATTTTGCCTAAAAATGACTGTAATACTTTGATGTTTCTGGGATGAGTGATGGTCAAGATTGCCTCTATTCTAGCTAGATCTATCCTAATTCCATCTTTGGATATTATGTGCCCAAAGAGTTTACCTTCTTCTAGACCAAAGAGTGTCTTTTTGGGATATAAGGAAATACCAAATTTTCTACATTTAATGAAAACTCTTCTTAAGTGATCTAGATGTTCATTATTAGATTTTGAAAACATTGTGATGCCATCTTGGTAAACAACTAGAAAGTCATGGATTTCTTTGGCAAAATGTTATCGGGAAATCTAGTGTCCATGCAGAGCTTCTAGTCCCACTAAGACTGGTAGCTATCTTAGAAACAAACAAACTAAAACTACTTTCGTTTTCCTTTATGAGAAGTAGATAAGAGGGGAACAAAGGAGACCAACCTTTGTCTTGCGCTTGGTTCCTTGCTTGATTCCTCTCCCTTCTGATAGATCTTTGCTACTCGAATCCTCGTCTACCCAGCTTCAAAGAGCACATGTGGAATCAAAGCAGCATAGCACTATCCAAGAACAAAGATCTACTTTCACAAACAATATAGGACTAGATATATATTGACCACAAAAATGCATATATCATCAATCATACAAGAATGTGGAGGAAAAATTGAATAACTTTATTAATATCAAGAATAGAAAAGAGGATTACAACCAATTTTTCTAACCCAGCATCATCCTCCCAGCAAGAAAGCCCTTCTTCACCTCATGAAAAGCTTAGATCACCTAACACTATGATGTTACACCAAGAAACCAGCAGCACTTCCTTACAAGATACAAAATTCCAGCCTCTGGATCTCTGGGATGAGGGATCCATATATAGATGATTGCAGGGAGGTGAGTCAGCTTTTGAGATTTGATTAGTGTCCTCTCTCTGATAGTTCTTGATTCCACTTGGAGATTGATGATCTATTACTTATCCCTGGGCGAATTCAGAGAGGCAAGTGTCACAGGAGAAGTTTCTGGAAGATTCCATGATCATCCACCTCGCAAATTGACTCTACCATTTGTCCACTCTCGCCCATCGCACCCCATACAAGGGCTTTTCAGTATGCATCGCACCTCCCATGTGCATTAGGTGGGATGCATCGCACTTTGACCATGGAGCAGGTGAGATGGTCCAGTTTTGACCAGTTCTTAGTAGTTTTTCATGGAAAACTTCTGGGAGATGATGTAATCAGCTGACCTTGTTCTTTTAGGGTATGGAACAACACTTTTAGGGACTTAGGAGCCCTTGGTTTATGGACATGTTTGATTGGGGTTGCAGTGCCCAAAAATGTCTATAACACAAAAGCTATATCCATAGCTCTTTGGAATGTTTCTCTTGCATTCATTAATCCAAAAGGCATCTTCAAATACATGAAAGTACCCCAAGGAGTAGTAAATGCAGTCTTTGCTTGGTCCTCTGGTTGAACTAAGATTTGGTTGTATCCAAAAAATCCATCAAGCAATGAAATTCTGGATGAGCCTACTACCCTCTAAAGAATGTGGTCCATTTTTGGGAGAGGATAGTTGTCTTTTAATGAGACTTTGTTCAAGTTTCTAAAATCAACACAAAGTCTGATTTCTCCTATTTTCTTCCTAGTAGTGACCAAATTGGAGACCCAATCTGAACATCTGATGGGTGTTATGATTTGGTCATCATACATCCTTTTCACTTCCTTTTCAATGAGTGGCAAAAGAACTAGATTAATTCTCCTAAGTTTCTGTTTAAAGGGTTTATGATATTCTTTGATAGGTATCCTATGTTGAATTGTGTTGATGTCATAAGACTTAAGGTATTCATAAATCCAAGAAAATAAATCTTGAAATTCTTTGAACAGATTTATATATTTAACCTTTTCATCTGGAAGTAAGGCTTTTGATATTTTGATAAGCTTGGGTTTTTCTTCAGTTCCTATGTTACAAACTTCTATATCTGCTCTTAAAGGCTCCATTTTTGGTTTCCTAGCTACATCGATTGAATCAAACAAATATTCTAATGCGACTAATCCCTTAGGCAAAAAGTTATTTTTAAGGTTTATAATTTCAGGATCATCATTCATTATTTCTTGCATTTCTACATTTTCTAAGTTATCTATTTCTACTTTAGTGAAATTAGTGGGTTTACCTACATCTAAAGCATTTATATCTATATCACTATCTATGTTATTACCTATTGTACAATCTATATCTATATTACAATTTTGAAACTCTCCTTCAGCATTCATGAAATCATAAATTTTAGAATCTTGTGAGAAAATCTGCTAATATTTCAAATTCTTAGGTATAACAGGGCTATGTCTCACTTTTGTAGTGTACTAGTGGTTGGGCTGAAAAGGAAATTTTCAGGTACTAGAAAAAGTGGCTAGACTGTGAGCTTGCATATTATGTTTGCTAGGAATGGCTGCAAAATCAGTTTCCAGAAGGTCTTTAACCAAATATAGGACAGTCTCTCTATATTGGCTAAGTTTGGAATTATTTATAGAGTATTCACTTTTGATTTGTTTTATAATCAATTTTGAGTCTCCCATTATAGAAACTCTCTTGGCTCCAAGTTTTCTAACCATTTATAGTCCTAAGATTAGAGCTTCATATTCTGCCATATTGTTTGTGCATTTAAAGTTTAATCTAAATGCATGACCTTCAGAATGATTATTTTCCATGTTGTGAATCCAAACTCCTGCACCTGCTCCTAATCTATTTATAGATCCATCAAAATTTAAATGCCATAGAGACTCATGAAAAATGTTTTCACTATTAGGAGCTTTGTATTTTTCTTCTACAGTTGTGATTTCATTTTTGTCATGTTCTGAATTGTACAAGATAAAAGAGTCCATATCAGAATGCATGGAGTATATAGGGAAATTTTGTGGTTTTTCTACACTACTCACCATGTATTTCATCAATGTCTCTCTATAAAGTTTCCTTTGTTGACCAAAAATATATATAGTGGCATATGAAATATCTAACTATAAATATCCCAACAATTTTTCTCCCCATGAGTGAGATAACAGAATTCCATACATGGATGTCAGAAACTACTATGTCCATCACAATACTCTTTATTTGGCACTAGACTAGAGTTACACAGAAATCCTTAATCATGACGAGGCATTAACTTGGCTAGATTCAAAGGAAAATAAGTCCTTATATGGCCTGGTGATATTTAAGTTTAGTCTCTCCATGATTTCTTTTGGCATTAAGTTATGGGATGCCCCTGAATCTAGCATAGAAATATGTAATATTTTGTCATGAACGTTCAAGCTAATGTAGAAAGGAGGGATACCCCCTTGCTGATGTGTGCCATTTGCTTCAAGACCAAACAATAACTCAGGTTGATCATCATTCAAATTCACAACATCCTCTCATTCACCTATGTTTAATGTTTCAGTGATTTGTGATCTATATGATTCATTTTTCACTAGCTTGGTCAAAGGGACTGATATTTTCATTTTTTCTATCTCAATCTTATTGTTAAATGGAAATTGAGTTTTGCCTGATTGGTTGAAATCTGCCTTAGCAAATGTGGTCTTTGTGTTTTTATTTTCTTTTTCAGTACTTGGCAGTTCAATCTGTGTTTCAGCAGTTTTGTTTTGAATTCTCTTATTTGGAATGATTTGAGTAACAGATTTAGTTTGAGTTTCAAATGAAGTTATATCTACAATTTTTGGGTTGTAAATCTCCTGAGTTCCCCATGGGAGAATTTGTAGAACTTTGGTGACAAGAGCTTCTGTTATATTTTTAGTTTGGGTTTGGATTGATCTCTTAGTGGGAATTTCATTATTCTTTTTACTTATAAGGTCGTACTATTTGTGAACCTCATATATAGCAGATTCACAGCCCTATTTAAAGTCGAAGGACTCTCAAGATTATAATTGCAAGTTTTGCAGCATGTACAATTCGTGTTCTTCCTGAGTAAGAAAAACAACTTCTTCGTTTTTAATCCCTAATAGGTTTATCTGGGTGTTATCCTCTCCCTCGTGGTTTTGTGAACCCTCAACATATTTTTCCTGGAAGGGTGGTCTAATTTGCTGATCTGGTATAGCATTCTTTCAAGTGTTAGGATTCTTTCTAAAGTTGGGGTTTCTTATTGGGGGTGGATGTTGATTCTCCCGATGATTTTTCTTTCCATGTTTTCTAATCTATCCATTATTCTTTCTACACTCTTTGATAAACTATCTATTTTACCATTAGAAGTGGATGTTTCCTCTTTAATGACAACTCTTTTTGCATTTCTCATCCTAGCTTTCTTAGCTAATAGATTGGCTTCTACACTAACAGCATTACTTTGCATTTGTTCCAATGTTTCAGGGTTTCTTTCCCTTAATTATGTAGGAATTTACAAGGTAAGTTCCTCAGACAGAACACCAAAGGACACCGCTCACAAATAGATCACAGATCAATACACCAATATTGTTGACGTGCTTAAAGCCCTCTGAGAGGGAAACAGTCCACGGCCCGAGCCAACGTGGCCACTTCAGACAATTTATTAATAAAAGAATGAAAATTTACACAAGCTTCTCTCATGAAATGTTACCCTAAAAATGACCCTCCATGCTCTTTAAATAGAGATCATGGACCAATCGGGTGTTAAGCCATGGATCAAGTGTCGGTAATACCGAGGAGAGAATGAACCATCAAATCACTACATATCGTTACCGTCAGATTGTAAGTTACAAAAGTACATAGTAAAGAAACACACTTTACCTAACTCTACACTAGACCAAGTTATACTTAACTATTTCCTATGTGTCGTAATATTCTAACATCACCCCTTAAGAACAACTT
The DNA here is from genome assembly GCA_031772625.1 of Pinus tabuliformis. Lineage (NCBI taxonomy): Eukaryota > Viridiplantae > Streptophyta > Pinopsida > Pinales > Pinaceae > Pinus > Pinus tabuliformis. Next base: position 833,100,350 of record CM062813.1, read on the forward strand.
GGGATAGGATTGAAGGATGTACAAATATGACACAATAGGAGAAGGAAGGAGGTACTAGAACCTATCCCCCCTTAGTGACAACTTCCTGAACTCCAACCATAAATCGAAGTTTAGTAAACTTCGCCTCTATGAGAGCCTTTGTAAAGATGTCTGCAACTTGATCATCTGTTGAAAAATGTTTCACTTCAAGAACATGGTCGTGAATGAGCTTTCTAATGAAGTGCATGTGCAGTTCAATGTATTTTTTGCACTGATGTTGGACTGGATCTTGGCATAGTTGAATGGCACTTTGATTATCACACGAAAGTGTAGTCGGATGATGCTACTGAAAGCCAAAATTTGACAGGATCTGACAAAGCCACAAGGCTTCCTTACTAGCTTCTATGGCACCATGATAATCTACTTCTGCTAAAAAAAGAGAAATGGCACTTTGTTTCTTGCAAGCCCATGTAATAGGTCCTGAACCAAGAGTGAACACATAACCTGCAGTAGACTTTCGATCATTAGGGTCACTGGCCCAATCAGAATCAGTGAAACTAACCAATAGAGGAGATGATTCTGCACTATAATGAATCCCAAACTAAACTGTACCTCAAACATAACGAAGTATTCTTTTAGCTGCTTTCCAATGACTTTCATGTGGTTTCGGCCGGATAAATCATTCTTGTGGACAAGGCCAATCTCCCTAGTATCAACAGATATCTAGTGACAAGCAGGACAAGCAAATCTACCTTTCTCTAAATATATTGCGATTTATTAATAAAAAACTAAGAGGTGTTTTAGACCCTACCTTAAGTCCAACGCTAGTTTGTGGCAGCCACGCTTCGACCGTCTGAACGAGTTTCCTTTTGAGAACCTGCAATCACAAACAAACACACATCAAATAACACCTGCATAGCTAATATAATAAATCATATTCATCATGGTGATCAAGGAATCCATGAAATAAACCATAAAACACAGCTTATTTAGAAAAATAAACTTGATTGTATTAACTTTGAAAATAGAAGAAATTTACAACCTTTGGTGCCTTGATGTTGTACAAGCTCCTCCCAAGGTCCAAGCATGAATCTCCTCTACTTTGACAAGCCTCACACTCTTCCCAATGAGATCAAAAAAGGTATGTAATCTCTCCTCTCAGGCTCAATTAGGAAGACTAAATTCCAACAGCATTTCACCTCAAAAATATTCAGCTTTCAACCTCCTCAGTAACCAGCCCAATGCCTCATTTTATAGTGCAGAGGAAGGAAGTTACAGATCCACCTATGAAGGGATAGAGTCCTCCTTCAAAGGGATAAGTTCCTCACATCAAGGGGTTAGCTCCTTAAGGTATTGGATGCATGAAACTTAAAGGAGTGAACTTGCCACCTCAAGATTCCCTCTAGAAGCTTCCAGAAATAACCCAAAGTGAGTTTTTAAGAATGTACTTGTGCCTTTTTGACTTGGACAAGGGTCTACACCCATTACACAGAGACAGAGCAGTCAAGTATGCAGGGGACATGACCAATAGGTACGGGACCACAAGTAATGCTAAGAGAAAGTGCGGAACCAGAGTTTTAGAGATTTTTAAGGGATTTCTCTCATTTTTCAAGGCTTGACATGAAGAACTGAGGTTTAAGACTTTCAAAGGAGGAAGTATGAGTGGTGATAGACTCATGCAGATTGCAGAATGTCATGGTGACAATATTTTATGCAATAGATTGACCCCTAAAGTGTGAAGTCTATAATAGATGAGGATAATATTTGTCATCTAAGAAGAGTGAAGTACTTTATCATTTCAAAGATCATCTTGTGGACATCCTGGTCGGTGTTAGGTTCCTATACCAATAGGTGTCATTTTTCATGATTGGCTGTGGAAATGCCAAATATGATCATCCTTTCCATACTGCAAAGGTTCCATATTTTCCAAAGAACAGAAAAATTTTAAAAATGTAAAGAGGGTATGCCCTAAAAGAAAAATCAAAGGGCAAGAAGAATGAATTGGTATACAAAAGATAAAGAAAATGAACCCCAAAGAAAGACCAGGAAAGTGGCCAGTCAAAATGCCACTACTGTCCTATTTTTGCAAAGCAAGTTCACAATGTGCAAACACTGCTTCTTATCACACTTGATGGATGGCCCAACAGCTCAATCTGTGCCAGTCCATATTTAAATTTCTTGTTGTAGAATAGAGAATGAAGGTCTATCCAAACAGTTCAAGCTTGGCAAATCACTAGATAGGTAGAGAAATAAAGGGCCCAACTGCTTAATCTAAGCCCTTGGAATAAATAAGGATAGATTTAGATAGGAGGGCAGCCAAAAGAAAAGAGGAAAATTAGGGTTTTCTAGTTCAAGTGCACCCAATCAAAATGAAGAAAAAATGTTAGGAATTGTAGAATGGGTAAGTAAATTGAAGTTGCAGAAATAGGTCTATCAGCAGTGTCATCTTTTTTGAATATGATCTATGTCATGGATATTTCAAATTCCATGGCAAAGGTGTGATGACAGATCAGATGTTGCATGTCTAACTCCCCCTCTCTGCTCTCACAATAATCATTCACTAACATCCCTCAAAGAGATTGGGATCTGCTCAAACTCTTAACTTCACTCCATTTCCATAAAAACTTAAGTGAAACTTCAGGTTTACTTAAAAGCTCAAAGCCACATTTCTTGTGTAAAGTTTTATTTCTCCCCACACCCCCAATTCTAGGTGATTCAATTTCATGCACCTAGCACTTCCCCTCATATTCATATTAACATGTTACTTCTATTATATAACTCCCACTTATATTTCCCCTCCCCTATTATACATAAAAATACATAAAAACCCCAAAACATTATAAATATCCCACCCCGGCCTAATATGGCTATGTTTTAATTTTCTCAGGAGTCATTGGTCCACCTGGGGCCAATAACAACCCACCACGTGTTCCGCTGGGATTTGTTTGACCTTTGGTTAAACAAACAACCATAGTTCACCGCGCAATAGTAGTGGGATTTAATTAACATTCGGTTAATTAAATAACCATATCCATTAAACCCATAATCAAAGGTTTTAAACCCTGACAAATATTATTTAATGCCGAAATATTAACGCGGGTCCCGTAGCATAAACCTCCGCCATCTATGCCTCCCGTCAACCGTTGGATCGCGCCCTCCAGATCCAATGGCTCTCATCGATATCGGAGCCGCTCCCACGTCTATTTGTTAGCTCCCGATGGAAAGCGGTTTTCCCGCCATACCCTGGGATGCGTGTCACCTTTCTATTGCATCGGGCCCGTTCTGACACAAACCGCCCCCGTACAAAAAGCGGTCCGATGGAAACCACAAACCGCCTCCTGTTCCCACTGCTCACGTCATTCACCACGTCTGCACCCACGTCAGCGCCCGCGTTACTGTTTCGTCCGCCGTGTCTGCCATGTCATCCATCCATGTCAGCGACCACGTCATCCGCCATGTCACCTTTCGTACCCCGCTACAGGACAAAGTTACGTCATGATGACGTCATCCCAAAAAGCGCCAAAAATCCCGAAAAAACCCAAAATTTTGTTAAAAAGTCGCGAAAGCGATAGTTTTGTTTATTTCTTCTTGTTGATTTACGACGACTGTGCATGCAAAACACGACCAATTCACCACCATAGCTCCAGTCCGCCACCCAGAGGAGTTCAGTCCGCAAACTCGGCCCCTCACCTCGCTCCTCAACCCGCATTTAGCACCTGGCACCCATAGAACAGGTATTTACCAAAAAACTCACTGATAAGCCCTGTTTTTTCGACTTTCTCTGCTAAAATCACCCGAACAGTTAGAATTCCAGTTGAATTACGCTGTGGCCTGTGCATCTTTATATTGCAAATCACTCTGTTTGCCCATTTTTCAAAGAAGTCTTGTGAATTCTGCTCCTCTGCAAATTAACCATTAAAACTGAAACTCAAACCCATTTCCGCTTGTAAATCACCGAAAGAGCCCAAATACTGAGTGAATTCTGCCCAAAGACACCTGTAAAAGGAGTGCCCTTTCCCCTGCTTTTATCCAGCCTCCCGATCAAATTCCGCAAACTCTGTTTTTACTGTGAATTTCACCCAAAGCAGCAATTTCTAGAAACATAACTCAGTCTGTGATTTCCTGAGGAAAACCAAAACCGGTGTTCTATTGTCTGTTGCTCGAAAAGCTCTAACTTCAAGTTAAAAGGTCACTTAACAAACTGAAAATGGAGGCTCCAGTGGCCCTGAATATTGCACCCTTGAATGCACCACATAAGGAGTTGGAGTGGCCACCTCTTGCTGATAGAGATTTCCAGATTGATGACATGGAGGGTGACAAACCTAACCTTCAAGCTTATTGTGAAATAAGGAATTGCTACAGGAATAAAGCTGACATATTTAGAATCTGGGAGTCTAATATGCCTATATACTACCTGCCTTCAGTGAATGTCTTCCCTGACCTCATCCATCAATGTTGTGCTAATTATGAGCCTTCTCAAAGGGCAGTGATGGACCCTTCTGGAAATGTCCTCTTTCATATCACCCCTCAGTCTATAAATGAGATGTTACACTTCAATCCAACTCAGCCTTTGGTCCCTCTTTCCATGAAACAGTTGTTGGATCAAGCCTCCAAGTTGCCCTCTGCAGAAGTTGACTGAGTTGCCAAGATGTTCATGCCACCAGATTGCTACTCTAGATACACACTTCCCTATCACCATGTCTGGTTTCATGAGCCTGGAAAAATGGTCATAGACATGATTTCCTACATCCTGGGATTCAGAACAAGTGAAATTGTGGATGAGACTGTCTTAGCTTTGATGTCCATGTTTGCTCTAGGATAGCCCCCTGCTGTCAAGTATGATTATGCCACCTTCATAGCTAACAAAATTCATGAGCAATTCATGAATTTAGACAGAGAGAGAGTGTTCAGGTACACTTCATATATATATCATTTGTTGTTGTACTATCAACCTGATAGTTTCCCAGTTTCCCTCAAAAAATTGGATGCTAAGGGGGAGCGAAGGTCTGTAATATTTTGGTCCTCAGTATTCCATCAAGTTCATAGCTCCCCATATACATATTGTGAGTTTATTGACCTTTTCATATATCCAGCCACTTGTTTGTTGTCAACAACTCCTCCTGCCAGGCTCTCTACTGAAATGTAGAAAATCCTACATCTCTCAAAGGAATACAGTATTGGTGACTGGTATTTTTACCAAAACCACACTGTGATCATAATTTATGGTTGTGAATTAGCCCCCTATAGACTGCCAAAATATGTCCCTATGAGACTCTTTGCCCTGGAATACTACCGGCAATTCAATAGTTTAGATTTGACTCATTTCTATGGTGCTAGGAAAAAAGCACAGCTCAAGATAAGGCATCAATTGGGCCCTTTTATCTTCAATAAAAGGGAAGAAGCATGGAAGGAAGCTGACAATATTCTGAGAGAGAAACTTAAGCTGAAACAAAGTTTTCATTGGTCACCATATGACCTTGAACATTTCATAAGTTTTAGGAGAGTAAAAAACAAGCTTACAGGATATGTGCACCACAAAATCCCTGAAATTGAACAATATGCTAATCAACAGGAATGGGTAGAGGGAACACTAGTCAAAGAGCTTACTGAAGAAGAGAAAATGGAAAAATAAATCAAAGACCTTGAAAAAACAGTTGACCTGGATTCTTTTGGACAGGTTCCTTTCACATTGCCTCAACAAGTTGGAGCAGGCACATCATCTACCACAACTTCACAACAACCTGCCCAAGAGAGTGTTCCACCTGCAGGGAAAGGTAAGGAAGTACAACATTCTGAGCAACAAGATACAATGGCAGACCGGCCAGATACAGCAAAAGAGAAAATTCAAGGGCAAGGTCCTTCAACACAAGCAAAGGTAACTGAAATCCCTGTATTACAAACTCCTCTCAATGAGGAAAGAGCCAAGAAAAGGGACAGGCAGGAACAGACACCTACTGGAGGATCGACAGAACAGCAAGGGGAAAAGAGGCAAAGGTTAAACCCTTACTCTGAGGAAGAATTGACAGAGGAGACAGCAGGCAACCTAAGGGGTGAGGAAACAACCAAACAACGAATTCCCCCAAGTATGGAAACATCAACTAGCTCCTTTCAGCAAGAGCAAGAGAGGCAACATGGTGTGGAGGTTACATCCACCAGGCAACAGAGCAAGCAAGGCTCTGACATCAAGAAGGCATTCACTGAAATCAAGGCCAGAAATGAGCCAGTAAGGTTCCAGCTCTATAACCAATTGCTAAGAATGGCTCCCACCAATCAACAAAGGCTAATGGCAGCCTATGATATCCAAGAAGGGAAAATGACCCTTAGTCACTTCAGGCCTACAGTACAGCAGCCCCAGTCAGCTACTAATTATATCAGAACCAATCTGGAAGTCCTTTCTAAAGACATCCACCCAATGGACCATATTGAACTACATAAGCAAACCGGAGAAATGTTGTACTCCACCTTGGCAGATAAAGCAATATTGGCCCACATATTGCGAAATTCACTTCATAATACTTCTGCCCAATTGGAATTGGATAAAGCCTCCTCATTAGACAAGGATAACAAAATTAAATCTTTGGAGGAGATTATCATGGAACTGGGACATGATCCCAAGGATCCCAAGGGCATACAGGCCTTGATAAAAAAGAAAGAGGAAGACATAGCAGCCCTCAGAAAACAACTCAGGCTGCCAATTACAATGCACCCTCAGACCACAGAAGTTGCACAGCAAAAAGAAGAGGAGGATGTGGTAAGTTTGCTAATGAGGATGAATGAAAGGCTAGCAGAAACAGAGAAAGCCTTGGAGGCAGCACTGCAAGGAAAACAGGGAGAGTTGGCCTCTCAGTCAGCTCAAACAACTCCAATTCTTACAACTGCTATTCCTACAGTCACCACAACAGTCCCTCCCATTGTCACAGAATCAACAGCAGGTACCTCAACTTCAGCAACAGTTACGGCAACAACTACAGCAGTACCAGAGGCCAGCCTGAGTATGGAAGAGATGATGAAGGAAATAAAAGCTCTGGAACTCCAAATGGCAGAATTAAAAGAAGCCAAAGAAAAACTGGCCAAGATTGAGGTGAATTATGACAAATCAAAAATGGTTGTGGCTGAGAAGACAAGAGAAGTAAAGGCCCTGGAAAATAAGATAAAAGCCTTGGAGAAGGACCTTACTCTTCACAAAACTCTGACAGAAATCAAAATAATTTTGTGGACTAAAATTGGCCAGTACATCACTGATCAATGGACATCAATCCAGACTATTCATGACCAGATTGAATTGATAGGGATAGCTCAATTTAAGACTCAAAAAGCCAGAGCATTATTGGAAAACAAGCCTGAACAGGCCAACCAGCTGATTCATTTTTTGAATACTCATATTAGAGAACAGTTAGCAGCTCTAGATGTCAGGAACATAACAGACACCATTTTCATAGTGAAAAAGGCGCTGACCATGAGGAATTTTGCGCAGACTTTGGAAAGAAAGTGCCAAGAAATGCAAACAGAAATAAATGCCTTCCGACAAAAGTTTGCAGTGTTGTAGAGCAAGGGGTTACCCAATTTATTGACCAGCAATGGAAGACTGTTAACACATGAACAGTATGCTCACAGGGTAAATACCTATGTTACTAATCAAATCACAGCATCATCAAGCAGCATAGAAGAGACAGTACCTCCCTTTGGACAGAGTTTATATGACAAATTAGAAAATTTGTTCTATATTGAACATGAAATAAATCATCTTTTTGAAGTCCAGCCAAATTACTACACATATACTGAAGCTGATGAAACATTAATTAAACTACAGAGACACCAGCTGCCAACAGATCAATGGTGGGAGGGCATGCTTGAGGTTTTGCCAAGGTAATTTTAATGCTCTTTTTGATCAACTGCATAGAATCAAATTTCAAATATACGGGCCACGTACCAGAAAATCAAAATGACAAAGGAGGGAATTCGCGCTAGAATGCGTAAAAGCAGACTCAGGCTCAGGTGGCAGGACCGTGACAGCAACTCAGGAACGCAAATCAAAGAGACAACTATTAGCCGACTAATTGGGTCTAAAAGTCAAGCATACCAGGACACCTAAGGCAGCTAGTACAACGTAGTTACTCCTTCATTCACTACGCGTTGTTTCCAACATCATTTATTGCCTTTGAAGAAGTAGATGGATGAATTTATTGCCTGATATTTTCCCTATGGGATATTTTGTAATTCTCTTTGTATAAATACCTCCTCAAGATATGTATTATTGTTGGCTGGTGAATATCATTCTGGACCTGCGCTGTATGTTTTGAGAACTCTTCTGAAATAAAGATTGCTGGAATGCTTTGCTGGTGAATTTGCTGGTTATGGAATCAATGGCAGAAGGATATATTGCAGAATTCTCATGTTAATACATGGATCAATAAGTCTTCTTTACTCTTGTGTTACTGTATCTGTGTCTTATTTACCATCTAAATATCATGCTCTAAGCTACAGGAAAAAAGGATAACCCAAAATTTACTTTGATGTACTCTGTGTTCAATTCCTGTAATTTTTTATGTTTTCTACAGGACTAGCATAGGCAAGAATTCTTGACTGTTGTTGTCTCCCTCGTTCTTTCACTCTAAATCATCAAGGAATTCTTAACTACTCCCTGATAATGTTTATACAATTTCCCTCTGTTAGCATAATGAAAGATTCTTGATTTCCTTTCATTCCATGACTTCATTTCATCTTATTCCAGCTTGAAAATTGTTTTGTTTTTAATTATCTTGCTCTGTAGTTTTCCTATTGCCAAAGAAACCATACCCAGAGGTTTATTTCCATTAGACTCCATCAACCCAATGGTCTGAACTTCTCTCACATTACAACCCTGCTCTACTAAATGTCATCTTCCAAACACCAAACAAAACTTGTGCTTCATAACTAGCCTAACATATAACAAAACAAATCTAAATCATAAAGAGAGAGCCCTCTCTGGTTGCAGATTGGCTAGAATCTGCAGCTAAAAGACTGGTTATACCGGTCGTATTCCCTTCTAGAGGCAGGGAACAACCTGAGTGATAATAGTCGGAACCTGTAAAAACATTCAATACAAAATATATATATATATATGTGAACATATCATTGCTGAGGTAGGCATTCCCATACTCAGATCAAAACTGAGTAGAACAATAACTAAACTGCTCTGATATAGGAATCATTTTGTAATACATCACAAGTATAGACATATGTAGACATAGTATGGGTGCAGCCATATGTTTATGAATAGTCTATGTATAATGAATAACAAAATTCCTCGCAACCTGGATGGTGGAAACTAGATCCAAGGTCCAGATTTCTACTTCCCGAACTAGTACGATTCTATCCATGTGAATGAATGTGTCGAAGTCGAACATGGTAGAAACCACTTGATTACTAGTCAATGATGTGAACTGTTAACAAGTGTGAGAGAAACCACCAGTAATGTAAATGGCTCTCAAAGTACTCAGTACAATCCATGAAATGTGAATAGATGAGCTGATGTCGAACATGTCACAAAATCCTTTGATCGAAGGTCAATGATGCAACCTGTCATCCAAGGCAAGAAACCTGCCAAACCACTTGATTACTAGTCAATGATGTGAACTGTTAACAAGTGTGAGAGAAACCACCAGTAATGTAAATGGCTCTCAAAGTACTCAGTACAATCCATGAAATGTGAATAGATGAGCTGATGTCGAACATGTCACAAAATCCTTTGATCGAAGGTCAATGATGCAACCTGTCATCCAAGGCAAGAAACCTGCCATTGAGGCATGCAGATTCCAAGGTACTGATGATTTCTAGATCATCTTTCTAGATAATGAGCTGAAGTCAATAGAAAGCGATCCGTCATAGGCAAGCCCACAACACAAAATCATAGATCAAGTTTGAAGAAATATATTCGGCAAGGACTAACTCAGGGATGGTCAAGATGGATGACAGATATTTTGCAGATGAATGGTTTATTTGGACTGACCTCTTAAACACATAACGACATTGCAGATGGTTTGGTGACAATTGACCCAAAGCTAATACCCAGAAACCAGCTGAAGACTTTCAATGTGGTTTGATTAACTGTCAGGCAAAGGATTTCCCAACCCAGGTGAACAAAAAGTGTCATGTTCAAGAGTGGTTAAATGCTTTTCTAAAACACAAAGTATAACAAACAGGTTCATTTTTCTCTCTTTTCCCCCACCATTTCTGGCAAGTACCTCTTTATTTTTGACAAGCTTGAGGAGGATAACATTTGCTTGGTTATAAGCTCACCCTTCGGATGAGTCCAACTTAGTTTAAAATTCGAACCCTAAGAAGGAGTGGTTTGTTCCTGTTTTAAATTGAACAGGTCCTTTACAGTTACATTTTAACGAGTCCATTATAGAAGAAACTCAGTGTTTTTCAATTTTTTAAGGTGTCAGAAGAAAAACTTAAGTAAACTGCATGGTTGTCATTTTTCGTAAATTTGTGTCTCCCAATCTTGAAAAAGTATAACATAATACTTGAGAGAACCGCTTGACCATTACGATCAAGGAGTACTTTTCATAGTTAGTGTCTTTGATCCGAAAAAGTAAAAAAGCGATCAACAACACGTCGTTTTATAACCAATATCGAACTTGAAACGACAAAAGCCCAGCATCTTTTCATGTTTATAAAGTCATAAAAGAGTTGTAAGTGGACCGTCCTTTTAATTCCGTTTTAACGAGCTTAAAAAGAAAAACTCAACAATCTTTTCATATTTCACGAGTCAAAAAATAGCTTAAAGAGGACTCCAATGTTTTTTGTTGAAAACGATCAATTTTTCCTGAAAAATCCAATATTCTGCACAAAAACTCAAACATTACTCATACATGTTTCAAATAAATAAAAATGCATCAAAAAGTTACCTTTTTAAAGTGAAAAATAAACAAATTAAAAATTCATTTATTCAAAAAAGCTTATAAAAAGGGCTTTTGTAAATTCATTTTTACCGTTTGGCTTCAGAGTGAGAAAAGAGAGATTTTGGGTAAGAAACTTCCTGTGAAGATTGCAGAAAATCCATCTGTTGGAAATGAAAACGTCAACTCCAGGTAATCCACATCACCTTAATCTTGCATTTCAACCATTTGTATTTCGTTTTTAGGCTTCCATTTTGATTTTTTAGGAAAAATTAGTTTAAAAGACTGCTCACAGGGGTCCGCAGGCACAACATGCGAAACCTGCAGACCCCGACTTTTTCCTACAAAGGAAAGAGCCAGGGGCCCGCACCTGCTACTTGGGAAGAGTGCGAACCTATGCACTGTCCCTAACTAGTGGGTGCGGACCTCGCGAAATAGGTTTCAAAACTCCAATTTTTTCATTTCCGCCCAAAAAATTTTGAACTAAAATGTTCTAATCCGTCGTTTTTGCAATGTAGGATATACAAAATGCTCATTTGGTAGGAACGGGAGCACGAAGATGTGGACCTTGCCGCAATTAATCATCAGCCCTCATTGGATGCATTGAGGGCATGCGGGCTATTTAAATTTTGGGCCATACCTAGCATGAGGGCCCAAGTAGACTTTTTGCAATGGCTGGTGGACAGGTGGAATATACAGGACCAGTGTTTCATTATTGGTGGCCACCGGCTCGAAATCGAGCTAGAGGACATTTATTTCCTAACTGGTTTGCCCAAGAGAGGTGAATGATTATCTCTATTCGGGACTAGGCCAGGTGGCCAGTCTATCGATAGTCTCTGACTAGAGTTTTGTAATGACCAAACAAAGGACAAAGGGATCGATATCAAAACTATCTCCCGTCCTGAACTTAAAGTGATTGCATTTACTGTCACCAGACTTTGCGGAAGCGCAGCACTGCATGTAGCTACCGGATCCCAAATGCGAATGGTAGTGGACTGTTATCGAGGCACCAACTTCAACTGGTGCAAAGCTATGTTGGCGAATGTAAAAGGCCAACTAACTAGAGAAAAGAATGGACAACTAAAAAACTTTGGATATGGTTTCCTAGTTGTGAGCTTTGGTCTAGAGAGGGTCCCGATGTTGGTCTCCGTTGGAGTTGGACTTCCCCGAGAGCCTAAGCTAATGCGTTGGGTTGCAGTTATGGCCCGTCATCCTAAGGAGGGTTCAGAGGTTGTTCGATTTTCGCCTGAGTATTTTCGTTGGTTGGAGAACCAACTTTTCGTGATTTAGGATTTTCTTTATGCTGGGATGGATTATCGTGGTGACCCAGACATGACTCTTCCACCAGGAGAGCAGTGGGACGATTCAGGTAAAATCATTCTCAACATTTTCTAAGTTTTAAATTTTTTTATTTTTATTTTTTTGTTTTTAAATCATCCAAAATTGATAATAAAAGTTTCAAATGTAAATGTGGGTCCATGGCAACCAGCCACTCTCCGACCCTATGAGAGGAGACACCCAACTGTAGCAGTACCAGCCCCACGCGACGAATCTACAGAGACCCTGACCGAATTGGAAAATCATCTAAAGCGTTTGACAATAGATATTCCAGAGACTAGCATAGATGACATTCCACTTAGGTTGCAGCGCTATGTGATTGGGGTCCCAGGACCTTTCAGGAGGTTCCTTTGTAGGGTGGCCCGAGCAGTGGTTTCTTATCGTGATCATCACCAGTGATAGGATGATCGCCTTTGTAGACTCATACGACATTTTTGCTTTTTATACTATCATTTTTGCCGATCATAAGGTTTTTTTCAACCTATGATCGAAGACAATGTATATTTGACACACTTCTATGCTATGCTATATCACTATTACTGGCTATCTTGTATAACATGTTATGGAATGTTTTTAAATTTACTGTTTGATTATTGCAAATGTCTATTTAACATTCGAGAAGCAATTGCATCTGCTAATGTATTTAAATATTTTGGAATATGCTGATATTCAATGTAGTCAAATTCACGTTCCAAGAGACGAAATCTAAAAAATAATCTTAATAACACCGGATTTCTAATGGCATAAACTCTATTAAGCTGCAATACAACGAGTTCAGAATCTAACCTAACAATCAAACTTTGAATCCCAAATGAGATGGATTCAGATAATAACTCAATCACTGCACTATACTCTGCAATGTTGTTCATTGTTTGACCGAGGCTTACCCCATGCATAGATACCAACTCATCAGAGGGTGAATAGATAACCCAAGCTGCGAAATAAATGTTCCATGTATTACGACAAGCACCATCAGTGAAACCAATGTATGTTTGAAGAGACGTCGAAATCTGCAATATCAAGAGTAAAATCAAGATAAGCAGGAAATTTATAATATCAAACAAGCAGGAAATTTATAATATCAAACAAGGAGAATCCTTATGTGGCATGTGGCATGGTCCCTATTTCAATATAATAAATTTCATAGGAAATTTATAATATATTAAAATGCGGGATGTTGAACATACAACAATTAGTGATTCACTAGAAGAACCATTTATCTCTCATAAATGAAATTTTCCAAAAATTCAGTAAAAATAATCTAATAGGTGAAAACTACTTTTCGAAACATTTAGATAAATAAAATTACTCTAACTATAAAACTCATTAAATTGCAATCTCTTTTTAAAAACCTTTTGTAAATGAAAAACACATATTTACTTGTATCATTCATTAATCAGTTTATAAAAATAAAGTAGGGGGCCTTTTACGACTTAACTTAAAATGTACTCGTTCGTCACAGGTAGAGCCACTACTACCAGCAAGCGTTCATAGCCTCGACAGGGTTACCTTTTAACCACCAACAATCCAGTATCCCATCCATTTAATAGTGCAATGATTACAGGTAAAAAAAATATTTTTTATTTTTATGTTTTTATTCTAAAAAGCCAATGTCCTTGTTTGGTGGCTAGATAATGACAATTTACTGGCAATAATTAAACTGAACAAGCTGACTCGTGATAAGACCCCTTGTCTTACAATTAAAAATCGTAAGCCATTACCCTAATTTGGTGTTCAATGTGGTAATGTCAGTGTAATTGGTACCCTGTGAACATGGTAAGCAGGCTCATGATGAGATTTCTTATCTTTTTATATTTTTTATATTTTAGAATTACACTCTAAAAAATCATTTTTAATGGATGGGGAGGATCGTTGACTCCTAAAGAGTTTTGGATGACAATTTCGAGTTGAAAGTGTTTTCTTGTAAGACGGTCTTTACTTTCTAAGGATAACCTTTTTTAACTAAAACTAGAGTAAAAGGATATAATTTTTGAAGCTTTTAAAGATTATACGACTTAATGGAAAAGATTTTCAGAATTATATAATTCCTAAGGAATTTAGACTTCTGTGATCCATAACATTGTTTAGATAATCTTCGGCAAAATCACATAACCAATCTTTTGTCGACGCGTTTCGAACCAACCAGTGTGGTTCATCGTCAGGACAAGTTCAATTCCTATCTAATTTTCAATTTTGGTAATTGTTGGCATTATGTTTCTGGTATAGCTATATGTTACAGATGTTGTACTTGATGGCAACTCCCGTGGCAAGGCTCTCAATTTGTTGAAAATTAAGAAGGACGCAGGAAAGCAGTTCAGAAGGTGCGTACCCGCAGGTACACCATGCAGGGACTGCGTCCAGGTACGCAGGGCAGCCGTTCAGGAGGTGCGTCCCCCCAGTGCACACATTTCAAGGCAGAGAAAAGCACACATGGGGTTTCTTATGTTTTACTCTTGGTATTTAGCCGACGGTATTGGGTTATTATGGTGTCGGCTCGTGGTATTGTTCCATGATTTTAGGAGGAGCGTGCCTATATAAAGCAAAGGAGATCATTTGGCTTAAGTATGGTTTTTGGTTGAATATCTTATGAGGGCTAGATCTGGTCTAGATCTAAACAAGGCGAATCTACTGATGGACCGAGATCTCTTCGGCGCATGTTCAGATCTGTAGATCTGATTGTCTGGGTTACTTCTGAAGTCTTGAAAGCCCGAAGACGCAGGTGCAGTAAGGGTTCAGGTGCGCCGGGACGTAGGCACAGAAGGGTTCAGGTGCGCCGGGACGCAGGCGCAGAAGGGTTCAAGTGCGCCGGGACGCAGGCGCAGAAGGGTTCAGGTGCGCCGGGACGCAGGCGCAGAAGGGTTCAGGTGCGCCGGGACGCAGGCGCAGAAGGGTTCAGGTGCGCCGGGACGCAGGCGCAGAAGGGTTCAGGTGCACCGGGACGCAGGCAGTTCAATAGACTCAGAGCGAGGGACGCAGGCTAGCAGTTGAGCAGGATGCGTCCGGGACGCAGGCTAGCAGTTGAGCAGGGTGAGTCCGGGACGCAGGCTAGCAGTTGAGCAGGGTGAGTCCGGGAAGCAGGCTAGCAGTGGAGCAGGGTGCTTCCTTCTCTTAAAATCTTTGTTTATCATTGTTGTGTTCTGGGTTTGATCCTATTACTGTTGATCTGGTTACTACAGTTGATTGGGTGATTCTCTCATACTTGATGATCAATTGATGCTTATGGATCAAGTTTGAAACTTTATGAAAAGTGGTCCTTGTAAGAAAAGAAGTAGGGGGTTGTAGCTCCCTTCCAGGAGAGACTGGAAAACGAGAGAGAGTTGTAGCTCTCTGCAGGTTGCAGACTGCGTACTGGTAAAGGACTGCACCAGTACAAAACCATTGTAAAAGGAGTTTCTAATTTGAAAGAAGATAGAGACATATTGCAGCAGGTGGTTTTCACCCACATTGGGTTTCCACCTTACATCTTGTGTTCTTTGGTGTGACTATCTGTTTTCTTTTGTTCATGCTCATTATTTTATGGAACTGACATGCAAATATAATTCAAAGAACAAATAAAGAAGATTTATTAAAAGTATTATATAATACTGATTCACCCCCCTCTCAGTATTATTTCCAACAATTGGTATCAGAGCAGGTCCTTCAGAGAAGCTTGATCGCTTGAAGGTAGATCGTTCATCATGAGCAACTACGAGAGAGAAGCATCAATCAGGCCACCGGTTTTTGATGGGACAAACTTCAATTATTGGAAGGTAAGAGTTACTGCCTATCTTCAATCTCTTGGTACAGAAGTTTGGGACATCGTAGAGACAGGCTACGCTTTTCCTTCAGCTACTCCTACAGATGCAGCCGAGAAAAAGAAGTATGAAACAAATGCGAAAGCAGTCAGTACTCTATTAGGATGTATATCTCAATCAGAATTCATGAAGGTAATGCACTATAAATCTGTAAAAGAGATATGGGACAAAATTGTCACAAGCTATGAGGGAGATGAACAGGTAAAGCGTGCTAAACTTCAAACTCTCAGAATTCAGTATGAGACTCTCAAAATGTATAATGATGAAAGTGTGGCTAACTATTTTCTTTGGGTAGATGAGGTTGTTAATTGTATGAAAAATTTGGGTGAAGAAATAAAAGAGGCTATTGTGGTTGAAAAGGTTCTAAGATCATTGTCCCCCAAGTTTGAATCTAAAGTATCTGCAATAGAAGAAAAGGAAAATCTACGAATTCTTACTATGTCTCAGCTACATGGAATTCTAACTGCTTATGAAATGAGAAAGGGAGGTCCATCAGACAGAAGAGAAGCTGCTTTCAAGGCATCAGGCAAAGGAGATTATTATGAAGCAAGCCACGTCCCAGAAGAAGAGGAAGAAGAATCAAATTTTGTCAGAAATCTTCAAAGGGGTTCTGGAAGGTTCAGAGGTAAGTTACCATTTAAATGCTTTGCCTGTGGAAGAGTAGGTCATTATGTTGCAAAATGTCCTTATAAAGATAAAGGAAAAGAACCTGCTAGATGGAACAAGAAACAGAACGCAAATAAGAAAAGCTACTACACTCATGAAGATAGTGATGGTCTATCAAACAGTGATGAAGATGAACAAGGTAATGAATATAAGTTGTTAATGGCATTTGAAGATGATGATTATATGGATGCTGTAGATGTGGATAACCTTTATGATGAAATTACTAGACTCAAGAGATGTATAGAAGAAAAGAACATGATCATTGATACTCTACAATTTCAAATTGATGAAAAGGAAAAACATCTTGAAAAATTAGAAGGTGAAATTGTTGGTCTTAGAAAAGAGATTGAGAAAACAAAAGCTATTAATCTCAAGTTTGTCAAAGGATCTGAAACTTTGGATGAGATTATCAATGTGCAGCGGTCTCCTCTAAACAAGACAGGTCTGGGCTATAATGGAGAAACTTCTCAAGCATCCACCTCAAAAAGTTATCTTGATGCAGCAAGAAGAAATGAGCAAAAGAACAATGAAGATCAACAGGTAAAGCAAGAACGAATTACAAACAGAAACTATCAAGGGCAATCCATCTTAAGGGTGAACAAAAGCTACAACCAGCCACAGGTAAAATCTTCTCAAATTGGTTCAAGAATAGATGAAAATAGAAACTACAATCAGTTGGCTGGTAGATTCAATAACCGCAGAAGTTTCTTCAATGGACAATGTTTTTCTTGCCATAACTTTGGTCACAAAGCAGCTCAATGTGTTGCATATAAAACGATCATGACTAGAGAAGCTCAAAAGCAAAGAAGTATGACAGGGATTACAAAGAGGACCTATAACAACTTTTCGGTTCTTGAAAATGAAGTTGAATGTTCTATTTGCAATAACTTTGGTCATGAAGACTCTGAATGCAGGAGCAGGTTTCAGCAGAAAAAGGAACAAGCCTCAAGCACCAAAACATGGAGAATAAAGGAACCTCAAACAGAAAGATGTGGGATAGCATTTTATGCAGAGGGACAGGAAAATCTATGGTACATTGACAGTGGATGTTCGAAGCATATGACAGGTAATAAAGAAAAACTCGAGTCTTATTCTGCTCTAGAAAAGGGAAAGAAAGTCTCTTTTGGAAATGATACTCCTGCAACTATAAAAGGAAAGGGCATTGCTCAGTTAAAAGAAAAGGTCAAGGCTGGAAATGTTTTGTATGTTGATGGATTGAAGCATAATCTTCTAAGTGTCAGCCAGATGTGTGATCAAAGAACCGAGGTTATATTCAGATCAAATGGATGTCTTGTTCGTGATCTTGATACAGGTAAAACAGTGATCAAAGGTAAAAGAACTCCAAATAATCTGTACATATTTGAAGAAGGACAACAACAATGCTATCTGAGCAAGGATGATGAGCACTGGTTATGGCATCGGAGGTTGGGACATCTAAGCTTTTCACAAATAAGGAAAGCATGCAAATATCAGGCAGTTCGTGATCTTCCAGATATCAAAATTCCTGACAACACCATATGCAAATCATGTCAGTTTGGAAAACAAACCAGAACTAACTTTCCAGAGAAAGAAGGATCAGCTAGCATGCCTCTTGAGCTAGTACATACAGATACATGCGGTCCTTTCAGGAAAAGAACACCTCGAGGAGAAGAATACTTGATATTATTCATTGACGATTTCTCCAGGTTTGTCTGGTTAGGACTTATGAAGCACAAAGATGAAGCATTCGAAAAATTCAAATCCTTCTAAGCCTTGGTTGAAAATCAATCAGGTCACAAAATTAAGTGCCTCAGATCTGATAGAGGTGGGGAATTTACTTCAAATGAATTTTTCGATTTTTGTGAAGAACATGGGATAAGAAGAGAATTCTCTACAGCAAGAACTCCTCAGCAAAATGGAGTTGTGGAAAGGATGAACAGAACAATCCAACAAATGGCTCGTGCTATGCTTGATGAGTCAGGAACTCCCGCAACCTTCTGGGGTGAAGCTGCACATGCTGCGGTTGTTATTCTCAACAAAACAAATGTCCGGGTGAACAGCACTCAAACTCCTCATGAGCTCTGGAGTGGTAGGACTCCTTCGGTAAAGCACTTCAAAATCTTTGGGAGAAAATGCTATATCAAGAATACAGATGAGCAGCTTGGCAAACTTGAACCTAGAGCAGATGAAGGCATTCTTCTTGGTTACTCTCCACATAGCAAAGCATACAAATGCTACAATAAAAGACTTGGCAGAATTTTTGACAGCATTGATGTAGTGGTTGATGAAAAGGGATACATTCCTAGGCAAGTACATCATGAAGACATCGAAGAAGATGAAGGCTACCCCCAACGACAGAATGATGAAGAAGAAAAACCTCAAGAAGAAGAACCAGAGGAGTAAACAAGAATAGAAGAAAAGACTCCATCCAGATATGTTCAGAAGAATCATCCAGAATCTCAGATTATGGGACAGAAAGAAGCAGGTGTACAAACAAGAAGAACAGTTGCAGAAGCTTCAAGCTATTTGGCATTACTCTCCTCTACTGAACCACAAAATGTGAAAGAGGCATGCAAAGATGAATGTTGGGTGAAAGCAATGGATGAAGAACTTGAGCATATCGAAAAGAACAACACTTGGGAGCTGGTTCCTAGACCAAAAGATAAGAATGTTATCGGAACAAAATGGGTCTTCAAAAATAAATTAAATGAAAATGGAGAAGTAATTAGAAACAAAGCCAGACTTGTTTGTAAAGGGTATGCGCAGCAAGAAGGAATAGACTTTGAAGAAACCTTTGCTCCTGTTGCAAGACTTGAGGCCATCCGAATGTTCCTTGCTCTCTCAAGTTTTCAAAACTTCAAAGTATTTCAAATGGACGTGAAATCAGCTTTTCTGAATGGAGACTTGGAAGAAGAAGTGTACATTGAACATCCACATGGGTTCATTCTTGGAAATGATCCAAATCTTGTATGCAGATTGAAAAAGGCTCTCTATGGTCTCAAACAAGCTCCAAGGGCTTGGTACTACTGTTTGGACAAATATCTTCATCAACAAGGTTTTTCAAAAGGATCAGCAGATAGCAATCTTTATATAAAAGTTGAAAATGACAAATTGCTAATACTTGTTGTATATGTAGATGACATTATTTTTGGGAGCAATGAAGAAGCTATGAGTCAAAACTTTGCCTCTGTCATGCAGAAAGAATTTGAAATGTCCCTGCTAGGAGAACTGACATATTTCCTTGGTTTGCAAATCCAACAAAAAGAAGGAGGAATCTTTTTATCTCAAACCAAGTATCTCAAACAGATTTTGAAGAAATATGGTATGGAAGATGCAAAACCAATATGTACACCCATGGTCACAGGATGTAGCCTCAGTGCAAATGATGAATCTGCAGTAGTACATCAACCAACCTACAGATCTATGATTGGAAGTTTACTTTATTTGACAGGTACCCGACCAGACATCATGCATGCAGTTGGAATAGTTGGAAGATTTCAGGCAAATCCGAAAGAGACTCATCTTCAGGCAGTGAAGAGAATTTTCAAATATCTTCAAGGGACTCAAAACTATGGCTTATGGTGTCCTAGAGATACAGATCTTACACTTCATGCTTATACAGATGCAGATTGGGTCGGAAGCGTGGATGACAGGAAAAGAACAAGTGGTGGCGTGTTCTTTATGGGTTCCACACTGGTATCTTGGTTCAGCAAGAAACAGAGTTCAATTGCCTTGTCTACAGCTGAAGCAGAATATGTTGTTGCTGCATCTTGTTGCACCCAACTCCTTTGGATGATGCAGACTTTGCTGGATTTTCAAATCACTTGTACACCACCAATCCCCATCTTATGTGACAATAGAAGTGCAATCAGCATCTCAAAGAATCCTGTTATGCATTCAAAAACCAAGCACATACCAATCAAGTACCATTTTCTCCGGGAACAAGTACTTGAACAGAAGGTCAAGTTGGAGTATGTTCCTTCTAAGGAACAAGTTGCTGATATTTTCACCAAACCATTGCCCAGGGACACTTTTGAATACCTCAGGCAAAAGCTGGGGGTTGTTGATGCATCATCTTATTGTTGAACCTTTTCTGATTGATGGCACAGGTTCAGGGGGAGCATATAATGCATTGTTGGCATTATGGAGGATGGTCAGAAGGAGATCTTGGAAATAGCTGCAATATGTCTCTATCTCTTTCATGGTGGATTATGATTCTTTGTTGCAGATCTGGTTCATTTTCAGGAGGAGCATGATCTTAGGGGGAGCATACCCCTTTGCCCTTGATGTCAAAGGGGGAGAATGAAGCTGAAGTTTGTGAGGTTGCCATCAAGTCCAAAGGGGGAGATTGTTGGCATTATGTTTCTGGTATAGCTATATGTTACAGATGTTGTACTTGATGGCAACTCCCGTGGCAAGGCTCTCAATTTGTTGAAAATTAAGAAGGACGCAGGAAAGCAGTTCAGAAGGTGCGTACCCGCAGGTACACCATGCAGGGACTGCGTCCAGGTACGCAGGGCAGCCGTTCAGGAGGTGCGTCCCCCCAGTGCACACATTTCAAGGCAGAGAAAAGCACACATGGGGTTTCTTATGTTTTACTCTTAGTATTTAGCCGACGGTATTGGGTTATTATGGTGTCGGCTCGTGGTATTGTTCCATGATTTTAGGAGGAGCGTGCCTATATAAAGCAAAGGAGATCATTTGGCTTAAGTATGGTTTTTGGTTGAATATCTTATGAGGGCTAGATCTGGTCTAGATCTAAACAAGGCGAATCTACTGATGGACCGAGATCTCTTCGGCGCATGTTCAGATCTGTAGATCTGACTGTCTAGGTTACTTCTGAAGTCTTGAAAGCCCGGAGACGTAGGTGCAATAAGGGTTCAGGTGCGCCGGGACGCAGGCACAGAAGGGTTCAGGTGCACCGGGACGCAGGCGCAGAAGGGTTCAGGTGCGTCGGGACGCAGGCGCAGAAGGGTTCAGGTGCGCCGGGACGCAGGCGCAGAAGGGTTCAGGTGCGCCGGGACGCAGGCGCAGAAGGGTTCAGGTGCGCCGGGACGCAGGCAGTTCAATAGACTTAGAGCGAGGGACGCAGGCTAGCAGTTGAGCAGGATGCGTCCGGGACGCAGGCTAGCAGTTGAGCAGGGTGAGTCCGGGACGCAGGCTAGCAGTTGAGCAGGGTGAGTCCGGGAAGCAGGCTAGCAGTGGAGCAGGGTGCTTCCTTCTCTTAAAATCTTTGTTTATCATTGTTGTGTTCTGGGTTTGATCCTATTACTGTTGATCTGGTTACTACAGTTGATTGGGTGATTCTCTCATATTTGATGATCAATTGATGCTTATGGATCCAGTTTGAAACTTTATGAAAAGTGATCCTTGTAAGAAAAGAAGTAGGGGGTTGTAGCTCCCTTCCAGGAGAGACTGGAAAACGAGAGAGAGTTGTAGCTCTCTGTAGGTTGCAGCCTGCGTACTGGTAAAGGACTGCACCAGTACAAAACCATTGTAAAAGGAGTTTCTAATTTGAAAGAAGATAGAGACATATTGCAGCAGGTGGTTTTCACTCACATTGGGTTTCCACCTTACATCTTGTGTTCTTTGGTGTGACTATCTGTTTTCTTTTGTTCATGCTCATTATTTTATGGAACTGACATGCAAAGATAATTCAAAGAACAAATAAAGAAGATTTATTAAAAGTATTATATAATACTGATTCACCCCCCTCTCAGTATTATTTCCAACAATTGGTATCAGAGCAGGTCCTTCAGAGAAGCTTGATCGCTTGAAGGTAGATCGTTCATCATGAGCAACTACGAGAGAGAAGCATCAATCAGGCCACCGGTTTTTGATGGGACAAACTTCAATTATTGGAAGGTAAGAGTTACTGCCTATCTTCAATCTCTTGGTACAGAAGTTTGGGACATCGTAGAGACAGGCTACGCTTTTCCTTCAGCTACTCCTACAGATGCAGCCAAGAAAAAGAAGTATGAAACAAATGCGAAAGCAGTCAGTACTCTATTAGGATGTATATCTCAATCAGAATTCATGAAGGTAATGCACTATAAATCTGCAAAAGAGATATGGGACAAAATTGTCACAAGCTATGAGGGAAAAATTCATACCTTTAAAATGAAAAAATAAAAATAACTTTAAGAGATGTTTGAAAAGTCAATAGAGTACTATTTAACATTTTATCAACAAAATTTGTAAGAAAAAAAATTGCAGCGGGATGTACAATGGAAGTGATTTTTTACAGATCTTCTTCTTCTTCTTCTTCTTCTTCTTCTTAAAGAAATTAATAAAAGAATTTCTTTAAGATGAGCCCATTTACAGGAAGAGAATCTCCCTTTCCTGATAAATCTTGAAGTATAAATGTAGATGGGCTTATTTGTTCAACAATCTGAAATGGACCAAGGCATAATTTTTTAAATTTGGTATATTTCTCTTTTTCTTTGTGTGCTTTGTCCCACTTTAGAACTAGATCTCCAACTTAGAAGGATCTTTGTGTGATTAAACTTGTCTCAAAAGAAGCTTTCACCATCTGTTGATGTTTGGTGTGTGTGAGTTTGGCCTTTTCCCTTTCTTCTTCTAGTTTTAGGATTTGTGAATTTCTTAATTGTAAGGAATAACAAGGTGTTTCTTCAATAACTTGAACTAGGGCTAATCAAGGAAGAGATAAATGTGATGGAATGATGGCTTCCTTACCATAGACTATGTTAAAATGAAAAGTGACTATAGATACCTTCTAAGTTATCCTATCAGCCCATAGAGAAAATATTAAAGTTTTGTGCCAGTTTCTTTGATTTTGATCTACAGTTCTTTTGATTATTCTAAGGCAATTTTTAGTAGAGGATTATGCCAAACCATTTCCCTAGTGGTAGTAATTAGCAGAATATTTGAGTTTAAAACCTCTCTGGTGGCCTGGATGTAGGCGATATTGACAAATGCGCGAACCCTGATACAATTTCCTCTAATTCTAGCGGAATCCCTTCTTCAATCCCAATTGGAGTATCAGTCATCTATTTCTAGACTAACTATTTTATAATTTCCCCTTTTTTTGCCACTATTACCAATCCTTTACATTAGTCGGCCCAACCCTTGTTATCGAGAACAATTTCAAAACAAAGGCCCTTTTTAGCACTATCGATGATGTAATTCCATAGGAATTACATAATACACTATTGGCGCCGTTGGAAATAGCAATAATGCAATTATACATAAAATACACTATCGGTGGGTTAAAATGCCCATAATGCAATTATACATGAAAATACACTATTGGCGGGTTATTCCATGGGAAATGGAACAACACTATCTGCACTTCACTATCGGCGTTTCACCGATGCGATATCACCATAGCACTTATTGATCAATCGCAATTGGCAGGTTCAATGCCTCTCCACCAGGCTCCTTCCGCTCAAAAATTGCGATGCGATAACGATTCGCGGATCCGATAGATTTTAAATCCTCCTCTATAATATTTCGGATCCGGTAGTATCACAATATCGGGTTTCGGCAGTTCAATAGGCTCAGTTCCTCTCCACTGAAGCAATGTGATGTGATAGTGCTTACGGACCCGATATGGATATAAGCTGCGCTTTATAAGATTTCAAGTCCGGATTTCAAATTCGGACTATGTTTTTCGTTGTTTCTTAGTGTAAATAGGAATTTAGCTTGCGGGACTAAAACGATGCATAAATTGGAAACAGAGCACGCTGATATGAAGGAAAAACTAACTATTATCAGAGTATTAACTGGAAAACCAGGCTGAACCACTGTTATAAAGACTTACAAGTAAGCGATGCGAGAAAACCAAAGATATGCAATAATACCAAATTTAACCGAAAAACAGATGTTCAGATGCATAGAAAGGGTTTCAAAGGTCACAATGCCTCCGGGATCGACCAATACATAGAGATGTCCTCTTCTTTCCTTAAGAAATATGAGATAAAACCACTCAGTCAAAATCCCTTTACAATAGCATGAAAGTTACATAAATACCGATTTGTCTTAACAACCAAATCCTAATACAGTGGCTAAGATTTATTAATCCTGTCTGTTCTGCGAGGTATTCTCCTCGAGAATCTCCACTACAGCTAACTAATCCTATCTATTTTGCGAGGTATTCTCCTCAAAAATCTCCACTATAGTTAATATAATTAACACTTATTGCATCATGATCTAACCCTATATTCTAGCTCTATGATTAACTAGAAAAACATGGAAATTGATGGCTAAAGGATCCCACTCCTTTGCTTGTAGATTTTTTTGTATTTTTGGAATAAGTTTGAAGTCTTTTCCCTCCAAGTTTCATGCCCCTGCATCGGACTCCTAAGGACAAAATTCTTCATGGGCTCCTGTCCATGAGCTCTTCTACAGAACTACCCAGCTTATGTAGCATGTTTTCTATTACCCAAGTAGCTTCAGGAATTGGCTTATCCTTCCATTTGACCAAATACTGAAATTACTCCTATCCTCTGGTTTTCTTGAACACTTTCTTGTCCAAAATCCTTTCTGGTTGTAATTCCTTTGTTGTAGGTAACTATTTTACCCAATCAATTTCTTGTGTCTCTTGGTCTTCTTTTGTATCATCTGCAATTTCACCTTCATACTTGTACAGATCAGCAACATTGAAAGTTGGAGATATTCCAACATCAGGGGGTAATTCAATTTCATATGCATTTGTAGAAAATTTCCTTAATACTCTACATGGTCCAATTTTCTTGAACTTCAATTTGTTATACTCCCTCTTTGGAAATCTTTCCTTCCTTAGGTGTGCTAAAACCAAATCTCCAACTTTAAAGTTCACTTCTATCCTTCTCATGTCTGCTCTGGTTTTGTACTTGATGTTGTTATCTTGTAGTTGTTGTTTCACTTGTTCATGTATTGCTTGCATTTCTAAAGCAAAATATTCTCCCTCTGCACTTCTCATCTCATCTTTTCCCAAGTTTCTTAACTCAAACACTCCTCTTGGATGCATTCCATAAACTATATGGAATGGACTCTGCCCTGTACTCCTATTAGGTGAGTCATTATATGCATATTCAACCTATGCCAATACTTGATCCCACTGCTTTGGATTTTTTGCAGTAAGACTCCTTAAAAGATTACCCAAACTCCTATTCACAACTTCAATCTGTCCATCAGTTTGTGGATGATAGGCAGAACTGAAACTCAGTTTAGTTCCCAACTTCTTCCATAATGTCCTCCAGAAATGTCCAACAAATTTGGAATCCCTGTCTGAGACAATACTCTTAGGCAACCCATGCAATCTTACAATCTCCTTGAAAAACAAATTAGCAATGTGAGTAGCATCACTAGTTTTATAACATGGAATAAAATGTGCCATTTTTGAAAATCTGTCCACTACAACAAAAATTGAATCATTTCCTCTTTGAGTCTTTGGTAAGCCCAAAACAAAATCCATAATTACCATATCCCAAGGCCTATCTGGAATTGGTAATGGAGCATACAAACCTATGTTTTGGCTTCTTCCCTTTGCATATTGACAGAATTTTCAAGTTTTCACATACTTTTCCACTTCATATCTCATTTTCGGCCAAAAATAAAATCTGTTCAACTATTCATAAGTCTAATCTATACCAAAGTGTCCTGCAAGTCCACCACTATGTTTATCTTTGATTAAGTTCTCCCTCATAGAACAGTTTGGTATGCACAGCTAATTTCTCTTAAACAACAGTCCATCTTGTATGAAATAATCCAACCATTTATTCCTATCCATTAAAACAGGATTATTACAAGCTTCAAATGCCTCTTTAAAATTTGAATCTATCTCATACAATTCTTTAAGAAAATCAAAACCAGCACTTAAATTTGACTCGGTTGAAGTAATACATTTCTTCTACTTAAGGCATCTACAACTTTGTTTGGTTGGCCATTTATGTGCTTCAAGACAAAGTGGAAACCCTAAAGATACTCTACCATTTAGCATGTTTCTGGTTAAGCTTTCACTACTGCATAATATACTGCAATGCATGGTTATCTGAATAAAGTATGAACTCCTTTGACATTAGATAATGTCTCCACTTCTTCAATGAATGCACAAATGCATAAAACTATTTATCATAAGAAGAATACTTCTTCTTTGAATCATTCAGCTTTTCACTAAAATAAGCTATAGGTCTGTCTTCCTGACTTAAAACACCTCCAATAGCTTCTCCATTGGCATCACATTTCACTTGGAAAGGTTTACTAAAATCAGGTAGAACCAAAATAGGTTTTTCAGTGATCTTCTTCTTTAGCAGCTGGAAATTCTTTTCTGCTTCAGCAGTCCATCTAAATGGTTTCTTATCCTTCTTTATAGCCTCAAGAATAGGATCATTGATCTTACTAAAATTCTTTATGAACTTCCTATAAAAACTAGCAAGACCAGGAAAACTTATTACCTTAAAAACACTTTTAGGTGAAGGCCACTCCATGATTGCCTTGATCTTCTCTGGATCCATCTTCAACCCTTCAGCGGAAATAACAAAACCCAAATACACTAATTCCTCTTTCATGAATGAACATTTCTTCAAATTCAGCAATAATTTCTCTTGTTGTAACCTTTGTAAGACATAATTCAGATGTCTCATGTGCTCCTCCTTAGACCTATTGTAAACTAATATATCGTCCAGATATACTATTACAAATTTACCAATAAACTCTTTAAGAACTTCATTCATGAGTCTCATAAACGTACTTGGTGCATTTGACAACCCAAAAGGCATTACTCTCCATTCATACAATCCTTCATTTGTCTTAAAAGCAGTTTTCCACTCATCCCCTTCTCTTATCCTTATCTGATGATACCCACTCTTAAGATCTAGTTTTGTAAAATACTTTGCTCCACTCTTAAGATCAACGCCTTAGAATTCAGCCTCTTCGAGGAGGAAACCTCCTTTACATTACATAAATGAACAATTCTTCGATGATACAAATGAAAAGACCTCCTTTCTATATATAGGAGTCTAAGGGGTCATAACATAATCAGAGCCGACATAAAAATAATAATGTAAGGGCACAATAATAACAATAGTGGGCTTCTATTTGGCACAATAGTAATAATATGGGCACTACATGGGTACATCAACATAATAAGTGGGTTGTACTAATAACAATAAGGGGTTACACTAGTAGTATAGGGGCCTAACAGTATCCTTTCATATACCTCAGTCATGGCAGGTCAGCAAGCTCTCACAAAGATAGAAAGCATCGTTGTTGCTAGGTATGGACCTTTGGTCTTGCCTAGCCCTTTGAATGCCATGCCTGCAGGGGATTATCGAGAATATATGCCTAAGTTTACTGGTACAAAAGGAGTAACAGTTGAAGAGCATCTAGAGTCCTTTTATAGCTACACTGATAACCTAGATATCTATGAAGAGGATGTATGGATGAGGGTTTTTATCCAAAGCCTAGAGGGAGAAGCTAGAAAATGGTTCAGAAAATTAGCCCCTAGGTCCATAGCAGACATTGAGGCTTTAGATGATGTGTTCCTAAAGCATTGGGGGAATAAGGAAGATCTGCTCTATGATCATACTGAGTTTGGGAACTTACAGAGGGATGGGCTCTTATCATCCTCAGATCATAAGATCGACGAAATGGCCAGAATGATTGAGTCATTGGCCTTTGAAGTTTCCAAGTTAAGAGTTGAGCAGCATTCAGGAGAGGAGTAGTTGCAGATTCTGCAAAGAAGCAGAGATACAAACGAAGACAAAAGGGTGAAGACCCTTTTTCAAACTACAGTCATGGAGGAAGAGCAATATGAAGAAGAGGAGGACGTCCATGGTTTGGAAGATAAGGGCAGTGCCCCTTTCCTAACTAGAGCTGCATATGAAGAAGCATTATCCAAAGGCACTGCTTGTGAGTTTTTTGTAGCTGCAGAACAACAAGCTCATCAGCAGAAGCAACCAGCAGCAGGTCCCACCATCCTCGAAGAGCCTGAAGCCAGCCCATCTTCCCATGACTACGCAGATCTGCAAGTTGACCAGCCTGCTCATATCCCCAGCCCAATGATCAGAAAGGGAGAAGAAAGCTCTCCATCTTCTTATGTTTCTTTGTCTGCTCAGAAGACAATCCCTCAAAGTTTCCCCCTGAATACTGAGGCAGATCATGATTCAAAGCCCAAGGCTGATACTGATCACCTCAGTCTTCATATTCTAAATCCTGCTCAGGTGGCCTCCACACAGATTGAAAGGGAAGCTTGCCAGATGACAGAGGAAGAGGGTGCACAGTTTTGGGACTCCTCCTTGGATGAGAATTGTTCTAAGAAAGATGCAGGAGAAGGTGATGTCTCGATGTCCCCTGCACAAGAACACATTGGTACACCTTTTATATTAATTGTGCAGGCCACAGATGACACAGAGGAGTACACTGCATTCATTGTTATTCAGCAGGTGTACAAAAGCTCCCATGAAGAACATCCAAGGAGGAGAGCATATAGAGAGGGGATGAAATTTGATCCATATCTACCTATTAAGCTCAAATGTCCTAAAATTTTTGAGGTAGATGATCAAATAAATCCAATTTTGCAACTCTATGATGAACCGGCCGAGAGGAGGAGAAACAATTTTGATGGCCCATCAGTTGGCCAGTTTTTGAATATTTATGTTGTTTAAGGTCCTCAGGCCTTAATGATTGTAAGCATTTTCTTTTACAGGTTTTAGTGTAGACTTAGTTTGACTCCATGCCCAATGGATACTAGGCACTGTTTTTAAGCTTGTTTTGTATGAAGGCATTGGTCTGCAGTTCTTGAGACCTCACAAGGAGGATCTCATCCCCAGAAGGAGCCAGTGTTAGCTCTGCTACAAACTTCAGCATTTGGAGGACCAAATATCAGCTCGGCCATGTGTTTATGCAGAAAAGGGAGCTCGCAGCAGTCATTTACCTTCTTCTCCTTCAACTTCCTCATACTCCCTTAGCCCTCTGTATCTCTGTTTTTCTCCTAAAACCTCTTCATTCCTCACCTTTCCCTATTTCCCCGCTTAATTCCTTTTACCCCGTTGCCTCTGTTTTATTCTTCTAAACTCTGCATAACCCATATTTCTTTAGCCCTGGGCGCTTAACACACGAACCTGCACCCATATAACCCTTCGCCTTAATCCCCACCGTTGATCGTCCTGATCCAACAGTCCCCGCCACCACAGCCCTTTTTCCGCAACTTAAACCTCGTGCGCTTTCCTTGTCATCCGACCATCCCTCGCGCAAACGGACGACAGTCGCTCCTCCCGATCGCGCGAGTTGTCCACTCGTTAACGCATAGGGAAAGCGGTTCCCCGCACGTCACGGAAGCCATGTGTCACGCGTTGAGTGGGATCGCATGGATTTATACGGAAACTGCTGAAACTCCAAAGGCGGTGCGGGGAATACTGCTTACCATCGTCCCGCCCATCTCCCGCTCGTTAGCCCTCGCGTACTTTCGACCTCCAATCACCATCAGATCTGCCCGACTGCGATCCGACGGCCCACATTTGTCCGTCCATGCTTCCTCTCGATAGCTCCCTCCAATTCAATCTCAACCGTTCATCCGTGTGATCCGACAGCCAATAATTGTTCCCGTCATATTCACACCTCTGCCATACTATCTGTACCACCCTCGACTGTTCTCTACTTCCGAAGGAAGAAGGTGGCCAGTTTTTCAGCTCTCGGTGTAATAAATCCTCAACAACTACATTTAACAAGAAAGCATGGCCGAGAAGGGAAGGACGGCCTCGAGCAGATCAAAGCATTAATCAGTCATGGAGCTTTATACATATTACACTCTACCTGCCCGAGAAGGACGGCCGAGCAGCAGAAAGATCAAATCTTGTTCATTAAAGCACACTGATTGTAGCAGAGACTCCATCAAAGAGTTAAGGTGGTTGGTGGTCCATTATGACCCCTCCACGCATAGAACAGCACAATATCTTTGTAAACAAACTCTATATATACCCATAAGAGAGATGTAATCAGGGTTGATGGTTGTAGTTTTGATGTAAGGTTCAACTTCTAAAGATTGTAACCACTGTGATACCTGCAATGTCTGATCTTCATTTTCAGCTAATACAAACTTCTTTTATTGTTAATTGCTCACTTTCCATTTCTGATATGTTCTAGGTTGTCCCTATTATGCATTTTTCATGTGCTCTTGATGTTTAGCATTAGAGGGGCTGTCATCCCACCTCTATGTTAGAATCTGGTATGTTTCATTGAATATGTTATGCATGTTTCTGTTTACTTAGTGCCAGAGAGCTGTCATCCTCTCTGTGCTTTAGGAAATAGATTTGCAGACCTCTTTACTGGTTGCAGCCGGCCATCACATGGTCTTGTGCATCTGCTGGTGTGGTCAGTATTCTCCATGTTCACTTAATCCTCAAACTGTGAGTAATTGGTGGTCTAAATCCTTGTAGTCTGGGGGTGTTCACCCATGTCTGGGGTTAAACATAGTAGAAGTGGTTATCTGGCTTGAATATGCATCATTCCTTCCATTCATCCACCTATTTCCAACATTTTTGTTGAGTTTGTAATGTTCCTGAGCATCTCTGAGATACAACCTAGGAGAGTTTATTGGGGTGATAACATGTAGTAAATATATATGATGTGGATGCATAAAAGAAGGCCCGCTAAGTAGTTGGAATTTGGTTATAGTTAGGGTTTTCTAACTAGATATAAATAAGAGTGGAGTCCTTGTGAAACATGTATCGATTGGAGGATATTCTATTAGAGCTTAGGCTAGGGAACAATTTTCCCTTCAAAGAGGCAAGTGAACATGGATTGATCCATTCATAAAATGACCATTCTATGGTGTTTCCATACTTAAGGGTTTTTTATATATGAGGTAAAAAGAAAAATATATTTCTTTCATGGATATATTATTTTTTATTCAATTTTAAGGGTTGAGGATCATAAAAATTGTATTAGAACTCTTTCTTAGGCAAAAAGGGAAAGAATTTATATTTCTTTTGTTTGCTTTCATAAATTTTAACAAGGAAATTGTGTTTGTTACACTCATATTCATTTTTTAAGCTTTCTATCCAAAATATGAAGAAAGCAAATGCATATCTGAATTCCTCTTAGAAAAAATCACATTTTCAAAAAACAAATCACTCTAATTGAACTCTGGAAGAGAACATATCATGAATTTGAAATTACTTATTTTAGTATCGCAAGACAAATATCTTTTGACATAGAATAAAAATAGAAACCAGACCAATGCTAGAAGAAGTTGAGAAACTAAAACATTTCAAAATTAGGGTCATAAGATAAATTCAAAGAAGTCTCATAGAAGTGATACTTATTTCAAGTCGGAGCCTCAAAAGCCTCAATGGAAAAATCATGCAGTGCAATTACCGTTTTGTTTAAGAACTTGTTTGTTACATGACTAATGTCATTAGAATAAAAGTGGTCATGTCATTTCTAGATTGTTGTCATAATAGCTTCTCATCAATATTAAGTTAAGTCCATTTAAAATTTATAGCCACAAAACCCTAGTGGAACCAAAAAATGGGAACATTGAGAAACATGTTGTTGGAGTATTAAATGCCAATGTTAAGAACCTCGCAATATACTCAAGTAATTCGCAGCAAGTTCAAGAGGCTCAACAAATTTTGTAATAAGGTAACGTGAACCTTATCATTTCACTAGATGTATACTTTCATCATAGGAGGGTATATAAGAGCCATATGTACCAAGTGTGATTTAGAGGCTTGTGATGACTGGCATAAGAATTGTTTTCATTTTGGGGAACATAGCTACTTCTAGCTTCTCTTTGATTACTCTACTCCACCATATCATGAGAATATCACTAAGGGAAGTCAAGGGAATTATGACTCTAAAAATATTTCTTGCATATTATCTAGTGGTAGTAGTCCTAAATCCATAACCGATCTTTTGAAGCTATGAAAATGATCTTTTGAACATGGAGAGTCTACTTATTTGGATCCATGTGATCATGGAGAGAATTTGGAGCATAGTGCTCTGTCATTTGTTAAGCTCAAGTCTCATTATTTTGGAGTTATCATGAGAACCAAGACATGGGAGCTAAATTTATGAACTTCATGACTATTTTGGCATTAATGCCAACACTTATACATGGAAATGTGATTCTTTGGAATACTTCAAAGTTGTAAATGACATTGGTACATGGGATCCCATTTTATAGTCATACATCATTACTCCAAGCATGGACAACAATTCCTACTGAAAGAGGATGGAGTGGTAGGATCCTCCATAGAGGTATAGTGGGGGACAAAGGGGTCATTCTATAGTTAATATTAGTGAAGGTATGGTGGCCATTTAATATAAGGTAGATTATGTCCACTATGTTTTTTTGTTATTAAAAAATATCACTACATAGTTAGCATTGAATAAGTGTAATGTAGTCTCATTAAATAAGATACACTACATAATGAGAATTTGCTTATAATTATGGTTTTCTAGAAAGTTATAAATAAGGATGGAGTCATCCTCAAGAATCATTTATCAACTAGAGTATATTGTATTGGAACTTAGCTTAGTAAGTGGTTTTCCCCTCCAAGAGGCAATTGAATAGGAATTGATCCATTCATATAAGGATCATTGTATGGTATTTCCATACATTAGCGTGTTTTGATTTTATGAAGTAAAGGGGAATTTATATTTATTTGTCGATGTATTATTTGTTATTCAATTTGAAGGGCCAAATATCATCACAAATAATATAACTTTATCCTCTATATACATTGGATGTGTTTTATGCCACCCTCCCTTACACCTCCATAAGAGATTTAATCTTCATTTTACAAGGTAAAACTCACTCTATTCAGCATGATCTTACCTCATTTTCTCATGTCCCCGATACTAAATTTGGAGGAAAAATTATTTATCCTTTATTTACCTTCCATATGATCAACTTATCCCTAACATGTCAAGCTCTCTTTAAATGATATATTTAACAATTCCAAGTCAAAGACTCCATATCTCTCCTTTGGTCTATTCTATTTTCAAAAATCCACCATGAAGATCTCCATCACCCCTATTGAGGTTCAAGCCATGATGATACACATGTTCTTCGAATCTTACCTTTCATTTGATCACTTATAATATGATCAGTAAATCCTTGAGATATTACATACCCAAGAATAATTTATTCCTCGGACCCATCATTGATTGGATTTATCCATCCCTTTGCATCATGATGATGCCTTTTCCCTTAACAACTCCCCTTTCAATGCACACCGGGGCAAGGATTCACTTGCTGCTCCCTTTTTCTTTAAATAAAGTAATATCAAGGTTGTTGATGCCACGATTGACATAAACTCTATAGACTTATCCATGCTTCTAGATCTTAGCATATTCCTATCATATTTTCTAATAAAGGCATTGACCACCTTGTCCTATTTTGAGATATACACATTTACCTCCCTTCTCCACAATTGTGCCTACAAATTTGTTTTAGGAGAGAACATTCAATGGATGGACTCCTCTGTGATCCTCCATAATAGTGTAATGAACTATGGAGCTAGGTTTTTTAACTAGAAGCAACGCCCCATGGCTAGTAAAACTACCTAGCTCATGAAGATGGATATTCACAAGCTCAAAAAAATGGAGCTTATTTAAGTCATTACTGTAAATGGTTTTCTAACATGAATTGTTTTTCTTATAAAGACAATGGTGATTGATAATTATATGAATTTTGTGACATCCGCACATCCTACCCTAATTGCATTTCTTCCTTCCCTTTATTGATGTTATTATCAATGCCACGGTTTCAAGTTCATGTCCCTCGTGGACAATTTTTCAAGCTATAACCAAATACTAGAAATCTAAATAAATGAAAGAGAAATAAAATGATTAATGAATTTAATATTTCAACATTTATGAGTATTCTTCCAAAGATAAAACTTTGTTATATAAGATATAAAATGAAATATAGAAATCACTTAAAGTAATTAAAAAAAAAAGAATACTACATATTGTCTTATAAGAAAAATGTTCATGTTTGTAGCTCAAGTGGGTACTTTTGCACAGGCCTGAGTGTCCATGCGTGCAGAAGTCACCCAATACACCATGAACCTTCGTAAATTACTTTAGTGACTAAAGTAATTTATTATTATAAGATAAAGTGAGACAATCTAATGAAATGCAAAGGTTTGTGCATTAGTGAATTAGATGTAATCTCAACCGGCGATCTCAAGTGATGTTGAGATCTAATCTCAATTGTCAATAACTTTGGAGATTAGGATTATGTAGAAATAACTCAAAATTTGCAGTTGCTAATGAAATCAAAATGAAATAAATAGACATAAAATTATTCTACTCAATTTGTGGAAGGGAAAACATACAATAGAAACACGTGCAATCATTCAATCACAATGAACACGGTATTTTTACTGGGGAACTCAATTGGGAAAAATCCCTCCTCTGTTTGTATTATATCAGATGAGAAAATCATCTATTACAACGATAGCTTCAATCCTTGAAGCTCAATTTGCACTATAATACTAATCTCCTCATGAGTCTACTCTGGAAAATACTTATCCAATCTAGGCCTCCTACTCCCCCTATTTCCTTATGCAATTCAGCTCCTAAAGAATAGGAAGAGCCCCTATTTTCTTGTGAAATCCCAGGATAATTCCCCGCCTGCTACATGAAAACTTTGTACTGTCACTAGTATACAACAATGAGTACAATATGCCTTTTCTCTCCAACTTCACTAGGCAATTTGAATTGCATGCATAACTAGGGTTATTTTTAGTACATTGACTAGTTAACTGAGATATCAATGAATTAAAAATAGTTTCAACTACTCAATTGAACGCATATTGACTCTATTCATGACTAGAGCTCAAATAATTGAGTTTCTGATAACTATAACTCCAGTATATTTCCATATATTAGCAATTAACTCATGCACAACTCTACTTTATTCCCACAAAATCGAATTGACTGACTTAATTAAGTGACTTGGCCCTGTCACTCCTGATAACTGCAACTCAAGTCATCTTGTTGATGTGGAAATTTGAATTTCTCCATTTGACTAAGGCAAAAGTCAAATGAAGCCTTTTTCTTGCTACTATTTAACACTCCCTCTTACCAAAAAATGGATCTGAAATCATGCTTCTCTATAGGAATGTTTTGTAACACAATTAACACTCCCTCTCACTTTTTCTATTGCTACTACAACTGGGAAACATCCAAAATATTGAATCAATAGTGTCTTTGAGTTGCAACTCTCTCCTAAGTATCTAATTGCTACTAGCTTGCTTTTGTATCCCAAGATCTAACGACATCAACTTACATTGATCCTTCTAATACTAAATATTGTGGGCCCCTGAAGTAAGGGTAATGATCCATGAGAAGATTATATTGGAATTGTTGCTGCTCTCCTACGGACCCTACCCAAATCTTTGAAACTCTTAGACTAAGGCTCTACATCGCCCCACCTCATTCCTAGAGGTATAGTTGCATGCATAGCGAAATATACCTCTAGTTGTAGATATTTTTAACTTGAACAACTATTTGTTTTACTTTTCCAGTAGAAACATGCTTCAGATAAGATTTCGCTTTACTGAACACCACATCATATCCTATGTCCTCAAGGACAGCTATAGAAACTATATTTTTCTTCAGGCCATGCACATACATTACATCCTTTAGGTGAAGATGGGAGCCTGAATCCCTCTTGAAGGTGACAGTTCCAATCCCTTTGGTATTATACCTTACATCATCTCCAATCTCTGTGTGTAATTGTAGGTCCTTCTCCTCTAACCTACTGAAGAACTCCTTATTTCATGTCATATGATATGAAGGACCAAAGTCTAGGTACCACTCACTCCTTTTTACTCTGCTTTCCATGCGAGCAATGAGGGTGAAATCCAACTCAAATTATGATGTGAGAGAATCTCCTCCTGTTGTTGTTGCAGCCTCCTTACTAGATCTCCTATGTGGACACTTGGTTGCATAGTGTCCATATTAATGGCAGTGAAAAAAATTAATTTTACTGAGGTCTTTCTTCTTGCCATGGTTCTAGCTAGATTCTGCCTTGCCTTGGGCCTTCTTGATTTTGGAAATCTTTCATTTTCCAACTAGAGAACAGTCTTCTTCCTCATCAGATCTAGATGAGACTCCATCTCTAGTGTTTCTTCTAATCTCCTCTTGCACCAAGTTAGACCAAAGTCTCTTCCAATTTGGGAGCTTGTCTCTTCCATTAACTGAATCTCGATAGTTGTGCCAGGACTTTGGAATACCAAGGAGTGTTATGCTCACAAGATCAGATGGTGGCATAGTCTCTCCTACTCATCCAAGTTCATCTTTGAGCTAAGTGAATTTGGATAGGTATTGAACAATGGTTTAATTTTTTTGCATTTGAATGTTCCTGAACTTATTTTTCAATGCCAATTTCCTAGCATAATGGTTTCTTTTGAATAGCTTTGTGATGGTTTTCCATATTGCATAAGTAGTCTGCTTTCCATGCAAACTTGAAACCACATGGTCTTTGACTCTCTCCAGGATAATCCTCCTGGATTTTGTTGTCTTTCTTCCACTGAGCCAGTTGTTGTGCATATGATGATGTTGGTTTTGGAATATCAATTTGTGTGTACTCCAATACTCCATTGTCATCCAGAACAACTTCCATTATGTATTTCTAAGCTATGAAATTCGAAGTTCCCTCCAATGCATACTCAAGCCTCAATCCATTGGACATTTTTCCTACACTGAAGAAAAATTCTTGCACCACAAATCTGTTATTCCAAATTTCTCTGAGAGAAGATTGGGAACCTAGTTTCTATGTAGCTTACAATAGCTCTGATACCGTGTAGAAATAACTTGAAATTTTTAGTTTCTAATGAAATCAGAGTAAAATCAGTAGAGACAAATTTATTGTACTCAATTTGCAGAAGGGAAAACATATAACAGAAACACATGCAATCATTTAATCACAGTGAACAAAGTATTTTTACTGGGGAATCCAACTGGGAAAAACCCCTCCTTTTTTAACATTATATTAGATAAGACAATGATCTATTACAATGACATTTGCAATCCTTAAAGCTCAACCTGCACTACAATATGGATCTCCTCCTGAGTTTTCTCTGGAAAATACTTAACCAAACTATGCCTCTTGCTTCTCCTATTTCCTTGCGCAATTTAGATCCTAAAGAATAGGAAGAGCCCCTATTTTTTTGCGCAATCCTAAGATAATTTCTCACCTGCTACATGCAAACTTTGTACACTCACTAATATACAATAATAATTACAATATGTATTTTATGTCCAACTTCACTAGGCAATTTCAATTTCATGCATGACAAAGGTCATTTTTTAGTAAATTGACTAGTTAATTGAGAGACCAGTGAGTTAACAATAGTTACAACTACCCAACTAAACTCATACTAACTCTATTCATGTTTAGAGCTCAGATAATTGATTTTTCGATAACTATAACACCACTAGATTACTAGATATTAGCAATCAACTCATGCACGACTCTACTTCTTGCCCACAAAATCGAATTGACTAACTTAAATAAGTGACTTCGCCATGTCACTCCTAATAACTACAACTCAAGTCAGCCTGTTGATGTGGAAATTTGAATTTCTAGATTTGACTAAGGCACAAGTCAAATGAAGCCTTTTCTTGCTACAACTTAACAGATTATGGATTCAATTATAATGCAATCTTATAAAAGAAAGGTTAGGCTAAGGGAGAAAATAGAAACACAATGAGTGAACAAGAGACTTGAAAGGAGATCTCAATGATTGAGTCAAGGAGTTTCATCTAAGTTGTCAAGTTTGAGGAAAATGCAAGGGTGCAGCAAAAGATATTAAAATTAGCCAAGACAAATTAGGGAAAGCTCTAGGGGTTGATTAGTTGGATCAGATATAGATTTATTATTGTATGTATTTTCCTCAGTTTGGGTCATTTTCCCTGTAAGGGATCCCAAGTAGGTTCTGACCATTTTAATGAAGAACCAATTTCAATGGGTGGAAAATTTATGTGTGATGTGCATGTATGAGACTAGTTGTTTTACTTTCTTCTACTGAATAATTTATGTTAAGATACTAGTCATGATTTTATTCAGTGGATCTATGATAAATACACTAGGAAATCAATTTTTAGGTTGTTGGGTTCAACTAGGTATCAAAGTGTAAACTCTAAAAATGAATCTAAAAATCACATACAAAAAACTTGTTATCAAAGCGTAAACTCTTAAAACAAATCTCAAAATCACGCATACAATCCAAGTATATTTTTGCAAACATGAAGACGTATAGATCGAGCTTATACATTGTGCGCAAGTGTTCAGTTGCATTAGAGGAATTTTGAGGTATAAAATGGGTCTCAGAAAAAATGTACAACCAAAATCAACGCTATAAGAACAAATAGGATTCAAGTTGATGATGTCATCCATGGGGGATGATTCACCATTTTTGGACTAAAAAAGTAAAAAGATTAAAAAAAACTACTTTTTCAACTCGTATTTTCAACTTATCTCCTTGCGGTTTTACTCAAACTTCGATTGGGATCACTCATTGGATGCAGAATTTAATTCCTCATCCAATGAGTACCCATGTTGCATACTTTCAATGGGCCTTTCTACACGAAAATGAAAAATATATGAAAAATGTGATTGCAATCACCTTTTTTTTATGTATTTATCATTTTTCGTGTAGCAAGGTCCATCTAAAGTATGAAACATGGGTAGTCCTTGGATGAGGAATCAAATTTTGCATCCAATGAGTGCTCCCGCTCAAATTTTGAGTAAAACTATAGGGAGATAAGTTGAAAATGCGAGTTGAAAAAGTAGTTTTTTCTTTTTTCCATCTAAAATTTGATGATGTAATCTAACCTTATTTTATTATTTCCACTATTATTTTATAATATTCCTTAGGAGGCCCATTTTATGCCTCAAAATTTCTCTAATGTGAGTAGGGTTTGAGTGGAATTCATATGAGCACAGGCCGCAATTTGAAGGCTGATAAATCGGGCCATATGACAGTATCAAGTCAGTGATTTTGCTACAAAGTTCGAGTTCTCACTGGAATCTTTCCTTTCTAGCACAATTTCGAAGGGTACCTGGTTCATGGAAAATGGTGCTTCTCATCACATGAAAGGATCATAGGAAGTGTTCACTAGTTTTTTGAGAAATAACTTAGATATGCATCTGGAACTTGCTGAAGGCTCAACACATGTGAAGGCTCAACATATGTGAGCCCTAGTTTATGCCAATGACAACCTAAGCAAGATTTGGCATAGTAGGATGGGTCACCTGCGTCACTGAGCATTGCCCATACTGAGGAAGATTGTCACTAGTCTTCTCCAATTCAGGTTAGAGCAACAAGGAATGTGCAAGGGATGTGCACTTGGAAATATGCTAAGGTTTCTTTTCCAAGTAGTGAAAGTAGGTCCAAGGGTATATTTGATCTAGTACATATAAATGTATGTGTTCTAATGCAAGTAGAATCAATGAAGGGTTCTAGTTACTATGTGGCCTTCATCAATGATTTCTATAGGACATGGATCTACTTCATGAGGACCAAGGATGAGGTCTTTAGTCGATTCTAGAAATTTAAGGCTCTTGTGGAAAATCATATAGGAAGAAACATTAGTCTTGAGGCGAGATAATGGGGGTGAGTATACCTCCAATGGCTTCAAATATTTTTTCAAGGGGGGAAATATCAAGAGGGAGTTGACAGTACCTTATAACCCACAAAAAATGGGGTTGTTGAGAGGAATAGTCAATCCATAATCAGATTTATCAAGGTGATGATTCATGACAAGGATGTGCCCATGTTTCTTTGAGCCAAGGCATGCAATACAATAGTGTATGTGCAAAACATAAGTCCTCATAAGGTCCTAGGGGAAAAGATTCCAAAGGAGGCTTTCTTAGGAGTGAAATGGGAGATTGACCACTTTCGCATTTTCATTCATCTAGTATATGTCGATGTACCAACAGAGAAGAGGACAAAGTTAGAGCCCTAAGTGGAGGGGAAATTTTGTGGCATATAGGATTTTCATTCTAGGGAAGAGGACCATAATGAGCAAGGTTGTTAGGTTTGAGGAGAGATTGGCCTCTAAGAAGTCTCACGAGATTCTCTCAACAGTGATAAAAGAAAAGCAACATGAGGCTTCGATGGTAGAACAACATGTAAAGTCTTCTAGTTCAAGGAGTCAACCTTCAGGTAGGGAGGATTCAATAGATCCTTCTAGTTCTATCAGGAGAATCAATGGTCTGAGAAAATATTAAAGGATGCTCAAGTGTGTGTGGAGGATCCTAGGAGCACATTCAGGGAGAGGAGGCCTTCAAATAAGTTTTTGAATTATGTGGCACTACCGAGTAGGGTCCTTGAAGGGGCAGCAAACCAAGAATTTTGGAGGAGAGCCATGGTAGAAGATGGTGCATGGGAAACTATATCGGGATTGGATGGACAGCCAATTCTAGGTGGCTCTTCATGAAGTACCTACCTCAATAAGTGGGAGTGTTGATGTTTATAGCTCGAGTAGGTACTTCTACGCATGGATACATGGCTAAGTGTCTAAGCATGTAGAAGTCACCTAATACGCAAAAAATACCTAATACACCAAAGTGATTCAATATAATGCAATACAAAGTTTTTCGCATTAGCAAATTAGATGTAATCTCAAACTTCAATCTCAATTGGCGTTGATATATAATCTCAACGATCAATCACTCTGGAGATTAGAGGTTAGCAATCCGGTCATAACTCAATCATATAAAAGAAAGGCTAGGCTAAGGGAGAAAATAACAACACAATGAGCAGGAAAATGACCTGAGAGGAGATCTAAGTGATTGGGTGGAGGAGTTACATCCAATGATGTCAGGTCAAAGGAAGGTGCAAAGGGTGCAACAAAGGCTATTCAAATTAGCCAAGACATATCAAGGATAGATCTAGGGCTTGATCAGTTGGATCATGTCTAGATTTATTATTGTATGTATTTTCCTCAATTTGGGCCATTTTCTCAGTAAGTGATCCATAGTAGGTTATGATCATTTTAATGAATCAATTTGATTGGGCAGAATACTTTTTTGTAATGTGCATGTGTGAGATTGATTATTTTACTTTATTTCGCTAAATAACTTATGTTTAATATCCCATTTGTGCTTTTATTCAGTGGATTTGTGATTGTGATAAATCTGCCAAGAATTAAATTTCCAAGTTGTTAGGTTAAAAATTAAAAAAAAAAACAAAACAAAACAAAACTAGCCCCTTGAACTATCATAAAGTAGAGCCACAAAACTCTTACCAACCAATGCAACTCATTTATCTCACACTCTATTTTATCTTCTCATGTTAGAAACATTACTTATTGATCTAAAGGACAACATACTTCCATATATAAATCAAATGGTAGTGACAAAATCGTTGCAACCTCCTCCAAAAACATTAGTACATCATCTTTAAAACGTATGGCCCATTTCACATGAAATTGATCCTTGAAAGCTTTATATTGATCTCTCTATAGTCCACAAGAGTGGACAAGGAAATAAGTAACTCCTCTAAACTAGTTGACATGATTGCAAATATTTCTTAAGAGTTGAAGTGGCTCTAACAATGTTCTACTATTGCCTTGGAGTCAACTATCACTGCGTTTAAATCTTTTTACAACTATGGGAAATATGCCCCCTTTATTGTTTGAAATCATTGATGATGCTTAAAAATACCCAAGTACAACAGTGTTGGTCTATATGTTTGAATAATTTGAATGACAACCTAAGTAATCTAATCCAGGATAATGGATTAAGGTTTTGGAGGACATGGAATCATATATATTATATTGTAAATGATGAAGTTAATACAGTAAAAGAAGTCCAATTCTAAACATTTGTTTGTTTTCCCAATTAAAGGTTTTCAGGGTAAATGATGGTGTTTATTTGTGCATGACCTATGTGTTTGTTGTGTTATTTTTATCTCTATTTTTGTGTTCATTGTATGGTTTAAAACATACTAAAAAGCCAAGGTGAAAAGTGTGAATTTGTAGATGGGGATTTATCAAGATTCAAAGGAAAAAATCATGAAAAGAAAAATATCGCAAATTGAACAATCCCACAATGATTAATAACTAATTATTAATTAGCACAATTCATATAATCACTAGGATTCTAATCACCAAAACCCATGCGTGTAGGAATACATTGTAATAGAATGTAGGAGAATTGATATGTAAAAATATTTGTTTGTTTTAATATTAATATTAAAACCGTTGATCTTTTGTTTATTTTCTTACATATTGTATTAACATAATTTAATATATAGGTAACGAAAAATAATTTTTGTACATAAATAAATGTGGTTCCATATCATGTTACAATAAAGCTTTAATTGAACTTGCAAAAGACACCCAATAAAACTATATCTTGACCTAGGATGTTATCCAAATCTCTTGGCAAGGTCCAAGTTTCTGTCATTTGTGTGAGAGTGATGAAGAATCCACTTGACATATCCTAATGGATTTCTCATTCACTATTGGAGATATGGAAATAAATCAATTCTCTATATAGAAGCAAAGGAAAATGGAAAGAAAATTACTTGATTGGCAAGCTTAAATTGTGAATGGAAAATTTCCCTTTGGCAAATCATCGAGCCTTCCGCTTATTGCGTCGTGGGAAATATGGCTTACCAAAACTCATTTATTTTTCAGCATAAGTCTTTTACTCCTCTTTTTCTTTTCATAATTAAATTTGTTTATGATGAATTAAAAGTTGCCCCAACGCCTAAAGTTGCGACACAGTGAGGGACTATTGAAATTGATAAACACCCTCCAACATTATTTTGATGGTGCAAGCCAAGGCAACCTTTGGGTGTGTAGAACTAGGGGAATAATTTGCATGTCTCACTCACTAGATTATTCCTTTGAACTAGGTTTGGGGCAAAGGTTTAAGGGTTCTTGTAGTTCTACCAAGAATCACATTAGAGAAAGGGATCTGTGGTGTTCGAGTTTTGGGAGATTGAATGAACAACATATTTCAATAGCTAATTATGGACGTGGTGATGAAGGAAGACTTCAACAACATATATTTCACTCATATTTCTAGACAGTTTAATGAAATAAGATATGCAAGAGGTCCAAGTCTAAGGTTTACTAAAGATGGCAAGGCTTCGAGGGGATTCCCTCAAGAGCCCGTATTATTTCGTATATGATACATAGTGGATTCCCTCAAAATCCCATATTATTTCTTATACGATATAGAATGGATTTTGTCGAGAGCCCATATTCTTCCTCATATGATTATTGTTTTTTTTTTAAGTGGGGAGGGGCCATATGTTCTTCTTTATA
The DNA here is from genome assembly GCA_031772625.1 of Pinus tabuliformis. Lineage (NCBI taxonomy): Eukaryota > Viridiplantae > Streptophyta > Pinopsida > Pinales > Pinaceae > Pinus > Pinus tabuliformis. Next base: position 833,144,235 of record CM062813.1, read on the forward strand.
TGATACTACATTGTTTTTTAACCAATGGGGGGCATGATGTTTTTTCCTATCATTGTTTACTTTTAGTTACGAAGTGTTTTAACTTCTTTATACTTATGGCAACAGCGCAAGCTTTGTGGTAAGCATTTTTCCTAGCGTTTTTTCATCCTTTGATTCAAGGTTTTTTAATAAATTTGTAAAGTAATAATAGCTAGGCATATTTTTAATACCATAGAATACATATAAACTTTATCTTTCTCCTTAATGCACATTTGATGATCCAATTTGGACTCATGCTTGAAGCATTCTCAAAATGTAACTCTTTTGCACCTCAAAAGTATAGGTTGCAATTTGTTTCCTAAAGAAAATATGTATCTCCTCATTGGGGGAGATAAGCCAAAAAACTGTTAAAGCTCAAGTATATGGCACATTCTCTTCTAGACCCATTGTCCAAAGGCTAAAATTGCCTCTAACATTATTTTATGTATCCATGAGGTTAGCTAAACTAGTTTACATCAATGTTACAAGGCATTTGGCTTGTCTTGTGTCTGCAATGGCTCAATCTGAATCCCCTAGGGTGAGGCACAATACTTTGTGTTAACGATTTAGTATGGAAACCATTCACAAATGTGGGAAAGCATCCACTAGGTTACTCCATAAGGTTTTCATTCAGTTGAATCATCCAAGACATGTTGTCAACAAGGAGGCAATAGCTCAGAAATTCAAACCCAGTTCGAGTCCCTCAAAGTTACTAACCACTATTATGGGTAGTTGTCAAGTCAACTTACATACCTTCTCCATATCATTATGGCCATAAGCCATCTCCACTAAAATTTGCATGTTTCTCAAATAATATTTCATTCTCATTTCCATGTCATTCATCACGAAAAACACGTTGCTATCATTTAGTGGCATCAATGCCAAGTGTTTTCATACAGGGGTTATATTTCATGGACCTAATTCCTCTCATTGTCAAACACAAGAAAAATGCATTTTACAACACTCAAATTTTTGCATAATGGTTGCCTTTATGTACAACCCATATTCTTTACTTTTCATGGCCCACACCACTCTTCCTTTACAATTCCTATGCTTCCTCTAAATCTCTGTGACAATGTCATAAACCAGCAATCTTCTCATCAATGATAATGCCCCACACTTTTCCATCTTTGACCAATAATTTATCTGCACATCCCATATTCTTTGCTTCTCATGGCCTACACCACTCCTCTAAAATTCCTATGCTTCCTCTAAATCTATATAACAAATATCCCAAATTGGAAATCTTCTCACCAATGATAGTGCCCCACACTTTGCTATCTTTGTCCAATATTCTATATCAAGCTTCACTCTACTTTCCAACAACACTACCCATGTATGCAATAATGGCCAAACAGTGCATCAACATAGGCAAAATGCCCATTTCACGATGCTCATGTAATTCCATATTCTTCTCATCTACATAACAACCACATACTCACATAGCAAACCACACAATCTTCTATGACTCTTAAGCCTCAACTAGAGCTCAATAAGCACACAATCACCTAACTTTCAAAGATCTCCATCATTCCCCTAATTATATTATTTTACATTGATGGCTTATATTATTGCACTCGCAAAGCATATGTGGTGACATTTTCATAACCTGCACTCAAATTTCAAAAACTACTCTCCAATGGATCTAATACCAAATTATTCTTTACATTATAGCACCAATTCCTCAAATTTTGAACATTATTCTACAATAAATCTAATACTACAATATTCTTCACATTACATTATGGTGCCAATATCATGGCATAATAATATGAGAAGAGAACAACCTTCACACACCAAATCCATAATTAAATTACCACTACACACCATAGCCATTAATTAAATTACTACTAAAAACATAAAAAATATTAATTAAATTATTGTAAAAAAAAAAAACATAAAAATATTACTTAGTTAAAACACTAAATTTTTCCATGTATATACCAATCTTATAACATAAACAATAAAATAAAAATAAAAATAAAAAAAACCTTCCTACACCATATCCATAATTGAATTGCCACGGCACATCATCAAACATCATATCCATAATTGAATTGCCATTGCACATCATATTCATTAATTAAATTACCACTAAAAGCATAAAAATATTATTTATAAATAGTTAAAAAGAAAACTATGATTTTATCAATTTAATGATTTTGGTGCAATCCTCATTCCATGTTTAGAATATTTCATCACACCCTATGATACATTTTCTTACGTACACTTGCAACGTATGACAACTATTGATTTGGGGTAGTATCGGATGTGCTCTAGCCACGAAATTTTGTGGAGAGGTTGGGGCACATGAGATCTTCAATACCCAGAAAAGGTTTGGGCAGATTCTAAACAGTTCAAGAGATATTAAAATAATTAATATTTGTAACGGAATCCCTAAGTCTAAACTTAAGGAAAATAAAATATTAATGTGTATTAATATGAAACTGTGTTAGAATGGTCCAAAAGACATGGATCAAACCAGATCTAATCTTAGTGATTGATTAAGGACTTAATCTCAGTCGTTGATTTGTTAATGAGAAAAGTATAAGATGAGGCTTGAGGGTCACTTAGAGAACACACTGAAAGAGACTGGTCTGTTCAATTTCTGGAGCGAGGTTAGCTGAGAAACTGAACCAATGGTTTGAAGAGTAGTGAGGAGGCAGCAAGTATTGAACAGAGAGACGGGAGATCAGTGCACAAGCAGAAGAGGCAGACACAGGGGCCAGAGAAAGCCACGCAGAGGTAGCAGAGACTGCACAAAGCCAGCAAGCCCTGTGTCATCCACGCAGAGGCTGCAGGAGTGACGCAGAAGGCCAGAGAGGCTGCACAGATCCTCAGAAGGCTAACGCAAAGGTCAGTAGGGCCTACACCAGGTTCAATATAAGTGCTCGAGAATTTTTCTATCTGTGGGTAAGCCAGTTTGGCACCCTGTTGTACTAGAAAAATGTTGAATACTAAAATCCTCCCTTGCTGCGTCGGTTTTCCCACATTGGGTTTTTCCGGGGACATTAGTCCAAAATGACTATGTCAATGTGTTGATTCTTGTGCATAAGTTTGTTTTTGTATTACTGTGTGATATCTGCAGCAGTATTTATTTTAATGTGTTTTTAAGTAATTTCATGAATAACTTATGGTGAAATAAGTAGGAAAAGTAAATCAGTTGCTGCAGTGATAAAATTTTCACAACTTCATCCTGCTTTTGCATTCACTAACATGAGCCTTCTGACGCAAAGGGTTTCAAGCTGACGCAGAGGTTAGTAGGGCCTATGTCGGGTTCAGTAGAAGCGCTGGAGAATTTGTCTATCTGTGGGTAAGCCAATTTGACACCCTGTTGTACTAGAAAATTGTTGAATAATAAAATCCTTCCTTGCTGCACCAGTTTTCCCACATTGGGTTTTCCAGGGACATTAGTCCAAAATAATTGTTTCAATGTTTTGATTCTTGTGCATATGTTTGTTTCTGTACTATGGTGCGATATCTGCAACAGTATTTATTCTAATGTTTGTTGAAGTAATTCCATGAATAACTTATGGTGAAATAAGTAGGAAAAGTAAATCAATTGCTACAGTAATAAAATTTTCACATGGTATCAAAGCAAGTAATCAGAGACAGAAAGGGAAAATCAGTTATGGGTCGAGACCACGATGAAGAGGCATCTACCTTAGGGGACTCACGCATATTTTCAGATGATTGCACAAGAGAGATATTTCGATTTCTCTATGTTGGCTTCCAGGTTGGAAGAAGAAGTGGTGTGCATGACTAGTGTTGCATCATCATAAGTATGGTATATAGATAGTGGAGCCTCGTGGCATATTACGGGAATCAGGGAGCGTTTCTCAAAATATCGAGAAGAGATGATGAACTTTCAAATCACCATGGGGAACAAGGCAAAGTGTACTCCAATAGGAAAGGGTACCATAGTTTTTCAGACAGAATCGGGAGAGCAGTTCCGTGCCACAAATGTGTTGCATGTACTAGGATTGGAGATGAACTTACTTTCTATGTCACAACTACAAGGCAAGGGCTATGACGTCTACTTCATCAAGGAAAAGGTATACGTCAAACACCCAAGCTGGAAAAAGAAAGTGCAGATCGGGATCAAAAGTAATCGGTTGTATAGGTTACAACTAGAATCTCCAATGGCACTAATAGGCAGTCATGGGGACAAGGACTTGAATGAACTATGGAATAGAAGGATGGGTCACTTGCACCATGGAGCTCTGAGCATTCTCAGGAGCACTGTAACAGGAGTTTTGGATCTCAGTAAAGAACGAGATGATGTATGCAAGGGATGTGCTCTAGGGAAGTATGCCAGGCGACATTTCCTAGAAATAAACACAGAGCCAAGAGTGTACTAGGAATGATACACTCAGATATCTACAGACCTGTGTCCATCAAATCTCTCATTGGTGTCGAGTATTTCCTTACCTTCATTGATGACCACTCGAGGAAAACTTGGATCTATTTTCTAAAAACCAAGGATGAGGTTTTCGGTCATTCAAAGAGTTCAAGGCTCTAGTGGAGAATCTGACTGGTAAGAAAATAAAAGTCTTGCGCTCAAATAATGGTGGAGAGTATGTCAATAAGGACTTCACTGATCATTGCACTAAGGAGGGCATCAGAAAGTAGTGGACATCTCCCTACAATCCGGAGTAGAATGGGGTAGCAGAAAGGAAAAACAGAACCATTGTAGAAGCAGTTAGGGCCATGTTGTATGATCAAGACATGCCAAAACTCCTATGGGCGGAAGCACGCAACAAAGTTGTCTACGTTCAGAACAGGACTCCTCATCGAGCATTGGGCAAGATTACTCCAAAGAAAGTCTTCACTGGGAAGACGCCTAAAGTCAGTGATTTCAAGATATTTGGGAGTTTAGCATATTGCCACATACCCGAAGAAAAGAGGAAGAAGTTGGATCAGACTGCAAAAAAGGGGTATCTGGTGGGATATAGCGAGAACGCTAAGGCATACTAAATCTATCTTCCAGGGAGCAGGAAGGTAGTAGTACGACGAGATGTAAAGTTCATGGAGGACAGAGCTTTCAAAAGATCTCGTGAAATGCCTTCCGAGGAACAGTCAAAAGAGGATCCATTGGTCATGCATCTTCAACCAACCGAAGTAAAGAATCCTTCCTCAGGTCAGGAAGATTTTCAGGATGAGGAGGAAGAGCGAACAAAAGCACCTGTTGGCAGAGGAAAAACTAGCAAAGAACTTCGTCAGGTTTTGCGTGATGCTTCATAGGTGAGCCAAGGAACAGTAAGAGGGAGCGAAAACAGCCAGACAGGTATCAGGCGTTAATAGCTCAAGATGGGGAGCCTGCCAGTTTCAAGGAGGCAGCTCAACATCAGGTCCGGCTAGTTGCGATGGTGAAGGAGTATAACTCCATAATGGTGAACAATTTCTGGGAGGTGGTTTCAAGACCTCAAGACAGATGGGTTCAAGATGGATCTACAAGATCAAGTATGTTGCGGACGGCAGCGTTGAGAAAATACAAGGCTAGGTTTGTGGCTAAGGGGTATGCTCAAAAGGAAGGGATTGACTATGAGGAAACCTTCGCCCCGGTAGCCAGGTATACATCTATTAAGATCGTGATATCTCTTACAGCACAAATGGGATGGGAGATCCATCAGAGGGATGTCAAGACGGCGTTTCTAAACGGGGTAATAGAAGAAGAGGTATACATTGAACAACGAGAGGGCTTTGAAACTCATGAAAAGAAGTCTCATGTATGCAAACTAAAGAAAGACTTGTATGGGCTGAAGCAGGCACCGAGAGCGTGGTATGGTCGAATAGATGGCTACTTGCAGAAGATGGGGTTTGTCAAAAGTGACGCGGATTCAAATCTCTACTATCTGGTCGTAGAGAACGAGCCACTTATCTTAGTATTATATGTGGATTATCTCTTTCTATCAGGATCATCCAGACTCATTGAGGACTGAAAGAAGAATCTAGCCACAGAGTTTGATATGAAGGATCAGGGACGAATGCACTACTTCCTAGGGTTGGAAGTTTAGCAACAGAAAGGAGATATCTTCCTTGGGCAAGGGAGGTATGCTATAGAGATCCTGAAAAGGTTTAGGATGGGAGACTGTAGACCTATGGCTATGCCAATGATCACCAACTGGAAGAAGATTGATGCATTAGAAGACAAGGATGTCGATCCCACCCTATACCGACAGCTCATAGGGTCCCTGATGCATCTGGTCAATACCAGGCCAGATATTTGCTACGTTGTCAACACCCTCAGTCAGTGCATGGTGGAACTAAAGGGGGCACATTGGGCAGTAGCCAAACATGTTCTCAGGTATTTACAGGGAACATTTGATTATGGGCTCTTATACACCAAGGGGAAGGATATCAGGTTGAGTGGATTTACTGATGCAGATTGGGCAGGAAGTTCAGTGAATCGAAAAAGTACCTCTTGGTACTGTTTCAACATTGGATCAGGAATGACCTCCTGGTGCAGTAGAAAATAGAAGTTCGTGGCTCTAAGTTCATCTGAGGCAGAATATATGGCAGCAAGCACAACTTCGTGTGAGGCCATATGGCTTCGAAAATTGCTGGTGAGCCTATTCAGAAGAAACATGGAGGCGACCAGGACCATGTGTGATAATCAGAGTTGCATCAAACTCTCTAAGAATCTAGTATTTCATGATAGGTCGAAGTATATTGATATCCGGTGTCACTTTGTCATAGACTATGTCCAACGAGGAGCTGTACAATTGAGCTACACTCGCATAGGAGAACAAGTGGTAGATATCCTCACCAAGGCCCTTGGAAAGTCAAAATTTGACTACTTCAGGGAAAAGATGGGGATGGTAAAGAACCCCTTTCAGAAGTAGTGTGTTAGAAGCATGAATGAAGAGGGAGTTGCAGTGCAGATGCAGTTTTGGGAGAAAGGACCTGCAGCGGCACAGATGCAGAGGGAGTTGCAGTGTGGATGCAGTGTTGGGAGAAAGGACCAGAAGCAACACGGATGTAGAGGGAGTTGTCGTAGAGATGCAACAGTGGCAGTAGCAGAGTCATGGGCAGCAGTACAGGGTGCAGCAGTGTAGAAGGTGTTGGGCAAGGAGGCTTAACACCAGCACAGGGACCGATGCCGAATGATCAGGGTGATACTCAGTGATGAGTATTACTAGAGCACAGTCCTCGCTAAGAGGGAGTGTTGATTTGGGATAGCATCGGATGTGCTCTAGCCACGAAATTTGGTGGAGAGGTTGGGGCACATGAGATCTCCAATACCGAGAAAGGGTTTGGGCAGATTCTAAGCAGTTCAGGAGATATTAAAATAATTAATATTTTTAATGGAGTCTCTAAGTCTAAACTTAAGGAAAATAAAATATTAATGTGTATTAATATGAAACTGTGTTAGAATGGTCCAAAAGACATGGATCAAGTCAGATCTAATCTTAGCAATTGATTAGGGACTTAATCTCAGTCGTTGATTTGTTAACAAGAAAAGTATAAGACCAGTCAGTTCAATTTCTGGAGCGAGGTTAGCTGAAAAATTGAACCAGGGGTCTGGAGAGCAGTCAGGAGGCAGCAAGTATGGAACAGAGAGACGGGAGATCAGCGCAAAGGCAGAAGAGGCAGACGCAAGGGCTAGAGGAAGTCATGCAGAGGCAGCAGAGACTGTGCAGAGCCAGCAAGGTCTGCATCATCCATGCGGAGGCTGCAGGAGTGACGCAAAAGGCCAGAGAAGCTACGCAGAGCCTCAGAAGGCTGACGCAAAGGGTTTCAGGCTAACACAAAGGTCGGTAGGGCCTACATCAGGTTCAGTAGAAGTGATGGAGAATTTGTCTATCAGTGGGTAAGCTAGTTTGGCACCCTGTTGTACTAGAAAATTGTTGAATAATAAAATCCTCCCTTGCTGCATCGGTTTTCCCACATTGGGTTTTTCCGGGGACATTAGTCCAAAATAACTGTGTCAATGTTTTGATTCTTGTGCATATGTTTGTTTTTGTATTACGGTGTGATAACTGTAGCAGTATTTATTTTAATGTTTGTTGAAGTAATTTCACGAATAACTTATGGTGAAATACGTAGTAAAAGTAAATCAGTTGCTGGAGTGATAAAATTTTCACAACTTCATCGTGCTTTTGCATTCACTAACATGACAGTGACATTCCAACTCGAGACTATCACCAAAATAAATTACCACGTAAACACACCCAATATAACACTCAAGTGAACACTACCACGTCTAATCATCTATGTTCAATTATGACCATATCAAATGATAATTATCCCTAACTGATCAAACATTTTGAGCTTCTTGATAATGCATTTTTTAAAATAATCGCACCAATGGAACTTAGTCAGACTGTGACCATATCAAATGATAATTATCCCTCATTGCTCAAACATTTTGAGCTTCTTGATAATGCATTTTTTTAAAATAAACGCACCAATGGAACTCAGTCAATCCAATTAACGACTTCAAAAATTAATAGCCATGCCTCACAAATTACCTTCCGGATAAGAAAAACAAAAGAGCATTAAACGAGAAATTAAATCACCTAATCTGACAATGATGAAATGCATATTACCCCCCCAAATAATATTGGGAGACAGTATAAAACTTAGAACAAAACCAGCCCTATCAAAATCAGGGTCCCTCCACTTTATGTACCATAAAAAGAGTATTTGCCCATCTACAATTACACATTTAAATTAGTTTTTATACATCTACTGACTTTACTTACTACTTTTTACCCGTAGATTATTACATATTGATGCATCATTTTAAACCAGCCTAGATTCATCTTAACTCCAAATCTATCAAGCGCTGAGAGGGATCAAATTTCTCTTGGTGCAAACCTTTTTTAGTGTCAAACTTGAGAAAATGTTTGCACCTCGAGAGATTTGATCCCTCTCGGTGCTTGATCGATCTGGGGTTAAGATGAATTTAGGTTGGTTTGAGTCGTGTGCGCACATACAAAATTTGTTGAACATCTAATTATTTTGATCATTTTAAATATGCTAAATATGTCTAACATTAATTTGATCAATTTAATTTTAAATTTGCTTAGTTACCTCAGTTTGTTGAGATGAGAGAAACTGTTAGTAACTTGAATGATGAAATAAAACTTTTGAGTGCAAAGTGACAATGTAACAATGTTGAATGATATAAAATGTGAATAATAAGAATATAATCAATTACAAAAAATCTTCATTGCAATCAATCTGAAACTATTTTCTTCTATTTTTCTTATTGTCACACCTATTAGTTTTTCCATTTTCTCATATCAATCATATGAAAAGGGCAATTGAAATCATAGACCATTCAAATATTTAACTCGAGCTACTGTAGTAAACATCATACCTTGTCTCTGTTGTTCTCCAATATTAATAGTAGTTTTCTTCAAAGTCAATCATTGTGATTTGTAGAGTGTTAAACCCCAAATAATTTTCAATGGTAGTATTTTCTATTATTGTGTTTGAATGCAAAGTGATTAACAATGTTCAATTATGGAAAATGGGAATAATAAGAATGTAGCCAATTACAAATAGTTTACAACTTCAAGAATCAAACATTTGGGTAAGTGAACATTTCATCTAGGATGAAAATTCAAGTATTGTATTTATGGTTGAATTATTGTAACACAAAAGTCAATGCACGTCATGAATAATTTTTATGTGCTTACACAGAGAGTGTATGTTTTGGGGGTGAGAAGGATAGACATGGGGAGATAGAGATATAGATGAAAGGGAGGAGGAAAGAGGAGAAAGGAAAAAACAAGGAGGGAGAGAGAGATGAGATGGTGAGAGAAGTGTTAGAGAGAGAGGGAATGGGAGGAGAGAGGGGGGAAGGGAAAGGGGACGGAGGATGGGAGATAGATAGATAGATAGATATGGAGAGAGTGTATATGTTTGTGGGTGAGATAGAGAGATAATATGTTTGTGGGGTGAGATAGAGATAAAGAAGGAGAGACAATGGGAGACAAAGATATAGATGGAAAGGGCAGAGATGTGTTTACACTGAAATCAATGCACACTATTAATCTATTTACTTTAAAATTAATGTACATCATACATCTAGTTGCATCAAATCAGAAATCAACATTTACACTGAAATCAATGCATCTAGTGCAAACAATCAAATAGGATTAGAAATCAACATCTACACTGAAATCAATACATCTAGTGCAAGCAATCAAATAGGATTAGAAATCAATATCTACATTGAAACTAATGTATCCAGTGCAAGCAATCAAATAGGAGTAGAAATCAACATCTACACTGAAATCAACGTATCTAGTGCAAGCGATCAAATAGGATTAAAAATCGACATCTACACTAAAATCAATGCATCTAGTGCAAGCGATCAAATAGGATTAGAAATCAATATCTACATTGAAACCAATGCATCCAGTGCAAGCAATCAAAAATAGGTAAAAATCAACATCTACATTGAAACCAATGCATCTAGTGCAAGCAATCAAATGGGATTATAAATCAATATCTACATTGAAACCAATGCATCTAGTGCAAGCAATCAAATAGGAGTAGAAATCAACATCTACACTGAAATCAATGCATCTAGTGTAAGGTATTAAATAGGACTATAAATCGACATCTATATTGAAATCAATGCATCTGGTGCAAGCAATCAAATAGGATTAGAAATTAATATCTACACGGAAACCATGCATTCAGTACAAACAATCAAATAAGAGTAGAAATCAACATCTACATTGAAATCAACGCATTTAGTGTAAGGGATTAAATAGGATTATAAATCAACATCTACACTAAAATCAATGCATTTAATGCAAGCGATCAAATAGGATTAGAAATCAACAACTACACTAAAATCAATACATCTATTTTAGTGAAAAAACAAAATATGCATGACTTTCTAAATCTAGCTTCTATGTTTGTATTTGTCTGTGTCTCTCTTTCTTCTTCCCTCTCCACCTTCCATTATGTGTTTATCTCGTTCCCTCTCTCCTATCTATCCCCTTCCCTCTCTGCCTCGTCTCTCTCTGACTGCCTCTCGCCTTCCTTTCTCTTTCTCTTCTTCCCTCTCTCACCCTGCCATCTATACCTATACCTCCCTCCATCTCTCCTTATTTGTCTCTCTATCTCATCCCCTAAACACATGTCATGTTCTCTCTCTCTCTCCCTCTACATATATATCTCTCTTCCTCCCTCTCTTTGTCTCTTTCTTCTTCCCTCTCACCCCCTCCATCTATATCTCTATCTCCCTCTGTCTCTCCTTCTTTATCTCTCTCTCCCTATCTATCTCTCTCTCCCTCCCTCTGTCCCTCTTCCTCTCCCTCTCTCTCTTCCCCCCCTCTCTCTCTGCCCTCTTGATGTCCTCTCTCCCTCATTGTCTCTCCATCTCTCCCTTATCACTCCCTCTCCCTCTCCACCTTTCCCTCTATATGTCTTTCTTCCCCTTCCAACTCCATCTCTCTATCCTCTCTCTCTCTTCCTTCCTCTCTCCCCCTTTCTCTACCACCTCCATCACACACACACTCTCTCTCTCTCCACCCTCCAACTCTGTCACTATCTCCATCCCTCTATCCTTCTCGTTCTCCCACCTCCATATTTATGTCTCCCTGTCGCTCTCTTTTCCTTCTTTTTTATCTCTATCCTCCCCTATTTTCTCTCTTCCCTTGTCTCCTCTCTCCCTCTCTCCTCCTCTCTCCCCCCTCCTCTCTCTCCCTATCTCTCCCACCCCTATGTCTCATTCCCCCTCCATCTCAATCTCTCTATTAAATATGATCTCATTATATTGTATTTAATAAAGTATCTAAATTGAAAAAAGCATAATTAGTTGTAAAATATTTAACCTATATTTTGGATCAATCATGTCAGAAAATACAATAATAAAAAACTTAAAAGAATCATGCACTATCTTTCCTCTATAATTGTTAGTCACTTTGCTTTCTCTCTTCACTTGGATCCTTGGTTAAGATGCATCTATCTTGGTTCTGTATAATATTGTTTATATTATATAAATTTCACATGTATATATGAAAATATTCTCATTTTTAATTTATTAAAACATAACTTTAATATAATATTGTTTATATTATATAAATTTCACATATGTACATATAAAAGTATTCTCATTTTTAATTTATTAAAACATAGCTTTAATCCCTATGGGAATATTTTTATTGGTCACTAAGGATGGAGCTTTTAGATAAACCTCAAACGTAATTATAACATTTTTGTTTTTGTTTTTAGATTTAGTTTTAAAATGTGATAAAATTAAATTAAAACACAGTATTTATAAAATATTTTGATTTTGAAATAAATTATAGTTTTTTGACATGTGGTATTGATAAGCTATGGTATTGGCAAAACCTATTTAAAAGCTAAAAATATTCATGATTAAAAATTTTGTTATATTGTAAATATTAAATTTTTATCCACTTATTAATTAAATTTAAAGAGGGTTATGGAATCATTATTTTAATTTATATGGTAAAATAGATGTTAATTTATAAGTACTATTTATATATTATATATTTTAATGTGATGTGTATGTTATTATTTTTTATCTAAAAATTTGTTTGTATTTTAATTAATAAAAAACAATTATAATATAAAATAAAAGAACTTAAAAAATAGTTCACATCTCACATCTAAAGCCCACACATATACCCTATACTACGCTGTAGAGCACCTCTGCGCAATTAGTTTATGTCCATCCGCTCATTATTGCATAATACCCTATACTGGGTTGTAGAGCAGCGCTTGGCGCAATTAATTTTTGCCCATCAGCTCATTATTGCATATAACTTATGGACGCTTCTTACTTTGTTGACAACTAATTACGTACAGCGTAAGTAATATAAGTTGATAAACGGAAAGTTAGAAACAGTGGCCAATAGATAATAGATAATATAATATTATGCAAGTTAAACGGATAGCAAGAGATAATAGGTAGTATATACTGATATAAAATGAGAATTGAAAAATCGTTTAATTAATAACTTTTTCCAAATTTATCTAGTGGACCTAATGGTTAAGAGCATGTGTTTCTTCCTACGAGGTCACAGGTACAAAACCAGAGGGGTAGAGTATGTATGTCTTCGTAGAGTTAGCAGTGAAATCACTACACGAAGGTGGGTCCCTTGTCCCACAAACAAACTAGTCTCATACACCAATATGGTGTCTGGCTAGGTCGTGACCTTAAAATTGGATAATAATAATAATAATATAGCGTCACTCCGCCATATCTCTAAACCTTCGATAGAGTTATCTCCATGAGTCCTAAACATTTTCACTATCCCAAAACAGTAAACATTCTACTATCTCCAAAATAACAGAGAACTTTAAGGTACACCTTTGTTGATCTTTGATGAAGTCCAGAATTTGGGTCCCTTGTCTCGCAAGCAAACTGGTCTCATACACCAATATGGTGTCTGGCTTGGCCGTGACCTTAAAATTGGATAATAATAATAATATAGTGTCACTCCATATCTCTAAACCTTTGATAGAGTTATCTCCATGTGTCTCTAAACATTTTCACTATCCCAAAACAGTAAACATTATACTATCTCCAAAATAACAGAGAACTTTGAGGTACACCTTTGTTGATCTTTGATGAAGTACAGAGTCCACAAACAATCATGAATGCTAAATGTTCAACTATAAAGATTTGGTCAAACTTCACAATTTATTTTTCTAAATTTCAGAGTGCGATGAAATATATTATAGAATAAAACGGCAATTTTTGTGAATATTTATTTTGCGACAGTGAATTATTTCTAAGAGCAATTTAAAAACGAGTTGTCTTTAGTGCGACTTTTTGGAAGCTTTTCAGGTGAGTTTTTTTGGTCTAATTTCTCCAAAATCTGACAGGAATTTATTGAAATCACAAGTTTGATGGGTAACCCCTATGCAATCGAAGTGCCCTAGGGGTTTTTCATGGTGTTGAATCCATATATACAGTCAAAAAACAAGTTTAAATACCACAAATCAAGATTTCACCTCAAATTCTTGTCGGATTCTGGCACTAGAAAGTCCAAAAAGTCGCACTATAAACAACTCCATTTAAAAAACCAACGGAATGACAAATAATATCCTCCACAAACGAGGATTGTCAATCCCTTTTATTCCATACAAAGAAACCGGTGGCATATCCTACTCATTTTTGGCATGGAAAAAATAACACGTTTTCGGATAGTATTGTTAGATTCTTGACAATGGATCCTCTTAATCCACTTGTGGAGCTCGTCTGTGCTCATTAACAAGGTTAAAAATTAAGAGGGATGCTTCACAAATTGTCTTCCCATGATGAAACATTCTACTTGATTAATTCGATAAAAAAATAATGAGAAAATGTTAAAGAGAATAAATCACCCAATCTAACAAATTGATGAAAAGAATAGATATAGCATGGAAAATAGTAGATGCCACCTGTGTAACTTATTTCGAATGGTGTAACCTGTATAAAAATACCCAATTCTTTCAAAATCACAAACCCTTGTATATTTGCCCTCTATGTCCCTTCAAAATAGTTTCGCCTATCTGCTGAAACTTGATCCTTACAAATAGGTGTTGTCCATCTGCCGGATGTTAATCCTTAAAAATAGTTTTTGCCAATCTGCTGAATGTTAAAAATGTTATATCGATGCCCCTTTACTTTGTTGACTACGATTCACTACAACAGAGGTAATGATGATGAACGGAAGGTCAGAAAGCAGATAATAGGTAATATATGATAATGAAAAGTTACTGCAGAGAGCAGAAGATAATAGGTAATATAAGATGATGAATGGAAGGAAAACAGCTGGCAGAAGAAGCTCGCTTGATAAAACCCTTCGAATTCATCTGAAGATCTTTCTACTTCTCATGTTTGGTTTTTTGTTTATTATCTAACCTCACCTTTGTAGAAATTACCACTCCTGTGACAGGATTCACTTAACAATCATAGATGCTGTAAAACAAGATAATGGATTTGTGCTATCTATAATGTGTCTGAATGTTCATTGTTAAGTTTTTGAATGGGTGAACACCTCTTAAAAACAGCACAACCTGATCCATACGAAATCTAGCCAAAGAGAATTATTACCCACTTTCTCTAAAAGTTCAGGTTTGTCTATTGGCCAGCCTTTCAGTTTCGCAGTAATACAAACGCCAAAATTGTGGGAACCTCCATCTGAGCAACACGCCAAGGGGATAGCGATGCAGCGTCCCGAGTCCATGTCAAATGGGAAATCTAAAATCCTAGAGTTGGAAATAAGCAGCTGCATATATCTCCAAACATATTTAATGTTTAGCACATTATTGAAAAATATTTGTGCATCTCGCTATCACAGCCCACCATTGATGAGAATTAAAAAGCAATGCATCTCTACAGGTCAACAAAATTTGATTATTCAAAGTTTCTGAAATATACCCATCGGCATTCATTCTGTACAGGTTCTTTGCTAGCTTATGCAGATCTGACCCTACTGGAAATTGGATGAAGTCTTACTTGAGCATATCATAGCATCAGTTATACAATTTTTCGTCGAGGCCGATTTGTTTCTCTTTTCAAAAACATCTTTTCCAAATCATTAAGAGGTCTTCGTGACCCATCAGGTAAACCAACAAACCTCCGCCCACCACCTCTTCCACGTTTACCTTTTGGACCTAGCTCCTCTATTGTGAACTTCCATCCTTCTGGGGGTCTCCTTCGACTATATTTATGACATTTAACCTTACCAGCAATCTGAAAAGAAAAAAAGTAAACATGAATGAAGTCAGATGCACAGTTATTCCAAATATACAAATAAAACCATCAGAATGCTATTGATACTTGCCAGAAATATCTGCACATCACTGAAATTCATTCCATAGAAATAAGGGTTGTAATAGTTGGCGGTAAAGTCACCCGGATGCGGGTGATTAAGACAAGCAAGAGTGGCACGGGCCATCACGTGGCCGGGTGTCAAGACCTCAAGGTGGGACGGTACCACGTTGCAAGAAATTCAAGGGGAGTAAATAAGGCGGAGGCTGGCAAGGGGATGGCATTAATGCCAGTCCTCTCGGCTCGAGGGAAGCAGGTAAGCATGCGAGGGAGGAAGGAGGTTAAGTGGAAGAGTATGGCGGGTTTGCAGGTTACAAGCGCGTCTGGTTCTGTGACCCTCCTCTGTGCTCGCCGCAAGGTGAAAGCAGAGCCGAGGTGGGAACCTGGCAAAGGTGAGACGGCGGAGAGCACAGGGAAAACGACGGTGAGTTCTCTGTTGAACGTTTGGTTGACATTCCTTGCTGTTAGCGAGGTGAATTTGCAGGGTCATTGGGTACGCCAGATGCATTTGCTTTGTCACTGGGTTGGTAAGGTCTGTGAGGAAGATTTAGGAATTAGGAGTGCGTTCTGGCAAGGGGCACTGGTCGCCCGCTCGTGGAACGAGCCCTCAGGACTGGTTCTGGTTCCTGAGCGAGATTGGAGGCCGCATTCGGACCTGCCACTGGGAGCAGCGTTGATTTGGGCGACTATCCAGAGCATTGACGGTGACAGCATGCCGCGAGACAGGCTGCGAATGGGTAGCAGGAGAGGAGGAATTCAGGGACGCGCTCCGCCGAGAGATGACCATCACTCCCCCTCTTCCTCAATTGAGGTCACCTCCCATCCTCGTTGGTTTCAGGACAGCAACGACGAAGTGGGAGGGCAGAGGGAGAGTAGCCCAGCTGAGGGAGACAGTCGCAGGGAGCTTCCAATTCTCAGGTATCGCCTCCCCTGTCCGCATGTTAATTCCTCTCTGATTGTGACAATTGAAGTTGAACATGATTTGGAGCCTCAGCAACAAAAGCAGCACAACAGCAGGGATGAATCCCCTATTGCCTGCCTGCCCATGGGTGGAGAGAGCGGAGGAGTTCAGCCTGTGCTTGTACCGGGGATGGGATGGTCTGTTCCGTATACTGCAGGAGAGAGGAAACTGGAAAGACCAGGCCTCCATATGAATCCAGACGCAGGCCCCTCGGTTCCCGTAAACCTTCATCCGCCGGATTTGAGCAAAGGAAAACAGAAAATGGAGGACTTAGATTTCAATTTGGATTATGTTGCTGATTCCCTGGTGCATGCGGCTCCCTGGCCAGGTCCAAGGGAACTTGCCAGAAATGACAGTCCTCACAAAATCATCCAGCTCTCGGATTCTGAGAACACGCTTCACTTCGGATGCCGAATTAAAGAGCAGCTCCAGTCTACGAATGAAGAATGATGTTGCTATGGTATTTTTGGATTTTTGTCTCAATTTCCATATGTCGGCCTTCCTGTCCAAATGTCCAATGTATGTGTTCAGTGTTATATGTCTGTGTCCAAGTGTCAATATGTTTATGTGTTTCTTCTGTTCAATCCAGCCATGGACAGTTTATCAGTGTCATGTAATAGAGCTCGCGGGTGCTGCAATGTGGGCAAGGCCAAAGAGACTGAGAAATCTTAAACCTTGCCCTATGTAATCTTTTTGTATATATGTTTTACACAGTCAATAGAAGTAGTCATATTCAGAAAAAAAAAATAGTTGGCGGTAAAGTCATACTGAAAATACCTGTGCTTTGTTGAAATTCATACGCTGCACAAATTCCTGATAGAGCATTTCGTCCTCCCTCTGAGATATCTCCCACAACTTTTCATCGGGATCTTTTGCAGTGCCATCCCAGTCCTCAGGCATAACTTTGAAATCTGGACGAAGAGGAAGCTCTGCTACATGAAATTCGCGATCTGCAGATTTAAATAATCTGCATGTCACAAAGAAACATAAAACTTTGTGAGTTTGTACACAGGTAACATGGTGGAACTGTAGTTTGCAGTCCTATTTGAACTTTTTCTTTTAAGAAAAAACCAGGACTTCAACCAAGACTCCCAAGTACAGGGAAATAAAGATACAAGGGGACAGAAAATAATATCACCAATAATTTTATTGGCCAAGTGATGAGATTACAAACACTATTAATTGACCAGCGTAATTTGTAAATTATTTCTATGCAAGCCTGGAGAAAAAAGATGTCCCTGTAAGCATGTGCACTCCTGACGCAACTACATCTCTTTGCATGCAGTTATTTCAGAAAACTCCAATCAAAAGCTGTAAAAAATTTAAATAACTAAAATAACCGTAGGATTTATACAGTTTTGATTTGTCCTAAGATAAACACCGGTTGATTGGCCATATAAAACACAACATAATGGATTCTCTATGATCTTGCCTCAGATAAGTTTGGTTCCTGTAACATCAAGGGAATCATAATTTATGTACTTTGACCTGTTTTATATTGATGAAATTGTTCTATAATTTATGTACTTTGACCTGTTTTATATTGATGAAATTGTTTTATATTGACAAAATTGCTCTATATATTTTACAATGTTCCACTAAGTTTGGGGGGAGGGGGAAAGGTCAAGGGCCTCAGGGCATATATATATATATATATATATATATAAACATGATTAAAATTAATAGTCATCATTATAAATTATTCAATGAGATAAAAATAATAAAATTTTGTATACATTGATTTATATTCATCATTATAGAATCCACATTGATTTAAATTTATCATTCATTATCCTGGAATCTGATTAGTAGTAAGCAAGATAGTGGATACTAAAGTCTGAAGACTAAAATAGTAAATTGAAATTACGCAAACTCAAAAATAGAAAAAAAATGACAAGTCAAAGACTTAAAAGCTAAAACTGAAAAAGAACCAGTCGACCCCAAAACCAGAAACCGGAAAGTAAAAAAATAAAAATAAAAATAAAGAAACCAAAAAATTGATCAACCAAACAATTTGTTATAGTTTCATTATATTTTCATGTGCATCCATTTGAATCCAAACCATTATACACAAATATGCAAAGTTTCTCGTCTATGTAACAAGGGTGCATATAAGCAAAAAAGCACTGAGAGCAATCCATCTTTCAATAAAAAGTACATCAACAAAGAGGCTCTAGATGGCCTCTATAGTTCAAAAAAATCATGCTACAACAAATATTTACATATCATCAAAATCATTGCGTATATTGGAATCTTCATCATCAATATCACCCTCTAAGCATTAAAATAAGATAGAAAAAACTTAACATGTCATATCGAGATTTTGTCAAAGTGATGGGTACATTTTTACTAGGGTCATGAAAGAGGAGTTCAACAATCAATGTCACCAATGTCCAGGTACAAAAAGGACTTGGCGCTCTTGATTAGATGCTAGTTCCATACCCTCATACATGATAGAACACCTCCTAGATTTGTCTTCAGCCGGCAGCCCCGACAACCACGAGTGTAGTCGATATCATGCTAGTTGATCTCGGTTCACTCAGCTAGTCATATGACCCCATGCCCATTTGTCGAGAGCGCATGTTTGAAGGTGGGCCATCCAATCCTCAAAGTATGTCTTTTATTGTGCAATTGGGTGCTTATGCTTGTTTTTCTTGAGCACACTTGGGTATGGATGATTGGGTGACTTGGAAGAAGGAAGGGTTTCAACTATAGTCTTGTTTCCTCACCTTAAATGGGGGCGTTAATCCTCAACCCTAGTCTCGTGTGATCTCCCTATTGGCTTATAGCTTCAAGATGGGCACTACTTGGGAAACCCCGATTTTGGTAGTGCAATCTTGTTTTCATGTTCCACATTTGTCACTCTCCTCCACACATTACATGCCCTATTTCAACATCTTCCTTCTCTAGGTCCATGTGACCAAGGGGTCCACATGGCTCTGGTACTCCCCCTCCCCTTGTCCACATATCTGGGCCAGCCCTGGATTGATGCCCGGAGGTTGATGTAGCTTAAAAAAAAAAAAGATAAAAGCATATCACAACCAAATACAAAAATAAATGATAACACAAAATGCAAAATATGGCTGGGATGAAAATAAAATGAACACGTGGGCAAAAGCCAAACATGAGTTCTACCCCTTATCATTATGACCATCACCCTTGTTCCTAGAGTCCCCTATGAGTGCCTTGCATCATTAAGGAACGCATGCATGTCCCAACCCCTGGTGGGCGATGCACTGATCCACCTTAAGGGGGTAATCAATGATATATCATACACAGCATGCTCTCATCCCCAGGAGCCCCGAGCAGTAAAATAAAAAAACAATCAATAAAAGGCAAAAGGCAAATGAAGAAGGGTGGAAAAACAAAGGTCGAGGTAACTCATGTTCCACAATTGCTCCCTGCTACATTCATACACCCAAATATGTGGACATCCCTCATCATTACCACCCTTGAGCCCATGGCATTTGGCCTTGAGACCCTTGTGTTTCAATCCACATCATCATCATCATCATCCACATGATACCTATCATTTGAAGGATGTATCTTGGACATGTATTTCCCTTTAGGAGCTTGGAACACCTAATAGGGTTGTTTGTTAACCACTCCTACCTAGGGAGGTAACACCATTACATGCTCAAAGCCCCAAATTTGGAAGGAAAACCAATTATGAAATATCATTTGTACCATAGACTAACAAGCTTGATTCACTTAGATTCACTAATGAATTATTGTACCTAAAGGTGAGGAGACGCATTGGATCTTATACAAGATTGGCAGGTGGTTTCATCATGGGTTGAGCAAGTTAATTGGTGCCCAAGTCCACCAAAGAATCATATTGACACTTGTAGGGGATGAGTTGAGAGCCATGGGACTCTGTCATGTGATATAACATGGCCTCATCTTATGGGCGCCCTTAGCACCTTCAGCAACTTGTCCATTGCCCCGCGTTATATGCAAGATGATGCACTTGGACCAACAGTGCCCCCAGCCAACTTAGCAGTATATATATGGTTTGGCTGTTGATCCGAGGCCCATAGGAGGTATGTCTAATCCTTGAGACTTGGAAGGGAAAGCACCATCTTCCGTGCCCTCACTTAGAGCAATCTATAGGCTTATTTTTCATCATGAGACCCATGAGACCATTACTTGTATCGCAAAGCCACTTTGGAGCACCATGTGATCATTTGAACATAGATTAAGGGATCAACCCCTTGTTCATCAATCATGGAGGCCTCACCCTCATTATGGCACCTTAAGGACTCATTTCGGCCTTCCAACAGCCCTTCTACACCATCATTTCATCATTTTGGCTCACTTATGGATGGCTTCTTCATCACTTGATGAGCTACTTGGTGGGCTTGTCATCATGGACATGTTATTTGCACATTATTTTATTATTGTTGGGTCTATTAGGCTAATTCGAACTATTAGAGGATCATATAAATAGATGAGACTCATTTGTGAGAAAGCACCATCATCACTTCTTGGATTTTTTCTCTTGTACGAACTTCGCAGTTCTTCATGGAGATCTATTGGAGATCTATTGGAGATCTATTGATGCATTTTGATATATTTGGGAGTTGAAATTTTCATTCTATCTTGGGGCTATTTCTTGTTCTATGGTTGGATATATCTTTTGCCATCTTGTAAGTGTTATATTTTGTTGAAGACCTATCTTGAATAATGTCTAATGTGTGGAATTGTTGCAATTAATTAATGTCTTTTTTGCCCTGGTTTTATTGAACATCATTGTAAAAGGTCATTTTATTGGCAATTGAAAATGTTATTCATTGTATGGCAAGTAGATGAATGTTCCTAATGGATTAGAATTTATTTTCTTCCATGAAAATCCATAGAGCTTGGATGGGTATATGTTAAAGAGTTGTTCCTAGGGCCTCGCTTTTAGCCTCCTTGAAGACGATTTTGGCAAAATTTCAAATCATCATTAGACTTCATGGCCCAAGGATAAGGCACTAATCCAAGTCAAATTGGTGGTCACCCCCTTCTTAGCCTTCTTTTTTTCTCTCCAAAAATTTTCGGCCCCTCCTGTAAATTGCATTAGAGGAAGTGTCTTGCAAAAGTAATTAAATAAGAATCTTTGTTGGTGTCTACTCTAGTGACTCTCCAAGTTTGGTGCAATTCCCACAGTTGGTTTGCAAGAAAACTCAAGCCCTAGT
Organism: Pinus tabuliformis; assembly: GCA_031772625.1. NCBI lineage: Eukaryota > Viridiplantae > Streptophyta > Pinopsida > Pinales > Pinaceae > Pinus > Pinus tabuliformis. Next base: position 833,166,154 of record CM062813.1, read on the forward strand.
TGCATCTTTGGAATCCTATCTTGAATGTCTTGGGTTAGCAGTGTTATTGAGGGTCATTTGCACATAGAATTCAAAGGAATTGATCATTCTTGACCAAAGTTGCTTGGGAGCGGGAGCGGGGAGTGGGAGCGGGGAGCGACATTTTCAAAAGCTCCTAGGGGAGGAGAGAATTGAGAGCAAATTTTATATAATATCTATTTTTATATATTTTGATGCATATATGAATTAGTTATAAAAACCATAAAAACATGGATTAAACAATATAACATCAATCATCTAGTAGCTACAATCTTCATCAACCACAAGTCCACAAGTTACAAGTTTTGATTTATATAACATGTAAGGGGGTGCACATAACAAAAATAGCATCGAGTGCAATCCATCTCTAAACCGAAAATACATCAACAAATAGGCTCTAGATGGCCTTTAGCATCCAAAAAAATCATGCTACAACAAATACCTACATATCATCAAAATCATTGTCTAACTTGGGGTCTTTGTCATTAATATCACTCTCTAAACATTAACATAAGATAGAAAAATATAGCATTCAAGTCAAAATTTGTTTGAGTGATGGGTACATTTTTAGTAGGGTCATGATGGAGGAGTTTGACAACCAATGTCACTAACATCAAGGTACATAGAGGGATTGGTGTTCTTGATTAAATACGAGTTCCATACCCTAGTACATGACAAAATCAAATGAAAACATTCCAATTCCCCCAATCTTGAAATCCTAAAAAATTGACAAGTCTATTGGATTTTGAGTAAGATCTAAAATTCCACTTTCTCCATATAAAATCCAATGAGGTCGGAACCACTTTCAAACATCCCAAGTCATTTCATGGTAATGTTAAAATTTTAAGTATAAGGATGAAAATGAAAGATAAAGGAGAATGTCACTTTTATCAAGAATTTAACATTATCATGAATTGCATATCAATACTAAGGCTATAGGCTTGATCATTACGCTGCCAAACTCAAAAAAAATTGTTTCTTTGAAAACAAATTGTGTTTGTAAAGTGTTTGCAAAAAAAAAACCGTGAAAAAATCAAGGGAGCGAATTTTTTTTAGGGAGCAAGCTTCAGGAGCGTGTTTAAGGGGAGGGGGGGGGGGGGGGTGGGCACCGCACTCCCCCACAACCTTGTTCCTGACCCTAGAGAGCACATTGGAGGAGCTCCTCCCACGATCATTCTTAAACTCTAGGTCTCGCATATGCTTCTTTCTAGGTCTCTCTAGTGGAGCAAAATTCCTCTTTCAAGTGGCAAATCATCTTGTAACGCTTCTAAAGAGATCATATTTCACATTGGAAGTCTTGACCCTAGGCATACTCACCATCATTGAATATCTTTAACCCTAGGTCTAGATCTTCCTCCTAGGCCTTTCTTAGAGAGCCTTTAGCTTTTTTTGAAGCATTGAGCCATAACTGAGTCTCTCATTGAATGGGCCTTGGGAATCACTTCATATCATTACAAGTTATTTCCTCCATATTGGCACTCGTCCCGTTGGTGAAATTTCGTAAAGAGTAGGGGATACTAACTAAAGTGACAGTGGGTCTTTGTCCCATTGTTTTCAATTGGTCTAATAGTTGTCCCATAAGTTCCCCTCCTAGGACCCCTACTAGATTGTCTGGCAACATTTTGGCATCATTGCCAGAGACCGCAATAGGTTTACCTCCTCGGTCAAATAATTGAAAAAGTGATTCCTTTGAAGACAATATAGATCCTCTTCTAGAGACTCCAGTGGGGAAACGAAGCCCTTATTCTCTGTTGAGATTCAAGGTTAAATACTTGTAGGGTGAAGCAAGCATTGCTTTAGGTTTTTTGAATTCACCCTAGCGACCCCCATTAAAGTTAGCATGCAATACCTGAAACGATGGATGATTGGGAGCATTTACACCCAGCATTGGATATTAGATGGATTCTGAGATATCCAAAATAAAATTGAGTGGAATCATATAATCTTTCTACCAATGTTTGATGGTGATCCATACTCAACAACTGATCATGTGGTTATGTTCAAAACGTATACTTCAGATGCCAACGTGATCCATGAAGATGTTCTCATTTATTTGTTTATCATCTCTATTAGGAATAATTGGCTCGAGAGTTCACGCAAGCCCAAAAGTATTCCTTCCTTCACTATATTGGTAGAGCACATTCTGGCACACAAAAGACTAAAAGACTTAAATCAGTCGAGGATGTAAACCAAAGCCTAGATACATGTACCAAGAGAGAACTAATTCCATCCAACAATAGCGAAAAGGGTCACGGTGCCAATGGTCATCATGAACTTCTTTCATTTGAACCATTAAACTCTGATGAATTCCTTAGTACCCCTGACCAACTACCTGAAAAATATCATCAGTGGTCGCCTAAGTTTGATGGAAATGGTACTACTAGTGCAAGACAGCATGTGGAGGATTTTATGTGGGCACTTATTTTAGGATTCCTAATGAAGATAAAGTAGACGTAATTTTGATGCTCTTTGCTTCAACATTTGAAGGAAAGGTTAGAGATTGGTATACTAACATCCATCCAGGAAGCATTGTCAATTTTGATCAATTTGTCTTCCGGAAAAGATGGGATGATCATCAAGACAGCAATAGTGATTATAATGGTAGCCAAGAAAAGGAGGAACAGGTGCCATTTCTAGATCATCAAAATGGCGTCAAGAATGAAGATAATAAGGAAAAAAGAAACCAAGAAGAGCCTCCTATACCTGATCAACGTAAAACAGATGATGAAGAGGTTGATTCTGAAAGGAGGCATGATGAAAATGTTGATAAGGAAGGTGCCTCAAGGAAGCAATATTGCAAGCCTTATCTTCTGCAAGGACGAGGCCACTAACAAAGTCTTAATTGAAAACCCTGAAGAAGGTTCCCCCATTGACCCTTCAAGCATTAACATTAATGATGACTTCATATCAGAAAGGGGAAGTGGGAAATTGAAGGTTATTGTTTTGATAAGAACCCTATCTATGACATCGATGATGACATCAATAGGGGCCCTATCTTTCCCTACCTCCCTTATGATCTTGGGGATATATTCAAGTAACCTGTGGACCCTTTCTTCACCCCGTTTTACACGGTCACTGATGATGATGAGCCTCCCCCCCCCCCACTTAGTATGATCTTGATAAAAAACAACTCAGTGGCCCCGATCCTTTGTGTTAGTTGCCTTCTTTTCCCTCTCATCATGACCTTAAGGCAACCATGAACCTTGACATCATTAAGAAGGATCTTGATAGGGAGTTCATGAATTCGATTATCAAATCATACATTCTCTATTTACAAGAAACGATCTTATTATGCAAATTGGTGTCCTTCCCTTCATCCATTAGTCCCTTCTATGATGTATGGATCTCTTATTTTCCCACCTCCCACCCCCGTGATCCTGCATATGATTATTCTTATCATTGCTCCCTCAATTATTGCATGAGTCATCATAGGGTTAAGTGTTTTCGTATTGATCTACTATTATGTTGGTTACATTGGTGATCCAGGTGGAGATTGGTGGCCACCTACCTATTCCACTTGGACCCCCACCATTGTTTCTTCCAGTTTTTCAATTTCCTTAATTGTAGCACAATTTACTATTTTTGGTAGTTTTTTGGGTCATGAACTTCCGAAGTTGTTTTGAGGCACTAAACGATATTTTTTTGGAAAACGGGCAAACGTGAGTCTTTGATTGACGTTTGCAGTCTAAAGTTATAGTCCTCGGTTAGATCTTTCTAACGAAGTATCGTGCGCGTCACACAAAGATCGTATGCAAAAGTTACAACCCCGAGAAGTTGATGTAACAATTTCCCCCAACGGGGCCCCTAGGGTTAGGTTTTTGGATGTTTAGGGTTTTCCATTTTTTTCAATAATAAATAGGCCTTCGAGCCTCATTGTAAAACAATTCAGAGGCATGTAGCCGCCACATCTCTTCTCAGAGATAAGCTACCATCGCCCGCGCTAGTTTATTTTCATTTCTGTATGTAAGAATATTTCAGTTCTTTGATATCACTGAAATGAAGTTTTATTTCTGTTGCACCTCTGTGTTTATGTGTATATTTGTATTTTGTTGACTTCTTGCACAAGTCTGGATCAGTGGTATCAGAGTGGTATGATCTTTCTCTGTTTTTCTTTGCATGTCCCCAACGAGGTCAAGGTATAACGAGTTAGGGCTCGAACCGGTTGAACCTTTGCAAGGCCAGCCCCGCAAACCTCTACGGCCTCCCATGGCAAAAGAAAAGAAAGACGAACGGGCAAAAGATCCTTTCAAAATATTGCTCGAGCGACAAAGGAACACGATGATGGATAACTTTGCCCAGATCCTTCGGCGACTACCCACAGGGAACGCATCTTCATCCAACAACAACTCTGGAGGCACACTCCTTTTAAGTTACCAGTTAACTTTGACATTCCCATATTTGAAGGCCAGATAGATGCAGATGTCGTAGATAAATGGTTAAATCTATTGAAAGGATATTTTTCAGTTCATTAATTTTCCAATCAGGAAAATATTACTTTTTCACTCAAAGTTGCCCCACATGTCAAGGACTGGTGGGAAACCTACTATGAACAAAAGGACGAGAGGGAATCCTCACTATTTTCAGCCACACCCACTTGGAATTCTTTCCGAGACACCATCAAGGAATAATATTACCCTGTCGGGGGCTATGAAGTTAAATGCATAAAGTGGACCACGCTGGGCAGGGAAGGGACCAAGATGCGTCAAATTCACAAATGTTTTTCATATCCTTCACACGAAGCTGTGTATCAAGGATTCTGAGCAGCATTTGGTACTCAAGAAGGACCAAGCCAAGGCGGCGCAACCCAGGACAACCCGCCGAAGCCGCAAGCAAAGAACAACACCACAAAGACAAAGGACACGGGGAAGTGGTGCGAGTTCCATAAGAGCCCCACTCACAACACAAGTGAGCGTCGAGCCAAGCAGTCACTGTTGGCCGCGCTGAAGGCTTCTGAATCAGATGCATGTTCTGACTCTGAGTCAGAAACTGACAAGGGGATTGACAAAGGTAAGTAGATTATCGATGCGGAGCCTAGTGCCACCATTGCCACCTCCAAGATCCAAAAGGATGAGCCCGAAGATCCAGAGGGGGAGCGACTCTTCCACTCACAGATGTCGATGAAGGGTTCTCCGTTGCAGTTCATTGTCGACAGCGAGAGCCTAAAAACCTCATTTCTGCAGAGCGGTTGGGCCTACTAACCACACCACACCCGCAATCGTACACCATCAAGTGGCTTCACCAAGGGCAAGATCTCCACGTTAGCCAACAGTGTCGCCTTCCCTACACCATCAAGCCCTTCACAGATGAGGTACTATGTGATGTTGTTCCTCTTGAAGTTTGGGATGTATTATTAAACCAACCATATTGGTGGAAGCGGCATGTTGTGTATGAGTCATGCCTCACACTGTTATTATGACTTTGGGCAATAAGTTGTACAAGATACCGGAGGTAGCACCGCCTACCGCCATTTCTTTGATCACTGGAAAGCAATGCAGTAAGATCGTTTCCCAGACCGGGAAATTTGTTTTCCTGATGATTCGCCCTCAGGGCAAGAACAAGATTGTGGCGACGACCTCCAAACAGGGTTCCTCCGCATGGCAGCAACAGATGGACAAGGTTGTGGAGGAGTACAAGGAAATCTTCACCTCACCCTCGGGGGTATTTCTACACTGTCAAGTCAAGCACTCCATCGATCTGACCCCGAGCACGCCACTACCCAATGGGCTTATCTATCGACACTCTGTTTTGAAGAATGATGAAATCAAGAGGTAGATTCAAGAGTTGTTGCAGAAAGGGCACATTAGGCCAAGTTCATCACCCTGTGGGGGCCAGTCGTGTTGGTACAGAATAAGGACGGGACCTGGAGACTTTGTATTGACTATCGGATGTTGAACAAGATCATTGTCTGAAATAGGTATCCAATCCCACAAAATAATGACCTTCTGGACCAGCGCAAGGGGGCCAAGTATTTCAACAAGATTGACTTGAAGTCCGGTTATCACCAGGTACTAACCCTCTAATGTGTGGAAGACTGCCTTCAAATCCAAGGAGGGCCTTTTCAAATGGCTGGTCATGCCTTTCGGGTTGACGAATGCCCCCGCAACCTTCATGAGGCTGATGGACGACATCTTACGACCCTTCACCAACTCATTCATGGTGGTGTATTTGGATGACATTCTGATCTTCAACCAGAGTTGGGAAGAGCACCTCCACCATATTTGACAGGTCCTCCAAACCCTGTGGCAACACAAGTTGTGTGCCAATTTGGAAAAATGCACTTTTGGTATGACCCAGGTTCAATATCTGGGGTACATCATTAATGAGCAGGGTGTGCATGTGGACCCAGCCAAGATACAACTCATTCGAGATTGGCCAGCCCCAACCACTCTAACAAAGCTCCACAGCTTTCTGGGTCTTGCCAACTTCTATCGCAGGTTCGTGTTGGGGTTCTCTCATATCACTTGGGCTTTGAGTCAAGTCACCGAGGGAGGAGCGAGAGCAACGTTCTTATGGTTTGAATCCCAACAGAAGACGTTTGTTGAGTTGAAGCACCAACTCTACTCTACACCAATGCTCACATTACCAGACCCGCAGCAACCATTTGAGATCGAGACAGATGCCTCTGACTATGCTAATGGTGTAGTTCTTATTCAGCAGGGGCATCTAGTGGCATATCACAGTGAGACACTTTTTGACACAGTCCGAAAGTATCCCACCTATGACAGAGATGTATTCCATTGTGCAAGCCTGCCGACAATGGAAGCATTACATTCTGGGGAAGGAAACGGTCATCCACACAAACCACCAACCCCTACAATTCATACAGACACAGGGGAATTTGCAAAATGATCGCCATCAAAATTGGTCCACATAACTGCAACAATTCTATTTGAATATTAAGTACAATAAGGGCAGCACCAACAATGTTGCAGACCACCTCAGCCGACCGTCAGTCATGCTGCTAACCACTGTGCTCGACTCTTGTGGGCGCGAGACTGCGGAGTGGTTGCATCTTTACAAGAGTGATCCAGAATTCAACAACACATACCAAACACTCCTGAAAGGAAAGCAAGTTCCAAATTTTCACCTCCAGGATGCACTGTTATGCCCCCTGAGACACCTATGTGTTTGTTCAAGCGAGAGTGCCAAGATGATTTGGCAGGCGCATTACAGTCGGGTCGTTGAACATTTCGTGTTAGAAAAAATAGTGGCAATGCTGCAGAAGTATTTATTAACCGAACTTGTTGTGAAGTAAATCAGATCCTGCACTACCTGTGTCATTGCCAAACCGACTATCAAGAAGCAAGGCCTATATACTCCTCTGCCTATTCCTAGTCGACCTTGGGAATCCATCTCCATGGATTACATGTTGGGCCTTCCTTCTACTAAGCATGGCAACGACTGTGTTTTCGTGGTCGTCGACAAATTCTCTAAGATGGCCATTATGGCAACCTACAAGAAGAGTATCACTATAGAAGCCATTGTTAAGCTCTTCTTTGAACGAGTGTGGGTACACTTTGGGACCCCACAGTCCATTATCTCAGATTGGGACAGCAAGTTCCTAAGTACATTTTGGTCAAGTCTCTGGTCGATGTTGGATACCAAGCTCACTAAGTCTGCAGCTTTCCACCCCCAAACTGATGGCCAAACAGAGGTTGTCAACAGGATGATTGTACATATTTTGCGCATGTACAACTCGAAGCATCCACACAAATGGGATGAAAGCCTCCCTTATGTCTAGCACAGTTACAATAGAACTCTCTGTAGCTCAACTGGCCATAGCCCCTTTCAGGGGGATTGGGATTCCAGCCACTATGTCTCATTGATGTGGCCATACGATTGCAACTACTCAGGTAGATTCAACTCGTGTCCAGTCTGATGCTGACAAGGCTAACAACTTCACTGAGCGCATTCAACACATCCGCCAGCAAGTCCATGACATATTGGACAAAGTCAATGCTAAGTACAAGCGACAACATGATCAGCATCGAGTGCCACACAAGTTCCAGGTAGGCGACAAAGTTTGGCTACATTTGCAAAAGGAACGCCTCGTTGGGTCCCACCACAAGCTTCGCCTGCTCCAATATGGGCCATACACCATCACCAAGGCTATAGGGGACAATGCCTTCGAGCTCAACATTCCACCATTCTTTGGCCTGCACCCAGTATTCAATGTGGACCACCTTCGGCCATACTTTCCACCATTGTTGGACACATTCGACATTGCAGAACAACTCACACCAACAGAGTTAAACCTAGACTCCATGGAACAAGCCACCACTGATCAGATCATGGACACGCAGATCAAGAACACTCACCAACAGAGGATCCAGCTATATTGAGTTGTCAAAGCAGGCCAACTCCTTCACCAGGGCAAGTGGTTCACCAGGGACCAGGTTCAACAAAAGTTTCCACATCTCATGGAGGCACTCAACGCAATGGGGGCCATTGCTTCCTAAGGGGGTAGGATTGATCCAGGTGGATATTGGTGGCCGCCCGCCTATTCCACTTATACCCCCACCATTGTTTCTTTCAGTTTTCCAGTTTCCTTAATTGTAGCACAATTTACTATTTTTAGCAACTTTTTGGGTCCTAAACTTTCAAAACCGTTTTGAGGCCTTAAACAAAGTTTTTTTGGAAAACGGGCAAACGTGAGTCTCTGACGATGTTTGCAATCAAAAGTTATAGTCCTCGAATAGATCTTTCTAATGAGGTATCATGCGCATCAAACAGAGATCGTATGCAAATGTTACGACCCCGAGAAGTTGATGTACCAATTTCCCCCAACGAGACCCATAGTTTTGGCGCTTCATCTCCTAGGGTTAGGTTTTTGGATGTCTAGGGTTTTCCATTGTTTCTCACTAAAAAATAGGCCTTCGAGCCTCATTGTAACACAGTTCAAAGGCATGTAACTGCCACCTCTTCTCAGAGATAAACTACCATGGCCCAAGCTAGTTTATTTCCATTTCTGTATGTAGGTCTCTGTTGCATGAAACTTCAAGGAACTCAATGTTTCGGGACATACCCGTACCCAAAACTCCAAAACTCAACGGAAACTCGACCGTCATGTAATCATCTATGAGAGTTAAAATAGACTTTGCTTTCCTTCTAAATTGTCATGTATGGGACTTATTCCCTTTTTTCTTGCAAGATAATGCGTTTTTCACTTATTTATAAATTTCTAGTCGATGTTTCGACTGACGTTTCCATTTTTGGGTGGTGACGTTTCTAAACGTACATGTTTCAGAAATTCAGAAACATTTCGGCACTTCGTGCAACTTAGATGTAAGCATATTCCAGTTCTTTGATATTAATGAAATGAAGTTTTGTTTCTATTGCACCTCTGTGTTTATGTGTATATCTGTATTTTGTTGCGTACCTACATAAGTCCGAATCAATTGACTATATGACTATACCTAGCATTTGCATAATGTATCCATGCATGTTAGGGTAGGATGCATTGCATGTTGATTTTTGCATATCTAACATCATCATATCATGTTCTCATGCTAGAATAAATGCATTTAGAGTAAACTTGCACTTTAGAATAGATTTGATCTTACTGTATTGTTTTATTATCATTTGATGAAAACATGGGCAATAAAAGTACACCCAGGACAGAGCTTCAAGCAATTGTCTGTGATGTGTAGGACAACAAGTCTACAGTCCCAAAGGATTGTTAGTGATCTCATGACCTCCCCATTCGAGTACATGGTTCGTGCTCTCTACAGAGAGCTCATGTCCTAGTTGGAGTCAAATTTAGCCAATACTAGTGGCTGACCCCATAGGGGAATTTTTCTCCTAGATTTGGCTTCAGCAGGCAGCCACGCTAGCCCTAGTGTAGTTGATATTGTGCCCACTGACCTTCAGAGCTCATGTCCCAGTTGGAGCCAGATGTTGCCCACCACTAGTGCGTGACCCCATAGGGGAATTTTTCTCCTAGATTTGGCTCCAGCCGACAGTCGTGCTTAGCCACTAGTGTAGTCGATATTGTGCCTGCTAACCTCCGCTCCCTCAACCAGTCCCTTCATCCATTTGTTGAGAGCGTATGTTTGAAGGTGGGCCATCCAATCCTCAAGGTATGTCTTTCATTGTGCAATCGAGTGCTTAGGCTTGTTTTTCTTGTGCACACTTTGGTATGGATTATTGGGTGACTTGGAAGAGTTTCAACTGTAATCTTGTTCCCTCACCTTAAATGCGGGGGTTAATCCTCAACCCTAGTCCCATGGGATCTCCCCTAGTAGCTTTATAGCTTTAGGATGGGCACTACTTGAGAAACCCTGATTTTGGTAGCACGATCCCATTTTCCCGTTCAACATTTTTCATTCCCCTCCGCACATTACATGCCCGCCCTATTTCATCATCTTCCTTATCTAGGTCCACATGACCATCGGGTCCACAAGGCTCTGGTACTCCCCCTCCCCTTGTCAACATGTCTGGGTCAAGCTTAGAAAAATGCTCGAAGGTTGATGCGGCTAAAAAAGAAAAGATAAAAGCATGTCATGGTCACATACAAAAGGAAATGATACCACAAAATGCAAAAGATGGTCGATACAAAAAAAAAAATTAGCACGTGGGCAAAAGCCAAACATGAGCTCTACCCTTATTATTATAGCCATCACCCAAGTTCCTAGGGCGCCCCTTATGAGTTCCCTTAGCATCATTAAGGAACCCATGCATGTCCAAACTCCTAGTGGGTGATGAACTGCTCCACCTAAAGGGGGAATCACTGTTATATCATACACAGCATGCTCTCATCCCTAGGAGCCCCAAGCAGTAAAATAAAAGAAAAATCAATAAAAGGCAAAACAAAACTAAAGAAGGGTGGAAAAACAAAGGTCAGGGTAAGTTGTGTACCAGGATTACTTCCTCCCACATCCATACACCCAAATATGTGGACATCCCTCATCCCTTGAGCCCATGGCATTTGGCCTTGAGACCCTTGTGTCCCAATCCACCTCATCATCATCCACATGACACCTACCACTTAAAGGATGTACCTTGGACATGCCTTGCCCTTTAAGGGTTGGGAACACCTAATAGGGTTGTTTATTAACCACTCCTACCTAGGGAGGTAACACCATTACACGCTCAAAGCCCCAAATTTGAAAGGGAAACCCATTATGAAGTCTCATTTGTGCCCTTGACTAACAAGCTTGATTCACCTAGATGCACTAATGAATTATTTTACCTAAAGGTGAGAAGACGCATTAGATCTTATACAGGATCAGCAAGTGGTTTCATCATGGGTTGGGCAACTTAATTGGGGCCAAAGCCCACCAGAGGATCATATTAACATGTGTAAGGATGCGTTGAGAGCCAAGGGACTCCATCATGTGATATAGCATGGCCTCATCTTATGGGCACCCTCAGCACCTTCAACAACTTGTCCATTGCCCCACATTATATGCGAGATGATGCACTTGGACCAGTAGTGCCCCCAGTCGGCTTATCAGTATATACAGGGTTTGGTAGTTGATCTGAGACCCAGAGGAGGTATGTCTCATCCTTGAGACATGTGAGGGCAAGCACCATCTTCCGTGCCCTCATTTAGAGTAATCTACAAGCTTATTTTTCATCAAGAGACCCACGAGACCATTACTTGTGTCGCAGAGCCACTTTGGAGCACTACATGATCATTTGGACAGAGATTAAGGGGCCAACCCCTTGTTCATGATTCATGGAGCCCTCACCCTCATTATGGCACCTTGAGGACTCATTTCGGCCTTCCAATGGCCCTTTTGCACCATCGCTTCATCATTTCGGCTCACTTATGGATGGCTTCTTCATCACTTTATGAGCTACTTGGTGGGCTTGTCACCAAGGACATGTTATTTGCACATTATTTTAGAATTGTTGGGGCTATTCGGCTAATTCAAATTATTAGAGGATCATATAAATAGATGAGACTCTCATTTGTGAGAGCATCACCATCACTTCTTGGATTCTTTCTCTTGTACGGACTTCACACTTCTTCTTGGAGGTCTATTGGAGATCTATTGATACATTTCAATATATTTGGGAGATGAAATTTTCGTTCTATCGTGGAGCTACTACTTGTTTTATGGTTGGATATATCTCTTGTCATCTTGTAAGTGTTATATTTTGTTGAAGATCTATCTTGAATAATGTCTAATGTGTGGAATTGTTGCAATTAATTAATGTCTTTTTTGTCCTAGTTTTATTGAATATCATTGTAAAAGATTATTTGATTGGCAATTGCACATTACTGTATGGCAAGTACATGAATGTTCCTAGTGGAATAGAATTTATTTTCTTCCATGAAAATCCATATAATCTTGGGTGGGTAAATGTTAAAGAGTGGTTGCTAGGGCCTCGCTTTTTAGCCTCCTTGAAGACGATTTTGGCAAAATTTCAAATCATCATAGACTTCATAAGCTCAAGAATTAGGCACTAATCCAAGTAAAATTGGTAGTCACCCCCTCCTTACCCTTCTTTTTCTCTCTCCAAAAATTTTTGGCCCCTCCTAGACGGCCAACTAGGGCTCCTGTGAATTGCATTAGAGGAAGGATCTTGCAAAAGTTTGGTGTCTCCTCTAATGATTCTCCATTTTTGGAGCAATTTCCATGGTTGGTTTGCAAGAAAACTCGAGCCCTAGTTGCATCTTTGGAAGCCCATCTTGAACGTCTTAGGTTGGTGGTCTTATTGAGGGTCATTTGCACATACAATTCAAAGGAATTGATCATTCTTGACCCTTTCCCTATCCTATCTTAATCTAGAGAACACATTGGAGGAGCTCCTCCCATCGGTGAAAGTTCATAAAGAGCATGGGACATTCACTGAGGTGACAATGGGTCTTTGTCTTATTGTTGTCATTTGGTCTAGTAGTTGTCCCATAGGTTCCCCTCCTAGGACCCCTACTAGATTTTGTGGCAACGGACCCTTTACAAACCTTGATACAATGCTAGCATACACAGTCAAATCTTTGACTTTTATAATTAGGGTTGAGGTCTAATCCTTCAGGCCCTCATCTGCCCATGAAAAAACAGAGACAAAATAACTCAACTTACTTGTTGATGGTAGACCTTTGTAGTCAGCCCTTTTAGTCCACTTTGTCCATAGAAATTTGCTCCTTTAGACTCTATCCAACAAGTTGTAGCTTCCAACAACTATTCCTTCAGTCTGCTACTCATAACAGCCACTTGTTACCTTGTTGTTGGGTCTTTCCTTTGCCTCACAAAATTCCCTTTTAGCACTTATACCTTTAAGCCAACATTGTATCAACGCTCCTTGGCAACCAGTTCTTCACTGTCCAAACACAGGTCCTTCTCTTGACCTCAGCATCCTCCTCAACAAGCCTCGGGTTCCATTCCAGCACTGTTATAACCTTAATTGTCTAGTTGTAGGCTTTGGCTTACTCTCCTTGGCACTAGTGTTGTTGCAGCCTACCCTAAACCAAGGCTACTAGACCACTGTCCAACCCTTCTCCAAGCAACGGCCACCTTTGATTTCTCTGGCAGATAACCAAACACCATACTGGTTGCTACAGTAGCCTGAATCCTCCTTAGTCTAGCTCTTCTCAGCCACAGCTACCTCAAAATGCCCTACACATGCCCTCAATCAGTTGTTTTAAGCTAACAGCACCCCCACAACTGTCTAGAAATCAATGTTTGTAGGAATTAGGGTTTTGATTCCTCTTCTTGATAATTACTTGTGAATTATGTTGGCTTCTTTTACTTCTTTATTAGATTATGTTTCATCAAGCAATTATCAAAATTAGATGTATGTGAAGATCACAAGAATAATGGACACAAGATATAGGCGAAACCCCTATAAGGGGAAAACCTAGTCAGAACTTTTCCTTTAGTTGTTTCAAGAACAAGATGAGACAATCCAAAATTGTTTTGACCTAGACACAGACTTCCTCCAATCACCAAGTCAACGCTTCCTTCTTCTCCAAGTGACAGCTTCCCAGCAACAACTTCGACCTAGAAATTCGACCTTCCAGCAGCAGAATTTTAGCCTGTTGAGAAATCTAGGGCATTAGCACTAGGTGATTTCTCTTCTATTAGTGACTGCTTGTGAATACTTTTTACTTGTTTAGATTGGGATCTTGTTTATGTTAGATTATTAGTTTTCTTCTTCATCAAACAATAACCAATGCATGAACATAAATAAACAAGAGACACAGCATGTAGGCTATGAATCAGGGCCAAAACCTCTCACTCTTTGAGAGGAAAGCCCGCACAAATTCTTCTTATAGAGATTCCAATTGACGAATACCAAGACCAAGACCCCTGACCTAGAGCCACTCCAAGACCAAGACACATGTTCTCTAGTCAAACCTCTTCTTGACTCCTCTTCCACTGAGATCTTCATTATTGCTATGATACTGAGATCTTCATCACTGCCTTAACATTGTTTCCTTTACGAGCCTCTTATCACAGAGATGATACTTTACCATAATAGTATCTCCAATGATCTATTATGTCATTAATGATTCCTAGCTGCACTTTGATAAGACACCGAGACAAAGGTACATATCACTGTAAGGTAGCATCGAGTTGTCCCTTTATCTTCCTTCAACTAATTCATTCGAACCTCTTCACTGCCACTGTGATCCGAGCTTTGGTCTTGCTATCAGAGGGATCTGAATTCCCTTCAACACTTTTCCATTCCAATTTGTTCTCTTATGTGTCTCTGCCCATCCGAAATACAGAGAGAGAGAGAGATCTGAATTCTATTGACTGAGATCAGCTCCTCACTTCTTCCTTGTTGTACCTTCCTCTTCTCTCTGAACTTTCTTCTGCACTATCATCTGAATTATATACTGTGACTCCCCATCCGAATTTAGAGTATATTCCGAACTTTTGCTCTGCGAAAATCTCAGAGGAATGTGAAGTCTGAACTGGGCTAATACGAAGAGCCCAGCCTCCTATATATAGTAATTCGTCCATATAATTTAGCCAACATGAACATTCGGATGGATGTGTCTCCTTAATGTGAGCCGACATGAGTTCCTTAATACATCTTGAGGCCGACATAGGAAGGGGGGATTGTGTGCTTGTCGTTAGAGGACTATTTAGACTTATATATAATTGACACATGCCCAAGAAGGGTTCTTCATACATGACATAGACTCTTTGACTTTTAATGACCAATCTCAAGGCTCTCAATGGGAGCCATCTAAAATAAAATCACTTGCTCATGAAACCCATGAAGCAAGGCTTACAATAATAACTTTATTTTCTTCATTACATCTTTTTACAAAAGTCACAATTACATGCCATTATGAAGACAAAACCTAGTTATACTTTTCAACACGTCCCCCCAGCAGAACTTCGACCTGCAGTAGATTTCATAATTTTGGCCCCAACAAATGCCCAGTAACTTCGCACGTGAGAGAGATAGATAGCCCAAAACTTAGATTTAGATCCTTCCCAGCAAACTTCGTCCTTCTCCAGCTACTTCGCACTTTTTCTACCTCTCTTGCTTGTATATCGAACTTGTTGAGTGAATGTCCCAAATGGATCGAACTGCCTCTCTATATATAGCCTTTTTGTGGGTCAAATTGCCCTAATGTAGGCCGACTTCATAGGGACAGGGTTGACTTGGTGTGGAGGTGTCAAATGACCTATTTGACTCAAAAATAATTCTTTTTACATGATACAAAAGCCCAAGAAGGGTCTAATAAAAATGACAATGACTCTATTGACTCAATATAAAACCTAGAAGCCTACAATGGAGGCTTTGACCTAAAAATGATGACCCAAGCATGAAACCCATGCTTTAATAAGTCATTTTATTAATAATAAAATTTCTTTTGACAAATATATTACATCATACAATTATGAAGACCGAACCTAGTTACATTCTTCAATAGCAACAACCCCTCGGCCCTACCTATTCCTCTTACAGTGGATGCCCAAGCAAGCGCTGCAGCTTGCGGCATGCTTTTTCCTCAACCCAGAACTCAACAGAACTCGGGCCCTTTCTTAACTTGGACTCTTGAACAAAAGATACTCGCTCTCCTTCTCTAAGTTGTGTCTTTCTCTAAGGTAGATCACCCTGCACAAATGTAGTCCATCACACTTATAACTAGGCCTATCATTTGGCTTCTATATATACTGGTCCATGGGGTGTGAAACCCCAACAGTCATGTCCCTTGGCCTTGATTTCCAACTTGAACCTACATGTCTCAAAAATAATTAAATTCTTTTTTGTTACAAACAAAGTTCGTACATACACGAGTTGAATACTTCAAAAAACTTGGAATATGAAGATCTCCATTGAGAGTACAAGTATATATATAAAATGTATGAATGAGAATATGATGATGAGATTGTTACAAATGAGGGTCCGCTTATATACCTAGGGAGGTGCCCCTTCATGAATGGTCATGTCCTTAGAGACATGCTCTTCAGCAAGTAATTATTATTTAATTAATTATTATTATGATTATTATTTATTTCATAACATTATTTTCCCCTTTAGATAAGCTTTGTCCTCGAAGCTTATTGATGGCAATGTTCGATATCTTTAAAAGCCTCATCATGTCTTCGCATCTTCTCAATTCTCGAATTGTCATCTTCGATGATACAAAACGATATGAACTTATGAGTGTCGTATAGAATTATCATACTGTGAAATTATCTAGCCATCCAAAACTAATCTTTTGTGTAATCTTGTGATTACTAGAAACTTGGGATGAATAGTTATCATAAGACTGAATTATAGTGACATCGATATTCTTTGGAACATAAGTCACTTGTCTCTTGTCTAAGTGATATGGATTTGTCGATTGGTTGAGATGTCTGCTTTTATGATTTGGGTGTCGATAAGGAGTTCTTGTGACTTGATTTCCCCTTATCATGTTTGTGGCGATTTTTTGACTCACTGGAGGAGGTATCTAATTTCTTTCAAGTAAAGAAGTCGCTTGGTTAATTGTTGGATCTTCACATGAAATTTCTGCCATTTCAATTGCAGCTTTTGAGTACCTCTTGACTTCAATTGGATTGGGATATTTTTTAATTGTGGTATTATTTGGATCAATGTGTATTCCTTTTTTTCCAATTTGGACTAATATGTCTAGCGATTTTGATGCTTCTTTTGCAATAAATTCTTGAAATTTCTTCTTCAATGATTTCTTATCATCTTTAAGTTACTTAATCTGAGTAAGAAGATTTTGATTATGATTTTCATTTTTTAAACATGAAATATCTTCAGCTTATGATTCAACTTCATTTTGACACTTACTCTTCTCATTTTTTAAATTTCTGATTTGTTCTAATAACTTCTGATTAAGGTTTTTTAAGCACAAATTTTCTTCTTTCTCTAATAGACTCATTGAGTTTCTTCTCGGAACTTTCATTTTCTTGTTCTAATTTATGCTTCGAAGCTTTACACTCTCTGACTTGTGCAAGTAGTTCTAGCTATGATCCTTAAAACGAGAATTTTCTTTGTTTTTATTGGATATGACTTCTTCAAGCTCCTTCCGCCTCTTTGATATTGCTTTTTTATTCTTTTGAAGCGTTAGTTTCAAAATATCCTTAAGTCTTCTGATGAATGTAATATCGATTATGACTTCATTGTCATGTTTTAAAATGTAATATTTTTCTTCTTATAAGGAAACATCAGAAATTTTTCTCCATGTTTAGAAGGAATATCCCCAATTCTTTAAACCAAGGTAACCCAAAAATTATGTCAATCTCTTCGTTAAACATATTTGCTACATCAAATTGAGACACACTCATAATCATCAATTATTATTCACTAGTTTTTAATCTTGTATTATGCTTCGAAATAAGGGGCTTCTTTATTCTCAATTATATTTGATCCTAGAATTAATAACTAATTTGCTAACATGTTGAGCGTAATAGTAGGAAAATCTCGAGAAGAAAGGTAAAATGTCAAGCAACAGTAGAAGGAAAATGTCAAGCGGCAAGGTAAAATCGTAGGGTTAATGAGAAATGTGAATGATTATGTTTTAAGGTTTTAATTTATCCTTAGTTTTTATTTTCATTTTTTAACTATATTAAAATTTGTAATTTTTGTAATCTTTTATGTTTTTAATTGTTATGACCAAAAACATTTGGGGGGATGCGAGGGGACGCTTTTCGTCACTAGGAAAAAGTCCCCCCCCCCAAAGTTTCCCTGAGTTTCCCCAAAAAAGGGGACGTGGGGAAACGTTTCCCCAAGAGTTTCCCCATCACGAGAGAGTGGGGGAGCGAGGAAGCACATCCCCCACCCTAGGGGGCGCGGCGCGTCCCCATGGAACACTGATCATCACATAAAAGAGTATCTTCTACACCAAAGCGCAAGAAGGAGAAGGTTGATTCAAAGGAGAGAGAAGAAAGTTGACACATAAGAAGAATATACCTTGTTAACCAAATCTTTGACCCAGAACAATTTGCAGTAGCTCGCACATGTGAAGGAATCCATTTATGTGGAAGAGGCCGATTTTTTCTAAGTCAATAGCAGGCCAAATTTCGGCCCCCTGTTGTAGGTCTAAATTCCATCAGTTTGACCAGATTTGGAATAGTTTGAACAACGTTGACTTTGACCTTAAAAGGGCATTTGGAGGAGGGTTTGACTTGGCATCTTGGTGGTAGTTTGGCATTGGTTCTTGGATTAGATATCTCTCATTTTGATCTGATTCTATAAGGAAAGGATTGTTGGGTTTTTCCCATTGTGGGTTTTCCCAAGGTAAATTGTGTCTTGTTTCTTGTGCATTGTGATCTTTATTTCCTTGAATGATTGAACAAATGTATAATTGTTTGATGAAGAAGACAACTAACTCTCACAAGTAATTATATAGAAGAGGAATAAAGTGTTAGACTACATTGCACTTGGTTTCTCAACATGGTACCAGAGCTTTGGTGAAGAAAGGAAGCTTGAAGATCACACCTTATCACACCTTGTTGGCAACATTGTTTGAAGACAACCTTGTAGCATCTCTCTATCACTTCAAAGTAAGCACTCTTCTATTATCTATGTCTATGACTTCTGATCCAATGGCATATATCTGCAAAGAGGCAACAAGCTTGAAGGTGCATCCAATTTCAAAGCTTGGAAGAAGAGGACTGACCTAGTTCTTATAAAAAATGAAGTCGTGCAATTTGTTGAAGGCAAAGTTCCACTACCAGATAAAGACAATGCTCAAGAAGTGGCCAAGTATAATAAGGGTGAAATCAAAGCACAAAGGATTATCTTTGAATCCATCAAAGACCACCTCATTACTTTTGTTTCAGAATTGTCTACATCCAAGGAAGTTTATGATACATTGGTGAGATAGTACTCTATCAACACAACAGGTCATAAGATATCTCTGAGGAATCAACTCTATGGAACAAGGATGACAAAGGATGACATCGTGGTGACAAAGGATGACATCGTGGCTTCATATTTTATGAAGATATAAAAAATTAGAGATCAACTTCAAGGGGTTGGTGAAACTATATCTAATTCTGAATTGATCACCATTATAATCAATGCTTTACCTGAAACTTGGGACGGTTTTGCGGGAGGCATTTAGGCATTTATGCTAGAAAGGAGACTCCTACTTTTGAAGAGTTATGGGATGCTTGTACTTTAGAGGAAGCAAGACTGAAGGCTAAAAGCAATACTCAAACTCATAATGAAGATTCTCAACCTTTTGCAGCTAAGTCAAGGTGGAGGTTGGTAAAGAAGAAATTTGGATTTCAAAATAAAAATGTTGGTAACAAATCTCAAGAAAATAAAGATATGTCCAAAGTCCAATGCTGTGAGTGTTATGAATATCAGTGTTGTTAAAAGCGCGATTAAATCGCGCTTTTTTCCCTAAGCCGATTTAATCGCGCTTTTTATGGGAAAAAAGCGCCTAAAAATTTTTTTGCCTCTTTTTTCGAAAAAAGCGCGCTTTTTTGAAAAAAGTCTGCTTTTTTCGAAAAAAGCGCGCTTTTTTGACAAAAGTCCGCTTTTTTCGAAAAAAACCCACTTTTTTCGTAAAAAAGCTCGGGGGTCCCTGGCAGCGCGATTTATAATGAAATTTGAAAAAAAAATGAAAAAAAATGAATATTTTTGTACCAAATGCTTTTTTCCCGCTTTTTCCGATTTTTTCCGCTTCATTCCCGGCGCCGATTTAATCCCGCTCGCGCTTTTAACAACATTGATGAATATGGGCACTACAAAAAGAGATTGTCCTAAAAACCCTAGGAACAAAAAGAGGAAGGAAAGGCATCAAGCATCAATAGTTGAAGATGAAGAAACTCTAAAGAAACCCAAGGAAGAAAATCACAAGGATCTCTACTATTGAAGATAATGAAGAACATGGCAGGTGTACATAGCAATAATCCTTCATCCACTTTTGTACCAAGTTTGAAGTAAAAGTTTACTTTCCATTTTGTGTTTAGAAGATGATAACTAAAGTAGAACTTATTAATGGCAAGATAGTTACGTGACCTATGAAGGCTAGTATATTTGGGATTCACAGAAAGGAGTTTGTCTAGACTAGTTCAAGGGGATTGAAATTAAGAGGGAGCTCATGGTCATCTATATTGAAGAAAGAATCAATCCTTTGAAGTGTGTATATATTCTTATGAGAAGAAGCCTCTTTGACTGTTGTCAACATAAAAGTTTTCTCAAAGGTCTAATAAAAACATCTATTGATTGAAGTAAGCATTTGTATACAAAAATCCAAAAATGTTCCCACAGACTCTAATATTGTAGAAACTCTTGTGTCTCCAAGAAAAGAAGTAAGGATTACAGGTATATAATGAAGGCAGCCAAGGCTTTTCTAGATAGAAGCAAAGCAAAGAATGCGTTAAGAAGCCTATCTCTAAATCGATGGTCTATTTGTTCTGAGATGAATTTTGAAGTATGTGTTGATTATGCCTAAGAAAAGTCAAGATCTAGCTTGCAGCAAGATAGAAATTCAAAGCAAAATTTATGAAGATTCTTCCAACCAAAAGGAGTTGATTTTTGAGACATTTGCTCCAACTTCCAAGTACACTACAATTGGGTCTTTTGTTCCTATCATAGTCTCCATGAAAAGATATATACTTTTTGGATAGGGTAATCAATGAAGAGGTGTACAGCCAGGGTTTAAGGTTCATGGAAAAGAACCCCGCGATTGCAGATTAAAGAGAATGGTATATGGTACTCTCATATTGATGCTTACTTGACAAAGCCTAGTTCCATGAAAGGTGAAGCCGATTCAACTTGTACATAAAAGTTGTAAAGAATGAGCCAATGATCCTACTACATTATATAGATGTTGACTACTGCAGAGCATCTCAATTTAAGAGGGAACTAGCAATAGTATTTGACATGAAGGATCTCAATTTGATGGACTGCTGCTTGGGACTTGAGATTTGGAAAAAACCAGATGAAATCTTCTTCTATAAAAGGAAAGATCCTCCAAGTTTGGATGATGGATTGTATACCTATTTGCAGAATTTCCGATATTGTTGATCTAGCATTGTACCGGTAGCTAATTAGTTTTCTAATGTATTTGATTACACTGATTTTGACTAGGTAGGCAGTGTTGTTGATGAAAAATATAAGTCATTAATAGTGGTTGTTTCTATTTGAGATTGGCTATGGTTTCTTAGATAAGCAAGAAGCAGAATTCTGTTGCACTGGACATTGCAAAAGATGAACATATGCAGTGAATTGGCTCCGAAATTTGTTGGATGGATTGTTCGATGGTGTGCTAGATTCAACTATGATGATCAAAGTTGTATATAGTTATCAGAGAACTTGGTTTTTCATGGAAAGTTAAAGCACATTGTGATTAAGTATCATTATATTCGAAACATGGTGCAGGATGGAGCCGAAAAGCTACAGTATATCTCCACTGACAAACAAGTAGCTAATGTATTTCCGAGACAAGCTTGGACTTGTGGATAACTCCTCCCAGATTAAGAGGGAGTGAGGATGGACACCTGTTTTCTCCCTGTGTCATGTACTGTGACCAATTAGGATTAACACCCTATGTCAAGTACATGGACCCAAATAGGGAGAATGGTAGATTGGATAAGCATCATGGACTGACATTCTTGTGTCATGTACTGTGGTCGATTAGGATTAACACCCTAAGTCAAGTACATTGACTCAGTTTAAGAAGAATGGTCTAGTGGACCAACATTTCCTTGTGTAAAGTATTGTGACCGATTAGCACTAGCACCCCTAAGTCAAGTACGGTGACACCGAATTAGGAAATGGTCCTATGGAGGACATACTCTGAGAAACCTAGGTGGAGTATAGGCAGTTGTGTGGTGTCATGTTGAATGCCTCCCAGCATTGTGCTCTGATCTAGTGGAGAGATAGAGCTAATTGACAAGGCCTTGATAATTGACAATGTTGGTTATGATGATGTTATTGATGATGCTTATCAATCTGGATCCTTTCCTATAGAAGTTTTCAACTTGAGGATATCCCAATAAGTCATTATGAATACCTCTCTAGTTCAGAGGGAATGTTGAAATTGTAACTAGGTTCAGTCTTCAAAATGTATATTTATCATTGATGTACGATTTGTCAAGCATGTTCTTCATGCTACAGTCAAAAGAATTTATTTTCCATTCAAAAGAAAATTTATTTGTCATGTCCCATTTGGACATTTAAAAGAAAGAAAAATTGAAATTTTATTATGAGTCATAAGCCCACAAGATGACCACGTTGACCCCCCCTTGGACAGCCCTCCTAAAGGCACCTATTTGACACTCCTGGACAGCTATATATTGGATACCTATTCGACCTACTTGGAGTTAATTCAATCATCACATAAACAAGTACCTTTTGCACCCAAGTGAATGAGGAAGAAGTTTGAGTCAAAGGAGAGACAAAAAAGTCAAAACATAAGAAGAATATACCTCATTGACCAAATCTTTGACCAAGAACAATTTGCAATAGCTCGCACAAGTGAAGGAGTTTGTTTCTGCAAAAGAGGCCAAGTTTTTCTAGGTCAATAGCAAGCCACATTTTGGCCCCTTGTTGCAGCTCTGAATTCCAGAAGTTTGACTAGTGTTGACTTTGACCTTGGTGTTGAGAAATCTAAGACATCGAGATTAGGTGATTTCTCTTAGATAAATAACTACTTGTGAATGCTTTTTACTTCTTAATTAGGATCTTCTCCTACTTATGTTATTATAATGTTATTCTTCATCAAACAGCTACCAAGCATAAACCATAAAGAGACAAGAGACATAAAATATAGGCTATCAGCCAGGGCCAAAACCTCTCCCACTTGAGAGGAAAACCCGAATAAATTCTTCTTCCTATAGAGACTTCAAGTAACAAATACCAAAACCAAGAAACTTGACCTATTTGCCACTCCAAGACCAAGCCACAAGACCTCTTAGTTTAAACTCCTTTCTTCAATGGTCAAACTACTTGCTTCTCTGCTACCTTTCAGTTCTCAGATTCTTAGATTAGACCTGCCACCTTCAGTAGCCCTAGTTGCAACACGTGTAATGTATGATGTACCTTGTTATCACTTTGTTTGGAGGAGAGACTTCCTTACATACTTCAGATTGATGTATTCAATGAATCTTCCCTTGATTTGGCTTCCCAAGTGGCCCTACTAGCCTCGGCCCTTCTAGAACTCTTCTCGGCTTCTTTTGCAACAAATCCTGCCTTCCTTCCTCGCACAAGTGACAAGAGACAGCCCTAAACAAATCTGGAATAGTTCAGATATCTTCCCTTCTTCTTCGCTGGTGAGGAGGCTTCCTTCTTAAGCTTCTCGCACTTCTTTCTTATTGCAGACCTTGACCGAAAATCCTTACTCTGAAATGAGCCTGAGTGGCCTATTTATAGTTGTTTGCCATGATAATAAGCCAACTTGACATGAAGATGAGCTGACGTGTCCTTTGGTGAAGATATTATTATTCTTCTTGTAGTCGACTTGAAGGAGAGGCCTTGTGCTTGTCTTGGAGGGCTTTCATACTTAGTTAGTGACTCATACATAATGTAACATACCCAAGAAGGGTCCTTCATACATGACATTGACTCAATTTGACTTTTAAAACTAGATGACAAATCCTAAAGGCTCACAATGGGAGCCATTACTAAAAATAAAATTCCTTGCTCATGAAACCCATGAGACAAGTATTACAATGATAATTTTATTTTTCTTCTCTTCATCAATTACATGAAATCACAATTACACAAGTCATTATAAAGACCGAACCTAGTTACTTTTCAACACTTGGAAGTGCATTTGGATGAGGGTTTGACTTGGCATCTTGGTGACAGTTTGGTATTGGTTCTTGGCTTGGATATCTCTCATTTTGATCTGATTCTACAAGGAAAGGATTGCTGGGGTTCTTCCATTGTGGGTTTTCCCAGGGTAGATTGTGTCTCGTCTCTTGTGCATTGTGATCTCTATTTCCTAGAATGATTGAACAAACATATAATTGTTTGATGAAGGAGACATAAGAAGTAATAAGAAGATATTTAACTCTCACAAGTAATAATCAAGAAGAGGAATTAAGTGTTAGACTACATTGTACTTGGTTTCTCAACAGTAGAGAGTATTATTATCCTCATAATATTTAGATGCCTTGTGATGATCATCTCATGGGATATATTTATTTTCTTTTTTTATGTGATTTTGTATTATCCTGTCAAGACTTATGATTCAGGACAAATATCATATTCAGACCACTTGACATCTTATATATCAGTTTTATTTTCATATTTATGTAGCAATCAGTTTATTTGTCATTGATTTATGTGTTTAAAATTTTGAAAAAACAAAGATTATTTTCGTCTTTTTAAAGTTTCTCAATAATTTACAATAATTTCTGATATTTTCCCAATATTGCCAATAAGTTATATTTTGAACCATCAACAATAAATTCCCCAAAGCAATAAATGTAACACTGGTCAAAATCTTCTCACACTACATCATGAATTATTCAAGACTTCCTACAATAACGACTTCATCTATACACAGGAGCAAGATAAGAGTATCAAATCGGTCAAATAACAAATGGAAATATGCACTAACAATCCAACGCGAGTACAATCTTGTCAGGCAACTTATTTGCATAAGTTTTAGACATTCACTTACCAACTAGAGTTCATTAGCTCGTGAAATGCATACACAATATGTGCAGAATCAGCCTTGATTCAATCAAAATTCTATGTATGGATCAATTCATGTTCTGTTCTGATCTAGAAGTGTGGAAATTCAGGTTACGATTATGGATAGGTGAATCCTGCTTGCAACAGGTAATCTATTTTTTGATCAGTTGAATGTATAATTCAGAAATGAATCTTTTGTATCAACAAACACTCTGAAAATAATCGATAATTATTCTACAAAAAGCACTAATTGAATAATAGCAACAGTTTCATGTATAACTAACACAATTTTGAGTTCATTCTTCCAAGACGTAATTTGTTTTGAGTTATAATAGTAGAAATGTTGATCATTGTATTTTGTCCAATATTTAAATTGAATTATTCAGTAACAATATGTAATGTCCTCTCCAAATTGATGGGCTAAGGAGGACTAAATAGCCTATCCGACCCCGTAGGTTATAGTCTTGATAACGGGGTAAAAACCCAAATTTTCCAATGTTAGGGCAACATTGTGTAAAAGTTGGGTCAGCTGGGGCAAAAAGACCCAAAATTGGGGGTTGCACTCACATTTGGGAGCCCATGAACAAGTCTATAAATAGAGAGGAGATGGAATCAAATGTTCATCATCACATTGGATAAAAATACATCTGTTTTCTTGAGTTGTGGCTCTGAGGGTTTTAAGGCCCCTTTTATCCTACTAATTTTGGTGGTGAAAGATTCCACCCCAGTTAGTAAAATCTCCTTTATAACTTCTGTTCTGTTCTGACAAGCAGGAAATCTATATGTCTGAAGCTGTCAAGTTTGGTGGCAGGACAAGGCAAGAAGTCAAGCTCGTGGGACTGTTCAATGGTAATATTTCAGTGCATTCATTTGCTGTGATAGTTTGACCTCTGCAGCGGATTTGTGAAGGTACTCTGGTAATTTCGGTAAAGGCAGCTCGGCCTCCCTGAGGCACGACCGTACCTGTCCTGAGGCAGCTCGGCCTCCCTGGGCAGCACTCGAACCCCCTTCCTAAGGCTGGACTGAATTGTTTCCTGAGGCAGCGTTATCTCCTGAAACAGACCAAGGTTTTTCTGAGCCAAGGTAGTCGAAATCCTTTCTGAGGTGGTGCAAGTTTGTCTGAGGCATACTACAACAATTCGCTGAAGTAGACCAAACGTCCTGAGGCAGGAGAACTGTGTGGAATAACCCTTGAAGCAGTTCGACTCTTTCTTGTTACGGGAACAGGTTGATCCACCCTGAAGTAGATGAGACTCATTAAGGTATTTGTGGTTCTGATAGAGGGGTTTTTCCTAAAAATTACAGATAGTGGACATATTGAGGACAGTTCTCCAACAGTGGAATTAGCAAGAGTTTCATATACTGTTAGTAGGGTTTCAAACAAGCAGAGAATCTGATACGTGTTGGAGTTGTAAAGTATTGATTGAGTATTGGTTTGTTGAATCATCATTCTTTTCATTGTGAATCTTGGAGAATTACTTGTCCATTATTGTTACTGCAATAAATTGTGTATTTTATGAAGAAATGCTTGCTGTAGTGTGAATGTATTAAGTTCTGTTGAAAACCCTAGGAAGAAAAAAATTACCCTACGACATTACACAATACTCTCAACTGACAACAACTGACTTACTTAACAATGTCCTCAGCTGTGATAACTATATGTGTTTTACAGCTACACTTTTAAACAAAACAGCATATAATAATCTGCAGAAGGAAAAAAAACATTGTAAAACAATGTAGCACATACCAAAGAAGGGGACCCTCCTAATTTGAGATGTGTACAAGAAGTAGCTATAGTCTGTGTAAAGATCACACTGCACATGAAATAAAGAAAAGCTTTGTATTCAAACTAGGACTGAATTCAGATTACGAACTGTTGTTCATAAAATCCTCTTCTTTTCCACCTCCCTTGCCTTCTATCTACAACTGATAATTAATATACAAAATAAAATTGTATCGCTAATGATCAACATTTGATCCTATAATGCCTACGACCCATCATATACATTAAAGATTATCGCCTAAAACATGGGATCTGATCTTTAAAATCTGAATTGTATTCTTGAGTTGCGAGGTTGACATTGAAGATGAGGAAAGATCCTAGGTGCAAATAAATGTTGAATCAACTTGTGAAGTCCGTGAATGGTTTCCAGGTGGTAATCTCCTATTTAAAACGATGTTGTTATGCAATTCTATTGATCTGAAATTAATGCTAGAATTGCATGTGAATGTTAAGTTGAAAAATTGCCTTGACTTGCTCTTAAAACTTAATGGACAACTGAAAAGACTGCAGTGAAGAAATAAACAGCAGAAAAGAATAAAGACAAGAAATGCAAGTTGATAAAGGAGTTCACACCTCTTGAGCTACGTCTCCGGGTCTGCTTCCAACGAGAAACCAATCAATTAATAAGATGCAAAATACACTTTAAGTACTTTGTTACATCTCATATGGTCTCCAACCTGCAATAAACATTGTCTTCCGCTCTGCTAAGAAGGCTGTAGTACTGCCATAATCCTCTCTCAGCTCTCGGTTTGCCAAGAAATGGCTTCTAAAGCCTCATTTCTTCAAAATTACAGAACTTAAAATCGGCATAAAAATAAACTATGCGTGTTGTTCTGTCAAAAGTCTGGCCTCTGGTGCAATGGTGAGAACGCTGTGTTTTAAAAACACGTCGCAGGTTTGCATCTGCTCGGCCTGATTTTTCCAAAACTCTGCTAAATTATACACCTTAAAAAAAATTCTGCACAACTTGAAGCTATGGGGCAATGGTAAGGCATGAGGATAATATAGGATAGGTCGCAAGTTCAATTCTCAACTGTCCACCGTTTTTGGGATATAAAATGATTTTTTGGCATAACATTTGGTTATGACCCGCCATACTTTATTGTCCACCTGAGTGACATATATCATAACAACCATTGGCTTATCACATTATTCACATAACCAACAAATTTGCCATATCATAATCTGCCAACAAACGAAATCCACCAACCAGGCACCTGCCACGTAATCCTTCTAGAAGGCCCAGCGAAAGCCACATGGCAGCCATGGTTGGCCCATGTGGCAGTTCATAGTTGCTCCACATGGTGCCATGTGGCAATTTGTGGTTGCTCCACTTTGTGCCACATGGCAGCCTGTAATTATTAGACGTACTGCCACATGGTAGTCTCCCATTGTTCCATGTAGTGCCATGAGGCAGTCTCCCCCCCCATTGGTCCACATGGCAGTTTCTTGTTGGTCCACTTTCACAAACATTTGTATTCACTGTTGCAACTACTAACTGTTGAGAAACTAAAGGCAATCTGAATTATTCAATTTCTCTTAATTATGATAGCTGCTTGAGATATTACTTCTTTAGAATTTTCTTCTTTCTATTGTTATCTTCAAACAGTTACCAAAACAAGAAAATCAAAATACACAAGTACACAAGATATTGGCACCAAGCCAGGGCAAAAACCTCTCCAAAATCTGAGATGAAAAACCCTTTGAACTCTTTCTTATAGAATCTTTATTGAGAAGTTACATGACCCAAACATTGACTCAGAAATGCCTTCAACATCAAATGACAATACCTCCAGATGTGTACCCAAACATACTGTGTGTTTCTGCAGTGAATGACAGTCTGCACCAACAATTTTGGATAGGCTCTTCCAGCCTCGTTCTACCCTTGCACTTTATGTAGATCCTCCATACATTGTTAGATCGATGATTAGGCTTGATTAGAAGGCTTTGAAAGGCAACAACATTGACTGTTCAAAAACAGCGAGAGCAGAACCCTTTGATTTCAGAACGCAGTCGTATATGAGAATAGTGTTAGGGCTCTTCTAGCCCTATGATACCTTCGCTCTTTTCAACGGCAATCTTCTCCTTGTATTTGCGGCTAGAACAGCCTTTCAAATCAACCATACAGTTACGAAATGTCAAACCCTAATCCAGATCTGTATGCCGTGAGGGAGAGCAGACTCGTTGATATATTTGTATGAGGGAACAGACCTCCTCACTTGCTGTGGCTACTCTTCCTTCTTTCGGCCTTATCACTGCTGCTCCTCTTCGTGAGTGAGTGTCAATGAATTGTGTTTTTGGAGGAGCCAAACGTAGCCTATATATAGGCTTACCTTCTCATCCATTGAGCCGACGTTAGCCTAGATTAGGCCGACATGTCCCTTTCATTAATTAATTAAGCTGACGTGAATCTGGAAGGCTTCCATAATTTTCTTTGAGCGGTTTCCTTGCAATGAATCTGTGGATACACATTGGAGGGTTTCATTGATGATCTAGGACTTATATTCATTACATTTACATGAACAATAATACATGACTGTCTTCATTTACATGACTTGTCTAGGGCTCTCAATTAGAGCACAAAAAAAATAATTCTTTGATACAAAAAGACAGTTACAAAATTTGACATAATGAAGACTGAACCTAGTTACACTATTTTCAACACTCCCTCTTAACTAGGGAGGTATTCATACATACATGTCTCAATACAAGAGTTCTCATAAGCAAAGAGTCGAATTAGTTATCCATCTGTTCTAGCATCATTTTAACCAACATTGTTTTCATATAGCAAGGCCTTGACTAATCGCTCTATCTCTCAAATAGATTAGAGCATAATGTTGGTGAGACCAATGACTTATAGACGCACTCGTCATTGTCTCTCTTAGGGTCACATACCCACCCGAGTGTTCTCTGAGTATGCCCTACTAGGACTATTCTCATCTTGGGTTCCCAGCCCTCAAGAATATTGGTCCTCTTGCCCACTCTTGTCTTGGATGCCCTACCACATCCTCAAAGAGTGTCGAATGCCAGATGATAACTCAATCCTCCATTTCTTCTTCATTCTCGGAAGACAGAAATGTAGTGTCTATCTTTCCTGCTCAAATAGGGACGACATATCAACCAAACCAAGCTTGTCTCGAAAGTACACAAGCTTCTTGTTCGGAAGCGATTTCGTTAATATGTCGACAGTCTGCTCATCTGTGGGAACATACTCCAACTTCAACACTCCATCCTGCACCAGCTTCTGAATATAATGATACTTGTTATTTATGTGCTTTGTCTTCCCATGAAACACTAGGTCCTCAGACAATCTTATACAGTTGGTATTATCACAATGAATAATTGTAGAGGCCAACGATCCTGCAAATAAGTCGAATAACAATTTCCTTAACCACACTGTTTCCCGGCTGACTTCACATGCTGCTACATACTCGGCATCAACACTGCTTAAGGCAATTGTCTCTTGCTTTCTGCTTATCCAAGAGACCATCGAGGATCCTAGACTGAAGCATCCTCCGATTGTGCTTCTTCCATCCTTCTCGCTACCTCCCAAATCAGAATCAGTAAATCCTGTCAGAAATACATCTTTCCCTTTCTCATATTTTAGGCAATGATGTAGGGGCCAACAATCCTGCAAATAAGTCGAATAACAATTTCCTTAACCAGACTGCTTCCCGGCTGACTTCACATGCTGCTACATACTCGGCATTAGCACTGCTTAAAGGCAATTGTCTCTTGCTTTCTGCTCATCCAAGAGACCATCGAGGATCCTAGACTGAAGCATCCTCTGGTTGTGCTTCTTCCATCCTTCTCGCTGCCTCCCAAATCAGAATTAGTAAATCTTGTCAGAAATACATCTTTCCCTTTCTCATATTTTAGGCAGTGATGTATGGTTCCCCGCAAGTATCTCAATATATGCTTGGCTGCCACCCAATGGTCATGACGAGGCTCCATCTAGAACTGACTAAGAACATTCACTACAAAACATATATATGGCCGAGTATTTACCAGGTACATCATGGATCTAATTAATTGCATGTACCTTGTGGGATCCACCAACCTGGATTCAGAGTTTCTCAACAATCTCAGGTTCGTGATCATCAGAGTCATCATAGGCTTGCATTCCATCATATCAAACCTTTTGAGAATTTCAATCACATATTTCCCTTGACCAAAATAGATCTCATTGGGTTCTTGCCATACTTCCAGTCCCAGATAATAGTGCACATATCATAGATCCTTCATATCGAATTTTGTGTTGTTTCTGACATTCCTGAATACGTTCTTCTACACCAGTTAGTAGAAGATCATCTACATATAGTAAGATGATAACAAGTTCATCTCTTACCACTTTGATGTAGAGGTTAGGATCAGCCGAACTTTTGGTAAAGCCCAGTCTTTGCAAATAAGCGTCCATCCTGGCGTACCATGCTCTAGGTGCTTGCTTGAGGCCATATAGAGCCTTTTTCAACCTGCAAACATAGCCTTCTTTACCTTTGACTTCGAATCCCAAAGGTTTCTCAATGTAGACTTCTTCATCTATGGTGCCATTCAGGAATGCAATCTTTACGTCCATTTGATGAACTTTCCATTTCATGGATGCAGCCAGAGAAATCAATGAACGAATGGTTGTATATCTTGTTGTAGGAGCAAAGGTTTCTTCATAGTCAATTCCTTCTTCTTGTGAGAAACCCCTAGCCACAAATTTGGCTTTGTATTTGTCTATGCTCCCACCTGCAACACGCTTAATCTTGTAAATCCATTTCGAAGTTACCACAGATTTGTTTTTTGGTCTAGGAACAACTTCCCAAACCTCATTCTTCATTATCGATTGGTATTCCTCATTCATGGCAGACTTCCACTCAGGATGCTTGGAAGCTTATTCAAACGTGGATGGCTCATTTTCTATCAATTTTGACATGTAGGCTGCATATCTAGAGTACCTTTTGGGTTTCTTGCTTTCTCTAAATTTTCCACTTGCCTGATGTCCTTCAACTTCTTGAAGTGTGGAGGTCAACCAATTAGGTCTCTTCCTCTTTTCAGGGATAGTGACAGGTTCGCTCAGACCTTCATCTTCTTGATGAGTATTGTCTTCTTCTTTGTTGACTTCTTCCTCAAATATAGGAAGATATTCTTCATCAAAATCAAATGAAATGTCTTTTGACCTTTTGAATGCAATATTTTCATCAAAGATTACATCTCAGCTTACCTCTATATGATGTCCTTCTTTGATGTAGATTCTGTAAGCCTTGGATGAATTACTATATCCCACAAATATTCCCTTCTTGCTTGTTGGATCCAGCTTTTTCCTTTTATCCTTGGGAATGTGGATATATACCAGCCACCCAAATATTCGAAGATGATCCACGGTAGGCTTCTTTCCAGTGAATACTTCCCCGAGTGTTCAATTATTCAGAGACCTATGGGGACTTCTATTTTGAATATAGACAACAGTCTTCGTTGCTTCCCCCCATAGGAATTTTGGTTGATCTTGGTAATGAATCATTGCTTTGACATTTTCTTCTATGGCTCTGTTCTTTCGTTCAGCTACTCCATTTTGCTCAGAATTATGTGGAACTATAAGCTCCCTCTTAATCCCAGCCTCCTTGCAGTATGCTATAATTTCCTTCGAAGTGTATTCTCCACCGTTGTCAGATCTTAAAATCTTGACTTTCCTTTTTGTGAGATTTTCTACTTCGGCTTTAACTCTTGAAATTTTGAAAAGACTTCATCTTTGGATTTAAGACGGTAAACCCGAGTTTTCTTTGAGTGGTCATCTATAAAGGTGACATAGTATAGATGTCCTCCAAGAGATTTGGTCATAGGACCACAAACATCAAAATGTATAAGATCAAGTATTTCTTGAGCACGGGATGTGCTATGTCCAAATGGCTTCTTTGAAATCTTGCCCAATGCACAGCCCTTGCATATACCTTCATGTTCTTCCTTAAGATTTGGGTTTCCATTCACTATGGAGTTCAAAGTTTGAAGAATTTTGAAATGTAAGTGACCCAACCTTCTATGCCATAATTCACATGGGCTGATTTTAGTATGTACGAGTGCTTGATTTGAAGGAGAGGCTAATCTGTATAATCTACCTTCTCGGACACCAATGGTTCTAGCTTTTTCAAGACTTGAATCTTTAGCCCAAACAACTACCTTTCCATTTATAAAAGCTATTCTATCACCCTTTTCTTCTAAAGATGAAATAGAAATAAGATTTTTGCACAGACCTGGAACAGAGAGGATGTTGTTGAGATGAATGTTGTTTCTGTCATCAAGCTTGATGGAGGTAGATCTGATGTCTTTCACTGGATAGTTTTTGTTGTCACCAAGCTCCACAGAATAGGACTTTCCCTTGGAGAGAGTCTTGAGTTGATGATGGTGACCTTTCATATGCCTTGAAGCTCCACTATCTATTACCCAGATGTTTTCATCTTGGAATGTGCCCGAGAGTGCAAAGAATAAACCATCAGCTTTTGTAGATCTGTCGGATTTGGAGATTAGATAAACCTATTCTTGCTTGATCTTTTGATTGATGAGGTTTGTCAACCATAGCCCAATACTTGCCAACTGCTGCATGAGGGAGTTGATCTTCTTTCTGCCCTTTGATGAACCTCCCTCTGATACCATGTTGAGAAATTAAGGGCAATCTGAATTATTCAATTTCTCTTAATTATGATAGCTGCTTGAGATATCACTTCTTTAGAATTTTCTTCTTTCTATTGTTATCTTCAAACAGTTACCAAAACAAGAAAATCAAAATACACAAGTACACAAGATGTTGGCACCAAGCCAGGGCAAAAACCTCTCAAAAATCTTAGAGGAAAAACCCTTTGAACTCTTTCTTATAGAATCTTTATTGAGAAGTTACATGACCCAAACATTGACTCAGAAATGCCTTCAACATCAAATGACAATACCTCCAGACGTGTACCCAAACATACTGTGCGTTTCTCCAGTGAATGACAGTCTGCACCAACAATTTCGGATAGGCTCTTCCAGCCTCGCTCTACCCTCGCACTTTATGTAGATCCTCCATACATTGTTAGATCGATGATTAGGCTTGATTAGAAGGCTTGGAAAGGCAACAACATTGATTGTTCAAAAACACCGAGAGCAAAACCCTTTGATTTCAAAACGCAATCATATATGAGAATAGTGTTAGGGATATTCTAGCCCTATGATACCTTCGCTCTTTTCAATGGCAATCTTCTCCTTGTATTTGCAGCTAGAACAACCTTTCAAATCAACCATACAGTTGCGAAATGTCAAGCCCTAATCTAGATCTGTATGCCGTGAGGGAGAGCAGACTCGTTGATATATTCATATGAGGGAACAGACCTCCTCACTTGCTGCGACTACTCTTCCTTCTTTCGGCCTTATCACTACTACTCCTCTTTGTTAGGGAGTGTGAATGAATTGCATTTTTGGAGGAGCCAAATGTAGCCCATATATAGGCTTACCTTCTCATCCATTGAGCCGACGTGAGCCTAGATTAGGCCGACATGTCCCTTTAATTAATTAACTAAGCCGACGTGAATCTGGAAGGCTTCCATAATTTTCTTTGAGCGGTTTCCTTGCAATGAATCTGTGGGTACATGTTGGAGGGTTTCATCGATGATCTAGAAGGACTTACATTCATTACATTTACATGAACAATAATACATGATTGTCTTCATTTACATGACTTGTCTAGGGCTCTCAATTAGAGCACAAAAAAAATAATTCTTTGATACAAAAATACATAGTTACAAAATTTAACATAATGAAGACTGAACCTAGTTACACTATTTTCAACACTAACTATACACAACAGACTAGCAATAAAAATGAACACAGTTGCTAATGAGAATGAATCAACAATATGCTTCCTCTTCTTAACAGGAACAACATTAACCAATGGATCTATTTCACTCTCAACCATATGCTGCAAGCTTGGATCCTTGACATTTGCATGCAACAAATCCTCATGTTGTAATTACTGTAAATAGGATCGCACTCTTTAATTGCGTTGGATTTATCGTTATCCTCAACTTTTACAAACACGAGTGAAAAATTCTTGCTTGCATTTACTAGCCTTTTCATTTGTCTTGTATTCACAAGAAATGAATTAGTCTTCATCCGATGAGCCCTCACAATGAACTCTATCCCATTTTTTATAAGATGATACTTATTCTCCTCCCTGTAAAAGATGGTCTTCCTATCATATAAATATGGACTTCCCAAAACAATCCCACAAATGTCAAGTGGCACCACATATAACTCTACCTCATCTATGAAACTGGATGTGATTAGCAAATCTTAGCTTACATTGTTTAGTCACCTGTAACAAGGCATTTTCACATATCCAACCCAAAGGATATGGTTTCTAATGAGGCTTAGTATCCAATCCCAATTTCTTAAGAGTTTCCTCATAAATAAGATTAATTTGTCGTCCATTATCAACAGATGTATCAATCTTGGTGAGTTTTGAGATAACCCTAATATGAAATGGTTCACTTTGTTTCCTTTCCTCATGTATCACTTCAGATTTTGAAGAATAAGCATAGGAACTAGAACTAGCAACGGAAGATATACCTCGTATTCCCATGGCCGTGATCTTGGTTTCATCACCTGAATCTGATCTAAGATACTATAGGATTGTGACTGTATTCTTCTATTTACCCTTCCAATCTCTGAACCATTTTGGCTTTGGTTATAGATGAAGTTTCCAACATTTATCCTCATCATGTCCTTCCTTCTTGCAATAGGAATACAAAGGCTTCTCATGTTCTTTCTTTACTGTGGCTATCCATTTAAGTTTATCCTTTCCTTTGTTCTTGCCTTCCTTTCATTGAACAAATTCCATGGAGAAACTAGCATTAACATTCCTTCTACCTGACTCAATGTGAGTTGCTTGTACACAAACTTCATCCAGATTAGTCGGATTAAACATAAGAATAGTATGCTTCAAATGAGTATGTAACTTGCCAATGTACTTTAATAGAGTTTCTTATGTATAAACTTTAAAGAGGAATGCCCAATGTTAAAGCCTTTTTTCAGAACTCTCAGAGTAAAATCTTGCAAGTTTTGTCCTCTACCTTATCTTAGATTTTGCCATTCCATTAATGCTTGTCGCATATATCCTAATGGATATAATTGCTTATTTAATGCAAATGTAAATTCATATCAAGATGTCATTTTACCTTTCATATGAAGATCTTCTTGAACTTTGCTCTCCCAACATATCAGTGTTATGCCTCCTAGTTAGAGACTAACGAGTTGACCCTTGGCTTCTTCATCCACAATTCTTTGAACCCTGCAATAGACTCCAATCTACACAATCAAATTATCTAGCTTTTATGCATTAAGTTTGCCATTATGCATTCACAAATCAAATTTCACATCGAATTTTAATAAAGGCAATTCAGAATCAGTTTTCTAGTTGCCCTTTTTTGAGGTAGAGATAGAAGTGGAGATGAAGGTGGAGAAAAAGGAGGGGGTGAAGGAGGAATTCATGGAGGGTCACCACCAACTCCTTCATCTTTAACTGGACTAGGGTCATCTCCTTTTTCTCTATTCTTTGCACAACTCTTCCACCATGGCTTTCATGTCAAGAAAAACTTGTTGAAACAGCCTTTCAGACTCCGTGAGGCTTTATTCCCCTTCATGTTCCATTACTTGTTGTGGAAACGTTTGCCTCTTACCATTCTCAAGATTAAACTCTTCAAGCAATCCTTCTCCAAGACTGAGCTTAGACCTGGTAAGCAGTGAACACTTTGCAAATCCTAAATCATACCTTCTCTGATACCAAATTTGATCCGAAATTAACACTAGAATTGCATGTGAATGTTAACTTCAAAAACTGCCATAACTAGTTCTTAAAACTTGATGGACAATTGAAAAGACTGCAGAGAAGAAATGAACAACAGAAAAAACAAAAAAACAAAAAAAAAAAAAAAAAGGAAGACAAGAAATGCAAGTTGATAACAAAGTTAACCACTCTTGGGTTACATCTCCAAGTCTGTTTCCAATGAGCAATTGATCAATTGATAAGATGTGAAATACACTTTAAGTAGTTTGTTACATCTCATATGGCCTCCAACCTACAATAAGAGGGTTGTAGGACTGCCACAATCCTCTCTCAACTCTTGGTTTTCCATGAAATAGCTTCTAAAGCCTCATTTCTTCAAAATTGCAGAACTTAAACTCGACATAAAAATAAATTATGCGTGTTGTTTTGTCAACAATCTGGCCTCTAGTGCAATGGTGAGAACGTCGTGTTTTAAAAACACAGGTCACAAGTTTAAATATGCTCAGCCTGAATTTTCCAAAACTCTGCTGGAAAATACACCTTAAAACAATTTCTACACAACATACTTCACAACTTGAAGCCATGGTGCAATGGTAAGGCATGAAGTTAATATAGGATAGGTCGTGAGTTCAATTCTCAATTGTCCTTTTTGGGATATAAAATTATTTTTTGGCATAATATTTGGTTATGATCTGCCATACTTTATTATTGTCCACCCCCATGACATATATCATAACAACTTTTGGCTTAT
Organism: Pinus tabuliformis; assembly: GCA_031772625.1. Taxonomy (NCBI): domain Eukaryota; kingdom Viridiplantae; phylum Streptophyta; class Pinopsida; order Pinales; family Pinaceae; genus Pinus; species Pinus tabuliformis. Next base: position 833,203,531 of record CM062813.1, read on the forward strand.
TACATTATTCACGTAACCAACAAATTTGCCATATCATAATCTGCCAACAAACCAAATCCACTAACCAAGTGCCCGCCATGTAATCCTTCTAGAAGGCCCATGTGGCAACCATATGGCAGCTTGTGGTTGGCCCATGTGGCAACCCTTGGTTGTTTGTAGTTGTTCCACGTGGTGCTGCGTGGCAACCTATAGTTGGTATGTGCTAGTCTCCCATTGGTCCACATGGTGCCACATGGAAATCTCTCATTGGTCCATGTGGTGTCGCATGGCAGTCTCCCATTAAGGATGTCAACAATGCCACATGTCACCTTGTCATCATGCCATGTCACGCTACCATATCAACATAGTTGCCACATCAACAATGCCATGTCAATGCCACATCAACATCTATACTTCCACCTATTATGCCACATCATTGTAAGTATTGCCACTTGTCACTTTTCGTACCACCACATCAGAATCGATGTCAACTTCCATACCGCCACATCAACATTTGTATAGACACATGTCAATCCCTAGTGATGCACGTGTCAACCTTGCACATCTTTCTACCTGTTTGGCCAAAACTTCAATAGGCCATAACTTTCTCATACGATGCTTGTTTGACCCCATTCAAGTGGTGTTGGAAAGCTCTCGATGAGCTCTCTGACATGGAAACCTTTCCATTAGCATTTGAGGCATCAATTTTGATCAATTGTGGAGATACTCCTAGATCATCTATACTGGGTTGTCATATCTGCAAACTAATTACAGGATTTGCACATCATTATTAAGTTCACGTTCTCACTAGCTATAGTGATCCGTAATCCTGCTTTGACCAACTATCTTTATGATGATTCGATAGAAATTTATCATCGTCATGAAGATCACAACCCACTCCTATGTTGCACGGGGGCCCTTCTCCCCAAAAAAACCCATGTACCTGTGTTTTGGGGACTTGTGGACCCTTAGGAAACGTCCCAAAATTGTTGGGGACTTGATCAAGAACTCAATGACTTGTTATCTGTACACAAGACATTCCAAGTGTTGAGAAATCAATGCTAGTAGGATTAGCATTAGATTTCTCTTTCTTAATAATTACTTGTGAATTATGTTGGCTTCTTTTACTTAATTGTTATATTATCTTTCATCAAGCAATTACCAAATTATGTGTGCATGAAGATCACAAAAACACAAGACACAAGATGTAGGCACAATGCCAGAGCAAAACCCCTATCTAGGGGAAAACCCAGTCAAAATCTCTTCCTTCAATAGTGTTAAAATTGGTAACTAGGGCCAAACTCCAAGTGGGTCATCTTATTAATGGAAGCTGATATTTTTCTTGGATCCCTCTCATCGAGAGGTGTAGGATTGATCTAAAGATCATCCGATTCCGATAAATATTCATGGAGATATGAATTTATTTGTGTTATGGGACAATTCATCAAGGTCGGCCAGCAACCAAATAAACCCCACTTGTGCTCAACGTTTTAGCATATAGAGGTGGCCTTCAAGTCATTTCAACACACTTTCTCTTCCTCTCTACTTGTATTTGGGTTTTAGTAGGAGGAGAGATCCTAAGCGATAACGTTGCCCTAATCCAGAGGGCAAAAGCCGAAACTGCCGGAACAGTGAGGAAAGCTGACGCAGATGGCAGAAGTCGGAACTGCCGAGAACTGTCGGAACTGCTAGAACTGTCGGGAACTGCTGAAACTGCTGGAACTGTCGGGACTGCCGGGAACTACCGCAGCTGTTGGGAACTGTCGAAACTGCCAGGAACTGCCAGAACTACCGAGAACTGTTGGGAACTACTGTTATTGTGGGAACTGCTAGAACTACCGAGAACAGTTGGAACTGCCGGGAACAATCGGAATTGCCGAGAACAGCGAGAACTGCTGGGAGCTGTCAAAGCATCTGTCTCTGAAGGAGAGCAGCATACAAGGGACAGCTAACTAACACTAGGACAGTTGTATGGTACTTAGCAGCAAATACACCAAGCATGCAATGTTACAGCTAGTATGCAAGGGACAGCTAGCATGCAAGCAAGGGACAACAAGCATGCTAGGGACAACAAACAAGCAAGGTGCAGTCAGAGCATAAGTCAGTACGGCAACATGGTGTAGCAATGGCATATAATGCAGTGCAGTGATGGGTACAGTCATGATTAATGAAGCGTGATGAGACGCAGCATAGTGATGATAGATGCAGCATGGTGCAACGCGGTGAGGTGCAGCATGATGACGAAATGCAGCACAACAATAGGTGAAGGAGTCACCTTGGAGAATCAGTTGAAGCAGCATGTCTTCAACTGATCTCATGTATCATCTTCTTAGATATGATCTATGCTCTTATCTAGATAAGTCAAAGTGTTGACTTCTATTGTAAACGTACTCTCTCTCTCTCTTTTGAACTATTGAAGAACATATAAGAAGAATTGATCAAGGGTTTCCCCATATTGGGGTTTGTCCCTAGCTAGCGCCACATCTTGTGTCCTCTTGTCTTGGCTTGTCTTCTGCGATTTATGTTTATGTTCTATCTGCAGTTTACTTTAATGCTAATGTGATTGCTAATCTGGAAAAGATATTGAGCTAATTATGAAAATTGAAATAAATGGCTCTAAGCATAGAACATACCTAAAATTAACATGGTATCAGAGCTAAGGTGAAGACAATGCCCAAGCAAGAGTGAAAGAGCAATCACCGAAGATAGTTGGGAAAGAACAAAAGGATCAGTGGATTCCTCGTCCCTCTTCAAATTCACTGAGGGTGAAGTCGAAGCAGAGAATATTATCAGAATGGTGCAGCAGAAGTTTCTGATGGCCTACCTAAAGATCACTTCATTGGGAAGTCCAGATCTAAGGGTGGAAGGAAAGGCAGATGTCTTGGTTGCAATAAGTTTGGCCATTATGCGAAGGAGTGTCTAAGGTAGGGACACATCAGTTGATGATGATAACAATCATTCCAGGGACATCTTCAATGATCAAAGGAATGACAGGTAATGCAGGTCATCAAGGAAACGACCGACTCTTCAAAGAAAGCAAGGAACCCCGGGTATGAAGAATCAAATGTTGTTTTTGATAAGATAAAGAAGCGTTATCTTGTATTGGCCCTCTCCTTCAGATTCTTTGGGAATCTAGCTTATTGATCGTAGTGCTTCAAGGCACCTCATCGGATAGAAGGGTGCTCTCTCGAATTTGGTAGAGACAGAAACAACTATGGGATTATACATGGAGTCGATGTCACCTATCCCGGAAAGGGTGTAGGGAATATTACCCCTCAATTGAATGAGGGTAACTCTATTCATTTACAAGAATATGTTTTATGTACCTAATAGCAAGAAGAACCTGGTGTCCATCTCGGAAATGGAAGTCAAAGGTTTCAGGGTGGCATTCATCGATGGAAAGGTACATGTTAAAAAGTAGAATTTTCAAAGATGCTTTTTCTCATGGGTTCAGGGTTGGCAATTTGTATCAAGTTGCAGGATGGTCCATTGGGGATCATGTCAATTGACATATCGCATCTATAACACCAGAGGTCTACCTACGGGGCCCTACCTGATGTCAGTCAGATGGTGATAGGGATGCCTGAATTCAAGAAGAGCATGAAGGTATATGTCTGAGATATACCGAAGGAAAATCTTATAAGGGGACCATTCCCCTCATGCAGCGAGTCCACAGGTTTGGGACAACCCGAGGAGTTTGAGATTCATGATCGGGAATCTCATGTATACATGTGGAAGAAAGCCCTCTATGGCTTGAAGCAAAACACCCCGGGCGTAGTATGAGAGGATTGATAGATGTCTGATGAAGCTGAGATTCACTAGGAGTGAAACCGATCCAAACCATTACCGGAAGGTTGTGGATGATAGACCTCTCATACCGGCACCTTATGAGGACGACCTATTTCAAACAGGTGTAGGCCCTCTCACTTGCAGAAGTAAGAGGGAGTTGGATTCCAGATGTGGAATGGTAAATTGCAAGCCCATGACTACCTCGAGGGATCTTAACTTTCAGAAGTTATATGGTGATGACGTCGGACCAGATTTGGGAAATGCCTTTGAGTTTCATAAACTCATTTGCATTGATGTTCATGGTGAACTTCCGTCCGAACATATGTTTTGCAATTAGCATGGTGAGCTCATATTTGGTTGAGCCTCACTGGATTGGTGCCAAGAATCTTCTAAGATATCTTCGGGGCAAAATTTCTCATGGATTGAGATACACTGTCGGAAATATGAAGTTGCATGATTATTCGAATGTTGACTGGGCAGGCAGTGTGGAGGATCACTAGAGCACTTCTCAGCTCTGGTTCTCTTTGGGTTCTACTTCGATATCATGGATGAGTAGGAAGTAGAAGTCGGTTGCTATATGCACCGCCAAGACCGAATACATAGCTACGAGTATGATCTCGTATGAAGCTGCCTAGTTGTGGAAGCTCTTCAGTGAGCTATTTGTACACATGATGAATACCATTGTGATTCTCTATGACAACTAGAGGGAGGATTCGATTATTGAGGAATCCTGTATTCGATGATTGCTCCAGCAGATAGACATCAAATACTGCCTTATCTGGGATATGGTAAGTCGATGAGCAAGGAGGCTCCATCGCATTGAGACTGATGTACAAGTAACAGACATTTTGTCAAAGCCTCAGGAAAGGTCAAATTTGTGACTTTCCTTAACGACTTGGAGTCGTTGAGAGACCTTCTTATAAGGGTCTTGCATGTTGCATGCATTGAGCTCTAGGAGCTCTGGGGGGCTTGGGGTACTTACTGGAGCAACATACGACCACAGGGCGACTCACCCTCCCCTGGTGGTGCGCTATGTACAGGATGATAGGTTCGACCTTCCCCTATGATACCCCGTGGCGACTATGGAACAGGATGATTAGTTCTCCTGTGGGCCGGATGATTAGTTCTCCCGTGGCAACTGTGGAGCAGGATGATTAGTTCTCTTGTGGGTCGGGATGATTAGTTCTCTCGTGGCACCTGTGAAACAGGATGATTAGTTCGCCTGTGGGCCGGGATGATTAGTTCTCCCGTGGCAATTGTGGAACAGGATGATTAGTTCTCCCGTGGCAACTGTGAAACAAGATGATTAGTTCTCCTGTGGGCCGGGATGATTAGTTCTCCCGTGGCAATTGTGGAACAGGATGATTAGTTCTCTTGTGGGCCAGGATGATTAGTTCTCCTGTGGCAACTGTGAAACAGGATGATTAGTTCTCCTGTGGGCCGGGATGATTAGTTCTCCCGTGGCAACTGTGAAACAGGTTGATTAGTTCTCCTGTGGGCCGGAATGATTAGTTCTCCCGTGGCGACTGTGGTGCGGGATGATTCATTCTCCTGTGGACAGGATGATTAGTTCTCCTGTCTAGGCATCCTACCCATGCAGTCTAGGACTCATGGGAAGTACCTCTCAGTTGATCAATGTGCAGGGAAATGGGGTTAGGGATCCTAGTAGTACTATCGATGGACGCATCATTGTATCTATCGTACTCCCTATGCTAGGATGACCTCCATTTATCTGGGATAAATGAAACCAATCTAGGATCAGTATGAGTGGTTTGAGACACTCTCTTGTGATATTGATCTGGAATTAATAAAATTGCCTTCGGGCAATAAGAGTGATGTGACACACTCTCTTCAGATGAAACTGACTTCGGGTCAGTAGAGAATGGTATGAGTCATTCTCGATCAATTCTTCTTCTTCATGGTTCAACAGAGCAAAGCAGAGCAGTGCAGGGCACTGATGGTAGAGATAGTACAATTGGACATATGGATCAACGAATGGAGTTCTCCCTAGTTGAGAGGGAGTGTTAAAATTGGCAACTAGGGCCAAACTCCATGTGGGTCATCTTATTAATGGAAGCTGATATTTTTCTTGGATCCCTCTCATCGAGAGGTGCAGGATTGATCTAAAGATCATCCAATTCCGATAAGTATTCATGGAGATATGAATTTATTTGTGTTATGGGGCAATTCGTCAAGGTCGGCCAGCAACCAAATAAACCCCAGTTATGCTCAACGTTTTAGTATAAATAGAGGTGGCTTCAAGTCATTTCAACACACTTTCTCTTCCTCTCTACTGGTCTTTGGGTTTTAGTAGGAGGAGAGATCCTAAGCGATAACACTACCCTAATCCAGAGGGAAAAAGCCGGAACTGCAATAACAGCTGATGTAGAGGACAGAAGCCGGAACTGTCGGGAACTGTTGGAACTGCCAAAACTTCCAGGACTGTCGAAACTGCCGGGGAATGTCGAGACTGTCGGGAACTGCGGGAATTGTCGGGAACTGCCAGAGCAGGCGGAACTGCCGGGAACTGCCAGAGAAGTCGGAACTGTCGGGAACAGCCGGAGCAACCGGAACAGTCGGAGCAGCCGGAACAGCCGAAACAGCCAGGGACTGCCGGAACTGTCGGGACCTGCCGGAACTGCCAGAACAGCCGTAACAGTCGATACTGTTGGAACTGTCAGGAACTATCGAAGCATCTATCTCCGAAGGAGAGCAGCATGCAAGGGACAGCTAACTAACATTGGGACAGTTGTATGGTACTTAGCAAAAAATACACCAAGCATGCAAGGGACAGCTCGCATGCAAGGGACAGCTAGTATGCAAGGGACAACAAGCATGCTAGGGACAACAAGCAAGCAAGGTGCAGCCAGAGCATAGGTCAGTACAGCAACATGGTGTAGCAATGGCACATAATGCAGTACAGTGATGGGTACAATCATGATTAATGAAGCGTGATGAGATGCAGCATAGTGATGATGTGTGCAACATGGTGCAGCGCAATGAGGTGCAGCATGATGACGAAATGCAGCACAACAATAGGTGAAGGAGTCATCTTGGAGAATCAGTTGAAGCAGCATGTCTTCAACTGATCTCATGTATCATCTTGTTAGAGATGATCTATGCCCTTATCTAGATAAGTCAAAGTGTTAACTTCTGTTGTAAACGTACTCTCTCTCTCTCTGTTGAACTATTGAAGAACATATAAGAAGAATTGATCAAGGGTTTCCCCACATTGGGGTTTGTCCCTGGCTAGCGCCACATCTTGTGTCCTCTTGTCTTGGCTTGTCTTCTGCGATTTATGTTTATGTTCTATCTGCAGTTTACTTTAATGCCGATGTGATTGCTAATCTGGAAAAGATATTGAGCTAACTATGAAAATTGAAATAAATTGCTCTAAGCATAGAACATACCTAAAATTAACAAATAGTTTTGCTTGAGACTCTTCAACGTAGACAAAGATCTCCTCCACACCAAGCCAACCTCTTCAATCCAACCTTCGACCCTAGCAACTTCAACTTGGCAGCTTTTGGCATCAGTGACAGCTTCAGACTTCAACCCTAGCAACTTCGACTTAGCGGCTTCCTGCATCAGCAGCAACTTCGACTTTGACAAGGAGACTTCAATCTCCTAAACTAGCCCACACAAGAGAGAGAGAGAGATACAAAAACTTCGATTTTGTCCTTCCCTTCCTTCTTGACCAAACTCGCGCTCCTTTTAGCCTCCTTCACCTTCACACTTTTTTCCAGCTTCCAACATCAGATATTGAACTATGTGAGAGAGAGATGGGATGCTACAAATGAAGTCGAACTGCCTTGTACATATAGCCTTCCAATGAGGTCGAGTTGCCTTCCTTGAGGCCGGTTTGATCTTCTTGAGGCCGACTTGGTGTGGAGGTTACATAATTCATTTTTGACTCAAAAATAATTATTTTTACATTGTTTGAAAGCCCAAGAAGAGTCTCATAAAATATACAATGACTCTAATGACTCCTTATTAATCTTAGGAGTCCACAATGGGGACTTTGACTAATAAAATGATGACCCAAGCATGAAACCCATGCTTTAATAAGTCATTGTAACAATAATAATAATAAAATTGACAAATACATTTTATGAAGACCGAACCTAATTACATTTTTCCACACTTCCTCTTAACTAGGGAGGTATTCATATGGAAGATCTCAAACTATATGAACTATGAAGAGTTTAGGCACCGTAATGCCATGGACTAGATTCCTAACCATGGCAATCTATCCAAGGTGTCTCAATAGTTTAGGCACCGCAATGCCATGGACTAGATTCCTAACCATGGCAATCTATCCAAGGTGTCTCAATAGTTTAGGCACCGCAATGCCATGGACTAGATTCCTGACCAGGGCAATCTATCCAAGTGGGACTAAGATGGACTAAAGCTTTTAGCCTCTCTAGGTACCATCATGCTTACTTACTAACCATCAACCCAGGGATTTAGGTGTGTATCCAAGGTCGGAGCCCTACGACCAACGCCACCTTCCCTACTTCGGGAACTAGACATCAACACATAGTGTCGGCCAGATATCCTCCCAGGCAATGTCTCACACAAAGCCTCAACTTCTCGATTATTCCAATCAGTAACTAATCCTCCTCGATCAAACAAATCGGCACCAAATCTCTCCCAATCAAACTGATCAACAACTCTAAGCATGTAAAACATGCTATCAAACTTCTGAGAGATTTACCTGTACAAACACAACCCCAATCAGTAACAAACGTTCAAATGTACATAAATAGATACAAACCTCTGGGGTCTTCCAGACAACATGATGTTGCGTCTCAACTTTTCACATTAGGACTTAGAGCTTTCCTAATGAATCTTGATAGAAGATTCCTCAACAATGCAGCTTCCTTTCCTACTTCTCATGTAGCAACATATTCTACAAATAGATCTGGCTCTTCTTATCTCAGCAGCCCCTCAAAATATATTCTCCAATTTTCTTCTCTCACGCATGGCCTTCACTAAAACTTACGATTGTTAGTCCTGGTCTAGTGCATGACACATGAAGTAAAGAACCATATCCATCACTCCCTCTTAACCAAGGAGGATCTAATCATTCCTATACAAGGAATATACCGAAGCTCCCTCTTAACCTAGGGATATTCCTTTTATTCAAGCTCCCCTTTAACTTAGGGGGCTCAACTTCTTTTCTACAGCATCGAAGAATCTTTCATTGCTTCCATCCTTCTTATCAGAGTTATCATGACCATCATTATTCACATCATGCTTATCACATCAACTTTACTTTACGAACATCTTCACTATCTTGAAGATTGTGTACCTACACAACTTAGATAGCAAGTACAACCAAATCTACAGAAGCATGAAGTTAACCATATCAAAATCACGGAAGCATGAAGCTTTATATATCAGATGCCCAAACTTAATTACAGACAACAACACATACTCTTCAACTTCTTGCTAAGGTTTTCGTCATAAACCCTAGACTACTTCATCAAGACTTTGAGCATTTCATAATAACTTTCATTACATCTAGGGTTTCAATGTTTCTTTTAGAGGTATGACATACCCTACTACATCATATTGCAAACCCTAGAAACAATTCAGACAAATATAGATCTACAATGTATCTAACAACTTCAGAATTCATATGTTAGACTTCTCACTAGGATTTTGTGTGAGATCCTAGATTTCATATAGGAGTTTTTAACAACCAATCACAGCTCAATTCAAAGTAACAACATGACTAGATTCCACTAAGGTTTGTTGCAAACCCCAGATTTTCTCAAACAATCAAACATTAGTGATAACTAAAACTTAGATTTCAACAATCTTACACAAATCTCTAATTATCACATAGACATCATATATCAGAGATTTGGACTTCCATTAAGGTTTGATTACAAAACCCTAAAATTCACAGATATTATCATCCTAGAGAATCAAACTTCGACTAGGGCTTAGTTCCAAACCCTAGGACTCATGACCATCAACAATTAGGTCAACTCATATATCTAGGATTCCATCATCATGCACAAGCACATCATAACATGTGTTAGTCAAACCCAACTACACAAATATCAATAAGAGTTAGACATATAACAAACTTGATCAGACTAGGGTTTTATCAGACAAACACACACATGCCAAGGATTTCATTTTTAAGACATTATAAGGGTCTTGCTTATACACCCTACCAAACCCTAATGATCTAGGGTTTCAATACAAAACATAGCAAACCATAAATTATCAATACTTCAAAGGTTTGGGATTTCAAACATCACCATTCAACCCTAACAAGTTAGGGTTTCCATAACCATACCAAAACCCCAAACATGACTTCATCAAAACATCAGACATTTTCTTTCAACAATAACCCTAAGTAGGTTAGGGTTTCACACATAATCATCGACATACCCTTAAGTTAGGGTTTTCACAATGAACCTTTCTAGGGTTCCACAAGAGTAATCAAATATATGAGGAGGGTAGATTTATCTAATGATGAATCACCCAATCAAGAATCTTTAAGATTCAAGAAAGCTAGACAAAAAGATGTTAGTAATAGTTTATCAAGAATGAATATGGAGAGAACAAAACTTGTAATTCAAAACATACCTCTTGTTTCTTAACAAACCTTGTAATTCCAATGCTTTGTATTGTGAAGCCTTTGAAGCCTTCTTCCGTGTTCCTTGAGTATTCAACAAGTCTTTTCTAGACAAAAATATGACTAGATGTGATTAATATTTAATATAAACTAACTTAGATAAGTAAGGGAAACTAAATATAAAAGACAATACAAGGAGTAAGATACTTATCTTTAAGAGTTGGTAAGGGCTTCTTCCAAGCTTGAGGGATAGTAAAAGGATATGCAAGGGATAGAGTCCCTAAGAGTTCCTAGCAAATAGGTCTTTGACTTCGGGTCCTTCCATCATGTTCTTCTTTGGTGAAACTTCTTTGGAAAAGTTTGCTTGATCCCTGTCCCTTCTTTCTTGGCCCTTTAGACTTCTTGAATTCTTTGCAGACTTCTTCACTTTTCCTTTTACTAGATCTAAGACTTTATTCTTTTCGGGGATGAGATCTATCCTCTTCTTCCAAGCATTGTAATTGAATGATTCTTCTAATTTGTTCTCTTCCTTTATTGTGTTAGACATTGTCCTTGAAGATAGTAAGCTTCTTTCCTTATAAGGTCTCCTTATGTGATTCTTTAATCAACTTCTTGAGGTTCCTTAGATTAATTTCAATAGATCCTTAAACTATCTTTTTCCTTCTTCTTCACCTTAGCTCCATTCTCCAACTTTAATGATGTTGATCCCAGGCCTCTAATAGCTTTTGTTATCTCCCAATTCCACTATATGAGAAGATGATTCCTTTGATAGAGTGTGAGGTTGTTTACTCTTTCTTCTCATATGCCTAGATGCTTCACTGTTAATAATCCATGCATTATCATTATTAAGTGAACCTGTAAGTGCAGCCAAGAACCCTTGGCTTTTGACTTTGTTGAATAAGTAGTAGAACATCTTTTTGATACAGCTTCCTGCAGTATTGAATCCCATTCTTATCATAGAGGGAGTAATCATTTCCTTCAAGCCAATAATGTGATTTGCAATCTTCTTTGACCTTAGCTCTGAAACCGTGTTGAGAAATCCAATGCTAGTAGAATTAGGGTTAGATTTCTCTTTCTTGATAATTACTTGTGAATTATGTTGGCTTCTTTTACTTATTTGTTATATTATCTTTCATCAAGAAATTACCAAATTATGTGTGCATGAAGATAACAAAAATACACGACACAAGATGTAGGCACACTGTCAGGGCAAAACCCCTATCTAGTGGAAAACCCAGTCAAAATCTCTTCCATCAATAGTTTTCCTTATGACTCTTCAACCTAGACAAAGACCTCCTCCACACCAAGCCAGCCTCTTCGAACCAACCTTTGACCTAGTAGCAGCAGCACTTCGGCCTTCACAACTTCGACTTGACAGCTTCGGACTTCAACCCTAGCAACTTCAACTTGGCAGCGTCTAGCATCAGCAGCAGCTTCAACTTTGACAAGGAGACTTCGATCTCCTAAACTAGCCCACACGAGAGAGAGAGGGAGAGAGAGAGAGAGAGAGAGAGACCAAAACTTTGATTTTGTCCTTCCCTTCCTTCTTGACCAAACTCGCACTCCTTTTAGCCTCCTTCACCTTCACACTTTTTCCCAACTTCCAGCTTCCGGCTTCAGATATCGAACTATGTGAGAGAGAGATAAGATGCTACAAATGAAGTCGAACTACCTTGTAAGTTGTCTATATAGCCTTCCAATGAGGTTGAGTTGTCTTCCTTGAGGCTGACTTAGTGTGGAGGTTACATAATTGATTTTTGACTCGAAAATAATTCTATTCACATCGTTCGAAAGCCCAAGAAGGGTCTCAAAAAAACATACAATGACTCCAATGACTCTTTATTAATCCTAGGAGTCCACGATGGGGACTTTGAGTCTTTTGAGTGATTAAAATGATGACCCAAGCATGAAGCCTGTGCTTTAATAAGTCATTGTAACAAAAAAAATATTAACAAATACATTTTATTAAGACCGAACCTAATTACATTTTTCAACACCGGGCAGATTTCAAGCATTTACCGGGCATATATATTCCATTTTAACAATCATAGACATTGATACTTGGACAATATGATCAATTTTCCCATCCATTATTTTTGTGTCACAATGAATCTAAATTTGTTGTACAAGTTGCAACTCAAAACATAGGATTTGTATGATGGGTTTCAATTTGAGTTTCTGATGAGTTAATATTGTATTTTCAGCAACAACACTACAACAAGAAAATCCTTCAAGTTTAAAAAACAGAAAATGCAATATTTAAAAGGGTTGATCCTTGTGGTTATTGCTCTTATTCTTCACATCTTTTGGGTCATCTCAGCTTTCACATATTGTACATGGGTTTCCATATCATTCAAGTCCCAAAGCTTCTATTATTTGAACCTCGAGCATTGTGAAAACAATTAGATATTAGTGACTCAGATTGGGTACTAAATGTCTAAATAAATTCCTATTCAATCACCTTCTTAATCTAATATATGAATCTAATATCTTTACATAAACAAAGTGTTCTATGGTGGTTTCAACACAACTATGAAAGTCTGCAAAACATATTAAGAAGGGAATACCTTTTATGTTTCAACATAAGCATCATTATCAAGAAATATGAGGAAAAATTCTGCTATAGAGACAACTCTCTATCGCATGAAAAGTAAACCACATTTTGCTCATGTCTAGTAGCCAATAATCGAATGTCACTCAACCCTTTTTTTAATTGCTTGGGCTTTTTTAGGATTCCCAAGTGTAAGGGTTGTGCATAATACATTATAGTATAGCTTGTTATGCTTACAAGTTTGAAGCAACTACAAATGTTTGTGGTGAATTCTATAATTGCCATCCCCAACTTGTTGTCCCCAAAAAAAAATTGGGGGTGCGCTCCAGTCGTCTCGGGGATATGTCCCCTCATCCCCGTCATTCCCCTATCCCAAAAGCCAATGCAACATACCAAATTACAGGAACATGTTCCTATAATTATTTGCTTAGTAGTCAACTTTTAATCTATGTCATATGTCATATGTTTATCTTTCGGTTCAATCCTTGAAAATGGTGAGTAATTTGTCAAAAACGGATGTTTTTGAGGTCTAAAGGTAGGAAAACGGGTTAGGGTTTGTTTCTTGGTACAATTGATGACAAATAAGGACTGAACAAATCTCATTGATATCAATATTCAAAACTAATGGTGCATGAGTCAACCCATCTATGGCAACTCCCTCTTTCTTATGCGAATCCTCCAACAACTAGAGTAAGAGTCCCAGCGTCCTTTTGCTAAGAGAATTCCTTTGTAACAACCTTATCCTAGTACTCTTCATATTTCCATAAATTGCAATCAAGGAATCAATCAATTATTCCATAGTTGACCCTATCCCTATCTCCTCGAGGCTAGAGAAACCCTCCTCCAACATGGAATCTTACCATAATTACTCAACGAGATCTACGAGTAACCTATAAAGGCCACCTTCTCATAGTCCTCCAGCCAAAACTCGCTCTGATCCATGGTTTTTGTCTCTAATGGTGACTTGTTGACCATCAAACTCCTCCAAATATTGTAAATATGTCATGCATGAAACCAAAAGCAAACTAAAAATTAAAATTGCAACATATAAGACAAAATCTAACTCAAGAACATCACTTGAAGTCATCTAAAAAGATATAGAATCCAATCCCTTCATAAGATATGTGAAGCACTGACCCAACTCCACAAGCATTCCTCCCTCTTGCTCTTGAAACCTACTAATGATCTTTATGTCATCAGTCATATGCCTTGAAGCTCCATTGTCCACATGCCATCACCATGGCAAAGTGGATCTAGCTTAGCAATCAAATCATCCACATCGAAAGCATCCATATTCCCTACAGATTCTTACTATTGTTGGTTTTACTTACTCTTTCCCTTCTTCCTCTCAAGACAATAGGAGAAGAATCACTAAGAGGCAAAGTGATCATGCTTGCCACACCTAAAGTACTTGATAGACTCTCAGTTTCCCTTCTTGTACTTCTAACCCCTCGTGAGTCCTAACTTCCTATCTCCTCTCCTCACCTTACCAATGAGAGGTAAGCCTAATCCATCATCCTCATCCTTGTAACCAGTTGAAAGCATCTCCTCTCCTCACCTTACCAATGAGGGGTAAGCCTAATCCATCATCCTCATCCTTGTAACTAGTTGAAAGCATCTCCTCTCCTCTCCAATGAAAGCACCCCATGATTTGTCAAACTAAGGAAGCTTCTCTCAACCACAAATAACCTAGACAAAGTTATGCCAAGATGAATTGAAGCCATTCAAAACAAACTAAATTAGTTTGTCAACTGACTTCATCACCACTACACTAAGCTAGCCTCTCAACTTCGTTAGCTTCATTAGATAACTAGCTATTGTATTTATCTTACACATGTTGGTCATGATGAGCTTGTTACTTGAGAGGATCTTCCTGGTTCGTTCACACTCTAGTACAAAGTTACCAAAGCATCATTCATCTCCTTGGCAATGCTCTTGCCAGTGATATGAGGGATCAAATGATCCTTAATCGAATCCAATAGGATTCACTTTGAGTTTAGTGCATTCTCCATGAGGTACCAAAAGTTCACTACTTCCAAGAGTTGTTGTAGTCTACACTTCTAGGACACAAAGTTAGAGGCACCTTCTAACAAGGGATTGTCCAACAAACTATGAGTGGCCACTACTACAACTCCATTGAACAAGCTTCAATCTCAGCTCACTCAACCAACTAGGGGGGTATCGCACAGCACAATCCCTCACAAGTTCACGTGCTAACCACTGGCACAAACTTGCTTCAATCATTGAAGCCTAGATATACTACCCATTGAAACTCTTTCCTTCATGTTGATCTCTACATTCACAAAATTCTAGAAGGCTTGAGATATGCCACTCAAACACCATGTTGAAATTCTTCAACACATTGTAACAATCCTAGCATGATTTCTAACCTACCTACTTAGGAAATTCGAGAATTAAAATATCTATCGAAATTGCAATCTAAAATCTACTAGACATTGAAATACATTCTACTAAAGAAAGTTACAACAAGTACACAGATTTGAGTTTATTACTCCTAAAAACAAAAAATACATTGAAAGCTTCAAACTCTACCATTCATCCATTGTTGCTACCTTGAAAACTAAATGAAAAAAACCTATACCTCTGCCTTCTCCTTTGTAGAGTAGAGGGTACAATGAACCTGGACACATGCACAACAATGCCTTCAATTAAATATACCTAAACCCTAGATCTATTCATGGCCTTGGAATTAGCACCCTCAACTTGCATGAAAGATATATTCCAACAAAAGTGTGCCCACTAGAGGAGAGTGCAAGTATGCATACACCTCTCTCTTCTAGGGATCTGCACCCTATCTATTCTTGGAAACTTTCCACTCGTGGAGCACCCTAAGTTAATGTGCATGCAACTACTAAGTTCTCACTAATTGCAAAATCAGAAATAGAACTAAACTACTAAATATAAAAAAGTAGCTAAATTGGAACTAAACTTAGGGTGGGGCATGCATGCTAAGTTTTTGGCATGTATACACCCTTAATTTCCCTGTCCTCCATAACTAACCTAATTTCCCATTACCATTGTAAAAAATTATTTAAGAAAGGCATTCTGCTCTTGTTGTCGTTAAAGTTGTTGCAGAAACCATTGACCGAAATCAATGTTGGAGTACTTCCCACCATACCTTCTCTACATGTGCCCAGATCTTCTCTACTTGTTGTCGCCATTAATGGCACTTTGAGCTCTTAATGAGAATGTTGTTGTATCAACCTTGATTCCTAAAGAATTTGGTTTACCATGTGTACCATCCTTCAAATGAGGAGAAGTGCTCAATGGGTTTTCCAAGATACTATTTCGCAGAAAAATATCCATCTTAACCCCATATATATCCAGTGTCTCAAGGGACCCAAAAATCAAAGTGCCAGCTTCAATGTTTTGCATCTCGTAAACTATTTATCAACATTAAAGTTTGCACCTTGAGCTTTGGTGATCCTGCCTGACAATAGGTCCAAGGATAACATAGACCTATGCTGATTTTTATTTTACGTGCTTAATTCATTTCCACTTTCGTCAGCAGATTATTTTCGTTTGTTTAAACAAAATTTACATACACATACAAAGCGATGATCTCTTACCTGAACCAATGAATGCACCTAGCTTCCCTAGGTGTGGTCAATAGATAGAATAATTAAATTCACATTGTATGACAAATAACAAGAAGGATGCAAAAACTTACTCCGGACAAGTATCCAGCAGCTGCTCCACGGCATCATCAAGTGGACGGCCCATCCTCTTCTCCATTTCCTCCTCGTCCTCCTTCAGCCACAGTATCGCGTGGACCCTCTGGCGCATGATCCTGAAATCCTTTGCCAACCTTTCCACATTGTAAACCTCGGGATTCTCCTTGTGCAGTTTGTACATCTCCTGCTTCTCCGAGTCCTTCAAATAAGAACCCCTGAGCCCCGGCTCCCTCACCTGCATATTTGAAATTGAACGGGCGTATGAACATTTCTGCCTGTTTTCTTGTCAAATATAAAAATACATAGTAGAAATATATTTATAGGGGGAAAAAATTGCCAGTCTGTGTCGATATATGAAAATTACTGTAAAGATAAATGAAGTGAGATTCAAGTTTTTTGCATCGTGTGGATTTTTCTTGTCTTGAAGTGCAGGGTCAGACGTCAAATTTCGACACTGCTCACCTGCTTCAACAAAATAAAGGTTTCAGTCTTCTTCTGATCGATGCTGTCCACAAATTTTTTGTTTTCTTTATATTCCCTTTCGAGCCTCGCCCATTCTTCATCATTAGGATCGGTGCCCGCACCGGCTCGGCCCCGCTGCCTTCTGCCGCCCGCGGCGGTGGCCGGTGGCCCCACGACTTCGCCTTCAGCGACCGGCCGCCCTACAGCTTCCCCCTCAAAGTGATCTTCAGTTAATCCTGTCGACCAGGAAGAGTCCATTCCCCATGGATCTTCCTCCTCCCCCTTCCCCTCCCCTGCCGAACTAGGGCTAGGGTTTTCAACCCAGGCCTGATCCCATGGATCCTTTGGCTCCGATTCTCCGTCTTTGCCGTCGTTGTTTCTACCCGTATTGTAGTTTGCCGAGGCCAAGATTTGCAGGAAATTGCGTGAGGAGGATAAGAGGGTTTGGCGAGTTTGGATGTGGTCCTTGGCTAGAATAATTTTTGGGGACAGAAGGCGAGTGACGGGGACGAGATTGCGCAATCTCTGCATATTTTTGTGGCCTTTGATGTCTTCAGAAGGAAAAAGGAGCGAAATCTAAGTCGGATTCGACGATTTTTAGGCTCATTCTGCTGCAGCAGTTCGGACTAATTCATTAAAATGCGCTCTCAGGGGTGTTCGAGGTTGATGTCTGCGGGAGGTTTTGAAGTTTTTAGCATTGATTTCAAAGGAACCAGCAACCAAACTTTCAGCTTAAAGCTTTACATCCTGCATCCGAGCCCTTAAACGCTGCCACTTGGTTTCTTAACGTTTTGTAACTTTATTCTTGGATTTATTTAATTGACAGAATGACTAAGCAAAAGCTGAGGACCATGGACATAGTGAAAACTCACTCGGACTACCTACCTACCAAAAACAAAATTTAATCTCCTACTGGTTGAGTCTAATCAGAAACAAAATTTAATGGACTTTGCGATGGCAATATTGGAACATCTAGCGGGCCTCCATTTTCAGGTTTGTGGCCACTCTTGGTTGGGAACATAATGGTGGGTTTTGGGATGGGAGAAAGGCTTTACATGTAATTTGTTGATATAGAGATTATCAAAAGAATGGTTTTTTAGATGGTAATCACTCAAGTACAATGTCACATCATTGTTTTTGTTATTAAATATGTTTTTGTTTTGCAATATTTTAATTTTGACAACATTTATTGTTTTTCGTGGTGGGAGGACAGGTGTCTCTTCCTAATTTTGTAGTTATTGTAGTAATATTTAAATAGTTTTTGGAATTCATAATTTGTTTTATTTAATACTAATTCATGAAGAAATTTGATCAAATTCCTTAAGTCCAATTACCTAAGGTCTTTACTGGATGTAAGGTTCTTAACTTTGGAGAGAAGGGCTTCGTATGCTAGTTCAGTGGACTTTGCGCTTCACCCGATCAAATCAATTCATGGATCTTCAAAAGCTAACAACCACTAATAAAAGGGTAAGTCAATCATTTTCATGTGGGTGTGGTTTCTTTGCCTTATTATTTAAGCTCAAGGAGAAGTGGGATTTGATATTCCAAAGGAGGCATTACTTCTACGGATTCAAAGGTTTATATCTAAACAAATG
The DNA here is from genome assembly GCA_031772625.1 of Pinus tabuliformis. Lineage (NCBI taxonomy): Eukaryota > Viridiplantae > Streptophyta > Pinopsida > Pinales > Pinaceae > Pinus > Pinus tabuliformis. The sequence continues at coordinate 833,222,200 of CM062813.1, forward strand.
CACTTGTTTTGACCTAGAAGTTGGCATTCCTATAGTTGTTCCTATTTGGGTTTGCCTCCTCCACCTCCCACTTCACTATTGAAAGGATCGTGCCCTAAAATATATTGGTGATTCCATGGGCAAATACATTGACAAGGCTAAGCCAAAACCCCCCCATTTGCTTGTGTAAAAATATGTGTTGAAGTAGAACTAAAGAAAGGAGTTCCCAAAGCACTGAAATTATCATAGGATAATTAGACTTTTATTCAGCAAGTGGATTATGAACAATGCCCTTTTAATTGCAGTTATTGTCATGAATATGGACATTTTGTCAAAAATTACCTAGCGAAAACTCAAGAAACTCAAACAACGCATGCTCAAGAAGAACACTGGCAACAATTAAAGAAGAAAGGCAATCCAAAAGGGCCCTCCCAAGCCTCCACCTCTCTCCCCTCCACTGCTCCAAGGCGATCTCAAAAAAGTCCTTCAAAAACCAATCAACCTCCTCCTCAAGACCCCCCATCGAAGCTCCCATATATATTGTTAATCAATACAAAGCTCTAAATGATCCCTCTCTTGATGATATCGAAATCCAACCTACTTGTTTTGTGGCCCATGAAATAATTATTTTGCAACTTCCACCTCCTCTTAAACTTCCTTCCTGAGCCGTTGAAATTAGACACACTCCTCCCCTCAATGAAACTTCCAAACACAACCCTCATATAGATCCAAGATCTTTCCCCACCTAACAAATAACTACCAGAGGCAAATCTTATCAAACTATTGAAAAGGGAGAAATTCGGGAAGAGAGATCAAAGAAGAAAGTTGGAAGAAGGACCAACAGAGATAAACGCGATGAAGTAGCTAATTTAGACAACACATTGGAGACTCAACGATCCCTTCCACATGTGTGGGCCCCAAGAAAGGGAGAAAAACATGAATCAATTGTTGTGGCAAGCACTATGGGAGGAGATCCTCCCCCGTCACATTTTTTATGAAAATAACTTGGTGGAATTGAAAAGGCATGGAAAGTATAATGAAAGAAGATATAATAAAGAACTAAAAAGCCTATTGTAGTTTTAATTCAAGAAACAAAAACAAGTACAGAAGAAGCAATAACAATGGGACAAAAACTTTGGAAAAGTTGTAATGCAACAATAATGGGATCAAGAGGTGCCTCCAAGGGTTTACTGACCTTATGGGACTCTCATTTTTTAGAAAGATTATTCTCCTTGTCTTTAAACAATTGGATCATTAGTGAATTTCTTCATTTAGAATTTCATATAATTAATGTTCACTTCCCTATTCATTATCCATAAAAGATCTGTTTTTTGGATTACTTGTAGAAGATAACAATTTCTTATAATATTGAGAATTGCATTATTAGAGGATATTTTGGTGCCACCATTTCATCCTCCAAAAATAAAAGAGGATCCAATGTTAGGGATCATATGAGAGACAAGATGGGGGACATCATTAGTGAATGGGACCTTGTCAACATCAAATGGAAAATGGAAAATACACTTGGAGCAATACAAAGGTCAAGCTTGGGTACACAGCAACAAAGTTAGATATATTTCTTATTAATAATAATTTATTTTATTCAATACTTGATAATCTTCTTCGAGACTCTTCCATCGACAATATCTAATCATGAGCTTTTTCCCTTACTTCTAGATGTCCCTTTCAACTGTGTGCCCATACCTTTCAGGTTTGACACAAATTGCTTACATTGTCATTATGTTTATAATATTGTTAAAGAGGCTTGGAATATTCAAGTCTCAAGGTCACCCTACTTTGTATGGGAATTAAAGCTTATAGCAATGAAAAGGTCCCTTAAAATTTGCCTAGAGAATTTTATGTTCCTTCTTGTCAAGAAAGAATGCATTAGTAAGCCTCCTTGGCACAAGTACAAAAACAATTAGAAGAAGGACATGTAACAGAGGAATTTGCTCAAAAAAGAAAAAGAAATTAGTTTCAAAGTACATTCAACATATAGGGAGGAGGAGGAAGAGTGATGATTAAAAATCTAGCAGCTTGTGGCTAAAATCAAGGGTTTGTAACACCTCCTTCCACAAACAATTCAAGGCTAGAACATGTCAAAATAATATTAAAAGCATCAACATTGAGGATGGGAGGAAGCTAGACAACTTCGAAGAAATCAAAGAAGCAACAAGAATACCCTTTGGAAGACTCTACAATGAAGAGGAGGAAGCAAACCCTTGTAAAGTCAACAAAATGCTTGAAAACATTCTTGCCTTGATCTCTATATAAGAGAATGAATAACTAATTAAAGAAACCAGGGAAAATGAAATTATGCAAGCCACATGGAGTGTGGAAAAATATCAGGCTCTCAATCTATATGGGTTCTCCAATCATTTTAAAGCATTTTTTGGCACATTGTGAAAGTAAATCTCGAAAAGATGATTGATTACTCTCTTAAGAAGAACAAAAATTGGGGGAGGCACAAATTCTACTTTTCTGACCATCATCCCCAAGGAGCATAACCCCTCTTCTCTTGCCAAATTTTGCCTATATCTCTTTGTAATATAACATACAAAAATTCTAACAAAAATGATCACCTCACGACTCAAGAAAGTTGTTAACGAGATAATATTAGAAAATCAAAGAGGATTTATTGTAAAAAGGAAAATACTTGACAACATCAATCTCGCCCATAAAGTTATACACTCAGGTAAGACGAATAAAGAGAAGGTAATGTAGTTAAAATGGACATGGCAAATGCATTTGATCAAGTCAAGTGTTCCTTCCTCTCTATTGTAATGGAGAAGTTTGGATTCAGTAGAAAGTTTATAAATTGGATCAAGGCATGTATTAGAATGATTCGTAAACTGCCATGGATATTCCACTAGACAATTCGTCACAACAAATCTACCAAAATATATTATAAGATTTTAAATATACTATACGAGAGTTTATTTCTCCTTAGAATTCTGGATCCATACATTATTGTTTCTTTTGTATGTGTGCAAATTATAATTCTGCATAAAATAGAGAACAACAAAATAAAGTTCGCAAACCACAAACCATCACAAGATATAACGTAGGAAACCCTTTCGGGAGAACACCTACCTAAAAGATGAGGAAATTGTGCTCTCTTTCTCTGAATAGAAAATGGATGCAAGTACAAAGAAGTGAGGCTTGTGGTCCATGGGCTGCTGAAGTGCACAACACTGCTCTATTTTCTCTCTCCCTATCCACTCTTGGCTACTCTTCTCATCTATGGAACAAAATGTACTCAAATAGAATGGAACCTCTTTTGCTCCTAATGGCTTGATTGTAACGCAACCACATGTCCTACTAGTGGTTAAGTCAGACTTCTTTAACTCTTAAATAGAGTTACAATATCAATTATTCTAGATTCTTCTTCATCACGATCATGTGGATAGCTCCTTTAATGTGGCATCCTCTTGAATTATGATGGTCAAAATAGGAAGATCATCTTTCGAATGGCATAATGTTTGCATTCAAACTCTGATTGAGGTGATTCATGCGTTGTTGGAAAGTTATTTTTGTGTAGGATAGTGCAAAAATGTGTGGATGTTAAGTGAAAAAAGTTTTACCCCCACCCCCCCCCCAAAAAAAAAAAACCATTTGATGCCTCAAACTGCTTCTAGAAGGTTTCAAACCCAAATTTTCCAAACTGGGTCCCATCGATAAAAAGGGTTATGCGAGCTTACTCTTCCACTTTTTTCCGCTATAAAAGCATCAATAAGGATGACAAATGACATAGTGATCCAATCCAAAACACATATCCTCACTTTGGGAGGGTTTTGGTCCCTAAAAGCTTTTATTGGGTGAGGTGAGGAAATTTTTCCTCTAACTTCACTTGGGAGTACCATTTAGCCTTGCTTGGAAGTTATCCTTTCAACCCAATCTACCAAAGGTAATGCTACCCTTGTCTTGTAGTTTTGGGTATCCTCTTCAACTTTGCTTGAGCATCCAGTGCCAAATCCTCTATAGAAGGTAGGACCTACTCCTCTTCCTAATCTAGCATTGAAGGCTCATAGAATTTTAGTTCTCTACATTAACCACTGAGTAAGTGCGCATGTATGGGAGTAAAATGATTTATAGGTTGTATCTCCCACCCTTTTCAATATCTCAAAGGGACCATATCATAGAGCCTTGATTTTCTTACCAGGACCCTATATCCTCTCCTTGTTCAACTGTAACCATACTCTGTCTCCTACCTTGAATGACCTCTATGTTCTATGTTGATCATGTTTGCCCTTGTACTTTTTTTGTGACTTCTAAAGTGTCTCATGCACATGTATATGGACCTACTTGATATTCTCAACAAATACTTATGCCCTTAACACATCCGTTGTGAGATCCTCCCTTTATCCTCCTTGCTACTCATATGAAATATCCAAAGGTGAAGGTGGAAAATATCCAAAACAAGTTTCAATTGGGGATTTAATAGTAGAAGTTTGGAATGCATCATTATAAGAGTGTTGTATATATGCCATATTTTCATCCAAGGTCTTCAAATGCTTATGATCGTAATCCCTCAAAAGTTGCACCAAAGTCATATTGACTACCTCTGTCAACCCATTTTCCTATGGATGCAATGTTATAAACCTCTTTAACTTTGTGTTCATATTCTCACACAATGTCATCCAAAATGCACTAAGAAACCTTGTGTCCATATCTAAATCAATTCTCCTTAGTATCCCAAAGTGCACCCATACCTACCCAAAGAACAAGTTTACTACTTCTTACCTTGTTAATGGTCCTTTTATAGGACATTAGAACACACACTTTGTTGAATCTGTCAACTATCACGAATAGGGAGTCATGTCCCTTCCTATTTATTGGTAAACCTCTCATAAAGTCCATGAAAATGATTTCCCAAGGCCGAGTGGTTATAGGCAAGGGATGATATAGACCCTACTTCATGTTACTAGGCTTATTGGTGCAATAAACCGTGCATCTTCTTATGAACCCAACTACATGTTCTTGCATCTTGGGCCAATACACATACCTTTGCAAATTGGTCATTATCTTCCATGCACCAAAGTCCCTTATGACCTTGGAGGTATGACTCTCTCTAATTAGTTGCAGTCACTCACCTTTAGGAACAGATAACTTATCCAACCTATAGAGTAACTCGTCATGGAGATGGTAGTCAACTATGTTGTCACCATCATGCACATGGCTCTGTCTCCACAACTACTAAAAAACCTCCTTGAAGTCCTCATCCTCTAAATATGCCTCTTTTTATGCATCATTGGTGAATTTCTCCTTGTGCATTAGAGTTCCCAAATCTGTGATCTTCAATGTGAATGACCTTGAAAGCATGTTGGTCAACTTGTTTGTGCTACCCTTCTTATACTTGATCACTAAATGAAATTGTTGTAAAAACCCCATCCACTTATAATGCCCAGTTTGTTGTAGATTACTTTAGGCCTACAAATATTGTATTGATTGGTGATTTGTGTCGATTATTATATCCTTTCCCATCATATAGTGTTTCCACTTCTTCACAACTTACATGAGGGGCATAAATCTCCTTGTTGTAGGTATGGTACTTAAGAATTGCCCCATGAAATACTTCAAAATGGTACCATACAAGCCTTCCTCTATGCATCAAGACTACTCCCATAGCATACCCACTTGCATCTCTCTCCACTTCGATGTGTTGTTGCAAATTCAGTAATGCCATAACTTGTGTTTGACTAATCTTCTTCTTTAATTCCTCAAATGCTCTTTGTTGACCCTTTCCCTACTAGAAACCCTTGTCACTTATTGTTATAGTATGGATTGGTGGTACTATTGTTTAAAATGAGGCCATGGATTTCCTCAGGTACTGTGTTGCCCCAACAAAACTCCTTCCTTCATAAACATTAGTCACTCACCACTTCATGATGGCCTCCATCTCAGTAGGATCTATCTTTAGCTCTCCTCCACTTATCACATATCCCACATACACCAAATATTACTATGCAAACTCATACTTCTTGATATTTTCTACCAGTTTGTGTTTCTTAAATGTCTCCAACATTTACATCAAATGTGAAATGTCCTCCTCCCATGTAACACTATGTACTAATATATCATCCAAATAGACAATAACAAATGAATTTATAAAAGGGTGCAATATGCAATTCATTAACCTCATAAATGTAGTTGGTGCATTGCATAGTCCAAACAACATGATTAACCACTCGTACAAACCTTGCCTAATTTTGGAAGTGGTCTTCTAGTTATCTTCTTCTCTAACTCGAACCTGGTGATATACAGACTTTGAGTTCAACTTGGTGATGTATTTGGCTTGCTAAAACTGATCCATCATATCATCTATCATAGCCAAGGATACCTATTATTGAGTGTAATTTTGTTTAACACCCTATAATCGATACACATGTTCCAAGTCCCATCCTTCTTTGGCACGATGATGATGGGTGACCCACATGGTGAGGTACTTGGTTGAATGACACCCTGTTACAGTAGTTACTGCAATTGCTTCTTAACCTCACTTGCTTTTATAAGGGATTGTCTGTACAACCCAATGTTTAGCAATGGGGAATTTGGCAATAATTGAATCTCGTGCTCCACTTCGCTCTTGGACAATAACCCTTTAGGATCCAATAACAAATCCATGTATGCCTATAGCAACTCTTCTAATTATTATTTCTTTTTCTTAACACACCCCTCCAAGGATCACTTTTCTCTCATTGACTCTTCTACAATATGACTTTCTCCTAAAATTAGTGAAACATACTTCTTGCTAGAATTGATCAATTTTTTGGTTTGATTGACACTTACTAGAAAAAAGTTAGATTTGCCCTTGTGTGTGTTGCTGGTGAAGGATTTCCATCCTTGATGAGGTGGTATTGATTGGATCTCCGCATAAATATTGTATTTCACATGTACATATAGGGATTTCCAAATGCCACTCCACATGCATCAAGGGGAACTACATCTAATTCTACTTCAAGGGGAACTACAACTAGTTCTACTTCAAGAGGAACTACATCTAGTTCTACGTCAAGGGGAACTACATCTAGTTCTACTTCAAGAGGAACTAGATCTAGTTCTACTATTTGGTTACCTTTATTTCCACACCCTTATTTATCCACCCCAATGGACTTACGCTTAGATGATCATGAACTCCCAATCCCAATTTGTTGACCAACTCTACTATAATGAGATTCGACTGTGATCCTACGTCAAACAAAGCATCAACCTTTGTCTTCTTGACCTATATCTTTATATGGAAGAGTTTGGTTTTTTTGTTCTCTTACTATTGTTGAAGGCATACATTCACCTTGTTCTAATTGAGGTATAGACAATATTCTCATTCACATTCAGGCTAATTTCACCCTAGTTGCTTGAAACAGAGGCCTTGAGGTTCAACTTCATTGAATCTTTCTTTTTGTTCATTAGGTTAAGCTCTGGATGCAACTTCAACACCACTCCTCTATAATGACAATCAATGTTGCAAAGGTTGCAGTGGTTGTTCGGATTTTTACACTTATGTATTGTTGTTTTTGCCTTTTTTATCTTTTCCACATCCTTAGAAGTGTCTCGATGCTCCTTTTGCTTCGACCCACTTGATTTTTGTTTCTTCTGGCTTATGTTTTCCATGTATTGTGCTTATACACAAGCCTCGTCCACCGATCTAGCTTTGAACAACATCACTCGCTTCTGCAAATGGTTGTGTAGAACCCCCATATATTTGAGTAGTACATATGGGTTCTTTGGGGAGATACCCAACATTATGACCATCTTTCTAAATTCCACGATGTACTCTTATAAACTTTGTCCATGCTTCTACCTAAAGTAGTGCCATTAGATCCACTAGTCCTCTACATAACCAATAGGGTAAATTGTAACGTTATGATCATTTTGAAATCCTCCCACTTATTCACTAGAGGATTACCCTCCAACCTCAAGGTCTCTGTGTGGCTTTCCCACTAGGTTAAGGCATGGCCCTCAAATTTTAGTCAAGCAAATGAAATATTTTGTTCTTCCTCTATATGATGGACATTAAAATAAACTTCTAATTGCTACCACGACTGATTTAAATTCATAATGTTTGTCTCACCTGGATATGGCTCGACGTCTACCATCGCTTCTATTTTGAATAATGAATGGGCCACGGCACTTGAATTGGGTTGATTAGATTCCCTCTTTAGTTCCTCCAAGTCTGTTGATTTCCCCTCTTATGCGACCTTCACTCTAAAACTCCATATTTCTTAATAGCTCAAGCTTATTGGTTAGGGTTTCCATGAGGGGGCTCACATTATGATTTATATATGTGACTTGTGCTTCTAGCCATGCAAACTTCTAATCTACGGGGTTAGGGTTGCCATGAGGAGGCTCACATTATGGTTTATATTTGTGACTTGTGTTGCCAGCATTGCAAACCTCTCATATGCGGGATAATGAGGGTTATCACAAATTCATTCGCCATGATTGGAATTTTATGACTTCCAGCGTAACGAAACTCAATCCCTTGTAACTCCCCACAATATACCCAAAGAACCCTACTCTAACACCAATATAATATGTAGAATTCCATGGACATTCCATTGGAAAATTCATCGCAACCAACGTACTATATATTAGAAAATCTAAAATATACTCTATGATGGTTTATTTATCCTTAGATTTAAATATCTGTAAATTATTATTTATTGCATATGCATACAAATTACAATTTATGCAAATAATACAGAAGAGTAAAACAAAACTCACAAACCACAATCCAACATAAGATATAACATGGGAAACCATTTCAGGAGAAAGCCCAACTAGAAGGTGAGGTTGCTCTGCTCTCTTTCTCTTAATGGAAAATGGATGCAAGTACAAAAAAGTGAGGCACGTTGCCCGCAAGCTACTACAATGTGTTATTTTTTCATCATTAATTGTTCTATGCTGCAACTATTACTTCAAAAATTTATAATATTACAATTTCACTTCTTCAATTAACCAATGACAATAGAGAAAAGTAGTTAAAACAATTATACAACTGCACAATGAAAGACAACAAAGAGACAAGAGGCACAATATTTTGTCAATGACCAGGGGAAAGCCCCACAAGGGGGAAAACCCAACTAGAAGGTGAGGTTGCTCTGCTCTCAAGGGTGTTTGAGGTTGATGTCTGCGGGAGGTTTTGAAGTTTTTAGCATTGATTTCAATGGAACCAGCAACCAAACTTTCAGCTTAAAGCTTTACATCCTGATCCGAGCCCTTAAACCCTGCCATTTGGTTTCTTAACATTTTGTAACTTCATTCTTGGATTTATTTAATTGACAGAATGACTAAGCAAAAGCTCAGGAGCATGGACATAGTGAAAACTCACTCAGACTACCTACCTACCAAAAACAAAATTTAATCTCCTACTCATTGAGTCTAATCAAAAACAAAATTTAATGGACTTTGTGATGGCAATATTGGAACCTCTAGCGGGCCTCCATTTTCAGGTTTGTGGCCACTCTTGGTCAGGAACATAATGGTGGGTTTTGGGATGGGAGAAAGGCTTTACATATAATTTGTTGATATAGAGATTATCAAAAGAATGGTTTTTTAGATGGTAATCACTCAAGTACAGTGTCACATCATTGTTTTTGTTTTGCAATATTTTAATTTTATATTAATTTTGACAATATTTATTGTTTTTCATGGTGGGAGGACAGGCGTCTCTTCCTAATTTTATAGTTATAGTAGTAATATTTAAATAGTTTTTGGAATTCATAATTTGTTTTATTTAATACTAATTCATGAAGAAATTTGATCAAATTCCTTAAGTCCAATTACCTAAGGTCTTTACTGGATGCAAGGTTCTTAACTTTGGAGAGAAGGGCTTCGTATGCTAGTTTAGTGGACTTTGCGCTTCACCCGATCAAATCAATTCATGGATCTTCAAAAGCTATCAACCACTAATAAAAGGGTAAGTCAATCATTTTCATGTGGGTGTGGTTTCTTTGCCTTATTATTTAAGCTCAAGGAGAAGTGGGATTTGATATTCCAAAGGAGGCATTACTTCTACGGATTCAAAGGTTTATATCTAAACAAATGCACTTGTTTTGACCTAGAAGTTGGCATTCCTATAGTTGTTCCTATTTGGGTTTGCTCCCCACCCTCCCACTTCACTATTGGAAGGACTGTGCCCTAAAATATATTGGTGATTCCATGGGTAAATACATTGATAAGGCTAAGCCAAAACCCCCCCATTTGCTTGTGTAAAAATATGTGTTGAAGTAGAACTAGAGAAAGGAGTTCCCAAAGCACTGAAATTATCATTGGATAATTATACTTTTATTCAGCAAGTGGATTATGAACAATGCCCTTTTAATTGTAGTTATTGTCATGAATATGGACATTTTGTCAAAAATTACCTAGAGAAAACTTAAGAAACTCAAACAATGCATGCTCAAGAAGAACACTCGCAACAATTAAAGAAGAAAGGCAATCCAAAAGGGCCCTCCCAAGCCTCCACCTCTCTCCCCTCCATTGCTCCAAGGCGATCTCAAAAAAGTCCTTCAAAAACCAATCAACCTCTTCCTCAAGACCCCCCATCGAAGCTCCCATATATATTGTTAATCAATACAAAGCTCTAAATGATCCCTCTCTTGATGATATCGAAATCCAACCTACTTGTTTTGTGGCCCATGAAATAATTATTTTGCAACTTCCACCTCCTCTTAAACTTCCTTCCTCAACTGCTGAAATTAGACACACTCCTCCCCTCAATGAAACTTCCAAACACAACCCTCATATAGATCCAAGATCTTTCCCCACCTAACAAATAACTACTAGAGGCAAATCTTATCAAACTACTGAAAAGGGAGAAATTCAGGAAGAGATATCAGAGAAGAAAGTTGGAAGAAGGACCAACAGAGATAAACGCGATGAAGTAGCTAATTTAGACAATGCATTGGAGACTCAACGAACCCTTCCACATGTGTGGGCCCCAAGAAAGGGAGAAAAACATGATTCAATTGTTGTGGCAAGCACTATGGGAGGAGATCCTCCCCCGTCACATTTTTTATGAAAATAACTTGGTGGAATTGAAAAGGCATGGAAAGTATAATGAAAGAAGATATAATAAAGGACTGAAAAGCCTATTGTAGTTTTAATTCAAGAAACAAAAACAAGTACATAAGAAGCAATAACAATGGGACAAAAATTTTGGAAAAGTTGTAATGCAACAATAATGGGATCAAGAGGTGCCTCCAAAGGTTTACTGACCTTATGGGACTCTCATTTTTTAGAAAGATTATTCTCCTTGTCTTTAAACAATTGGATCATTAGTGAATTTCTTCATATAGAATTTCATATAATTAATGTTCACTTCCCTATTCATTATCCATAAAAGATCTGTTTTTTGGATTACTTGCAGAAGATAACAATTTCTAATAATATTGAGAATTGCATTATTAGAGGATATATTGGTGCCACCATTTCATCCTCCAAAAATAAAAGAGGATCCAATGTTAGGGATCCTATGAGAGAGAAGATGGGGGACATCATTAGTGAATGGGACCTTGTCAACACCAAATTTTCAAATGGAAAATACGCTTGGAGCAATACAAAGGTCAAGCTTGGGTACACAGCAACAAAGTTAGAGAGATTTCTTATTAATAATAATTTATTTTATTCAAGACTTGATAATCTTCTTCGGTACTCTTCCATCAACAATATCTAATCATGAGCTTTTTCCCTTACTTCTAGATGTCCCTTTCAACTATGTGCCCATAAATTTCAGGTTTGACACAAATTGCTTACATTGTCATAATGTTTATAATATTGTTAAAGAGGCTTGGAATATTCAAGTCTCAAGGTCACCCTACTTTGTATGGGAATTAAAGCTTATAGCAATGAAAAGGTCCCTTAATTTTTGGCTAGAGAATTTTATGTTCCTCCTTGTCGAGAAAGAATGGATTAGTAAGCCTCCTTGGCACAAGTACAAAAACAATTAGAAGAAGGACATGTAACAGAGGAATTTGATCAAAAAAGAAAAAGAAATTAGTTTCAAAGTACATTCAACATATAGGGAGGAGGAGGAAGAGTGATGATTAAAAATCTAGCGGCTTGTGGCTAAAATCAAGGGTTGTAACACCTCCTTCCACAAACAATTCAAGGCTAGAACATGTCAAAATAATATTAAAAGCATCAACATTGAGGATGGGAGGAAGCTAGACAACTTCGAAGAAATCAAAGAAGCAACAAGAATACCCTTTGAAAGACTCTACAATGAAGAGGAGGAAGCAAACCCTTGTAAAGTCAACAAAATGCTTGAAAAAATTCTTGCCTTGATCTCTATAGAAGAGAATGAATAACTAATTAAAGAAACCAGGGAAAATGAAATCATGCAAGCGACATGGAGTGTGGAAAAATATTAGGCTCTCGATCTATATGGGTTCTCCAATCCTTTTTAAAGCATTTTTTGGCACATTGTGAAAGTAAATCTCGAAAAGATGATTGACTACTCTCTTAAGAAGAAAAAAATTGGGGGAGGCACAAATTCTACTTTTCTGACCATCATCCCCAAGGAGCACAACCCCTCTTCTCTTGCCAAATTTTGCCTATATCTCTTTGTAATATAACATACAAAATTCTAATAAAAATGATCACCTCGAGACTCAAGAAAGTTGTTAACGAGATAATATTAGGAAATCAAAGAGGATTTATTGTAAAAAGGAAAATAGTTGACAACATCATTCTGGCCCATAAAGTTATACACTCATGTAAGACGAATAAAGAGAAGGTAATGTAGTTAAAATGGACATGGCAAATGCATTTGATCAAGTCAAGTGTTCCTTCCTCTCTATTGTAATGGAGAAGTTTGGATTCAGTAGAAAGTTTATAAATTGGATCAAGGCATGTATTAGAATGATCCGTAAACTGCCATGGATATTCCACTAGACAATTCGTCACAACGAATCTACCAAAATATATTATAAGATCTTAAATATACTATACGAGAGTTTATTTCTCCTTAGAATTCTGGATCCATACATTATTGTTTATTTTGTATGCATGCAAATTATAATTGTGCATAAAATAGAGAACAACAAAATAAATTTCGCAAACCACAAACCATCACAAGATATAACGTAGGAAACCCTTTCGGGAGAAAACCTACCTACAAGATGAGGAAATTGTGCTCTCTTTCTCTGAATAGAAAATGGATGCAAGTACAAAGAAGTGAGGCTTGTGGTCCATGGGCTGCTAAAGTGCACAACTCTGCTCTATTTTATCTCTCCCTGTCCACTCTTGGCTACTCTTCTCATCTATGGAACAAAATGTACTCAAATAGAATGGAACCTCTTTTGCTCCTAGTGGCTTGATTATAACGCAACCTCATATCCTACTTGTGGTTAAGTTAGACTTCTTTAACTCTTAAAAGAGTTACAATATCAATTATTCTAGATTCTTCTTCATCATGATCATGTGGCTAGCTCCTTTAATGTGGCATCCTCTTGAATTATGATGGTCAAAATAGGAAGATCATCTTTCGAATGGCATAATGTTTGCATTCGAACTCTCATTGAGGTGATTCATGCGTCGTTGGAAAGTTATTTTTGTGTAGGATAGTGCAAAAATGTGTGGATATTAAGTGAAAAAAGTTTTGCCCCCTCCCCCCCCCCCCAAAAAAAAAAAAAAAACAACAACAACATTTGATGCCTCAAACTGCTTCTAGAAGGTTTCAAACCCAAATTTTCCAAACTGGGTCCCATCAGTAAAAAGGGTTATGCGAGCTTACTCTTCCACTTTTTCCGCTCTAAAAGCATCAATAAGGATGACAAATGACATAGTGATCTAATCCCAATCACACATCCCCATTTTGGGAGGGTTTTGGTCCCTAAAATCTTCTATTGAGTGAGGTGAGGAAATTTTTCCTCCAGCTTCACTTGGGAGTACCATTTAGCCTTGCTTGGAAGTTATCCTTTCAACCCAATCTACCAAAGGTAATGATACCCTTGTCTTTTAGTTTTGGGTCTCTTCTACAAAATTGTATCCTCTTCAACTTTGCTTGAGCATCCAGTGCCAAATCCTCTATAGAAGGTAGGACCCACTCCTCTTCTTAATCTACCATTGAAGGCTCATAGAGTTTTAGTTCTTTACATTAACCACTGAGTAAGTGTGCATGTATGGGAGTAAAATGATTTATAGGTTGTATCTCCCACCCTTTTCAATATCTCAAAGGGACCATATCATAGAGCCTTGATTTTCTTACCAAGACCCTATATCCTCTCCTTGTTCAACTGTAACCATACTCTGTCTCCTACCTTGAATGACCTCTATGTTCTATGTTGATCATGTCTGCCTTTGTACTTTTCTTGTGACTTCTAAAGTGTCTCATGCACATGTATATGGACCTACTTGATATTCTTAACAAATACTTATGCCCTAACACATCCGTTGTGAGATCCTCCCTTTATCCTCCTTGCTACCCATATGAAATATCCAAAGGTGAAGGTGGCAAATATCCAAAACAAGTTTCAATTGGGGACTTAATAGTAGAAGTTTGGAATACATCATTATAAGAGTGTTGTATATATGCCATATTTTCATGCAAGGTCTTCAAATGCTTATGATCGTAATCCCTCAAAAGTTGCACCAAAGTCATATTGACTACCTCTGTCAACCCATTTTCCCATGGATGCAGTGTTATAAACCTCTTTAACTTTGTGTTCATATTCTCGCACAATGTCATCCAAAATGCACTAAGAAACCTTGTGTCCATATATAAATCAATTCTCCTTAGTATCCCAAAGTGCACCCATACCTACCCAAAGAACAAGTTGACTACTTCTTACCTTGTTAATGGTCCTTTTATAGGACATTAGAACACACACTTGTTGAATATGTCAACTATCACGAGTAGGGAGTCATGTCCCTTCCTATTTATTGGTGAAGCTCTCATAAAGTCCATGAGAATGATTTCCCAAGGCCGAGTGGTTATAGGCAAGGGATGATATAGACCCTGCTTCATGTTACTAGACTTATTGGTGCAATAAAGCGTGCATCTTCTTGTGAACCCAACTACATGTTCTTGCATCTTGGGCCAATACACATACCTTTGCAAATTGGTCATTGTCTTCCATGCGCCAAAGTCCCTTATGACCTTGGAGGTGTGAGTCTCTCTAATTAGTTGCAGTCACTCACCTTTAGGAATAGATAACTTATCCAAACTATAGAGTAACTCGTCATGGAGATGGTAGTCAACTATGTTGTCACCATCGTGCACATGGCTCTGTCTCCACAACTACTAAAAAACCTCCTTGAAGTCCTCATCCTCTAAATATGCCTCTTTTTATGCATCATTGGTGAATTTCTCCATGTGCATTAGAGTTCCTAAATCTGTGATCTTCGATGTGAATGACCTTGAAAGCATGTTGGTCAACTTGTTTGTGCTACCCTTCTTATACTTGATCACTAAATGAAATTGTTGTAAAAACCCCATCCACTTATAATGCCCAGTTTGTTGTAGATTACTTTAGGCCTACAGATACTGTATTGATTGGTGATTTGTGTTGATTATTATATCCTTTCCCATCATATAGTGTTTCCACTTCTTCACAACTTATGTGAGGGGAATAAATCTCCTTGTTGTAGGAATGGTACTTAAGAATTGCCCCATGAAATACTTCAAAATGGTACCATACAAGCCTTCCTCCATGCATCAAGACTACTCCCATAGCAAACCCACTTGCATCTCTCTCCACTTCGATGTGTTATTGCAAATTTAGTAATGCCATAACTTGTGCTTGACTAATCTTCTTCTTAATTCCTCAAATGCTCTTTGTTGACCCTTTCCCTGCTAGAAACCCTTGTCACTTATTGTTATAGTATGGATTGGTGGTACTACTGTTTAAAATGAGGCCATGGATTTCCTCAAGTACTCTGTTGCCCCAACAAAACTCCTTCCTTCATAAACATTAGTCACTCACCACTTCATGATGGCCTCCATCTCAGTAGGATCTATCTTTAGCTCTCCTCCACTTATCACATATCCCACATACACCAAATATTACTATGCAAACTCATACTTCTTGATATTTTCTACCGGTTTGTGTTTCTTAAATGTCTCCAGCACTTACATCAAATGTGAAATGTCCTCCTCCCATGTAACACTATGTACTAATATATCATCCAAATAGACAATAACAAATGAATTTATAAAAGGGTGCAATACACAATTCATTATCCTCATAAATGTAGTTGGTGCATTGCATAGGCCAAACAACATGATTAACCACTCGTACAAACCTTGCCTAATTTTGGAAGTGGTCTTCTAGGTATCTTCTTCTCTAACTCGAACCTGGTGATATACAGACTTTGAGTTCAACTTGGTGAAGTATTTGGCTTGCTAAAACTGATCCATCATATCATCTATCATAGCCAAGGATACCTATTATTGAGTGTAATTTTGTTTAACACCCTATAATCGATACACATTTTCCAAGTCCCATCCTTCTTTTGCACGATGATGATAGGTGACCCACATGGTGAGGTACTTGGTCGAATGACACCCTGTTAGAGTAGTTACTGCAATTGCTTCTTAACCTCACTTGCTTTTATAAGGGATTGTCTGTACAACCTAATGTTTAGCAATGGGGAATTTGGCAATAATTGAATCTCGTGCTCCACTTCCCTCTTGGACAATAACCCTTTAGGATCCAATAACAAATCCATGTATGCCTATAGCAACTTTTCTAATTATTATTTCTATTTCTTAGCACACCCCTCCAAGGATCACTTTTCTCTCATTGACTCTTCTACAATACGACTTTCTCCTAAAATTAGTGAAACATACTTCTTGCTAGAATTGATCAATTTTTTGGTTTGATTGGCACTTACTAGAAAAAAGTTAGATTTTCCCCTGTGTGTGTTGCTAGTGGAGGATTTCCATCCTTGATGGGGTGGTATTGATTGGATCTCTGCATAAATATTGTATTTCACATGTACATATAGGGACTTCCAAATGCCACTCCACATGCATCAAGGGGAACTACATCTAATTCTACTTCAAGGGGAACTACATCTAGTTCTACTTCAAGAGGAACTACATCTAGTTCTACGTCAAGGGGAACTACATCTAGTTCTACTTCAAGAGGAACTACATCTAGTTCTATTTGGTTACTTTTATTTCCACACCCTTATTTATCCACCCCAATGGACATAGGCTTAGATGATCATGAACTCCCAATCCCAATTTGTTGACCAACTCTACTATAATGAGATTCGACTATGATCCTACGTCAAACAAAGCATCAACCTTTGTTTCTTGACCTATATCTTTATATGGAAGAGTTTGATCTTTTTGTTCTCTTACTATTGTTGAAGGCATACATTCACCTCCTTCTACATTGAGGTATAGACAATATTCTCATTCACATTCAGGCTAATTTTACCCTGGTTGCTTGAAACAGAGGCCTTGAGGTTCATCTTCATTGAATCTTTCTTTTTGTTCATGGTTTAAGCTCTGGATGCAACTTCAACACCACTCCTCTATAATGACAAACAATGTTGCAAAGGTTGCAGTGGTTGTTCGGATTTTTACACTTATGTATTGTTGTTTTTGCCTTTTTTATCTTTTCCACACCCTTAGAAGTGTCTCGATGCTCCTTTTGCTTCGACCCACTTGATTTTCGTTTCTTTTGGCTTATGTTTTCCATGTATTGTGCTTATACACAAGCCTCATCCACCGATCTAGCTTTGAACAACATCACTCGCTTCCGCAAATGGTTGTGTAGAACCCCCATATACTTGAGGAGTACATATGAGTTCTTTGGGGAGATATCCAACATTATGACCATCCTTCTAAATTCCACAGTGTACTCTTATACACTTTGTCCATGCTTCTACCTAAAGTAGTGCCATAAGATCCACTAGTCCTCTATATAACCAATGGGGTAAATTGTAACGTTATGATCATTTTGAAATCCTCCCTCTTATTCACTAGAGGATTACCCTCCAACCTCAAGGTCTCTGTGTGGCTTTCCCACTAGGTTAAGGCATGGCCCTCAAATTTTAGTCAAGCAAATGAAATATTTTGTTCTTCCTCTATGTGATGGACATTAAAATAAACTTCTAATTGCTACCACGAATGATTTAACTTCATAATGTTTGTCTTACCTGGATATGGCTTGACTTCTACCATCGCTTCTATTTTGAGTAAGAACTATGAATGGGCCACGACACTTGAATCAGGTTGATTATATTCCCTCTTTGGTTCTTCCAAGTCTGTTGATTTCCCCTCTTATGCGACCTTCACTCTAAAACTCCATATTTCTTAATAACTCAAGCTTATTGGTTAGGGTTTCCCTGGGGGGGCTCACATTATGATTTATATATGTGACTTGTGCTTCTAGCCATGCAAACTTCTATTCTACGGGGTCAAGGTTGCCATGAGGACGCTCACATTATGGTTTATATTTGTGACTTGTGTTGCCAGCAGCGAAAACCTCTCATATGCGGGATAATGAGGGTTATCACAAATTCATCGACCATGATTGGAATTTTATGACTTCCAGCGTAACGAAACTCAATCCCTTGTAACTCCCCACAATATACCCAAAGAACCCTACTCTAACACCAATATAATATGTAGAATTCCATGGACATTCCATTGGACAATTCATCACAACTAATGTACTATATATTAAAAAATCTAAAATATACTCTATGATGGTTTATTTATCCTTAGATTTAAATATTTGTAAATTATTATTTATTGCATATGCATACAAATTACAATTTATGCAAATAATACAGAAGAGTAAAACAAAACTCACAAACCACAAACCAACACAAGATATAACATGGGAAACCATTTCAGGAGAAAACCCAACTTGAAGGTGAGGTTGCTCTGGTCTCTTTCTCTTAATGGAAAATGGATGCAAGTACAAAAAAGTGAGGCACGTTGCCCGCAAGCTACTACAATGTGTTATTTTTTCATCATTAATTGTTCTATGCTGCAACTATTACTCCAAAAATTTATAATATTACAATTTCACTTCTTCAATTAACCAATGACAATAGAGCAAAAGTAGTCAAAACAATTATACAACTGCACAATGAAAGACAACCAAGAGACAAGAGGCACAATATTTTGTCAATGACCAGGGGAAAGCCCCACAAGGGGGAAAACCCTTTACAATTATTCTTCTATTATATTGTCATAAAATGTTCAACCGGGAGTACAATGAGCCAATACAAAACTATCTAGCAAAATCATCCAAACAATATTCATAAATATGACCCCGGCAACAATACCGGTCAAAGTTAAATTTCCCAACCTATGATCAACTGCTATCACCTATAAAAATGAAACCCTAAATCCCAACTGCACAGAGGGAGGGTCATGCATGTGGTTGAAGCTTTCTAGTCACATAGATAGGCCTGGATGCGTGCAGTTGCAGCTGAAAATTTCTTATGTCAACCCTGCGGCTGGAACCCAAAAACCCTTATGACATGTGCGATCTATGGACCCTACAATTTTGGACCTGTATGAACCAATATCTACGAGCCACCTTCAGACCTGTGTGAGCCAAACCAAAGAAGAGAGAAGAAGAAGATGCTTGATGATGATGTCCAAATGAGGGTCACTTGACTTGTATTTATAGGCTTCCAAGGGTGTCTAATTTCAGTTTAGGGTCGACCTGTCCATTTGTGCACATGTGGGCTTCACTTCAAAAATACACTTTCCCTTGTCCAAATCAAGTGCTTCAAAGGTCAATTTTAGTCCTCCATAAATGAGGAATCTAATCCAATGGTTGGAATTTGTCACTGAGTTGGAAAATTAAGACTCCCTCTCAGTTAGGGATAAATTCCAACTGCACCATGTGATCATCATAAATATCTTTACATCATGTCATGTGCATTCTTTCTCATCTCTACTTGTCTATGCTCATCTCATGTTGAACATTCTTAAATCTAAAGAAGAAGAATTGTTGCAGGGGAGCTCCAGCTACCATCTTGACTCATCACCATCGGGGAGACTCAAATACCACCTAGAATCATCATCATTAGGAAACCATAGATACCACCCTAAACTAAAGACAATGGTCGAGATAAAACCTACGCCAAAGCGTGGGGATCACACTCTATCCCAAAGTCCCTGATAATAGGTGAGATCAACTTACTGGAGGTAAATATCACACTCTACCCTATTGTCCCTAGTCATCCATCTTAACCCTAAAGAGTCAGATGGTAGAACACTTGCATCCACCAACTTGGGCGAGATACAACTACTACAAGGGGTAGGGATCACACTCTATCCCAATTCCCTCATCCCATTGGCCAGATGGGGAGGTCATCCCATGAAGTGAGCAAGAAACTAACTGGGGCATACTATGAATAAGGGAGATCTCAGGCCTCTACACCCTATCAGTCAAAGTCCCTCATTCCCAAGAGCTCATTATCTCCATTCGTCACCCTTGGAGCTCAACTAAGGGGGAAGAGCACTGCTCAGTGCTCTTGATCAACTTGAACCCTTATCCGAAAGGGTCATCTCAACCAGTCCAAGATGCTCTTTGAAGACCAAGAACTTCCTTTTTGGCAAAGCCTTAGTGAGGATATTGGTTATCTTCTCATATATCGAAATGTGTATGAGTCTCATAGCTACTCTCTGCACCATGTCTCAGATGTAATGATATTTGATCTCATTATAATTGGACTTGTCATGGAACACAGGACTCTCTAACAAATGAATTCCACTCTTGTTTTTGCAATATATAACTATCGTGTCCAGTACTCTTCCTGTCGACAACACTGCCAACACAATCTGCATTTGTATATCCATGTAGTCTAACATCTCCAACAACATATTTTAGTCCAATGTTTACAATCCCATATATATCTCAATACATGCTTGGCAATGACCCAATATACGTGGTGAGGCTCGATCATAAACTGGCTCAAAGTGTTGACTGTGAAACATATGTCAAGGAAAGTGTTCACAAGAAACATCATAGCACCAACCAGATATCTATACTCAGAAGGGTTTGCTAGGTCTGGTCAAACAGCCTCTCCACATAGCTTCTTGAAATTCATCTCCATAGGTGTAGGAAGGGACTTACATTCTACAATGCCAAATCTCTCTAACAATTTCACAACATATTTTCCTTGTGAAAGGAAAATATCGCCCAACCTTTGATATACTTCTAATCCCAGGAAACAATACATCAAACCAAGATCTTTAATATCTAATTTAGTAGCCAACTCCCTCTTACATTCAAGAATGAGAGCGTTTGCACTTATCAAGAATAAGCCCTCAAAATATAATACCAAAATCAATGCCATACCTTGGACCAATTTAAAGTAGAGGTTGGGGTTGGTGCTACTTCTTGTGAATCCAAGCTTCATCAGGTAACCATCTGTGCGGGTGTACCATGCTCTTAAGGCTTGCTTCAAGCCATACGATGCCTTCTTTAACCTGCAAACATGTGTCTTTCGGTTCTCTACTTCAAATCCCTATGGTTGCTCAACATAGACTTCTTCTTATAACATGCCATGAAGGAATGCTATCTTTACGTCCATCTAATGAGGGGTCCATCCTTGAATTGCAACAAGGGAAACTATTGAATGAATGGTGTTGTATCGAGCTACAGGAGCAAATATATCATCGTAATATTCTCCCTCTTTATGGGAGAATCCTCGGGCCACAAACCTTGCCTTCTACTTCTCAACACTTCCATCGAATCCATGTTTGATCTTGAATATCCATTTTGAAGTTATGACAAATTTCCCCTTCATTCTCGGCACAATATCCCATGCATCATTCTTCATAATTGATTTGTACTCTTCGACCATAACATCCTTCCAAACTTGTTCTTTCATGCCTTCTTCAAAGGTGTGAGGCTAAACTTGAATCAAGTTGCTCATAGCTACAACATATCCCTAGTATTTGCATGGCTTCTTGCTTTCTCTAAATGACCTTATGGTGGGAATGAGTCTCTTGGCATCCTATAATGTGTCACAAAGCCAAAGTGGCCTCTTCCTAGTGGGGGGGGTGTGTGACGCCCTCCTCTCACATCCACCCAAGTAACAATACCAACCGAGGTAAACAAGGGACAAGAGGCTACCATGATCAGATTCGACCTCCTAGGTGACCTTAAGGAAATGGAATTGACGGAACATCACACACAATCATCCAACATCATCAACAAAACCCCTAGGAGACAAGTCAGCCACTCAGACAACTTGTCCTTGGGTCCCATTATTGTTCTAGACCTCAGAGGCCATAGTTTCTCTCATGCTATGGGCAAGGGAGTGACCATAGACCTAAAGTCTCTCTCATAGGCCTACATGCCAATGACTGTGAACCAAACTTGCCAGTTCTGTGCCAGCGACCCTGGGATTTAAGCCACTTTTTTAGGCCCAAAGCCCTGGCCACTGCCCATAATGGAATGAAAGCTCAGAATCAAGTAAAGTACAGGGAAATAATGCTACGAAAGTAAATAGTTGATCAAGACCTTAACCAGACCCCCACTAGCCATGAAAGGCATATCATCAACACATATTGTCAACATGTAACCTACATGTGTAAACAACATAATTAAGTGTCAGGATCTCATACTTATCTGAGAATCGCCATGAATTATTGTTTCTTCATGTCTTTGCTATGTTATCACTTATTAGGTCATAGATACAATATCCATTCAAATACAAGTAAAAACATGCTGAGAGCTAAACATAGTGCTGCCATAAAATGTACATATAACCAACATAATAGGAATATAAATACAATAAACATATCAGCCATCAAAATCCATATATACACTAGTACATTTACATATGAAAATCAATGGAATGAATTTATCATTAATCAATGTAATGAACCAATCGGTGATGGGACTACCACGTTCCACCCGACCATAGATTGGCTGAGCCAAGTTTCTCTTCAGGTAATCACCCCCATGCCATATTCCAAGCATGAATGTGGGACTCATAGAACACATAAAAAACACCAATCAATGTGGATGCCACCAGAGTTCTTCGCCTACATCGTGAGGAATTTGGGTGCCTCCTAGTCTCTTAGGCTTTACCGTGGATCTGCAATCTGATCTGAGGATCACTAGGTCCTACACGAAGACATAATCTCAAGGTTTTACCGTGCATTCCATCGCATAATCATTAGGCCCAATGGAGAGAAAATCCACCTCTTGGCGTTACCGTATATCCCGCCATTCACCGACAAGGATTCCTAGGTCCACCAAGGCACACCATCTAGCTTTACCGGAACCCACAGTTTGGTTCAGGGGTTACTAGGCCAGTGGCTTCGTGTATCCTTTGCCCAGTTCAGGGACCACTACATCATGTGTTTGTCAATTTAGAGATCCACCCCACTCAGCTTCAAATCCAATCCAGCCATCCCACATAAAACGAATGAGAGAACCCATCTCATCGAAGCTATAAGGAAATGGCAAGGCTAGGCTGAAAATATTGTCACTCCTGGAAAAACCCATGCCATGATAGAAAAGAAACACATGCAGTCCCATGCATGCTAAATCTAGCAAGGAAAATACACAGGCTTGATCCTGCCCTTCCCTGTTTAATCTTTATTTCCTCTTGCTTTCTTTGCCTTTCTTGTTCCAATGCCAAATTGCTCCAAGAAAACTCTGAGTGTCCAAGAGTATGAGAGAGAGAGAGAGAATAATGAAATGGCTCTAAAGCTAAACTGACAAAAGGTTACCAACTGATCCTCAAAAGCCTTTTTATGAATGAGGCCTCTATTTTCTTCATTTTCCATTATTTTCCTTCATTTTCCTCCTCACATGCAACCTGTGACCTTTCACCTCCTTTTTCTCCTAATTTCCATTATTTTAATAAATAATTGTGCCAAAAATGCCATTTTACCTTTCCAAAGCCTTACCATTACCTTTGTCAATTTCTTAGTCATAAACAACCCAATGAGCGCCCCCTAGGATGTCTTGCCCAACATTCAACTTAGAATAAGTGTTCCATTCATCTGCAGTTATTACTTTTAACTTTTATTACATGAAATTTTTACCAAGGTTGTTACAGGGGGTCACTTGGAGGAGGATCCAAGGGGTCCATAGGCTCCATGGGATCATCAACAATGTCTTTCTCAGATTCAGGCACAGATGAGCCTTCTCAAATATCCATATCATCATTCTTCTTTTTAGGAGGATGAGGTGGATGAAGGTCCCTTGCTTTTCCAAGGGTGACATCTTCATTAAATGTTACATCCTTTTTAATTTCAACCTTCCTTTGACCAGGAATATATATTCTAAATGCTTTATAATTTTCACAGTATCCAACAAACCTACCTTTTCTTCATGTGGCTTCCATCTTGTTCCTTTTGTTCTTCAGCACATGGAAATATATGGGGCAACCAAATATGCATAGGTGACCAATGTTAGGATTGACACCTGTGAACACTTCTTCGAGGGTATTGTTGTCTAATTCTTGATGAGGAACCCTGTTTTGAACATATACAGTTGCATTAGTAGCTTCTCCCCAAAGAAACTTCGATAGCTTTTGACCATGGAGCATGGCATGGGAAACTTCTATAATGGACTTGTTCTTTCTCTCGGCTACTCCATTTTGTTCGAGATTATATGGTATAGTCGTCTCCTTCTTGATTCTTTCCTTCTTGCAAAAGTACATGAATTCATTTGAGATGTATTCCCTAACATTGTCAAACCTGGCGATCTTATTTTTCTTCCCTGTTTGATTTTCCACCAAAGCCTTCAAGTATTTCAACAAACCAAAGGCCTCATCCTATGCTTTAATTAATATATCTAAGTCTTTCTTGAGAAATCGTAAATGAAGAAAATGTAACAGAGATGGCCACCAAGAGAGCATATGGGCATTGGACCACATATATCAAAATGAATGAGATTCAGGATGTCTTTTGTCTTATTATCGCCAGAGGGGAATGGTCCCCTTGTCTTCTTTCCACTGGCACACCCTAGACATACTTCATCACGTTGACCTTGAAGATCAAGGATCCCATAGACTAAATTTTTCATTTTTGGAAGAACATTATAACGTAGATGGCCCAATCTTCAGTGTCATAACTCGCTTTAATGATTAGTATCATGGACTAATGTTAGAAGATGTCTTCCAGTGACTCTATAGGGTCCTTCAAATCTAGATCCCAATGTGAATTCATCTCTCATAAGGGATACCATCGGCCAAGTAATTATTGTTCCCTTGATGAAGGCAACCCTCATCCCTATGTCTTCTAAAGTAGATATAGATACCATATTCACATCATGAATCAAAACATATTCCCCATGGTCTAAATGAAATTTAACAGACCCAAAACCTTTAATGGGATGAGTGGAGTTGTCTCCAAGAATAATCTTCAAACTTGACTCCCTCTCCACCAAATTAGAGAGAAATTATTTATACCCAGAGAAATGAGGCCCCATTATCAACCAACCAACTATCCCAAGTATCTGGAGGAGAGGAACTAGAAAGTGGAGAAATAAGAATGTATCCAGATTGATTAGTTGCATTACTTTCATACCTGGAATTTCTTGACCTCTTTTGTGGATGATGTCCTTCTTCATTATTGTCGGGACAATCTCTTCTTCTTCTATCATTCCTTCTTTCGTCTCTTTTATCATATGACCTATTTCTGTTGTAGCCACAGTTATTGTTGTAGGACCTTGAAGGGTTTCTTCTTGAAACATCTCTCTTCTTAGGTCAATCTCAAGCATAATGGCCCTTTTGATGACAATTGTAGCATTCAACATCCCTATCTCATCTTCTTGAGTCCTTGGAATCTTCGTTGGCTTGAGGTATTCTTACATTAGATGGGTTTCCCTTTCCTTTCTTCTTTTTTTTCTTCTTCCCTTAAGTAACAAAGGCAGTGGTATCTCCTTCATTTGGCCTTTAAATTATTCCCCTATATATCATCAATCTTTCCTCTTGATTGCATAGAGCAAGTAGCTCATCAAAAGTAGGGATCCTTTCTCTATTGTTGATAGAAGTAATAAACATGTCCCATGATGAAGGAAGACCACTAAGGGTAGTCATCACTAATTCCCTATCAGGTACGATTTCATGAGCAGTCTATAGTTGATCTCTAATTTCAGTGATTCTCATGTAGAATGATTGTATAGTCTCTCCTTTACACATCTTAGATTATTTGAGTTGATTTTACAAATCCATAAAGTGGCTCAAATTGTTCACTTCATACATGCCCACAATATTATCATACCTTTCTTTGGAATTATTCAAAGATAAAACATAAACAAGTAGATGAACTCTTAAAGAATCAATAATAATCTTCTTAGTTTTAATCTCACCTTTCTTGTACTTGGACTTGGTATCTTGGGATGCATTTTCTGGTGGTGATGAAATCTTTCCTTCCACATGTTGCATGACACCATACTCATCTAAGGTGACATTGATCTCGGTCTTCCAAGTTGCAAAGCGAGATGCATTAGCTACTTTTCATTATAATTGAAGTATGAGGTAGACATTTTTTACTAGACCAAAATTCAGTTGCTAGAGGATGGATGCTCTTGTTTGATTTCTCTTGGGCTTGTCTTCACCTTAGATTTGATCCCATATTATTTTTTCATCAAGAATTGTTCTATGTTGCAACTATTACTTCAAAAAATTTCAATATTACAATTTCACTTCTTAAATTTCAATATTACAATTTCACTTCTTCAATTAACTAATGATAGTAGAGCAATAGTAGCTATAACAATTATACAAATACATAATGAAAGACAACTAAGAGATAAGAGACAAAATATTTGGTCAATGACCAAGGAAAACCCCCCCACAAGAGGGAAAACCCTTTGCATTTCTTCTTTTATTAGATTATCATAAAATGTTTAGCACAGAGTGCAATGAGCCAATACAAACCCAAACAATAATTAGACATATGATCCCAACAACAATATTGATCAGAGTTAACTTTCCCAAACTGCGGTCACCTGTAAAAATGAAACCCTAAATCCCAGTTGCACGAAGGGAGGGTCATGCGTGCGGCTAAAGCTTTCTAGTCGCATGGATAGGCTTGGATGCATGTGGTTGTAGCTGAAAAATTATTGTGTCAATCCTCGGGCTAGGACCCAAAAAACCCTAATAACACGTGCAAGCTTCAGACCTTGCAATTTCAGACCTGTACGAACCAATATCTGCAAGCCACCTTCAGACCTATGTGAACCAAACCAAAGAAGAGAGAAGAACAAGATGCTTGATGATGATGTCCAAATGAGGGTCACTTGACTTGTATTTATAGGCTTCCAAGGGTGTCCAATTTCATTATAGGGTTGACTAGTCCATTTGTGCATATGCAAGCTTCACTTCATTAATACACTTTCCCTTGTCCAAATCAAGTGCTTCAAAGGTCAATTTTGGTGCTCTAGAAATTAGGAATCTAATCCGATGATTGGAATTTGTCACCGGGTTACCAAATTAACACAATGCAAAAATCTTATTTGTTTTCTCTCTTCCTATTAATTGTCTGCTACTCTACTCATCTACGGAACAAAATGCACTAGAATAAATTGGAACCCTTTTTCCTCGTAGTGGCCCAGTTACAATACAACTTGATAGCATAATAGCCTAATAGTGGTTAAATTTGAATCATTCAAATCTTAACTAGAGCTACAATATCATCTCTTCTAGATTCTTCTTAATCCTCATTGCATGGTTTTTCCCTTTTCCACGAATAGTGGGTGCTGATGTGGCATTCTCTTCAATTATGGTGGTCAAAATAGGAATATCGGCTTCCGAGTGGCATAACTTTTGCATATGGACTCCAATTGATGCCATTCTTGTGTAGTTGGAAAGGTAGTTAAGTTAGAACAACGCGAATGGGTGTGGGTCTTAAGTGACAAATTTTTACCCTCAAAAACATCATTTGATGCCTTAAACTACTTCCGGAAGGTTTTAAACCCCAATTTTCCAAACAAAGTCTCATAGGTAAAAATGGTCATGTGAGTTGATTCCTCCACTTTTTCCACTATAAAAGCATCAATGTGGATGAAAAAGAACATAAATGTCCAATCCAAATCATGGAATACCATGGATATCTCCTCTTGTCAATGAGAATCCTTCTGCCTTATTTAAAGCACATAAGGGTTTAAGACAAGGTTTCCCTCTCTCCCTTCTCCTTTATACAATTTTGGTCAGATCCTTAAGCAAAAGACTAGAAAAGGAAAGACTTAAGGGCATAATTCACAGTATAAGTATTATTTGGCGGGTTAGTGAAATTAATCGGGTTAGAGAAATTAGCCACTCTTAATTTGTAAATTATGCTCCCCTCTTGGGCATGATTTCCACTACTATAGCATGCTAATTTAAAAGCATCCCCGATTGGTTCT
The DNA here is from genome assembly GCA_031772625.1 of Pinus tabuliformis. Classification (NCBI taxonomy): domain Eukaryota; kingdom Viridiplantae; phylum Streptophyta; class Pinopsida; order Pinales; family Pinaceae; genus Pinus; species Pinus tabuliformis. Next base: position 833,250,483 of record CM062813.1, read on the forward strand.
TAAATGCTTATGAGGGGAAGATCAATAGTCGTAGAAGACATGTCTATGGTTGGAATATGTCTTCAAATAATCTTGTTAAGATTTCAAGAATTATGGAATTTCAAAGTGTAGAGAAATGACCATCATTCAGGTACCTGGGAATGACCATTTCATTTCATAATCCTTTCTCACAAATATGGAATCCTATATTGGAAAAAATGGGAAAAATAATCCAACAATGGGGAGCAAGATGGTTTAATCTTGCCAGGAAAATTACTATCTTAAACTCAATTCTTTCATCCCTTCCTATTTATCATTGTTTAGTGCTTCTTACTCCTATGAATGTCATGGAATGATTTTTTGTTTTGTTTTTTGTTTTACTCAGAATGAAAGGACTAGAAACCTTGGAGTACTTCCCCACATTTTGTGGATGGTAAACCGGGTAAACCATTGGCCATGATTACGAGGACTCTACCCAAGGGAATCAAAGAGAGTCGAACTCGTGATCAACAAAAACTAGCAACAACATCAAAGAACTTCACATCTGGCTTTGCACCACTTGAGGTAACCCCCAGGGCTTAAAATTTTGGTCATTGGGTATCACCAAAGGAAGAAATACTACCTCCCTATTAGCTTGAAGGCAAGAGAGATGTTGCTAGTATTGTGCCAATCCTCAATATAGACTCACTTAAGAGCATAATAAAGTTACTCTATTCTAGAGTGTGAACATGTCAAATTTATAAGACTTGAACCTGAGTGGGGAGTATAACAACTATTCCACCCAAACACCCAGCTAAACTCAATTGACAAATGTCATGGAATGATTTATAAGTAAGATCGAAAAATTTCTTTATGAAGGGGAGAAAGTTGAGAAAAAAGAAGCATTTAATCAATTGGTTTAGGCATGGTGCCCATGCTCGTGACAATGAAAATACTTGACTTTCGTCAAGTTTATCTTCTTTTTGCCCTCCTCGCCTTGGGACTTCTTTCCCTTGGCCCACTTTGCCTTACTCATTAAGGCAAAATCCTCTTCCACTTCCTTGGAAGAGGTCCCATCTCTGGTGTTCCTCCCGATCTCCTCTTGCATCAAATCTGACCATAGTCGTTCCCAGTCTGGCAACTTCTCCCAACCATTGACAAAGTCCTAATAACTATGCCAACTCTTTGGGAGTCCAAGAAGAGCAAGGCTCACCATATCTTCCTTTGTCTTGCTGTCACAAAAATTTCTAGAAAAAGAGATGATTTTAAATCAACGATATCTCTTTCATTCGAACTCCGATTCAATTGATTTTTTATTTATCTAAATATTTATTTTTTATTTTATTTTTTTTTCCGCAAAGAACCCAAATCTGCTATTTGTTTCTAAAAGATTTGCACAAAAAAATCAGATCTGCTCTGCAAACTCGCTGCCGAAAACTCAAAACTTTGAAATCTCCTCTAGTATATTGTTCTTAGCTCCGATACCATGTAGAAAAGCCTCTACAAATCTAGCTCCAATACCATGTAGAAAACTTCTACAAATCTAGCTCTGATACCATGTAGAATATCCTGTAGATTCATAGGCTCATGTAATGTACCAAACCAAGAGACAATAATTTACTTTTACTTTTTATAGCGGAAGCCCATAAAGATCGAGCAAAACAATAATCAACAAGAGGAAGACAAATCAATGACACAACACAATAAATATCCAGGGAAAACCACAGCTCAAAACCCCACTATCTGTATTGCATTAATCAGAAATCCAAGATGATAATACAATGCTTGTTCTCATAAGAACCATCCCAACACTCAATAAAATCAATCTCCCAGCTCACAAGCAAACTCAAGCCAAATCTAGGCCTCTTCTCTGCTCTTCAAGCCTCCTATTTTCTTGCGCACTTGGTCAAAGAATTTGGATGAATACAATATGCTTTGCTCAACCTAAGCTTAACCTGCACAATTATTTCCTATCCTCTGCCTGATGACTTCCTTTGGGCAATACTTAACCAATTTTCCAAGCCTCCAAGCTTCCAATTCTTTGCGCAATTCCTGAGAGAATTAACCTGTATTTATAAGGAATATTCCTCATCCATAACTGCGCAATCCCTTCTAGGTTCAATTCCTGATTGCATGCACCATCTATACAACTGAGAAAATTATACAACAAACAGTACACTGTCTCTGCACTCTAGTCTCAACCGGGTCTTTCTCAGAATTGACATGCATGAGTTTCTAATGAGGGAATCTTCAGTTAACTCGAGTAGCACTAGTTGAGTGCACTAATGCATCAACTAACTGTTAACTCACTGTTAGTTCCTCAAACAATTTGGAACTAATTTAACTGGACTTAACTCAATAAACTGAGTTAACTAATTACCGCTTATACTTAACTCATCTTGGACCCCTATAATATAGGGAGAACATATACACGACTTCAAAGAGACTTCCAACTCGAAATTCTTAAGTTAACTAAGTCAACTCACTCTAGTTAACTATTACAAGTTGCTATAAGAATAGAATTTGATTTTAATTCTCAGTTTAATTCAAGGACAAATTAAAATGGAATTTTTGGATTCTATTCGTATCGTTTCTTGTTGCTATTTTCAACACTCCCTCTCAACAAGAAAGAATTTCAACTCGATCTCGATCCTGAACCTTTGGAATGTTCTACATGCAAAACTTCTCTCTAGTGTTGTTGCTCCAGCGACTCCATAAAAAAAAATAAAAAAAAAAAATAAAAAATAAAAAAAAAAAAAAAAAAAAAAAAAACAAAAACAAAAAACAAAAAAAAAAAACAAAAAACAAAAAAACAAACAAACAAACAAACAAACAAACAAAACAAAACAAAACAAAACAAAAAACAAAACAAAACATCCAACCTGAATCAGAATGATGCCTCTGTCATCAAAGTCTTTGATTGTTATTACCTTTGTCGACTGAAAACTTTGCGCTTTTGTTGACTCTGCCTTTCTGCATTGTTGTCAATGCTCTCTACGTTTCTTCAGTATATGACTGCTCTAGCCTCTGTCACTCTGATCTCTGACTGCATCAATCCCACTGATTCCTCCCGCTACTATGTACTTTGGGATCCCGTAGCAAGGTACGATCCATGAGATAAAACCACTCAATGGGCCTTGCTCAATTTCAGCCTTCTTGGGACTATCACTTTACATCACCCCACCTCACACTTGGAGGTATGGCTGCATGTGATCCCTTTGCCCACTTGGCTCGAAATTTGCCCCTACTGGAGGTCTCTGCATGACTTGATGCCTCCACTCGGTCTCCTCTCAGCTTCTCCAATTGTGGTTGCTCCACAATTGTCTGAGACTGCTTCTTCTCTGCTTGAGTGGATCTCTCCACTCGGTGTCCTCTTAACGTCTCTAGTTGTGGCTGCTCCACAACTTCCTGAAGCTGCTTCAAAGGCTTCTTCTGGGGTTGCATGTTGAGAGGTAATTTACTCTCCCTCTCAACCACCAAGTCTCTAACCTTTGTCTTGCTCCTCAAGGATTTGCATGCATCTTGAACCTCAAGAGCATACAGGTTCTTGACCCATGCACCGATCTGTGTCCCCTGTCCTATGGTGATGTGTCTAAGGAAAACCTTTCCCTTACCAAAAACCACATCATAGCCACGGTCTTCCAATACCATGACTGAAATAAGATTCTTATTTAGTCCTAGAACATACATCACATCTGTGATCTTGAGAGGATAGCCAGACTCCATCTGAAAGGTAATCGTATCGATCTCGGTAGCTCTATACCTCTCTTCATCTCCAAACTCTATGCTCTGCTTTAGGTCTTTCTCCTCAAAATCACTAAAAAGATCTCTCTTCCCCGTCATATAGAATGAGACACCGTTGTCAAGATACCACATGCCTCCCATGGCAGTGCCGACCATGCATGCAATGAGAGTGAAATCAAGTTCGAATTGTGAAGCTAGATCTTCACCTGTTGCCGCTACTATCGGCTCCTTCTTGCTTGCTTTCTTCTGTGGACAATTCTTGGCATAGTGCCTGTGCTTGTGACAGTGAAAACACTTGACTTTTGTCGAGTTAATCTTCTTTCTGCCCTCCTCGCCTTGGGACTTATTTCCCTCGGCCCACTTTGCCTTACTCGCTAAGACAAAATCCTCTTCCACTTCCTTGGAAGAGGTCCCATCTTTGGTGTTCCTCCTTATCTCCTCCTACATCAAATCCGACCACAATTGTTCCCAATATGGCAACTTATCCCGACCATTGACAGAATCCTGATAACTATGCCAACTCTTTTGGAGTCTAAGAAGAGCAAGACTCACCATATCTTCCTTTCTCCCGCCGTAACGAAATTTTCTAGAAAAAAAAGCTGATTTTAAATCAAATATATATCCCTCATCCGAACTCTGATTCGACCCATTTTTTTTTGAATTCGGGTATTTTTTCGCAAAGAATCCAAATCTGCTACTTGTTTTCAAAAAAAATTCACAAAAAATTTCAGATCTACTTTGCAAATTCATAGCTAAAAACTCAAAATTTTGAAATATTCTCTATTATATTGTTCTCATTGTTGTATTGAGGCTTCTGTGATCCATATCAAGTTTATGAGAGATTCTTCGGCGTAAATCACATGATATTTCATTTGTCGATGCGTTTCGAACCAACCAGTGTGGTTCATCATCAAGACAAGTTGAATGAACAGAACAAGAAAAGCAAGTTAAATAGATAGAGCAGACCTCCAACAGCTATATTCTGACAACGGCTAGATTTGACCAATTAGTTAGGACAGGAAAATAATCATTATTAATAAGATAAGTTACCCCATCTAGTTATAAAATGGACCCCTTCATTTTATTTTATTTATTTATATATATTTTTACCAATTTTAAATATGTATTAAAATAAATTAACTTAGTTAATAAAGATTTTATATCTAAAAATTAGAGTATTAGTTATAAAGGAAATTAAATATATAAAAAATATAAGTCAAAGGGTTGTTTCGTACCCTTATTTATAAATAAATATTAAAATAAATCAATTCTAAACTAGTTAAATTTAGAATGATAATTAATTTATAAAAGTTAAAAAATATAGAGTAATTTAAGGGTATTATAATAATGATATTATAAATATATAAAATAAAACAATTCAAATTAATGGCAAGTGATCAAAGTTACCCCGGTTAGTTATTAAATGGACCCCTTATAACCGGGGGTAACTTTGATCACTTGCAACTTTGATCACTTGCCATGCCATATTTCCGGTAACTTTGATCACTTGCCATGCCATATTTATAAGGGGTCCATTTTATAAATAACTGGGGTAACTTTGATCACTTGCCATTAATTTGAATTATTTTATTTTATATATTTATAATATCATTATTATAATACCCTTAAATTACTCTATATTTTTTAACTTTTATAAATTAATGATCATTCTAAATTAAACTAGTTTAGAATTGATTTATTTTAATATTTATTTATAAATAAGGGTACGAAACAACCCTTTGACTTATATTTTTTTATATATTTAATTTCCTTTATAACTAATACTCTAATTTTTAGATATAAAATCTTTATTAACTAAGTTAATTTATTTTAATACATATTTAAAATTGGTAAATATATATATATAAATAAATAAATAAATAAAATAAAATGAAGGAGTCCATTTTATAACTAGATGGGGTAACTTATCTTATTAATAATGGTTATTTCCCTGTCCTAACTAATTGGTCAAATCTAGCCGTTATCAGAATATAGCTGTTGGAGGTCTGCTCTATCTATTTAACTTGCTTTGCTTGATCTGTTCATTCAACTTGTCCTGATGGTAAACCACACTGGTTGGTTCGAAACGCGTCGACAAATGAAATGTCATGTGATTTACGCCGAAGAATCTCTCATAAACTTAATATTGTTCTCATCTCTGATACCATGTAGAAAAATCCCTACAAATCTAGCTCCGATATCATGTAGAAATTTTCTACAAATCTAGATGTGATACCATGTATAATATCCTATAGATTCACAAGATCATGCAATGTACTAAAGTAAGAGACAAGAATTTACTTCTACTCTTTACAGCGAAAGCCCATAAAGATTGAGCAAAACAATAATCGACAAGAGGAAGACAGATCAATGGCACATAACACAATAAATACCAGGGGAAAGGAACAACTCAAAACCCCACTATCTGTATTGCATTAATCATAAATCCACGCCGATAATACAATGTTTTTTCTCACAAGATGTTGGCTTGTTGGGGCCTGACCCAGGTTCGGAGTTAATTAGCTAAACAAATCCCTGTACTACTGGCTCTTTCGATAATAGTCCGCAGAGTGGGGACTGAGGTCTCACCCGAAGTAATATGGGAGGGTGTTAGAACCAGGTTTCCGCACCCTTGAGATGTCTGAGAGGCTCGACTGGTCCTTTGTTTGTTCCTGCATGCAGGTGGCTTCGCGCACTTTCCGTTCCTCGCGGCCTGATACCCTACCTTCGCGCAACCCTAACCAGGGGCTATGCCGTGCTTTGTGTTATTACCCGAGATCTTATTTATCTTCCAGTATTAATTAAGCACCTTCGCCTACTTAAATGTCTTAAGTTATACTTAATAATACAAAACATTCATATAGGTTTGCGCAGTAAATAAACAGTATACTTGCAAATTATATCCAATCATGCATTAAACTAGGAAAAGATACATAGAATTATAGCAAAACTTCTCTTTATTGATTCTCCAACGGTTACAGACTCGACCCGCCCTGCGCACTCAGCTGCAGGGGTCCGCGCACTCAGTTGCAGACTACTAGGCCTCTGTGCACTCAGCTGCAGAGCCTTCTCCTACTCTACGACCCACAGACACACTTTACACTTTGACTCAATCACTTAGACTTCTCATGCTTCTATTAGTTCCTCCTTTCTACACTTAGAGCCTTGCTCTATTTATACAATCCCATGGTCCACGGACCATGGGTAGGTCTATCCAACCGACATTACATTACAAAAACTAGGGTGGACAACCTTGTGACTCTATTATACTTTCGCAGAGCTTTTACAACAAGATTCAGTCAAAACTTGGGCTTTAAGCCCCAAAACATGCCTTGGGGGATTCCATGCCCAACAGGCCCCCAACACAAACATCGTGACTCGCCCTCGAGTCACTCTGTCGGCACGGAGATCTTTGCGCGAAGTCCCTCCAACTGTTCTCGAACTGTGGCAAGGTCAGCAGCACACTGAGCTGCTACTTGTTGGATCTGCTACATACGTTGTTCCGAGACCTTTGTGTCAGAATTGCTTCTCTACATTAATGCGTGCATCCCTTGCATTTGTGCGAGCTTGCCTTCAATTTCTGCTGTGATGGTGAAGGCCTCGTCGATCCAAGGCTGAACGCGCGCCTTCAGGATTGCTTCCTTGTGTCGTGCTGCGTCCACTTGTTCTTTCAACGGTTTAGCCTGTTACATCCGCGCAAGCCTCTTAGTGAGAGCCACCGTTTGTGCAGTTCCTTTGAGACTGTCATACTGCTGTTGGAATTCTTGCGCCTCTGTCTCTAGGTGTTGGATGTTGGGGTCCTCCTACAGATTTGTGAGGACCTCAAATGATTCTTCCAACATGCTGGTGCAGTCTCGCACTGCACTGCCAATTTCCTCTAGTCCCGTTGTGATAGCGCTAGCGCGCTGTTCTCTGACTTCCGGGGGGTGGATGGTTGCGCCTTTAACCGCAGCTCGGCGATCTGAAGGTTCAGCTTTAGCTGAACCTTTGTCATTTCTTCCCTCACCTCATGTACCCCTACTACTAACTTGTGGGTCTGCGCCTTTGTTGGCATGTTTGCTGGGATGGCCAGCTCCGGTACGCTTTGGAAAGCGTCATCTATTACCTATACCCGCTGTTGATTCTACGACACCACTTCATTGCGCTACAAGCTCAGTTGTCCATATTGATTTTCTGCGATAGGAACTCCCAATTCTCTTGCAAATACTACCCTTTTCATCATTTCTTCACATGTACTTGTAGTAGCATTCAAATAATGTCCCTTAATTTCACCCGTCTCAGCCTGAGCCGCGCGATTCTAGACCAAAGACAGTAGCTTACTCCGATCAATTCACTTCATCCGGTTCAAAGAGCCTTTATATCTATCTGGGGCAAAGCTTGAGTAACTCATCGAAGCGGTAAACCAAGCACTCTGAGACGCTTGCTTTCGTAGAGGGCCGGATCCCCATTATTCCCAAATTTTGTTCTGCCAAAATGAATTACATTACTTACTTCGATTTGGAACAGCTAGCTTTTGGCGATTCTTGGTACCGTTCGAATACACCAGTCATTGAGGACTTACAATGCGCGGCTCTCCCTAGCTCGCAGCTCTGCAGTTATCCCATCCTGCAAAACATATAAGGTCTCTCGTGGGAGTGCAACTATATTGATACCGAGACCTTTCAGCGCGCTAACCGTAGATTTGTCGGCCTCATTTGTTGTCACCAGTGCCCCTTTTGGCAACATTATGGTATTCGTCATCCGCGTGCGCAACATCTGTTCTACTGCCATTGAGCTGACTGCGAGGCTGGTTGAAAGGGTACTAGCCTGAGGAGGGCGCACCTGCAACTCCTGTAGCTGCACTCTGAGGGCCCCCAACACAATCTGGTTCTCTTGCATGAAATTCTGGAGGGCCTCGGAGGTGACATCACGCACTGTCTCGCTGATGTCATGCAGATCACCCTCAGTTAGGGTGATCGAATCAATTGACAACTTCGATGCCTTGACCTTCTTACACGACCCTACCCGCTCGGCTGGGTGTTGGTGCTTTAACTGTGTTGATGTGGTTCGTGGGTCCATGCCTTCCTCTTCTTCCTCTGCTTCCTGCCCATGCGAAGGTGACGATTGGCCCTCACACGCCGTCGCGACTGCCTCCTGCGCTACTGCTGTGGCCTTTTCCTGCTCAGTTGTTGTCTATGCAGCGTCCCACGTCTCCCGCACTTCTACTACCAATGCTTCCTTCCTTCGCTTTTCGGCCAACTGTGCGATGCGCAGCTTGGCCTCGTATTTCTTTCTTTGTGCCACCAACTTCTCTATCTCCGCGATGTCTGGGGCGCACCACTCCAGTGGCCATGCCTCTAGTACGTTAAAAATGACATCGTCTATGGCTATGAAGGGTAGATTTATCCACTGTTTGGTCAGGTCCTTGCGCGCTCTGATGTAAATGTTGTGGATGTCCGCTTTGAATTCCGCAAAACTCTACAGGGTGTTGTAGACAATGGGCGACAACCGTGGCTTGCGGTTGATCCCAATTCTAAGGTTCATCTCCATGAACACCCAGAATATTTTACTATCGCGGATCCTCTTGGCATCCTTTATGGCCTAGAGCGAAGCATACTTCGCGGCCTTTGGCAGGTCCCTGTCAATTATGGGGAATTGACTATCCTCTGGTAATTCCCATGCCACGAGCACTATGGACAGTAGAAGCCATGCATAGTGGAACGTTTTTCCCTGTTCCTGAGCTTCACGGAAATTCTCTAAAAACTCCTTGCAGAGGAACTCGGACCAATTAAACTGGACCCCCTCCACGCACTGCTCAGCCAGTGCGACCACCGGTGCGGGTACTTCGTCTACACGGCACTTGCACATAACCTTACTAGCCAGTATTTGGGTTGCCACTTTCACTGCTTTCTCACTGATGCTGGATATGGCATAGCCCCTTTTTTTCTTTGCCAACTTGTACTTTTTCTTCATGGCCTCTGCGATGGCCAAGTCATTGCTTTTCCCTTCTGGGATGTCTGCGGGGTCCTCTCCTTTGCATGGAAGCCAGGAGATGCGGTGAATCAAGTCTGTTGTGATGGGGATGGGCTCCTTCAGCCACAAACACCCATCATGCACTAGGCATGGCAGCTGCCTGATGACGAAAATGGTTATTGGGGCGCGGTGGAAATGTGGCACCCAAAGCAGGTTCAATAGCCTAGCCTTTTCCACTTTGCGCAACCACTTTCGCGGCTCTAGTTCTGTAACCCCCGCTGCGATGTTCTGCTTCGGCTTCATGAGGTGCCTCGTCTCAAGGTGAGGGAACTTCTTGTGGTCAGTGAGGTCCCAATCTTCGAATTTTAGGCTCGACACCTGTCCCAGGTGCATGCCCTTAAACATAATGTTGTCTGGGAGGAGCGGGGTCTGGAGTGAGCTCTTGGTCTCGTCCAGGTCCTTGGGCACTTTAGCCTTCCCTTTTCACGGGGGGACATAGGCAAGCAAATTTGTCGGGGGTTGCGCAGGCTGAGTTTCCTCCTCCATGCCTTCATCCTCGTCTTTTGCAATGATTAGGTCCTCCGGGTCTTCCTCTTCTTCATCGGTCTCTATGGTGATGGCTTTCCCTTCTCCTCCACTGATAGCTTGGTGCGCAGCGGGTTCTGCAGGGACACTCATACGGGAACCATCGCTTGTTTGTCCTTCTTGGGTCTTGGCGTGCGCGGTGATTTTGGGATTTTTGCCACAATCTCAGCACCTTCCGGAGCATCCCCCATAGTTAGGGCCTGCGCGGCCTTCTCGGCAGTCATTACTGTTATCTCCATAACATTCTCAACTGTTGCCATCGTATCTGTCTAGAAATCTAGCACTCGCGAACTCAGGGGCTCAATCAATGCTCGACACGCAACAACCAGGGCTCTGCTCAATAGCTCAATTCACAAATGACAAGGTGTTGTTTGCTGGGCAGCGCTTTGTAATTTATAGTGCTTTTTGAATTTTAATTTGATCATTCCCCCCAAATCTGGTTCATCAATGCTCCCTTGGTGGCATGTTTTCCTAAATCTTGCACATAAATCATGTCTTAAATGCCAGCCGCCCACTCCATTTGGTCTCATGTCAAGCATCCCATCATGAATAGTGAGTTCAACGATCACTTTCTAGTCAACCCACGTGGCAGCGCAGCCCCCCGTGCGCGATCGCGGACCTTGTGATTCTTTGCTTTTACGCACAGCTCCAACATCGCGCAGCTCTTGGGCATAATAGTTTATAGTCCCGCGCTCCCTTTCAACTTCCTGGAGTGCTAATACTGTTCTTCCTTCAGCTAGTCAGTTGGTCGCATCACCCGTCAAAAGTTTCATCCTGTCATCCATCATGTTTCCTGGAGAATAACCAACTTTTATTGTTACGGTCGACATCGCGCCCTTTACCATCTGCAACACGCTACCCTGGTCAATACGCTTAGCAATGTGTAATCCAAGCTAAGGCATCAGACTGATCAATTCGTGGTGATAGGCCTTAGACCTGTCATCGTGATCGTATGCATCCTACCTTATCACCCTGGTTTTCTTTTGTTGTTGTTGAGAAAATCTTCCTTTATCTCGTCTTCCAGCTTCTTGACTTCCACGTCCACCAGAGCGGTTTTCTTCCTTAATCGTATCCTTTCTTCTTCAAGTTCTTGGAGTCTAAGATTTCCTTGTCGAATTTCTGCTTCCAAGGTTCCGTGAACCGTCGTATCTATTGGTGCTATCATGTGTGGTCTAAGTTCTCCAAGTACTATAGGGCTTACTATGGTTGCTTCATACTCCAGCGTTGGTGGTGCCTACGTGGTCAAGTTTTTGCACGCGGTCCTATAAGCCCAGAGAACCGCTGGTACACGCATGTTCCAATCAGTCGCTTCACATTGTGGACCTTGTTCAGCACTTCGTGTACTTTGTTAAAAGCTTCTGCGTGGATATTCTTCTGCGCACTTGGACTTTCCATACTTTGTGGTCCCAACCAGAGAGGTCGTTCGCGCCATTGCCTTACCCACACCTGCTTACCGATCGTGTCTCCTACCGCGAGGACGGTGTGCATTCGTGCAAGTTTCGCGCCATATGTCTGTATCCGCCCGGATAGGTGGGTGTGCGAGCTGGTTCGTTTGTCATACTTGTCTTGCAATTGCATCTGAAGCTTCCCAAATCGCATGTGCATCATCCTTCTACATTCGCGCCAATCCTCAAAACTTCTTTGGTGCGTACCCCACCATCTTGCGGGCGTAGCTCGCAGTACCCATTTTAGAGCGTCGAAACGCTGTTGTTCCGGTACTTCTCTTTGAAATTTGTTCAGGAAGTCATCCACCTTGCTCAACTTGTCATACGTTGGCAGATCTCTTACCTCTATTGCTACGCAGCACAACGACCTTGTCATCATGCTACAGTTGAGCGTGGTTACCTCGTGTAACCAGTTCTGCCATCGTTCTGTCTCCTTGTCAGAATTTGATGTGCAGGAGCTTTCGCGCTCCCATGAGATTCAACCATCCGTGGTTGGATTTACCCAGCCCTGCTCCTGCGCAGTTATTTTGTAGATACATTCCGAATCATCGTCGCTGTCGTAGTCACACACTGGCTCTCTGTAGCGTGATCCTATTGCAGGGTCTAAAGGTACCACTACGCATAGTGACTTTTTCTCAAAGATCATGTTGCGCTTCTTTAGATTTATTACTCCATTCATGTCAATGGCCCAATCTATTCCCAATAGTGCGGGGGAGGGATTGCTATCATCAACAATCTCTATCACTTCAAAATTTGCTAGCGTGCTTGCTCCTTCGATGTCTACTGTGATTCCCTGCAACCTCCCCATAGGTAGGATCTTTTGCTGGTTCGCCATTCGCAGTTGGATAGGAGACCATTGTAGCATAGGCCTGCCCATGCGCTCCCATGTCTGCTTTGGCAGGACGTTCACGTCCAATCCTAGATCCAGAATCACTTGGTCCATCTCATATTCCCCGATCTATGCGGTCAATCTCATCTCCCTTCCTATTCGCGTCGTGTGCTTCCCGAGCTTTCAAACTACACGCGGTTCTCCTAGCGCGGTCCCAACACATCTAGTTATGAGTTCTTGCAGCCCCTTTACAGCCTTGCTGTCACACAGCAGCTTCATGCATGTCTCCAAGAACGTAGTGAGCATCGATGGGTCCATTTCTGGCTCCAGTCTGTCTTTACTTCTTGAAGTGGAGGCATCAATGAAGATCTTCTTAGCTTCTGTGAAGGTCTCCTTAGTGCGCTCCAAATCAAATTCTGGTTCCTTTGTTGGGGCCTTACAAACCCAGGTACTTTCTTCAGGCTACTTGCCTTTGTCATCCCCTGTCGTAATACCACTTCGGAGCACGATATTTATGTTAGGGTCTTCCTCGTGTGGCTCAGACCTCATCATTTGCAGGTTCTGAGTCAGGGGAGGTTGGAGTGCTCCTTTATCACACAACCTCACTATCAGTGTTGGACAATCCTCTATCTTATAATAAAAAAATGTACAATACAAGCATGATGGCCACGTTGGATTTGTACAATCACGGGCATAATGTCTTGGCCCTCTGCAATTGTAACATATTAGCTATCCACGACCCCTTCTTGGTCCCTCTCCACCTCGGCGTTGTCCGCACCCCTGAAATCTGGTGCGTACCATTCCTGTGTTTTGATTGAGGGCCTATGTTTCGGCCTGAACTCTGTAGGTAGGAGTTCGATCCATCATTAGTTCATAACTTCTACAGGTGCGCTCATCATGTCCTATTGACCTGCAGAAATTACAGAACAACTGCTGGGAATTCTACGTATACTTCTGTAATAGATGGCAGTTATCTGTAGCATGCTTTCCTCCTATCTGACAAATCACGCACCATAACGTAGGCACCGCACTTGGTCCTGCTTGTGCCTCCGGTCTTAGTGGCATTAGCCCTCCTCCCACAAGGTAATTCATGAACACCGGGCAGTGGTCCTTGTTGTGCCCCTGGCCCTTTAATTTTACGCACCATACCTCATTGCGTGCTTCTGGGTGAGCCGTCCTGTCTTGTTTCAAACTCTGCATCTCAAGGCACAAGTTTTTCAACTGCGCGTGAATCTGCTGAACTCCCAGGTTAGGATCTTGTATCGGAGTCTCGTGCAATCTCATTGCGACCTCCAAAGCCTCAGCCTAAGTGGTTAGCCTTTGTTGCGACAACACGTTCCGTAGATGCGGTGTTAACGATGCTACAAACCATTTGCGGTGTTGCCCATCTATTAATGTCATGTTCGCTTTGTGAATTGTGCACTTCAGTCTTTGATCCAAATTCCATAGGGTTTCGCCTGGTAGCATTGTGATTTCCTTGAATCCAATGATCGACTGTGCCTCCAATTTTGGCCTGCTAAATTCTTTGTTTAACGCAGCTTGGATATCTGCTATCCCTGCATTTGGATTATCATTGGAATGCTTAATGTACCAGGTCAGTGCATGATCCTGCAAAGCACTAACCAATGTCACCTTCTTTATGTTGTCGTCCGTGACACCCTGTGCTTCCCATACAGCTTTTATCAGGAACAAAAACTGGTCTGGATCTTCATTCCCTACTCCCTTGAACACTGGTAGCTTTATTGCGCTGGCCATACTGCTTCGCGATGGTGGCGGAGGTGGTATGAGCGAATTCGGGGGTGAAGACAGTGAAACTGGTGGTGGTGTGGGTGGGGGTGGTATGTGCAGAATTCTTTGCCTTATTAGAGTGATCGCACTTCTTGGCGAAACCTTCGGGAGCTCTTCTTCGCCCCCTCTTGGAGGTGAAATAAAGGGGCTAGTTTCTAGTTCCGTGCTACCTTCGTTTTTGTAGATTCTCCCACTCCGCGTAGCCCCAAGCATCAATTTATTCGCATAACCCGTTTTTCACACAGTAGCATTTTAATCCAAGTGTTCAAAGATTTAACGTAGTTACCTCGCGGTCCCTTGAGGAAGCTTCATTCTACCTCGCTATAGCTGACAGAAGTATTTACCGTGAATTCGGTGATGAATCCTCCTATGATTTGATCGAGCCAGTGATTGACAATGCGCGCGATCTTATCTTCTGATGCTTCTAGTCTGCGCACCAATTTAGGAGTCCACACAATAGGTTTGTCGAGTTTACACCTTACTTGGCTATCTGCTAGCTTTGTGATACACTCGTACAACTCAATAGGGAAGGATGCAATGAAAATTTCGTGGATCTCCGTATACAAGTAAAAATCTAACCACTCTTCTTTTGATAGTCACAGATTCCTATTTTCCTGTGCTGCGAACTCGTGAATCTTTCTGTCCAACCACTCTTCAATTCCTTTCTTTGTCAGATTCCAGTGATATGACACCAGAAATCTCTATGAAGATCCCAGTCCTGGCAAAGGAACCATTTGTTGGCTTGTTGGGGCTTGACCCAGGTTTAGAGTTAATTAGCCAAGCAAATCCCAGTACTACTGGCCCTTTTGGCAATATTTAGCGGAGCGTGGACTGAGGTCTCACCTGAAGTAGTATCGGAGGGCGCTAGAACTAGGTTTCGGCACCATTGAGATGTCTAAGAGGCTCGATTAGTCCTTTGTTTGTTCGTGCGCGCAGGTGGCTTCATGCACCTTCTGTTCCTCGCGACCTGATACCTTGCCTTCGCGCAACCCTAACCAAGGGCTGTGCCGCGCTCTGTGCTATTACCCGAGATCTTATTTATCTTCCAGTATTAATTAAGCACTCACCTGTGGACTACTAGGCCTCTCCGCACTCAGCTATAGAGCCTTATCCTACTCTACGACCCACAGACACACTTTACACTTCGACTCAATCACTTAGACTTCTCATGCTTCTATTAGTTCCTCCTTTCTACACTTAGAGCCTTAATCTATTTATACAATCCCATGGTCTGCAGACCATGGGTAAGTCTATCCAACCGACATTACATTACAAAAACTAGGGTGGACAACCATGTGAATCTATTATAATTTCGCGTCCCCCGCTCACAATTCGTGGATATTTACAACAAGATTCGGTCAAAACTTGGGCTTTAAGCCCCAAAACATGCCTTGGGGGGCTTCCTTGTCCAACATAAGAACAATCCCAACACTTAGTAAAATCAATCTCCCAGCTCACAAGCAAGCTCAAGCCAAATCCAGGCCTCTTCTCTGCTCTCCAAGCCTCATATTTCCTTGCACCCTTCGTCAAATAATTTGGATGAATACAATATGCCTTGCCTAATCTTGAGTTTAACCTGAACAGGTATTTCCTATCCTCCACCTGATGACTTCCTTTGGCCAATACTTAGCCAAATTCCAAGCCTCCAAGGTTCCAATTCTTTACGCAATTCCTGAGAGAATTAGCCTGTGTTTATAAGGGAAATTCCTCATCCATAATTGTGCAATCCCTTCTAGGTTCAAGTCTTGATTGCATGCATCATATGTACAACTCAAAAAAATATACAACAAATAATACATTGTCCCTACAGTCTAGTCTCAATTGGGTCTTTCTCAAAATCGACATGCATGAGTTTCTGATGAGGAATCTTCAATTAACTCGAGTAGCACTAGTTGAGTGCACTAATACATTGTTACACAAAAATATCGTCACCATGATTATTTGCAGTCAGTATGGGTCTATCATCACTTGTACTGACCTCCTAAGCAAGTCTCAGACCTCAGCTCTTCAAGTCAAGCTTTGAAAATGAGAGAAAGACATTGAAAATCAACAAAGCTCTGGTTCCGCACTTTCTCTCACTATTGCCTGTGGTCCCGCACCTCCTGTTTACAAAAACTGCGGACCTGCCCACTCTGTCCCTAAAGGTGTGGGTGCGGACCCCTGTGAAAGTCAAAAAGGCGCAAGTTTATTCTAAAAAACTCACTTTGGGTTAATTCTAGATGATTCTAGAAGGAATTTTGACGTGGATTGGCCGCTCTTAGGTGGTTCATGCATCCCAAAAGAGAAGGAGCTAATCCCTTGATGAGAGGAGCTATCCCTTTGAAGGAGGGCTTTATCCCTTTGAAGGAGGACCTAGTAACTTCCCTCCATTGCACTATAAATTCAGGCATTGGGCTGGTTGCTAGAGAGGTTAGAAGCTGAACATTTTTGAGGGTAAATGCTGGTGAAATTAAGACTTCCTAGTTGAGATTGAGAGGAGAGATCACATACCTTTTTGGCTTCATTGGAAAGAGAGTGAAACTTGTCAAAGTAGAGGAGACTTCTTGCTGGACCCTGGGAGGAGCTTGTATAGCGTCAAGGCACATGTTGTAAAGTTCTTCTTTGATTTGAATTAATACAATCATATTCATTTTTCTCAACAAATTGTCTCATGTCATTTGTTTCATGAATTCCTTGATTTTCATGTTAAATATGTTTTATGATATTGGCTTTTCAGGTGCTATTTGATTTGTTTGCTTGTTTGTGTTTGCAGATTCGCGACAAGGGAGCTCATTTGGATCGAAGGAGCGAGGCTTCCACAAACTTGCATTGGACCCAAGGTAGGTCTAAAACACTTGTTTGCCTTTGTTTATAAATGCATATTTAGAGAAAGATAGTTTGTGATTGGTTTGCTTGTCATTAGGTCTTCTTTAGATTCTAGGAAGGTCTATCTTGTCCGCAAGATCGACTCATTCCATGTGACAAAATGGCGACCATACTGGGGACTTGATTTTTTCCTTGTTTTTACTTTGACTTGAGAAACTGTGTTTTTGTTTCTGTTTTTGGCTTGTTGTGTGTAGAGTTGGGTGGAAATTGTAGATCTAGGGTTATTTTTCGTTTTTCATAACTTTGGGAGAGGACCGCACCCTAGTATTTTGACACAGTGCGTACTTATCCGCACTTTTGCTTTTAGCATAGAGCAGTACCGCACCTGTGTTAACTGTGGGCCTGCGGACCCTGTCAAAATTTTGAAAAAACCTAAGATTTCCTCTGTTAGTCAGCTTAGTTTTTGTTTAGAAGTTATTATCCACTGCCCAGACCTGCATATAACCTGTCAGAAGCTTTCCTTAGGTTGATTTCATTGGTGTTAGGGTTTTAGGTGAAATTCCTAGGAGTTTTGCTTGTTGGGTTTGTTTTTTCATTTTGGTCTTGTAGTAGCTCTGAGCTTAGAAGCTGTAGGGACCTCAGATCACCTTGGTTTCTACCAGCCTTCTTATGAGTCTGACCATTAATGAAATCTACCCTTGTTGAGGAATCCGCTTTGTGTTTTCTCTTTACAAAACTTCGAAAAGCTTGTGCTTAAAAGTTTGGATTTTCATTTTTAAAAAGAAAACAAAATTGGTTGTTTTTGACTAATTTGTGATTCTGCATAAATTGGTCCTTAGTTTACATCTAGCTAAGTAAAACATCCTTAAAAAAGACATCTTGTAGGCTTTGACTTCAAATAGGTTTTTATAATTTATAGATCTCAAAGTTAGTCGTTTGCATAGTTTTGAGTGTTTTATAAAAAATAAAAAAATCTCTTTTGGAAAAAGTTTGTTTTTGTAGTGGTTGAGTGCTTTGAAAAGAAAAGGGAAAATTTTTGTGAAAATAACTAGTTGTCTCGTTTTGAGTGCATTGGAAAGGACAAAAGCTCTTCTTTTAATTTGTTTGTTAAGAAAGATTTGTGTTTACAAAGTATTTGCATTCGCAAACTCTTTCCTAGCTAGAAGTTCATCGAAGGGAAAAGATTGTTTAAATCATCTTAGGTGCATTTTTAGTGATTTTGAGTCAAGTCTTTATACCATGAGTTTCATCTCCGCACCTTTTGACTTAAACAAAAAACCAATAAAAATAATGCTTAAAGTAAAATTCATTTAGCAACATTTTTATTTCTAGGGCTCTGATACACCAACATAACTTAGGCTAGTGTCTTGGAGTAGCAGAGTAATTAACTCTCCAAGACAGTAAAAACAAACAAGTAGCTGTATCTTGTGGTAGGGAAGAAATCCAATTGTTGCATTTATGCTCTAGGAAAGCTCCTCTTAAAGGAGAACCGCGAGATCGTTTCCGAACCAGTGTGGGAATCAATCCTTCCTCATTGGGAATGACGCCAGATATTCACGTATTAAAAACGGTAAGCCTCGGATTAACCATCGTCGAGGAGCCTGGGGTCACTTGTTGGTAAACCTTGGATTATGTCAAGGAGCCTTTAAGGGGATTGAGCTTGCTACTCTGCCCTTGTGTGCGTATCGGATCGTAGACTGTTCCCCCAGGTATATTTGTTTCAGTTGGTAACCTTAGTGGCCATATTCTTTAGGATTCTTCCTAAGGTGACAGTGATGGGAAGATCCCACTGTACCTGGAGCAGACGTCGGCTAGACTCACTTGGATTTTCTGGGGGGTTCTCTTCACTCGAGACGGTTAAGTGGAGGAACTTGTGCTAGTCTATTCATTAAGCAGGTTGCTGGTGTAACTGTTCCAACCACCATTTCTGTATTGAACTCTGCGACGTTGGATTTCATCACCAACTAGTGTTTTCAGTACGGAAAGTTACTGTTTGTGTGTGTTTGATCTCCTAGATTCTTTAGGCGTGTGATTAAAATTTGTTTGGTTCTTTAGAGGCTTTAGGTGGTTTTCATTGAGATTTTACTTTGTTTGCGTGTGAAGTAGTTAAAAGTTTTTAACCGTGGCTGAATTACCGAGGAAGTCCCATAGACTTCGGGGCCAACCTCTTGAGTTTTCACCGAGCCAGCTTGAAGGGTTGAAAGTCCTCGTAACTCCTAGAGACAGTAGAGTTGGGTCACCTGAAGAAGGAGAGTCTTCTTTGGTGGTACATCCTGATTTTCAAGCTTTAGTAGCAGATTATAATCGACAATCATTGTCTGTTTCCGAAGTTACTGGTAGCTTTTCGTCTACTAGTGATATAGGTGAGGAACCTGAAATATCCGAACCTGAAAGTGAATTTGCTACTACTCCGACATTGGGGTTTGCTTCTCCAGCTTCTAGTGGTCCTGGTTCACCTAGGGTAGAAAGAGTAATTACCCAAAATCTTCCTTCTGGACTTATAGCTATCGAAGAACTTGCTACTCCAGAAGAAGAAGTAGGCATCCCTATCCCTGAAAATCAACCTGCTATTGAGCTAAGGGAGCGTGAATCAATTTTTTACAGTCCACCTAGGAGCAGTGCTTGGTATCTTTCTTTGACTAATTTCTTAGAAAACCCAGGGTTAAGTTTTTCACCACCTCGTTTTCCTTATCACCCAACACCTGGAGGTTATTATCCTCCGTTGAATATGTCAAGACAGTCGTCCATGTTTACTCAATTGCCCAATCTTTTTTGTACGACGGGCCTTCTTTTCCCTCTGGGTATCAGTCACTTTCTAGTACTTTTTCGGGAGCATCTCCTCAACCCATTGAGCAAGGGTTATTAACTGGAAGCAATGGTACTAAGCCGTTGAGCGTAGAAGATATTCTCATGATGTCAGGTTCTATTC
Organism: Pinus tabuliformis; assembly: GCA_031772625.1. Classification (NCBI taxonomy): domain Eukaryota; kingdom Viridiplantae; phylum Streptophyta; class Pinopsida; order Pinales; family Pinaceae; genus Pinus; species Pinus tabuliformis. The sequence goes on from CM062813.1 coordinate 833,270,518, forward strand.
CCAATCCTCAACCTCAAGGTGGCCAGTTACCACTTGGGGGGCAGCCTCAAAATCCTCAATTATCGCCTGGGGGGAAACCTCAAGGTACCCAATTTGCGCCTGCGGGGCAACCTCAAGGACAGTACATACCTACGGGACAGTACATTCCTCAAGGTCAACCCCAGACTCAATATGTACCCCAAGGTCAACCCCAGTATCAATTTATACCTCAAGGTCAACCCCAGTATCAGTACGTGCCCCAAGGGTATCAACCCCAAGGTCAGTACTCGAACCAAGGTTTCCAACCACCCTCCAGTCAATCATATGTTCCAGGAACGGGAAATGTACCTTTGAATTATCAATCCTACCCTCAACCCGGTTATGGTCCTCAATATTCTCAGCCTGTTATGGGTCCGTACCCCGGAATGAATCTAGTGTGGGATCCATCGTAAACTCAACAGGTGTTGCAACCAAATGTACAGTTGTCATCTCAAAATGGACAACCCTTAGTTTCTGGTACACCCCAGCAACCTGTCCAGTCTAATATTCAAACTTCTGTACCTTCGGTAGTTTCTCAGCCTGGACCTAGTACGCCTCGTACTCCGCCTCAAATGACTGCTGCAACTACCGCAACATCTGTTCAATCTACCCCACCTACTTCCGGAGTATCAACAGCTTTGGTTTCTACTGTTCCTGTATCTACTCCTCATACATCTTTACCTCCGTCTGGATCTACGATTCAAACTTCGGTTCAGATGCCTGTAGGACAACCTGGTTCAAGTACGATTCTCACAAGTCAACCGCAATTTACTTATCAACCCTACCAGGGATAGTTCCAATTCGGTCCTGCTGTGCAGCAGCCAGTCTATCAGTATCAACTGTACCCTAGGTACACATATCAACAACCTCAACAACCCCAGTACGGTCCAGTTAATCCTGGTTTTCCGGGAGGATACAATATCCCAAATGCAATTCCTATTCCTAGTTATCCTGGATATCCTCCTCCTGGGGCTAGTCTCATGACCCAGAGTTTTAGGGACCCTAATCGTCAGTTACCGTTTATCGCAACTTTGGACTTGCCTGACTTGTCGCGCCTAACAAACGATCCCATTAATTATCTTCCATTTTGGCCGCCAATGCCGAATAAGTTGCCTAGTGATATTCCTAAGTTCGAAGGCAAATCAGGAGAGGACCCGTCGAGCCATGTGATGACTTATCACCTCTGGTGTGCGTTTAACTCCATTTCAGATGATTCAATTCGTCTAAGGCTTTTCTAGCGCACTCTAATTGGTCTTGCGGCCAAGTGGTACATTGAGTTACCGCGAGGCACTTTTTATAATTTTAGTCAGTTAGACACCTCGTTTTTAACTCATTTTCAGTTGCCAGTCAGATATGACAATGGCACGGAATTACTAACTTCATTAAAGCAATCAACGTCCACTTACATTTCAGATCATATTCATGAATGGAGACATCGACGGCGTTTAGTGAAGGTTTTTATTCCGGATCAGATCTTGGCTGAATGGTTTGTAAAGTCTTTGTTGCCAAAGATCACTGAAGATGTAGCTAAAGCTGGAGTTGTTACTGAGGAGCAAGTAATTGCTCAAGCACAGTACCTTGACTTGGTCTATACTCAGTCAGGTATGTTACACGAGAAAATCCCCGATCTTCCCAAGCAAAATCAAATCGTTGCAGCTCGTTCGGGATCTCATGCCGCTGATGGTATGATTGGTACGATTAACACTAAAAGTAAGAAGAAGTCTTCCAAGAATTCTTCTCCTATAATAACCTTGCCTGATTCCCCGACAGGAGATTCTTCCGCAGAGATCTCCGCTGATATTCACGTTGTAGAGTCATCTACAGCCAAATCAAAATCCGGTGGGAAGAAGAAAGGGAAGAAGAAGAATAAAACAGACAAAAATTCAAAGGAGAAACTTAAAAAATCAGAAACTAATGATGAAAAGCGCAAACCTCGTTATCCTTGTCTCATTTGTGACGACGAACATTTTACAAGAGACTGTCCTCATGGTGCAGAGGTTGCGAAGATTGTCAAAGGTTCCCAAACGCTTGTTGTTTTGAAGGATCCTTTTCCAAGTCAAGACAGTAAGATGATAGTTTCTTCCTCGAGTGCCAATGAAGAACCCATACTGATGATGTCCCATGTTAGGATTGCGACTCGATCGCATGATTATGGTAGTAAAAGTCCTATTGATGGTAAAGAAGCAGAATCTTCTCATTCTAATCCATCAAGCTCAGCACCCGGTTCCGATCCGCTACAGATCGAGAAACCTAATCCAGACTTGGTAATCAAACCGCCAGCCAAGGGTATACTTCGAAAGTCAGCTTTCAATCTACATGCGAGAGCGGCTCAGAACTATAACATTGTTGAGGATTTAGCTGTTTCACCCTCAGCAATGTCAGCTTTGGAAGTGCTGCAATCATGTATAGCACAACGTAAATTACTTTTTTCGGCTATAGGAGCTGTTGACGTTCAGGACTCGAACCTAATAATTTTCGATCTAGAAAATAGTACACCACGCTTACCTCATCAAATGGCTTTCCAGATTCCAGTGATAGTAAAAAACAGGCCTATTCATCGGACTATGATTGATGAGGGAGCCTCAACGTGTATTATGTCGATACAGTGTTGGAGATCGCTTGGTTCTCCTTCGCTAAATCAATCCTCGACGATTCTAAAAGCCTTTGATGGCCGCGGGTTTCATCCTTTTGGCATTCTACAAGATTTGCCTATAGGGGTTGAAGGAAAAACCGTTAATCTAGATGTGGAGGTGGTTGATGCCCCTCTAGATTACAACCTTCTCTTGGGTCGAAGTTGGTCTTACGCTATGACAGCTGTCGTTTCATCGGTCTTTTGGGTTATAAAGTTTCCACATAATGGAAAGATCATAACAATAGACCAGCTGACTTACTTTTCATTCGACCGAGCCTCTTTTGAAAGTATTCAACATGTCGGTAAAATGACTATCCCGTATAAGGATGTTGGAGTAGGACTAGTTAAAGATGCCAATTTACTGGGAACTTTTCCTTTTCCTCCTATCAACGCATCATCTTCATTTGCAACCATTCATATGATTACGTCAGACACCTTTGTTTATGATGATCCTTTGATCGTTCCTTCTGAATCTGAGATAGACTCATTTGGTGATGTCATGCCTTTGAGTCCATATGAAATTGCGTATGAGGCCGTGCAATCGTTTGCCGACCCATCTTCAACCGAAATTGACTTAATGAATGTGGTCTGTGAAGAATCACTTTTCACATCAAGCTCGGATTCAATCACGTTTTTTGAACTTGTTCACTCTGATGAGAAATTCGTGAAATCCTATGTGTAGATGATTTGCCATGGGAAGATCTCCATCGCAGATCTTCGTTTTTACCCGAGAATGATCGTTTTGAAAATGATTTTTCATCAATTTTTATGACTGAATATGTCAAGGAACCTCATAATCCAATGAAACATCCTGATTCAGAGTTAAATTTGGGAAACATCTCTCGAACTATTCCTATTGACATTTCGGTTAAGCCTGGAATTGTTGAGAACATTCATATAGGTGCCTCATGTACAGAAGACAAAATTCAAATATATAAGGCCGTATTTCAAGAATTCCGCGACGTGTTTGCCTGGTCTTATGAGGAAATGCTAGGGATTGATCCCGCGATTGTTGTTCATGAAATCAAGACTTACCCGGACGCTAAACCCGTCCGGCAACGTTTGCGTCAGATTCACCCAAGAAAAGCTGCTGCAATTAAAGCAGAAGTTGAAAAATTACTCAAAGCAGGTTTCATTTATCCGATCCCATTAACGGATAGGGTATCGAATATTGTTCCGGTTAACAAAAAGAAAGGGACAATAAGAATATGTATCGATTATAGGGACATTAATCGAGCTTGTCCAAAGGACAATTACCCAACTCCCTATATCGATAAAATCATTAATGATTGTGCCAGCAGCGAAATATTCTCCTTCATGGATGGTTTTTCCGGATACAATCAAATCAATATTCTACCTGCCGATCAACCAAAAACGGCTTTCATTTGTCCATGGGGGACATTTGCTTATTGCAAGTTACCTTTTGGGCTCAAGAATGTCGGAGCAACTTTTCAAAGGGCCATGTCTTATGCGTTTCATGACATCAAGCACATTGTGCAACCCTATCTCGATGATTTGCATGCTCATTCATTACATCGAGCTGATCACCTCGTCCATTTACGAGCAATCTTTATGAGGTGCAGGCATTATCGGATTCGGTTGAATATACACAAATGTGTTTTCTGTATAGAAACGGGTCAATTGCTGGGGTTTGTTGTTTCGAAAGTCGACATTCGCGTCGATCCCTCGAAGGTTGAAGCTATTGTCAAATTGCCTCCTCCTTCGAGTCTTCGCCAACTCCAAAGTTTGCAAGGGAAAGCAAACTTTTTACGACGATTCATTCCTAACTACGCCGAAGTTACAAAGAGTTTTACCCGGTTGTTGAAACAGAATACTCCATTCTATTGGGATGAGATAGCTCAGAAATCTTTTGATGCACTAAAACACGCGTTGACCCATGCACCGTTATTGCATCCTCCCAACTACAACCAAGATTACTTCTTGTATCTCACCGCCTCTCATTCCACCATTGGAATGGTCTTAGTTCAGGAAGATGAATTCGGTAATGAACATGTGATATATTACCTTAGTCGAACGTTAAATCCAACTGAGCTAAAATACTCACATGTGGAGAAATTGGCATTGGCAGCTGTTCAAGCTGTCCAACGTTTTCGTCACTACATTTTACTACGTAAAACTACAGTAATTTCTTATTGCAACCCTATGATCTACATTTTGACCAAGCAATTGCTAGGGGGCAAGTACTCTAAATGGATTGTTATCCTTCAGGAGTTAGACTTGGAATTTGAAAAATCTAAGTCTAAGAAATCTTTAGTTTTTGCGGAGTTGATGTGTGACTTCCCGCGTGTTGACACAGAAACTGTGGCGGAGGAGCCCATTGCGGACGAATCCTTGTTTCTAATTAGCACTTTAGATCCGTGGTATGGGGATATCATCGTTTATCTCCAGACCCAATCCTTTTGGCCATAAATTTCAAGGTCAGATCGTCGGAAAATACGATTCCAGTCCCAACAATTCAGGATTATTGGAGATACTCTTTATCGCCATGGGGCGGACTCTGTTTTTCGACGTTGTTTAACTCACGAGGAAGCCGAAAGGGTTCTGAATGACTGTCACTCTGGAGCGTGTGGTGGTCATATGTCTGGGTATGCCACAACCCAAAAGATATTGCGCGCTGGCTACTTCTGGCCATCTTTGTTTAAAGATTGTATTACTGCGGTCCAAAAATGCCACAACTGCCAAATTTTTTATCGAAAGACGTGCGCTCCACCTGCTCATCTCCACCCTATAATTGCCGTTGGACCTTTTGCCAAGTGGGGTATCGATTTTATTACATGTAACCCTCACTCGGCCGGGGGGCATGCGTATATCAACCTTGCGGTAGATTATTTTACCAAGTGGGCCGAGGCGATGCCTACATTTGAGGCAGACGGCAAGACAGCTGCAATTTTCGTGTTCAATCATATAATTGCTAGGTTTGGTGTCCCGCAAGCGATTATCACTGATCATGGGCATCATTTTTGAAACGTTATGATGACCGAACTTACAGGCCAGCTTGGTTTGCGTCACGATAGTTCAACTCCTTATTATCCACAGCTAATGATCTGGTTGAATCCATCAACAAAGTTTTAGTCATCATGATCCGACGAATCATTGGATTCATCGGTCGAATTGGCATAACATGCTATTTCCAGCGCTTTGGGCGTATCGAACTTCAGTAAAAACATCAACAGGGTTCACTCCTTTCCAACTAGTTTATGGTCTGGAAGCTGTGTTACCCATTGAATGCGAAATCCCGTCATTGCAAATGGCCATCGAGTTACTTCCAACCACTTCCGAAGAGGAAAAACGTTTGTTATACGTGGCTCAATTAGATGAGAATCAACGTGATGCTGCATTGGCGATCGAGACTCACGCAAAACGTATGAAAGCTCAGTATGATCGAAATGTGACCCCTCGAAATTTTTCGGAAGGAGATCTAGTCTTAGTTAACAATCAAGCTAATGATAAATTAAGCGTTGGAAAATTCGTTCCTATGTGGCATGGTCCCTATGTTGTCAAGCGAAAGCTAGCAAAAGGGGCCTATGAATTGGTAGACTTTGACGGGGACTCTTTGGGTAAACCCAGAAATGGTCTTTACCTGAAGAGGTATTATGCTTAAAGAATGGGTATGGAGATTTTTAGTTAGGATAGTTTTTCTTTCTAGCTGGTGTGTTTTAGTTTAAACAGTGTGCTTAGCTTAGAGAGTGTTTTTTCATCATTATTCCTGCTTATCTTGGTTTACTCTTGATATTGCAGATGTCGATGCCTCTCCAAACATACATTGGTTTCGCTGATGGTGCTTGTCGTAATACACGGAACATTTCTTCCGCAGCTTGGGTTATCTATTCGCCCTCTGACGAGTTGGTATCTATGCATGGGGTAAGCCTCGGTCAAACAACGAACAACATTGTCGAGTATAGTGCAGTGATTGAGTTATTATCTGAATCTATTTCATTTGGGATTCGGAGTTTGATAGTGAGGTTAGATTTTGAACTCGTTGTATTATAGCTTAATAGAGTGTATGCCATTAGAAATCCACTGTTATTGAGATTATTTTTGAGAGTGCGTCTCTTGGAACGTGAATTTGATTATATCGAATATCAGCATATTCCAAGATCTTTAAATACATTAGCAGATGCAATTGCTTCTTGAATGTTAAGTAGACATTTGCAATAATCATACATGTAAATTTAAAACCATTCCATAACATGATTTACAAGATAAGCCGGTAATAGTGATATATATATATATATATATATATAGATAGGAGTGTGTCAAAAAATACATCGTCCTCGATCATAGGTTGAAAAACACCTTATGATCGGCAAAAATGATAAGTACAAAAAAAAAAGTGTCATATGTGCCTACAATAGGCGATGATCCTATCACTGGTGATGATCTCGATAAGAAACCACTGCACGGGCCACCTTGCAAAGGAACCTCCTAAAAGGTCCTGGGACCCCAATCACATAGCGCTGAAGTCGACGAGGAATGTCATCTATGGTGGTCTCCAGAATATCTCCTGTCAAGCGCTCTAGATGACTCTCCAACTCGGCCAAAACCTCTGCTGATTCGTCCTGTGGGGCTGGCGCGGCTGCAACTGGTTGTTTCCTCTCGTAAGGCCGGAGAGCGGCTGGTCGCTGTGGACCCACATCTGCATTTGAAACTTTTACTATCAGTTTTGGGACGATAGAAAAATAATAAAAAAATTAAAATAGGAAAAATGTTGAAAATGATTTTACCTGAGTCATCCCATTGCTCTCCTGGTGGAAGAGCCATGTCTGGGTCACCACGAAAATCTACCCCAGTGTAAGGGAAGTCCTGAATAGAAAAAACCTGGTTTTCCAACCACTGGAAATACTCAGGTTTGAATCGAACAACCTCTGTCCCCTCATCCGGATGACGGGCCATAACTGCAACCCATCACATCAGTTTGGGCTCTCGAGGAAGCCCAACTCCAATGGTAAGGTGCTACGGGATCAACATGGGAACCCTCTCCAGACCAAATCTCACAACCAAAGCCCCATAACCAAAGGTCTTTAGTTGTCCGTTCTTGGCTCTGGTCAGTTGGCTTTTCACATTGGCCAACACAACATCGCACCAGTTGAAGATGGTGCCTCGAAAGCAGTCAACTGCCATTCGCATCTGGGATCCGGTGGCAATATGTAATGCAGCACTCCCGCAAAGTCTGGTGACAGTAAACGCGATCACCATGAGTTTAGGAAGGGATATGGTTTTTATGTCTATCCCTTTGTCTCTAGCCTGGCTGTTGCAGAACTCTAGTCGGAGGCTATCGACAGACTGGCCACCTGGCCTAGTCCCGAATAGAGTCAAGTCTTCGCCTCTCTTAGGCAAACCAGTCAAGAAATATATGTCTGCCAGCTCGATTTCGAGCTGGTGGCCACCAATGAAGAAGCACTGGTCCTGTATGCTCCATCTGTCAACCAGCCACTGTAAGAAATCCACCTGGGCCCTCATGCCAGGTATGGCCCAGAATTTGTACAAGCCGCAGGCCTTCAATGCATCGATCGAAGGTTGGTGATTCAACGCGGCTAGATCCACGTCCTCATGCTCTCGTTCATGCCAATCTAGCATGATGTACTCTCTGCATCAAGTAAAAAGACAAATTAGAATGCTAGAAATTAATTTGTTTGGGTCAAATTTGAGAATTTTTGGGTTAAAAACCCTTGCGGCGGGGACCGCACCCTCTGGGTTAGACACAGTGCGTGGGTCCGCACCTTGCCTACATGGAAGGTGCGGACCCCTGACTTTTTCCCCATTGAGAAAAAGTCGGGGTCCGCGGGCTGGCAGTGTTACGCCTGCGGGCCCCCGCGCGCGGGTTTTAAGCCTAAAAACCCTCCAAAAAATGAAATAAAAGCTTAAAACAAAAAATGAAACGGTTAAAAATGAAGAGTGGGACGATGTGGATTACCTGGAGAAGACGGCGTTCGATTCTGACGGTTGGATTTTCCACAATCTTCACGGGAAGTTTTCTGAACAAAAGCACTATTTTCTCACCCAAAACTCAAACGGTAAAAATGAATTGACGAAAGCCCTTTTTATAAGTTTTTTGAGTAAATAAATTGTAAATTTGTTTATGTTTCACTTTGGAAAGGTATTTTTGCAACATTTTTATCCATTTCAAACAGGTATGAGTAATGTTTTCATTTTTGTTCAGGATAACAGATTATTCAGGCGAAATCTATCATTTTCGACGAAAAAACATTTAGAGTCACCTTTAAGCTCTTTTCTGACTCCTGAAACATGAAAAGATTGCCGAGTTTTTCTTTTAAACTCGTTAAAACGGAACTAAAAGACGGTCCACTTACAGCTCTTTTCTGACCGTAAAAACATGAAAAGATTGCTGGATTTTTGTCGTTTCAAATTCGATATTGGTTATAAAACGACGTGTCATTGATCGCTTTTTTACTTTTTCGGATCAGGGGCACTAATTACGAAAAGTACTCCTTGGTCGTAAAGATCAAGCGGTTCTCTCAAGTATTATTTTATACTTTTTCAGGCTTGGGAGACACAAATTTACGAAAAAGGTCAACCCTGGAGTTTTCTTAAGTTTTTTCAGACTCTCTAAAATTGAAAAACGCCGAGTTTCTCCTATACTGAACTCGTTAAAATTTCACAGTAAAGGACCTGTTCAATTACAAACAGGAACGAACCACTACTTCTTAGGGTTCGAATTTAAACTAAGTTGGACTCATCCGAAGGATGAGCTTATAATCAAGCAAATGTTATCCTCCTCAAGCTTGTCAAAAATAAAGAGGTACTTGCCAGAAATGGTGGGGGAAAAGAGAGAAAAATGAGCCTGTTTGTCATACTTTGTAACCACTCTTGAACACAACACTTTTATTCACCTGGGTTGGGAAATCCTTTGCCTAACAGTTAATCAAACCACATTGAAAGACTTCAGCCGGTTTATGGGTATTAACTTTGGGTCAATTGTCACCAAACCATCTGTTGTGTCGTTATGTGTTCAAGAGGTCACTGCCAATAAGCCATTCATCTGCAAAATATCTGTCATCCATCTTGACCATCCATGAGTCAGTCCTTGCAACTAAATTTCTTCAACTTGATCTATGATTTCGTGTTGTGGGCTTGCCTACGACAGATCGCTTTCTATCGACTTCAACTTATTATCTAGAAAGATGATCTAGAAATCGTCAGTACCTTGGGATTTGCATGCCTCAATGGCAGGTTTCTCGCCTTTGACGACAGGTTGCATCATTGACCTTCGATCAAAGGATTCCGTGACATGTTTGACATCAACACATATATTCACATCTCATGGATTGTACTGGGTACTTTGAGAGCCATTGACATTACTGGTGGTTTCTCTCACACTTGTTAACAATTTACATCATTGACTGGTAATCAAGTGGTTTCTACCATGTTCGACTTCAACACATTCATTCGCATGGATAGAATCGTACTGTTTCAGGAAGTAGAAATGAAGACCCTGGATCTAGTTTCCACAATCCAGGTTGTGAGGAATTTTGTATTCATTATATAATGGACTATTCATAAACAGATGGCTGCGTCCATACTATGTCCACATGAGTCTATACTTGTAATGTCTTACAAGATCATTCCTGTATCAGAGCAGTAGTTAGTTTTCTAAGTCAGTTTTGATCTGAGTATGGGAATGCCTACCTCAGCGATGATATGATCTCATATATATATCTTGCATTGAATGTTTTTACAGGTTCCAACCGGGCTCTCCACAAGATGATCCTTGAAATAATAAAGTACTTCACTCTTCCTAAATGATAAATGAAATCCTCATCTACTACAGACTTCGCACTTTAGGGGGCAATCTGTTACACAAAAATATCGTTACCATGATTATTTGCAGTCAGTATGGGTCTATCATCACTTGTACTGACCTCCTAAGCAAGTCTCAGACCCCAGCTCTTCAAGTAAAGCTTTGAAAATGAGAGAAAGACATTGAAAATCAACAAAGCTCTGGTTCCGCACTTTCTCTCACTATTGCCTGCGGTCCCGCACCTCCTGTTTACAAAAACTGCGGACCTGCCCGCTCTGTCCCTAAAGGTGTGGGTGCAGACCCCTGTGAAAGTCAAAAAGGCGCAAGTTTATTCTAAAAAACTCACTTTGGGTTAATTCTAGATGATTCTAGAAGGAATTTTGATATGGATTGGCCGCTCTTAGGTGGTTCATACATCCCAAAAGAGAAGGAGCTAATCCCTTGATGAGAGGAGCTATCCCTTTGAAGGAGGGCTTTATCCCTTTGAAGAAGGACTTAGTAACTTCCCTCCATTGCACTATAAATTCAGGCATTGGGCTGGTTGCTAGAGAGGTTAGAAGCTGAACATTTTTGAGGGTAAATGCTGGTGAAATTAAGACTTCCTAGTTGAGCTTGAGAGGAGAGATCACATACATTTTTGGCTTCGTTGGGAAGAGAGTGAAACTTGTCAAAGTAGAGGAGACTTCTTGCTGGACCCTGGGAGGAGCTTGTACAATGTCAAGGCACAGGTTGTAAAGTTCTTCTTTGATTTGAATTAATACAATCAGATTCATTTTTCTCAACAAATTGTCTCATGTCATTTGCTTCATGAATTCCTTGACTTTCATGTTAAATATGTTTTATGATATTGGCTTTTCAGGTGCTATTTAATTTGTTTGCTTGTTTGTGTTTGCAGATTCGTGACAAGGGAGCTCATTTGGATCGAAGGAGCGAGGCTTCCACAAACTTGCATTGGACCCAAGGTAGGCCTAAAACACTTGTTTGCCTTTGTTTATAAATGCATATTTAGAGAAAGATAGTTTGTGATTGGTTTGCTTGTCATTAGGTCTTCTTTAGATTCTAGGAAGGTCTATCTTGTCTGCAAGATCGACTCATTCCGTGTGACATACATCAACTCGTTTTTAACTCACTATTAGTTCCTCAAACAGTTTGGAACTAATTTAACTGGATTCAACTCAATGAACTGAGTTAAATAATTACCACTCATACTTAACTCATCCCGGACCCCTATAATATAGGTAGAACATATAGAGGACTTCATAAAAAATTCCAACTCAGAATTCCTAAGTTAACTAAGTCAAATCACTCTAGTTAACTATTACAAGTTGCTATGAGAATAAAACTTGATTTTAATTCTCAGTTTAATTCAAGGACAAATTAATCTAGAATTTCTGGATTCTATTTGTCTAATTTCTTGTTGCTATTTTCAACAATTAGAAGGTGTAGCCCTGGGTCACATGCTGGTGTACGAGGGTAGGTAATGATAGGGAAGCCCACACTTGGGTTTATGATGTATAGAAGGGAGCAATCGTGGTACATGAGGTGCCTCGACCTTGATTTTTCCACCCTTCTTTATATTCCTTTTTCCTTTTTATGATTTTCTTTGATTAATTGCTCGAGGCTTAAGGGGTAAGAGCATGATGTATGAGATATAACAATGAATATCCCATTTTAAGGTAGGGTTGTTCATTGCCCACCAAGGGTTGGGAAAATCATGGGTTCCTATATGATAAAGGAGTTTTGCAGAACTTGTAGGAACTAGGGTGATGGCCATGATGATGGGGTAAAGCTCATGTATTAGCTTTTGCCCATGTGCTAAATGTGTTTGTCCCGACCATCTTTTACATTTTGTGGTACACTTTCCTATTAAATGTGGTCAAATATGCTTTTATCTTTCTTTTTAGCTGCATCAACCTTCGGGCTTCATTCCAAGCTATGACCCAAGGTGTTGGTAAGGGGAAGGGGCAAGCTAGCCCTATGTGGACCCATTGGAGGAATGTGGACCCGAGTGGGAGAAATAATGAATGGGGTAATAATGAGTGGAAAGAGGCTAATATAAGTAGATAAGGCAGGGGGACCATGCAACCAATTGGGGTTTCACATTAAATACCATCCCTAGATCCAAATGGTCAGTAAAAGAGATCCGACGTGACTAGATTCCAAGGTTAATACCTAAAATGGGTCTAGGGGACAAGAGCAAAGACGTAGCCCATTCTTTCTATTGAATCCCCCCACTAATCCATGCCCAAAAGTGTCCATGATAAGCAAACTAAAATACTCAATTTCCAAATGACAAGGCATACCTTTAGGGTCGGGAAGCCCACCTTCAAACAAACGACCATGGTAGATGGACGAGGGACCACATGGTTGGCTCAGGTGACGGAGAAATGACACAATGAGCTAGCTGATGATTGCAAGGGGTTGTTGGTTGCCGAGTGAGGACCATCTTGGAAAAAAACATTTATCCTAGGGATATCACCCACAAAATGGTGGGTAACATCTGGCTCCAACTGGGACGTGATCTCTCAAAGAAGTGGGTGAAGCTACTTGAACGAGAGGTCACAAGAACTCTAACAATCTCTTGGCTATCATACACCTGTCACTTGCACATAAAATAGATGCAAAAAAATGGGGTAACATGCTTTCGCAATGTCTCATGATCGCACATGCTATATGTTAGGCCATAAAATCAATAAAAAATAAGATAATGCAAATATGCATCTATCTATTATGAGAAATATCATATGATGGTATTTCTAATGCAGAAATGAGCATGAAATTCATCCTACTATATCATGCATATGAAAAAGCTATTATTAAGTGTAATCATAAAGCAAGTGAAACCAACATATCATCAAGTCAATATAAATATGCATGCCTATATGACTACTCATGCAACAAGTCCCAAAGTGAATGCAAACCCAAACACATGGAGGATGATGTGGGCTAGAGGTGGGAAAATATGATGCCCACATATGGGTGATTATGTGAGAAGAGGTAAGAAAAGGGTTTAATCAAGTCCATGAGATCTTCTCTTGCAACCAAAATATAGAGATGTCAACAACCAAGCTCATAAACATTTGATGTATGGCGACCTCCAACATATCACTTCCATCATTGTCATGGCTTATGGCCTTCATCGGGTTATGATTAGCAGGAAAGGGAGGTTGACGAGATGAAGAAACACAAGTAGGTTGCACATGATGATTACACTAGAGAGGGGAGACTATGGAGTGATCAAAATCCCGAGGGTGCATCCAAGGAGGAAAAGTATAATAAATGATGGGATTTTCCTTGACACTATACTCGGGAGGGGAAAAGGGCTCACATTTACTTGAGATCACATGACCAAGAGTGAGGAAATCACTTGATGAAGACCCAAGATGATGATCAATATGAAAAAGGGAGAAAAAATTATTGTATCCAACAGGTTTCGCTTTCCCAAAATCATAATCTAAAGGCTCAAGTGATTTGAACATAGAATCATACTCAGGAGAGGTGGGATCCTTATCAATTTCCTTAGTATCAAAGATTGGGTCTCCCTTAAAAGAAAAATTGATCACTTCCAACTACCCCTCTTTATGCAAGGGCAAATGAAGGTTTTCCTTCCCAAGGGTATCAATGGGCATGTCATCATAAATAGTGCTCGAGGGGAAGGGAATACCTATCTCATCCTCACCCTCCTTGTCGGTGTTGTAAATGGGAGCATAATCAAATTGAGGACTAGCAATTTCCCATTTCTCCTTTTCAAAGTGGAAATAATCTTTGATGTCCTCTTCCAAGGGGCTAATGGGATCATCTTTCTTAGGGTTTTCAAAGTAGGATGCATCGGGAGTAATATCCTTGAGAAAGGTAAGGTTGGTCTCAATTTCCATAAGCTCATCCTTCCTAGCATGTGTCCTCATAATCATCATTTTCATCATGTGGACCCAAGGAGGATCATCTTCTTGCTCATTACCTAGATTCTTAATGCCTTGATGATGCCCAATGAAGGCTTCCTCTTGTTAATGCAAGGTGTACTTGAAAATGTTCGAGAAAGCCATCAACAAACTCTTCAATTGATGAGATGCTCCTAGGTTCATGATCATGCAACCATGAGTTATGACCACCGAGAGATCCCATGAAGAGTAACATAAGTACATCTTGGTGGCCAACCTTCTCTCTTAAAGTATGTGCATTAAATCTTTCTATGTGGTCAATTGCAGAGAGTGGATCACCATCAAACACAGGCACACCACGTACCATCTTTCCCGCGACATGATTAGGATGCCCAGGTATGCTTGCAATGTCAAAAGTGGGAAATTTATCAAAGAATGACAACCTATTTGAGGTATGCATGAAAAATGTGTAGGAGTCGCCAGGGTGAAATTAAAGATGCCTAGAAAAATGATTGCTTCACCCTACAAGCATTGACCTTAAAGTTCAATGAACAACTAGGTCTTTGTTCTTCAAATGGAGTCACCAATAATGATATGTTAGTATGTTGTATAGGGAACAAAATACATGTTTCATGTCCCCATCAATGGCGCCAAAATGTTACCACTCAAACTAGCATGGGACCTTAAGGGAAAATGTTAGGCCAATGGCAACAAACGAAGACTTAGCCCACTATCACCTCAGCTAAGGCTCCCTTCTATTTACAGACTTTCACCGATGGGATGAGACCCAATATATTATGGAGTCATCAACGAAGGATAAGTCAATGAAATGATGGGAAATGATCCTAATAATCCCTTTCTTGGAAGAGTTAGAAGGATAAGGCTTCCTTGCTTTCTAAGGAAGGTACAATGTCTTCTAAAGAAAGGAAGGGAGGATTTAAGGGTTAGATTTATGGGATATTACTTATGAAGGAACTTCCCAATCCCTAAAATCCTTATTGTAATTTCTATCCAGATGGCTCTTAAAGAATTGTCTTTTCAAAGTAATGGGACCACATGGGACGAAGTGGACCCAGTCTAGGGTAGGAGAGAAAAGTATGGCAACCAAAGATCACCCCTAACCTAGATAAGGTATGGAAATTGAACAAAGATATAATATACACTTAAAGGTTTGAATTGATCCAATAAGGTACTAGCCCATGGGGATGATAAGGCAAAGTTTGATCCTGAGGCTAGGGCTTGGATTTTCTCACAACTCCACTGTCTGAATGGCCTCAAATTTGGAGGAGGTCTAGAGGAAACACCAGAGAAGGAGACCCTAAGAGATCAAACTTTTTGGATGGGTAGTTTGCGGGGGAATCAATGTCATAGGTGACCCAACTTGGCTAGACCTAGGGAAAGGTGAAAAATATATTATTTTAGGTGACCACCTCTTGGTAGAGCAATGCCTTAGTCTTGGGATAATGGAGTCTATGATGAATATGAGTGAAGACCTTTGGTTCTTGGTCAAGGAGGCCTCAAGAGTACTTTGCTAGCCTTTTAGGTCAAAGAGAAGCAATCTTGCACCTTTTATACTTCGATGCACAAAGGAGATGGATTATCCAGGTTAATTCACTGTTAGAATTACCCCTAGGAGATTTCATTCATATTACATGTCCCATACATTGAGAGATGTTATAATAGATATAATTCCATAATTTAAAGCAGTAAATGCATGCAACAGTTATCCCTAAGAACAGCGAAAATTCCCAGTCCAATGTATATGACAAAGTAAAAGAAGAATAACATTAAAATAATGTACTTACATGTAATCAAATATATCCAACCATCCACAATTTGACAAGAGAAAAGCTCCAAGATAAGATAGACCAAATCCACACATCAAAATTCATCCATAAAGCTCTAATTCATCCACTAAGAAAAAGTGTGAAATTCTCAAGAGAGAGAAGAGATCCAATTCAAAGTGATGATGAGAAAATGGATTCATCTCACTTGTATTTATACACAAATTAAGAGTTTGAATTAGCCTCCTTGGCCTACATAAGCTCCAAAAATAAAATAATGTTTTAATATTTCAACTTTTGGTGACAAGCCCACCAAACTAGCTCATAAGTGAAAGAATAAGTCTCTCAAGAGGTCAAATAATAATGTATGCATGTCATAGGGCCCTCTACGACCTAATAATGTCTATGGGTGCTACAATGAAGAATAGGACCCTCAAAAGCAATGGACAAGGGGTTGGCCTCTTGTAATAGCCTATGGTGCTGCAAATGAAATGCGGAGGCACACAAGTGTCCTCATGGGTCTCCAAACAAATCGAAGGTGCATGTAGATTTCCCACAAGGGCTAGGATGATGGTTTAGGCAATGTCACATCATCGTGCAAGTCCTGAATCATCTGCCAAGTGTATGGTGCAACTCTGGGGCCAACTAGGCATGATGGATCAGGTGCATCTTCCTTGTCCAATAAGTGAACCACGAGCAATATCTGAATGGCTATGGGGATCCATGGAGTATTTTCTGCTATTGTGGAGGCCCATGGCTCTCAACGCACACCCTTCATGTGCCAATGTAGCCCTCTAGAGGATTAGGACCCTATATAGGGAAACCAAACCCAAAATGGAGACCATCTACAATACTGCATAAGATCCAATGTGTCCCCTAGCCTTCCAGTACAACAAGTCAATAGAGAAATCGAGTAAATGAGCTTACCAATCATGGACCACAGGTGGGGACTTCATAATGACCCGCCCTTCCATAATGGGATTCAGGATGTGCTAATCTCTCTAAAACTCCAAATGGGGTTAACCAATAATCCTATTAGGTGGTTTCTACTTCTAAAGGGGATAATATAGTCAAGGTACGTCCTTCAAAAGGTGGTGGCATCTGACAGATGGGTGAATGAAATAGGGGATGAGAAGGGGCAGCCTTGGGTCACATGTTGGGTTACAAGGGTAATTAATGAAAGGGAATCCCACACTTGGGTTTATGATGTATAGGAGGGAGCAATCGTGGTAGATAAGGTGTCCGACCTTGATTTTTCCACACTTCTTTATATGCCTTTTGCCTTTTTATGATTTTATTTGATTAACTACTCGGGGCTCAAGGGCAAGAGCATGATGTATGAGATATAGTAGTGAATATCTCTTTTTATGGTAGGGCGGTTAATTGCCCACCAGGGGTTGGGACAATCATGGGTTCCTATATGATGAAGGAGGTTCATAAAAGCTGTAGGAACCTGTAATGCCCTACTTAATCTTATCATGCAAATTTTACTAGTGTTTAAATTACCTGAAAATATTGACTTATAATTATCAAGAAATATTGGTATATATCTACATTGGTGAAACTGTAAATTTATTACTGATATAAATTTTATTATTATTCAATTCCCAACTTACCTCCTCAAATTTAAATTTTGATAGGATATGGTCTCCTTCCATTTATTCCAATTTAAATATCCATAACCCCAAAATGTCCTCTCAAATTTACTTGGGAGAAGACATGGTCCTCTCTAATTAATTACCAAATTATATATTCATATCTCATCCCCAAAATGTCCTCTCAAATTTACTTGGGAGAAGATATGGTCCTCTCCAATTAATTACCAAATTATATATTCATATATCATCCCCAAAATGTCCTCTCAAATTTACTTGGGAGAAGATATGGTCATCTCCAATTAATTACCAAATTATATATTCATCTCTCATCCCCAAAATGTCCTCTCAAATTTACTTGGGAGAAGATATGGTCCTCTCCAATTAATTACCAAATTATATATTCATATCTCATCCCCAAAATGTCCTCTCAAATTTACTTTTGAGAAGATATGGCAAGAAAAATCAAACGTAAGGATGAGGGGGTAGTTATGACATTAATGACAGGTGGTTTAGGGGGTAGTTATGACATTAATAACAGGTGGTTGAGGTGGAGAAGAGGAGGAGGCATAAAAAGGGAAGGATGATGAGAGGAAGGGGGGTGGGGTCCTTGATCTTGGTTTTGGTTTTGGAGGATTTTGTTTTGAGAGGAAGGTGGAGAAAAGAGAAGGGAGAGAAGGAGAGTATTTGTTTAACTTGGACACACTACATTTGGGTAGACTTGGGCTCGGAGGGCTAGGGAACCTGTGGAGATTTCTTGGGCTAAGAAATACTTCTTAGTTCGCTGGGAGGTAAATCCAGTCAGTGGTCAAGAGGAACATCCCGGCAGGGTCAGGAGCTCAAGGGCATCTCAACTAAGCTATTGGAACAGATATTCCTCTGTTTATAGATTACTCATGTAAGTGATTGCAATGAAATGCTTACTTATTTAATTGTGGGAAATAAATTTTAATGGTAAATTATCATCAATTAAATGTTTAGTTAGAAATAAGTTATTTCTCGTTTTATTGTATTTAAAATTAGAGAAATTTAGTGCTGTTAGAGGACCCTAGGATGGAGCCTCACACGTGGTATCAGAGCTAGTTTCAAAATTTGGACCCAAGACCCACTAGACCCAAATCTCCGCTAAAAGAGTTTATAACCCTCATCATTACTTGTAAGCATTTTTATTATAAAAATAGGTGGAATAGTTATCCATCAAAGACCATACCTAAGCCAAAGGAGTTGTTATACCATCCTAATGGCCAAAACTTTCTTCAATATGGTGAATTAGTGTTTTACCCTCAAACTAATACAAATTATAACATAAGGTGAAGTTGTAATATAAATAAGGGGTGGTAGATGCAAGATGGATTCTCTATGATCCCGGAGGAAAAACGGTTGCCACTTACGCTTGGGGTATTGCTTAAGCTTCAAATAACTAAGCTAGGGCATATGACTCTTGTGTGCAATTCTTTGGGCTAAATATATAAAAAAAGAGGCAAGCCTGTTCTCCAAATCCTCATATTACCATGTGAAGCGAGACTTGAACCTTGTGGTAAATTTCTAAGCTAGTAAAGCAACTGAACTAAGTATGGGTGTCTACATAAAAAATGGGGGGTATTATAGTTGTATTATCCCCTAAGATTCAAAATGGCATGGCACATCAATCATCATTCAACAATAAACACTCCAACATCCAACAACTAGCACATTAACTCATTTGAATGAGAATAGGAGCATCGAGTACAGCCCCAAGCCTCCACAACATGTCTGTTATTAACATTGTTTCAATTATTGAATGGCTTGGTCTGAAATGTCGTTGACTTAGTGCGATAATGGAACATTGACTGTTTTACCCTGAGTTTTCTACATTGTGTGAGATCTTCTGTAATATAATTCTGAAAAAAAAGAAATAGATATATCTGCATAATCCAGACTTTACTTCTGTCTCTTTATTACAAGACAATATCTAATGTTTTGGCACAATATGGGAAAAAATGGGTGCTCGTAAACTGAAACATACAGTGCTGCCATAAATGATGTAACTGATTGAATGCATAATAAAACCTACCTCTAAGCTCTCTCTGCCTTCCTGCAACTTTAAGTTTCTGTGTAAACAGAGTAAACCATGAAAGCTCTGAACTATCAAAGATGTTTTCATATAACTCTAGGCCTTCGACAATGTTGATCGGTTAATTTGACAAAAATTAATTAGTAAAGAAGAGACCTTAAAAACAACATACACATTAGATGTTCCCACCAGTTAGAATACTTCATGTTTCTGAATAATAATATAAGGTGCAACATCTGTTCAAACAGTAGGAGAGCATCCTTTCCTCATCCATGTTGTGTGAAACCTGTAATAATCGAGTTCCAAGAGACCTCATTCTGTTGACGAATTTTCTCAAACACTTGGAAAGCATCTTCCATACTACCAGATTTGGCATACATATCAACAAGTGCACACCCTACAACAATATCCAACTCTTATCCACTTCGAACAACATAGGCATGGAATTGCTTGCCCAGTTCAAGGGCTGCTAAATCAACACATGCACTGAGAACAATACCCATGATGAAGCGATTGGATTTCATGCCTGTTTTTCTCATTTGGTTGAAAACGTTCAAAGACTCATCACCATACCCATTTCGTGCATAACCCGCAATAACTCCTGTCCAAGAAACCATATCTCGCTTTGGCATTTTGTAAAAGAGATTCAGAGCTTCCTTCATATCCCAGTTCTGGGTGTGCCCTGTAATCATTGCATTCCATGTTGGAGTGCTTCGTTCAGAAATTTTGTCAACCACGCGGCGTGCATCCTCGAGGTTCCCACATTTGGCGTACATGTGCACAAGTGCACTCTGCACAATAACATCCAAATCAAGCCTGATTTTTATAATGTAATCATGGACTTGTTTGCCTTGTCCCAGAGAGGCAATGCTGGCACACGCCTTGACAACGGTGGACAGAGTGAATTGATTCGGCTTTACATCTTCACCTACCATTTTGTTTAAAAGCCTCAGAGAAGCGATGTCCAAATCTAAAGCAGGTTGTCATCAATGACGGTCTCTGGAAATGTTTCACCAGATAGCAACAAAAATCACTTTCATTGCAAGATATCAAAGAGGGAAGGTACACCATTGATTACACTATGTAAATGCCCATGGAATTTTAAACTAACAGAAGTTTTCTTTCAGAGGACATACCCCAAGATTTTAGGACTTCAATTGCAGAAGAATCATCTGATCATATTGATGACATGGATGTGGGTTACATCAAACTGAGAAAATCCTTAGTGTAGTTGATTTTAGATTTCCTGAAAAAAAAAATGGTGAGAGTTATATGGAGCCATGTCAGGTTTTGGTGATATGTCTTTCCAAGGATGAGCCATCTATTATAGAAGCAATAGTTGTTAATGCAATTTCTACATTTTTGCATGTTTCTATCACAATGTTACTCCTTGAGAATGTCATGATTCGACTGGCATATACAATTAAGCTTGTTCCTACTGTTTAGCACTACATGAAACGGTGTCACTTGAGCCAAAGAAAGCCATCCATGGAGGCTTTGGATGCTCCTGGTTGGTTGTTGCCTCTTTCTGTTTTCTGCCAACTGAGAGATATAGTGAAAGAAGAGTGTAGAAAAACATATTTCATGAACTCAATTCAGGCAACAACTCTGTTGCAACAGACAAGTAAATTCTCGGATTGGATTTACTCTAACTACCACTGGGTTCAAACCCTATGGCATCATGAGAATCCAGAGACTAGAAAAATAGATCTCATGAGGACTTTGCTGCAACACACAACTAAATGTCGTGTTGTCTGGATTTCTAGTGCAACTGTATGGACGTTAGTCTACCAGATTTATGTTCAGGAGCTATTTGAAGTGTAGAACTTTGCTACTGAAACCTAGAAACTATATCTTTGCCTCAGTCCCAACTTCAAGAAAGCATATATTTGAAACATACAAATAGATAAAGAAAGGCAGCCACACTAATTCATTTATTATATCTGGATGGGCACTTTTGCCTCACGGATTAACCATATGCTTCAATACAATGCCTATCTGATAGCAGAAGGGATAGAGCCACAGGCAAGGATGATTCGGGAACAATGTCTAAGATTGCATCAGAGTAAAAATATAAAGAGGGCCTTCTTGTTTTAGTGTGTAAGATCCAATCCGTTGACTATTCATTATTTTTCGATAAGAAAATTTTGGTGGATAAACTCGAGGTTGACCCTTCACATGTGACTATGACTAAGAGGCTTGTTACTTGATAATTTATAACCATTATTTTTAATAACATTATTTAGATATTTATAAAAATATAAAATATTATTTTTATTACATTAATTAATTAAACATATTGATGAGAATATAAAATATCTAATAATGAATATGCCTGCAATTTAACTGAGTTTTCTGACAAACCAGAAAGGTATTATTGCAATGCTCGATGCATTTTTTTTTTAAAGCACAAATCAAAATTGGGAACTACAAGCATTCTGCCATTAAAAGTTTACACATCTTCTCAATACTGTCAAAAGCTGAGGGCTTCTTTCCTTGTCAAATTTAGGTATACTCTTAAACTGAGAACTACCATATACAGAGGGCGGTAAGGTTTCCCTTCGATAGCTTTGGTTATATGCCTAAATTTAGAACTATTAGAGAACGAGTTGTCCATGTCAGGTCAATTCAAGTTCAAAGTCCGAACATATACGGTTGAAAGGAATAAAAAAGCATGATTTGCTTTCTCAGGCTTCAGCATTGGTTTTACGTTTCCTGGGAATGGTTTGTTGCCCATGAAGTCATATACTCCCTTCTCTTTTATAACTCTCAGACTAGTTTCAAAATGATGCTTATACAACCAAAAACACATGTCAATTTCTTCTAATTCAAAAACATGAATATTTCAGCTATTACATTGTGTTGGATTTGTTTTCTATTTTGAAAAATTGATGTTAAATGCAGAGTTTATAATGAAATTTGTAAGAAAATAGTTGTCTATGAAGCTAGTAAGAAGTCACATTTACTTTGGCAATGTAATTTTTCTTCTTTAATCTAATTATTGCAAATAGGTATATATATATGCATTCATGGATAATTGCTTAGGAACCTTGCTTCAAAAGACACTGCCTCTTCAAGAGGTGAGACCAATTGTTTATATGTCCTATAGGAGATCCCAAGATTCATAAAATGGACATAAAGGATTAAAAAAAAAAACATAATATAAAGGGTGGGAAGGAACAACTAATGGCCATAGAAGGAAGACATGACTAAAAAGGGTATTATTCACATTAGTATTTAACTTAATTATTTGAATATATTAAACCAAGTTATTAATTAGCTTAATATTAAATTATAGCTATGGTACTAAAGAAAACAATTTGTGTTAGAGCATGACTTACAAGTACATTGCACCAGTACCCTAGCGAGTATCAAGAGAAAATTTGTAAGTTATGTAGAACTCACACATGAGAGGATTTGGTAGATCCTTGGGAATCTTCTCAGTACTAATAATGCTTGTTTACAAGCATAGTAAAAGAAAAACTTATGACTATCGTTATACACATGTATGTGAGTCAGCTAAGAGGGACAAGTCCTAAGATGGATTAATGAGTCTTGCGTATCATACAGATATTTGAACAATTCAAAATGGTGAGGACGTGAAGAAATCAAGGTCAAGGAGAGTCATCACAAGGACCTCCTACAAATAACCCATTACCTTCACTAGAGTTGACTCTCATCTTGCGTTCCCTAGAAGCAATTAATGAGACTTTAAAAGGGCGCCAAAAAAATGAAGTGGAAGTGGAGCACCCTCCATCAGGGTTAGGAAATCTCAAGGGATCAAGAGACTCTGATAGAGGACCTCCAATCGAGGACATTACTAGGGAGCTCCAAAAGATTAAGCTCCCGAAGTTTGCAGGAGGTCGTGCCAGCAAATGTGCAGAAGCCTGGTTAGAAGGAATGAGAAGGTGCTTCGCACTAAGGGATTATAATTCCAATTCAAAAGCTAAAATAGCAATATTCCAACTCAGAGATAGTGCTCTGAATTGGTGGGGTAACTTAGAGCGTCAACTACACCTCACTCCGGACACAGTTACTTGGGAGTTATTCGAGGAGAGATTCAAGAAAAAGTACCTACCAGCATATTATGAAGAACAACAGGTAGGAGCCTTCCATGCCTTGGTACAAGGAAATCATATGGTAGAAGAATATGAAATTAGATTCATGGAATTGGTCAAGTATGTCTCCTACATGGATATTGAGCAGCACTAAGCAAATTGTTTCATTTATGGATTGAACCCTAATATTAGGACAATGGTGTAGATGTGGAAACCATCTTTAGTTGTAGAAGCTGTGGAACATGCTCGTTATGTTGAAGAACACTTAGACTTAAAGGGTGGAAACAAAACCATTTTTCCACAACAACCAAGGTTTATGGGAAGGCCCCTCATACCTTCCTCAGGGGAGGAAGTTTGAGGCCATCGTCATATGGAAACAGGGTTGTACCCAGAGCCCCGACAGTGGGGATTTCAATGGTTACTAGTGCAACTTCACCTGCAGCTTCAAGGGCACGTACAAATCAAGGTCATACGCAAGGAGCAACAAGTAGGGGCAGAGGTCCCAAGGGGAGGAACTCTTTTCAAAGAACTCCACAACATTCAGTTCAAGGTCTACCACATGTCACTTGTTGGGGATGTGGGGGACCTCATTACCAACGTGACTATCCTGAGTTACAAACTGGTAACAACCGTAGAGAAGGAAAAGCACCAATGGGGGGAGCAAGTAGCCACCATCGAATCTATGCAGCAGCTGATAACCAACAAGTTGAACACTAGCCTGTCATGGTAGAAACCTCAAGTATGATAAACAAAGTAAAGTTAAAAAAAATTGATTCAAGTACTATAGATAGTTTCCTTTCACCAGTTGCATTAGAAAAATGTGGGTTGGCAGCCTTTGAGCACGATGAATTGAAGTAAGTTGAGATGGATTCTGGGATAAAACAAGCAGTAGGACCTAGTGTTGACTAATGTCAGGTAAAACTCGAGGTGTGTATGACTAAGTTAAAGGCATACGTCACAACATTGGGGACATATGATGTAATTATTGGAATGGACTGGCTAGAAGCTCATCGAGCTTTGGTAGATTATTTCAAGAAAAAGGTGATTTGTTTAGATGATGAAGGTAGGCCAATTGATATTTTTGGAATCAAGAGAGCAGTGTCGCTACGATTCATATCCATGATGGAGGTAAAATGTTGTCTCCAACAAGGTTGCAAGCTATATGTGGTCGAGGTTGTAAGTGACCACAAAGGACCCTCCCTAGATCAACACCCAATTTTGTCAGAATTCAAGGATGTTTTACCTAAGAAATTGCCTGGATTACCTCTTGTAAGGGAGATTGATTTCACAATCGACCTAAAACTTGGTGCAGAACCAATATCTAAGACACCCTATAGGATGACAACTCCATAACTTTGTGAGTTGTGGATGCAATTAAAAGAGCTCTTGGACTTGGGATTTATCAAACCTAGTATTTCACCTTGGGGTGCACTAGTGATTTTTGTCAAGAAGAAGGATGGTTCCTTAAGGCTATGCATAGATTATAGGGACTTGAATAGAGCCACCATAAAGAATAGGTACTCGATACCTAGAATAGATGACCTATTTGATCAAATGAAGTGAGCAGCGGTTTTCTCGAAGATCGATCTATGATCTGGATACCACCAATTGAGGATGAAGGAAGAGGACATCTCAAAAACTACATTTCAAACTCGGTTTGGGCACTACAAGTTCGTAGTTGTTCCATTTGGTTTGACCAATGCACCAGCAGTATTCATGAGCCTCATGAATGGTGTGTTCAGGAAGTATTTGGACCAATTTGTGCAAGTCTTTCTGGACAACATTCTTGTGTATTCCAAAAATGAAAAGGAGCATGAAAAGCACCTAAGGGTTGTATTGACTTGCTTAAGGGAAAATCAATTGTATGGAAAATTGTCAAAATGTTCCTTCTTTTAGAAGAAAGTTCATTACCTTGGGCACATCATTTCAGGAGAAGGGATTTTAGTTGACTCAGAAGAGGTGAAGGCCACAAGGGATTGGCTAGTAGCAAAAAATGCTCACGAGGTGTGTAGTTATATGGGGCTAGAAGGGTATTATCACAAATTTGTGGAAGGGTTTTCGAGGATTGCAAAACCCATCACCACATTATAGCGAAAGAGGGTCAGGTATGAATGGGCATATGAATGTGACACTGCATTCACAGAACTAAAGAGGTTACTAACTAGTGCACCAATCCTTCGAGTATCGGACATGGAAAAAGACTTCACTGTCTGCACCGATGCTTCGAAGCAAGGATTGGGAGCAGTATTGATGCAAGAAGGCAGAGTAATAGCTTACACATCTAGAAAATTGAAGAAACATGAAGAGTTGTATGCTACCCATGACTTAGAGTTAGCAGTAGTGATGTTAGCTTTGAAACTGTGGAGACACTACCTCGTTGGGAGAAGATTTGAGTTAAGAACAGATCATCAAAGCTTGAAGCACCTCTTCACTCAAAGGGATTTGAATGCTAGACAAAGGCAGTGGAGCGAATTCATGAGTGAGTATGATTTTGAGATCTCATACATTAAGGGAAAGGAGAATGTGGTGGCTGATGCACTAAGCAGGAGGTCACGAACCTTCTCCCTAGTAGCCTTAAAGGTAAATTTGAGGGAACGTGTGTTGGAGAAACTCTTTGAAGATAGTTGGTATCTAAAGGTTATCTCAGTACTCCAGAGTGCGAAGCAGATTGAACCAAATTTTGAGGGATATGTCCTTGAACCAGATGGATAATTGGGATTTCAAGGGAGAATGTACATACCTAAGGAAGGGGGTATAAGAAGGACCATCCTCGAAGAGTCACATAGAGCACTCTATTGTGCACACCCTAGAGTGAAGAAGATGTATGCAGACATGAAGAAACTCTTCTTTTGGGCAGGCATGTAGCATGACATAGTCTAGTTTATCGCCAAATGTCTTGAATGTCAACGGGTGAAGGCTGATCATCGCCATCCAGCGGGACTCCTACAACCACATGACATCCCTATGTCTAAATGGGAGGTAATTTCCATGGATTTTGTTGAGGGTTTGCCACTCATGTCACAGAGGCACAATTCTATATTGGTTATAGTTGATAAATTGACCAAAAGTGCCCATTTCATTCTAGTAAGAGACACTTACAATATTATTGGTGTGGCACGAGTTTTTATAAGTGAAGTTATTCGACTACACGAGTTACCCACAAAGATCATTTCTAATAGAGACTCTCGATTTACATCTAGGTTTTGGAAAAGTTTGCACTCAGCACTAGGGACTCAGTTGAACCAGAGCACTGCATATCATCCAGAAACAAATGGGCAGACTAAAAGAGTAAATCAAGTTATGGAACATATGCTTAGGATGTATGTCATGGATAATCATACTCAGTGGGAAAGGTACTTGCCATTGATAGAGTTTTCCTATAATAATAGTTACCACAGTTCAATCGGGATGCCCCCTTATCAAGCTCTATATGGAAGGCCATGTAGGATGCCATTGAGTTGGGAAAAGTTGGAGGACCGAGTAATAGTTGGGCCAGAAATAGTTCAAGAAATGGAGAAACAACTAAGACAGATTCGACAAAGGTTAAAGGAAGCACAAGATAGACAGAAGAGTTATGCTGATTCACATACGATTGATTGCAGTTATGAAGTAGGGGACCAAGTTTTTATTCGTATCTGACCCAACAAAAGCACGCTTCAGTTTGGGAAAGGGACGAAGTTGTCACCTCGGTTCGTATGACGTTTTAGGATCAAGGAGAAGATTGGACCAGTTGACTATCGTCTTGTATTGCCACCCCATTTGCATAAAACTCATGATGTTTTTCATGTATCTATTTTAAGACATTATGTTTCTGATGAATCTTACAAACTGGATTGGAGGGAATTGCAGGCCTCAGACATGGGAACCGTAGTGGTCGAACCATTACACATATTGTACCGTAGGGTTTGACAGCTCAAACATTGCATGGTGGACCAAGTTAAGGTCCAGTGGGACAAGTATAGCCCAGGATCTGCTACCTGGGAGGATGCAGAGACTATACGTCGTGACTACTCCTCACTTTTCGAGCATTTGTGATGCCCATTTTGACTTAGATAACTACCTATGCCGAGGCTCTATTTTCCAGTGCCATGTTATTTATTTATGGACACTATGTAATTTTGATGCATTTAGTTGGACATGTGAAAATACTTATATAAATCATTAGATGGATTAGGTATTGATGATGGAAATGTTTGATGTATGACCTAATGTATGACTTACTTGGTGATGAATTATCTAGTGCATGACTTATCAGAATTATTGTTGTTTCATGTATGGCTCAAGTGGATATGATTTATTTAATGAATGACTTAGTGAAATTATGATTTATTTCCAGTATGAACTGCAAGATTGACACGTGGATACTAGACTTAATAACATGATGTTTAAGATCACTTATCTATATATATCTTGTTGTTATATAAATGCATGAATGAGAGCTAACCCACAGATTGGAAAGAACTATATGATAGCCAAGATCTACTCTTCCATTGGGGGAAGGTCGAGACATCTCATGAGGAAAGGTATAATGTACATTGTTCTATTACATTTTGTATCTACTGGATATGCACTCTTATGACATGGGTAAAATGTGAATGACAGGTAAAAAGACTACCTGATTGGAGTATTCGATGACAAGTATCCGACCAGTGCTGTAGTGTGGTCCATATTAGGGTGTTGACCCTAGTTGTAAGGAGGGGTGGAGGCATTTCTCACCGTGTAAACTCCAAACCGAAAATCGTGGGAGGGAGGTGGTGGACATGCTCTCCTAGATGTGTGATGACGATTGCCAGTTGCCTGCTGGGGAAGTTAGGTCGATATAGCCGACGTTTCTGCCATATTGGTTTTATCAGTGGTTAAATTAGTATAGTCAATGCCACAATATATAGCAGCAGAGGATGGATAGGGTGGGAACGGAAGTAGGTCAGGAAGGATAGGAGGATATAGATCAGTTGGAGACTGTTGAGGGGACATGATGTCATTATCTGACTTATCAAATAACTCCCTCTCTATTTTGTTATGGCTTATTATCAAACTACTTTGAACTCGTATTTTTTTCACTCTAACTTCAGGACGAAGTTTTATGAAGGAGGAGTGTTTAAATTACCTGAAAATATTGTCTTATAATTATCAAGAAATATTAGTTCATACCTACATTGGTGAAATTGTAAATTTATTACTGATATAAATTTTATTATTATTCAATTACCAACTCACCTCCTCAAATTTAAATTTTTATAGGATATGGTCTCATTCCATGTATTCCAATTTAAATATCCATATCCCCAAAATGTCCTCTCAATTTTACTTCGGAGAAGATATGGTCCTCTTGAATTAATTTCCAAATTATATATTCATATCTCATCCCCAAAATGCCCTCTCAAATTTACTTGGGAGAAGATATGGTCCTCTCTAATTAATTACCAAATTATATATTCATATCTCATCCCCAAAATGTCCTCTCAAATTTACTTGGGAGAAGATATGGTCCTCTCCAATTAATTACTAAAGTATATATTCATCTCTCATCCCCAAAACGTTCTCTCAAATTTACTTGGGAGAAGATATGGTCCTCTCCAATTAATTACCAAATTATATATTCATATCTCATCCCTAAAATGTCCTCTCAAATTTACTTGGGAGAAGATATGGCAAGAAAATTCAAATGTAAGGATGAGGGGGTAGTTATGACATTAATGACAGGTGGTTGAGGTGGAGAAGAGAAGGAGGCATAAAAGGGGAAGGATGATGAGAGGAAGGGGGGATCCTTGGTCTTGGTTTTGGTTTTGGTTTGGTTGTGGTTTTGGAGGATTTTGTTTTGAGAGGAAGGTGGAGAAAAGAGAAGGGAGAGAAGGAGAGTATTTGTTTAACTTGGACACACTACATCTGGTTGGACTTGGGCTTGGAGGGCTAGGGAACCTGTGGAGGTTTCCTGGGCTAGGAAATACTTCCTAGTTGGCTGGGAGGTAAATCCAGTCAGTAGTCAAGAGGAGCATCCCAGCAGGGTCAGGAGCTCAGGGGCATCTCAACTAAGCTATTGGAACATGTATTCCTCTGTTTATAGATTACTCATGTAAGTGATTGCAATGAAATGCTTACTTATTTAATTGTGGGAAATAAATTTTAATGGTAAATTATCATCAATTAAATGTTTAGTTAGAAATAAGTTATTTCCCGTTTTATTGTATTTAAAATTAGAGAAATTTAGTGTTGTTAGAGGACCCTAGGATGGAGCCTCACAGAACCATATTGATGGCCATGATGATGGGGTAGAGCTTGTGTATTGAATTTTTACCACGTGCTAAATGTGCTTGTCCCGACGATATTTTGCATTTTGTGGTACATTTTCCTGTTGAATGTGGCCAAATATGCTGTTATCTTTCTTTTTAATTGCATCAACCTTTGGGCTTCATTCTAAGCCATGACCCAAGGTGTGGGGAAGGGTAAGGGGAAAGCTAACCCTATGTGGGCCCAGTGGAGGAATGTGGAACCAAGTGGGAGAAATAATGAATGGGTTAATAATAAGTGAAAAGAGACTAACATAAGCAGATAAGGGAGCGGGACCACGCAACCAAAATCATGGTTTCCCTTGAAATACCATCCCTAGAGCCAAATGGTCAGTAAAAGATATCCCACACGACTAGAATCTAAGGTTAATACCCAAAAGGTGTCTATGGGACAAGAGCACAAACCTAGCCCATTCTTTCTGCTGAAACCCCCCACTAATCCATGCCCAGAAGTGTCAATGATAAGAAAATTACAATACTCAATTTACAAATGACAAGGCATACCTTTAGGTTCTGGAGTCCCACATTCAAACATACGACCATGGAGATAGGCGAGGGGCCACATGGTTGGCTCAGGCGGCGGCGAAATGGCATAATGAGCTAGCTGGTGATTGTAAGGGGTTGTTGGCTGCCGGCTGAGGAACATCTTGGAGAAAAAACAATCTCCTAGGGATATCACCCACAAAATGGTGTGTAATAGTTCCTAGGGTCCCTATGAGTGCACCTTGCATCATTAAGGAACCCATGATTGTCCCAACCCCTGGCGGGAAATGAACTTCCATTCCTTAAGGGGGTAATCACTACTACATCTTACACATCATACTCTCATCCCCTCGAGCCCCGAGCAGTAAAATATAGAAAAATCAATAAAAATAAAAAAGGCTATGAAGAAGGGTGGAAATACGAAGGCAAGAGTAACTCATGCACCATGAATTCTCCCTCCTACATTCATTTATCCAATGTGTGGTTTTCCTTCATCATAACTACCTTTGCACCATGGCATGTGGCTTGGAGCCTTCCCTCTTTCCCCCACTATGTTCCATCATTATTTCACATGACACCTGTCACTTAGTGGATGTAGCATGGACTTGTCCCTCCCTTAGAGATTGAAACCACCTTATAGGACCCTTCATTAACTCCCTTGTCAAGGAAGGTAACATTAATACATGTCCAAAGCCCATTTGGAAGGGCATGCCACTATAAAGTGTCCATCTCTACCCTCGATTAGGAAGCTTATTTACTCAATTATACTAATGAAATATTTTACTAGAAGGTGACTAGACACATTGGATATTATACAGGATTGCAGGTGGGTCTTCTTCTTGCACTTGGCCTCCCTATAAGGGATCCAAGCCCTCCAAAGGGTCATAATAGCACTTGCAGGGTGAGTGTTTATAGATATGGACCTCCGACATTGTTGAGCATTGATTGCCACACCATATGCTTATTCAACATCACCACATTTCTTGTTCGTGCCCATCCATACAAAGATGATAATGCACTTGGACCATGTTTCCCAATCAACCACACATTGCACCTAACTCTGGGTAGAAGATCCAGGACACAAAGGAGGTATTTTCTCTTCCGAGGAGACATGGGAGGGCATGTGTCATATTATAGCCCTCGTTAATGGAGCATCAACATGATCTTGAGCCATTTGGAGACCTATGAGACCCATTTGGATCCCACATTGACCAAATTGGGTTTTTGAGATGTTTTGCAGCATTTGGAGGGCATCCCCCTCTTATCCATTGATTTTAAGGCCCTCACTCGCATTTTTGGCACATGAGGCCTCAACGCTACCCTTATAGGCATCCATGTCAGCCTAGCTTGGCCCCAATAAGGCTAATTTGACTTGCTAATAGAGCTATCATGGTTGGCTTGTAACCAGGGGTGGGTTACTTAGCATTTTAGGCATGGGGGGGATTTTACAATCATTTTTTAACTCACATGTCATGTATAAATAGAGTGTGCCTAGCCTCACTCTCATCATCACACTTTGGATCTTCGATCTCTCCCAAAAAGAATTCAAACTTGTAGTAGAGGACGAAAATTTGATTCCTTTGATGAATTGTGATGTTTGGATATTTTCGCTAGCATTCTCTAAGCTTCTATTTGCCAATTTGTGGATGGATATACTCTTCTTTGTCTTGTAAGTGTTCTATGATGCTATATTTCTATTTTAATGAATTTCTAATGCATGGGATCATTTTCTTATGGTGATTAAATGTTCCATAATTAATGTGAATTGTTGAACCATTGACAGTTATTTGAAATATTTGCATGTGATACTTATTGTACAAAGAATGAATGGATGTTCCTAGGGCATTAATTGCATTTTCATCCTTGAAACTCCACAACAAGTGTCATTGAAGTATAAAATCTAGAAGTCGTCTTGTTACTGCCTCCATTTAGGGTAGTGAAATCTATTATATGTCTCCTTGAAGAGCGAATTAGCCATTTCATGGTTTTTCTTGACTCCATTTCTCCTAATAGGCAGGCACTGGGTCTAGGATCCTTGATGATCACATTTTAATTTGAAAATCATTCTTTCTTTCACCTCCTTTTCTCTCTTGTCATTCTCTAGAGGAGTGTGTTTTGGATTCTGATTGGATAGACCTTTTCTATAGTGTCTCCTCTAGGCATCTGCAAGTTTGAAAAAATTTAAATGATGAAATCTCAAGAAAATTGATTCCCTAGCTAGCACACCAAGAGGGAACCCTTGAATTTTCCCTTCAACTTAGGGATTTCTTGAGGGTTTTCGTTTTAGTAGTGTGTCAAAAACCTTTTCTCTTGACTATCTTAACCTTGGATGAACTCTTATCTCGTCAAAAACCTTAACCTTAGGTCTCTTATAATACTTTTTTCAAGGGTTTTTTCGCAGAAACTCTTACTATATTCTCCCAAAGTTCACACTTTAATTGAACCTTTCCATTGCATGAGCCATCCTTGCCTCAATTTGGATCCCATTATAGACACATTAATCACTAGTGAGGGATACTCAAAATCCTCTTGATGGTGAAAATATGAGAAGAGAAGGGGACATAGGTTGTGGTGATAGTGGGACTTTGTCCCAAATTATTGTTTTTTTTTTGACAGAAACGAGTAGGTTGATGTATTAATTCTTGGCTGGAAAGCCATAATTCAGATTACAAAGAGGTGCACAGAGATCAGATTTCTCTTCTATCAGGATCCAATTGACTTCCCCTCTATTGAGCCTGCGATTTTTACTAGCTGTAGTTCTTGTAACTTTATCTATCTTTCCTAAATTGCTGATACAAACAAACTGCTTCATTAAAAGGCAGTAAAACATTTTAAACAGGCTATTTAAGGGATGGGGTCCCAGCCTTCGTCTCCATCTCTTAGGAGCGCTCCAAGGGGGAGAAGCACCACTTTGTTGGCTTCAGCATCGGCTTCTTTATTGTTTTCTCTCTTAACATGAAGGAACTCCAGATTCTGGAAAGTGTTTGTCAGGACTCTAATTCTGCTCAGGAGTCTTGATAATCTTAAATCTGAGGGAGAGGATTTATCCACCATGGCCTTAATTATGGACTGGGAGTCCCCAAAAATAATTGCATCTTTGATGCCCAGAGAGATGAGCATCTTGAGTCCCTGGAGGAGAGCCAAGGCTTCAGCTTGAATGCTGGAGTTGAAGCCCACTCCCCAAGCATATCTAGATTTGATTCTGCCATCTGCATTTTTAATGACACCACCTGCTCCAGAACTGCCGGGATTGCCTTTTGCGGCACCATCAAAGAAGAGAGTTTTTCTTGCCTTCTTTTTGCATAACTCAACGAGTTCTTCAGTCTTGAGACGGATTTGCCAATGCTTTAGGGGAGGAGGAAGCCTGACTTTGTCAACGAACTGGAGGCCCAGAGAGTCTCCCCACGCTGCGTCTTGATCGCTAAGATCTTCCCTATCTAACTGATCTCCCACACAGTCCTTCAGGTGACTTTTGATTTTAATCCAGATTATTTTAGGATCGCTCTTTTTATCATTAAAAATCCTTTGATTTCGTTCCAACCAAATGTGCGAGCAGGTAATTTTAGAAAGGGCGAGCCAGGCGGTTTTGATATGAAAGTTCTGAGTGCCACCAGGATACATACGCATCCAATTTGCAAACAGGTCTGAGCAATGATTAAGAGGAGTGAAGTCAGAGATTAAGGGACGTAACACCTCCTTCCAAAGAGTAGCTGCGAATTTGCAGGAGAGCATCAAATGAGCGGCTGTTTCTTCATGGTCTTCGCACAGCGAGTAGCGTGAGGGACCGTTAACGCCTCTTTTGCGAAGTCTATCTTCAGTCAATATCCTGTGATGGAAAAGAAGCCATAAAAAGATGTCTATCTTGGGGATCGTTGAATGGGACCAGATCCCCTGCCAAGGCCTCGGATCAGGCGGCACGTTCGGATGCTGAGTGAGCTGTTTGTAGCCCTGCGAGACTGTGTACTTACCCGGGATCGATCCCCATCCCCGTGCGTCTGCTTTGCTGATGTTTAATGGAGCTTTGCCTTTTAAGTGGGTGAGGAGGTTGGAGTATTCTTTGGACAGATGCGATGGCACCTCAAGATTTCCCCAGCTCTGCCAGTTGTTGTTTTCCCATTGAGATAAGTCCCACAGCGTTTTGACGCCAGCTCTATCCATCCAGTCTTTTAACAGTATCAGAGAACGATCATCAACGATGGGGTCACTGCCCATAATGTGGTCCTCCCAAATGTTAATACGCTTCCCATTTCTAGGGATCCAATGCATGTGCTGTTTGATTAAGGCAGAGGATCTGTCACACAGCTTATGAATCATAGTTCCAGGAGTGGTGATAGGATTGTCAAGGCAGCGGGCTCTCTGTCCACGGAAGTACTTTTTCCATAACACAAGCTGAGCCCAACCCAGATTTGGAGCAATTATCCTCCATAACAGCTTTGCGCCCAAAGCAATATTTTGCTTGTTGATATTCTTGAATTGCAGTCCCCCTTCCATTCTGGGCAAGGAGATTGTGTCCCAGCTTACTAATGGAATTCTCTTCTCATTAGCTTTCCCACCTTTCCAAAAAAAAATCCTGATATACTCCTCAATTTTCCTTGTGATGCCAAGAGGAGCCATCATCACTGCAGCCTGATAGATGGGAAGGCTATTTAGAACAACTTTTATTAGCACAGTCTTACCTGCTAGGTTGAGCCAGTTGTATCCCCAGGAACAGATTTTAGACTTGATTTTTTCCAGCAGAGGCAACCAGTCTTTACTAAGGGCTCTTTTTTGGAAGACAGGGAGACCCAGATATTTGAAGGATGACCAAGCAGAGGAGGCTGCAAAACCAAAGCAGTTAGAAATGGCTTGGATCATTCTGGTCTTTATATTCCAGCAGAAAATGTGACATTTGCCTTTATTGAGGTTACTTCCTGAGTCTTCACAATAGACATCCAACACTTCTTTGAATTTTTTAGCCAAAGGAAGGGAGGCAGCGCCCAGGAGGAGAGTGTCATCCGCGAACAGTGCATGGTTTATGCTTTTGACGCCTCTTACGATGCTTATTCCCATTATTTCTTGTTCTGACTGCTTTTTATTCAAAAGGAAACTGAGGACGGAGGCTTGGAGGACGAAGAGCAAGGGTGATAGAGGGTACCCTTTCCTCAGCCCTCTAGAGGCTTTGAAAAAGTCTGTGGCCCTCTCGTTCACCAAAGGGGCGATCCAAGGCTCACTGATACATGCCTTGATCTAGGTGGTGAATTTGGGGCCAAACCCAAATTTGTGCAAGACATCTAGCAAAAATCTGTGCCTTACCCTATGAAAGGCGCTTTCTAGGTCCAGTTTGACAACCATACCTTTCTCTTTCCGGGTCAAGCTTGAGTGGATCGCCTCTTGGACCAGGATAAAGTTGTCCACTATTTGTCTTCCCTGAATGAAACCTCCATGATTCTCTGGAATAATGGAAGGAAGAATAGATTTCAACCTGTTGGCAATCACTTTTGTTATCAGTTTGTAACCTATGTTATAAAGGGAGATAGGGAGAAATCTGGAGAAAGTGTTGGCTCCTTTTTCCTTAGGGATAAGGGCTAAGAAAGCCGAGTTGGTACTTCCTCCTATTTTCTGACAAGCTTGAGATTTTCGGACCATTCTGCCTAAATCTTTTTCCACGATCTGCCAGCAAGTCTACAAGAATCTGGCAGTGAAGCCATCTGGGTCCGGAGCCTTGTCAGGCTCCATGGCGAATAGAGCGGATTTAATTTCATCATTAGTGACATCTGCTTCCAAGAATTGGTTCTTTCTGGCCGAGATCAGAGTGGGTACCTCATTTACTAAGGATGAGGTCTGCCCCTGGCCCTCTTTTTCACTATACAGACTTTTGAAATGAAGGAAGGCAACATTTTTTATGCTTTGGATATCTCTGTGGGTGTTGTTCTCTTCCTTGATTTCAGAGATGGAGTTGAAATTTTTTCGAGCTTGGGATTGCTTGTGAAAGAAAGCAGAGTTCCTATCTCCTGCCTTGAGCCAAAGCCTACGAGATTTGACCCTCCAATACTCTTCCTCGGCCAAGCTTGCTTTTAGAAGCTTTTGCTGGAGCTCAGCCTCCTTATCAAGGACTTCTTTTGTGATCACTTCATTTTCCGCTTTCAAATGGTGGTTCTCGAGGCATTCTTGAATCTTTTTCCTTTCCACTACTGGATTGGGAAGGGATTTAGCCCAAGTTTTCAATGCAGCTTTCACTCTCCTAAGCTTTTCTTCCCAAACGAAGAAGGCAGAGCCGTTGACAGGCTGCTTCCATGTGTTTTTTACTAGTTGCATAAAGGTCTGCTCCTTGACCCAAAGGGGGCTGAATTTAAAAGGAATAGGGCCTTGATCCATATGGGCCATGAGATCAAGTTTGATGGGTCTGTGATCAGATACGCTGCAAGGGAGAATATGCATTCTAGATTCTAAACCAAGAAGAAGAAAAGAACTTTGAACAAGAAATCTGTCTAACCTTGCAGCAATGTGACCCGGGCCGAGCCTTCTGTTGGACCAGGTGTATTTGCCCGATGAGGGTTTGATGTCGATCATATCCCAATCCTGAAGCAGATCCTCCACCCATTCGCGCGCCGGGTCCCTTACTATGCTTCCTCCGCGTTTTTCAGCCAAGGATAAGGTGAGATTTAGATCCCCGGCAATGATGATGTTTACCAGGTCTTCAGAATCTGCCAATCCTCTAATGGATTCCCAGCAGATCTTTTTCTCTCCAGCGCTAACTGGAGCATACACATTAATAAGGCAGAGGGTCTCATCTGAGTCCACATGTTTCAGCTTTGTGAACAGCCAGTGAGAGTTGGCGACCTCTAGAACCTTTGAGAATTTGTTTGTGTTCCATAGAGTGCCCAGGCCTCCTGAGGCACCCCGGGCTGAGACTGCTTGTCCTTCACTTCTTTTCCATAAATTTTTGCCTATGTGGAGGAAGGCCTTATCCTCCATTTTAGTCTCCTGGATGAGGAGTATGTCAGGAGAATCGGATCTTATTAGACTTTTGATGGCTTCTTCTTTTATTTTGCTCCCCATACCCCTACAGTTCCAGGAGACGATCTTCATCACTTGCTTTTGGAGTGGGGAGCTCCTTTGGAGCTCTGGATCTGGTTTTTAGTCATCTTCACTGTTTTATCCAAAAGTTTCTCGAGGGTAGGCTGGCTTCCTTGCACTTTGTCTTTGTATGTCTCCTGCTCTCTCTTTTCTCGGGCAGATTTTCGGCCTCTCATTGATCGTCTGGTCGAAGATTGTGCACCTGCTATTTCTCCTTCTTCTTCTGAATCCTCCGAACTTTGCACATCCTCAGCCTCTTCTGAGGGTATCTCTTCCGTTCTGACTGCATTGTTTTCGACTTGCTTTGGCTCCGGCGAGGGCTCATTGTGAGATGGTCCTTCATTCTGTATCTCTACTCCTTGAGAATCCTCTATTGCTGAACTTAATTGAATAAATTTATTTCCTTGTTCTTCCATGTGAGGGGTTTGGAGCCCAGAGCCAGTCTGTGGGACTTTGGCATTGTTATTACCAGATCTTGGTGCTTTGTTTTTGGATCTTTTAACCTGAGTCCATCCTTCCTCCTTACCTTTCTCTGCTTCACTGTTTTTCGGACAACCTCTAGCAAAATGGCCGTAGACATGGCATTTCCTGCACTTAAACGGGAGCTGCTCATAATCCAGTTTTTGAACATGCGACCAGCTTCCCACCCTAATCTTTATTGCCTCAGGAAGACCAACCTCCAGGTCAACTTAACCACAGATTCTAGAGCAATCGAATTGATCTTTGCTGTTGGCACAGTCGATGAATTTACCTAAGGTATTTCTGATGTGCATGAGGGATTCCCAGTTCCAGCAATGCATTGGCAGATTGGGCAAACGAACCCACACAGGGACGACTGAGGGGACGTCAACTGCTGGATCGAAATCAGGCATCCATTTGTTAAGATACAACCCTCAAGGGCCCATGAAATAGGGGCCATTGCGGAATATCAGCTCCTTATCTTCTTTTTCAGTAAATTCAAACAGGAAGAAACCCTTCCCCAGAAAGTACGAAGTAACTCTAATGAGCAGCGCCCAGTTCCTTGCGACCTAGCTCTCTGTAGATTTGGGGGAGGGCCAGAGCCCAGTGAACTACCCAACCAAATCATGCTCAACAAGAGAGAGGGCGACCTGGATCGGCTTCTCGGGAGGAAGCAAGATCTCAGGGATGTCATCCAAGCGTTTTACAAATTTCGCAGCCTCAGATGTTTTCTTTTTAGGAAGAGAGCTCAGCAGATTAACAAAAGCCTCGACTTCAGAGAGAGGGGGCGAAGGAGGCTCCATTGGAGTAGCTTTAGCTCGATCCAATCGAGCTCACCCAAGAACAGCGGGCATAGCCCCTAGATCAGCTCAGAACAAAACGATCAGGGGAGCAGAGTCTGGATCACCGAAGAGCGTCCCAAATTGTTATTATGTCCTATAGTTTTAGCTTATTTGATAGGCCGACTAGTTTGTGCAACAACATTTTTGTCGTCATTGTTAGGGAGGAAGCAGGTTTACCTTCCTTGTTAATCATTGAGGAATTAATTCATTGATTCATTGATGACATTATAAGTATTCCTATGGTGACTCCTCTCATCTTCAAAACCCCTAGTTTGATTAGAAGTGAAGAATTAGAAGATAACATTCCTCCTAGAACTAGGGTTGCTACAAGAAGAGGGGAGAGAACTCCATCACCTATTAGAACTAATCTTCTCCCTTAATTTAAAGAAGTTGGAAACACAATTGTCAATATGGATGTTAATGCCAACACCAACCAAAATCAAAACCAATCTAAGGTTCCAAGGACCAAAAGACTTCTTTCAAGTGCCTTTAGACCTTTGTTTTGAGTGACAAACCAGATCCTTTACTGGAGAAATATCATGAATGGTTGCCCAAGTTCAAAGGAGTTGTTGATCAAAATGTTGACGACCATATATATGATTTCTTTTAGACACTTGGCCCTCAAGGGATTGATAATGAAGACCTAATAATGATGTTAATTACTTTATCCTTCTAAGATCATGTTAGGGAATGGTACCTTAGTCTCCCCCTACATAGTATTGATCACTTTCAAAAATTTGATGATGCCTTTAAGAAAACATGGTCATTTGATGTCGAACGGGTTTTTAACCTTGAGAAGTTTTGCAACATGAAAAATAAAGGCAATGAAGACATTAGGGAATTTATCCAAATGTATGATACGATTATTAGGGATATATGATCATCTTAAACCTCTTTATTCTCTAATAATTTACAAATTAACTAAGGTTGTAGGGTGGCACATAACATACCAACTAAAAGATAAAAATCCCAAGAAGCTTGCTAAGGCCAAAGAAATTGTCATTGAGGTTGAGAAAAATATAAATGCTTATAAATCAATATGTTTGAACATCCTAGGGCTGAGGTAGAAACCAAGAAGAGAAAGTCCAAGGATCAAGTTGAGGAATCCCTAGTCATGTCCCTTAATAAACTTGAAAAAATATCCAAGGACATGAATTATAGGGTTAGGTTGTATATGAAAAAAATCACTGCTCTTGAAAAGGCTCAAAGGTCCAGTTACACCCAAAAGAATAAGTATTTTGTCAAGAAACCTAATAATGAAGGTAAGCAGAGCCCACCCTAGGTTCCAAACACTTTGGCTCCAAGCAATGTTGTGGAAAAAGAGGAATCATCTTCTGAAGAGGAGCAAAGTGATCATGAAGAAAGTGAAGGTGAGGAAGGCGATGTGAAAATGAACATAGTTAGTGAAACGCAAGCCTTCAATATTATGTTAGGTGACACATACACTCATCCTATAATTATTCAAGTGAAGTTTAAAGATGAAAAGGATGAACCTATCCTCAATGTTGATGATATTGAGAGATTCAAATGGGCCCACTACTCAAGAAACAATGGCAAGAACCCCTCCACAAGCTCTGAAGAAACGAAAAAGAAGGAACCTCCTGCTAAGAAATCTATTCCTAAGAAACCTCCTCCCAAGGAACCCCCAAAGAAAGATCCTCCCAAGAAAGATAATACCAAAAATGATCCTCCTGAAGGGGAATCCAAACCCAAAAACAAAGATAAGGAAATTAATTTGGATATTAATACAGGGGCTGCTATAAGAAATATCACCATGCACATTCCTATCAAATAAATAGCCAATATTCCATCCAAAATATGGTGCATGAAGAGAGCTTTAGGGAATGAGGAAGTAGAGGACCCACCTATCACATTGCAAATTTTGTTGAAAATAACAACAAGAAATGTTAAAAAATAGCATCTAGAAATTCCAATTTAATTTGTCCTTGAATTAAATTAGGAATTAAATTGTAATTCTATTCTCATAAAAACTTGTAATAGTTGACTAAGTTAAGTTGACTTAGTTGGCTTAGGAAATTTGAATTGGAAGTCTATCTAGAGTCATGTAGAGTGATGCCTAAATATTATGGGCCCATATTGAGTTATTTTGAATTGTAATTAATTAACTCAGTCTAACTAGTTCTAATTGTTACAACAACTAGTAGGAGATCTAGTAGTGGGGATGGGCACCAATGCATCCTCAGAGCCACACCACTTAACTGAATATTCACTCATAAATAACTCATGGATGTCAGTTCAGAGGAAGACCCTGTTGAGATTAGAGTTCAGGGATAATGTACTATCAATTGTATAATTTTTTGAGTTGTACAGATGGTGCATGCTATCAGTTGAGGGCCTATGGATGGATTGCATGGTTATAGAGTGAGGATTTCCCAATTAAATATGGGCTAATTCTCTAAGGAATTGTGCAAGGAAGTAAGGGCATGGAAGGCTAGTAAATTGGCTAAGTTCTAATTGTTGCAACAACTAGTAGGAGATCTAGTAGTGGGGATGGGCACCAATGCATCCTCAGAGCCACACCACTTAACTGAATATTCACTCATAAATAACTCATGGATGTCAGTTTAGAGGAAGACCCAGTTGAGATTAGAGTTAAGGGATAATGTACTATCAATTGTATAATTTTTTGAGTTGTACAGATGGTGCATGCAATCAGTTGAGGGCCTATGGATGGATTGCATGGTTATAGAGTGAAGATTTCCCAATTAAATATGGGCTAATTCTCTAAGGAATTGTGCAACGAAGTAGGGGCATGGAAGGCTAGTAAATTGGCTAAGTGTTGGCCAGAGACAACCTAGGAAGCAGAGAGATAGATTGTACTAGTGCAGGAATTGTTTGAGTTGAACAAGCATTGTGATTTTTCTTAGATCTTCTGGTTAATGCAATATAGATAGTCGGGGTTTTGAACACTTTATTTCCCTAAAGAATTATTGTGTTATGTGCGATTGATATTCTTCCTTTTCTGCTTATTGT
The DNA here is from genome assembly GCA_031772625.1 of Pinus tabuliformis. Classification (NCBI taxonomy): domain Eukaryota; kingdom Viridiplantae; phylum Streptophyta; class Pinopsida; order Pinales; family Pinaceae; genus Pinus; species Pinus tabuliformis. The sequence continues at coordinate 833,312,437 of CM062813.1, forward strand.
TTTCATCGATCAATTTTAGTTCTTGCTAAAGAGTAGAGTAGATTCTTGTATTGTGTTTTATCATATCACATAAGTTGTTGAATATACAGTAAAAATATATATGGTATCAAATTTGAAGATAGTATAGAAGCAAAGAATTCGAGTTTGTTGTGCAGGTGAAATCGAATTTGCAATTTCCTACTACAGAATCAGCAATATGTCATTCTATGGTTTGCGACTTGAGTATCCCTTGGAGGGAAGCTCAGATTACATAGCTTGGAAGGACAATATGGAGGCAATGTTGGAAGACAATGTCCTCAAGGAATTCATAGATCATGACATTCGTAAGCCTCTAGCATTAGATGCTAAAGATATGGTTGGATGGTGAAAGTTTATGGCAAAAACAAGAAGAATTATCCTTGAAGGAGTTCGAGACCACATTGTCTCGAGTCTCCACGGTAAGGATACTCCTTACTCAATGTGGAAGGCATTAACAAACCTATTTCAAAATAGTAGTGACCACAGGAAGTTGGCACTGAAGGACAAACTTAGAAAGATTAATATGGAGAACGGCGACTCAATTACGAATTACCTGACCAAGTTCACCAATTGTTGGGATGAGATTGGAAGTGTTTGGATTATTGTTTCCGAAGATGATATGGTGAGCCTAGCTCTTCTAGGACTTCCCAAGAGTTGGCATAGTTACCAAGAATCTGTGAATGCGAGGGAGAAGCTACCATATTGGGAGTGGGTGGTTGGATTTCGTACAGGAAGAGATTCAGCGGAACACCAAAGATGGGACCTCATTCAAAGAAGTGGAATAGGACTTTAGATTAGTGAGAAGAGGAAATAAATCCAAGGGAAAGAAGTCTGAAAGCGAGGCGAGTGATTAGAATAACGACTTGTCCAAAGTCAATTGTTTTCACTGTCACAAGTACGGGCACTTTGCCACGAATTGCCCACAGAAGAAAGCAAGCAAGAAGGAGCCAGCCGTAGTGGCAACAGGTGAAGCTCTAGCTTCACAATTCAAACTTGATTTCATTCTCATTGCATGCATGACTGACACTATAATGGGAACCATGTGGTATCTTGACAACGGTGCTTCGTTCCATATGACGGGGAATAGAGATCTCTTAAGTAACTTTAAGGAGAAAGAGCTCAAGCAGAACATAGAGTTTGGAGATGATGGGAGGTATAGTGCTATCGGGATCGGTACAATTACCTTTCATAGGGAGTTTGGCTCCCCTCTTAGAATCACAGATGTGATGTATGTTCCAGGACTAAAGAAGAATATTATTTTCGTCGTAGTATTGGAAGACAATGGCTATGATGTGATTTTTAGTAAGGGAAAGGTTTTCCTTAAGCACATCGCCACAGGACAGGTGAAACAAATTGGTGTGCAAGTCAAGAACCTGTATGCTCTCAAGGTCAAAGATGCATGCAAAACCTTGAGGAGAAAGGCAAAGGTTATAGATTTGGTGGTTGAGAAGGAGCATGAATTACCTCTCAACATGCAACCCCAAAAGAAGCCTCAGAACCAGACTCAGAAAGTTGTGGAATAGCCACTATTAGAGAAGCAGAGAGGAGACCGAGTGGAGAGATACACTCAAGCAGAGAAGAAGAAACCTTAGAAAGTTGTGGAGCAACCACAATTAGAGAAGCAGAGAGGAGACTGAGTGGAGACATTCACTCAAGTAGAGACCTCCAATAGGGGGAAATTCCGAGCCAAGTGGGCAGAGGGAGCACATGCTACCATACCTCCAAGTCAGAGGTGGGGCGATGTGAAGTAATAGTCCCAAGAGTGCATAAATTGGGCAGGGTCCATTGAGATGTTTTGTCTCATGGATCATTACCTTTCTATGGGACCCCATAGTACACAGTAACATGATGGATCAGTGGCAGTTGATGCAGTCAGATATCAGGTGACTAAGGCAGAGGCTAGTAATAGACAGATACTGGATAGCACAGAGTAGAGTTGATAGCAATGCATATGGCACAAAGGCAGAGTCAATAGAAGCGTAGAGTTTTCAGTCGACAGAGGAAAATTTAGTAGCAGTCAGAGACTTTGGTGACATATGCATCATACTAATTTAGGTTGGATGTTTTTTCAGTTTCAGAAGTTATAGCAACAACAACACTAGAGAGAAGTGTTGCATGCAGAACATTTGAAAGGTACAGAATCAGGATAGAGTTGAATTTCTTTCTTGTTGAGAGGGAGTGTTAAAAATAGCAACAAGAAATGTTAACTACATCTATAAATTTCAATTTAATTTGTCCTTGAATTAAATTAGAAATTAAATTCTAATTCTATTGTCATAGAAACTTGTAACAATTAACTAAGTTAAGTTGACTTAGTTGGCTTAGGAAATTCGATTTGGAAGTCTATCTAGAATCATGTAGAGTGATCCATAAATTTTAGGGGCCCAGGTTGAGTTCTCTTTAGTTGTAATTAATTAACTCAGTCTAATTGAGTTATAGTCATTTAAGCTAGTTCTAATTGTTGGAGGAACTAGTAGGACGTCTATTAGTGGGGACAAGCACCAATGCATCCTCAGTGCCACACCATTTAACTGAAGATTCACTCATAAACAACTCATGCATGTCAGTTTAGAGGAAGACCCAATTGAGATTAGAGTTCAGGGACATTGTACTTTCAGTTGTATAATTTTCTTAGTTGTACAGACGGTGCATGCAATCAATTGAGGGCCTATGGATGGATTACATAGTTATGGAGTGAGGATTTCCCAATTAAATATGGTCTAATTCTCTCAGGAATTGTGCAAGGAAGTAGGCGCTTGGAAGGCTAATAAATTGGCTAAGTGTTGGCTAGAGTCAGCCTAGGAAGCAGAGAGATAAATTGTACTAGTGCAGGAATTGTTTGGGTTGAACAAGCATTATATTTTCTTCATAGATCTTCTGTTAATCCAATATAGATAGTCGGGCTTTTGAGCAGTTGTTTTTCCCAGAGAAATATTGTGTTATGTGCGATTGATATTCTTCCTTTTCTACTCATTGTTTTCATCAATCAATTTTAGTTTCCACTGAAGAGTAGAGTAGATTATTGTCTTATGTTTTAGCATATCACATAAGTTGTTGAATCTACAATAAAAATCTACATGGTATCAGAGCTGAAGATAATATAGAACATGAGAATTTGATTTTGTTGGGCAGGTGAAATCAAATTTGCAATTTCATACTTTATAATAAGCAATATGTCATTCTACGGTTTGTGACTTGAGTATGCCTTAGAGAGCAGCTTGAATTACATAGCTTGGAAGGACATGATGGAGGTAGTGCTGGAAGACAATGGCCTCAAGGAATTCATAGATCATTATATTCCTAAGCCTCCAGCATTGGATGTTAAAGATATGGCTGAATGGAGAAAGTGTGTGGAAAAAGCGAGAAGAATTATCCTAGAAGGAGTTGGAGACCACATTGTCTCAAGTATCCATGATAAGGATACTCCATACTCAATGTGGAAGGCATTAATGAAACTATTTCAAAATAACAGTGACCAAGCTCACCCATTATCAGTATGAGCTTGGAAATGTCGGGATTATTGTTGCCGAAGATGTTATGGTGAGCCTAGCTCTTTTAGGACTTCTCAAGAAGTTGCATAGTTACTAGGAATTTATTAATTGGAGGGAGAAGCCTCCAAATTGGGAACGGTTGTGGTCGGATTTGGTACATGAAGAGATTCAGCAAAACACCAGAGATGGGACCTCTTCCAAACAAGTGGAAGAGGACTTTGCATTTGTGAGAAAAGAAAAGAAATCTAAGGGAAATAAGTCTTAAGGCGAGGTGGGTGGCAAGAAGAAGGACTTGTCGAAAGTCAAGTGTTTTCACTATCACGAGTACGGGCACTTTGCCACGAATTTCCCATAGAAGAAAGCAAGCAAGGAGCCAAGAGTAGCAGCACTAGGTGAACCTTTAGCTTCACAATTCGAACTTGATTTCACTCTTATTGCATGCATGGCCAATACTATAATGGGAAGCATGTGGTATCTCGACAACGATGCTTCATTCCATATGATGGGGAATAGAGATCTCTTTAGTGATTTTGAGGAGAAAGATGTCAAGCAAGACATAGATTTTGGAGATGATGAGAGGTATAGTTCTACCGGGATATGTACAGTTACCTTTCAGAAGGAGTTTGGCTCCCCTCTCAGAATCACATATGTGATGTATGTTTTAGGACTAAAGAAGAATCTTGTTTCCGTCAGGGTAGTGGAAGACCGTGGTTATGATGTGATTTTTAGTAAGGGAAAGGCTTTACTTAGACACATTGACAAGGGACGGGTGAAACAAATAGAATTGTCATGTCACATAAGTTTTTCAATCTATAGTAAAAATCTACATGATATCAGAGCTAAAGATAGTATAGAAGAGGAGAATTCGAGTTTGTTGTGCAGGTGAAATCAATTTTGCAAGTTCATACTTCATAATCAACAATATTTCATTCTACGGTTTGTGGTTTGAGTATGCCTTGGAGGGAAGCTCAAATTACATAGCTTGGAAGCACATGATTGAGACAGTGTTGGAAGACAATAGTCTCAAGGAATTCATAGATCATAACATTCCTAAGCCTCCAACATCGGATGCTAAAGATCTGGTAATGGAGAAAGTGTGTGGCAAAAGCGAGAAGAATTATCTTGGAAGGAGTTCGAGACCTCATCATCTCGAGTCTCCACGGTAAGGATACTCCATGCTCAATGTGGAAGGCATTGACATACCTATTTCAAAATAGCATTGACCATAGGAAGTTGGCACTGAAGGACAAACTCAGAAAGATCAAGATGGAGAAGGGCGACTCAATTCCGAATTACTTGAACAAGTTCACCCATTGTCGAGATGAGCTTGGAAGTGTCGGGATTACACTTGTTGAAGACAATATGATGAGCCTAGTTCTTCTAGGACTTTCCAAGAAGTTGGCATATTTACCAAGACTATGTTAATGGGAGGGAGAAGCTACTAGATTGGGAGCGGCTGTGGTCGTATTTGGTACAGAAAGAGATTCGATGGAACACCAGAGATGGGACCTATTCCAAATAAGTGGAAGAGGACTTTGCATTAGTGAGAAAAGAAAATAAATCAAAGGGAAAGAAGTCCCAAGGTGAGGAGGGCGGAAAGAAGAAGGACTTGTCAAAGGTCAAGTGTTTTCATTGTCATGCATATGGGCTATTTGCCACGAATTGCCCACAGAAGAAAGAAAGCATGAAGGAACCAACAGTAGTGGCAACAGGTGAAGCTCTAGCTTCACAATTTGAACTTGATTTCAATCTCATTGCATGCATGGCCAACATTGTAACGGGAAGCATGTGGTATCTCGACAACGGTGCTTCTTTCCATATGACAGGGAATAGCGATCTCTTTAGTGACTTTGAGAAAAAAGACCTCAAGTAGGACATAGAGTTTGGAGATGACGGGAGGTATAGTGCTATCGGGATTGGTACAATTACCTTTCAGAGGGAGTTTGGCTCCCCTCTTAGAATCACAGATGTGATGTATGTTCCAGGACTAAAGAAGAATCTTGTTTCCATCGCGGTATTGGAAGACCATGGCTATGATGTGATTTTTAGCAAGGGAAAGGTTTTCCTTAGACACATCGCCACGAGACAGGTGAAATAGATTGGTGTGCGAGTCAAGAACCTGTATGATCTCTAGGTCGAAGATGCATACAAAGCCTTAAGGAGAAAGGAAAAGGTTAGAGACTTGGTGGTTGAGAGGGAACATGAATTGCCTCTCAACATGCAGCCCCAGAAGAAGCCTCAAAAGTAGTCTCAGAAAGATGTGGAGTAGACACAATTAGAGAATTAGAGAGGAGAATGAGTGGAGAGATCAACTCAAGCAGAGAAGAAGTAGCCTCAGAAGAATCCTCAGAAAGTTGTGGAGCAGCCACAATTAGAGAAGCAGAGAGGAGACCGAGTGGAGACATCCACTCAAGCAGAGACCTCTAGTAGGGGGAAATTTTGAGCCAAGTGGGCAGAGGGAGCACATGCAGAGATACCTCTAGGTGAGAGGTGGGGTGATGTGAAGTAATAGTCCCAAGAGTGAAGAAATTGGGTAGGGTCCATCTAGATGTTTTGTCTCATGGATCATTACCTTGCTATGTGAGCCCACAGTACATAGTAGCAGGATGGATAAGTGGCGGTTGATGCAGTCGAATATCAGAGTGACAGAGGTAGAGGCTAGCAACAGTCAAATGCTTGAGAGCACAAAGCAAAGTTGACATCAGTACATATGGCACAGAGGCAGAGTCAGTAGAAGCACAAAGTTTTCTATCGACAGAGGTAGAGCTAGTAGCAGTCAGAGAATTTGGTGACAGATCCATCATACTGATTCAGGTTGGATGCTTTTTCAGTTTTAGAAGTTGCAGCATCAAAAACACTAGAGAGAATGCAGAACATCTCAAAGATACCGAATCGGGATAGAGTTGAATTCCTTTCTTGCTGAGAGGGAGTGTTGAAAATAACAACAAGAAATGTTAAAAACAACAACAAGAAATGTTAAAAATAACATCTAGAAATTCCAATTTAATTTGTCCTTGAATTACATTAGGAATTAAATTGTAATTCTATTCTTATAGAAACTTGTAACAGTTAACTAAGTTAAGTTGACTTAGTTGGCTTAGGAAATTCGAGTTGGAAGTCTATCTAGAGTCATATAGAGTGATCCCTAAATTTAGGGGCCCAAGTTGAGTTCTTTTTAGTTGTAATTAATTAAGTTAGTCTAACTAAGTTATAGTCATTTAAACTAGTTCTAACTGTTGGAGGAACTAGTAGGAGGTCTAGTAGTGGGGACAGGCACCAGTGCATCCTCAATGCCACACCAGTTAACTGAAGATTCACTCATAAATAACTCATGCATGTCAGTTCATAGGAAGACCCAATTGATATTAGAGTTCAGGGACAATGTATTATCAGTTATATAATTTTCTTAGTTGTACAGATGGTGCATGCAATCAATTGAGGGACTATGGATGGATTGCGCAGTTATGGAGTGAGCCTTTCCCAATTAAATATGCGCTAATTCTCTCAGGAATTTCACAAGGAAGTAGGGGCTTGGAAGGCTAGTAAATTGGCTAAGTGTTGGCCAACATTAGCCTAGGAAACAAAGAGATAGATTGCACTTGTGCAGGAATTGTTTGGGTTGAACAAGCATTGTATTTTCTTCTCAGATATTTTGGTTGATGTAATATAGATAGTTGTTCTTTCGAGCAGTTGCTTTCCCTAGAGAAATATTGTGTTGTGTGTGATTGATATTCTTCCTTTTCTGCTTATTGTTTTCATCGATCAATTTTAGTTTCCGCTGAAGAGTATAGTAGATTCATCTCTTGTGTTTTAGCATATCACATAAGTTTTTGAATCTATAGTAAAAATCTACATGGTATCAGAGCTAAAGACAATATAGAATATGAGAATTCGATTTTGTTGTGCAGGTGAAATCAAATTTGCTAGTTCATACTTCAGAATCAACAATATGTCATTCTACGGTTTACGACTTGAGTATGCCTTGGAGGGCAGCTCGAATTACATAGCTTGGAAGGACAGGATGGAGGGAGTGCTGGAAGACAATGGCGTCATGGAATTCATATATCATGACATTCCTAATCCTCCAGCATCGGATGCTAAAGATCTGGTTAAATGGAGAAAGTGTGTGGCAAAAGCGAGAAGAATTATCCTGGAAGGAGTTCGAGACCACTTTGTCTCTAGTCTCCACAGTATGAATACTCCATACTCAATGTGGAAGGACTTGAAAAATTTGTTTCAAAATAGCATTGACCATAAGAAGTTGGCACTTGAGGAAAAACTCAGAAATATCAAGATGGAGAAGGGTGACTCAATTCCGAATTACTTGACCAAGTTCACCCATTGTTGGGATGATCTTGGAATTGTTGGGATTACTGTTGCCGAAGGAAATATTGTGAGACTAAATCTTCTATGGCTTCCCAAGAGTTGGCATATTTACCAAGACTTTATTAATGGGAGGGAGAAGCTACCAGATTGGGAGTGGTTGTGGTCGGATTTGGTACAGAAATAGATTCGGTGGAACATTAGAGATGGGACCTCTTCCAAAGAAGTGGAAGAGGACTTTGCATTAGTGAGAAAAGAAAAGAAAGCCATGGGAAAAAATTCCCAATGCAAGGTGGGCAACAAGAAGAAGGACTTGTCGAAAGTCAAGTGTTTTCGATGTCACAAGTATGGGCACTTTGCCATGAATTGCCCATAGAAGAAAGTAAGAAAGAAGGAGCCAGCAGTAGCGGCACCAGGTGAAGCTCCAGATTCACAATTCGAACTTGATTTCACTCTCATTGCATGCATGGATAGCACTGTAATGGGAAGAATGTGGTATCTCGACAGTGATGCTTCGTTCCATATAACGGGGAATAGAGATCTCTTTAGTGACTTTGAGGAGAAAGACCTCAAGCAGAACATAGAGTTTGGAGATGATGAGAGCTATAACGCTATCCAGATTGGTACAGTTACCTTTTAGAGGGATTCTAGCTCCCCTCTAAGAATCACAGATGTGATGTATGTTCTAGGACTAAAGCAGAATCTTGTTTCCCTAGTGGTATTGGAAGACCGTGGATAGGATGTGATTTTTAGTAAGAGAAAGGTTTTCCTTAGACACATCGCCATGAGACAGGTGAAACAAATCGGTGTGTGAGTCAAGAACTTGAATGATCTCGAGGTCGAAGATGCATGCAAAGCCTCGAGGAGCAAGGCAAAGGTTAGAGACTTGGTGGTTGAGGGGGAGCATGAATTACCTCTCAACATGCAACCCCAGAAGAAGCCTCAGAAGCAGTCTCAAAAAGTTGTGGAGAAGCCACAATTAGAGAAGTAGAGAAGAGACCGAGTGGAGAGATCCACTTAAGCAGAGAAGAAGCAACCTCATAAAGTTATGGAGCAGCCACAATTAGAGAAGCATAGAGGAGACTGAGTGGAGACATCTAGTAGGGGGAAATTTCGAGCCAAGCAGACAGAGGGAGCACATGTAGTCATACCTCCAGGTGAGAGGTGGGGTGATGTGAAGTAATAGTTCCAAGAGTGAAAAAATTAGGCAAGGTCCATTCAGATGTTTTGTCTCATGGATCATTACCTTTCTACGGGAGCCCATAGTACACAATAGCAGGATGGATCAGTGGTGGTTGATGCAGTCAGATATCAGAGTGACAAAGGCAGAGGCTAGCAGCAGTCAGATACTAGAGAGCGCAAAGAAGAGTTGAAAATAGTGCAGATGGCATAGAGGCAGAGTCAGTATAATCCCAGAGTTTTTAGCTGACAGAGGCAGAGCTAGTAGCAATTAGAGACTTTGGTGATAGATGCATCATACTGATTCCGGTTGGATGCTTTTTTAGTTTCAGAAGTTACAACAGCAACAACACTAGAGAGAAGTGTTGCATGCAGAACATTTCAAAGGCACTGGATCGAGATAGAGTTGAATTCCTTTCTTGTTGAGAGGGAGTGTTGAAAATAACAACAAGAAATGTTAAAAATATAATCTAGAAATTCCAATTTAATTTGTCCATGAATTAAATTAGGAATCAAATTGTTATTCTATTCTCATAACAACTTGTAACAGTTAACTAAGTTAATTTTACTTAATTGGCTTAGGAAATTCGAGTTGGAAGTCTATCTAGAGTCATGTAGAGTGATCCCTAAATTTTAGGGGCCCAGGTTGAGTTATTTTGAGTTGTAATTAATTAACTCGGTCTAACTAAGTTATAGTCATTTAAACTAGTTCTAATTGTTGGAGGAACTAGTAGGAGGTCTGCTAGTGGGGACGGGCACCAGTGCATCCTCAGTGCCATGCTAATTAATTTAAGATTCACTCATAAATAACTCATGCATGTTAGTTCAGAGGAAGACCCAGTTAATATTAGAGTTCAAGGACAATGTACTATCAGTTGTATAATTTTCTTAGTTGTACAGATAGTGCATGCAATCAGTTGAGGGCCTATGGATGGATTGCGTAGTTATGGAGTGAGGATTTCCTAATTAAATATGGGCTAATTCTCTTAGGAATTGTGCAAGAAAGTAGGGGCATGGAAGGCTAGTAAATTGGCTAAGCGTTGGATAGAGTCAGCCTAGGAAGCAGAGAGATAGATTGCACTAGAGTAGGAATTTTTTGGGTTGAACAAGCATTATATTTTCTTCTTAGATCTTTGGGTTAATGCAATATAGATAGTCGGGGTTTTAAGCAGTTTCTTTCCCTAGAGAAATATTCTATTATGTGTGCTTGATATTCTTCTTTTTCTGCTTATTGTTTTCATCGATTAATTTTAGTTTCCGCTAAAGAGTAGAGTATGTTCTTGCCTTTTGTTTTAGCATATCACATAAGTAGTTGAATCTACAGTAAAACTACAAATATACACATCTCTAAAACCATCCCTAGTCACGAGCCATTTTTTATCACCTTAGCCATCAACGAACTCTTTATTCATAAATGTGTAACCATCTCCTCCCACATTTACCCAATCTAACCGGTCTGCTGGGGTAAAAATGTGACAAGAGGCTACTATGATCTGATTCAACTCCCCATGTAGAGTTATGGAAGTGGATCCGAAAATAAACAACCAATCTAATCTTCTACACATGTTACAAACCTGTAGGAGCCAACCAACCTTTCCAGGTGATCAACCCCCGAGACATATTGACATTTTATTGACCTAGAGCCTTAGGTGCTCCCATGACATGGGAAAATTGTTGTCCAGGCAATCCTCTTTGCGGACAGAGACGATCCCTCTAGCCCAATGAGTGGGACTAGCAACCTATGTGACAATCTACTAGACACCTTCCTAAGTTACAATCGAAATAGGAGACGAGGAAGATGGCCTACCTCGTTCTGATGTTATAATATTATGCTTTCTTGAAGACCTTGAATCGCTTGTGCCACGGGCTCGATCCTGCTTCTCACAACGTTTAAATCCCTACGTAATAGATCAAGACACAACAAAGCATGCAAGTACAAATAACATAATCAAAAGTAACCTACTTAATAGATCAAGGAGCATTAAGATAAATGATGCATTAACATACACATTTATGGAAAATGAACCAGTAGTTGTATACATTAATAGAATAAAGGAGGAAGCATACAACCAAGCCTTGATGTCAATAATCTCTCGATGAGTGAATGTCCAAGTCCAAGCTCAAGCTCTCCAAGTACTCCTTCTCGAACCCAAATGAGTAACATGTAGGCACAATCTCATCATAAGGGTGCAAATAGCCAAGGACCAACCATTTGGGAATGGGAGAGGATGAATATATAGGCAGGGAAAGGGAGTTAGGATATCTCCAAAGATGGGAGAAGGCCCTCATATCAAGGAGGTAGCTCATAAGGATAAGACCAAAAGGCCAAGTTGAGAGAACTCGACCTCATCCACTTCGAACAACCTCTAGCTCGTCGTTCTGGAAGCCTCTAGATCACGAAGCTTCTTGTCAACTTTGGGAAAATTTCCTTTTAGGGATCATTGCTGGTATCGAAGCTAAAAGTGCAATGGCATCGCGGGGCTATTATAGTGCAACTAGTGACCATCATGGTTTTCAGTGTCAGGGGGGTGATGATGCCAAAATTATCCTTTTAGAGCCATTTCCTCCAGGGGAAGCTCAAGGCATTTTTCAATCATTGTTTTAAGGAGGATATCGCTGCATATCTGGATGAGTACAATGCATGGTGGTCATGTTTCGGGCACTTTGGGGTATGTCACAGGGAAGTGTAGAAGGTGTCACAAAATAATGTGTAACAAATTCCCCCTAAAGCATGAAGGCAGAACAGAGAGTGATGGCTGAGATGCTTTACGAGCTTTTGCAAGGACGAGAACAAACACTGTTAGGAGACATGAAAATCAAGGATGAATATACATATACATATCTGATATCAAAATAAGAATCTGCGGTATGGATGTAGTGATCCAATTAATAAGGAATGTATGAAAGGATCCATGGTATGGGCGCAACCATCCAAATGAAAAGGATCATCTGTAAATATAAGATCCAAGGTATGGACATAGCCATCCAAGATAGAATGATCACCATAAATGTAAAGTCCCATGGTATGGTCAAACCTATCCGTATAGTAGAAACATGTGTACAATAATGAATAATATATAACTCCACGCAGCCTAAGTCATATCAGACAATATTCAGGGTCTTGCACTCCATCCCAACCCGATCAAAGTACGAATTCTAACATGCGAATGAATGTGTCAAAGTCGAACATGCTAAAAAACCACCTGATTATCGGCCAATGATGTGGATCGTTAACATGCACGAGAGAAACTACCAGTTTTGAGAATGGCTCTCAAGGTACAACATTACAATCAATGAATGTGAAAATGAAGTTGAAGTCGAACACTTGTGGAATTATCCAATCAAAGGCCAATGATCAAAACCTATCGTCTAATGTGAAGAAATTGCCATTAAGACATGCAAGATCTAAGGTATTGAAAGGGAGTCTCTAAGTCATCTTCCTAGATAATGAGATGAAGTTGACAAGAAGTGACTCATCAAAGGAGGTCCATGATGATTCCCCCATCATCGACACGAAACAAGGAATAAAGTGGAATGAAATGAATATGATCCAAGACTATGACAAAGGGTCAGACAATGTATAGGTAATGAAATGTAGATAGGACTTCTCTTGAACATCTACGACACGACTCCAAAGTGTGGAAACATTTGAATCAACATAAGACCAGGAGTCATGATGAAATGGAATAGTCAAATGAGAGGCAAAATGGATCACCCAAACCCGAGAGGACAAGTGACTGAGTGAGGACATCCCAAACCCGAAATGAGAAGCATAAGAGTGTCATGTTCAAGAGCGATATGTTGCCTATAAAAAGGATGTTTCACTTTCATTTTTCCCCATGATTTCTAGTGATTACCCCAATTATTTTTATCATAAGCTTGGAGGCGATAGAATATGCTTATCATATAATTTCATTCTTCGAATGAATCCAACCTAGTAAGTTTTACGAGTCCTAGGAAGGACAAACTCGGTCTCATCATGGTGACGAGTCTTTCGTCGTAAAGTTTTAACGAGTTTGATGGAAGAATAGCTCAGTATCTTTTTCATGTTTAGAGAGTTTGAAAAAGACAGAAAAAAGAAAACTCCATCATGTCCCTTTTCATAATTTGTCCCTCGAACCCGAAAAGGTAGAAAACAATATTCGAGAGAACCTCTTGACCATGTCGACCAAGGTGTACCTTTTTTGTAAATAGTCAATCTCAACCCAAAAAGGGGTAAACGTATACTGAGATGACGTCAATTCATTTAATTTAATGAGTTTGAAAAGACAAGTACTCGACGATATTTTCATATTTTGAGAGTTAGGAAAGATCTTAAATATTACTCCCGGGGGGTTCCTTTTTCGTTTATTTTTAACAAGTCTGAAAAAGTGATAAAATAAAACTCATTGAATCAATCAAGAATAATCACTGTACCCACAAAAAAGTACCTATAACTGCACAAAGATAACCACACATCATTGATATCAAGGAAAATAATAAAATATTAATAAAACATTGGCAAAATTGAGTTTAAAACTTATAAATAGACTAGAAGTAAAAACATTTTTACCCTTTCATTGGAGTAAGTTTTAGAGTGCATTGTTACCCTATTTTCTTCGATTTTTCTGGTGAATAGTGTGGGAGATCCAGGGCATCATTTCTCGAACCGGTAGCTACAGGTAAGAGGTTTGCCTTTTCTCTTTCATTTCATTGTGTTTTCATGCATTTTCATCGAATTTTTGCTTTTTAGAGGGAAGGATTTTAATTTTTAATAGTGGGGGGTGATCATCGCGGGTTTGCTCATCGGACCCATGATGGTCGCCCTTGCATTAAAAGGCGCTCAAGATGACATCATGAGCTTAATAAAAATAGTGGCGATGACCGCAAGGCAAAATGTTTAGAGAAAATCTCCTTCTTAGGGCAAAATTTCTGAGTTGTAATCCATGGAAAAGCATTTAATTGATGTTTAATGGTTGTTTTGTAGGAGATTTTGGCATCATGGTCCTTGAATGGAAGGAAAGAGGCCATGAGGTAGAAGACCACCAGGCAACCCAAGATCCAGAATGTGTGAATTCTTTGAGGAACTGTGGGCTGTTGAAATTCTTCTGAACCACAAGACTTAGAGCCCAAAACGAGTTGATGCACTACTTGATCAATTTATGGGATATTGATTGGGAAATCTTCATTATTAGAGACCAGGAACTGGAACTGGAAGAAACAGACATTTACTTCATTACTGGATTGTCTAGAAGAGGGGAAAGAGTTCAACTCTTCAGATCTCGTCCTGGAGGTGAGAGCACTAGTGCCCTAATCAGGATATGTAGAAATTTTGAATAATTTAACACATATTCAATGGAGATTATACTGATCATGTACTATTGCGGAAAACATACACAATACATAAGCTCCTCTAAGTTGATCATCAATATAGCAGCATCAATAACAATAAAACATCAAGAGCATTCACACATTAACACAGTATGTATCCCGGGGAAAGCATCTCGCTAAAAACCCCAACTATTTGTATATTAATGATTGAGTCATGTAACATTGCACAGAATAATACTTCTCACAAGTATCTCCACCTCTATTACACACAATACAGCTCAGACCTGATCTCCAAATCTCTTCCACTGCTTGCCTGCCTCCACTGCTCAATACCTGCTCAAGAACTGATGAGAATGGCTCACCAAACTCGTTTTTCACCTGCAAAATAGTCACTCACTCTTTGTTGGACGTGAGCACAAGCTATAATGTGGGCAAATACGTGAGCAAACTCATTGGCATACTCAATCCCTTGATTGTGCAAGATCTGGTGCACAACTATAGTCACAATTGATAGCAATCTGATTCTCTACCACCTGTCCCTCTTGAACTGAACATGCATTGACATGCAACTGAGTTAACTGATGTATTAATTAGTTGTATTATGAGTTAATAACTTGTGAATTAATTAATAACCAATTCACCCAACTCATCTCTAGTCTATTTGCCAGTTAGACTAAATACAACCAGTTTAACAAAGCTAAACTGAACACAACTCCATCAACTCCACAATCAACTCCACCAAACTCAACTGATTGAGTTCTAACTGAAGTCATGCATGCAACAACTCAACTTACTCATAAGAAAAGCATATTTCCTTCTGACAGCTGCATGTGCCACCTCTGTAGCTCAAACTGAAGTGCTCCAAGAGAATAAGATTAAGTTTATAGTCCAAATATTATTGTGAGATAATAATATTTGACTTTTCTATTTTTTGACAGCCAGTCTAAAAATAGACTTTGATCACTCACACTGTGATCAATCACACTTTCATAAAAAATAGAAGTTCATCTATTTTTTCCCAACTTGATCAATCATCCATAAACAGCAACCTGCAATCCATAGACATGATCCATATGTCTAAAAGTAGACTTGCGCCAAAAATAGCCTGCGGGCCCACTTAGTGAAGGCGACTCTTTTCACTAAGCTCCATCATCTTGTTGCAATCTCAACACTCCCTCTCGACAAGATATGGATTATCAGCAACCCCTATCCTGCCTCGGTGGTACTCGAATTTGCTCCTGGTGAGAGCCTTCGTCAGAATATCAACATCCTGATCCTTCGTTGGAATGTACGAAAGTAACATGATCCTCCGCTGCACACAATCTCTGATATGATGGTACCTGATATCAATATGTTTAGATCTATCATGAAATACAGGATTAGCCGAGAGTTTAATGCAACTCTGGTTATCACAGTAAATCACAGTAGGATCCAAATGAGAACCGAACAAACCAACTAGGATCTTCCTCATCCATATAGCCTCGCATGCAGCCAAACTTGCTGCCATATACTCGGCCTCCACTGAACTGAGTGCCATGGATCTTTGTTTCCTGCTGTACCAAGAAACTGCTGTCGATCCAATACTGAAGATCCCTCCTGATGTGCTCTTTCTGTCTGTTGGGCTCCCTGCCCAATCTGCATCCGTGAAGCCACATAGCTTCACCTCATCCTCCTGTCTGTACCACAAACCATATCCCGTTGTGCCTTTCAAGTAGCGCAATACATGCTTGCCCGCCTTCCAGAAGAGCTTGGTAGGCTTAACCATAGCTTGTGAAAGCTGGTTAACTGCATAGCATATATCAGGTCGTGTATTGACCAAATACATCAGCGACCCCACCAACTGTCGATAAACAGTGGCATCCACTTCTTCTCCCGAAGTGGCATCCTCCTTCCTCCAACCTCCAGGAAGAGGAGTATCAACAGGCTTGCAGCCATGCATGTTGAACTTCTCCAGTATCTCCCGAGCATACTTGCCCTGAGAAACAAACAGTCCACCACTGCGCTGCCATATTTCCAATCCTAGGAAATAGTGAAGGAGGCCCAAATCCTTCATCTCAAACTCTGTAGCAAGATCCTTCTTGCATGACAGTATCAACAGCTCATCACCCGTTAGAATCAAATCATCAACATACAGTACAATGATAAGCAACTTACCCTCCACCAAAATCTAGTATAGGTTTGGATCCGCCTCGCTCTTGGAGAATCCAAGTCCTGTGAAATCGCTGTCTATCCGTGTGTACCAAGCACGTGGTGCTTGCTTCAACCCATACAACGCTCTCTTGAGCCTGCACACATGCGACTCGCTGCTGAAGACTTTAAAGCCTTCGGGTTGCTCAATGTACACCTCCTCCTCAATGACTCCATTGAGGAACGCAGTCTTCACATCCATCTGATGAATGTGCCATCCCATCTGCACTGAGAGAGCAAGAATCGTCCGTATGGAAGAATACCTTGCGACAGGTGCAAAGGTCTCCTCATAATCGATCCCCTCAATCTGTGAAAAGCCTCGGGCAACAAATCTTGCCTTGTACTTCTCCACACTCCCGTCAGCTGCCTGCTTAACTTTGTAGATCCATCTCGAACCCACCACTGATTTCCCTTTCGGTCTAGGAACAATCTCCCATGCACTGTTTCTGACAATAGAATCATACTCTTCCACCATAGCGTCTACCCATGCGGGATCCTCCACAGCTTCCTCGAAAAAGGATGGCTCAGTCACAACACACTTGCTCATAAGAGCCATGTATCCAGTGTACCGATCAGGTGACTGTATCTGCCTACGTTGGGCTGTAGGTGGTCCTACAACTTTCTCTGCATCTTGAGCCAGTCGCTCAGCTTCTGTCAAGCGCTTTTGCCCTCTGATGGTTGGCGCTGCATGAGTGGTCTCTTCCACTCCATGAACCTCGTCCTGTGGCTGATCCACGTCCTGAAGCTCATCCTTAGGAACTAATAGCTCCTCATCTGCATGCAAGTGTAGCTCCCTCTCAAGCGAACACTTCATGGCTTTCTCCTCCTGAAATTTTATATCCCGTCTCACAACAGTTTTACCACTGTCTGGCAAATACACATGATAGTTGTGGGGCGTATCAGTGTACCCCACAAATATCCCAACCTCTGCGGTCGGCTCCAACTTCTTCCTGGCATCCTTCGTCACATGCATGTAAACGTTAGCACCAAAAATCCTCAAATGAGAAAGATCAGGCTTCTTACTAGAATAAGTCTCCTCAGGTGTACTCATGCCAAGTATCCTATGAGGACAACGGTTCTGCACATAAACTGCTGTATTGCATGCTTCCGCCCACAAGTGAAGGGGTAGGCCCTGATCATGCAACATTGCCCGTGCAGCACCCACAATCGTTCTGTTCTTCCGCTCAGCTACCCCGTTCTGCTGTGGGTTATGGGGAGTTATGAGCTCTCTACCAATCCCTTCTCTCTTGCAGAAATCCTTGAACTCGTCCGAGATGTATTCACCACCATTATCGCTCCTAAGAGCCTTCACCTTCTTCCCCGACTCCTTCTCGACCAGTGCTTTGAATTCACAAAACTTTGAATATGTCTCGCTCGTCTTCTGCATGAAGAAGATCCAGCACTTACGAGAGAAATCATCAACAAAAATCACATAATACCCGTGTTTTGCTGTTGAAGCAACTGAGAAAGGTCCACACACGTCTGTGTGAATTCTCTCAAGGATCGTCATGGCGCGACTATCCTTCTCGTGAAAGGTGGCTTTCACAAACTTCCCCAAAGTACACCCCTTGCACTGATCTGACTGCGCAAGTGTGCCTTTAGGAAGCCCTGTAGTGATCTGCTGCAGTATCTTCAAGGCTCCATGGTGAAGGTGACCCAATCTCCTGTGCCACAACTCGCCATCATCCTGGCTCACTAATCCTTTTGCCTTGCCTGCCATTGTTGCGCATCCATCTACATGCAACTGATAAAGGTTCCTCACTCGAACCCCTATCTTCCGGGTCTCACCAGTTGTCTTGCTACGCAGGAAGGCCTTTCCCTCACTGAAAACAACATCATACCCCTTGTCTTCTAACATCGCCACTGAGATGAGATTCTTCTTCAATCCTGGAACATGCATGACTTCCTTCAATACAAAGGGTTTACCAGACTCCCTCTCAAAGGAAATGGTACCGATACCGGTCGCACTGTATCTACCATCATCGCCCATCTCGATGTGCACTCCAAGATCTTTGTCCTCCAGATCAGAGAACAAATCTCTATCTCCCATCATGTGAAAAGACGCACCACTGTCCAAGAACCACACTGATCCCATCACACTTGAAACCAAGCATGTGATCAATGAAAAATCAAGCTCAAACTGAGAAGCTAAGGCCTCTCCCCCTGCAGATCCAACAGCTTGCTTGTTCTTCTTCTTCTGCGGACAATTTGTGGCATAGTGTCCGTGCTGGTGACAGTGAAAACACTTCACCTTGGACATATCCTGCTTCTTGCCTTTCGCACCAGACTGAGAAGCTTTCTTGCTCTTCCCTTTCTTTGATTTGGCAGCCAAAGCACAATTCTCTTCATCAGCTCCCTTTGACGAAGATCCGTCCCTGGTACTCCGCCTGATCTCCTCCTGCACAAGATCTGACCATAGTCTTTCCCATCCTGGCAACTTCTCCCGACCATTGACAAAGTCCTGATAGGAATGCCAACTCTTCGGAAGACCAAGGAGAGCCAAGCTCACCAAGTCCTCATCATCGACAGTAACCCCCACACTTCCCAGCTCATCTCGACACTGAGTGAACTTCGTGAGATACTTGGGAATACTGTCACCCTTCTCGCATTTGATGTTTCTGAGTTTATCTTTGAGCGCCAGCTTCCTCTGATCGCTCTTGCTTTGGAATAATTCTGTTAATGATTTCCACATCAAATATGGAGTAGCCTTTCCATGGAGGCTGGACACAATGTGATCCTTCACGCCCTCCAACAGAATCCTTCGACATTTTGCGGTCTTCTTTTGCCAAACTTCTACCTTAGCAGCATCAGTAGGCTTTGGGATATCCGTATCTATGAACTCCTTCAGCCCGTTATCATCCAATACTACCTCCATCCTGTCCTTCCATGCAATATAGTTTGAGCTTCCCTCAAGAGCATACTCCAATCGCAATCCGTTGAAAGACATTGCTGCGTTGTCACCAAGAAAACACTGCTGCAAATTCGAATTCCACCAACAACCAACTCAACTGCTTCCGATCTAGAATTCGTGAGAACAAAATATTTCTCGTACAGAGATTGACTGTATGGGCTTTTACCGGATATTTCACCTTCCAAAGGAAGGATGAATCCAGAGGCTACCTGGCCCGATTACAGGCTGTGCCTAGAGAAATAGAATGTAAACACTTCCTGAATAGTAGATCTGATGATCAACAGCTCTGATACCATGTAGAAATTTTGAATGATTTAACACATATTCAATGGAGATTATCCTGATCATGTACTATTATGGAAAACATACACAATACATAAGCTCCTCTACGTTTATCATCAATATAGCAGCATCAATAACAATAAAACATAAAGAGCATTCACACATTAACACAGTATGTATCCCGGGGAAAGCATCTCGCTAAAAACCCCAACTATCTGTATATTAATGCTTGAGTCATGTAACATTACACAGCATAATACTTCTCACAAGTATCTCCACCTCTGTTACACACAATACAGCTCAGATCTGATCTCCAAATCTCTTCCACTACTTGCTTGCCTCCACTACTCAATACCTGCTCAAGAACTGATGAGAATGGCTCACCAAACTCATTTTTCACCTGCAAAATAGTCACTCACTCTTTGTTGGACATGAGCACAAGCTATAATGTGGGCAAATACGTGAGCAAACTCATTGGCATACTCAATCCCTTGATTATGCAAGATCTGGTGCACAACTATAGTCACAACTGATAGCAATCTGATTCTCTACCACCTGTCCCTGTTGAACTGAACATGCATTGACATGCAACTGAGTTAACTGATGTATTCATTAGTTGTATTATGAGTTAATAACTTGTGAATTAATTAATAACTAATTCACCCAACTCATCTCTAGTCTATTTGCCATTTAGACTAAATACAACCAGTTTAACAAAGCTAAACTGAACACAACTCCATCAATTCCATAATCAACTCCACCAAACTCAACTGATTGAGTTCTAACTGAAGTCATGCATGCAACAACTCAACTGACTCATAAGAAAAGCGTATTTCCTTCTGACAGCTGCATGTGCCACCTCTGTAGCTCAAACTGAAGTGCTCCAAGAGAATAAGATTAAGTTTATAGTCCAAATATTATTGTGAGATAATAATATTTGACTTTTCTATTTTTTGACAGCCAGTCTAAAAATAGACTTTGATAACTCACACTGTGATCACAGAAGTCCATCTATTTTTTCCCAACTTGATCAATCATCCATAAACAACAACCTGCAATCCATAGACATGATCCATATGTCTAAAAATAGACATAGTCTAAAAATAGACATAGTCTAAAAATAGACTTGCGCCAAAAATAGCCTGTGGGCCCACTTGGTGAAGGCGACTCTTTTAACTAAGCTCCATCATCTTGTTGCAATCTCAACAGGATACATTGCTTGGGTGCCGAAATGACAATGGGTGGGAAGGTGAAGATAACGACAGTCAACAATATTCCCTTGAGAATGATTCCATACATGATAGCTCGCGTATCTGGGACACAGGTTTTCACGAAACTTCAAAATCTCAATTCTAGTATGCAGTAGAATGCCTTACTCTAACAGTATTAAACTAGTGTGGTGCGTTGTTGTCCAATATGAAGAGGAAACTGACCAAAGGTAAGCGAGGAAACTTGAAACAATTTGGCTTCAGTTCGATTCTAGTTACTTTCTTTTTGGAGCATGTTCCCCTATTTTGGTATCAGTGTACAAAGTTATTGGGTCGTACTCCACAAGATCCGAGGCTGGTCAGATGGAGTGAACTCGTGCCTTGAGAAGGAGGGGGTCAACAGATGCATTCCCTCCACATTTTTTTATTTTGTTGCATCGCCAATTGATCGTTGTGGATGACTACGCCTATGCAGGCACAAATTTCAGATGGGATCCAGATCTACCTCTGCCACCAGGTGAACAGTGGACTGATGCAGGTAAAACTTGTTTTTGGATTTTTCAAGTTTTATGATTTTTTTGTGAAAGTGTATCTGAGATTTAACTTGTGATAAATGTGCAGATGTTGGACCAGAAAGGCCTCCTGGTATGTCACCAATAGCATGACAAGTAGCACGTTAGGTAGAATATGCTCCCTATGAGGAAGGAGAAAACCCCATGGTGGAGATGGAACACAATCTGGAAGTAATCACCCATGGGATTCCAAAATATGCAACTATAGATGATGTGCCACTGCGATACTAGAGGCATACAGTTGGAGTGTCTGTGAGACTATGTCGGTTATTAGGCCTAGTGATCAAAGCAATCTCGTGTTATCACGCATATCACGCAGATGAATAGCCTTTCTAGTTGTTTTTTTCACTTTTGTAGGCTTTGAAAGCCACGTGTCTTGGAACACTTTATTTTTTGAGATTTTGATGGAAAAAACTTTGACAGACACGATAGTGATATATATATATATATATATATATATATATATATATATATATATATATATATATATATATATATATATATGCATGTTTTATTTTCTACTTTCATGTGTCATGGTGATATGATCAGTTTTACAAATTACACAAATGTCTATCAAGAACATAATTTGCTAATGCATCTGTTAATGTATTCAAATTACATGGAATGTGTTGATATGTGATAAAATCAAAATTTCTTTCCAGTAATCGAACACATAGATACATATGCAAAATTTGTGGATTTCTTACTGAATAATGATTATTTAATTGTAACACAATGAGTTGTGAATCTAATTTAACAACTAAATTTCTAATGCCAAGAGAAACTGCTTCTGATAATAGTTCAATGACTGCACTATATTCGACAATATTATTAGTTGTCCATCCTAGGCAAATACCTTGTAAATCGACCAACTTGCCATCAGGGGCAAAGAGTGCCCAAGCTGCGGAAGACAAGTTCCGTGTGCTATGACAAGCACCATCAGCAAAACCAACATAATGGTTTGACGACATCTGCAAATCGAGTGGAAGACAAGGTAAGCAAAAAAGCATGTCCGTAAAGAAAACAATCACACCAAAAAATGAAAAACGCACACCAATGAATTCACACACTAATGTACAAAAGTAATTACATGGAACTCACGCATAGTACTTTTTCTGATACAACCTGTTGCAGGGCTGTGACAATGCATTTCTTTCATAATCAACTAAGTCATAGGCACCCTTTTGTAAGACACATTTTACAATATATGGCCCATGCCACATAGGTTCGAACTTTCTAGCTCCTAAATTATCGTTGGCCTGATTGTATAGGAGGACCAAGTTGCCTTCAACAAAAGTGCGTGGAGGAACGATTTGATCAAAATGAGCTTTAGCATGTTTCTTTTGGGCTTTTATCACCATCGTAGCAATACGATAGGTCTCATATAGCCTCTCAATATAAAGTAATTGCTCCTCTTCAGGCGAGGTATTAGGAAGTAGTTCGATAGATAATTTCAACAAAGGGATTTCACACTCAATCAGGAGTGTCGCCTCTAAACTATAAACCAACTGGAACGGAGTAAATCCAGTGGCTGTCTTAGCCAAAGTCTAGTAAGCCGAAAGAGACAAGAATAGCATAAGGTGCCAATCCTTTTTGTGCTTCCCAATGGTTCGTTGAAGCATAGTAATCAAAACTTTGTTAATTGCTTCAACTTGGCCATTGGCCTGTGGATAGTAAGGAGTTGCGCTCTCATGGTGAAGACCCAACCGAGTATTCATCTATGCCATCATGTACTGACAAAAATGTGATCCATGGTCAGTGACAATGGCTTGAGGGATGCCGAAACGGGCTATGACATGGTTGAAGAGGAACTGAGCAGCAGTGATACTGTCAGCATTATATGTGGGCATCGCCTTGGCCCATTTAGTGAAGTAGTCGACGGTGACGATGATATAGCCATGCCCCCCGGCCGAATGAGGTCTACATGTCATGAAATATATGCCCCATTTAGCAAAGGGGAAAATGGTAATGATTGGGTGTAAGGGTGCTGGTGGGGCTCGTTTCTTGCGGTTAAAAATCTAACATTCATGGCACTTCTAAATAGCCAAAATACAATACTTGAAAATGGAAGGCCAAAAATAACCAGCGTGAAGGATTTTCTTAGCAGTTGTGTAGCCTGACATGTGACCACCACATGCCCCAGAGTGGTAGTCATTCAAGACTCATTCAACCTCTTCAAGTGTTAGACATCTACGGAGAACAGAGTCAACACTGACTCAGTATAATGTATCACCAAGAATCTGATAAGGTTGACACTGATGCCGAATGTGGCGTCATTCGGATCAAGAAAAATCAGATCAGAAGGTTTGGTTTTGAATATAAACGATAATATCCCCATACCATGGGTCGAGAGTGCTAATGAGAAACAAAGTTTCATCAAGAATCTGCTCAGTAAAATCGGTGGAAGTGCTTGCTGAAGGAAGGGCACAAATCAATTCAGCAAAAAAGAGTGATTTCTTTGATTTGGCAGCAGTAAAATCCAAATCAAACTCTTGCAGGATAACAATAAATTTAGAGTATTTTCCCACAACCAATTGACGAGTCAAAATGTAGGTCACGGGGTTGCAGTAAGAAATCATTGTGGTCTTCTATAGAAGAATATAATGATGAAATATTTGAACAACATGGACTGCTACCAAGGCAAGTTTCTCGACATGAGAATATCGAGTTTCAGTGTCAATGAGATTTCGGCTTAAATAATAAACCATGTGTTCGTTACCATCGTCATCATCCTGAACTAATACCATAGCAATGGTACTGTCAGTTGCGGCCAAGTAGAGGAAATAGTCGCGACAATAGTCAGGGGGATGCAATAAAGGAGCACTGATGAGCATGTTCTTTAGGGCATCGAAGGACTATTGGGCAATATCATCCCAAATAAATGGGATCCCCTTTTTGAGCAAGCGAGTAAATCCCTTGGTGAGTTCAGCATAGTTAGGGACAAAACGACGAAGAAAATTAGCCTTTCCTTGCAAACTTTGCAATTGATGCAATGAGGTAGGAGGGGGTAAGTTTACAATAGCCTTAAATTTCAGAGATCTATTCATATGCCTTCGTGAGACACAACAAAACTTAAGAGCTAGCCATATTCCACACAGAAGACACACTTAGGCGGATTAAGACGAATATTATATTGTCGACAGTGAAAAAAGATGGCTCGAAGGTGGTCTGGATGGTCACGACGTGTAGCAGAATGAGTTGCTAAGTTGTCTAAATAAGGTTGAACAATGTGTCGAATATCGTGAAAAGCATATGACATTGCTCTCTAAAAAGTAGCACCAACATTTTTCAAGTCGAAAGGGAGCTTCTTATAGGCAAAAGTGCCCCATGGACAGATGAAGGTCGTCTTGTGTTGATCAGTGGATGATATGTTAATCTGGTTGTAACTAGAAAAACCATCCATAAAAGAGAAAATTTCACTCCCAGCACACTCATCGATGATTTGATCAATAAACAGAGTGGGATAGTTATCTTTCGGGCATGTGCAATTGATGTCGCGGTAATCAACACAAACTTGGATCATGCCCTACTTTTTAGTAACAGGTACAATGTTAAAAACCAATCTCTCAATGGGATCAGATAGATGAAACCAACTTTTAAAAGCTTTTCAACTTCTGCCTTAATAGCAATAGCCTTCCTAGGATGCACGAGATGAAGTCATTGACGAACAGGCTTCGCATTAGGATACATGGGTATTTCATGCACCACAATAGTTGGATCAATACTAGGAATTTCCTCATATGACAAGGCGAAGACATGGCAAAATTCTTTGAAAATATCGGTGTAAACCCTGATCTCATCAGGAGAATAGGAAACCCCAATATGAACGTTCTCAACAATCCCATGTTTAATGGAAATGTCGAGAGGCATGGTTGCAGTAATATTTCCCATATTACCTTTAGACAAGACTTCGTGCACCAAAACAGGTGTTTGAAGTGGATGCGTCAGGTTATGAGAAACAAAAGCTTCAAGACATGATGGAATCTCACTTAGGCTTGGAAGAAATGAAGAACGATGATGAATATCATTCCAAGGAGTATCTTCGAGAGACAACCTAAAAAATACTCTCGTCGGTGAGGAATGTGTCGTTCAAAGGATCCGAGGAATCCCAAGAACCAAGCCAAGGAGATTGTGCATAAGTATCCATGTTTATACAGAAAACAACATGACTGTATGAAGCAGCCATTGAAGCCAAGACAATTTCATGATAATCTTGTTCCAACGGACTTAACGGCATGGAATCACCAAATGAATCAATCTGATCCGAAGAAGGAATAATCCAAGGATATATAGAGACAGAGATCATATTGATCAAGGCGACATTCAGAGGTGGGAGAGAAAAAGTTCCCATTAAAGAAGAATCTTTAAAAAGACCTGCCCCCATGCTATCATATGGAATTTCGGTATTTCCCACATATGGAACGTTGTCGTTTGAGGCACCGAAAGGGGAAAAAGACAACTGGTTGACAATGACTATTTTTCCTTCATGAGGAAAACTGAGCACCCAAAACAAAGAAGAGACCACAAAAAACCTGGAATGGGTCCAACTTTGCCCGATAAGAAGGTTGTAATTGATATTTGCATCCACAACTTCCACTTCTAGCTCAATAATCTTTCCTTCCAAAGTGATAGGCAAATTCGTGAGAATACCATATGGACTGGAGCCTTTATTGTTAAAGGCCTCCAAGTGTTCGGGGACTGGTTAAGGGGTGGAGAGCCAATGTCTTTCCAACATGAAACATAAATGATGCAGGTGGAAGAACCTTCATCAATGACAGCCTGATGGATCGTCTTTCCTTTTATAATAACTTGAATCAGAAAAGAAATGTGATGAGAAAGACGAGGAACATGGTTTTCAAGATCGAAAGCAATCAAACTAAAATCAATAGGATGAATGGATCCTATAGTAGAAAACGGTGATTTCTGTTGCGTTGGACATGTTTGCGGAACTTCCAAAGCAGAAATCGCCAAAGGCGCTTGAGCTAGATCTTCGATTATACTGTAATTCTGTGCAACTCTAGCATTCAGATTAGAGGATGATTTCTGAAGCACACCTTTGGGAGGTGGTCAGAGAACAGAGTCATTATTAGGTCGCTCAATATGGAGCGGACCAGAACTGGGTGGAGTAGAATTAGAAGGTACATCGGTTGCTTCCTTCTCCACCATATTCTTTTGAGGGGTTTGATAATATTTCGATGGAGTAGCAATAGAGATGGGCAATGAACCCTACATCATGAAAACTTGAGAACGAGAGGAGTTAGAGGATTGTGGTTGGTCTACCAACTAAGTCCATTGAGTTGGAAATGGCTCTTTCAAAACAGTTGGTGTCCCTTTTAATAAACGACTAAATTCAGCGCGTTGGGGACAATCCTTGGTATAATGGACTTCCTCACAAATGAGGCAAAGATATTTTGTCTTTCGTTTGGAGGTATCATCAGCAAATGACTTGGGAGGATCCTATTTCGGGGTACCAGATTTTGCTTTACCTTTACCCTTTTTCTTACCATTTGAGGCTTTATCTTCCATAGTAGACTGGAGGTCGTGGAACTTAGAGGTTTTACCAGGATTTGACTGAGTTTTTGAAGGATGATTAGAACCAATATTTGAAGCATATTTTTCGTTTGAAGAAGCTTTGGTGGAAGTCTGAGACTCTGATCCAATTATACCATCAACAGGTGGTACATCAGGAGACTTTGAAGATGTCGTATCCGAAGATGGTCTCAGAGTGATGAGCCTAGATATTGAAACAATAATGCTGCAACTCCCAGGGCTACCAACTTTACTTATCAACCCAGGGTTCGTACAAACTTGGAGGTGACAGTGCTATATGCACAAGTAGAAGTGAAGGTCCTGCCTGTTGTCACTGTTTGTTTGGCAAGAGACCCCAGGGGTTCCAAGCCAAACTTCTATAGGGTCAGAAGAAGCTTAATTATTTGATGGAAGGAGAGCAAACCTATTCTAAGAGAGAGCTACTCTACTGCAGTAATGAAGAAAACAACATGAAATGCTAAACTTACACCATAACCTAACTAACCAATTAAACAACTATGCTAAGAAAAATTGCTAAATTAACACTAACCTAATGCTAATTATCTAAGTTGCAGAAGTAAAGAGCATCAAAACTAGACTAAGGTGTAACAAAGAAACTTAGGCTAAATTGGGTTTCAAGTAGAAAAAGAAATCGGAGGTCGAAATTAGTGAAAGGAGGACGTGAGGGAGCAACAATGCATAAGAACCGTTGGATCAGTCAGGTGAAAGGCAAATGAACGACAGAGATTGGATTGCAGGAGGTTACATAGATAGATGGGAGAACAAGGTTAACTAACAAGATGAACAGTGGAGATATTATTGCAAAGGCTTAAGTGAATGGATGGACGAATAAGGGAACAAAGCAGATGAATGACGAAGATCATGTTGCAAGGATTAGGTGAGTGGATGGATGAACGAGGTTAACAGGAGATGAATGGCCGAGATCTAATCGCGCGAGTGAAGTCAAGAGATGGACTACGAAGATCATATCACGGGGAAAAGAAACGTGCGGAAATGAGGGAGCAGGTTCCTAAGGTGATAAGTAGTTTCTCGCGCGCCCTTCAGGGTGTAAGAAATATTTGAAATTTCACGCGATTAGCCTTACTGCACGACACGTAGCACGAGAAAACCACTTTTCTCGCGTGCTCTCGGGCGGATAACGGCCGTGCACTAATCTGCGCGAGATTGCACGATAGTCGTTGGATCAGGCGGGGCTGATCAACGGTGGAGATCAGCCAGCTAGTTGGCAATCGGGTGAAGCGACAACCGTTGGATTAGGTCGGGCTAATCAACGGTGGAGATCGGCCAAGCTAGTTGGCGATTAGGTGAAGTGACAACCGTCAGATCAAGTGAGGCAGATCGACAATGGGGACTTAAAGTGCATAAAGTAAGTGGAAGACTTCATGCGAGGCAGCAGTTAGAGAAAATAATGAATCAGATGGTGATTGTGAAGGTTTGTTGTGGATCGGATGACGAGGAAGCGATGCTTGAGGAATGTGCTGAAGGAGGTTTCAAAGGGAAAATGACAGAAAAGCACAGTGAGGTGAATGAGTAACTGAATCAAACGACAAAATCTATAGCTCATGTGAGAACCAAAAACCTGTGTTTTTGGGGCTGCTGAAGGGTCTCTTCCTCAAGTCATGGTCCCAGAGGGAGGAGATGAGGCTGAAACACCTGCGCACCACCTGATAGTGATATTTTTCACCTAGCTAACCTGTAAACTGAAAGAAGGAACAAATGGAAGTAAACTACAGCACAACCGATCTACTCTACGCTACTGTAATGAAAATTTCGCTACCTAAGCAAATAACTAGAAAAACCATGAATCCTACTTAAGCAACTGAACAGAACCAGAAAGCTATTTAAACAAATAAACAATGCAAACCAGGAAAATATGATAGCATACATGTACAGTAAATAGGAGCTTTGGCTGCTTGGGTCGGGCCCTAACCCAAGATCTTCAGCCCTCAGAGTTAACTCAGAGTCGGCTTAAACAGAACTCATTCTTATTATAAAAACCATGGATTACGGAGCAAACTCTCACAAGTCTTTGTAGCTCATAAATAAAACAGAGTTTTAAAAAAAAAGTCTGAATCCTACTGAGGTCCTAAGCCTCTCTATTTATACATTTGAAGTCTCTAACAACTTTCTTCACATTAGGGAGGCTTGGCCTATAACTCAAGAAAAACTGGTTTCTGTCCCTTTCCCTTGCTCAACTGTCTTTTAATCTTCAAAGTGATGGCTGTGTGCACTCCGAGCTGATGGTGGAATATTAGAATGGAGGGGTAGTAAATGAGGAGGATTTACCTCCTATAGTTACTCTTCCTTGTCCCATTCGAGTCTTTACCAAGGTCTTTGCCATAGTTCTTTGCGTTTATCCTTTATACCTGCATTTTTCCTTGCTTTTATCCTTTATTCTTGCATTACATGTACATTAGACCACAAGGCCAAATATTCAACTCTAACTCATTTCATAAACAAAATATAATCAAAAGTATGCAATAAGTTGTGAGGATAGTTGGTTTGACTAAGCTAGGAGGTGAATTAAGGCCCATATAATTACTCAATGATGAAGCTCATCATCACCCCCCTATTGAAAGTGTTACTCATCCTTTGAGCAACTTAGTCAGTGTGCATGTCCTTCATGGCTCTGGTAGCCTCTCTGACATCCCATGCTTCTGCTGTGGTTTCTTTTTCTTGTTCATAGAAGCCTGCTTTCCTTTCTACTTCCTCCCACTACCTCTTTTCCTCTTCTTCTTTTCTCCCTTCTAGCATCCCTAGGAGTAGTGGTGGATTGAGTTTTAGGCCTATCCAATTGACCTTCAACCTTTGCATTTATTACTCATACATAGGTGTTCTTTTGAGTGCTTTTATCAACCTTTGAGGGGAGTGATATTCTTTGATCTTCAAGCTGTGCGACAGTGTCTTCCATTTCCTTTAGCAGGCATGTATATTATCATCTTAGCAACCTAAACATATCCTCAAAATGTGAAATTGCTTGCTCTTGGGCAGCAAGATATCTAAGTTCCATTTGAGGATCATTTGCAATTAGATTATGGGTGTTGATTAGGGCCATGGGATTTGATTGTTCAACCCTGATAAAAAGAGGTTTATTTTGCTCTCTAGCCAATATTCTTTTCATCTCGGCAGCCCTTGACTTCTCATGGTTCATCAATGATGCCAAAGCCATTAATTGTAGATCTCCTAGCTCCGCATTAGGATCCCAAATATTCATGTCTGTGAGGGCCATGTTATGCAAGTAAAACTCAGCCATTTTGGCCCATCCTTTAATGCACTTTGATCACAAATATCAATAAACTGTCTGCAGTCCTGAAATGGCATGGTGCTCCTTTGTGCTAGTGTTTTAATCTAAAATTGTAGCCATTGTTCTCTGAGGTAAAGATCATAGGATTTAGCTGGCATCCTACACTAGATGGCCTCCAAGGAGAGGCTGGCCATATATGCTAGTTGGTCTTTCTTTTCCTGTAACTATCCTCTTTTTTTTCTTATCTTCTTCCTTTTGTTGTTCTTTCACATCTCCATCAGTTTCTTCCTTTGTTTCCTCCTCTTGTTTCAACATCATCCTCGTCTTCTTTTAGTATGTTCCTCTGTATTAGTTTCTTCTTCACCCATCTCATCCCCATCTCATCCCCATGTAGCTTTGTATCTTCTTTTTCTTGTTTTGCCTCCTCCCCACTAACAGAAGGACTGACATCATAGATGAGGGTTTTGATGTCATCCTTTGTTGGTAAGTCTATGAAGACTGACCATTTTATAGGGATCCTAAGGTTTTGGAGGGCATCCTCAATGAGGATCCTAATCAACCCATGGTGAACTAACTGCTGGGAATTTCCTTCCTTTACTTTGCTGCTGGAGTCTACGAGTGGTTGCATAAAAAAAATAGGGAATGTTGAGTCTTTGGTGAATTGGTGTTTCTACCCAAAATCTTAATTCTTCAAGAATTCTCAAATGGTTGCCATAAAAACACTGTATTTATGGACTCTTTCATTCTCTTTTGACTTATTAAAGAATTTCCTTTTTGCCACCTTTTCACTTATAAACCAACTACCTCTTAACCTTTACAACTTTTGATCAAATGATGCATATGAGTGAGTGAGTGGGATACTTACCTGTGGTCTTGATGCCATGCTGTAGTTGTCAAAGATCAGAGGTGCTACTGATGGTCATTCTTCTTCCTCCTCTGTTGTCTGCTGATGGTTTATTAGCTTTTGCAGGTGTCTGTGACTGAAGATCTGATGTTGTTGCTGCTGTTGTGGAGCTCTTGGATTACCACTTGGAAATGTTTGGTGTCTCCCTTAGAATTTCTTGATCATGTTACTGGATGGTCTTGTGAGGATGTTGTAATGAATGGACAGAGGGAGTAGGAGTGTATGTGAATGCGTGGATGATGGTAATGGTTGAGGTGATTCTGTTAGAAAACACAATCTTCACCTGAATTGAAGCAATGAAGTGAAAAACAAAGAATTGATGGAGGGATGCATGGTAAGGAGTGGAGGAGATGAATATATGTGAGGCAGGGTTCCCTTTGGATCTTCTTTTTGCTCCTTGATTGTCTTTTTCACCCACCTGCAAGTAAAAATTATGTTTTTTTATTTTTTTATTATTATTATATATATATATATATAAACACCTAGGCTGCCTCAGAGAGGTTTTCACCCTAAATATCTGCCCTGGGCGCCTCAAGGAAATTTTTCACCCAGGGATCTTCTTACTCTTTTTCATTTTTTCTCATCCTTGGGCCGCCTCATGAGGTTTTCAACCCAAATATGGGACTGAGGTGCCTCATGGAGGTTTTCACCTGAATCCTTTTTTTTTTTTTGATGAGGGAGGAGCTGGAACTTGCTCTATAATCATCACTGTCTTATTGATACTGTCAATGAACTCTTGTTTTGATAAAGGCCTCTTGTACATTTTCAATCGGTGTCCATTAACTAGCAATGGAATGGCTTCTTCATCAATAGTTCTGATTTGCACTGAACCATTGTCATGGCATCTTTCCACCACATAAGGTCTGAGCCATCTTGTCCTTAGTTTGCTCTTGAATTCTTTAAACCTGGAATCATATAACAATGCCTAGTCTCCCTCTTGAAATTGCTTCTCCTTTATGTGCTTGTCATGCCAGATCTTCCTCTGAAGCTGAACTATCTCTATATGTAGGAGGGCCTACATTCTGAATTCATCCAAGCCTTTCAAATGTAACAATCTTTCTTTCTATGCATGGCTGAGATCCAAATCTAGTTGGGTTGCCATCCTCAGTGTGTTATATTCAAACTCAATGGAAAGCAAAGCCTCTTTCCCATAGACCAGTTCATAGGGTGTAAATGCAGTGGTGGTCTTCCATGTGGTATTATAGGCCCAGGTGGCCTCAACTAGTCTCTCTATCCAGTCCTTTATGTTGCTGCTCACTACCTTGGTTAAGATGTTCTCCAGTGCCCTATTGGTCACCTCCACTTGCCAATTAGCTTGTGGATGATAGGGAGTGGAGGTCCTATGCTTGATTCTGTGATGGTTGAGCAGTTCTTCAATCATGCTAGACGTAAGCTGGCTACCTTGGTCTGTGACTAGCTCTCTAGGGTACCCAAATTTGTAGAATATATTCTCCCTTAGGAACTCAACCACCTTCTCTTTTGTTGCTGCCTTAATTTCCTTGGTTTCAGCCCACTTAGTCAAATAATCAGTGCACACAATGATGTGCTGTTTTTGCTTTGAAGGAGGGTTGATAGGCCCAATGAAGTCCATGCCCCACTTGTCAAATGGCTCGAAAGTCACTTGAGGTTGTAGGGGAATTTCATCTCTTGGAGTAGGCTTTCCCATCCTCTGGCACCAATCACACTGACTAATATACTTTTTCACATCCTCATGAAGAGTAGTCCAATAATAGCCTACTTGCAACACTTTGAATGTTGTCCTTTTTGCTGCGAAGTGACCTCCACAAGGCCCATGATGACAGGTTAGAAGGATGTCAAAGACTTCCTCTTCCCTTACAAACCTTCTTAAGATTTGATCTGGGCCAAGTTTGAACAGATTGCCCCCAATCCAGGTGAAGGGGGTGCTCTTTCTGAATATCTTTCTCTTTTCTTTGGAGGGCAAGTTTGGTGGAAACTATGCTGATACTAAATAGTTTGCTATATCAGCAAACCATGGGGAGAGAACTGAAATAGAAAACAAATGCTCATGTAGTAACTGGTCATCCACCATTTCTTCTTCACCTGCAGGCAAATTCATCCTAGATAGAAAGTCAGCAACAACATTTTCCTTCCCAGGCTTATCAACATAGTTAGATAAATCTCCTGTAATAAAAGCAACCATCTTATAATTATAGCATTTACATCTGGTTTGTTCATTAAATATTTGATTGCAGCATGATCAATATGCAAAAATGCTTGATAACATGTAATGTAATGCCTAAATTTGTTTAATGCATGCACAACAACTAGGAGTTCCTTTTCGGTCACAATATAATTTAGCTCAGCCTTTGACAGGTTCTTACTGATAAAATAGATGGCATAGGGAAATTTCTACTCTTCCTGACCTAAGGCTACTCCTATGGCTTTGTGTGAGGCATCAACATGAATATGAAAAGGGAGGGCCCAGTTTGGGCCTCTAAGGATTGGTGCAGTGGTTAACTTACCCTTTAGAATGTCTAAGGCCTCTTGACAGTTCTTTGACCATATAAACTCAGAATCTTTGGCCAACAACCCAAACAAAGGAGAGGCCAACTTGCTGAAGTCCTTTATGAACCTCCGGTAGTATCCAGCTAACCCTAAGAAACTCCTGACATCTCTCTGATTTTGTGGAGGTGGGACCCTTTGGATGATTGCTATTTTGTTTGGGTCCACCTGCAGTCCTTGCTGAGATATTGAATGACCTAGCACAATCCCTTCAGTCATTAAGAATTCACATTTTTCTAGACTGAGAGACAGGTTCATTTCAATGCATTTGTGTAATACTTTTCCTAGGTTAGTCAAGGCTTCTTGGAAATCATAGCCATAAGGTGTAAAGTCATCCATATAGATTTCCACAACATCATGTACTAATTCAGAAAAAATACTCAAGACTGCTCTCTGGAAAGTGGTAGGAGCATTGCATAGGCCAAAAGGAAGGACCCTATAGGCAAAAGTACCCCAAGGACAGGTGAATGTGGTCTTATCCTAGTCTTCTAGGAAGATTTGGATTTGGTTGTACCCACTGAATCCATTTAGGAAAGAAAAGAACTTCTTCCCTGCTAGGCCATCTAGCACTTGGTCAATGAAGGGTAGGAGAAAATGATCCTTCTTTGTGGCTTTTTTTAACTCCCTATAATCAACACAAATCCTCCACTTACCATTTTTCTTGGGAACTAACACTAAAGGAGAGACCCACTCACTGTCTAAGATAGGGTAAATGAATCCTGCATCTAACAATTTTTGCAGTTCTTCTTTGACTATGTCTTTAAGAGTTGGATTCATCCTCCTTTGTGGTTGCCTGACTGGCTTGCAACCTTCTTTGATGTATATGTGGTGAGTACACATTGAGGGGTGTACTCCCTTCATTTCCTTATAACTCCAAGCGAAGGCTTCTAGGTTCTCTCTCAACATGTTGCACAACTTTTCCTCTTCTAAAGCAGAAAGAGATGGATTAATGTTCAAAGTTTTCTCTGGGCCACATTTTATGGTTTTGACACGGAGTGGGTTGGAACTAACCAAGCATAAGTCAATGGGATGATTGTTCTAGGTTTTCCTTACTTCTTCTTCTAATGGTAGTGAACTAGGAGTTGGAATTTGGAGCAGGTGTTCAATTAGGTCATCTTCATGTTGCTGTCCTCCTCCTATGATTCCTTCCAAAGCATAAATTTGGGAAAAATAAACTTCATCTTCTTACTCCTCTCACCATAAAGGTAAATCATGCTCTAGGGTAGGTTGAGCAGGAGGGTATAAGAGTAACTATTTGGACATATGCCCATTCTTGATGTTTATATTCCCAGCTCTGCAACTAATGTAAGCATCAGTTGTGGCCAACCATGGCCTCCCAAGGATGAGAGGGTAACCAATAAGCTTAGCCTTAGGTTGGAGAACTAGGAAATCTGCAGGGTACTCCCAGGAGTCAATGGAGACCATCACATCCTCCACAATTCCCTCAGGGGTAACTATGGAATGGTCTGTAAGTTTTAGAACTGTTTTGGTCTTCCTCAATGACCCTTGGGGGTTGAGCTTGAGCATGGTGTCCTTAGTCATCACATTAATGGCAGCCCCAAGATCAATCAAAGTGTGTGGGACAATAGTGTCATTGATGTGCACATCTATTATAGGGCTTCCAGGGTCCAAATATTTTGGACATATTACCTGCCCCAGCATTAAGTCAGACAACTGCCCAATGACATTGATGGTAGGGGCATCCCTTTTTCTTCTCCCTGGATGCTTGAAGCACTTCTCCTTAATCAATTTATTGTAAATGGGAACATCTTTGATTTCCTGGAGAAGAGGGATCTTTACACATAGATTTTTCAATTCTCCCAGAAGTTTAGTTTCTTCTGGGGTAGGTTGGAGTGGTTGGGCTAATCTCTCAGGAAAGGGTGAATTTACTTCAAGGTTGCTTTCTCTCTTTCTTCCTCAACCTCCCTATGTGGAGAGGGAGGTTGGTTGTCTGGGATAATCCTCCCAGATCTTAGGTTGATCTCCTGGATTTCTATAGCATAAGCTGGGTATGATGTCTCTCCACTATATGCTTGTTGAGCCTGCCTATTGTTTGGGTTCAGATTTGGCTGGGCAGGCATCTGGGGTTGTTTGGGTGGAGCAGAGTGCAGGAGTTGTGGTTGGGTAGGTGGTGGAGGCAATAGGGCTAGAACATTGTTGAATTGGGGCCTCCACCCCTGGGGTGGGGTATTCCACTGATGTTGTGGCTGAACATAAAGTTGAAATGACTGGCTAGCTGGTTGGGAATGATACTAAGATGTGTAAGACCAAGGAGGGGGTGTAGACCAGGAAGGATGAGCAGGGGGTCCCCAAGAAGGTATAACTGTGGTTTGGTTGGGGTTGTAATATGCATGGGATGACCCTTGCATACCCTGCTGGTATGGTCTAGGCCCAGGAGGTCTCCTTTGGTTGATGTAGCAAAGCTGCTCAGTGACACCTTCAGCTCCTTGATATACAGGTTTGAGTCCAGGTAAAGAAGGTCACTTGTCTGTGGAGTGCTTTTCTTCACAGACTGATCAAATCTTAATACAGTTCAATGGACATTCATTCCTAGGATGCCTCCTGGTGCATCTAGGACAAAATATGGCCAAGGCTCTCTCTGCTTCCTCTTGCTTTCTTTTGATGTTCATGGTGTCTAATTACAAGGCAAGGGTTTGCAACATATCACTTTTGAAATCTTCCAGCATATTTCCAATTTTACCCTTGATGGATAAGTTAGAGGATGATGTACTAGCAATAGATTGACTACCCCTACTCTTTTTCCTGGCTTCCCTAGAATGGTTTCTAAAAATAGTCTTAATATCCTCATAGGGTAATTGGTAGACATCTCCTCCTGCTATCATATGTAAGGTATCCAGAAGATCCTCCCTTACTCCTCTAAGCAAGACCAACTTTAGTGACTCAGGGTCAAGTGTGCACCTGGCCCTTTTGTAACTGAGCTGGAATCTTTCTTCATAGTCTTCTAAGGATTCATCCTGGCCTATGGTCATCCTGAAAATCTCTTCTTTAGTATCCTTTGACCTACAATAGTCCCTATATTTTTTGTTGAAATTCTGTTGCATTTGAGCCCAAGTTGTGATGCTATCTCCAGGTAAACCCATGAACCAGCGCAATGCTGCATCCTTGAGGGTATATGGAAACAATTTTAACTTCTGCTCATCATTTGTATAGTCATAGCTTCAACATATAACAACAAATTCAAATAGGAAAGTGTCAGGGTCCTCTGTGGTCAGGCCATGGAAATGAGGTAGAGCAGAGGGGCTTATATTCTTCATCTTAGTGTCCCCATTGGTCTCCTTGATGGGGAAGGCACCCTCAATTCTCTCTCTATTTCCTCTGTCATTTCAGTTTTCAGCCATTGGTTCAGTAGGAATGGGTTCTTCCTCTTCTTCT
Organism: Pinus tabuliformis; assembly: GCA_031772625.1. Taxonomy (NCBI): domain Eukaryota; kingdom Viridiplantae; phylum Streptophyta; class Pinopsida; order Pinales; family Pinaceae; genus Pinus; species Pinus tabuliformis. The sequence continues at coordinate 833,349,532 of CM062813.1, forward strand.
TCCCATGTAGGTTCCTCAAATAGGTAAGGTTGCTCACCTAAAGGGTCTTCCAATTCACTGTCACTGAAGAAGAGAGAAGGTTGATTGTTGGCTGCAGTGGGGGTATTTGACAAGAATTTTCCTGAATTGTCCCTATTCCTACGAGGCATGAAAGGAAATGTTTTTGGGTTGGTTTTTGTAAGATTTTCTTTAAAGCTAGAAAGTTCTTGCAGAATGGAAAGGAAAGCAACTAATGACAAATGAAAGAAAGGAAGCTACTAGATTACTTTTGCAGAAATAAACTAATGGAAGAAAATTGAAGACTAGAAGTAGAAGAAAAGAAAGTTGGAGACTAGAAAATAGAAGAAAGCAGTAATTACTTCTACTTAGACACCTCCCTGGCAATGGCGCCAAAAAGTGATGAGCCTAGGTATTGCAACAATAATGCTGCAACTCCCAGGGCTACCAGCTTTACTTATCAACCCGGGGTTCGTACAAACTTGGAGGTGATAGTGCTATATGCACAAGTAGAAGTGAAGGTCCTGCCTGTTGTCACTATTTGTCTGGCAAGAGACCCCAGGGGTTCCAAGCCAAACTTCTATAGAGTCAGAAGAAGCTTAATTCTTTGATGGAAGGAGAGAAAACCTATTCTAAGAGAGAGCTACTCTACTGTAGTAATGAAGAAAACATCATGAAATGCTAAACTTACACCATAACCTAACTAACCAATTAAACAGCTATGCTAAGCAGAATTGCTAAATTAACACTAACCTAATGCTAATTATCTAAGTTGTAGAAGTAAAGAGCATCAAAACTAGACTAAGGTGTAACAAAGAAACTTAGGCTAAATCGGGTTTCAAGCGGAAAAAGCAATCAGAGGTCGAAATTAGTGAAAGGAGGACGTGAGGGAGCAACAATGCATAAGAACCATTGGATCCATCGGGTGAAAGGCAAATGAACGATGAATATTGGATCGCAGGAGGTTATGTATATAGATGGGCAAACATGGTTAACTAACAAGATGAACAGTGGAGATATTATCGCGAAGGCTTAAGTGAATGGATGGATGAACAAGGGAACAAAGAAGATGAATGGCAGAGATCGTGTCGTGAGGGATTAGGTGAGTGGATGGATGAACGAGGTTAACAGGAGATGAATGGCCGAGATCTAATCGCGCGAGTGAATTTAAGAGATGGACGATGGAGATCATATCGTGGGGAAAAGAAACGTGCAGAAATGAGGGAGCGGGTTTCTAAGGTGATAAGTAGTTTCTCACGTGCCCTTCAGGCTGTAAGTAGTATTTGGAAATTTCACGCGATTAGCCTTATTGTGCGATACGTAGCATTAGAAAACCACTTTTCTCGCGTGCTCTCGGGTGGATAACGACCGTGCACTAATCCGCGCGAGATTGCGCGATAGTCGTTGGATCAGGCGGGGCTAATCAATGGTGGAGATCGGCTAGCTAGTTGGCGATCGAGTGAAGCGACAGCCGTCAGATCAGGCGGGGATGGTCAACGGTGGAGATCGGCCAAGCTAGTTGGCGATCGGGTGGAGTGACAACCGTTGGATTAAGTGAGGCAATCGATGGTGGGGACTTAAAGTGCATAAAGTAAGTGGAAGACTTCATGCGAGGCAAAAGTTAGAGAAAATAATGAATCGAATGGTGATTGTGAAGGTTTGTTGTGGATCGGACGATGAGGAAGCAATGCCCGAAGAACGTGCTGAAGGAGGTTTCAAAGGGAAAATGACAGAAAAACAGAGTGAGGTGAACGAGTAACTGAATCGAACGACAAACTGCATAGCTCATGCAAGAACCAGAAACCTATGTTTTTGGGGCTGCTAAGGGGTCTCTTCCTCAAGTCATGGTCCCAGATGCGAGGAGATGAGGCTGAAACACCTACACATAACCTGATAGTGATATTTTTCGCCTAGCTAACCTATAAACTGAAAGAAGGCACAAATGGAAGTAAACTATAGCACAACCGCTATACTCTACGCTACTATAATGAAAATGCCGCTACCTAAGCAAATAACCAGAAAAACCATGGATCCTACTCAAGCAACTGAACAGAACCAGAAAGCTATTTAAACAAATGAACAAGTAAACCAGAAATCTATTTAAACAAATAAACAATGAAAACTAGGAAACTATGCTAGCATACATGTATAGTAAAGAGGAGCTTTGGCTACTTGGGTCAGGCCCTAACCCAAGAGCTTCAGCCCTCAGAGATAACTCAGAGCTAGCTTAAACAAAACTCATTCTTATTATAAAATCCATGGATTACAGAGCAAACTATCACAAGTCTTTGCAACTCAGAAATAAAATAGAGTTTTACAATAGAAGTCTGAATCCTACTGAGGTCCTAAGCATCTCTATTTATACATTTGAAGTCTCTAACAAATTTCTTCCCATTAGGGAGGCTTGGCCTATAACTCAAGAAAAATTGGTTTCTGTCCCTTTCCCTTGCTCGACTGTCTTTTAGTTTTCAAAGTGATGGCTGTGTGCACTCCGAGCCGATGGTGGAATATTCGAATGGAGGGGTAGTAAATGAGAAGGATTTACCTCCTATAGTCACTCTCCCTTGTCCCATTTGAGTCTTTACCAAGGTCTTTACCATAGTTCTTTGCTTTTATCCTTTATACCTACATTTTTCCTTGCTTTTATCCTTTATTCTTGCATTACATGCACGTTAGACCACAAAGCCAAATATCCAACTCTAACTCATTTCATAAACAAAATATAATCAAAAGTATGCAATAAGTTGTGAGAATAGTTGGTTTGACTAAGCTAGGAGGTGAATTAAGGCCAATTAAGGCCCATATAATTACTCAATGATGAGGCTCATCACAGAGCATCAGGCAATATTTCATATAGCTGGCCAGATTGGGAATAGACTAAGTCTAAATACTTGGCACATGTGATAGCTTGATCTTCGGTAACACATCCACCCATTGCTATATCTGCAACAATTTTGTTTACGAATGATTTGGTGAACCATTCAGTTAACAACTCATCAGGAATTTCGAATTTGATGAGGCGACACCGACGTCTCCATTCATGGATATGATCGGAAATATGGGTCGCCGTATCTTGCTTCAGACATGTGAGCAAATGAGTACAATTTCATAACAAACTAGCAATTGGAAGTGGGTGAGGAAGGCCATAGCCAAAGAGTTAAAGTCAGCATAGTTACCCCGAGGTAACTTGATATACCATTTTGCGGCAACACCTGTCAAGGTTTACTGAAAGAGGCGGAGACAAATAGAATCATCAACATAGGAATTAGAAGAACACCATGGTGATATGTCATCACATGGGCTTGAGGGTCCTCATTAGATTTTCCTTCGAACTTTGGGCAATCGCTCGGAATTTTAGTAGGAACTGGGGCCTAGTGAGGCGAATGAAAAATAGGATCATTAGTAAGCCGTGAGACATCAAGCAATTCCAACGTAGATAAAAATGACAATTGTAGATTAAAGGGCATGTAAGGCCTTTGAGGAGGCCCAACCTGCGGATTGCAGCCTTGTTGGTAAGGATTCTTCCCCCACAACGGAGGATTTTGACCATAGGGGAGTTGGTTCTATCCCCACTGGGGGGTACCTTGACCATAAGATGGATTTTGTCCAGGGTAGGGTTGATATTAACCTACCACAGGCCATTGATAAGCATTATATGTGGCATATGGATTGTCAGGCTGCTGCACCTGTTGTTCCTGGATGTGAAGTAATTGGCTCTGCTGCTACAGGGGTTGACCTTGTGTCTGCAAGGTTTGACCTTGTTGGTATACAAGTTGAGCTTAATGCTATAGGGGTTGACCTTGTTACTACAGGGGTTGACCTTGCTATTGGAGAGGTTGACCTTGTTGCTGGAGAGGTTGAACTTGCTGCTGCAAAGGTTGGCCTTGCGGATATAAGGGTTGAATGGGTTGTTGAACAAACTGTGCTTGTTGTTGCAAAGGTTGTTGATACTGCTGCAAAGGTTTCCCTTGCTGTTGCAAAGGTTGCCCCTATTGTTGCAAAGGTTTCCCTTGCTGCTGTAATAGTTGTTCGATAGTTACCTGAGGGATAACCTGTGGGTATTGGTAAGTTCCTAATGGAATTTGACCATATGCACCAGGAATAGAAGATTGACTAGGATGCACTTGAGGTCCCGCTTGTGGAATATAGGGTGGATTTTGCAATGCTTGTGAACCATATGGGACATAAGCTTGTTGAAGTGGTATCTTGGCCGCTTGAGGTTTTTGATACTGGACATTACCTGACCCAGATGGACCAACGAGGTTGGGAATACCACCAGGATAAGGTTGATTTACTCCAACCTTGTGAGGTTGTGATTCACTCACATGGGTTCAACCTGACACAAGAGGAATATTTGGATTTTTCCCCCTGGTGAGCGCCAGTATTGCAGCAATAATGCTGCAACTCCTAGGCTACCAACTTTACTTTATCAACTCAGGGTTCATACAAACTTGGAGGTGACAGTGCTGTATACACAAGTAACAGTGATGGTTCTGCCTTTTGTCACAGTTCAGCTGGTGAGAGACCACTGGGGTTTTCAAGCTAGACTTCTATGGAGTCAAAAGAAGCTTGCTTTCTTGATAGAAGAAATGGAAAACTACTCTAAGGGAGATCTACTCTATTGCAATAATGGAAAAGACCGAAATTCAATGCTAAATCACACCATTTCCTTATTAACTACCAAGAAACTATGCTTTGCAAGAATCCTAAATTATCATGAACCAAATGCTACTATTTAAGCATGGAAGTAAGAAGCATCAAACATCACTAATGTGCAAGTAAAGGGACTGAAATAAATTTGTTTTTGTCTTTTTGTCTTTTCATGCAAAATCAAGTATGCAAACTAATTTCTTTTGGTGATGTGGCAGGTGAATTAAGGATGTTAGAGGATGGATGGAAGGGTTAGGAGATGGTTGGATGGTGTGGGAGACCCTTGGGAGGCTTTTGGTGACTTCCTAGAGGTTTTCCCTCAATTCGGCCTCAAAACAGGCCATTTCAGGAAAACCTACAGGATGTACTAGAAACCTATAGGATTCCCTGTAAACCTATAGGATACAACCGAGAGAAAAATGGAAGGTGTTGGAGGTGATGGAAGGCTTAGGGAAGGTGGTAGATGGGTGGAATGAAGTGAGGAAAGGTCTAGGATCACTTAGAAATCAATAAGAAAGATAGAGGATGGTTGGATTCGCTCAATGTGCTTGGAAGAATTTCTATGAAAAATGATGAAAACTAGTGAAGGTGATGGTGAAAACAAGGAATGACTATGGTGGATGGAGTGGAAGGTGGTTGTTGGCTATGAAATATTTGTCTCCTCCTAAAGCACCTACTCTGCATAAAACATGTATAATTCCCACAAAGCTATGCAACAAGAAGCATTCTCATAATCTAGAAAAACATAATTAATGAACTAACTGCCTACATTATGCATGAGGAAAGTTGCTGAAAGGAATGAAAACATGGATGAGATCTACTACAAGAGTGAAGATAAAATAGATGGAAATGAAATCCTACCTTGCAAAACTGATCAAATTCTAACTTAAATATAGTAACCTCTAAAGTTTATGCAAGAAATAAAAATCTGTGTTTTTGGGGCTGCATAAGGGTTCCTTCCTCAAATCATGATCCCAAAGGGAGGAAATGAGGCCAAGACACCCACTGACAACCTTGTGGTACTACTTTTATCCCTGCTAACCTGCTATTGAGGTAAGGCACAAATGGAAGCAAACTAATAAACAACCAATCCAATCTACACTACTTGCAATGAAAACACATCTAAAAGCAAATTAACAATGAAGCTATGAGACTAATATAAACATACAAATACAAGAAAGAGGAGCTTTGGCTGCTAGGGTTGGGCCCTAACCCAAGAGCTTCAGCCTTCTGATTTAACTCAATGCTGGCTCAAAACAAAACTCATTCTTATTACCAAAACATAAAATTACATCAATAAAACTTTCACAAGTTTGGAGCTCGAAAATAGCTTAGAGTTTTACAACAAAAATTTGAATCCTAATGAGGCTCTAGGCCTCTCTACTTATACAACTGAATTACTCAACGACTCCCTTAAAATCAGGGAGGCTTGGCTCTCGAACTCGAGATAAACTAGCTCTTTGTCTCTCACTTTCTCGACTGCCTTCTAATCCTCATGGCTTGGCTGCTTGCACTCCGAGCTAGTGTGATGGATGGAGGAATATTCGAATGGGGGAGAAGTAAATGAGGAGGATTTACCTCCTACAATCCCTCTCCCTTGTCCCGTTCGATTTTTAACCTTATTATTTGCCAAAATTCCTTGATTTTCTCCTTCAATCCCGCATTCAATGCATATTATTCCACTAGGCATAATATCCAACTCTAACTCATCTCATAAACAAAATATAATAAAAAACATGTAATTAGTTGTGATAAAATCTAGTTTGACTAAGCTAGGAGATGAACTAAGGCCCATATAATTACCCAATGATGAGGCTCATCACCCCCCAGGTTGTGAATAAGGCGGTGGTACATTTTATCCACTAGACAGAGGGACTGAGGAACTTACGGAGGCATGAACCGAAATAGTCAGTTTTACCAGAATGGAAGGTTGAAACGGCTGTAAAGGTTGTGATGGAATCGTCAGTTGAATGGGAACTAACGTGACGACAATTTACACAAGACTTTGAGGTCACGTTTGAGATAAATGGACTAGAAGTAGGCATGGAATTTCACGAGAAAATAGGATTTTGGTACAAAGATGAAGCACTGGGAGTTCCTGAAACTAATTGAGCTAAGGTTGTATAACCATATGGAAGCATAGGCCCACTAGTTTCAAGAAGTGTCTAAGATGAAACTCTTCCCATAAAAGGAAATCCTTCTGGAGGAAAGTCATATTCTTTCTCTTCATCAACATGAGGAGTGTGAGTAGCGAAAATTTCCAGAGGACCGTGAGGAGAGGTTGGAATATCACCTTCTGAATCCATGGGTGGAAACAGTTGGCGAGGAGGAATCCGATATGTATGAGGAGATAACTCTAAAGGAACACCAGGTCGATCTTAAGCACTGTAAGGACGCCGAGGAGATATCACAATAGGATCAAATAGCAGATTCAGAGGATATAAGACAAACCTCTATGGACTCTGAGGGTTTTCAGGATCAGACTCTTGATGTGACAAAGGATCTGAAGGTGGTGGATGAGAAGCAAGGGGTTGGATGGTTGGGCCAATCCCAAGTTCGAAGCCTTAAGTGTCAAGTGACTGAGGAAGTTATGGATGAACTCCTTGTGAATACCCTTCAATATCAGACAACGAAGGGGAACTTTGGGGTGAACTCAATGGTTCAACCACGATGACTTTCTCTCAAGAGCAGAAGAAGAAGAGGTGATTCATTGAGGGTTGATTAAAATTAAAATTTACAAGGAATTACTTAATATTGGGCCAAGAAGCACCTACATAGGTTTGTTGGCAGTTAATTTTATTGACATGAAACAACAAATAAATCAAAATGGGTAATAACTAGGCAAGAGGGTTTACCAAGTATCCGTGAACCGCAATATACACCCCAGCCGAAACCAAGGACTTAACGTACGACGACCAATCTCCTCGAATGTTGTGTTTGGTGTATCACATTTACCAAGTGTCTGACTTGGTTACCTGTGGCTAAAGGATAGAAACCTAATGGGGTCTCCCAATATATACATGACAGTACGGGGAGCACAAGTTCGTGTTAGCGTTGTCTAATGCATAATCGTTAGATGAGAGCATCCCTATATACTTATCATACTGAAGTGCCTCTGATATGCCCGAAAGTATACGAGAACCTTCTATATACTTCCATACTGGGACATGATTTCACCCCCGGGATACATTGCTGGCACCTAACAACAGTTGTTATGTTTAAAGATGCTGGAACACGTCTCTAGCCTAGACCTCTAGATATTTGCATTAAGTGACAAATGCTCCTTAGGGTAATTGAGGTAAATTTTAAGTTTATCTTCAATTAAGCTTCAATTTTGATGGCTCAACGATGTCACCTATTCCTAAAATGCAACTAAATGATGAAAATGATGTAGAAATTTCACCATAGATTAACTCGATAATGCAATGTATTAAAGCAAAATACTTAATCTATCTCTACAATCAAACTTGCAGAAGCTTAATCGATTTTGAGCAAGATAAAATAGAACACATATAACATAGAAGAAGATTCAATCACACATAAAACACAAAAGAATACTCTGGGGAAAGCCTCAGCTAAAAACCCCGCTATCTGTATTATCATACAAGTGGAAAGTAGTCCGGATTACACAAAGCATTAACTCACAAGCTATCCTGCTCTCAGTACAATCCCTCTGCTGCTTATAGATAGTCAAAGGCCTCTCACAAACCTTCTCCTTTGCCCTCCAAGCCTCCTATTTCCTTGCGCATTTTTTCCTGGGGTCCAGTGCTTCCACTTGTGTGAATTCCCACCTCATGTTGCTCACTTAGCTCAGTAGTAACTACGCAATCCTGAAGGAGATAATTCCTTCTGCATGGATGAGTTTCCTATATAGGAAAAATACTCCAACTAATAGTACACTGTCCCTTCCTCTGATCTCAACTGGGTCTCTGACTGAACTAACAAGCATGAGTTATTTATGAGAGAATATTCAGTTATCTGGGGAGCAACAGTTACATGCATGCAAGCATTAACTAAATGAACTCACAATTAGTTCAACAAACTATTTGAACTAATCTAAGTGGACTTAACTCAGTTAACTGAGCTAACTAATTACAGCTCAATTACAACTCATCCTTACCTCTTTAACTAAGGGATAAATTCCTCAATTAATGGGATAACTATTGCATGTCCTCACATAGACTTCATGTTTGATGTTCTACAACTAAGTAACTCAAAATGAATTAATTAATTATTAATCAAACAACTGCTAAGAACAAATTCAAATTTTACTTCTCAATTTTAGTTCAGGGACTAACTAAAATTGAAATCCATCCCGAAATAGCATTTATAGCAATGCTATTTTTAGCACTTCCATTTTTCATTCCTTGTTGCTATATCCAACACTGGTACCCGAACTACTATTTATAGCATTTCTTGTTACCATTTTCAACACTCCCTCTCAACAAGAAAGGCATTCAACTTGAACCCAATCCTAAACCTTTGGAATGTTCTGCATGCAACACTTCTCCCAAGTGTTATTGCTCCAGCAACTCTAGAAACAAAAAAATCTCCCAACTGAACTCCCTGTTGGACTAGAAACATCCTCTGATGCTAAAGCTCCCTCTTCCGCTGACAATTTCTCCCTCTTCGACCTTTGAGTTGCTGCAATAGTCCATGCATCTCGCACCGTTGCACACCTCTCTGTGCCATCCTTCATTGGTGCAACACTGCTGTGCCTCTCGCATTGTTGCAGCCTGCTAGCTCTGCACTGTCTTGGGATTCCTGCACTGTAGCTCTCTCTGCCGCTCCATTCGCATCTATCTCTACCCACTCAGCTAGTTCTGCTACTCCTTGTCGGGGCTCCCGTATCAAGGTCTAATCAAATAGGTTGGGTCCCTCAATGATCTTGCCCCTATTCCAGCCTTCTTGGGACTGTCACTCCACATCGCCCCACCTCCTACCTGGAGGTATGGATGCATGTGATCCCTCTGCCCACTTGGCTTGAAATTTACCCTACTGGAGGTCTTTGCATGAGTGGATGCCTCCACTCGATCTCCTCTTAGCTTCTCCAGTTGTGGCTGCTCCACAACCTCCTGAAGCTGCTTCACCAATTGTGGCTCCTCCACAATTTTCTGAGACTTCTTCTGGCGCTGCATGTTGAGAGGTAATGTACTCTCCCTCTCAACCACCAAGTCTCCAACATTTGCCTTGCTCCTCAAGGCTTTGCATGCATCTTGTACCTCAAGTGCATACAGGTTCTTGGCTAGCACACCAATCTGTTTCATCTTTCCCGCCGTCACGAAATTTTCTGGAAAAAGAGCTGATTTTAAATCAGCAATATCTCCCTCATCCGAACTCCGATTCAGCCGATTTTTTTTTGAATTTGGGTATTTTTTCGCAAGGAATCTAGATATGCTATTTGTTTCTGAAAATTTTGCACAAAAATTTTCATATATGCTCTGAAAACTCGCGGCCCAATTTATTTTTTCTTACTTCAAATTCTCTTCTTCGTATACTGTTCACTGCTTTGATCACCTTTGCTCTGATACCATGTAGAAATTTCACCATAGATTAACTCGATAATGCAATGTACTAAAGCAAAATACTTAATCTACTTCTAAAATCAAACTTGCGGAAGCTTAATCAATTTTGAGCAAGATAAAATAGAACACATATAACATAGAAGAAGGTTCAATCACACATGAAACACAGAAGAATACTCTAGGGAAAGCGTCAGCTAAAAACCCTGCTATCTGTATTATCATACAAGTGGAAAATAGTATGGATTACACAAAGCATTAGCTCACAAGCTATCCTGCTCTCAGTACAATCCCTCTGTTGCTCATAGATAGTCAAAGGCCTCTCACAAACCTTCTCCTCTGCCCTCCAAGCCTCCTATTTCCTTGCACAATTTTTTCTGGGGTCAAGTGCTTCCACTTGTGTGAATTCCTACCTCACACTGCTCACTTGGCTGAGTAGTAACTGCGCAATCCTGAAGGAGATAATTCCTTCTACATGGATGAGTTTCCTATATAGGAAAAATCCTCCAACTGATAGTACACTGTCCCTTCCTCTGATCTCAACTGGATCTCTGACTGAACTGACATGCATGAGTTATTTGTGAGAGAATATTCAGTTATCCAGAAAGTAGCAGTTACATGCATGCAAGCATTAACTAACTGAACTCACAATTAGTTCAACAAACTATTTGAACTAATCTAAGTGGACTTAACTCAGTTAAGTGAGCTAATTGATTACAACTCAATTACAACTCATCCTTATCTCTTTAACTAAGGGATAAATTCCTCAATTAATGGGATAACTGTTGCATGTCCTCACATAGACTTCATGTTTGATTTTCTACAACTAATTAACTCAAGATGAATTAATTAATTATTAATCAAACAACTGCTAAGCACAAATTCGAATTTTACTTCTCAATTTTAGTTCAGAGACTAACTAAAATTGGAATCCATCCTGAAATGCTATTTATAGCAATGTTATTTTTAGCACTTCCATTTTTCATTCCTTGTTGCTATGTCCAACACAGGTACCCCAAACTGCTATTTATAGCAATGCTATTTTTAGAATTTCTATTTTTAGCATTTCTTGTTGCCATTTTCAACAAATGAAACCTTTTCATTCGATGAAGGCTAAAATAACAAAGGAAGAGAGACAACCAAATAATGCATCAAGCAAGTGAAATGCATCAACACAATTCTTTCCAATGCAATATATAAAAACGAAATCTAATCTTTCATTTCTCTAACAAATGCAATGCCAAGATGTAATCCTATAGAAACGAAAATCACTTTCCTTTCACTAAGATGCAATAACGATTTTTCTTTCACTTTGATTCAAACAATGCAAACTAGTGCAATGAGCAAAGGAAAATGCAATCAACTCAATAAAAATGAAAATATCCTTTACTTATTGATTTCGAATACAAGGTATATTTCAAAAATACTTAAATGACAAGATCTTTCACTTTTTCTTTCTGAAACATAAGAATGAAGACAAGTACTTCCTTTCAGTTCAACCAAAGCAAACAATTTGTAATCTATGCTTGACAATGGAACTAAAGCAATCTTCAAAGCATCAACGTGACTCGACACTAATGAAAACCACTTCACACCAATGAACCAAAAGCAACTTGTAAAAGATGTCTTGATTGCAAGAAGTCTCTCGATCGAGAGCAAGCATCCTCAAAAAAGCAGACCCAACAATGAGTGGAGGGTGATCTAGAATCCCTAGAAACCCTAGAAATCAATGAAGCTTCAAACACACATTAACAAAGTCAAGAGACAATTGCAGTCATACAAGCATAACAACCAAGACAAATACATTGTAGACACACTGGAAAATCATTGACAGAGGGAAAAAAGACTGAGAACAAGAAGAAAAACCCTAATTTTTCTAATCCTTTTCGATCATCATGCCTGTTACAAGCAAAAGGGCGATGCAAGGGTAATCAATGTGACTGCAATTAAAAAATCAGCGATGTGACTGTTCAGATGAAACCCGCGATGGGTGAGAAAAATGAGGGAAAATAAAAAATCTTCAATACCAGAACAAATTGAGTGTCCTCAAGCAATAACCAGTAAGTGAAAATAGCTATAGAGAAGCAAACAAGTCAAAAAACTGACGGTTGGTCAAACTCATCATAGAATCAGGGTGAAGGATTGGATGGAAAGGGTTATAGCTTCCCCAGTGGAGTCGCCATTTTTTTGTCTAGGAAATCCTCTCTATGGACAGAGACGATCCCTCTAGCCTAATGAGTGGGACTAGCAACCTATGTGACAATCTACTAGACAATTTCCTAAGTTACAATCGAAAAAGGAGATGAGGAAGATGGCCTACCTTGTTCTGATGCTATACTATTATCCTTTGTTGAAGGCCCCGAATCTCTTGCACCATGGGCTCTATCCTACTACTCACAACGTTTAAATGCCTGCACAAGAGATCAAGACACAACAAAGCATGCAAATACAAATAACATAATCAAAAGTAACCTACTTAACATATCAAGAAGCATTAAGATAAATGATGCATTAACATACACATTTATGGAAAATGAACAACAAATTGTATATATTAATAGAATAAACGAGGAAGCATACAACCAAGCCTTGATGTCAATAATATCTCCTTCAGTGAATGTTCAATTCCAAGCTCAAGCTCTCCAAGCACTCCTTCTCCAAGCCAAATCAGTAGCATGTAGGCACAATCTCAGCATAAGGGTGCAAATAACCAAGGACCAACCATTTGGGAATGGGAGAGGATGAATATATAAGTAGGGAAAGGGAGTTAGGATCTCTCTGAAGATGGGGGAAGGCCCTCATCTAAAGGAGATAGCTCATAGGGATAATACCAAAAGGCCAAGTTGAGAGAACTCGACCTCATCCATGTCGAACAACCTCCAGCTCGTCGTTCTGGAAGCCTCTAGATCACGAAGCTTCTTGTCCTCTTTGGGAAAATTTCCTTTTAGGGATCATCGATGGTATCCAAGCCAAAAGCGCGATGGCATCGTGGGGCTAGTATAGTGCAACTAGTGACCATCACAGTTTTCAGTGTCAGGGGGGCGATGATGCCAAAATTAGGGTTTTAGAGCCATTTCCTTTAGGGGAAGCTTAATGCATTTTTCAATCATTGTTTTAAGGATGATTCGAGATGCATATCTGAATGAGTACACTGTATGATGGTCATGTTTCGAGCACTTCGGGGTATGTCACAGGGAAGTGCAAGAGGTGTGACAAAATATTGTATAACACACGTATGCTAATGGGACCCTCTAGTCACTCCCACAGTAAGGACATGCCAACGACTGGGGACTTTTCCAGCTAGTTATGAGCCTGAGACCCCGTATTTTATGCAACTTTTTTCAGGGCTAGGTATCAGGCCACTACCCAGAACTTCAGGAAATATCCAGAAATGAAAAATAACATCAAAACCATGATACTAATTCAATTACTTGAACAAGAACTTGACCTGACCCCTAATATCCATGACAAGGATTTCATCAAACATTTCACAAATATTCATTCTACAAGTCATAACAAGAATGATCTGTGCATAGGGGTCTCATACTTATTTGAGTACCGCTCCGAAGCATTGATGCCTTATCACAATAGTTGCATTATCATCTATTACATAATATATTCATTGTATATTCATTTACTAATCAAAACATGATGAGAGCCATACATCATCATTTTCATAAAACATGCTCATAACCAACATATAAACAATAGAAATAACATAGATATAACAACCATAAAAACCACATATGAACACGTATATTTACCCTGAACAAGTATATTTACCCATCAAATACAGGAGGAAAGAAGATCTTACTAACATATGCAAAATGCAACCAAGTTTGTGACTTCCACGAACCACCCAAACATAGACTAGGATGATCCGAGATGCATATCTGAATGAGTACACTGTATGATGGTCATGTTTCGAGCACTTCGGGGTATGTCACAGGGAAGTGCAGGAGGTGTGACAAAATATTGTATAACACACGTATGCTAATGGGACCCTCTAGTCACTCCCACAGTAAGGACATGCCAGCGACTGGGGACTTTTCCAGCTAGTTATGAGCCTGAGACCCCGTATTTTATGCAACTTTTTTCAGGGCTAGGTATCAGGCCACTACCCAGAACTTCAGGAAATATCCAGAAATGAAAAATAACATCAAAACCATGATACTAATTCAATTACTTGAACAAGAACTTGACCTGACCCCTAATATCCATGACAAGGATTTCATCAAACATTTCACAAATATTCATTCTACAAGTCATAACAAGAATGATCTGTGCATAGGGGTCTCATACTTATTTGAGTACCGCTCCGAAGCATTGATGCCTTATCACAATAGTTGCATTATCATCTATAACATAATATATTCATTGTATATTCATTTACTAATCAAAACATGATGAGAGCCATACATCATCATTTTCATAAAACATGCTCATAACCAACATATAAACAATAGAAATAACATAGATATAACAACCATAAAAACCACATATGAACACGTATATTTACCCTGAACAAGTATATTTACCCATCAAATACAGGAGGAAAGAAGATCTTACTAACATATGCAAAATGCAACCAAGTTTGTGACTTCCACGAACCACCCAAACATAGACTAGGATGAACCAAATCTCTCTTTCAACCAATCACCCTTGTGCCATGTTCCAAGCATGAATGTGGGATCTCATGGAACACATCCAACAAAACCAAACCAGGGATTCTAGAGGCCAAACCACATCAACCATCAGCCAGTGATTCCACCTCATGGTCGGACATCACTAACCATCACCAGATTCGTCTCTACCCAAGTTATCTAGGGCTCCAAAGCGTTTGTTCCAACCAGGGTTTCTAAGACTAGTAACTTATTACACAACTGATGTCAGGATTCTAGAGCATTTGTCGAACCAATGCTTCTAGGAATAGTAACTCAACCCACTAAGGGCTTCTAGAGCATTTGTCCAACCAAGGCTTTCAAGACTAGTAACTCAACCCAAGCTATTACATGGCTTCCAGAGCGTTTGTCTAACCAAGGCTTCCAGGAACTAGTAACTCAACCCACAACCAAAGGAACATGAGAACCAACCATAAAACAAAAGGAAAGAAACCCACAAATCCATGGTTATCCAGGAAATGGCAAGGCTAGGGAAATCCACCATCAATCCAGGGATTCCTCCATGTCAATGACAGATCATAACCAAGAAACCACATGCATATTTCATGCATGCCAAAAATACCAAGGAAATCATACATCCAGGTACTTGCAAGAAAAACCCATTGTCGTTGTTGATCTCGATGTACTGTTGCACTTTCCTGCTCTTCCTTTGTCTTCTTTCTCCAAATCCCAAGTATGCCATACTCCTCCAAGAGTTCTCCAAGAAACTCTAAGTTTCCAAGAGTATGAGAGAGAGAGAGAGTAGTAAATCAGAGCTTCAAAACTGAACTGAAAAAAAATTTGAATTGACTAAAGCTACAAACTTCTCCTAAGAAGCCTTTTTATTATTGATTCCTCTAGTTTCTCCAATTTTCCATTATTTTCCTTCATTTTCATCCTGACATGCAACCTGTGATCTTTCACCTTCCTTCTTTGCTAATTTCCATTATTTTCATAAATAAAATGCCAATAAATGTTTCGTGTGCCCTTTCCAAAGCCTTTGCCAATTTCCATAGCCATTAATTAATTACAAGCGATCCTGATCACTATGTTTTTTCCCAACATTCAACTTGGAATATATGTCCCATGACCAAGGTCTTATTTGCCTTTATTAACTTTATTACATGGATTTTTACTAGGGCTGTTACAGAACCCTCCCCGTTGGGAGAACACCATCCTCGGTGTTCAATGACACCTACAACCAGCAAGACTGCTGAAAAGCAAAACATACTGCCCATGGAGCTTTATAACTTAGCTCGTTGTAGTATTTACAATGATCAACCTGCTGAGAAGCAAACCAACATGAGAAACATAACAACATGACAACCATAACGACATGACACCCATGTTTCTTATTGGATATTTATAACACAACTCATGGCAGTATTTACATTCATATACATATATACATATACTAAAACACCACACCAAAACATATGCCAAAAAATTCACTCAAATAGTGAGTAGATAAGGATACATAGCTCGCATATGATCCACCATCTCCCATGTAGCTTCATCAAGCCCAAAATGCTTCCAATGCACTTTAACCTGCTTGTTACTCAATTTTGGAGAATGAGCATCTTTCTCTGCAAAATGCACTGAGGTTCCGGTTGGAATTCTCCTTCTGGATCCACCTATAATACAGACCAATCAATCACATGATCAATATATCTAACATACTTCTTAAGCAGTGACACGTGGAAAACATCATGGACTTTCATTGTCGAAGGCAGTGCAAGTCAATAAGCTACTAGTCCAATCCTCTCAAGAATCTTGAAAGGTCCAAAAAACCAAGGAGTCAGCTTGGCACATGATACAATCCTCAAGGAAATATTATTGGGCTTGATGCGCAAGTACACTTGTTCCCCAACGTAAAAATCCTTAAACAACCTATTATGATCTGCATAAATCTTTTTCCTTTTGGGTGTTGCCTTCAGATTCTTCTTGATTATGTGCACTTCATGTTCCATCTCTACCAAAATGTTCTGTCCAATCAACACCTTGTTCACGAGATCACTCCAACTGATGGGATTATTTCAACTACGCCCATACAATGCCTCAAACAGACTCATCCTCAAATATTCTTGATACCCATTGTTGTAAGCGAACTCAACCATTGGAAGATACTCTTCCCACTTTTGTTGTTGATGTATCACATACAACCTCAACATACCCTCCAATATCCTTTTGACCCTCTTTGTCTGTCCATCTGTCTGCAGATGATAAGTTGTGCTAAAGACCAACTTTGTACCCAAACCTGCAAATAACTCTTTTCAAAATATAGTAGTGAACTTGGCATCCCTGTCTAACAAAATCTTCTTTGGTACACCATGGAACCTCACTACATCTCCGATGAAGACCTATGCTACATCATTAGCTAAATATGTAGAATTTATTGGAATGAAGTGTGCTACCTTTGTCAACTTGTCAACCACGACCATGATAGAATCATGTTTTCTAGATGCCCTCGGAAAACCTGTAACAAAATCCATGGAAATGACCTCCCACTTCCACTCTGGAATTGGAATAGGATGAAGTAATCCACCTGGATGCTTACACTCTGCTTTCACTTGTTGACTATCCTAACATCTAGCCACAAACTCTGCCACTTCCCTCTTCATATTCGGCCAATAATAAAGCTTATTCACTGTTGTCAACATCTTTTGATATCCTAGGTGACATGAATATGGCTTAACATGAAATTCCCTCAGATAAGATTCTTGAGTTCACTGTTGTTTGACACATATATCTTGTCCCTAAATTTGACCAAGCCATATGTTGTGAGATGATAGTCCATATCATGATCACCTGTACCCTGCTGTAACCTGTGCATAAGCTCCCTATAACTATCATCTTGTTGTCCTTCCTGCAAGATTTGATCCTGTAAATCTGTCCCATAAGAGCTCATAATTGTTATGTGATTTACTTGTATCTTCATGCTAAGGGAATTTGTAACCCTGTTCTCTTTGCCTTTAATGTACCTGATCTCAAAGTCAAACTCACTAATTGTGGCCAATCATCTAGCTTACCTGGAATTCAGATTCGGTTGGTCAAATAAATACGTCAATCCACTGTGATCACTCATAAAGATGAACCACCCGCCAAGAAGATAGTGCCTCAAAATATTAAAAGCATGGATGGTCACTGCCAACTCAAGATCATGTGTTGGATAATTTTGCTTGCACTCATTCATTTTTCTTGATTCATAGCATACTACATGTCCTTCATGCATAAGGACTCCACCAAGTCCTCTCTTGCAATCATTTGCACATACCACAAATTCTTTGTCAGGGTCTGCAATCTTTAACACTGGAGCATTCGTCAACAACTTCTTTAACTGCTTAAACTGGCTGCACATTCCTCTGTCCATTCAAATTTCTTACCTTTCCTTTGAAATGTCATAATAGGATAAGAAATTTGTGAGAAGTTCATGATGAACCTCCTGTAATAACCTGCTAACCCCATGAATGATCTTACCTCATCCACATTCCTAGGAGCTTCCCACTCCATGATATCCCTTATCTTCTTTGGATCCATTGTTATGCCTTCCTTGGAGACCACATGCCCCAAGTAATGTACCTTTGTTTGAAAGAAATTACACTTGATAATCTTAGCATACAACTGATGCTCTCTCAGCAATCTCAATACTGTTGCTAAATGTTTGGCATGTTCTTCCTCATTTTTTGAATATAACAATGTAGCATAAATTAATACAATAACAAACTTGTCTAGATAAGGACACAACACACTATTCATCAAGCACATAAAAGTAGCTAGAGTATTAGTCAAACCAAATGGAACTACAACAAACTCATAATGCCCATACCTAGTCTAGAAAGCAGTATTGTAGATGTCCTCTTCTTTAATGCGTACATGATGATATCTTGATCTCATATCAATATTTGAGAACACTATTGCTACCTTCAACTGATCAAAGAAGAAATCAATCATCGACAATGGATACCTACTCTTGATGGTCACTTTGTTCAACTGCATGTAATCAATGCATAACCTGAGAGTATCAACCTTCTTATTCATAAACAACATTGGTGCTCCCCAAGGAAACACACTTGGCCTAATGTATCCCTTGTTAGGCATTTCCTTCAATTGCAACTTCAACTCCACCAACTCCGGTGTGCTCATCCTATAAGGTGCATTTGGTGCTGGTGTTGCCCTAGTACCAACTCAATAGAAAATTCTACTTCTGTGTGAGGTGGAAACTTTGAAATCTTTGCTGGAAACATATCCTGAAATTGTTGTAGAACTGGGTACCTGCTCAAGACATCCGCATCCTCAATTTCCTTACCTTTTTCACTGAAAATATTCACTACAAATAACACACACCCTTTCCTGCGACTGCGCTTCACCTACATC
Source organism: Pinus tabuliformis (assembly GCA_031772625.1). NCBI lineage: Eukaryota > Viridiplantae > Streptophyta > Pinopsida > Pinales > Pinaceae > Pinus > Pinus tabuliformis. The sequence goes on from CM062813.1 coordinate 833,368,736, forward strand.
GTTGTCACTATTCTAACTGATGTTACCTTCTTCTTACCCTGCAAGGCTCTTTATTCCCCATTGTCATCCAAACACTCAATAGCCTTGCCATAACAATCCACCTTGGTCATATGAATATACAAAGAGTCCATTCCTAACAACATACTATATGATCCCAATGACAATACATTCAAATGTGTTGATGTAGGCATACCATTCAACTCAAATGCACAAGCTCTTACCCAGTGATGAAATCTCTTCTTTGTACCTGTAGCCAACTGCACTAATCAATATTCTACATGCACTTCTTTATTCAAACCACACTTATCCACCAAGTCAAGACTAATATATCTATAATTAGATCCAGGGCCAATCAAAATAGAAATAACTTGATCACAAAGCTTACCATCCATCTCGATAATAGATGCCTGTTGATCTACCTATCTATTCTCCAATGCTGCATAGATCTGTGGAATACTTTGTCCAACATATCCCACTGTATGTGCCTCTTGATCATTGTAGATATGTGGTCTACCATCCTTATGTTGTGGACAATCTCTCCTATGATTCTCTCCTCCACAAGTCCAACACTGCAAGGGATTCCAACCATCACCCTTGTTCTACTCCTCAGACTGAAATCCTTGTCCTCTATTAGATGCATTGAACTTCTTATGTGGGGTTGCATTCTCTTTGTTACTTGTACCTTGAGGTCTTGTTCGCTTCTTGTTCCATTTTCATTTATTCTTTGCATTACCTTTCCAATCCGGCTTAGTCTCAGATCTACACTTTGATTGCTCAAAAAAATGCTTTAGATTCCGAATGGTCTCCTCCAATAATCTAGGCTCGTCAAACTCAACCTTTTCCTTAAATGCTACCAACAACCCACTGATGAATCTATGAATCTTGGCCTTCTCTTCCTTGAGGTAAGGCACACATCTCAATAGCTCCAAGAATCTGCTAGTGTATGCCTCATCGATCATAGATCCCATCTTCAACTCATAGAATTCTTTTGCCCTATCATCATAGTATCTCTCCGATAGATACTTCTTCCTGAATAGTCTTTCGAACTCACTCCAAGTCAACTCCTCTTCATAAATACCTCTGACATTCTTTACATCTTCCCACCAGATATATGCTTTACCTTTAAGACTGAATGTCATTATTCTAGCCTTCATGTTTTTTGAGTAATCATGCAATCTAAAGAACTTATTCATACTAAGAAACCATGCTTCTACATCCTGTGACTTCTTCATTTCCCCATCAAATGTAGGTGGCTTTTCTTTCTTGAACTCATCCGAAAAATATCCCCTATCACTCCTCCTATAAGGATGATAACGATGATGATCATAGTGCCTGTCAGAACTAGAACTAGAATAGTACATGTGTCCATCACCTCCTATCTGGAGTATCCAAGACTTGCTATCTCTAACCATGTCATCTATATCTGACCTGTGCCCAACATGAGACCTATTACCATATGCCCCATTAGTTTTTTCCTCCTGCCCATGGCTGATCCGAAGTGGTCCCTATCTCTGCAATTCTGACAAACTATGTAGGATTGCTACATTAACTTTTGCTTGTTTCTCTTGTGCCTGAATAATTATATCATTATCTACTTTACAACTTCTTATTTTTTCCTTCAAACTTCTCAATGTGTCTGCTAGGTCAGAAGAATTCCCAACACCACGTTGCTCATTTGATCCACAGGGAGAGCCTTGTGAACTGTAGTCTGCCATCTTTCTAGTAATCTTTGATGTTTTCTTCCTGCAAGGTATATCATGTCAGCTAAACCAAATCATAAACAAACCAATGTACCTTAGTTTTTAGTTCAAGGAAGGACATCTCATCTGCAAGACCAAACAGATTATCACAATACATATATAAACACAATCATATCCAAATTTAATCATCATTTCAACCATTATCCAGTCATCAATGCATGACCTCATGCACGACAATTACAACCATGTCGTTGTATGCACAAAATTATATAAGCACTAAAATGCATAACCAATGCATAACCGACATACACTCGTGACGAATACATCCAATAACAACACCTTCAACTTTCACATGACTACACCACTGCAACTATGACCAACGACGTGCATATGCAACAAGCACACGGACTATAAGCACAAGGATCACATATGTAATCGAAATGAATGCATGACCAACATGCATCGCCCATCCAGTCCAAGGGGTAAACCATGCTTTGATACGACTCTTTAACCACCTCCTCCCACATTTACCCAAGGTAACCAGTCTGTTGGGGTAAACATGTGATGCGAGCCTACTATGATCTAATTCAACTCCCCATGTACAGTTAAGGAAGTGGAACCGACAAAACACTACCAATCTAACCTTATACACATGTTACAAAACCTCCAGGATCCAACCAACCTTTCTAGGTGATCAACCCCTTAGAAAATTTGACATTGTACTCACATGGAGCCTTAATCGCTCCCATGACATGGGCATGCATGTGACTGGGACCCTCTAGTCGCTCCCATAACAAGGACATTCCAGCAACTCATGAATTTTCTAGCTAGTCTTGAGCCTACGACCCTGTATTCCATGCCACTTTTTCAGGGCTAGGTATTAGGCCACTACCCAGAACTTCAAGAAACTTACAGAAATGAAAAATAACATTAAAATGATGATACTAATGCAATTACTTGAACAAGGACTTGATCTGACCCGCACTAGCCACGACAAGAATTTCATCAAACATGTCACAGATATGCATTCTACAGGTCATAACAATAGATTTGAGCATAGGGGTCTCATACTTATCTAAGAATCGCTACGAAGCATTGAAGCCTTATCACAATAACTAGTTGGACGTAGTCCAACTTGGCCTAGATTTTGGAAAAGACTCTGCATTTTATGGAGCGGAGCATGTAGTAGAGCAGTGGAATGCGAAGTGGACCACATAGTGGAGAATTTTGAATATACAGCGCGGTGTAAGGGCTTCAGGGTGGGTTGAAACCCCTCCATTTTGTAAAAACGCGCTATGTTGTAAGGGATAAATGGTTTTCGGGCCATAGTTACTTGTTTTAGGGAGCCCATGGTATGTGGATCATTGTATTTTGATGATGTAACCCTTTGCTGCAATAGTATATATAGGGTAAAATAATAAGAATATAATCATATTTGGATCCAGCTCGATGTTATGGTTGAATTATTGTGATCCGTAGTTTTGTAGAGAAGGAGAGGCTTTGCAGTTGAGTGCGCAGAGGTTTGAGTTTGCAGTTGAGTGCACAGACAATGTGCAGCTTAGTGCGCAGGCCAAGAACTATTTGTTGTACAAGATTTATTATATTAAGCAATAATTCTTGTGGACGTAGCCCCACATTGGGGTGAACCATAATAATTTGGTGTCTTCATGTGTATATTTGCTTATTATCTGTTGTAGAGTAACAGTTATTAAAGTTGCATCTTATTTCAGCACAATGATGGTTTATGGTTTTTAATGACATGCTTAAGTGCTTAATATAATGTGGCAAAGTGATTTATGAATGATAAGAATAAGAAAACATAATAATACCACATCTCCTAATCCTTCAAGGCTGCAAAAACCTCGTTTTGCGTCCTCCCATAGGCACTTTGGGTGAGATTTCGATCTGCTTACAGGTCGTTGCCGAAAGGGCCAGTGATTGAGGGTTTTGTTGGTGCGTAGTATAGATCGAACATGGGTCAATCCAAACCAAGCCAAAAAATGGTTTCGTTTCCAGGACTAGGATTTGTTTGAGGGATATGTGGATGTGGCACCTATCAAAGAAAGAGATTTAAGATTGGATAGAACTAAAAGAGCGAGAATTTGCAAAGCAAGAAAACAACCCTCGTCTTCCATCCAAAGCTTGGTTACAGAAGCATATTTTCATAGATCAATATGAGATTTTCTTGTCATCTTTTCCTGTTGAGCTGTATGAGTAGATATCGAGGTTGACCGAAAGAAAGAATTGTTTTAAAGGTGATGAACCTACAATGTGGAATCCTGATCTGATACAGTGACTCAAGAACACTGACAATAGGATTTCAAGGGTTGTTGATTTCTGGATTGATAACATCTTGGGAGGATTCATTACTGAGTTCGCGGTAGACTCGATTGTGTCCTACAGCAAAGCGAAATGACGATTCTTCAAGGGACCGTGAGGTAAGTATTTGAAATCTCTAAAACTTTGGATTAAGATGCTTCTATGTGAAAAGGGAGTTTTACAGATGCAATCAGATTGCTAGTTTACTTATGTTTGGAAGAAGAGGGAATAAATCTGAGTAAGAGATCGAAACAACGTGAAGTGGAAAGAGATATAGAGTAGATACTAGAAAGAGATATCATGGACAATATCCAAAGACCTTTATAGAGACTGATTATAGTCCTCTTTTAAGTGAATATGAAAGTGAAAGAGAAGAAAGCCACCCTGATAACCCCCAGGTAGCTTCGCAGTATTCACCCTTCCAGCCTGAGAGTTCACAGAAGCCAGAATCCAATAATAGACAAGGTGTTTTTGGCTCTCCCCTCCTCCTCCCCCTCCAAGAAGAAGTATGGCTGATGATATTAAGCTACCCATTTTCAAAGGAACTGGATTAGAGGATCCAGAACAGTTTTGATTTTTATGTGAAGTTGTATGGACTGCAAAGCAGATCAACAATGACAATATAAAGAAATCGTAGCTTGCTACGACATTATGAGATAGAGCATTGGCATGGTATATGAAGTATTCAAATAATCAGAATAGAACGTTTGCAGATATTGAAACAACATTGATAAGAGAGTTTAAGAAACCGAAGTCTGACTCGCAGTGCATCACCGAGTTGAAAGAGATCAAGAAGAAACCTATTGAGTATATTTGGGAGTTTGATCAAATATTTAAGGTGTTATTGGATAAATTAATCTTTGACATAGCTTCACGGAAACATTAATAATGGTTTATAGTTGTGCTGCTACCACATATCAGATTGCCATTGATGCAACAAAAGATAGAAAGTCAAGCCAAAGCTCTACAAATTGCAATGAAATTGGAAGCTTCACCTATAGGAGATACTAATGCAGGTATGCAACAGATTCAAATTCAGCTGGCGAAACTAACCTTGCAGATACAAGACATCAAGAAAAACAAAGAAGTTAGAGAAGAAGTATGATGTACGAAGTGCAGATCGGAGGGCCATTATAAAAAACAATGCCATATCTTTAGGAATTACATGGATGGTGGAGCACCAAATCCTCTGAATGCAGGATCCAACCTGTGGTGTGAAATATGTAAGACTAGAGGCGAACATCATTCAGAAGACTATTACTTGTTACAGAAATATGTACAAACTTCGAGGAATCTATATTGCAAATTATGTAAATCAGTAGGACATGATGAGAATAATTGTCGAGCTTACGAACTAATGATGGAGCGTGGTGTTGACACTTATAGAATGAAAGCAGAAGAGCATGGACAAGAGGACAATGGAAAGTGCAGTGGTCAAGGAGGTTACCAAGGAAGAGGTTGAGGTGGGGGAGCTGGTCGAGGACATGGATAGATTATTTGCTATAACTGCGGTCAGCCAGGTCATTTTGCAAGAAACTACCAAAATTCCATAATGACATGTAAGTACTGTAAATCCTTTGACCATGTAATTAAAGAATGTCCCGTACTTATGGCAAAGATGCAATAAAAAAGGAATCAATAGCTGACACAAAATAATGATGACTGCTGAAAGGAATCAACGAACCTCAAATTAGTATTGTCACTAGAAGTGGAGTTGCGATTGGCAGTGATAAAGCGAATGAAAAGAAAGAACCTGAAAGTGCATGGGTCAAAAAGACTGCTGAGAAAGTTCTTGTTTTCGATATTCTGAAAGAAAAAGAAGTATTTGTGGAAGCAAATCGAAGTTTTATGAATGCTGGAGCTTCGACATCTAGTGCATAGCTAAAGCTAGATCAGAAAATTAACTACGACGTGTCATCAAATTCGATACATAACCAAGCTCTGACACAGGATCGAGCTCCGACACAAGACCAGGATTCAACAAATCAAGTAGGCATTTTAAAGTCTTTTCTACAGACTTGTATGAAATTGTTAATATATCAAAAGGCTATAGAAGGGATTCAGGAGTTGATAGATTCCTATGCATCCAAAAAAACATCGTGAAGTGAGATGCGTGCAGTCAATAATTTGCATCGACATAAGAGAACTAGAAGAGAGATGAGGCTTAGTGTGCAGATAGGATAATATGAGATGGATCAAATTATTTTGGATTTGGGATCTGATGCTAATGTCTTGATGAAGAAAACATGGGAATTAATGGGTAAGTTGAAGCTACAATGGTCACCTATTCAGTTAAGTATGACAAATCAACAAAATATCTTCCCTTTAAGAAGACTACCAGGTGTCACAATGGATAAGGAGTTCGCACTATTGCTAAGTTCAAAGTAATAGAGATCGTTGATGATAGTAACCCTTATCCTGGATTGCTTGGAATTGACTGGGAATTTGAAAATTTGGCCATAATTAATTTGAAGAAGAGGTAGATGATGTTTGAAGGAAATAATATGAGAGTACTTGTTCCCTTGGATCCATTAGAATGAGTCAGATATACAGGACCAGTCAAAGAAGAATATTGCGTCGCTGACATAGACAATATCTATCAAATGACAACGAAGGAACAAGATTGTGTTAACCCTATTGTAGAAGGCAAATTGAGTTGGGAGCGTGATAGTTCTTGTACCTCAGGCTTAGAAGAAGAGTTGGAGAACTAGCAGAATAGGTTGCATGAAGTATCCACAAGGCGTTGTGCAAGAATTACTAAATCAGTTCACTGTATGATATCTGAGGTATGTAACCTACCTTCTTATGATGGCTTAGGTGATGTAAATACTTTTCTTAATGATTATGAAGAACAAGTTCCAGAAAATCAAAGGTTGTCAGCCTTGGATATAACCCTGAAAGCTACCCCTGCTAGATGGTGGAATGCACACAAGAAGAATATAGGAGGTTGGAAGGAATGTTGAAGATTGATGTGGATAAGGTTTGGACAGATAGATACAAATATGGAGATAAAATATGATGGTGAAACTAATCCTAGGAAGCATATCCAACTATGCACTACAACATGGAAGGAGATTCCACAACAAGAATGGGTACATGGATTCATTCATACATTAGAGACAATCCCTAAGAACTAGTACCTAGAAACGGAGCTTCGACATGGTACCATGAACTAGGCAAACATGGTTGATGGCTTCATATTAACATTCAAATTTGAGGATGGTTGTCCATACATAGATTTTTCCCTTCAGACAGTGAAGAAGAGGATCTTTGAGAATGTAATCCCACTGGCATGGCAGCAACCTGATTCGGCTGCGCAGATAGAAGATGCACTTGAATGCTATAACTTTACTACAAATGAAGAAGAAGATCCTCACAACATCGACATAGAAGAATCAGAAGGATATCACGAAGTAACGGGACCTGAGCCAGAGATCCCAGATATAATGAAGCCACTGAAGATCAAGAAGGTGAATATGGGATCAGAGAAGGAACTCATGTTTGCAACAATAGGAGACTACTAGGATGAAGAGACAGTGAAGTTACAAAGTTACTTCATGAATATCAGGAACTGTTTCCCACCAAGTTTTCAGAGATGAAGGGTATAATAGGAGATCTAGGAGTCATGAAGATTCCCCTTAAGCCTGATGCGAAGCCAGTCAAACAAAGACCTTACAGGCTGAACCCAAAGTATAAGGAGAAAGTGAAGGTAGAGCTTGATAAGATGATAGCAGCAGGAATTATTGAACCTGTAGAAGAATCAGAATGGGTGAGTCCTATGGTGGTGCAAGAGAAGAAGACTCAAGGAGAAATTAGGATCTGTGTTGATTTGAGAAAGTTGAATGATGCATGTTTACATGATCCCTTCCCTACCCCTTTCACAGATGAAGTGCTAGACAATGTAGGAGGCCAGGAAGCTTACTCATTTACAAATGGATTCTCAGGTTATCATCAAATTAGGATTGCACCTGAAGATCGGCATAAAACCACATTTGATATAGAATGGGGTTCATATCAATACACAATAATGCCTTTTTGATTGAAAAATGCACCTGCTATATTTTCTAGGGTTGATCCAGGTGGATATTGGTGGCCACCTGCCAAGTCCACCTGGACCCCCACCATTGTCTTTCTCAGCATTTTCAATTTCCTTAATTGTAGCACAACTTACTATTTTTAGCAGTTTTTCGGGTCCTGAACTTCCGGAGCCGTTTTAAGGCCCTAAACGACGTTTTTTGGGGAATCCGAGGGCAACATGGGTCCATGGAATGGACCGATGTTGCCCGTTCCAACAATGATAGTGCTCAGATAGATCTTTCTAATGAGCTATTGTAAGCGTCAAACGGAGATCATATGCCAAAGTTACGACCCCAGGAAATTGATGTACCAATTTACCCCAAACGGGGCCCACAGTTTGGCGTTTCATTTCCTAGGGTTAGGTTTTGGAATGTTAAGGGTTTTTCATTGTTTCTCAACAATAAATAGGCCTTCGAGCCTCATTGTAACACAGTTCAGAGGCATGTAGCCATCACATCTCTTCTCAGAGATAAGATACCATCGCCCTAGCTGGTTTATTTCCATTTCTGGTTGTAAGCATATTTCAGTATTTTCCATTAATGAAATGAAGTATTATTTCCGCTGCATCTTTGTGTATATGGTCATCTCTGTAATTTGTTGCGTTCCTGTTTAAATCCGGATCAGTGGTATCAGAGCGGTCTGCTTTTTCTCTGTTTTTCTTTGGATGTCCCCAACAAGGTCGGGATATAAGGAGTTAGGGCTTGAACTGGTTGAACCTTTGCAAGACCAGCCTCGCAAATCCCGACGCCCTCCCATGGCGGACGAGAAGAAAGACGAGGGGGCAGGAGATCCCATCAAAATCTTGCTCGAAGAAGCCCTCGAGCGACAACGGAACGCGATGATGGACAACTTTGCCCAGATCCTTCAGCGGCTACCCAGAAGCGACGCATCGGCTTCCAGCAGCTACTCTGGAAACGCCACACCCTTTAAGGTACAAGTTAATTTTGAAATCCCCATATTCGAGGGTCAGATAGACGCAGATGCCGTAGATAAATGGTTAAATCTGCTAGAGGGTTATTTTTCTGTTCATGAATTTTCGAGTCGGGAAAAGATTGTTTTTGCTCTTCTCAAAGCAGCCCCCCACGTCAAGGACTAGTGGGAAACCTACTGCGAGCAGAAGGATGAAAGTACTGGCTCACTATTTTCAGTCGCACCCACCTAGGATTCGTTCCGGGATGCCATCAAGGAGCAGTACTACCCTGTCGGAAGCTATGAGGATGAATACATAAAGTGGACCACGCTGCGGCAGGGAAGGGACCAAGACGTGCCAGAGTTCACCAATCTTTTCCATACCCTTCACACAAAGTTGGGTATCAAGGATTCGGAGCAACATTTGATACTCAAATACCGTGGCTGCCTGCACAAGTACATCCAGGAAGAAATACAATTCCTAAACATCCCCTCGCTCGGTGCAGCATACCGATATGCCGTCAAGGTCGAGCAGAAGTTTAAACAAAAGAAGCGAGACTTTGGATCTGCGAATCCAAAGCAGGGGAAAGGTGCCCCTAAACCACAGAACAAAGGACAAAGCCAAGGCAGGACAGCCCAAGACAACCAGCCAAAGCTGCAAGCAAAGAACAGCGCCGCGAAGCCGAGAAAGGACACTGGAAAATGGTGCGAGTTCCATAAGAGCTCCACTCACAACACAAGTGAGTGTCGGGCCAAGCAGTCACTGGTGGCTGAGCTAAAGGTTTCAGAATCAGATGCATGTTTCGACTCTGAGTCAGAACCCGATAAGGGGTATGAAAAAGGGAAGCAGATCATTGATGCAGATCCCAGCGCCACTGTTGCTACGGCAAAGATCCAGAAAAATGAACCCGAAGATCCAGAGGAGGAGGAGCATCTCTTCCACTCCCAGATGTGGGTAAAGGGCTCCCCAATACAATTCATTGTTGATAGCGGGAGTCAAAAGAACCTCATTTCGGCAGAGGTCGTGAAGCGGTTGGGCTTACCGACCACAGCACATCCACAACCATACACCATTGGGTGGCTTCACCAAGGACGAGATCTTCGTGTGAGCCAGCAGTGTCGCCTTCCATACAACATCAAGCCCTTCACGGATGAGGTATTGTGTGACATTGCTCCCCTTGAAGTTTGTGATGTATTACTAGCACAACCATACTTGTGGAAGCGACATGCTGTGTATGAATCAAGGCCCCGTGCTGTTATTATTACATTGGGAAATAAGTTGTTCAGGATACCAGAGGTAGCACCACCTGCCGCCATCTCTTTGATTACTGCAAAACAATGCAGTAAGATCATTTCCAAAACCAGGAAATTTGTTTTCCTGATGATACGCCCTCAAGGAAAGAAGAAGACAGTGGTTGCGGCCTCTAAACGGGGTCCCTCTGCACGACAACTACAGATGGACAAGATTGTGGAGGAGTACGAGGACATCTTCACCTCCCCGACAGGGGTTCCTCTGCACTGTCAAGTCAAGCACTCCATCGATCTGACCACAGGTGCGCCGCTACCCAATGGACCAATTTATTGGCGCTCCGTTCTGGAGAACAATGAAATCAAGAGGCAGATTCAGGAGCTCCTGCAGAAAGGTCACATCCGTCCGAGTTCATCGCCCTGTGGGAGCCTGATCGTGTTGGTACAGAAGAAGGATGGGACGTGGAGACTCTGTATTGACTATCGGGCGCTGAACAAGATCACTGCCGTAATAGGTACCCGATCCCGCGGATTGATGACCTCCTAGACCAACTAAAGGGGGCGAAATATTTCAGCAAGATCGATCTGAAGTCAGGATATCACCAGGTACCAATCGAACCCTCCGATGTGTGGAAGACTGCCTTCAAATCCAAGGAGGGCCTCTTCGAATGGTTGGTCATGCCTTTCGGGTTGACGAATGCTCCTGCAACCTTTATGAGGCTAATGGATGACATCTTGCGGCCATTCACCAACTCCTTTGTAGTAGTATACTTGGATGACATTCTGATCTTTAGCCAGAGTTGGGAAGAGCACCTCCACCACATCCGACAGGTTCTCCAAACACTGCGGCAACACAAGCTATGTGCCAATTTGGAGAAATGCACTTTTGGCATGACCCAGGTTCAGTATCTGGGATACATCATTGATGAACAGGGGGTGCATGTCGATCCAGCCAAGATCCAAGTCATTTGGGATTGGCCCTCTCCAACCACTCTAACAGAGCTCTGCAGCTTTCTAGGTCTTGCCAACTTCTACCGCAGGTTTGTGTTGGGGTTTTCTCATATTTCTTGGCCCTTGAGTCAAGTCACCAAGGGAGGGGCGAAAGCAAAATTTTTTTGGTCTGAATCTCAACAGAAGGCATTCAGGGAGTTGAAGGATCGCCTCTGTACGGCACCAGTGCTCACGTTACCAGATTTACAACAACCATTTGAGGTCGAGACAGATGCCTCTGACTATGCTATTGGGGCAGTCCTTACTCAACATGGACATCCAGTGGCATATCACAGTGAAACACTTTCAGACACAGTCCGGAAGTACCCCACTTATGATAAAGAAATGTATTCCATTGTATAGGCCTACCGACAATGGAAGCATTACATTTTGGGGAAGGAAACGGTCATCCACACAGACCACCGACCCCTGCATTTCATACAGACCCAAGGGAAATTGCAGAATGATCGCCATCAGAAGTGGTCTACATACCTGCAACAGTTTCACTTGAATATCAAGTATAAAAAGGGCAGCACCAATAATGTTGCAGATTGCCTCAGTCGACCACCGATCACGGCACTAACCACTGTGCTCAACTCTTGTGGGCACGAGACTTCTGATTGGCCACTTCTCTACAAAAGCGACCCAGAATTTGGCCACACATACCAGACACTCTTGGAGGGTCGGCATGTTGCAGATTTTCACCTCCAGGATGCCCTATTATGCCACCTCGGTCACCTTTGTGTTCCTTCAAGCGAGCGTGCCAAGATGATTTGGGAAGCACACTACAGTCGGGCTGCTGGGCATTTCGGGGTCGACAAAATAGTGGCAGTACTACAAAATTATTTCTATTGGCCGAATCTTCGACAGGATGTTGGGAAGTACATCCGATCATGTACTGCCTGTGCCATTGCCAAACCGACCATTAAGAAGCACGGCCTCTATACCCCGTTGCCTACCCCTAGTCGACCTTGGGAATCCATCTCCATGGATTACATGTCAGGCCTTCCTTCCACTAAGCATGGAAATGACTGTGTTTTTGTGGTTGTCGACAGGTTCTCGAAGATGGCCATTATGGTGGCCTGCAAGAAGAATATCACAGCAGAAGCCACTGCTAAACTCTTCTTTGAACGAGTGTGGGTGCACTTTGGGATCCCACAGTCTATCATCTCAGATCGGAACAGTCGATTTCTCAGCACATTTTGGTCCAGTCTCTGGTCAATGCTGGACACCAAACTCACGAAGTCCACAACCTTCCATCCTCAAACTGATGGCCAGACAGAGGTTGTCAATAGGATGATTGTGCACATTCTGCGCATGTATAACTCAAAGCATCCACGCACATGGGACGAGAGCCTCCCCTATGTTCAACACAGCTACAACCGAGCTCTTCACAGCTCCACTGGCCATAGCCCTTTTCAGGTGGGTTTGGGATTCCAGCCACTATGCCCCATTGATGTGGCCATGCCACTTGCAGCTACTCAGATGAATTCAGCTCATGTCCAGTCCGAAACAGATAAGGCCACCAGCTTCATTGAGCGCATCCAACATATTCGCCAGCAGGTCCATGAAATTCTTGAGAAATCAAATGCCAAGTACAAGCAGCGACATGATCAACATCGGGTGCCACACAAGTTTCAGGTGGGCGACAAAGTCTGGTTGCATTTGCAAAAGGAACGCCTTACTGGAGCCTATCGGAAATTGAGACCACTTTGATATGGTCCTTACACCATTACTAAGGCTATGGAAGACAATGCATTTGAGCTCAACATTCCCCCATTCCTTGGCCTGCACCTAGTGTTCAATGTGGACCGACTTCAGCCATACTTTCCACCATTGCTAGACACATCCGACATTGCAGAACAACTCAAACTCATAGAATTAAATCCAGATTGCATGGAACAAGCTGCAACTGATCGGATCATGGACACACAGATCAAGAACACTCTCCAACAGAATATCCAATTGTATCGAGTTGTCAAAGCAGGCCAACTCCTTCAGCAGGGCAAGTGGCTCACCAGGGAACAAGTTCAGCAGAAGTTTCCTCATCTCATGGAGGAGCTCAACGCAATGGGGACCATTGCTTCCTAAGGGGGGAGGAATGATCCAGGTGGATATTGGTGGCCACCTGCCAAGTCCACCTGGACCCCCACCATTGTCTTTCTCAGCATTTTCAGTTTCCTTAATTGTAGCACAACTTACTATTTTTAGTAGTTTTTCGGGTCCTGAACTTCCGGAGCCGTTTTAAGGCCCTAAACGACGTTTTTTGGGGAATCCGAGGGCAACATCGGTCCATTCCCCAACAATGATAGTGCTCGGATAGATCTTTCTAATGAGCTATTGTACGCGTCAAACGGAGATCATATGCCAAAGTTACGATCCCGGGAAATTGATGTACCAATTTACCCCAAACGGGGCCCACAGTTTGGCGTTTCATCTCCTAGGGTTAGGTATTGGAATGTTAAGGGTTTTTCATTGTTTCTCAACAATAAATAGGCCTTTGAGCCTCATTGTAACACAGTTCAGAGGCATGTAGCCATCACATCTCTTCTCAGAGATAAGCTACCATCGCCCTAGCTGGTTTATTTCCATTTCTGGTTGTAAGCATATTTCAGTATTTTCCATTAATGAAATGAAGTATTATTTCCGCTGCATCTTTGTGTATATGGTCATCTCTGTAATTTGTTGCGTTCCTGTTTATATCCGGATCAAGGGTGGTGGTCACAACTTTTAAGGAATACTTCCACAAGTTTTTAGAAGTATATTTTGATGATTGGACAATATTTGGATTGTTGAGCAAACATGTTGGAAGTTTAAGACTTATGCTCGACACATGTAAACAATATCGGATCTCTTTGAACCTAAATAAGTGCATATTTTGTGTACCTTTTGGCATATTGTTGGGACATATTGTTTGTAAGCAAGGACTAATGGTGGACCCTGCTAATATTGCTATCATTGTGAACTTTCCTCCACCCAAGAGAGTAAGACAACTTCGCACTACATTGGGACATACTAGGTATTACAAGAAGTTCATCAAGGGGTATGTTCAAATTATTGTGCCTATGGAGAAATTGTTGAAAATGATATAACTTTTCAGTGGGATGAAGAATGTCAGAAGAGACTTGACATATTGAAAGAAAAAATGGTAGTTGCACCTATACTAGTGTTCCCTGATTGGAATAAGGAATTCCATGTCCATGTGGATGCCTCTTGTATAGATTTGGGAGTGGTACTGGCACAACCTGGTGCAGGAGAGATTGATCATCCTATAGCCTTTGCAAGAAGAAAGTTATCTAAAGCAGAAAAGAATTACACCACTACAGAAAGGGAAGGACTGGCCATGGTGTATGATTTGCATAAATTTAGACACTATTTGTTGGGGTCACACTTTAAAATTTTTACAAATCATTTTGCAATGAAGTATTTGGTTAATAAGCATGTCTTAGGAGGAAATATTTGCAGATGGTTACTATTATTCCAAGAATATGACTTTGATATCATTGTTAAACCAGGGAGACTGAATGCAGGACCTGACCATTTGTCAATACTAGAAACAGGGGAAGAACCAACCATCATAGAGGATAATCTCCTCGATGCACAGTTATTTGAAATCATAGTTGCAGATGACCATTTTGCGGATATCATTTAATTTTTTACTACAGGAATGGCTCCTTCAAAATAGACTACACAACAAAAGAAAGAATTAATGGTTAAGGTAACTGACTTTTCATTAATAACAGGACATTTATATAAGATGGGACCAAATGAGATACTGTGTAGATATGTTTCTGAACATGAAATATAGATGATTCTAGCAGAGGCTCATGGGGGCACAACTAGTGGACATTATGCATGGAAATCTATTGCACAAAAGTTTTTGAAACCAGGATTGTGGTGGCCTACACTACATAAAGATGCGAAGGATTACTACCGAGCATGTGATGTGTGTCAAAGAACAAGGAAACCTTCCAGAAAAGATGAGATGTGATTGGTACCACAAGTTACATTGCAGGCCTTTGATAAGTGGGCCATTGATTTTGTTGGACCCATCAACCCACCTAGATAAAGGACTGGTGCAAGGTACATAATTACAAATACTGGTTACTTGACAAGATGGGCTAAAGCACAACTAGTAAGGTACTGCAACATAGAGACTGCGAATTTTATTTTTGAGTACATATTGTCTAGATTTGGATGTCCAAATATTTTGATGAGTGACCAAGGTTCACAGTTCCTAAATAATACTATTGAAGAATTGACTTAGGAGTTCCAAGTGTATCATCAAAAGAGTGCCCCTTATCATTCTCAGGCCAATGGAATAGTAGAAGCATTTAATAAGGTTTTGGAAAATACACTTACTAAGGTATCCAATGTGAATAGAGATGACTGAGACCTTATAATTCCAGCAATATTATGGGATTATAGTACCACAGTCATTTATGCTCTATCTTGTATCCTAGACCTGTAGGTTGCATTGATGTGAAGTGTTTGACAGAATTTCAGTCCCGGTTGGGGATGCTCAGGCCTAGTCCTAAGGTTTATTTTTTATTTATCAACATTGTTATCATGTCTTTGATGGATTTTGAAAGTTATAATGAATTATGGGTAGAGATCGGGCTTCTGGGCTAGAAAATTGGCTAAATCTCAGGGTCGTTGGCACAGGTCTGCTAAGAAAAGTCCATAGTCGTTGGCACATAGGCCTATGAGAGTGACTTTGGGTTGTTGGATGTTGTCATGCCTATGAAATTAGAGCCACCAAGGGTTAAAAGGATTAAATCATCAGTGGGACTCAGGGACAGGATGTCTGAGTGGTTGACATGTCTCCTGAGGGTGTTGTTACTGATGTGGATGAGTTTGTTTTATATGTTCCATCAGTTCCATTTTCTTAGGGTCACCAAGGAAGTTGAATCCCTTATAGTAGCCTCTCTCATCACATGTTCACCCCAGCTGGCAGGTTGCTTGGGTGGACCTGGGAGGAGGGGGTGTTACAATAACCAACCAAAACCAAACTGTTGATTTGGGGTAGCATCGGATGTGCTCTAGCTACAAAAATTGGTGGAGAGGCTAAAGCACATGAGGTCTCCAATACCCATAAATGGTTTGGGCAAATTCTAGACAGTTTGAGAGATATTAAAATAATTAATATTTTTAATGGAGTCCTTAAGTCTAAACTTAGGGAAAATAAAATATTAATGTGAATTAATATAAAATTGTGTTAGAAGGCTCCAAAAGTCATGGATCAAGCCAAAGTTAATCTTAGCCATTGATTAGGGACTTAATCTCGGTCATTGAATTATCAACAAGAAAAGTATAAGAGGAGGCTTGAGGGTCACTTGGAGAACACACCGAGTTGATCAAGATTTCTATTTTCTGGGGCAGGGTTTGCTGAGGAAGTACCAGGAGGATCAGCACAGAAGTCAGGAGAGAGGGACATAGAGCCAGCCAGAGGTTCACACAGATCTAGCCAAAGCTCACGTAGATCCAGCCAGGAGCTGCGCAGTGCCTCAGAGAGCCAACATGGGTGACGCGGAGGCTCAAAGGGCTGACGCAGTGCCTCCAGAGGCTGACGTAGGGTGAGATAGGGTGATGATGGGTAGACATTGGGCCAGAAAGGGATGATACAGTCCCTAGAGGCTGACGTTGGGGTTTTTGTGGGGCAGATTAGAGTTGGGAGCTATTGGAGTGTTTATCTGGGGTTTCAGTCGGAACATATGTCTCTGACTGAGAGGTACTATTGCTGAGATTATTCTCTGTTGGGTGAGCCAGTTTTGGCACCCAGATTGTATTCTGAAACTGCTTAATAATAAAACCCTCAGATAGCTGCACTGATTTTCCCGCATTGGGTTTTTCCGCGGACATTGGTCCAAAAACAATGGTGTCACTTGTGTGCTTGTTTTTTCTTCTTCAGTTGATGATCTGTAATGTGTTGAGCATGTACTTGTATTTATTTTCAGTTTTTACATGGTAAATAACTTGTTAATAAAACAGAACAAGTACGTAGAAATAAATCAGAAAGTACATGAAGGATTTCTAATAGTTAGACTTAGAAATTCCAACATGGTATCAGAGTGTGGTTGCAGATCACAGGAGAACTAAGGACATCAGCCGAGAAGAGCAACAGCAGTAGAAAAAAATTGTCCCAAGTGACAGAATTCGTTCCTAGCAGAAAAGTAGCAAGGAATGGGTGATGTAGTGCCTGCATCATCAAGTTTGAGTCGGGAAGAGGATCATTGCAATGGCAGAGGGGAGCAGACTCGACCTACACATTGCCCGGTCATCTTTCTCAGTCAGGAAGGATTGATGCCCATGGCCAGGAGGTGCAGATTTTGCTGGTGTCAGGATTACACAGAGCCTAGAAGCTCTAACCTTCAGGTTATTGGGGTTTGGGAGGCTATGGGTAAGTTGTAGAGTGAAGCCGGTGGGGTATTTTAGACAGAACATTACCTAATAGGGAAAGACCAAGGAGGAGGGAGTTGCTACCAAGGATTTCTAGCCAAGAAATCTGGATTAGTGGTGCAACTGCACTAACGATTGGAGTGGGGGCATCTCGACATTAGCAAAAGGGTTTCCAGGAGGGAAATCGAGGCTCAGAGGGAGTCACACCGAGAACTTCCAGAAGGGAAGTAGAGGAGTATCGAGATGGCAGTGAACGGGGTAAGAGACCAGGACAGACTGGACGAAGCCTCAAACTTCGTAGTCTCAAAGGCCATAATCTTATTCATTCTAGACATGAACCGTCTCAAGCACTTCGCCTTAAGGATAATAGCGGTCCCAGTTGATTCAGCTGATAATGATAAGTACGAGGATGCAATGACGAGGGCCAAGAGCATCATCCTTGACGGGGTCAAGGACCATGTAGTACCACACATTGCTGAGAAGAATACGACAAATGAGATGTGGGAGGCCCTAAAGAAGTTGTATCAACATACTTCTGTGCAGAGGAAGATGCTACTAGAAAATCAGTTGTGGAATCTGAGGGAAAGCAGGAGAAACAGAAGAAGAAGTACCTGTTGAAGCCTCAAAAATCATTACTTCAACATGGGGGAAAACCACCCAGTCCGGACCTTGGTTGGAAACTCCTTTTCCGTTTGGAGTAGTGGCTCCGATTGGGGATAATGGGAATAGTTTCCCAATCTATTTTATGATTGTATTGATGGGGTGATATGTGATATTTTGGAGTAATGTTTAAGCTAGAAGTAATCTAATCTAAACTAATAATCACATGCATTTTATCCTAATTTAAACATTATCTAATTATAACTATACCCGAGAATAAATTGATGTATGCATTCTACAATAATTTCTAAAAGCAATTGATAATAAAGATCATTCAATTGCAATGAGAAATGAATTTATTTTAACAATAATCGTTTCGTATAAAAAGTTAGCTGAAACGATTGTGAAAGATATATCGCATAAGAAATTATTCATGTATTCAACATAAAATATAGATCATCATCATACAAAAGTGCAATAATGGCAACCAGGATTCAAACTTTCATACATAAACAACTTGAAGAGAAATTATTGCTTGATACATAAGTAAAAATAATTACGAGATAAAAGTACCATTTATAATACGTCCTACTCGTGCTTCAACAATATTGATCTAATTTCAGTCCGTTCAACACCATATAAGAGTACAAAAGTGCAATTTCAGTGGAAGATGCTAGATCAGATAAAAATAAATCTCGTTCCATTAATTTCACTAGAACTTCCTCAAATGGATAGAAGTGCATGTTTTGAAGATTGTTTCTGATAAAAATTTTGGAGTTCTCTCTAAATGCATGAGAGGGGTTAAAATACTTAAACTATAAAACTAAAAATAGATTATTACAAAAATAGTTGAGGAGGTTTAAACGACCTTCTTCAAATTATGCAAAATAAAACCAAAATAGAAATGAGCATGGTGACTAACTATTCTGCATTTGATCCTTTAGATCGCAAATGTCCGTCATGGGCTTGAGTTGTGTCAGTTGGCTGATTTCAGCTTTCAACTGTCTAGTGAATACAACGTCGGTCAGTGTTGGCACCATTTTCTCCATAGAAGTGGTTAGGCATCGCAAGGTCATCCACTGGCTGTGAGGTTTCACCAAATGTCACCAATATGCTTCCTAGTTTAACCTGGTCATTTGCTGAATTGCTTCTGCTTTTTCTTCTATTGCCTATCTCCACTGTAGTCCAATCTGTTTTACATTAGGAAGAAAACCTGGAATGGATTCAGCCACAAGGTTGGCTCTATGTAAATTTTCATTAATATTTTCGATGACATTGTTTGCTACTACTGTTGCAGCTATTGTTTCCTTTTCTGCCTCTTTAAGCCGTGAATCCCAATTTGCAAATAAGATTTCTTTATGCGACTCCTCTAATTTAGGCAAGTCGGCTTTTCTCCCATCTTCTGAATTCTTCCAGGTGATGAAGTCGGAGACTTTTTTCATGATTTCATCATAATCAAGTCTCATTTCCATGACTTGACTTGTCAATTTGTCGCTTGTTTTGCAATAAGAATTCCATTGTGTAATCTTCTAGCATAATAGTTCTTTTTGGTGCATCAGCTGGGAGTTAAGGCTGAGCGCTTCAGTAATAAACTGATCAATTTTTGGATCATCTTTATGTAGATCAGTTATTCCTTGTATTTTCACATACTTCTCTGCTAAGCTAGTTTGATGTTTTATTTGCATCTACTCGAACTCTTTTTGTAGCTTAGCTAACTGTATCTCTGCTTGCTGGTTAGATTTTGCTTGTTGTAATTGTTGTTCAAGCGACAAAATTTTATCTTCTTTTTCTTTAAGAAACATTTGCACCTCTGTTTCTTTGTCAATGGTCATTGTAGCATAGGCACCTACAAACTATCAGACGGGTCGATGGGTGATTCTTTCCACAGAACATCCATCAGTTCATTATCAGGGGTAGTAACAACTTTAGAATCCAAATTCCTTTTATTTCTTTGTCTTTTAACAACGAGTTTGTGTTGTGGGCTATAAAACACATCTGGAGGGGGAATATCCTCTATTCTCAAAACAATTTCAGAGGTGGGGGTAACAGGGATGTGTTCTACCTCTTGAGTATTTACAGTCTCCTCTGTTGTAATTTCCTGAGTTGTTTTCTATTGTGGAGTTTGCAACTCTAGCATTTGTTCCTCTGTATTGAGACTTTTATTAAAGTTGTCCCATTATTCCTCTAAATCAATCACTAGGGGTTTTATTGGTTGTGTGGAGGTGGCATGGATTCTAGCCTGTTTGCTAGCTGAAGTTTGCTTAGCTGTCTTCTCTGTAGATTCAGTGGTATCCTTTTCCGACTCTCTGCTTCTTCTTTTCCCATTTTGTGATGACTTCTCTAATTCCCTGGTAGATTTCTCTTGGGATTCTGCTCCAGAATCAGTTTTAGAATTTTCTTTGGAGTCACCTTCTATACTTACACTGGGAGTAGGCTCCCTTATTGGTTCAATCAATAATTGGTCCAATGGGACCTTTGTTAGCCTCCTTTCTCTGTACTCGTAAAAGGTTTCAAGATCTTCACAGTCAAAAAGTAATTGTGCCATATGCTTCACCTCTGTGAAGGTGTTTTTCTGCAAAAAGATGTCATCAAATGCATCTTCCTCATTACTGAATACTTTTATTTTCACCATGGTGGTAAAATCTTTGACAGTGTCGAACGGGTCATATTGCCTTCCATGGAAATTGGGTAATTGCAGAGATAACATATTCTCTGCTTCTTTAAATGCATGCCCTAAGTCGTGTAATGCAAATGCTCCACACTACAAAGGGAATGTAGGCCAAATGGCCTTTTTTGCTTCCATTAATGTTTTGATCATCCCTCCCTCACTAGTTGTTTGATAGGATATATCGCTAGCCATCAATTTGTCCGGAACATAGTATGGGAGGACATGAGGGGAGGTAATGCTTCCAAATACCTTGATATACGTAAATATCTCCTCCCCAAACCATCTCGCCACTGGGAGGATATCTACTTCAGCTTCTTGGGAAAACCTGGGGACATCTCGATTATAAAGCCATCTGTGAATAGGGAGAATAACTCCATGACAAATTTTGAAAAAATGTGGTTGAAAGTTAGATTCCCACATGTCTTTATGGTATATGTGAATGGGAAGTGGATTTTGAATAGTCCACTTCCATCCCATGACAGGAAATTTCGAACCGAAACAAATTGCATCCATTACATAGGCACTCATAAAAAATGGAGGGTAAACCCTCGAAGCAACACTTCTTTTCCTTCTATACTCCATTATTGTTCTTTCTAAATTGTCAGACAAAATTTGTGCACAATTCATTACAGTTGCATTAACGACTGCATCTATTAATGACAACCATTCTGGGGAGGATTTAGTACTATCGAGTTCGCCAAATAGTCTACATAGCATGGTCGTTGCAAAACTATGAGGGGGACAAATAGATGCAGTAATGTACATACTGTTCTTGTCTTTCTTGATTCTGTCCTCATTATTTGACCAGGTCTGGGTGTAGTCCGCTGGGTCCTTGTTCTCTTTGGAAAACTTCTTGATGAACTGCTTGTTGTAGATGACTTGTGGCTCTGCTAGGTGGTATATAAGCCGCAGGTTGTCTAGCTTAAAAGATCCCATAACCTCTTGGCTTCTTGTCTTGAATTCTCTGTCTGAGATGTAAACTTCATGAATAACCCATTTAACCATGTCTGTATAAGGGATTATCTTCGGGCACGCAGTTATGCGATGCAAAAGTGAGCATGTTGTCTTAAATATGGAAGCATTTGAGGAATCATGTCCATCAACTGTAACCTTTGTTTCTCGAATCCTTGGTTGCTTTTCCTCCAGTATATTATACATGGCCTCCCATGTAGAGGTTCCTCCCTCTCTGTTGCATTTAGTATCTATAAACAGAGGATTCATTTCTGACTTCTCAGAGACGACTGCCTTGCCTTTCTTCACCATTGCTCCCAATGATTTTCTCTGAAAGTGAAGAATAACAGCTATCGGATACTCAAAGATGATAATGAACATGAAATGAAATAATGTGAATAACTTGTAAGATGATAAAAAGAGTTTTATTCAAACGCACGTAAGAAAATATCATATCACGTTAAATGGATTTTCACACATAAATGCAGTTAGCTCTTACTAAATGCCCACTAATGCTTCGTTATCCCTTAGCTTTAATGCTCATAAATGTTTGCATCGTAAATCGGGAAGAAATATTCTAGGGTGGTGAGCCTTTGAACTGCGATAATGGCAATTTTGCGATTTGCGAAGCAATATTGCAAATCGTAATATCGCATTAATCCTTTTCGCTTTTCTTACCTTCTTTTGTTTCTGCGAGATGCAAGATGCGAGCCACTCATTTATTGTTTCAAAACGTAGCTACTTGACAAGTTATTCTATGTAAAGACCTCTTTTAATGAGTGGTGGACCTAAACATTCGTTCATGATATATTTAAAGAGTGGGTCCAGGTCTTGATCACGTTTCGCAATATCGACTGATGGTAAGTTTGTGGTGTTCTTTTGAATGCTCAAAATGCGATGCAATAAATGTTATTATTCCATCACAATTTCGCATCTCACTTGTTTTGAGATAACCTTTTAAGGTGGGCAATTTATAAATAGTGATATGCGATGCGAGACTTGGCTTCGAAGAGAAAAGCTTAAGGACCTAGTTTATGTCAAAAATATGATAGTTTCGAGGTATAAAGCATAGAGTCCTCTTTTAATCGTTTTTTACTGGATTTGGTGGGTTAGCAAGGTCTTTTGATGATGATGTGGGAACACAATCATTTAGTAGTTCTTTTGAAAAAAAATGGGGTTTGATTGATATCTTGCTTTATTCCAAAAATAAATGAAATGCCTAAATGCTAAGTTTTTTTTTTGGATGGATTTTTAAAGGGTCCCCGTTTATTAATGTTATATTAACTACTACCATTAAAAAATGGGGGTTTGTTGAATAGCACAACAATTGACGATTCACTTGGAAGAACCAGTTATCTCTGAGAGTTTTTTTTTTAAATTTCTAAAACTTCCAAAATAAAGATAGTTTTGGAAATAAAAATAAATTACATGGAATATAAGGTAAGTAATACTGCTCATTAATAATAAAACATCTACTTAACTATCATTCTTTTGATTATTCTTTTCTCATAAGAAAGTCACTTTGTCTACATCAGACATTACTTGGTTTTAAAGATAAAAGTAAGGAGACTCTCCTCAGATCAGTTTTTGGTATACTTAGTTGTCATAGGTAGAGCCGCTGCTACCAGAAAGCGTTCATAGCCTCAAAAGGGTTACCTTTTAGCCAACAATGATTCAATATACCACTTAGATCAGATTGCAATCTTAAAGATAAGCTCGTTTGTATACTTATTGCTTTCTTTATTTTCTGAAGTAATTCATTCTTCCTTCAAATCTTCATCTTTTATCTCTTAAAGGACAATGCCTTGGTTTGGTGACCAAAATTGACAATTCCATTCACTTGATTTGTAACTTAACTGAACAAGTTGGCTCTTGATGAGACCCCTTGTCTTTTGATTAATATAATCTTAAGCCATTACCTTGTTTTGATATGCAGTATTGGTAATGTCAGTTAGTTATAATCTTATGATCATGGTAAGCTGGCTCTTGATGAGACCTCTTATCCTTTAAGTTTAAGTATATTTTAGAATTACACTCTAAAAATGAAAGCTGATTAGGTGGGGAGAATCATTGGCTCCTTAAGAGCTTCTGGACGACAATTGTAGAGTTTTAAAGATGCTTTTCTACATAGAGACTTTTCTTTGTTATTGATACTCTTCTTGACTGATGTAAAGGAAAGATTTCTTTCTAAAGCTAAGTTTCATCAAAGATTAGCTCATTTTGGCAGAAAACTGGCAGTTTTGGAGCGATAGAACTTAACTATATATTTCATATGTGAAGATTATTTTCATAACAATGTTTACTTACACAAGCGAAAAGTCAAAATTAAAAAGAGACTATCCTTTGTAAAGCCAAAAGTCAATGTTTTCTAACTCGTATTATTCTTTCTAAAAAAAACTAAAGGCAATAATATATAGTGAACAGAAGAGATCATCTTCTATGGAAAGTATTTCTTTAAAATTTGCCCATTAACAAGTAGAGATTCTCTCTTACCTGATAAATCTTGTAATAGAAAAGTTGACGGGCCTATTTGTTCCACAATCTGAAATGGGCCAAGCCACATTTGTTGGAACTTGGTATCCTTACCTTCCTCTTTGTGGGCTTTATCCCATTTTGTTGTGGGGAAAAATGCCTATGCAGGACGATCCTATCCACCTAAGGTGTGACAGTGCCTTAGCAACAAACAAGGACAGCTATTCTGGTTTCTTCCTTTATGAAATGTGAAAGAAGAGAGATAAATAGACTTACCGGTGTCTTCCGTTTGTCCCTCGATCCGGTCTCTCTTCTCTTTGGGAGTTCACAGCTACTTGCCTTCTCACTCGCCCAGCTTCAACAGGTTCATGCAAGATCAAAAGAGAACAACTACTTGCCTTCTTGCTTGTCCAGCTTCAACGGGTTCCTGCAAGATCACAAGAGAACAGCTACTTGCGACAAGAGAAGAACACTACACAAAGATAGATATTCACATTCATAACTAGTTTAGGATTAGAAATAAACTAAATACACTAATGCATTCATACATCAAAAAATACATCAACATATAGGAGAAACCAAGATAGCTTTATTGATGAATAACAAGGTTCAGGAAGAGATACAACCCAGAGGGATCCAATCCAGCATCTCCTTCCCAGCAAATGGAATTCCTATCTTCACCCCCTTCAAAGCATTAAGCACCCAATGATTCCAATCTCAAACCAACAGCAATTCTTTGCAATAACAAAATTCCAGCCTCTAGATCTCATGGAGGAGAGATCCGTATATAGATGTTTGGAGAGAGGATGAGTCAGCTTGAGATCTGACTAGTGTCCTCTCCCTCTATTAGTTCTTGATTCCACTTGGAGGTTCTTGCTTCCACTTGGAGATTTGGAACCTCTTACTCATCACCAGTCGAATTCCCTGAGGCAAGTGTCATTTTGGAAGCTTCCTGGGTTTTGACACCTTGAGAAATGAGCTTGCCACATGTCCACTCTCGTTCAGCGCAGGTAGCCAGTGTTCCCTTTGACATTCAAAGCAGGTAGCCAGTGTTGGCTTTGACATTCAGCGCAAACAGCTAGTGTAGCCACTGAAATGATCCTGAATTGACTTGTTTTTGAGCAGTTTCTGGTGGAGAACTTCTGTGAATTGCTATGGTTTGTTAGCCTTGTTCCTCTAGGGGTAGGAACAACATGTTTAGGGACTTTGGATCCCTTAGATTATGGACATTTCATGCTCAATGCTGTAAGGCACAAAAATGTCTATAACAGTTGCCCCGGGTGAAATGCTTTATCAGGGGGATCCGAAGTTCATCCAATGCTGGGAGGAGACCTGTAATAAGATACAATACATTATTTTTCATATTGCTTTCATGATCTAGCTGAGGCGGGCATTCCCATGCTTAGTTTTATAAATTCATTTTTCTGTACATAGAACAGACAATCGTCTGATGGTAGACTGATAATTTTGATGAAATTATCATCCTTTGAGTAGGATGATTATCTGCTGCAATGATGTACATGTCAATGTCTTTATCTTTCCTGAATATATATCGCAGCCCGGATGGATGAAACTATATCCGAGGTCTTCAAACTCGTTCGATCTTCACTCTAAGTACAAGTCGATCCATGTGAGAAATGTTCTGAAGTCGAACATGGAAAGACATCGCTTGATTACCGGTCAATGATGTAAACCGTTAACAAGCGCGAGAGGAATCACCGATAATGATAATGACCCTCAAGGTACTGCAGTACAATTCACGTGGTGTGAGTAGAGGACTTGGCTTCGAACACCACGCAAAATCTTTCGGTCGAAGGTCATTGATGTATACCTATCGCCGGAAGTGAGAAACTTGCCATTGAGGCATGCAAGCTTCAAAGTACTGAAGGGGTTGTTCCTAGATCAACTTCTTGGATAATGAGCTGATGTCGACAAGAAGCGATCCGTCAAAGGAGGGCCTTAATGAATCCCACATCAGTGACACGGAACGGAGCTAATGATTATAATGGAGGTGAAAACGATCTGTGACATATGATTCAGGGTGGCGGTCATGAAAGGATGAAGGATAATGTATGGCAGTGGATGGGACACGGTTGACTCTTCTGAATGACTTCTCTTGAACATATGGCGACACTGATACGATGGATCGGTAGCATTACCCCAAATATGGATGGTATGGCGAGACCATGGATGTGACCGGTGAATGAAACAACCCAACCCGATTGTGGTACGGAGGAAAAGTGTCATGTTCAAGAGCGACTTGCTACCATCAAAGTTTTCTTTAGTTTCTCCCAGTTTTTCGCCAGTCATTGCTGACCAGTACCTCTTTATTTTTGTCAAGCTTGAGGAGGATAACATATGCTTGTTGTATAACCTGCCCTTCGGGCAAGCCCATCGCTATGTTTTAACGAGCCTAGCGATAGTGAAACTCGTTCTCGTCTAAAGACAAGTTTGTCGCTATTTAATGATTTTAACGAGTCTAACGACAAGGATAACTCGGTCCTTTTCATTTTTAGAGAGTCTGAAAAGGTACATAAAGTTAACTCCAGAAGTCCTTCTTCGTCATCTAATACCTTAAGTCCGAAAAAGTATAAAACAATACAGAAGGGATGAGTTTTCGATAGTTTTAACGAGCCGAGTAAAACAAGCGCTCGATCTTTTTGTGCAATAATCCCTCAGGTCAAAAAAGATTAAAATCTAGAGGAGGGATAACTCTTCCTGTCCCTTTAACGAGCTGGAAGGCCAAGGACTCGACAATCTTTTCATATTTTACGAGTCAGTTGAAAAGAGCTTAAAGACGCTCGTCTTTTGAGGAACGAGTGATAAACAGGGTTAGTAGCTGATTCCAGGTACAGGTTGGAATTTTCCAATCACGGCAGTGTCACAAGGATGGCTAGGTGTAATCACTCTTCGTAGCTGTTCCTCAAAATGGGTAAACAAACATATGGAGGTGAACGATCGGCCAAATGAAAAGTGGAGGTGACGGTACAAACATGACCAAGGCTTTAATGGTTGATAATATTACATTCACAGCGGTTATTTACCGGGATAGTTCATTTTTTAACGAGCTTAAACGCGGGTGGAAACATTTGCTCGATCTTATGTTTATTTTTTAACGAGCATGAACTATGTGCTAAAACTGCTCGGATCTTGCGTTTATTTTTTAACGAGCATGAACTGTGTGCTAAAACTGCTCGATTACCCAGTCATATGATAAGAATGTCTCATGTAAGATTCCATTTTTTATGGAGCTTGCGCCTTACCAAAGCTATGCCCCGCATCCTTTCTTTATGCAAGTTAGGAAACGGCTAACCCAAAAAACAGATAAATAACCGCTCTTTGCTTGCACTCCAAAAGGTTTGCATGCCCCCAGGTATAAAGTATGATTTCAAGGTTACCCCTCAATTTGCAGATAAAACATTTGTTTTACCGGGAGAGGCCTACCTCTTTCAGGCTACCCAAAGATTGTTCTGTTATTCTTTCAACAAAACACTTCTTCGGCGATGTCTACCGAGATAAACAAAGGTGAGTGACGAGACCCGCCCTCTCACATAACTTTGACAAGAGAATCTTATTCCAGAACAACCCCTCTTCCAACCACGGACGGGGTACGGACTAGTCATATTCTCTCGCGGAAACCTACCCTATACCCAAAGTTTTCCTGCCGAAGCAGACCAGGACGCATGCCCCCTGGGTTCCGATTATATCCTCCCGTATTACTCGCGCTCATCAGGAGGACGGACCGTGGGTTGAGACATTTCTTGAGTGAATAGACCATTTAGGGATGGTAAATGACTATTTGCGATGCGTGATCCAGGAAACGAAAGTTGGTCCACGAGCTTGACCACTCTTCCTTCATGCGGAAAACACATTACTCTAAAGAGTGAGGAGACGATAGCTCCCATGCAATATATATAGTCTCGTCCAAGGAGTAGGTTATAATCCAAGGGTCCTTGAACGACCATCACGTTCATTTGAACGGTCTTCCCTTTCAATGTTATGGGCACATTGGGGAGGATCCCTAAAGGTCGACTGGTTCCTTTATAAAAGCCTGATAGATTTCTCATTTCAGGCAAAAGCGCTGGTGAACCAAGCGCTCTCCAAGCAATAGAGGAAAGGATACTCACAGATGCCCCCTCATCAATGATAGTGCCAACCATTACCATTCTGTATATTTGAACGATAATTCTGAATGGTATGCTTGCTGGCAACCAGGGTCTGCCTAGTTGATTCCAGTCGAAGGACACAACCAGGTTGCTTGGTGGTGGGACCGAATAGACGGCCAGATATGACTCTGACGAAGTTCCTTCCTACGATAAAGGAATGGGCAAATTTCCCCCTTGTTCGTCGGAGTCTGTGTTGATGAAGAGAATTTGGACGGTGTCGTCTTTATTCTCCTCTGTGATGGTATCATTCGAAGATAGAGCCTCTGAAGGCAAAACTGGGTCAACTGCCGCCTCAACCTTTTGACTTTCGTCAGGCATGGATCCAGACGGTTCATCTTCAATGATAGGTGCTTCGGCTGACCACCTGGGCGGGCCAGCCGGGTTCTCAACTAGTGAAGGACTTGGCAGGAGTTTTTGATATCCAGGAGGAAGTTGCGCTCGTAAAATCGGGCGATCTTCCAGAACTCTTTTATCCTCGTCTAAGAAGGGACAACGGTGGATGGCGTGGTCGCCTTCACACAGTTTACAGGGAAATCTAGCTTTCCCTCTCTGTCTTGGGACTTCACTTTCACTAGTTGACGGTGAGCAGTCAACATGGCTATCAGAGGTTGATGCTACCGAATTGTGGAAACGGGGAGACCAGTCCCTTAGTATCCGAGGGATGCAGGGACAATCTCTGTTGAAGTGGTCTCCCTTGCATATGATACATGGCGATTTAGGCTTGGTCAGTGCTGTGTGTGGATTTTTGTCAGACGACACTCGTTTGCCCCCAGTCGCTTTTGGCTCCTTCTTCTTCTTCTCTTTCTTCTTCTTTTCCTTCTTCTCCTTAGGAACTTGGTTTTTTGTTTTACCAGTTCCGTCAAGCGAAGAGGAAGGAGGAGAGGAAGAATTAGATGAAGTAGAAGGCTGGTGGGCGACTCTGGTCTGGTCTAACTGTTGACTCGACTGTTTAGGAATGGTGGTGTTCTGAACGACATTGGTTGAAAAGAGCCAGACCGGCAGGCCAATTGTTAGTCCTGGAAGCGACAATGTGGCCATATGGGGTGCACCAACATCTCCCCAAGAGGAGAAGGGACTAGGATTTCCACCAAGGGGAATTCCTTGGTTGGTGTGCTCCATTTTTTCAACCTAAAGACCAACGCAGGAATAAAGGGTGATTGTTCCGTTTAAAATAAATTTTAACGACGCTTTAGACACAACTTGCTTTTTCAATTTTAAAGAGTCGAGAAAAAGCTAAAGATGACTCTAGTCTCCTTCGATGTTTTAACGAGCCCGAAGTGACAAATGCTCGGATGGAATTTTTCCGTTATAGAGTCTGAAAAAGGCCAAAAGGAACTGCTCTGGAGTTCTAGGCAGAGGGTGTGCAAAACTTTTCGCAAAACCGCAGAATACTTTTTAGGGTACGGGCGGTCGATCTTCCTGAATGCTGTGTTCAGTGCATTGCGATCAGTAGGGCGGGCGACACGGCTTCCTAAGGATAAAGGTTTTATGCCTATAGGGGTCTCCCAATATATACGCGACGGTACGTGGGAGCACAATCCGTACTGGCGCTATCGTCCCTCAGGAGGAATCACCCACCATCCACGAGATCGACAGTCACCAGGCTTAACGACGCCGGAACACGTCTCTAGCCTAGACCTCTATGTTGTGCGTCATGTTGCAAAGCGTTGTTAAGTTCATTCAATTTATTTTAGGTTGATCTTTTTAGAAGTTTGCCTTTCAAGGTTCACCACGAGATGTATGATACAATTCCTAAATGCAGTCTAAAGATGATAAGCAAGCTTTATATCTTTTCAACTTTGAAAATCCTAGCTACTAAGGGAAAAGAAAGACACCATCTTTTCTCAAAAAGCAATCAGCACACTCTAATGCACTTTTCCTAAATCAATCATGCAAACTATCAAAATGTAAATGCACAATGCAGGTGTTTGTTTTCCGCTTTCTTAGTATTGATGCCTACACAGAAAGCTTTTTTGTACAACTTTGAATTTGCTTTTAAATGACAAGTACAAACAAGTTTACTTTTTCGAAATCAGAGAGGGTAGAAGAGATTATAACACTTAACAATTTCCGAAATGAAGACTTGTTTCGACACTTAAAAAAGACAAACTCAAACCAATAAGCAATAGTAAATGTATAATCAATCTGCAAACAGCCAATGAACTCTCTTCTAAGATCACAATCAACAGATCTGAATCAAGGGCTACAGGATGACTATTTCACTCATGCAAAGGAAAACTTAAATGACGCCACAAACACATAAAAACACTCACAGTCTTTTTGTACAAAAGGAGGCGGAATTTAAGCAGAGAAAAGGAGTTATCAGACTGGTACCTATGCTGGTTACAGGCTGCAAAAATCAGAGATCAAAACAAGGCAAAACAGAGCAGAGAACCCCAGATGCACAAGGGAAAACTGGTTCAGCGCAACCTCAACACAGGGGTTTTGACATTCAGCATAGGTAGCCTTCACGGGACATGCGTTGAAATGCAGAATCCGTTCACTGGGTCTGCGCTGAAGGAGAAACTCTCGTTTCTCACTGGTTCTGGGTCACAGATTGCTATTTAATCTACTGTTTCAGGCCAAATAAAGGCAACAAGCAAGGTATAATCAAAGGGATGCTTTGAGGGGGGTACTAAGATCTATCACAAAGGATCATCAAATCATTTGTGAGTCCATTGTTCAGATCATAGACAAGTCCAGTGATTGGATCAAAGCAGCAACTGTCTACTTTGCATCTGGGAAAAGCAGATGCAGTTCGATTGTTGCTGTCAAGTCTATGAAACAAACAATGATAGAAACACAAATAAAATGACTAAACAGATCTCCCCAACGGAGTCGCCAATTTGTTGTGGGGAAAAATGCCTATGCAGGACGATCCTATCCACCTAAGGTGTGACAGTGCCTTAGCAACAAACAAGGACAGCTATTCTGGTTTCTTCCTTTATGAAATGTGAAAGAAGAGAGATAAATAGACTTACCGGTGTCTTCCGTTTGTCCCTCGATCCGGTCTCTCTTCTCTTTGGGAGTTCACAGCTACTTGCCTTCTCACTCGCCCAGCTTCAACAGGTTCATGAAAGATCACAAGAGAACAGCTACTTGCCTTCTTGCTTGTCCAGCTTCAACGGGTTCCCGCAAGATCACAAGAGAACAACTACTTGCGACAAGAGAAGAACACTACACAAAGACATATATTCACATTCATAACTAGTTTAGGATTAGAAATAAACTAAATACACTAATGCATTCATACATCAAAAAATACATCAGCATATAGGAGAAACCAAGATAGCTTTATTGATGAATAACAAGGTTCAGGAAGAGATACAACCCAGAGGGCTCCAATCCAGCATCTCCTTCCCAACAAATGGAATTCCTATCTTCACCCCCTTCAAAGCATTAAGCACCCAATGATTCTAATCTCAAACCAACAGCAATTCTTTGCAATAACAAAATTCCAGCCTCTAGATCTCATGGAGGAGAGATCCATATATAGATGTTTGGAGAGAGGATGAGTCAGCTTGAGATCTGACTAGTGTCCTCTCCCTCTATCAGTTCTTGATTCCACTTGGAGGTTCTTGCTTCCACTTGGAGATTTGGAACCTCTTACTCATCACCAGTCGAATTCCCTGAGGCAAGTGTCATTTTGGAAGCTTCCTGGGTTTTGACACCTTGAGAAATGAGCTTGCCACATGTCCACTCTCGTTCAACGCAGGTAGCCAGTGTTCCCTTTGACATTCAACGCAGGTAGCCAGTGTTGGCTTTGACATTCAGCGCAAATAGCTAGTGTAGCCACTGAAATGATCTTGAATTGACTTGTTTTTGAGCAGTTTCTGGTGGAGAACTTCTGTGAATTGCTGTGGTTTGTTAGCCTTGTTCCTCTAGAGGTAGGAACAACATGTTTAGGGACTTTGGATCCCTTAGATTATGGACATTTCATGCTCAATGCTGTAAGGCACAAAAATGTCTATAACACATTTCAATACTAGGTCTCCGAGTTGAAAAGATTTTGAAGTTACAAAATTTGAATCAAAGGAGGCTTTGACTAACTACTGATGATGTGCATGCGTGATCCTGGCCTTTTCTCTTTCCTCTTCAAGCTTAAGGATTTGTAATTTTCTACCCTACGTAGATGATGAAGGAGTTTCTTCAATGAATTGAACTAAGGCTAAAGAGGGAATAGCTACATTTCTTGGCAAAACGACTTCTTTCCCATAGACCAAATTAAAAGGAGAAGTGCCAATGGAGGCTTTCTGAGTTATTTGATCTGCCCATAGAGAAAACACTAAAGAATTATGCCAGTTCTTTTGGCTTTGGTCAACAGTTCATTTAATAATCCTGATGAGATTCTTGTTTGTGGATTCGACTAACCCATTTCCTTGCGGATAATAATTAGCAGAGTACTTAAGCTTAAAACATCTTTTAAGAGCAAACTCTGTCATAGCATTGCCTGAAAAATAAGATGCATTATCAAACATCAAGGCAGATGGTAGGCCAAACCTGGTAATGATAAATTGATCTATGAATTCAATAATGTTTTCAAAATTGGCTACCTTGAGTGGAATTGCTTCTACCCATTTGGTGAAATAATTAGTGGCTATAAGGATATATCTATGTTGCTTAGAAGAATGAGGAACGATCTCACCTATTATGTCCAATCCCCATTGTTCAAATGGTTGGTCAATGTTGACTGGCTGTAATGGTAATGCGGGTTTCCTCTGTCTTCTAGCAGCTGTTTGACAAATCTTACATTTCCTTACATAATTGTGTGCATCTTTGAATAGTGTTGGCCAGTAATAGCCGGCATGCAGGATTTTATGTGTTGTAGTATCCCCTCCAAAGTGACCACCAGCTGGTCCATCATGAAGTTCCTGCAACACCTTCTCTGCCTCAGATTTTTCAAGACATCTAAGTAAAACAGAATCATAATTTATTCTAAATAGCACATCATTGACAATTTGATATTGTCTAGCTTTTAATCTCAAGGCCCTTTTCTTTGTGTAATTTAACTGGGTTGGGGCATGTCCATTTCTCAAGTAAAATATGATATTAGCATATCTTGACTCAATGTTGTTAAGGCTTACCTCATAGACCTGTACATCGTCACCTGAATGCTGCAATGCTGATAGATTTGATGCTCCCGCCAACATCTTGCAAAAACCTTGACCTTTTACAATTTTTGCTGGTTTGATTTCGATGTCATATTCTTGCAGAGTTGTAACCCAATTCGTTCTCTTTTCACCTACATCCCTTTGTATTAAAATATTTCTCACTGCTGAGAATGGTACTATTACTTTGGTGTGGGTTTTGAGGAGAGAAGGTCTGAAGTGTTTCACTGATTTTAAAATAACAAAGCTTGTTTTTCAACATCTGAGTAATTCAATTCAGCTCCCTGCAAATTGGAGCTAAAGAAAGAGATTGGGGCTTCAGCTTTTTCTTGATTTACTTGTGTCAATATGGCTGCATATGATTTCTCGGAAGCAAAAGTATATAAAATGAAATGATTTGAAAAATTCGGCATTGCTAAAGATGGGGCGTTTATGATTGCTTGTTTTATCAAGTTAAAAGCTTCATGTTCCAAGTGTCCCCATTTAAACAGAGAATTTTTCTTTATCATGGATTGAAGAGGTAAAACAATTCTTGAGAAGTCAGGGACAAATCTTTTAACAAAATTTATTTGACCTAGGAAAGATTGCATTGATTTTTTGTTATGTAGTAAAGGTATTTCAAATATTTCTCTAATTTTGTCAGGGTTAATATGAATTCCTGCTTTGGACACAATGAATCCAAGGAGATTTCCTTCACTTAATGTGAAAAAATACTTCTTAGGATTAAGAGAAATTCCATATATTTGGCAACATTCAAAGATTTGCTTTAAATCCCTTAGATGATTATTGCGTTTTCTGGAATATACAGTTATATCATCTAAGTAGATTACTACTGATTTGTTTACTAAACCTTTGAAGTCTATGTCCATGGCTCTTTGGAAAGTGGCACCGGCATTAATCAGTCCAAATGGCATCTTCTGATAAGCATAAGTGCCCCATTTTGTCCTGAATGTAGTTTTCAGCTGGTCATCTAGATGTACTAAGATTTGATTATAACCTGAGAATCCATCCAGGAAAGACATTAGTTCTGAGCCTGCAACTGTTGGGTGTATATAAGATGTCTTTTAGAACTCCTAAATTCCCCACATTAATTATCGACCTGGGTAAGTCTTTTTGTTTCATGAGTGTACACAGTATGTGCAAGTGATGGAAATCGTTGGATCTACAGAGAGTAATTCTCTAAAATAACTTATTGATTTCAATACAAGAGTAAACGAATCAAACCATAAACTACCAAACCTATAACTTCAAAGAAATTAAACTATTCAAGCTTCAAAACTCAATCTTAATAAAAAATCTCTAATTGAAATTACAAGCCATAAGCACATCAACCAAGTGCACTGTAGCGGTAACATACCTCTTTCACCTGAATAGAAACAGTAATGCATATGATCTAACCAATAATACTATGGCTCTCAATTAACAGGGAATAACTATTATCTAATCATTAAATCAATCTACAATACAAATAAATGAAACCAATCAACAGAAATAAGAACTAATGCGCAGAATGCACAAACTCAACACCAGTGACTTATATATCAAATAGATCAATCTTAAAACTATAAAACAAAGTAATTAAAATTGCAGTAAAAAGGTAAAAATATAACACAGGGAAAAGCAATGAAATCCACCAGTGACTGGGCCCAAGCCGCCAGTGATTACTACCTAGTTAGTCAGAATATTGCGATCAAATTGAAACACAAATTATATATTACTCATTAACTCCGAATGTCATTATAGTAACGATGTGTTCTTCAGAATAACACTCTGTCTCTTAAAATTACAGTCGAAGTAAAAATGAAAAAGTTGTTCTATTCTATTCATTTTTCCCCTCTTATAGTCAAAGACGAAAATAGATAATTGTGATTCCTCAAGATTAGGAGATCCCGAGGAATTCACAACCATATGCTATTATCAAAACAATCTTCTGTCCTGCGTTGATCCTTCTAATTCACTTCTCAACTTGACTGCACAAGACGCGCTTTTTTCTCCTTGTTTAGCCTTTGTTGTTCAATAGATTAAACAACAATTGTCCCATTTGCTAATATCTGCATAAAAAGCAACGAAAGTTAGTTTTGACAGCCAAATCATATCAAAAGTGATTTCGTTTACTTTCTATCGAAATTCTATCAAATTATTGTTACATCATGGCAAAAATGGATAAAAAGGAGGAAAAAGATAATGTAATCAAGGGTAAATTTATACCTGTTGTAGGCCCAACATACTCCCATGCTTACCTTGTTTCATGTCCTCATGAAAATAAGTAGTTATTATGTAATGCAGTTAAAGAGAAAGCAGGAAAGACTTTTTCCTTATACAACCTAAAACCATGCTTTTGTATTAAATTTGCAAAGGCTATCCCTTCATGACCGTTAGGCAACTTGTAATCAGAACAATGTTCTTCAGGAGGATACCAAATAACAGGTCTCCTAAATCGACATCCTAGCCAACGTGGTCCTTTCCTCAAGATAATATTACTGTTTGTGACAAAACGACCTGTGGTAGCTTTAAAATTCCTGTAGCCAAACGGTTCTTTGTTCCTGACACTATTGGTGGGGACTATCCATCTATGTTTGGATGCAAGTAAGGACCTTTCTTGTTTGGATAAGAAATACGCCCTTCCTACTTGCACAATTTCTTTATGTATAGGCTCTAGATTCTTAATTACTCCCTCCTGTTTCATGAACATCTTGTGTCTAACAAAAATATGCAAGGGTTGAGTAGGCTCACCCCTTACCCACAAATCCAGTCCATGTTATTTCCTTTGAAAGGTGTTATAAGCCTTGGACCATTTAGGTTGGTTCACTGTGAAGGAAATAAAGGCATGGAACTGAATGTCCCCAATAAAAGGGCTAGGATTGTTATCCACCACCCCGTCTAATAAAAAGTTATGTAAATAAAGTTCACAGAGAAGAAGTTGGACTTTTATACAACATATTATGAATTCTTCAGTTGTCTTCAATTCATCTGACTTGCCGGCCTTAACAACTTTAATCTTCAACAGTAAATATCTTTCCAACAAAACAAAGCATAGTTTGTAGCAGGGGATATGCAAGATAAGACATCAGAATATAAAGAGAAAATAACATCAATCTAACCCACGACCTTTTCTAGCTTGGATTTTACTTTCCTCAGCTTTTCTTCCTCCTGCCTTGACTTAGCAAAAGTTTCATCCTTAGTTATGGACAAATCCTTGAATTGCTGTTGCAAATCCTGGTACTTTTACAGAGGAACCATCTCCTTCTTACATTGCGCTAAAGCAAGCTGGTCCTATATCAGCTCCTCCTGTAACTCTAGAAGAATAGGATCACTGCTTGATGGAGCATCCTTGAATATTTCCTGTCTCGGTGCTTTTGTTGTGAGAGGATAAACCCTCCATCTGAATAGCCATATCTATTAAATCTATATGAAAGCTTTTTGTGTGTCTACCGTCTGAGTAGAAATAGATTCAGTCTAGGTTCCTATTGCCTTACTTTCACATACTTCTGTTTGTGCAGCCATAGTGACTAACTTAGGAATAATGCTCGAAGCTTCCTCATTTGCAACGTCTTTTAATTTATGACGCAGCCACCTAACTATTTTCTGAAGCTTCCGGTATTTCTTCTTCAGCGTTCTTAACTTTATTTCAGCCACTTGCTTCTTCTGAGAAGCATCCTTTGTAGGAACAAGTTTATCAATACCCTTTGTGTCTGAGGGATCTTGGTGCTCGTCTTGGCTATGTTCCACTATAACCATGTCACCTGACTGGTTATCAGATTCATGAATTATTTCTGTGTCCACTTCCTTGGCCCGGTCTGCAGCTTCTGGGGAAGGAAAAATTTCCGTGTGACCAGAATCCTCTATGGATTGAGACTTGTTCCAGATCTAGTTGAGTAATCCTTTAGGTTGTATATATGTTCTCAAATTTGCAGGAACCTGGGCCATCCATTCCTCAAATTCCTACAAGAAATCATCTCAGGGGCTCACTGGTGGTGTTTGAGAAGGCCTTGCTTCATTTTCTGGTTCACCATCATCTTGAGAAAATTATTATGCTTCCCTTTGTTCTGGGTCAGAATCATGTTCTTCCTCCTGTTTTGGTTCAGAATGGGGCTCTTCCTCCTGTTCAGGTTCAGAATTGGGTTCTTCCTCCTGTTCTGGTTCAGAATTGCATTCTTCCTCCTATTTAGGTTCAGAGTTGCATTCTTCCTCTTGTTCAAGTTTAGAGTCATGTACAACATTTGGACTAGATGGCTCTGCTGGGCGCTCGGCACTACCCTGAGGATCTACAAAAGTCCTCTGAAATGGATTTGTCTTCGCAAAACGCATGCGCTTAGTAGGTCATGTTACTGTACGATCAGTTATTTTCCTCTTCGGAATAGGGTTCTGTTGTTCAATTTCCAAGGTTGCAGAATTTTGGACTACAGGGTCTGGTCTAATCTTTTGTGGGGTTATAAAATTATCCCATGTTAAATCTTGCTGAGAAATACTATGACTAACAATTAGTCTGATCAACCCATGATGACTGACTACAGTATCAGGATGTTTAGCCCGTCTTACTCTATCAGCTATATCATGCAACAATGAATTTAAGAAAAATGGCAAATTGATAGTAAGATTTTGCTTTAAAACGGCTAAAAGTTTAAGTTGTCGTGGTTTTACCACATCCCGTCACAAGTAATGTACTGTTGGATGACACTCGCCAATTTGCACCATGGTTCTCCCAGAGAGGACGATTGAATTCCCTTGCCTTTTCGGGTTAGCTCTTCACCTGCATCTTTGAAAATCTCCACTGCGTCATGCAACATTACATGCTTTTCCAGCCATGTTGCTCCTTCTACCGACAGCCCAGAAACCTCAGCTATCATAGCTTTCGATATTGTTATGCTTACACCTTTTACTGTGGACTGCCCATTCTGTAAGTGCTGTAAAAATTCAAGAGCGATTTCACTGCTAGGGGTCTGAAGCCTGGTGAAATATGAAATCCATCCCACACGCACCAGAATTTCCCTGGCTTTGTCAGAAATTTCCAACACCGAGGGTTCTCAGCGAACCGATTTTCCACCCATAATGCTCGAATTCTTCCAATATTCGCTCTACAATTTTCAAATATTAACACAGCAAAAACGTAGCAGAGAACAACAATTGCTTTGGTAAAATAGAACAACAAGTAGACATAACAACTAAATTCCGTAATGTCAAGCGGAATTTCCATGATAATTAATGATATTAACTCTAAGACTATCATACTGCCACATGTCATTTGATCATGGGATATCATAGCAACATATCAAGTCCAGTAAGCGGAATAAATATAGCGCATGCAAAGGTGTAATGGGAATCCTCCCCCTCCTTAAAAAGAGAGGTCACCTACGACAGAGTAGACATGGAAAGGGTTGTTTTGACAACAAGGCAAGGGAAAGAACAACACGACATTAAATGAAACAGAGTACACATATAAATGATAGGACGACAAGAGGTATGGTTATAATGAGAGCGGAGTGTGTAAAGATAGTTATGAATAAAAGATAAGACGCTTGGATTGATGATAAGTTATGTGAGAAATAAAAGGACAGCAATGTGCCAAAAAGATGCTCTACTGATGGTTATTCTAGCCGAGAATGATGCGATTGATTGAAAAACAATATTTCATGCATAAAGGTTCAAAAACGGGGAAAAATTAAGGAAATAAATTCTCTGATAAAAAGAAAGAATAAGAAGAGGGTAATATAGTAATAATTGACGATAAGATATAACTTCAATACCATAAGCAGAGCCTCTGCTGCCAGCAAACGTCCATAGCCTCGATAGGGTTTCTTTTTAACCCATATAAGCCAGGATCCTCAATTTATAAATGGAGAGTTACTGTGTTGTTCTGCAAAAGAGATCAGTATGCTGGCGTGGTAACCAGATGATCACACTGCCATTCACTGGGATGTAGCAAAAGTGATCAAGCCGGCTCATGACGAGACCTCCAGTTCCAAGGATATTCTGGCTATCCAATGGATCATAACCTTGGTGTGGTGGCCATAGTGGGAATTTCACTTTGCTACAGCCTTATGAACATGGTAGGCTGGCTCGTAATGAGACCCCCTATCCTCCATCTGAAAACAAAATTTTGTTGTTATTACACATTTTTATGATAAATAGAGGGAGGCTCAATACTCCTTAAGAGTAGGGATGGTGGAAGAAGTTTAACATGTCAATAAAAAAAGTATACCCATAGTCTTATTTATTAAAGACAGAGAAGATTATAACTAGGAAGGATGGAACCAGCATGGTATTAAGATGACCAATCAGTATCAAGTACAACAGAAAGCTATGCAGCAAAGCAGTATATAAATAAATGTGTCCTTTTGAAAAGAATCTATCATCAAGAAGTTGTCCTGTTAAAGATAATAATGTTAATGGTATTAACTCCCTTTAATAGAATCCATAAATTCTTGTCCTCATAAAAGTAGTGTACTTCAAGTTGCCCGCGCGACGATGCCTGAGCTCCCGCGTGACCGCTGACTGGTCTCTGCGCCCTCACGGCCCCTGCCTGGCAGCCCCGCTGCTAGGTCTTCTCTGCGCCCCCCCTGGGCTTCCCTCCGCCTGCCGCTCTCCCTCGGGCCTCCTGCCCGGCCCCAGCTCTGGGGTCCATCCCTGCAGCTCTCTTTCTCTTCCCGGATCGACTGCGCTCTGGCTCTTCTTCGCTCCAATGGCTGGGACTGATCCATCGTCCCCAGAACCGGAAGACTATGAGAAACTGTTCGCATCCCTTATCCCTGAGAACGCATCAACAAGAATCCGTCCATCTGCGACAAAGTTCGTCAAGAAACTTGATGAAATCCCTGAAGTATCCCTTCCCCCCACCCTCCCGAGGAAGGCAACAATCGCTTTAGCTGAAAGAGGCCTCGTAGGCCAGTTCACCGGCCTCTGGCCTTCGCCCAGAGCAGTCCAAAAATGGGTGGAACGCAACTGGAATGTGATAATACAAGGAAAAATAGCCATCAGATTCTATGGAAGGGGCTTCTACACATTTCTGTTCGAATCAAAAGAGGACAGGAACCTTATCTTTAGAAACGGGCCCTATTTCATGGATTCTCGAGGCCTCTACCTGAAAACATGGTTGCCCGACTTCGATCCGGAAATGGACATTCCAAATGCTGTCCCGGTTTGGGTCTGCCTACCCCATCTGCCGCTCCACTGCTGGGGAGACGAATCAGTAAAGGCTATTGGGAACGCAGTCGGTAAATACATTGACAGATCTGAGCCAAAGGAGAACATGCACGCCTGTGCAAGGATTTGCGTTGAAGTCGACCTTGGGAAAGGCCTGCCGGAAGCCATCAAGATCAAAGTAGATCAATGGACACACATCCAACAGCTAGACTACGAGCAGCTGCCCTTCAAAT
The DNA here is from genome assembly GCA_031772625.1 of Pinus tabuliformis. NCBI lineage: Eukaryota > Viridiplantae > Streptophyta > Pinopsida > Pinales > Pinaceae > Pinus > Pinus tabuliformis. The sequence continues at coordinate 833,409,716 of CM062813.1, forward strand.
GCAAGGTATGTCACGAATATGGACATTTCGCAAATAGGTGTAGCAAGTTAAAATTAAATGAGTCTAATGGAAATGCTGAAACCTCTGAAGGCTCTTGGGAGCAAGTAAAAAAGAAAAAATCTACCCCCTCTCAAGGTCCTAGCGCCAAGCCTCCTCTGGAATCCCCTATTGCTCCTCCCCCCCCCTCCAGTTCAGCCCCTCCCTTCCCCTCATTCTCCAACCCTTTCGAATCCCTGTTAGTGGAAGATCCCATATCCCCCCCCTCATCTCCCCGAGATACTGCCCTAGCAGTCATCCCCTCCCCCTCGCTGCCCCCGTCCTCTCCCCCCCCAACCATTGAGCGAATCCTTACCAGAAACAAACTGAAAGAAGCTAGCCTCTCCTCTGACCCTCCGAGAAAAGCAGGCAGGAAGTCAAACAAGGAAATCAAAGATGAAACAACAGCGAAAGAAATGGCCACTGGAACTCAGCAACCAATGGACACATACCTAGACAAACAAAAAGGAAACGGGGAAAAGACAAAGGAGAGGAGCGGGACTCACTCAAAAATTGGTAAATGATGATATTGGTCTCTTGGAATTGCAGGGGGATGGGCTCCTCCCTAAAAGCAAATGCAGTCCGGGATATAATCAATCAAGAGCAACCAGACCTCCTCCTTATCCAGGAGACCAAAATATCTGAACAAGACTTCCAAAAACATATCAAAAGATACAAAAGCTTTACAGGAACAACAATAGGTGCAGCAGGTGCCTCAGGAGGTATAGGAACTTTATGGAACAAGAACAAATGGGACCTCACCAATCAACACTCTTGCAATTGGTGGGTAAGAACAGACCTTAAAAACAAAGTCTCAAAAGAAGAATACATTGTCTATAACATCTACGCCCCGAACCACTACAGGGACAAAGCTCTTTGCTGGGATTCAATAACTTCAGATTTGCAGGCCGCCCAAGATAGGAACATTTTTTTGGGTGGATATCTGAATCTAATAAGGAATGTTGAGGAAAAACTAGGCGGGAACTTCCTCGCGGACCCTTCAAGAGACTCGCTGGAAGCAATAATCCAAACTCACAACCTTATTGACATCCCTCCTCATAACGAGAAATTTACTTGGAGCAACAAAAGAATTGGCATCCACAACATTAAAGAGAGACTTGACAGAATCCTTGTTCATGAAAGAATTGCAGCAGGCTTTTCCTCAATCAAAAACAAAATCATCCACGCCTCTGCCTCAGACCATAAGCCCGTGGTCATGAAATTGGACAAGGGAAGAAATCTGGGGCCCCTCCCCTTGAAATACAACAAAGCCTGGGACTCCAAAGACGACTTCCACATACTTATAAAAGATCAGTGGGCTAAGGAAGTCACTGGCTCACCCCACTACATCTGGGAAACAAAATTAAAGTCTCTAAGAATAGCTATAAAACAGTGGGCAAGAAAAAACGCAGCAATGGAGAATAAAAACAGAGCAGATCTTCATAAGCAGTTGGACCAGTGGAACCAGGAAAAAGAGAACATCCAATACACAAAGGAAGACCAAATCCAAGAAAACGAAATGTACAAGGAACTTTACAGGCAAAATAGAATAGAGGAAGAAGAACAACGACAGAAATCAAGGTGTCTCTGGATTAGAGCTGGAGATAAAAACAATTCCTTCTTCCACAACAACATAAAGCTAAGACAGGCCGGAAACCAAATCGACAAAATTTTGGCAGAGGGGAATGAGATCAGCGACCAAGAAGGAATCAAAGAGGCAGCGCACAGACATTTTAAAGCTCTATTATCAGCAGTTCCTCAGTCCTCGGACAACACAGATTTCCTCAGACCTGTCGAGAGTAAAATCTCTGATTTGCAAAACAGAGAACTGGACCACGATGTCTCAGAGGAGGAGATCAGGTTGGCGGTCTTCAGCATGCAGCTGGACAAGGCCCCGGGACCCGATGGTTTCACTGCCGCCTTCTACAGAAATCACTGGGGCACAATAAAAAAAGACTTCGTAAGGATGGTAAAAAATGTTTTCAAAAAATTCAAAATGGGGGAAAATACTAAATCCTCACACCTTGCCCTCATCCCCAAGGACCTTAATCCCCTTTCCTTCGACCATTTCAGGCATATTTCTCTATGTAATGTCTCTTACAAGATAGTCACTAAAATCCTAGCCAACAGGCTTAAAAAGCTTCTTCCCTACCTCATTTCAGAGAATCAAGGCGGATTTGTCCCTCATAGACAAATCACGGACAACGTCATTTTGATACAAGAAGCAATTCACAGTAGCATCAACAGAAAAGAAAGAGGCATGATCATCAAATTAGACATGGCAAATGCCTTTGACAGGGTTGACCATCACTTCCTGACAGAAGTCCTCAAAAAATTCGGGATCTCCAACAAATTCATAAGCATCATCATGGAGTGCATCTCTAACCCCTGGACCGCCCCCCTGATCAATGGTCGACCAAGCAGCTACTTTAGAAGCTCTAGGGGCCTGAGGCAAGGCTGCCCCCTCTCACCTTTTTTGTTCATCATAATGGCGGAAACCTTGAGCATCCACTTGGAAAAACTTCGCAAGAAAAAGGAGATCACAGGGATCAGTATAGAAAGAGGGACCACAGAAATCAATGATTCGCTCTTTGCGGATGACACCCTTCTAATTGGGGGAGCCTCAAGTCTGATGGCAAAAAGATTCAGGAAAATTCTGGACTCATTCCTGGCAGCCTCAGGGGGAAAGCTAAACAATAAAAAATGCAAGATATACACCTAGAATGTCTCTTCTCAAATCATGCAAAGAATCTCCTCGATCCTGGACATTCCAGTGCAAAGAAATTGGAGCTATTTCTCATATTTGGGTCTGCCCTTAGCAAAAGAAACAGTCAAGTCTGAAATTTGGGTAAAGCACATAGAAAAATGAGGGGACTTCTCCAAAGCTGGGGGCTGTCTTGGCTAAATTTGGCTGGCAGAACTACCCTCATCAAGGCTATCCTTTCCGCCCTCCCCATCTATCAATATGCAGTAACCTTGGCTCCCGCCAGCACCCACAAGCACATGGAACTAATTATGAGAAGCTTCCTCTGGCAGGGAGGGAAGTAAGATTCAAAAAAATTCAGCCTTGTCAGATGGGACCAAGTTATTCTTCCATTCAAAAAAGGGGGCCTAGCCATCAAAATCCCAAGTCTCTCCAATAGAGCTATGGGATTCAAACTGATCTGGAGAATGCTTATAGGAAAAGGCTCCTGGTGGGTGGAGGTTTTGAAAAAAAAGTATCTCAGCGGTCCAAATTCTAATGTCCTCTCTGAATCAATTGCCGAAAGACCGTGCACTCCTGTATGGAAGCTCATCAAAAAAGTCCTCCCTCAATTCAGAAACCACATCTCAAAAGTGCCTGGCAATGGTAAGGAAACAAATATCTGGTCAGACAGAATCATGGGAGCAAAACCAAGAAACCTACTCCAGAACCTCAGACCCCTGCAAACTTGGATGGAAGCAAAAAATTTGACATCTCTATATGACATCTCCCTTTGGGATCATAATAGTTGGCTTGATTGGAAGGGCCTCCCTCTCTCAAATGATCTCAGGGATCTTTGGACCGACCTTAAGACCTCTCTCTCAGGATCTGCCCCCACAAACAAAGTGGCTGATGACAGGTACATATGGGACCCCAGCGGAGGAAACTTCACAGTTAAAGAGGGGTACAAACTCCTACAGGCAAACACAGCAACAGGTAAATGGAACCTCTGTACAACAGTGTGGAAATCAGAGTGCTTGCCAAAGATCAAGTTCTTTAACTGGACCCTTCTCAAAGGCAAGATTCTCACAGTTGAGAATCTTAAAAAAAGAGGTATACTTGGCCCTTCAATCTGCTGCCTTTGTCGTGCAGAGGAGGAAAGCAACCAACACCTCTTCTTCGACTGTCCCTATGCCCAAAGCTGCTGGAATCAGCTAATCAGTCCTCTGAAAATAGGAGAGACCTTTGACCAGCTTCCCTCTTTATACAAAAATTGGGAGAAATGCTACCCCTATCCCAAGAAAAACAAGGCCCCTATCCCTCGCTTGTGGAAATGCATCCCCTCAACGATCATCTGGCAAATCTGGCTCACCCGGAACCATTGTATCTTCAACAACCAGAAGCCAAACCCAGCCCGCACCTTGGCAAAAACTATGGCTCTTATCTCTGACACAATAAGCGCCAACTCTATCTCTCAACCAGATCGATCCAGTTGGCACAAAGATGAGAACGACTGGTTCAACAAATTCTGTCTCAGTTACGACAAGAACAAGCAACCCCACTCCAAAGCAGACAAGAGAAGGAACAACTGGAAACTTAGAGGTACCAAGGAGGACATAAGTCAATGGCTTCTAGCTCAAAATCGAATCACTCTCCAGTTTGATGGAGCCTCCAAAAATAATCCGGGGAAAGCTGGCGCAGGGGGAGTTATAAAGGATCAGTATGGCAAAGCTCTTTTAACATATGAATGGGGTCTGGGTCAAATGTCAAACAACATGGCCGAGGCTTACAGCCTCCTCTTAGGCACAACCATTCTGAAACAGATGAGAATCCAGAACCCAATCATCCTGGGAGACTCGGCAATAGTAATCGCAGCCATGGCTACAGGGGGAGAATTCAAAAAAGCGGCTCTCAGCAATCTAAAACTAAGGATCATGGACAACATCAGTCATTTGGGCAACCAACAGACCCATCGGTCAAGTCAGAGAAAATGACACCACCTATGAAAAGCCAATCTCGTAGCCCGATCCTCCATTCTCCAAACTCTCTGAATATTGGTCACCTCGGCAATCATTCTACTTCTCCTGCTCTCTACCCGAAGCTTGTCAAGCCGCCCGCAGCCTTCATCCTCCCTGACACCGACCCCCTCCTCACCTTGAAAGATGCAAATGAAATCTCTGTAGCTGATATGAATAGGTACGGGCTCAAGATACCTCAGAACCCCCGTGACATTCCCAAGCAGGAGTTAGGCGCTTGTCGCATCAAAATCTTCATTGACTGCAACAAAAATCCAAGGCCTGATCTCAAGACCAGCCAAATCCCTGCGTATCAATCAACAGACCCGGTCGATCAGCCTCTCCTTCTGCTTTATATGCACCAGAGAACCTCTCTCTACGCACAGCTCAGAGCTTCAGCTCCTCTAGTGCAAAAGCGCAAAGGCTCGACTTACCTCAGAAAGTTTCCGGAGCTCTTCAATTTCAGAGGCTGCATCACGATCAGCGTTGATGGGAGGCTGCATTCAACCATTTACAGTGGTAAATATTGTGTTCTTAAGTTCTTGTTATATTTTCATTCTAACCAGAGCTTCGTTTGCTTGAACCAGCGCCCTCTCCCTTCAGTGTTCCCCTGCCTTCTGGTCTCATCCGCCCCGCTGCTCTTCATTCCACTTTCCATTTCCCTCATCGCTGCTCTCGATCCTTCTCAGACCTGCGTCCTCTACCAGTTCTCTCCTTCATCTTTTCCCCTTCCCCCATCTTCCTTCTGCTCCCCCTGTTTCCTCCCTCTGTATCATCTTCTCCAAATTTCCCTCAACAGAGGCTCTGAAATGGCCGAGAATCCAGCAGACCGTGAGCCAGCTGAGAACCCCCTGGAGCGTGTAATCACCAATAGTAGCTGCACTTTATGCAAAGCTCACTGTTTCATGATAGCAAGATTTGTAAAGCACTTCAACGATCTCAAGGAGGAATTCCAAGCGGACAGCAAATCAAAAAGAAAAAAGCTGGAGAAGCAGAAAGCGGAGATCGAAGGTCTCAAGGAAAAATGCAATCATATGGAAGAAGCCATCGCTCACATCAAAGCAATAACCCAGAGCATGCAAGCAGAGGCCTCGACAAGGGCCAGCGCAAAAAAGGAGCCTCAACCCGATGATTCTGTCAACCAGCAGCTGTAAATTGATATATGTCTTGTAAATTTTGTTTTCTAGCAGGCTTGTTTGTACGGCAATATAGTCGTTATCTTTTTCAATCTACATTCCACAAGTCCACCAACAAGGATCAAGGGTCTGCGTGCCCATTTTGGATCCTCCCCTCTCTGCTCCCGCTATCATATGTAACAGGACTTATTCCTTGAAGTTTTTATAATACATAAGTAACCGATCGTGTTAAAAAAAAAAAGTAGTGTACTTCATGCCATGAAAATAAAACAAAATGAAAAACAAAAGAAAAATGGGGCTAAGCGTTTGAGTGAACATCAATCATTCAGACAAGCGAAGAGCAATCACACAAAAGAAAATTTTTGTTGTTCAATTGGAATTGAACAACAGCCGTTCAATGAATTGAACAATAGAGATATGCAAAAAGTGTTGTTCAATTTTTTGAACAACAATAACCTGCAAAGATAAAAAGTGTTGTTCAATTGGATTGAATAGAGGCTGTTCAATAGATTGAACATCGGTTGCTCAATAGATTGAACAACAGCTGTTCAATTAAATGAACAGAAAAACACGCCAAAAAAAAGAAGTGTTGTTCAATTGGATTGAATAGCGGCTATTAAATAGATTGAACAGTAGTTGTTCAATTAACTAGACAACAAAACAACGTCAAAAAAGTGTTGTTCAATTGGAGTGAACAACGGCTGTTCAATAGATTGAACGGCAGCTGTTCAATTAACTGAACAGAAAAATCACATAAAATTGAACAGTGGTTGTTCAATAGATTGAACAACAGCTGTTCAATTAATTGAACAACAAAACAACACAAAAAGAAGAAGAAAGAAAGTGTTGTTCAATTGGATTGAATAGCAAAATTACGCCAAAAAGAAAGTGTTGTTCAATTAGATTGAACAACGGTTGTTCAATTAGATTGAACAACAGTTGTTCAATAGATTGAACAACAGCTGTTCAATTAATTGAACATCAAAACAACGCAAAAAAGAAGGTGTTGTTCAATTAGATTGAACAAAAAAATTACGCCAAAAATAAAGTGTTGTTCAATTAGATTGAACATCGACTATTCAATAGATTGAACAACAGCTGTTCAATTAACTGAACAACAAAATCACATGAAAAAAAAAAGTGTTGTTCAATTGGATTGAACAACGATTGTTCTATTGAAAATTCGTTATTCAATTAATTGAACAACAAAATCAACGCAAAAAAGAGTGATGTTCAATTAGATTGAACAACAATTATTCAATAGATTGAACAGCCACTGTTCAATTAACTGAACAACAAAATCACACAAAAAAGAAAGTGTTGTTCAATTGGATTGAACAACAGTTGTTCAATTAACTAAACAACAAAATAAGCAGAGAAAGAAAAAGAAAATCAAATCAAATCAGAAATCATATTTACATATTTTACAGAGAAGAAATAAATTTTATAAATATGAAGCTGCCAAAGGATTGCCTTCTGCAGCTAAAACTTGCATGGTGGGGTCCTCACGTATCTGCTGGTAGAAATATTCTCTGGTAAGTGGTTATTGGTAGGGGCACACCCAATGCCCATTTGCTTTAAAAAAGAACCAAACTCATCAATGGTGGTCAATGTAAGAGTGCCATTGTCGTGTACTTGCTTTATTTCATAGGGGCCTAACCACCTAGTCTGCAATTTGCCAGGGAAGTCGTGAAACCTGGAATCATAAAAGAGTGCCCAGTCACCCTCATGAAATGACTTTTTCTTAATCAGGGCATCATGCCATTTAGCTCTTTGCTGTTGAATAAGTGTCGTACACTGTAGAGCCAGTAGTCAAACTTCATCTAATTCATTCATCTGCTGTAACCTGTTAACCTGGGCTTCGGTTAAATCCAGTCCCACTTCCTGGGCTGTCTTTAGTGTTTGTATTTCAAATTCTATGGGAAAAATAGGTTCTTTACCAAATACCAGTTGATACGAAGAGTATCCAATAGTGTTTCTCCAAGTTGTGCTATATGCCCACAAGGCCTCTGGAAGTCGAGCAATCCAGTCTCGTCGATGTGATGAAATTGTCTTTGTTATAGTAGCTTCAATAACTTTGTTGTTTCTCTCCACCTGCCCGTTCTCCTGTGGGTGATACAGGGAAGTAAATATGTGTGTGATATGATGATTTCTCAATGTAGCAGCAATCTTGTGACCCACGAATTGTGGTCCCCCATCAATAATTACTTCTCTGGGTAAGCCATATTGCACAAAATTTTTGAAAATAAAGTTAATAATGGTTTCCTATGTTGCTTTTAGCAACGCTATTGCTTCCACCCACTTATTTACGTAATCTGTTGCAACCAATATATACGATTTCTGGTTGGATGGTGGTTTAAATGGCCCAACGAAATCTAATGCCCAACGCTCAAAGGGTTCTATCACCAGCTGTGGATGTAGGGGCATTTCATCAGATTGGATAGGGCGGCCCATCCTTTGGAAACTATCACATGCCTGGACAAATTTCTTAGCATCTTTAAAAATAGTGGGCCAGTAATAGCCCATTTGTAGAATTTTATGTCCAGTTTTGCGGTCTGCAAAGTGTCCACTGCAAGGTCCATCATGGCAGGCTTTTAGGATATCATAAATTTCATCCTCCCTGATGCACCTGTGGATGTGCATATCAGATCCTGTGTGGAAAAGGTATCCTCCAATCCAGGAGAAATGAGTGCTATGCTGAACAATCAATTTCCTTTCTCTGGGTGTCAAATGTTTGGGCAATTTTCCCACTGCTAAGTAATTTGCTACATCTGCATACCATGGCATTTTTATGGCCACAACAAACAAATGTTCATTCGGGAACTGATCATCTATCGCCACTGTATCATCTATTCTTGGCACTCGGGAGAGGAAGTCTACCATGATGTTCTCCTTCCCTGGTCAATCCCTTATAGTTATGTCAAATTCCTGCAAAAGTAGTAACCAACGAGTCACTCTTCCATTTGTAATTGGTTTATTGGCTAAATATTTAATGGTAGAGTGATCAATATACAGAAATACATGATATCCAGTTATATAGTGTCTAAATTTGTTTATAGCATAAATAACAGCTAGAAACTCCTTTTCTGTTACTGTATAATTCAACTCAGCAGGAGTAAGGTTTTTGCTGATGTAATATATAGCGTAAGGTTTCTTGTCTTCTTCTTGGCCAAGAACAACTCCAATGGCTGTATTTGATGCATCTGATGAAATCTGGAAAGGTATATCCCAATTTGGGCCTCGTAATACTAGTGTTGTTGATACTAACCGTTTCAGATTTGTGAAGGCAGTGTCACATTTATCAATCCATATAAAATCAACATTTCCTGTCAAGGCATATAAAGGTGCAACAATTTGCGAAAAGTTATTTATAAATCTACGATAATATCCAGCAAATCCCAAAAAACTGCGTACCTCTGTTTGAGTGTAGGGAGTAGCTAATAAGAGGATTACCTGTATCTTTGCTGGATCTAGTTGAATTCCAGCTGTTGAAATGAAATGACCCAGAATCAAGCCCTCTGTCATCATCATATGACATTTCTCATGACTTAAGCATAGCCTAGTAGCAATACACCATTCTATGACTTTCTCCAATGTTTGTAATGCCTTATCAAATTCATCTCCATAGGGTGTGAAATCGTCCATGTACACCTCCAATCCTTCATTTATCAAGTCTGCAAAAATACTAAGTGTGGCTAGTTGGAATGTAGGAGGTGCGTTGCACAATCAGAAATGCAATACCCTGTAAGCGAATGTTCCCCAGTGGTAGGTGAAAGTAGTTTTATCCTGGTCTTCAGGGGAAATTTGAATTTGGTTGTAGCCATTGAAGCCATCCAGGAAAGAGAAGAATTTCTTTCCTGACAGTGTATCAAAGACCTGGTCGATAAATGGAAGGGGAAAATGGTCTTTTTGCGTTGCTTTGTTGAGTTTTTTGTAGTCAACGCATATCCACCATTTTCCATTCTTTTTGCGGACAACTAGTAATGGAGAAACCCATTTACTGTTAGATATAGGATAAATAAAATTTACATCTAACAGTTTTTGAAGCTCTTCTTTCACAATATCCTTTAGATGAGGATTTAATCTACGATTTGGTTGTCGAATGGGTCTTGCATATTTTTTAGTGTAGATGTGGTGCATGCATAACTGAGGGTCAATCCCTTTCATGTTTGGGTAGTCCCATGCAAAAGCCCCTTTATATTTCCTAAGGATTTGGATAAGTTTCTGTTGCTAGTCATTACTCAGATTACTATTAATGTTCAGGATTTTCCCTTGCTCGATTTCAATAGGCTTGCTATTATAGACAATGGTTGTTGGTATCGGTTGGTCATTGATGTCTCTCAAGGAATCTTCTTCAATCTCATTATCAAGGACTACTTCAATCATGTGACATCTCAAATTAGACACTGTAGCAGGGTGATTGATAAAGGTGTTAATGACATCATCTTCTGTTTGATTTTTGAATTCAAGCGCATCTGCCATAGTCAATGGTGAACGAATATTTTCTTTTAAATATGTTGCTGGTTGTTTCCTAGTTTTTACAATGGTCAGGCTTGGCTGAGCAGGAGGGTATAAAGCTAGATTCTTAATAGCATTTCCTCTGGTTATGGTCATACTACCTATTCGGAAACCTATATAAGCATCAACTGTTGCTAGCCAAGGCCTTCCCAGTATTAAGGGATGTCCATCTAGCCAATTTCTAGGGTTAATAATAAAAAAATCTACCGGATATTCCCAAGAGTCCACAGAAACCATCACATCTTGTAATGTTCCTTCTGGCCTAATGACTGAATGGTCAGCAAGTTCCAGCAAGGTAGTGGTTGGTTCTAAGGCTGTGATGCCAAGCACTTCGCAAGTTTCTGTTGTAAGAATGTTAATGGTTGCCCCTAAGTCAACTAAAGCATTGGGAAAAGAGTGGCCATTTATTTGGACTGTGACAATGGGATTCCCTAGGTATTCGTATTTTACAGGTTTCTCTTTGCCTAGTAACAAATCAGACAAAGTTTCGATGACATGGACAGTTGATGTTATTTTTATTTTCCTCGTAGACTTTTTTTCACACACCTCTTTAATGGTTTTAGCATATATCGAAATATCTTGAATGGCCTGGAGGATGGGTATTTTTATACAGATATTTTTAAGTTCACCCAGAAGATCAAAGTCAGGATATTCAATTGGTCGAGGTATTATCAATGTTTCTGGGAACGGGGGAGAAGTAGTTATGATTTGTTTGAGATATTTCTGCCTGACTGTATCTTCTCCCTGTTTTATTTGTTGTTCATCTACAGTCGAAGGCTTATTTAGATGTGTTTCTTTAACTTCAGGTTGCAGATTTTGTTCCTCATCTGGAGCGATTACGCTTCCAGATCTTAACTTAAGTTCATTACATTCTCTCGACTCAACTTCAAGGTCCAGACTCTCAATAATTTGTACTGACCGGATTGGTTTGTTGTTCGGATTCAGATTTGGTTGAGCTGGGAGTTGTGGCTGTATATTAGGTTAAGGATTTTGATGCAACGTGTAAGGTGCTGGTAAGGTTGGTTGAGGCAGAGGAACTATTCCCATGGGCTGGATTGCGGATCATTGCCAATCTGGTTTCCAGTTCTGATTCTGTGAGGTAGAAGGAGACCATTGAGAGGAATAGGGGGTGTTCTGCCAGAATGGTGCAGGGTTAGAGGAATTTCGCCAATTATTGTTTGGATTTGATTGGTTGGGCCATGGTGGCATAGAAAATGCTTGAGGTGGGTAGGTAGAGAAAGGTGGTTAGTTCTACCATGCTACTCCTGAATACTGCTGAGAATTAAATTGTAAAGAAGGAAAGAATGAATATGGTTTTGTAGGCATACCTGTCAGACATGTTTTCCATTGACGGCATTGGTTCAGTAGATATATTGGTTCCACTTCCTCTTTTGCTTCCTTGAAAACTGCTTTTAATCCAGGAAGCGATGGACAACTTTCCGTAGCATGATCCTTAGTGCAAATGGCGCATGTTTGTATCATATCTAATGGAACTTCGTTATGATTATGTTTCTTTCTACAACATGGACAGAAAATAGCCAGATTTTGTTCTACTTCAGCCTACTTTTGTTTGGCTTGCATGATATCCAATTGTGTCGTCAAGGTCCCCAAGATATCGGTCTTGAAATCTTCCAGCAGATTGTCGATTTCAACTCATGTAATGCTTCCTCCTAAGGCTCTGCTGTCTTTGGTGATCGCATCACGTCCGGTTGGTTTTAGCCTTGTACTGCCTCTAGAGCACCTGATGCACAATTGTATAATATCGTCATAATTCTCTTGATAAATATCACCCTTCCCCATTAAATTCAATGTTTCTACCCATTGGTCTTTCATACCTTTGATCATCGTAGTTTTAAGAACTTCAAGAGGCAAATTTGCATAAGGAGATCTTTGTAGATTATATTGAAAACGTTCTACATATTCTTCAAGAGTCTCGTTAGTCTTAGCTACCATTTGAAAGATTTCATCCTTCAGTTCTCTAGTTCGGCAATAATCTTGGTATTTTTTTAGAAAGGTTGTTTTCATTTGGTCCTAGTCAGTAATGGTACCTCCACCAAGCCCCATAAACCAATGCAGAGTTGCTCCCTTCAGAGTAGAGGGGAATAGTTTCAGCTTTTGGGGGTCGGTAGTGTAATCATATCCCCTACATAAAACATCAAATTCGAAAAGGAATGCATTAGGATCCTCTAAAGTTAGCCCATGGAAGGTAGGAATATTCTGTAATGGAATAGCTTTCATGGGAGCATTGACAACTGTATCAACAATAGGGTATTGTAATGTAGAGGTTTGAGGTTGTTGCTGATTATTAGCCATTTGATAAAAAATGTGCCAATATCCTTCAGGGATTTCTGGAGCTGGAGATTTGTTCCTGGGGGGTTCAGAAGAGACTTTTAGAATGATTTTAATAGCACTACCTTGGTCTAGAATACTGGGTGTCCTCTGTTCAACTACTACTTCAAGAGATTTGGGTTCTGATGATTTAATCTTTTCAGCACTAACTGATTCTCCTTCTCCTTCAAGGAGATTGCAAGAATTCCCTTCTTATAAAGGGCTAGGCTGTAAATTTTCAGTGTTCTGAAAACTCTGTTCAGACCCTTCAGTCTCGCTATGAATCTCAACTCAGCTACAGATGGTGATCTGGTGGCCTAAAGGGTTATAGTAGGATTTCTGGTAGAAACGGTTCGGGGTCCTACTGATGACTGAGACTCGGCTTTTCTTATGATCTCGTCAATGAAGGTTGATCATCCAAGGGGCACCAATCCCTTATATTTTTTAGGTTCGGGTGGAGGAATTATATATTTTCTACTCTTTTCTTCTTAGTCATTCATACAAAAATACAAACATTTATTTCTACTTCGATTCCTACGCAATTTTGCTGAAAATCAGGCAAAGGAGCAAGCACTTTACTTGCTCGTACATAGGTTCTTACCTTCCATTTTTAATACCCAATTCTTTCACAACAAACAAACATCAAACATTTATTTCTACTTCAATTCCTACGCAATTGTGCTGAAAAGTGGGCAAAGGAGCAAGCACTTTACTTGCTCGTATGCAGGTTCTTACCTTCCGTTTTTAATACCCAATTCTTTCACAACAAACAAATATCAAACATACATCACCTTCTGTGAAATAGAAACACTCTCCCCAGCAACGACGCCAAAATGTTGGGCGCATATAAGATGTCTTTTAGAACTCCTAAATGCCTCACATTAATTATCGACCTGGGTAAGTCTTTTTGTTTCAAGAGTGTACACAGTATGTGCAAGTGATGGAAATTGTTGGATCTACAAAGAGTAATGCTCTAAAATAACTTATTGATTTCAATACAAGAGTAAACGGATCAAACCATAAACTACCAAACCTGTAACTTCAAAGAAATTAAACTATTCAAGCATCAAAACTCAATCTTAATAAAAAATCTCTAATTGCAATTACAAGCCATAAGCACATCAACCGAGTGCACTGTAGTGGTAACAAAGCTCTTTCAGCTGAATAGAAACAGTAATGCACCTGATCTAACCAATAATACTCTGGCTCTCAATTAACAGGAAATAACTCTTATCTAATAATTAAATCAATCTACAATACAAATAAATGAAACCAATCAATAGAAATAAGAACTAATGCGCAGAATGCACAAACTCAACACCAGTGACTTATATATCAAATAGATCAATTGTAAAACTATAAAACAAAGTAATTAAACTTGTAGTAAAAAGGTAAAAATATAACACAGGGAAAAGCAGTGAAATCCACCAGTGACCGGGCCCAAGCCGCCAGTGATTACTGCCTAGTTACTCAGAATATCGCGAGCAAACTGAAACACAAATTATATATTACTCATTAACTCCGAATGTCATTACAGTAATGATGTGTTCTTCAGAATAACACTCTGTCTCTTAAAATTACAGTTGAAGTAAAAAGGAAAAAGTTGTTCTATTCTATTCGTTTTTCCCCTCTTATAGTCAAAGAGGAAAAGAGATAACTGTGATTCCTCAAGATCAGGAGATCCTGAGGAATTCGCAACCACATGCTATTATCATAACAATATTTCGTCCTGCGTTGATCCTTCCGATTCACTTCTCAACTTGACCACACAAGACGCGCTCTTTTCACCTTGTTTAGCCTTTGTTGTTCAATAGATTGAACAACAATTGTTCCATTCACTAATCTCTACATAAAAAGCAACGAAAGTTAGTTTTAAAAGGCAAATCATATCAAAAGCGATTTCGTTTACTTTCTATCGAAATTCTATCAAAATTTTATTACATCATGGCACAAATGCATAAAAAGAAGGAAAAAGATAGTGTAATCAAGGGTAAATTTATACCTGTTGCACGACCCAACAGCAACTGATTGCAATCTCTGTTCCATACGGGGCAATGGAATATTGTCCTTTTGGCAAGCTTTATTGAGGTTGTGAAAGTCTATTCATATCCGAATATCGTTGTTCTTTTTTCTGACTGGGACTAGATTGGAGACCCATCGGGAATGTCTGACAGGAAAAATAATTTTGGCTTTCAATAGTTTATTCAATTCAGATTTAATTTGATTTTCTAAATCAGGATGGATCTTCCTCAATTTCTGTTGAATAGGTCTTTCATCAGATGTCATGGGTAGAGTATGTTGAATAATAAAAGTGTCGTATGTATTAAGATCTTCATAGTTCCATGTGAAGACATTCTTGTACCTCTTCAACAAACCTATAAAGGCTGATTTTTTGTCTGACGTAAGTCCGAGACCTAGATTAATATTTTGAGGTTTTAGGTCAGTCCCAAGATTGATTAATTCAAACCTCAGATTTGAACTCTGAAGTTTTGAATTGGTGGATCATTTGAATCTGTCTTTGAGGTCATATAAATCTTCCACTTAACTACAGATTTTGGTACAGTGTTATTGATTGTTTCTTGTTTAAGTTGGTTATCATGCTAGTCTTCATCAACTATCTGGTCATCATAAGAGCCTTCTGAAGTCAAGAAGCTTATGATATCTGGATCGTTATTAAAGACTCTCCAGTTGGTGATATTATCGGGAATAGAAGGCCTAAAAATTAATTCAATGGAAATTCGATCGTGGCTATAATCCTCTGGTGGGATAAGCTTGGAAGTGACATTAGCTAGAAGATCGGCACTAGCATATTGGAGTCATGGAATAGGGGAAATAGTAAACGTTGTAAAGTGAAAGGTTAGGTCTTGGACTAATGACTGATACAGTTTCAAATGTCCTGACAAACAATGTATAGTATTTCTTACCTATTTTATTACAATCTCTGAATCTCCGAATACTTGGAGGTTTTTGATATTAAGGCCAATTGCCTTATACAAACCTTGAACTAGTGCTTCATATTTAGGGTTGTTGTTTGTGCAATCAAATTCAAGTCTAGATGCTAACATAGTCTTTCCCCCTCTGGGCTAACTAATACGCATCCTACTCCCGCTCCATCATTGGATTTAGATCCATCAAAAAATAATTTCCGAAATGAAGATGTAACTACGGGTTTATCTACAAATTTTACATATTTAGAATTGTCTGTTTGGGAATAATTTTCGACTTGAGATACAAATTTTTTTTCTAAGAAAGTTGAACTGTGAGCATTGAAATTCCCTAGAAATGATTCTATAGTGTAGTTTCCAATGATATTGTTTCTCTACGTGATTGGTTCATTTTCTCCTTCTAATTATGTTACTATGTACTTTTGATGTTTCTTGCGATCAACCCTTATTTGATTTGGTTTCCATTATAGGGAAGCCACATGTGAGACCAGTTAGTTGCAAAATAACCACGAAGTTTTTCTGACCAGTCTCTACTAAGTATTAAGCCATAGAACTCAATAATATCAGCACAATTATGGCAATGACTTGAAAAACTTTAGGATTTGATGAAAGTCTGATGGTTACTTAGTTAAGTTCCCCAACAACTTCGACTTGAGATCGATCTAACTGTACTATTTGTATAGCAGATTTCTGAGGTTGAACATCCAACTTTGCACAAATTGTTCTAGGTAAGATGTTAGATGAAGCTCTTGAATCAACTAAACATTTGTGTAAGTTCTTATTAAAGACTTCAAAAGTAAGGGGAAATGGAGGAGTATGATACTTAGATCTTCCCCCAATTAGAGCGTTGTCGGTTGGATCAATCTTGTTTAAAGACGTGCTAGGGGGGCTTCCCATTTCTTTGGCAGCTTGTGAGATCATAGCGATAAGAAGCGGCGTTATAGGTACTACTTTGAGTTCTTTAAGAAGTAGCTTTTGTTGATACTTCAATCTGCTAAGCTCATGAAAGGTGATGTTTGCCCTAGTTTTCTTCATATCATCAATAATATTATATTCCATTTCATTAGAAACTATCAGAGTTTTAGGTGAAGGTGAAGAATTGAATTGAGTAGGAGTAGTTTGAGTGGATTTTGGTGAAGATTCCTTACCTGTTGCTTTGTCCCTAGGAGGTGGCATTGAAGCCTTCTTCTTTGAATTTGTTTGTGACAATTCAACAGGGTTTTTACTTTGGGTAGTGACAGGCAATGCTTCTTGATTTTCTTCATTGGGAAGGATAAAATCCCACATTCCTTGTAGTTCTGCCACTTCTTCATCGTCCATTTGTTCTTCGTTTGTTGAAACTTCGTCCTCCTCTCCATCTGATTCGGCATTTGATATAGCATTTGGAGGTTTAGGATCAGTCGGGGTGATCCAGATTTAAACAAGAATGCAACAAAAATAAAGATAACCATATACACAAAGATGCAGAGGAAATAATACTTCATTTCATTAATATAGAATACTGAAATATGCTTACAAACAGAAACGGAAATAAACCAGCTAGGGTAATGATAGCTTATCTTTGAGAAGAGATGTGGCAGCTACATGCCTCTGAACTGTGTTACAATGAGGCTCGAAGGCCTATTTATTGTTGAGAAACAATGGAAAACCCTAAACATCCAAAAACCTAACCCTAGAAGATGAAACGCCAAACTGTGGGCCCCGTTTGGGTAAATTGGTACATCAACTTCCCGAGGTCATAACTTTGGCATACGATCTCCATTTGACGCGCACAGTATCTCGTTAGAAAGATCTATCCGAGAACTACAACTTTGGGAAGAGAAACATTAGTCCATGGACCCATGTTTCTCCCAGTTTTCCCAAAAAACGTCGTTTAGGGCCTCAAAATGGCTCCAAAAGTTCAGGACCTGAAAAACTGCTAAAAATGGTAAATTGTGCTACAATTAAGGAAATTGAAAAGCTGAAAGAAACAATGGTGGGGGTCCAAGTGGACTTGGGGCCACCAATATCCACCTGGATCATTCCTCCCCCCTTAGGAGGCAATGGTCCCCATTGCGCTGAGTTCCTCCATGAGATGAGGAAACTTCTGCTGAACTTGGTCCCTCGTTAGCCACTTGCCCTGGTGAAGGAGTTGGCCTGATTTGACAACTCGATACAATTGGATATTCTGCTGGCGAGTGTGCTTGATCTGTGTGTCCATGATCCGATCAGTTGCGGCTTGTTCCATGCAATCTGGATTTAACTCTGTGGGTGTGAACTGTTCTGCAATGTCGAATGTGTCTAGTAATGGTGGAAAGTATGGCCGAAGGCGGTCCACATTAAACACTGGGTGCAGGCCAAGGAATGGGGGAATGCTGAGCTCAAATGCATTGCCTCCCATAACCTTGGTAATGGTGCAAGGACCATATCGGAGTGGTCTGAGTTTCCGATAGGCTTCGATAAGGCATTCCTTTTGCAAATGCAACCAGACTTTGTCGCCCACTTGAAACTTGTGTGGCACCCGATGTTGATCATGTCGTTGCTTGTATTTGGCATTTGATTTCTCCATAATGTCATGGACCTGCTCGCAAATATGTTGGATGTGCTCAATGAAGCTGTTTTCCTTATCTGCTTTGGACTGGACATGAGCCGAATCTGCATAAGTAGTTGCAACTGGCATGGCCACATCAATGGGACATAGTGGCTGGAATCCCAAGCCCACCTGAAAAGGGCTATGGCCAGTCGAGCTGTGGAGAGCCTGGTTGTAGCTATGTTGAACATAGGGGAGGCTCTCGTCCCATGTGCATGGATGCTTTGAGTTGTACATGCGTAGAATGTGTACGATCATCCTGTTGACAACCTCTGTCTGGCCATTAGTTTGAGGATGGAAGGCTGTGGACTTAGTGAATTTGGTGTTGAGCATCGACCAAATACTGGACCAAAATGTATTGAGGAACCTGTTGTCCCAATCTGAGATGATAGGCTGTGGGATCCCAAAGTGTACCCACACTCGTTCAAGAAGAGTTTAGCAGTGGCTTCTGCTGTGATATTCTTCTTGCAAGCGGCCATAATGGCCATCTTTGAGAACTTGTCGACGACCACAAAAACACAGTCATTTCCATGCTTAGTGGAAGGAATACCTGACATGTAATCCATGGAGATGGATTCCCAAGGTCGACTAGGGGTATGCAGTGGAGTATAGAGGCCTTACTTCTTGATGGTTTGTTTGGAAATGGCGTAGGCAATGCATGATCTGATGTACTTCTCGACATCATGTCGAAAATTCGGCCAATAGAAATACTTTTGTAGTACTGCCACCGTTTTCTCGACCCCGAAATGTCTAGCAGCTCGACTGTAGTGTGCTTCCCAAATCATCTTGGCACGCTCGCTTGAAGGAACACAAAGGTGACCCAGGTGGCATAACAGGGCATCCTGGAGGTGAAAATTTGGAACATGCTGAACCTCCAAGAGTGTCTAGTATGTGTGGCCAAATTCTAGGTCGCTTTGTAGAGAAGTGGCCAATCAGAAGTCTCGTGCCCACAAGAGTTGAGCATAGTGGTTAATGCCATGATCGATGGTCTGAGGCAATCTGCAACATTATTGGTGCTACCCTTCTTATACTTGATATTCAAATGGAACTGTTGCAGGTATGTGGACCACTTTTGATGGTGATCATTCTACAATTTCCCTTGGGTCTGTATGAACTGCAGGGGTCGGTGGTCTGTGTGGATGACCGTTTCCTTCCCCAAAATGTAATGCTTCCATTGTCGGAAGGCCTGCACAATGGAATACATCTCTTTGTCATAAGTGGGATACTTCCGGACTGTGTCTGAAAGTGTCTCACTGTGATATGCCACTGGATGCCCGTGTTGAGTAAGGACTGCCCCAATAACATAGTCAGAGGCATCTGTCTCGACCTCAAATAGTTTTTGTAAGTCTAGTGATGCGAGCACGGGTGTCGTGCAAAGGCGATATTTCAACTCTGTGAATGCCTTTTATTGAGATTCAGACCAAAAGAATTTTGCTTTCGCTCCTCCCTTGGTGACTTGACTCAAGGGCCAATTGATATGAGAAAATCCCAACATGAACCTATGGTAGAAGTTGGCAAGACCTAGAAAGCTGTGGAGCTCCGTTAGAGTGGTTGGAGATGGCCAATCTCGAATGACTTGGATCTTGGATGGATCCACATGCACCCCCTATTCATCAATAATGTATCCCAGATACTGAACCCGGGTCATGCCAAAAGTGCATTTCTCCAAATTAGCACATAACTTGTGTTGCGCAGTGTTTGGAGAACCTGTTAGATGTGGTGGAGGTTCTCTTCCCAACTTTGGTTGAAGATCAAGATGTCATCCAAGTATACCACTACAAATGAGTTGGTGAATGGCTACAAGATGTCACCGATTAGCCTCATGAAGGTTGCAGGAGCATTCGTCAATCTGAAAGGCATCACCAACCATTCGAATAGGCCCTCCTTGGCTTTGAAGGCAGTCTTCCACACATCAGAGGGTTCAATTGGTACCTAGTGATATCCTGACTTCAAATCGATCTTGCTGAAATATTTTCCCCCCTTCAATTGGTCCAAGAGGTCATCAATTCATGGGATCGGGTACCTATTACGAACAGTGATCTTGTTCAGCATCCGATAGTCAATACTGAGTCTCCAAGTCCCATCCTTTTTCTGTACCAACACGATCAGGCTCCCACAGGGCGATGAACTTGGATGGATGTGACCTTTCTGTAGCAGCTCCTGAATCTGCCTCTTGATTTCATCATTCTCCAGGACGGAGCACCGATAGATTGATCCATTCGGCAGCGGCGCACCTGGGGTCAAATCAATGGAGTGCTTGACCTGACAGTGTAGAGGAACCCCTGTGGGGGAGGTGAAGATGTCCTTGTACTCCTCCACAACCTTGTCCATCTGTAGTTGTTATGCGGAGGGACCCTGTCTGGAGGTTGTGGCCACTGTCTTCTTCTTTTCTTGAGGGCGTATCATCAGGAAAACAAATTTCCCAGTTTTGGAAACGAGCTTACTGCATTGTTTTGCAGTAATCAAAGAGATGGCGGTAAGCAATGCTACCTCCTGTATCCTGTACAACTTAGTTCCCAAAGTAACAATAACAGCACGAGGCCTTGATTCATACACAACATGTTGCTTCCACAAGTATGGTTGTGCTAGTAATACATCACAAACTTCAAGGGGAGAAATGTCACACAATACCTCATCTGTGAAGGGCTTGATGTTGTATGGAAGGTGACACTACTAGCTCACGCGAAGATCTCGTCCTTGGTGAAGCCACCCGATGGTGTACTGTTGTGGATGTGATGTGGTCGGTAAGCCCAGCCGCTTCACAACCTCTGCCGAAACGAGGTTCTTTTGGCTCCTGCTATTGACAATGAACTGTAGCGGGGAGCCCTTTACCCACATCTGGGAGTGGAAGAGACGCTCCTCCTCCTCTGGATATTCGGGTTCCTCCTTCTGGATCTTCATGGTGGCAACGGTGGCGTTGGGCTCCGCATCAATAATCTGCTTCCCTTTGTCATTCCCCTTGTCGGGTTCTGACTTAGAGTCAAAACCTGCATCCTATTCTGAAACATTTAGCTCAACCACCAGTGACTGCTTGGCCCGACACTCACTTGTGTTGTGAGTAGAGATCTTATGGAACTTACACCACTCTCCCATGTCCTTTTTCAGCTTTGCAGCGATGTTCTTTGCTTGCATCTTTGGTGGGTTGTCTTGGGCTGCCCACCTTGGCTTTGTCCTTTGTTCTGCGGTTTGGGGGCACCTTTCCCTTGCTTCGGATTCACAAATCCAAAGTATCGCTTCTTCTGTTTAAACTTTTGCTCGACCCTGACGGCATATCGGTATGCAGTGCTGAGCAAGGAGATGTTCAGGAATTCTATTTCTTCCTGGATGTACTTGTGCAGGCAGCCGCGGTATTTGAGTACCAAATGCTGCTCTGAATCCTTGATACCCAACTTTGTGCGAAGGGTATGGAAAATATTGGTGAACTCCAGCATGTCTTGGTCCCTTCCCTGCCGCAGCGTGGTCCACTTTATGTATTGATCCTCATAGCTTCTGACAGGGTAGTACTGCTCCTTGATGGCATCCCAGAATGAATTCCAGGTGGGTGCGGCTGAAAATAGTGAGCCTGTATTTTCATCCTTATGTTCGCAGTAGGTTTCCCACAAGTCCTTGACATGGGGGGTTACTTTGAGAAGAGCAAAAATAATCTTTTCCCGATTGGAAAAATCATGAACAGAAAAATAACCCTCTAGCAGATTTAACCATTTATCAGCGGCATCTGCGTCTATCTGACCCTTGAATATGGGGATTTCAAAATTAACTTGTACCTTAAACGGTGTGGTGTTTCCAGAGTAGCTATTGGAAGCCGATGCGTCGCCCCTAGGTAATCGCTAAAGGATCTGGGCAAAGTTGTCCATAATCATGTTCCTTTGTCGCTCGAGGGCTTCTTCGAGCAAGATTTTGATAGGATCTCCTGCCCCCTCGTCTTTCTTTTCATTTTCCATGGGAGGTCGTCGAGATTTGCGAGGCTGGTCTTGCAATGGTTCGACCAGTTCAAGCCCTAACTCCTTATATCCCGACCTCGTTGGGGACATGCAAAGAAAAACAGAGAAAAAAAAGCAGACCGCTCTAATACCACTGATCCAATTTAAACAGGAACGCAACAAAATACAAAGATAACCATATACACAAAGATGCAGCAGAAATAATACTTCATTTCGTTAATGTAAAATACTGAAATATGCTTACAAACAGAAATGGAAATAAACCAGTTAGGGCGATGGTAGCTTATCTCTGAGAAGAGATGTGGTGGCTACATGCCTCTGAACTATGTTACAATGAGGCTCGAAGGCCTATTTATTGTTTAGAAACAATGGAAAACCCTAAACATCCAAAAACCTAACCCTAGAAGATGAAACGCCAAACTGTGGGCCCCGTTTGGGTAAATTGGTACATCAACTTCCCGGAGTTGTAACTTTGGCATACGATCTCTGTTTGACACGCTAGTATCTCGTTAGAAAGATATCTCCAAGAACTACAACTTTGGGAAGAGAAACATTGGTCCATAGACCCATGTTGCTCCTAGTTTTCCCAAAAAACGTCATTTAGGGCCTCAAAACGACTCCGGAAGTTCAGGACCTCAAAAACTGCTAATAATAGTAAATTGTGCTACAATTAAGGAAATTGAAAAGCTGAAAGAAACAATGGTGGGGGTCCAAGTGGACTTGGCAGGTGGCCATCAATATCCACCTAGATCAAGGAGAATTCCTTTTAAATGTTCTAAAATATTTCTTAGAGGAAGTCTCTGATACCTGTTTTTTAATATCAACCATTTCGTTAGATATGGTCTTGACGACTTTCTGTAAACCTTCAAGATCAAAAGGACCTTTTGGTGGTTTCTTCTTAGAGCCATCCCTAAAGGTTACTTTCTTAGATTTTCTTTCTTCTAATGCGTTTTTCTTTTCTACAGCTAGAATGTGCTTTTCCACAGCTATTGCCTCTTTCATATTTTCAGCTAAATTTGGTTTAGCAGCTCTATCAACGAAGATAGTTGTGTTTGATGGTAAAGAAAAATTATACCACTCATTTTGGACCTCATCGCTGGGCTTAGATGTCGTTGGTATCTTATTCAATAATTTATTGAAGCGAGAATTGAAGTCCTTAACGGGTTCTTTCGGTTCAGCTTTCAAATTGGAGAGATCATTGATTAGGGTAGATGTGGATCTATCATCCCAAATTTAGTTAAAAATTGCTCTTGGAAAGCATCCCAACTATTAATAGAACCTAATGGTAATGAGAAGTACCATGATCTCGCTACTCCCTTTAAATTATATGGGAATAATCTTACAACTGCGTCTTCTTCCACTACTTCATTCAAGTTAATGGACAACATGAAATTGTTTATATGTTCCTCAGCTAGTAGGCCATTATCAGGATTGAATTTGGGTAACCATTTCTCTGGATGAGATGGAAATTGATGTAAAGGCCCAGCCATCCTAACAACTCCTGGGTTTGTCCATGGCCTTGGAGGATTCTGTGCCATTGCTGGTATGTGAGTAGGAGAAGGTGTAGTAGTGGTTGAAGGTGATTGGGTAGAGGAAGATGTAGTTCTTGTACCTGTGTGAATCACAATCTGAAGTGACGAGGCAGATGATTGATCTTGTGATGGTATAGATGGAATGAATGAATATGATGAAATAACCTCGATGTGAGAGTACGAGGATGCAATAATGAGGGATAAGAGCATCATCCTTGACGAGGTCGAGGACCATGTAGTACTACACATTGCCGAGAAGAATATGACAAATGAGATGTGGGAGGCCCTAAAGAAGTTGCATTATCATACTTCCATGCAAAGGAAGATGCTACTAGAAAATCAATTGCGGTCATACCAGATGCATAAGGGAGAACAGATCGACATCTTCCACGGTCGATTCAAGAAGATCCGGGATCAGCTGACTTCCATAAGGGCCACGCCGGATCAAGAATTGATGGTGAGAACAGCCTTGAATGCAGTCTTAGAAGACTAGGAGGTGTTTGTCTAGAGCATACTAGGCAAGGCGACCCTTCCATATTGGGAGGAAATGTGGGTGGCTCTTCACCAAGAAGAGATCAGAAGGCTAAGCAAGGCGGGAAGTAGTGGCAAGGGGATCATAATCAAGAAGGAGGAAGAGGAGGATGCTGCCCTAGAATCTGAGGGAAAGTAGGACAAACAGAAGAAGAAGGATCTGTTGAAGCCTCAAAAATCATTGCTTCAACATGGGGGAAAAACACCCGGTCCAGACCTTGGTTGGCAACTCCTTTTCCGTTTGGAGTAGTGGCTCTGACTAGGGATAATGGGACTAGTTTCCCAATCTATTTTATGATTGTACTAATGGGGTGATATGTGATATTTTGGAGTAATGTTTAAGCTAGAAGTAATCTAATCTAAACTAATAATAACATGCATTTTATCCTAATTTAAACATTATCTAATTATAACTATACCCGGGAATAAATTGATGTATGCGATCTACAATAAAGTCTAAAAGCAATTGATAACAAAGATCATTCAATTGCAATGAGAAATGAATTCGTTTTAACAATAATTGTTTCGTATAAAAAGTTATCCAAAACGATTGTGAAAGATATATCACATAAGAAATTATTCATGTATTCAACATAAAATATAGATCATCATCATACAGAAGTTCAATAATGGCAACCAAGATTCAAACTTTCATACATAAACAACTTGAAGAGAAATTATTGCTTGATACATAAGTAAAAAGAATTACGAGATAAAAGTACCATTTATAATACGTCCTACTCATGTGCTTTAGCAATATTGATATATTTTCAGTCCATTCAACACCATCTAAGAGTACAAAAGTACAATTTTAGTAGAAGATGCTAGATTAGATAAAAATAAAACTTGTTCCATTAATTTCACCAGAACTTCCTCAAAGGGGTAGAAGTGCATGTTTTGAAGATTGTTTCTGATAAAATTTCTGGACCTCTCTCTAAATGCATGAGAGGGGTTTAAATACTTAAACTACAAAACTAAAAATAGATTATTACAAAAATAGTTGAGGATGTTTAAATGTCCTTCCTCAAATTATGCAAAATAAAACCAAAATAGAAATGAGCATGGTGACTAATTGTTCTGCATTTGAGCCTTTAGATCGCAAATGTCCGTCATGGAATTGAGTTATGTCAGTTGGCCAATTTCAACTTTCAATTATCCAGTGAATACAATATCGGTCAGTGCTGGCACCATTTTCTCCATAGAAGTGGTTAGGCATCGTAGGGTCAATTGATGGTTGTGAGGTTTCACCAAACGCCAATATGCTTCCCAATTTAACCTAGTCGTTTGCCTAATTGCTTCTACTTTTTCTTCTGTTTCCTGTCTCCACTATAGTTCAAGTTGTTTTACATTAGGAAGAAAACCTGGAATGGATTCTGCCACAAGGTTGGCGCTATGTAAATTTTCATTAATATTTTCGATGACATTGTTTGTTGCTGCTGTTGCGTCTGTTGTTGCCTTTTCTGCCTCTTTAAGCCGAGAATCCCAGTTTGCAAATAAGATTTCTTTATGCAACTCCTCTAGTTTAGGCAAGTCGGCTTTTCTCCCATCTTCTGAATTCTGCCAGGTGATGAAGTTGGAGACTTTTTTCAAGATTTCATCATATTCAAGTCTCATTTCCATGACTTGACTTGTCAATTTGTCGCTTGTTTCGCAATAAGAATTCCATTGCGAAATCTTCTGGCATAATAGTTCTTTTTGGTGCATCTGCTGGGAATTAAGGCCGAAAACTTCAATAATAAACTGATCAATTTTTGGATCATATTTATGTAGATCAGTTATTCCTTGTATTTGCACTTCCTTCTCTGCTAAGTTGGTTTGATGTTTTATTTGCATCTGCTTGAACTCTTGTTGTAGCTTAGCTAACTGTATCTCTGCCTGTTGGTTAGATTTTGCTTGTTGTAATTGTTGTTCAAGCGACAAAATTTTATCTTCTTTTTCTTTAAGCAACATTTTCACCTCTGTTGCTTTGTCGATGGTCATTGTAGCATAGGAACCTACAAACTGTGAGAGTCTAGTAAGGTTGGCAGACGGGTCAATGGGTGAGTCTTTCCAGAGAACATCCATCGGTTCATTATCAGGGGTAGTAACAGTTGTAGAATCCAACTTCCTTTTCTTCCTTTGTCTTTAACAACGGCTTTGTGTTGTGGGCTATAAAACACATCTAGAGGGGGAATCTCCTCTATTCTCAAAACAATTTTAGAGGTGGGGGTAACAGGGATGTGTTCTACCTCTTGAGTATTTACAGTCTCCTCTGTTGTAATTTCCTGAGTTGTTTTCTGTTGTGGAGTTTGCAACTCTAGCGTTTGTTCCTCTGTATTGAGCCTTTTATTAAAGTTGTCCCATTATTCCTCTAAATCAATCACCAAGGGTTTTATTGGCTGTGTGGAGGTGGCATGGATTCCATCCTGTTTGCTAGTTGAAGTTTTCTTAGTCATCTTCTCTGTAGATTAGGTTGTATCCTTTTCCAACTCTCTGCTTCTGATTTTCCCATTTTGTGATGACTTCTCTGATTCCCTGGTAGATTTCTCTTGGGATTCTGCTCTAGAATTAGTTTTATAATTTTCTATGGAGTCACCTTCTATACTTACACTGGGAGTAGGCTCCCTTATTGGTTCAATCAATAATTGGTCCAATGGGACCTTTGTTAGCCTCCTTTCTCCGTACTTGTAAAAGGTTTCAAGATCTTCACGGTCAAAAAATAATTGTGCCATATGCTTCACCTCTGTGAAGGTGTTTTTCTACAAAAAGATATCATCAAATGCATCTTCCTCATTACTGAATACTTTTATTTTCACCATGGTGGTAGAGTCTTTGATAGTGTCGAATGGGTCATATTGCCTTCCAGGGAACTTGGGTAATTGCAGAGATAACATATTCTCTACTTCTTTAAATGCATGCCCTAGGTCGTGTAATGAAAATGCTCCACACTGCAAAGGGAATGTAGGCTAGATGACCTTTTTTGCTTCCTTTAATGTTTTGATCATCCCTCCCTCACTAGCTGTTTGATAGGCTATCTCTCTAGCCATCAATTTGTCTGGAACATAGTATGGGAGGACATGAGGGGAGGTAATGCTGCCAAATACCCTGATATACATAAATGTCTCCTCCCCAAACCATCTGGTCATTGGGAGGATATCTACTTCAGGTTCTTGGGGAAACCTAGGGGCATCTCGGTTATAAAGCTGTCTGTGAATAGGGAGCATAACTCCACCATGAAAAATTTTGAAAAAATGTGGTTGAAAGTTAGATTCCCACATGTCTTTATGGTATATGTGAATGGGAAGTGGATTTTGAATAGTCCACTTCCATCCCATGACAGGAAATTTCGAACCAAAACAAATTGCATCCATTACATAGGCGCTCATAAAAAATGGAGGGTAAACCCTCGAAGCAACACTTCTTTTCCTTCTATACTCCATTATTGTTCTTGCTAAATTGTTAGACAAAATTTGTGCCCAATTCATTACAGTTGCGGTAACGGCTGCATCTACTAATGGCAACAATTCTGGGGAGAATTTAGTACTATTGGGTTTTCCAAATAGTCTACATAGCATGGCCGTTACAAAACTTTGAGGGGGAAAATAGACGCAGTAGTGTACATAAGTTCTTGTCTTTCTTGATTTTGTCCTCATTATTTGACCAGGTCTGGGTGCAGTCCGCTGGGTCCTCGTTCTCTTTGGCAAACTTCTTGACAAACTGCCTGTTGTAGATGACTTGTGGCTCTAGTAGGTGGTACATAAGCCGCAGGTTGCCTGGCATAAAAGATCCCATAACCTCTTGGCTTCTTGTCTTGAATTCTCTGTCTAAGATGTCATCTTCATCAATAACCCATTTAACCATGTCTTTATAATTGATTATCTTCGGGCGCGTAGCTATGTGATGCAAAAATGAGCATGTTGTCTCAAATATGGAAACGTTTGAGGAATCACGTCTATCAACTGTAACCTTCATTTCTAGAATCCTTGGTTGCTCTTCCTCCAGTATATTATACATGGCCTCATGTAGAGGTTCCTCCCTCTCTGTTGCATGTAGTATCTGTAAACAAAGGAGTCATTTATGACTTCTCAGAGACGACTGCCTTGCCTTTCTTCACCATTGCTCCCAACGATTTGCTCTGTGGATTTTCCCTAAAAGTGAAGAACAACAGCTATTGGATACTCAGGATGATAATGAACATGAAATGAAATAATTCAGATAACTTGTAAGGTGATAAAAGGAGTTTTATTCAAACGCACATAAGAAGATATCATATCACGTTAAATGGCTTTTCACACATAAATGCAATTATCTATTACTAAATTCCCACTAATGCTTCGTTATCCCTTAGCTTTAATGCTCATATATGTCTGCATCGTAAATCGGGAAGAAAGCTTCTAGGGTGGCGAGCCTTTGAACTGCGATAATGGTGATTTTGTGATTTGTGAAGCAATATCGCAGATCACAATATCGCATTATTCCTTTTCGCTTTTCTTACCTTCTTTTGTGTTTTTGCGAGATGCGAGATGCGAGCCACTCATTTATTGTTTCAAAACGTAGCTACTTGTCTGGTTTTTCTATGTAAAGACCCTTTTTAATGAGTGGTGGACCCAAACATTTGTTCGTGATATATTTAAGGAGTGGGTCCAGGTCTTGATCGCATTTTGCAATATCGACTGATGGTAAGTTTACGGTGTTCTTTTGAATGCTCAAAATGTGAAGCGATAAAGGTTATGACGCCATCGCAATTTCACATCTTGCTTGTTTTGAGATAACCTTTTAAGGCAGGCTCTTTATAGATAATGATATGCGATGCGAGACTTGGCTTCGAAGAGAAAAGCTTAAGGACCTATTTTATGTCAAAAATATGATAGTTTCGAGGTGTAAAGCATAGAGTCCTCTTTTAATTTTGTTTTACTCGATTTGGTGGGTTAGCAAGGTCTTTTGATGATGCTTAATCATGCTGAATGTGGGAAGGTAAGCATTTAGTAGTTCTTTTGAAAAAAAAAGGGGTTTGATTGATATCTTGCTTTATTCCAAAAATAAAAGAAATGCCTAAATGCTAAGTTTTTTTTTTGGATGGATTTTTAAAGGGTCCCCATTTATTAATGTAATATTAACTACTACTATTAAAAAATGGGGGGTTGTTCAATAGCACAACAGGACCTCTCCAAGGTCAAATGCTTCAACTTTGGGGAACTGGGTCACCATGCAAGCCAGTGTTCGAGGAATAAGAGCAAAGGAGAGGCTTTTGAGACCAAGGTTGCGCCAGCAAGGATGGAGAAGGAAGTGGAGACAGATGATTACTGTGCCATGAGCGCTCACACGCCACTTGAGCGGAAGTGGGGAGACATCGAGTTGTAGTCAGACGGACTACAGGCGATGAGGGGCAGGATCCTCGAGGTACCCAACCTCTTGGATTATACCTTGCTACGAGAGCCCCGAAGAGGAGTAGCAAGACTGACAGATGTCGGTAGAGACGGATGCGGATGGAGCGACAGAGGGAGCTATAGTGTAGGAGTCCCAGGACAATGTGAGGCAGCAGTGCGATATGCACATAGTTGATGCAGCAGCACAGAGGTCAGAGAGGCAACACTTGTCAGTGATAGAGAGAGCTTTAGCATCAGGAGTGTTTCTAGCCTGACGGACATGTCAGAGTTGGGAGATCAATTACTTACCTCTCAGTAACTGAGTTGCAGTGCAAAAATTATCAGTGTCAGTGCTATGGGCAACACAATGCAACATGATGAGAGGGTTTGTAGTGCAGAATTAGCAGTGGCAATGGCAGGGCCATGGGTAGCAGCATGGATGTAAAGGGAGCTACCGTACAAATACAGTAGTGGCAGTGGCAGGGCCATGGGTAGTAGTACATGATGTAGCAGTGCAGACGATGTTGGGCAGTAGGCCTAGCATCAGCACAAAAACCGATGCCAGATGATCAGGGTGATACTCAATGAGGAGTATTACTAGAGCACAGTCCTCGCTAAGAGGGAGTGTTGATTTTGGGTAGCATAGGATGTGCTCTAGCTATGAAAATTGGTGGAGAGGCTAAAGCACATGAGATCTCCAATACCCATAAATGGTTTGGGTAGATTCTTAACAGTTTGAGAGATATTAAAATAATTAATATTTTTAATGGAGTCCCTAAGTCTAAACTTAGGGAAAATAAAATATTAATATGAATTAATATAAAACTGTGTTAGAAGGGTCCAAAAGTCATGGATCAAGCCAGATTTAATCTTAGCCGTTGATTAGGGACTTAATCTTGGCCGTTGAATTGTCAATGAGAAAAGTATAAGAGGAGGCTTGAGGGTCACTTGGAGAACACACCGAGTTGATCAAGATTTCAATTTTCTGGGGCAAGGTTTGCTGAGGAAGTCAAAAGAGTGATCAGAGTTGTAGCTGAGGGGCAGTGAATACAAAAGTAGAGAGGTAAAGATAGTACCAAGAGGATCAGCATAGAAGTTGGGGGAGAGGAATGCAGATCCAGCTAGAGGTTCACGCAGAGCCAGCCAGGAGTTTTGCAGCGCCTCAGAGAGCCAGTGTGGGTGACGCAGAGGCTCTAAGGGATGATGCAATGCCTCCAGAGGCTGACACAGGGTGAGATAGGGTGACATTGGGCAGACGCTGGGCCAGAAAGGGCTGACGCAATCCCTATAGGCTAACGTTGGGGTTTTTGTGGGGCAGATTGGAGCTAGGAGCTGTCGGAATGTTTATCCGGGGTTTTAACCGGAACATCTGTCTCCGACTAAGAGGTACTACTGTCGATATTATTCTCTATTGGGTGAGTTGGTTTTGGCACCCAGATTGTATTTTGAAACTGCTTAATAATAAAACCCTCATATAGCAGCATCGGTTTTCCCACATTGGGTTTTTCCAGGGACATTGCTCCAAAAAAAATGGTGTCACTTGTGTGCTTGTTTTTTTCTTTAGTGATGATCTGTAATGTGTTGAGCATGTAATTGTATTTATTTTCAGTATTTACATGGTAAATAACTTGTTAATCAAACATAACAAGTAGGAAGAAATAAATCAGAAAGTACATGAAGGATTTCTAACAGTTAGACTTAGAAATTCCAACACAAACCAGGGCTTCCAGATGCCAAACCACCTCAAACCTCAACTATTGATTCCATCTCACGGTCAGACATCACTAACCATCACTAGGTCGGTCTCTACCCAAGCTATATAGGGTTGTAGAGCATTTATTTCAACCCAGCTCCAGGACTAGTAACTCAACCCACCAAGGGATCCAGAGCGTTTGTTCAACCAAGGCTTCTGGGACTTGTAACTCAACCCAACCGGTTCCAGGGCTTTTAGAGCATATGTACAACCAAGGCTCTAGGAACTAATAACTCAACCCATAGCCATAAGGAACATGAGCCTCGATCAGAAAACGAATGGGAGAACCCACAACACCATGGCTATCTAGGAAATGGCAAGGCTAGGCAAAACCAATGTCAATCCGAGCAATCATCCATGCCAATGACAGATCATAACCAAATAATTACATGCATATGCCATGTACGCCAAAACTAGTAAGAAAATCATACATGCAACTTGGTACATGCAAAGCAAGCCCATTGTAGATGTTGATCTCATTGTCCTCTTATGCTTTCCTACCTTTCCTTTGCTTTCTTTCTCCAAATCCAAAGTATGCCAAAATCCTCCAAGAGTGCTCCAAGAAAACCCTAAGTGTGCAGAAGTATGAGAGAAAGAATAGAATGAGAGTGCCAAAGACTGAACTTGAAAAAGCTGTGAATTGATCCTCATAAGCCTTTTTATTAATGAAGCCTCTATTGTCTTCAATTTTCCTCCATTTTCCTTCAGTTCCTCTTCATATGCAACTTGTGATCTTTCACCTTCCTTTTCTCTTATTTTCCATTATTTTCATAAATAAAATTCCAATTAATGCCTCTTTGCTTTTGTCATTTCCTTTGCAAATTTCCATAGAAATTTATTAATCACAAGTGACCCCCATCATTATGTTTTTTTCCAAAAATTTAACTTAGAATATGTGTCCCATGACCTTATTAACTTTATTACATGGACTTTTAACCAGGGTTGTTAAAGAACCCTCCCCCTTGGGGGAACACCGTCCTTGGTGTTCAATAACAATTATAAAACATCAAGCACATGTTGCTTATGGAGCTTTATAACACAACTCGATGCATTTACATCATATCCATCTACTAAAATATAACCAACATATCATTAGCACCATACCGCTTATTCGAGCTTTATAACACAACTTGATGATGTATTTACATACATATTCATATATAGACATAACCAATACACAACATCAAAACATATACCAAAAGACATTCGCTTAACTAGTGAATAGAGAAGGATACATAGCCTGCATCTGATCATCCATCTCCCATGTAGCTTCATTGGGCCCAAAGTACTTCCACTGCATTTTAACTTACTTGATTGCTCGATTCCAGAGCATGAGCATCTTTCGCTGCAAAATGCACTGAGATTCTGGCTGGAATTATCCTTCTAGCTCCACCTGCAATACATACCAATCAATCACATGATCAACATCTTTTACATATTATCTCTTAAGCAATGAAACATGGAAAACAACATGGAATTTCACTGTCAGAGGCAGTGCAAGTTTGTAGCCTACTGGTCCAATCCTCTCAAGAATCTTTAAAGGTCCACAATACCGATGTGACAACTTAGCAAATGATCCAATCCTCAGGGAGCTCTTCTTGGGCTTGATATGCAAATACACCTATTTCCCAACCTGAAACTCCTTAAATGCCATGTGCTAATCTGCATAACTCTTCTTCCTATCCTATGCTACCTTTATATTCTTCTTGATTACCTGCATTTCTTGTTCCATCTCTACCAACATGTCTGGTCCTATCAACAACCTGTTCACTGGATCACTCAAGCTGATGGGAGTATTACAAATTCGCCCATAAAGTGCCTCAAACAGACTCATCCTTAGTGACTCCTGATACCCATTGCTGTAAGCAAATTATACTAGTGGAAGATACTCTTCCCACTTTCGTTGTTGATGCATGACGTACATTCTCAACATGTCCTCCAAAATCCTGTTAACCCTCTCTATCTGTCCATATGTCTATGGATGATAAATTGTACTAAAGGCCAAGTCTGTACCCATAACTCTTTCCAAAACCTAGAAGTGAGCTTGGGATCTTTGTCTGACACAATCTTCTTTGGAACACAACGCAACCTCACTAAATCCCTGATGAAGACTTGTGCTACTTCACTAGCTGAATTCGTAGACTTTATTGGAATGAAGTGTGCTACCTTTATTAACTTGTCAGCCACAACCATAATAGAATCATGTTGTCTATATGTCCTTGGAAAGCCTATAATGAAGTCCATGGAAATGACCTCCCATTTCCACTCTGTAATCAAAATCAGTTGTAGTGATCTACATGGATGCTTACACTCTACTTTTACCTATTAACAATCTGAGCATCTCACAACAAAATCTGCCACATCTTACTTCAAATTGACAATAGTATAACTTATTCACAACTATCAATGTCTTCTGATATCCGGGGTGACTTGAATACGAGTTAGCATGAAATTCCCTCAAGATAAGCTTATTGAGCTCACTGTTGTCTGGCACATAGATCTTGTCCCTAAATCTCACCAAACCATTTATCGTGAGATGATAATACACATCATGTTCATTTGTACCCTATTATTGTAACCTGTGCCTAAGTTGTTGGTACCTGTCATCTTGTTGTCCTGCTTGCAAGATCCGATTCTGTAAATTTGTCCCATGTGAACTCATCACTGCTATGTGATTTACTTATTCTCTCCTGCTAAAGTCATTTCAAACCATGTTCTATTTTCCCTTAATGTACATGATCTCGAAGTTAAACTCATTGATCATAGCCAACCATCTACCTTTCCGGGCATTTAGATTTGGTTGATCAAACAAGTATCTCAGTCCACTGTGATCACTCATCAAAATGAACCTCTTTCCCATTAGATAGTGCCTCCACATCTTTAGTGTATGAATGATCCCTGCCAACTCAAGATCATGTGTCACATAATTATGCTCATGCTCATTTAGTTTCCTTGATTCGTAGCATACCACCTGTCCCTCTTGCATTAGGAATCACCAAGTCCTCTCTTGCAAGAATTTGTGCACACCACGAACTCTTTATCCGAATCTACAATCTTGAGAACTGGATAACTTGAAAACAGTTGCTTCAACTTCTCAAAACTTTTTGCACATTCCTCTATCCATTCAAATTTCTTTCCTTTCCTTTACAGTGATGTAATAGGATAGGAAATCTGTGCGAATTTCCTGATGAACCTCATGTAATAACTGACTAATCCCATGAATTATTTGACCTTATCCACATTCCTAGGAGCTTCCCATTCCATGATAGCTCTTATCTTTTCTAAATCCATGACTATGCCTTCCTTGGAGACAACATGTCCCAAGTAATGTGCTTTCATCTCAAAGAAACTGCATTTACTAAGCTTGGCATAAAACCGACGCTCTCTTAGTAGTCTTAACACTACTTCTAAGTGCTCGACATGCTCTTCCTCATTCTTAGAATATATTAATATACCATCAATGAATACAATAACAAACTTGTCCAGATAAGGACACAACACACTATTCATCAAACACATGAAAGTAGTTGGAGCATTAGTCAGACCAAAAGGAACTACAACAAACTCATAATTCGCATATCTAGGCTGGAAAGAAGTCTTTTATATGTCCTCTTCTTTGATGCGTACCTGGTGGTATCTTGATCTCAAATCAATATTCGAGAACATTGTTGTTCCCTTCAACTGATTAAACAAGTCATCGATCCTCAGCAATGGATACATGTTCTTAATTGTCACTTTGTTCAACTGGTTGTAATCAATACACAACCTGAGAGAACCATTCTTCTTCTTCACAAACAAAATTGTTGCACCCCAAGGTGACACACTTGGCCTTATGTATCTCTTCTCCAACATTTCCTTCAATTGAAACTTCAGTTCCACTAGTTCTGGGGTGCTCATCCTCTAAGGTGCCTTTGATGTTGGTGCTTCTCCTAGTACTAACTCAATATAAAAGTCCACTTCCTTATGAGGGGGGAAATTTAAAATCTATATTGGGAACACATCTTGAAATTGTTGTAAAACTAGATACCTCTTGAAGACCTCTGCATCCTCAACACCCTTAACTTTGTCACTAGAAATATGCACTACAAATAATAGAAACCCTTTTCCACAACCACGCTTTGCCTGCATAGTTGTAACCATTCTGATTGATGTTGCCTTCTTCTTACCCTACAAGATTATTTGTTTTCCATTGTCATCCAAGCACTCAAAGGCCTTGCCATAACAATCTACTTTGGTCTTGTGAAGGTACTTGCAATCCATACCCAGAAGCATATTGTATGATCCAAATGGAAGCACATTCAGATGCGCTGATGTAGGCATACCATTCAACTCAAATGCATATGCTCTTACCTAGTGATGAACTCTCTTATTAGTACATGTATCCAACTACACTAACCAAGACTCTGCATGCACTTCTTTTCTCAAACTGCACGTATCCAAGAAGTCAGGGTTAACATAATTATAATTAGATCCAGGGTCAATCAAAATAGAAACAACTTGATCACAAATCTTGTCATCCATCTCAATATTAGATGTTTGGTGATCTGCCTGCCTCTTATCCAACATTGCATATATATGAGGAATACTTTGTCTGTCATCCCCAACCATGTGTGCCTCTTGAGCATTGTAGATCTATGGTCTTCCACTTTGATGCTATGGACAATCTCTCCAGCGATGATCCTTGCCACAAGTTCAACATTGTTAAGGCTTCCTGCCACCACCCGTGCTCTACTCCTCATACTGAAACCCCTGTCCTCTATCAGATGCATTGAACTTCTTGTGCGATGTTGCATTCTCATTGTTACCTATGTCTTGTGGTCCTCCTCGCTTCTTATCCCATTTCCCTTAGTCTTGTCATTACCTTTCACATCATGTTTAGATTCAAACTTGTGCTTCAATTTCTCATAGCAATGCTTCAACTTTCTTATGACTTTATCAAGTGATTAGTCTCATCAAACACAATCTTGTCTTTGAATGCTACTAGCAACCCACTGATGAATCTCATAATCTTAGCTTTCTCCCCCTTAATATAAGGCACATACCTCAATAACTATAGGAATATGCTAGTATACTCCTCATCGGTCATAGATCCCATCTTCAACTCATAGAACTCCTTTGCCTTGTCATCATAGTATCTCTCATATAGATACTTCTTCCTAAAAATTCTTTCAAACTCCATCCAAGTCAACTCCTCTTCCTGAATGCCTTTGAAATTCTTCACATATTCCCACAAAATGTCAGATAAACCAAATATAAACATAATCAAATGTTGTTTAGATAATCTTCGGCAAAATCACATAACCAATCTTTTGTCGACGCGTTTCGAACCAACCAATGTGTTTCATCGTCAGGACAAGTTGTCCTGACGATGAACCACACTGGTTGGTTCGAAACGCGTCGACAAAAGATTGGTTATGTGATTTTGCCGAAGATTATCTAAACAATGTTATGGATCACAAAAGTCAAAATTCCTTAATAATCAAATGTACCTGACTGAAGTTCAGGGGAGGCTATCTTGTCTACAAGATCAATCCAGATTAGCACAATACATGTATATATGCATAACCATGTCAATATGTTAGCATCATGCATGACAACACCAACTGCATACAACTACCTCATGCATGAAAATCATAAACATAACCATACATGCATAACAAACATACAGACACTGACATGCATAACAAACACATATATAACTGACATGTATGCATGACAAACACATCCCAACAACAACATCATCAACTTCTACATGACAACAAACTTGCAACAATGACCATCGCCATGCATACATAACAAGCACATATACAACCTATATGCATGCATGAAAAACACATTTCGGCCTTCCAATCCAAGTTTTGAACCTGGGAGCTTTGATACCACTCTGTGGTATCAAATAACACCCAAAGAGAGTGCAACTTAAATCTAATACCACTTTGTAACGCCCTCCTCCCACACTTACCCAAGTTCACCAGTCCACTGGGGTAAATATGTGACGAGGAGTTAATATGATAGTATTGAACCTCCTAAGTATATTTAAGGAAGATGAATCAATGGACTAAAACCATATTGACCTTCCTCGGGAGCTACACGACCCCCATGAGCCAAATAACCACTCCAAGTGCCCAAACCCTGAGTTAACTTGCTTTTTCACTCACATGGGTTCTCAGTCACTCCCATGACAAGGAAAGCCATTGACTGTAGCCCTCCACTTGCTCCCATAAGCCTGCTTCCTAGTGACTTTAGACTAAATTACTCAGTTTTGTGTCAATGACCATGATATTTGAGCCACTTTTTTAGGGTTAGGATCTATACCTCTGCCTAGAACTTGATGAAACTCTTAGAACTGATAAATGACACAAAGATAAGACCTTTAAATAAAAACTTGATCAAGGACTCAACCTAGCCCATCCTAACCATGTCAAAAAATTTGTCAAACTTATCATAAACATGCAATCTACATGCCATAATTACATATCTGAACATAGGGATCTCATACTTATCTGAGAATCAGCAAGAAGGTCTATTTCCCTCTCATAGTAGTTTCAAAGATATATATTATGTCATGCATTCAATAACCATTCATTTACTAATCAAAATATGTTAAGAAACATAATTAGAATCTACCATAAAACCATTCTTATAACCAGCATATAACCAGAATAATGAAAATAATAGAACAACCATCAAAGCAACATAATAACAAGCATAAATACTCATGAATTAGAAGAGGAAAAGAGTTCTTATTAACATATGAAAATCCAACCAAGTCAGGGACTTCCATGTACTAGCCAACCATAGATTGGGTTGAACCAAATTTCTCTTTCACCCAATCACCCCCATGCCATATTACAAGCATGAAAGTGGGATCTCATGGAAATAACCAACCAAAACCAAATGAGGGCTTCCAGAGGCCAAACCACATCAACCATCAACTAGTGAGTCCACCTCAGGGTCGGACATCACTAACCATCACCAGATCAGTCTCTACCCAAGTTATCGAGGGCTCCAGAGTGTTTTTCCAACCAAGGCTTCCAGGACTAGTGTTACAGGGAAAAGTGTCTATATAGAACTGCTTTATCCCACTAAGGTGTGACAGCTGCCTTAGAAACAAACAGAGAAAGCTACTTATGTTTTTCCTTTATGAATTATAGATAGAGAGGAATAGAAAGACCAACCTCTGTCTTGCGCTAATCCCTTGATTCGATCCCTCTCTTCTTTGATAGTCTCCAGCTACCTACTCCCTTGCACGCCCAGCTTTACAAAGTACCTGTAAGATCACAGAAGCATAGCACTATACAAAGACATGGATCTATATTCATAAACAATCTAGGATCAGATGTAAATTGACCATACAAATGTAACAAGCATCAATGATACAAAAGCATGGAGGAAAACTCAAATAGCTTTTATTGATAAACAAGAAAAGATCCAGGAGGAGTTACAACCAGTTGTTCCGACCCAGCATCAACCTCCCAGCAAAGAAGCCCCTCTTCACCTCAAACAAAGCTTAGATCACCCAACAATCTGATGTTTGTCTCTAGAAACCAACAGCAATTCCTTACAATATGCAAATTCCAGCCTCTGGATCTCTAGGATGAGGGATCCATATATAGATATCTGTAAGGGGGATGAGTCAGCTTGTGATTTGATTAGTGTCTTCTCTCTGATAGTTCTTGCTTCCACTTGGAGACTGAGGGCCTCTTACTCATCCTTGGTCGAATTCAGTGAGGCAAGTGTCACAGGAGAAGATTCTGGAAGCTTCCATTGCCTCTCCACCTCGCGGAATGACACTGCCATTTGTCATTTCTCTCCCATCGCACCCCACAGAAGGGAATTTTGAAATGCAACACACCCTCACATTGCATTTGGGTGAGATGCAACGCACCTAGCTAGTGGAGCAGCTCCAATGATCCTGTTTTGACCAATTCTGAGTAGTTTTTCATGGAGAACTTCTGGGAGAAGCTGTAATCTGTTGGCCTTGTTCCTTTAGGGGTTAGAACAACACTTTTAGGGACTTAGGAGCCCTTGGTTTATGGACATTTCATGCTTGGGGTTGTAGGGCACAAAAATGTCTATAACAGTTGCCCCTAAAGTATGAGGCCGTTAACCTTTTGGTGTCGGGTGAAATGCTTTATTATGAGGATCCGAAGTTCTTTCAATGCTGGGAGGAGACCTGTAATAAGGTACAATACAATACATTATCTTCATAATATTTTCATGATCTAGCTGAGGTGGGCATGCCCATGCTCAGCTTTATAAATTCATTTTCATGTACATAGGATAGACAATCGTCTGAGTGTAGACTGATGATTCTGGTAGAGCCATCATCCTTTTGGTAGGATGATTATCTGTGCTGCAATGATGTACATTTAATGTCTTTATTTCCTTGAATATATATCGCAGCCTGGATGGATGAAACTAGATGCGGGGTCTTCAATCTCGTCTGATCTTCACTCGAAGTACAAGTCGATCCATGTGAGAAATGTTCTGAAGTCGAACATGGAAAGACATCGCTGGATTACCAGTCAATGATGTAAACTGTTAACAAGTGCGAGAGGAATCACCGATAATGATAATGACCCTCAAGGTACTGCAGTACAATTCACGTGGTGCGAATAAAGGACTTGGCGTCGAACACCACGCAAAATCTTTCGGTTGAAGGCCATTGATGTAAACCTGTCGCCGGAAGTGAGAAACTTGCCATTGAGGCATGCAAGCTTCAAAGTACTGAATGGGGTGTTCCTAGATCAACTTCTTGGATAATGAGCTGATGTCGACAAGAAGTAATCCGTCACAGGAGGGCCTTAATGAATCCCACATCAATGACATGGAACGGAGCAAATGATTTTAATGGAGTTGAGGACGATCTGGTGATATAAGGTTCAGGGTGGCGGTCATGAAAGAATGGAGTATAATGTATGGTAGTGGGTGAGACACAGGTGAATTCTCTGAATGACTTCTCTTGAACATATCGGCGACAATGATGTGATGGATTGGTAGCATTAACCCCAAATGTGGATGGTATGGTGTGACCATGGTGATGTGACCAGTAAATAAAACAACCCAACCCAAATCGGACACGGAGCGGAAGTGTCATGTTCAAGAGCGACTTGCTACCAACAAAGTTTCTTTGAGTTTTCTTCCCAATTTTTCCCCAGTCATTGCTGACCAGTACCTCTTTATTTTTGTCAAGCTTGAGGAGGATAACATATGCTTGTTCTATAATTTTCCCTTCGGGCAAACCCATCGCTATGTTTTAACGAGCCTAGCGATAGTGAAACTCGTTCTCGTCTATAGACAAGTTTGTCGCTATTAATATTTTTAACGAGTTTAACGACAAAGATAAGTCGGTCCTTTTCAATTTTAGAGAGTCTGAAAAGGAACGTAAAGGTAACTCCATAATTCCTTTTTCGTCATCTAATCCCTTAAGTCCGGAAAAGTATAAAACAATACAGAAGGGATGGATTTTCAATACTTTTAACGAGCCGAACAAAACAAGCGCTCGATCTTTTTGTGTAATAATCCCTCAGGTCCAAAAAGATTAAAATTTAGAGGAGGGATAGCACTTCCTGTCCCTTTAACGAGATGGAGAGGCCAATGGCTCGGCAATCTTTTCATATTTTACGAGTCAGTTGAAAAGAGCTTAAAGGAGACTCGTCTTTTGAGGAACGAGTGATAAAACGGGTGGCAGCTAATTCCAGGTAAGGTTTGGAATTTTCCAATCACGACAGTGTCACAAGGATGGCTAATGAAATCACTCTTCGCAGCTGTTCCTCAAAATGGGTAAACAATCAAATGGAGGTGAATGATCGGCCAATGAAAAAGTGGAGGTGATGGTGCAAACACGACCAAGGCTTTAATGGCTGAAGTACTACATTCACGATGGTTATTTACCGGGGAATAGTTCATTTTTTAACGAGCTTAAGCGCAGGGGGAAACATTTGCTCATGTCTTATGTTTATTTTTTAACGAGCTTGAACTATGTGCTAAAACTGCTCGATTAGATGGTCCTATTTTGATTTTACCATAAATAGCTTTATTCTTTCAAAGATCGTACTGTATTTTCAACTGCTCCATCAAACTAGTCAGAAATGAACAATATATGCTTGAAAACGAGTTAGAACACTAATATTTTACTTTGAACTACGTAAAAAGTAATGAAAAAGTGTTTTTACCTCTCATTTTACCATTTCATTTGAATTTTGGTTTGTTGGAGCTTTGGAGGTGCTTTTCCCTCTTGATTTTCATCAGTTGATTTTGGGAGATTTTGTGGACGATTTTCGACGCCGTCTGGACCAGGTAGGAGCTAAACCTGAGCTCTTTCATTTCATGGTTTCCATTTTGCATTTTGAGCTTGATTCCCAGCTTTTCTGAGCCCCTGGGGTTTGAAGAACTCGTTTTGCCTTCAGCGCACCCTCTGTGTATCGAAAGTTGCGTTGCATGTTGACCTGTCTGAAGGCTATCTGACATTCAACGCACCTAGAACACTACTGCAGGTGCGTTGGGCGCAAAAAGGGAATTTGATGCACAATTTTTTATGGAAATTTTGCCTGTTTCTTACCAAAATCGGGATCTAACTCTTCTCTTGTTTGTTTTTCATAGATCTTTGGAGTAAGATGACCATTACATGGCGAGAACGTGAGCATGAAGAAGAGGACATGCTTTCCCTACATGATCCAGTTACAGTGAACGCACTGCGGAACTGTGGCTTGCTCAAGTTCTTCCGCATTTCTAGCATGAGACAGCAGATCAACTTACTGCAGTATTTGCTCAATGCTTGGGATCCTACCAATCAGGTTTTCTAGATCAGGGGCAAATCTATCCCTTTGACTGTAGTAGACATCTATTTCTTGACTGGCTTGTCGAGGCGGGGTGCCCCCATCTCTTTGTCAGGTTCGGCCCGAGGAGGCGACTCTGTGAGAGATTATGTTCGCCGGTACTGTAGAGAAGGATCTCAGCTGAGTAAAGACGGCAAGATCATCATTCGTGATGTCACTGACAGGTCCCTTAGGAATATTCTGTTTACTTTTGGTAGGATGGCCGGTGGTGCGGCTCTTCATGTAGCCAACTGATCTTACATGCAGCATGCCTTGGAATGCCTCCAACCGAAGGTGTTCAACTGGTGCGACGCAGTACTTCTTGTGATGAAAGAACAGTTGACCAAGATAAAGAGCGGGAGGTTGAAGAACTTTGGGTATGGTTCTATTTTGACCGCCTTTGCCTTGGAGAAGATACCACTGATGCAGCCGCAGTATATTGCACTCAATTTACCTTCTCCTACTGAACCACGTATGCAGAGATGGGTTGACCATATGTCTAGGCATGTTGGCCAGTCTCAGATTTCATTTTCTGATACCTTCTTCAGGTGGTTTGATCATCAGGAGATGGTTTATTCCGAGTATCCATACGCTGGCATGGACTTCCGGGGTGATCCAGATTTAGTACTGCCGGATGGCGAACAATGGGGCGCCATTGGTAAAATCTTTGACCATATCCCTGTTTATCTTTTTTGTTTATAATGTCCTTGTGCTTTATTCTATCAAGACTTTAATCAAACTCATGTGTACATGCAGATGTTGGTCCTGTTCGTCCAGTAGTTCGCTTGAGAGTACCGGCTGCTGCCCTAGCAGGAGAGGCCGTCGGAAGGGCTATCCTTCGCGACCTCGACGTGGCTGAGACTCTCACAACATTACAGGAGCAGGTTGAGGGCCTCACCCTTGGTATTCCAGATGTGAGGACTGACGAGCTACCTTTGAGGTTACAACGACATACTACTGGTGTGCCCAGACGATGGACTCGTCTCTTACGCATGATCGCACAGGCTGTGACTTGCTATCACGAGCATCATTAGACTAGGGTTCCCCCTAGCATTTTGAGTTTTTGGGTCATCTGACCGATTTTGTCTTGGTTACAGAAAATTATGTGTAAACCATAAACAGTTATATATATTTTTGATTTTCGGAGTTTTACTTTGGTTAAGCTACATGATCCAAATGCAAACATTGATGATATGTTTATTTTTATAAATGTTGCAAATGTCTATCTAACACATAATTTGCTAATGAGTCAGTTAATGTGTTTAAGTTTCTGGAAATATGTTGATATTGAATAACATCAAATTGTCTTTCCAAAATCTTAACCCTTAGGAACATGCGATAAATAGCTGGGTTTCGGACGAAATATATACCATTGAGTTGTAGTATTACGAGCTATGAGTCTAGCCTGACAATTAGTCGGCGTATACCATGTGTGATGGCATGAGAGAGAAGTTCTATCAACGCGCTATATTCAGCGATGTTATTTGTTGATCGACCAATACATACCCCTCTGAAACTTACTAACTCGCCGCTTGGATCAAAAATTGCCAGGCTGCGGAGGATAGGTTCCGCGAACTACGACTCGCTCCGTCGGCATATCCAACACATGACTCCAATAGGTTTGACATCTGCAATAAATGTAAAAGGTGGGTTACTTGACCAAAATAAACACTTTAGCAAAAACAAAAACATAACAAAAGCATATAGGTTACCATTACGCATAGTAACGCTTGAGGTACAACCCATTACGAGGTTGCGCCAGTGGAATTCCGTCATAATCCATTAACTCGTAGGCTCCTTTTGCTAACACTCGTTTAACAATATAGGGGCCCATCCATAAAGACTTAAATTTACCTGCTCCCAATTTATCGGATTCTTGGTCGTAAAGCAAGACCAAGTCACCTTCTGAGAAGACACGGGGTTTGACATTTTTGTCGAACTGCGCCTTGACTCGTTTCTTATGGGCTTCGTTAGCCAAAGTGACATCACGACGGGTTTCATCCAATTGGATTAATTCCAAGAAACGAGCTTCTTCTTCTGAAGTTCCGGGGAGGAGATCAATTGCGAGTTTGAGAGATGAGATTTCACACTGGATT
This sequence comes from Pinus tabuliformis, assembly GCA_031772625.1. Lineage (NCBI taxonomy): Eukaryota > Viridiplantae > Streptophyta > Pinopsida > Pinales > Pinaceae > Pinus > Pinus tabuliformis. Next base: position 833,453,964 of record CM062813.1, read on the forward strand.
GGTAAGACTGCTTCCAGGCCATATACCAGTTGGAAAGGTGTAAACCCGATTGCATTCCTTACCGATGTTCGGTAAGCCCACAAAGCTGAGTACAGGATTAGGTGCCATTTTCTCTTATGAACTCCAATCATCCATTGCAGCATGCGCTTTAGGACCTTGTTGATTGCTTCAACTTGTCCGTTGGCTTACGGATAATATGGAGTAGAGCTGTCGTGAGACAACCCTAGTTTGGCAGCTAATTCAACCATCATGTGATTGCGAAAATGCGATCCATGATCTGTGACTATAGCCTTTGGTATGCCGAATCTAGCGACTACATGATTGAAAAAAAAGAGGGCAGCTGTTTCACCAGTATTATCTAATGTAGGCATCGCCTCGGCCCATTTGGTAAAATAGTCAACTGCGACTATGATATACCCATGCCCCCCGGTCGAGGTGGGGTTACATGTCATGAAATCGATGCCCCATTTGGCGAATGGCCCAACAACAACTATTGGCTGCAAAGGTGCGGGTGGTCTTCTGGTTTTGCTATCGAAAATTTGACAAGCATGGCAACTTCTGACTGCGGTTATGCAATCTTTGAACATTGTTGGCCAGAAGTATCCTGCTCGTAAGATTTTTTGCATTGTAGCATATCCAGATTGATGCCCCCCACACGCACCTAAATGAAAATCATTCAGGACTTTTCGGCCTCCTCATGGGTGAGGCACCTTCTCAGAACTGTATCGATACCACGACGGTAAAGCGTGTCACCGACGATCATGTAGTCTTTTGCTTGGTATCGAATACGTTTTTGTTCGGAGTGGGAGGTGTTTGGCCTGTACTTTTGGGTTTGGAGATAAATGATTATATCTCCATACCACTCATTGCTTGCAGATATCAGAAACAAATTTTTGTCCACGATTGTTTCTTCGGATGTGTCATCGTTGGACGACGATGGGAGATTGCACAATAATTCTGCGAAGACTAGAGCTTTCTTCGATTTGGATTTTACAAATTCCAGATCGAACTCTTGTAGGATTGCTATCCATTTTGAATATTTGCCCCTAGCGACTGTCGCGACAATATATAAGTCATGGTGTTGTAATCTGACAGAATGGTAGTTTTCCGAAAGAGGACATAATGTCGAAATCTCTGTATTGCTTGAACATCTGCGAGTGCTAGCTTTTCAACATAAGAAAATTTGATTTCTGTATCATTTAAGTTTTTACTTAAATAATATATGGGATGTTCTATTCCATCCACTTCTTGAACTAAAACCATTGCAATGGTCGTATCCGCTGCAGCCAGATACAGGTTAAAATCTTTTTGATAATCAGGAGCGTACATTAATGATGCTTTCATTAGTGATTCTTTTAAAGCATCAAAGGAAGCTTGCGCAACCTGATCCAAAAAAAAGGGCACTTCCTTTTTCAAAAGACGTGTATAACCTTTAGCAAGTTCGGCGTAATTTGGAATGAACTTCCTCAGAAAGTTCGCTTTCCCCTGGAGTTTCTGAATCTGAAGCAAATTCGAAGGTGGAGGCAAATTTATGATTGCCTGGACCTTACATGGGTAGAGACGAATTCCATCCTTTGAGACTACAAAGCCAAGTAAATGACCAGAACTGACGCAAAATACACAGTTGTGTGGATTGAGTCGTATCTTGTAGTGTCGGCAACATAGAAATATCGCTCTTAAATGCTGCGGATGATCAGTCCGCTTTCGCGAATGAGCCGGAAGATCGTCGAGGTATGGTTGAACGATGTTCTTGATGTCATGGAAGGCATAATTCATTGCCCTCTGAAACGTCGCCCCTGCGTTCTTCAAACCAAAGGGTAATTTTTGATATGCGAACGTGCCCCACGGACAAATAAATGCAGTCTTTGACTGGTCCTGTGGGCAGATATTTATTTGATTATACCCGGAGAATCCATCCATGAATGAAAATATTTCGCATCCGGCGCATTCATCAATTATCTGGTCAATGAAGGGTGTAGGGTAGTTGTCTTTTGGACAAGCCTGATTTACATCCCTATAATCGACGCACACTCTAATTGTTCCTTGTTTTTTCATAACCGGGACAATATTCGATACCCAATCAGTTAGAGGAACCGGGTAGATGAAACCAACATGGAGAAGTTTTTCAACTTCTGTCTTAATGGCAGCAGCTTTCTTGGGGTGCACCTGCCTTAGCCGTTGTCGTACTGGTTTGACATCTGGATACATCTTAATTTCGTGTTCAACGATACTCGAGTCAATGCCTGGTATTTCACTGTATGACCAAGCAAAGACATCTCTGAATTCACGAAAAAGAGCGTTATATATTTCCAGTTCTGAAGGAGAACAACATTTGCCAACATAAATATTCTCTACAACATCTGTTTTGGTCGAGATATTTATGGTGATAGTCTCTTCAATGTTGGACAAGTTTCGCTCAGAATCCACCATGTTTACAGTATTTGATAGGAATTCAAAAACTGAAGGATGATAAAGGTCATCTTGAGTATCTTCTCCACAATCCGGAAGAAGAGAACGATGGTGGGAATCATTCCATGGTGCTCCTTCAATTACCATTGATTGGACAATTCCTTTGTCGGTGACATGCACTTGCGACCAAGGATCTGAAGGGGTACCATATTCTTTAGACCTATCTATCCAAACGCTTGATGAGCGTTGATTTGGGTTTGCCTCCCATGCTAGAAATATTGATTGCTACAATACTTCCGTTGGGCTTGGGGGCAAAACCATTGCATGATCCATGTCGATATCGTTTTCTGAGATCTTTTTAGAAGATATCATATTGCAGGTTCCTATCGACGCCACTTTCGCCAAGTTGATTGGAGGTGGAAAGGCGAAAGTTCCCATTAGTATAGGATCTTTTAGTAGGCCTACTCCGATATTTTGAAGCGAATGGGGGCTTCCATGGATCATGGGAATGCTTCCTGTAACTTGAGAACCATTTGGGAGGAAGTTTTGTTGATCGACGATTGTAATCCCTCCTTGAAAGGGAAATGCAATCTTCCTAAAATAGGTCGACACAACAGCTACCATAGCATATATCCATGGTCTTCCTAGTAGGATGTTGTAATCAAGATTCCCATCGATGAATTCAACATCTATTTCTACTGTTTTCCCTCCTAGTTCAACTTTCAAGTTACTTAGGATACCATATGGGGTATATGTCCTTCCGTCGAATGCTTTTAATGTCGTCGAAGATCTCGACAAGGTTGGAGATCCTAAAGTTTTCCAGCAACTCATCGACATAATGCATGTAGATGCTCCCTCATCAATAATTGTTCGATGAACAGTTTTATTGAGGGCTCTCACTTGAACAAGGAAAGCTAGCTGAGCTGGTAATTGAGGATCGTATCCTTTATGGTCGAAGGATACAAGATTGGAATCCTTTGGGTCTATCCCACCAATGGTCGATAATAAAGCCTGCCTTTGGGATGGGCAATTCTGTAGTACTTCAAGAGTCGACATAGCAGATGGCGATTGGGCCAAATCTTCCACTATATTATAATGCTGTGCCGCTCTAGCGCGGGGATTAAACGTCGACTTGTGTACTACTCCCTTTGGCGGTTTTATTGTCAATTCAGGGATGATGGGTGGCGCAACTTCTGTCGAAGTTGTTGTCGAACTACTGGGTTGATCTTTACCCTTGTTGTTCGACAGTTGTGGATTCCCATAATCTTTGTTCCTTGTCGATATCAAAGCATCATTTTGCTGTTTTGAAACCAAAAACATTAGCACTTGGGACGGGGAAGCATTTTCACTTTCAACCAGATTTGTTCCTGGATTTGGAAACGGATCAGTTAACACTGCGGAGGTTTTTGAATTCTTGAAGAATTTGTTAACCTCAGCTCTGTGTGGATAGCTTGCGGTCCAATGATCTTCATCACATATGAGGCATGGATTCTTTGGTTTCCTATCTCCAGGAGGGTTTGAAGAAGATTTTTCAGGTGATGATTCCTCCTGTTTCTTCTTCTTCCCTTTGCCTTTCTTCTTGCTCCCTGGTTGTTTGGTTTCTTTGCCTTTATCTGTTGATACGACATTTACTTCCGAAGCAAGAAGTTCATCTTTTGCATTTTGACTTGAAATATTATGAGCCTTTTTGGATGTAGCCTTTGTCGATTTCGTGTCTGTTGTGCCAATCACGCCATCGCCGGCATGAGAGTCATTGTTCGATTTAGGAGGAGGAGGAATTGAGAATTCCGGTCTAGGGGCGTCAGGTATTTTATCATAGAGCATGCCGGACTGAGTGTAAATCAAGTCCAGATATTGCGCACGAGCGATAACTTGCTCTTCTGTTACGACTCCCCCCTTTGCCACATCTTCCGTGATGGAAGGTAGTAATGACTTGATAAACCATTCAGCTAAGAGCTGATCAGGGACATACGTCTTTACCATTCTACGACGACGTCGCCACTCATGTATATGATCAGATATGTGAGTGGTCGTTGTCTGTTTGAAGTTGGTAAGAAGTTTTGTTCCCGTTTCGTACCTTATTGGTACCTTTTCCATTAAGGAGTCTGAAAAGGAACGAAAGGGACTACTCTAGAAGTCTAGGTAGAGGGAGTACCAAACCAATCGCAAAACTGCAAAATACTTTTTACGGTACGGCAGTCAATCTTCCCGAATGCTGTGTTCAGTGCATTGTGATCGATAGGGTGGCAGACACGGCTTCCTATGGATAAAGGATTTAAGCCTATAGGGGTCTCCCAAAATATACTCGACGGTACGTGGGAGCACAAGTCCGTATTGGCACTTATCGTCTCAAAGTGGAGGAATCACCCAACCATCAGTGAGAACAACAGTTACCAGGCTTTACGACGCTGGAATACGTCTCTAGCCTAGACCTCTAAATGTTGTGCGTTAAGTTCCAAAGCGTTGTTAGATTCATTGAATTTATTTTAAGTTGATCTTGTTTATTAAGTTTGCCTTTCGGGTTCACCACGAGATGTAGATGTAATTCATAAAATGCAATCTAAGATGATAAACAAACTTTTTATCTTCTTTATGCAATGAAAATCTTAGCTACTAGGGAAAAGAAAGACAGAATCTTTTCACAAAGAGCAAAGAGCACACTCTAAATGCACTTTTCCTAAATCAAGCCAAACAGAATGTCTATATGCAAATGCACATGCATGTATTTGTTTTCGACTTTCTTAGTACATGGATGCTAAAAATAAAGTTGATGTACAAATATGAATTTCTTTTCAAGCGATAAATATAAACAAGCTTCTTTTCGAAATCAAAAATGGAGACAATTACGACACTTTACGATTTTGAAATGAATACTCGTTCTTGACACTAGAAAATTACAAATTCAGACCAAAAGCAATAGTAACAAGATAATCGACCATCAACAGCAATCAAACTCTTTCCTACGATTGAAATCGACACTTGCGACAGTTTCAAATCAAAGGGCGACAATACGATTATGCTACTTTTGCAAAGGAGAACTGTAAACGACTCAACAAACACACAAAAACATCTACAGTTCTTTTGTACAAAGGAGGCGGAATAACAGCAAGGAAAAGGGGTTTCAAACAGACATATACTGATCACACGCAGCAAAATTCAGGAATAGAACTGGAAAGAATGATCCACAGAAACCACAACTGCACAGAGCTAGTATGATCAGCGCACCTGTAACACAGAGAATCTGAAATGCAATGCAGGTTATCCACTCGGGAAGTGCGCTGAAATTCAGAATCTCTTAACAGTACCTGCGCTGGGCCAGAAACGAGACTCTGTTCGGTCTTCGGGTCACAGTTTGCAGTTCAGTTCTTGGTTTTTGGCCGAGTAAAAAGCAATCAGTAATGCAACAATCAGGGGTGGATCTAAGGAGGATATAAGAGCTATCACAAGGGCAATCAGATAGTTTGTAAATCAGTTGTTTAAATCATAAACAGATCCAGTAGATGGATTGAAGTAGCAGTTGTCTACTTTGCATTTGTTATGGCAAATGCAGTTTGAATGCTACTTGTAAGTTTATGAAATAGACAACAAAGAATGATAAACAAACAAACTAATTATGTCCCCAGTGGAGTCGCCATTTTGTTACAGGGAAAAGTGTCTATATAGAACTGCTCTATCCCACTAAGGTGTGACAACTGCCTTAGAAACAAACGGAGAAAAGCTACTTATGTTTTTCCTTTATGAATTATAGATAGAGAGGAATAGAAAGACCAACCTCTGTCTTGCACTAATCCCTTGATTCGATCCCTCTCTTCTTTGATAGTCTCCAGCTACCTGCTCCCTTGCACGCCCAACTTTACAAAGTACCTATAAGATCACAGAAGCATAGCACTATACAAAGACATGGATCTATGTTCATAAAAAATCTAGGATCAGATGTAAATTGACCATACAAATGTAACAAGCATCAATGATACAAAAGCATGGAGGAAAACTCAAATAGCTTTTATTGATAAACAAGAAAAGATCCAGGAGGAGTTACAACCAGTTGTTCCAACCCAGCATCAACCTCCCAGCAAAGAAGCCCCTCTTCACCTCAAACAAAGCTTAGATCACCCAACAATCTGATGTTTGTCTCTAGAAACCAACAACAATTCCTTACAATATGCAAATTCCAGCCTCCGGATCTCTGGGATGAGGGATCCATATATAGATATCTGTAAGGGGGATGAGTCAGCTTGTGATTTGATTAGTGTCTTCTCTCTGATAGCTCTTGCTTCCGCTTGGAGACTGAGGGCCTCTTACTCATCCTTGGTTGAATTCAGTGAGGCAAGTGTCACAGGAGAAGATTCTGGAAGCTTCCATTGCCTCTCCACCTCGCGGAATGACACTGCCATTTGTAATTTCTCACCCATCGCACCCCATAGAAGGGACTTTTGAAATGCAATGCACCCTCACAGTGCATTTGGGTGAGATGCAACGCACCTAGCCAGTGGAGCAGCTGCAATGATCTTGTTTTGACCAATTCTGAGTAGTTTTTCATGGAGAACTTCTGGGAGAAGCTGTAATCTGTTGGCCTTGTTCCTTTAGGGGTTAGAACAACACTTTTAGGGACTTAGGAGCCCTTGGTTTATGGACATTTCATGCTTGGGGTTGTAGGGCACAAAAATGTCTATAACAACTAGTAACTTAACCCAAGTTGTTCCAAGGATTCCAGAGTGCTTGTCCAACCAAGGCTTTAGGAAATAATAACTCAACCCATAACCATAAGGAACATAACCACCGATCCAAAAACAAATGGGAAAACCCACAACACCATGGTTATCTAGGAAATGGCAAGGCTAGGAAAAACCATTGTCAATCTGAGAAATACTCCATGCCAATGGTAGATCATAACCAAATAACCGCATGCATATGTCATGCATGCCAAAACTAGTAGGAAAATAAAACATGAAACTCGGTACATGCAAAGGAAACCCATTGTAGTTGTTGATCCCATTGTCCTCTTGTGATTTCCTACCTTTCCTTTACCTTCTTTCTCCAAATCCAAAGTATGCCAACATCCTCCAAGATTGATCCAAGAAAACTCTAAGTGTGCAAGAGTATGAGAGAGAGAATAGAATGAGAGTGCCAAACACCGAACTGACAAAAGCTTCAACTGAAAAAATTTGTGAACTGATCCTTATAAGCCTCTTTATTAATGAAGCCTCTATTTTCTTCAATTTTCCTCCATTTTTCTTCAATTTCCTCCTCACCTTCAACCTATGACCTTTCACCTTCCTTTTCTCCTATTTTACATTATATTCATAAATAAAATGCTAATTAATGCCACTTTGCCTTTGCCAATTTCCATAGCCATTTATTAATCACAAGTGATCTCCATCACTATGTTTTTACCCAACATCAATCTTGGAAAACATGTCCCATGACCTTGGTCTTATTCTGCCTTTATTAACTTATTACATGGATTTTTAACTAGGGTTGTTACAGTCTCATGCATGACAGTAACTAACTAGTTCCACCAGAGTTTCAATTAAATTTTATGAAAGCCAAACCTTATGTTTATGTCATGGTACTTATGAGTTAATGCAATCCATCTTGGTATTAATGTGCAAGTAGTATGAAAAGAAAGATATGGTCAAAAATGTTGGAAATGAAGTTTGAGAGCATTAGAAAAATAAGATCTGAGTGCTTTAGAAAGATAACTACCCCTCAACCTTCGCTTATAAACAAACTCTTTAAATATGTATTCCAAACTCATTAATATGGTGGATACTAAGGACTCATAGATCCATATTTCATTCTAGTTATGATCATACAAGGATTCTTTAAGATGTAAAGAATTTCATCTTTATTCATTTTAAATTACAAAGCATAACTAATCTTAATATTGTTTATGTGCATTGATTTATATACATATGCTTTTTAATAGAGAAAATTTAAAAGAATTCATAAAGCCAATGCAGCGAAGTTAAAATCTTATCAGCTGCATGGTTCCTTTTACTCGGCTTTAGACTTATAAAGAACAATAATGTGCTCAACTGCTAAAATAAGCAAGGGAAGAATTCGTTTACTAAGCTTTCATGAAATATATTTGATTGATAAGTTGAAGCAATTTGTTCAAAATTTGCACTCATCCATTGTTCAACAATGTCATTTATCCTATAATGAATAAGACCCTGCAATGCCAATGACTTGTTCATACAAAGTGTTTGTGTATGCCTCTTCCTCGTGAATATATTTTGTGGTCATAGGAGTAGTGAAAATAAAATTTGAAAATAAAACAATGACCACAAAGTTCATTACATTAACAATAATGAGCTCCAAAGTACAGTTCACCCAATGTTCTATACAATTACCAGAAATAGGTTCATCATTTTTAAAAGAGTTAAAACTAGTTGTATCTTCATATGTATCAGTGTGAAAATGTTCGTAATTGTAACAACCCTAGTGAAAATTCCATGTAATAAAGTTAATAAAGGAAAAATAATAACCACAGATTATGGGACACTTATTCCAAGCAGAATGTTGGGTAAAACATCCTAGTGTGGGTGTTCATTTGATTTATTATGGCTATGGAAATTGGCAAAGGTAATGGCTAAGGCATTTGGGAAGGCAAAGTAGCATTAATTAGCATTTTATTTATGAAAATAATGGAAATTAGGAGAAAAGGAAGGTGAAAGGTCATAGGTTGCATGTGAGGAGGAAAATGAAGGAAAATAATGGAAAATGAAGAAAATAGAGGCATAATTGATAAAAATGCTTCTAAGGATTAGTTGGCACCTTTTGTCATTTTAGTTTTGGAGTTCTCTGTCTATTCTCTCTCTTGCACTCTTGGACACCTAGAGTTTTCTTGGAGCATTTCAGAATTGGATCAAGAAAGGCAAAGGAGGCAAAGAGGAAGCAAAGATCAAGCAAGGAAGAGCAGGATCAAGCAGCTACAACAGGATTCTTTGTAAGTATTGATTTGCATGTATGGTTTCCTTGTTATATTTGGCATGCATGGTGTTGCATGTGTGTTATTGGTTATCTTTATGTCATTGGCATGGTTTTTTCCAGGTGTGATAGTCTTTTTCAGCCTAGCCTTATCATTTCCAGATAGCCATGGTGTGATGGGGTTCTCATGTTTTGGTTGAGATGGATTGCGGGATGGATTCGAAGCTGAGTGAGGTGAATCTCTAAATAAAAGAACACATGACCTAGTAACCCCTGAATCGAAATGTGGGTTGTGGTAAAGCCAAATTTTTTGTTGCCTCAGTGGGCCTAGGAATCCTCGACTGGTGAATGGAGGGATATAGAGAGATTTGAAGAAATCGGAAGATGCAGAGGCTTGCATACTTGGGATGAAGAAGTTCTTAGAGTTGCATAATTACACAGATAATATGAATTCTAGAGTAGCTACCTTCAACCTGAGGGGTAAAGCAAATATCTGGTGGGAAGATGTGAAATGGGCCAAAGACATCAGGACAAAGGACTTGAGTTGGCATGAGTTCAAGAGGATTTTCAGGAAGAAGTACTTGTCAGAAAGGTACAAAGATGGTAAGGCCAAAGAATTGTATGAGCTAAAGATGGTATCAATGAAAAATGAAGAGTACATGACTAAGTTACTGGAGCTATTAAGGTATGTATTGTATCTTAAAAATGAGAAGGATAAATTTCAGTGGTTTGTCAGTGGTTTTACATTAACATTTAGAGATTGGATTGAGTATGATGAGACTCAGTCACTCGAGGAAGTTATTTATAAATAGAAGCATTACTATGCACAGTCGAAGCGTAAGAATGAATCTATGCAAGGATGGAAAGGGAAAGATAAGGTAAATGGAAATTGGAAAGAACAAGGCCTCAAAATGTATAAGAGAAATAAAATGGAGCACCACAATAGCAACATAGAGGTGATGGTACTGGATGGTTGGAGCATTGGACATGCGGCAAGGAATACATTAAGAGGGATTGTTTGCAGAATCAGCGTGGTAGGCCTTAGATATATAGTGCACAAGAGGCACAGACTGTTGGGGATGTTGGTCAGAGTGTTCCTCATATCTATGCAGAATTGGATAATAAGTAGGTAGACCATCATTCATCTATTATTGAAATGGACGGTAATATGTGTGATCAAGTTGTTTCTATTTTGATTGACCATGGATCTAATTATAGTTATGTCAGTCCTGGATTGGTGAATAAGTGTGGTTTGAATAAAGAAGTGCATGCAGAGCCTTAGTTAGTGCAGTTGGCTACAAGTACAAAGAAAAGATTTCATCATTGGGTAAGAGCTTATGCATTTGAGTTGAATGGCATGCCTATATTAGCGCATCTGAATGTATTACCATTAGGATCGTATAATATGCTCTTGGGTATGGATTGGTTATATCTTCATAGGACCAAGGTGGATTGTTATGAAAAATCCATTGAGTGCTTGGATGAAAATGGGGAGTTGAGAATCGTATAGGGTAAGAGGAAAGCAACATCAATAGTATGGTGACAGCTATGTAGGCAAAGCACAATCACAGAAAATGGTGTGTGTCATTTGCTATGCATATTTCTAGTGACAAAGGTAAGGAGTTGAGGATTCAGATGTTTTGAGAAGGTACATCTACAGCGGTTTTAGAATGTGTTTCCCGCAGATATTTTAGAGTTGCCACCTCACAGGGAAGTATACTTTTCTATTGAGTTGGTACTAGGGGAACCACCAACATCAAAAGCACCATACATGATCATCACTCCAGATTTGGTAGAGTTGAAGTTGCAATTAAAGGAATTGCTTGACAATGGATACATTAGGCCAAGTGTATCACCTTGGGGCATATCGATATTGTTTTTGTAAAGAAGAAGGATGGTACTCTCATATTGTGCATTGACTACAGGTAGTTGAAAAAAAGTGCATCAAGAATAGGTATCCATTGTCAAGGATTGATGACTTATTTGATCAGCTAAAGGGAGAAGGAGTATTCTCAAAGATTGATATGAGATCCGGATATCATCAGGTACACATTAAAGAGGAGGACATTTACAAAACATCTTTCTGGAACAGGTATGGGAATTATGAGTTTGTTGTAGTTCTATTCAGTTTGACTAATGCTCGAGCTACCTTTATGTGCTTAATGAATAGTGTGTTGCTTCCTTATTTGGACAAGGTTGTTATTATGTTCATTGATTATATATCGATATATTCTAAAAATGAAGAAGACCATGACGAACATTTAGCAGCAGTGTTGAGATTTCTAAGAGAGAATCAATTATATGCTAAGCTTAGCAAATGTAGTTTCTTTTAGACATATGTAAATTACTTGGGACATGTGGTTTCCAAGGAAGGCATAACAGTAAATCCATAAAATATAAGGGTTATAATGGAGTGGGCATCTCCTAGAAATGTGGATGAGGTGAGGTCCTTCATGGGGTTGGCAGGTTATTATAAGAGGTTCATCAGGAACTTCTCACAAATTGCTTATCATTTTACATCATTGCAAAGGAAAGGTAAGAAGTTTTAATAGACAGAGGAATGTGCGGCCATTTTTTAGCAGCTGAAGCAGTTGTTGACACATGTTTTAATGTGAAGATTGCATATTTGGACAAAGAGTTTGTGGTATGTACAAATGCTTGTAAAATAGGAATTGGTGGAGTCCTTATGTAAGAAGGACAAGTGGTATGCTATGAATCATGGAAACTAAATGAACATGAGCAAAACTATCTGACACATTCTTGAGTTGGTAGCGATCATTCATACATTGAAGATGTGAAGGCACTATTTTCTTGGCAGGATGTTTGTATAGATGAGTGATCACAGTGGGTTGAGATACTTGTTTGAACAACCAAATTTGAATGTCAGACAAGCTAGATGGTTGGCCATGATCAGTGAGTTTGACTTTGAGATCAGGTACATAAGGGGAAAAGAGAACAGGGTTGTAGATGCTCTTAGCAGGCGGATATAGGTGAATCATATAGAAATTATGATCTCCTATGGGACAAACTTACATGATCAGATCTTACAAGCAAGTCAGCGGGATGGCAGGTTTACAGAGCTTATGCACAAGTTACAACCGAGTAAAGGTATAGGTACAGTTAGTGGTACAGGTACGAGTGAAGGTATAGGTGCACAGGGTGTGGACTATTGTCTTACAGTAGATGAATTGGTCAAGTTTAGAGACAGGATAGATGTGCCAGACAACAGTTAGCTCAAGAAGGTGATCTTGACGGAGTTTCATGCGAAACCATATTCCAGTCACCCACGCTTTCAAAAGACGTTGATTGCATTTAAGAAGTTTTATTATTGGTCGAATCTAAAGAAGGATGTGGCAGAGTTTGTGGCCAGCTGTTTGGATTGTCACTAAGTAAAGGTAGAGTGTAAGCATTTAGGTGGAATGCTACATCCAATTGTGATTCCAAAGTGGAAATGGGAGGTCATTTCCATGAACTTCATCACACGTTTCCACAAGAAATCTAGACAACATGATTCCATCATGGTTGTTGTGGACAAGTTGACAAAGGTTGCGCACTTCATTCTAGTGAAGACTATGTATTCAGCTAGTGATGTGGCACAAGTTTTCATCAGAGGTGTGGTCAGATTGTATGGTGTTCCAAAGAAGATTATGTTGGACAGGGATGCAAAGTTCACTTCCAAGTTTTGGAAGGAGTTGTTTGCAGGTTTGGACACAGAGTTTGCCTTCAGTACAGCTTATCATCCACAGAAAGAAGGACAAACTAAGAGGGTCAACAAGACATTGGAGGATATGTTGAGGATGTACATTATGCATCAACAATTAAAGTGGGAAGAGTATATTCCACTGGTAGAGTTCGCTTACAACAATCGGTATCAAGAATATTTGAATATGAGTCTGTTTGAGGCATTGTATGGGTGGAATTGCAATACTCCCATCAGTTGGAGTGATCTAATTAACAATGTGTTGATTGGACCAAACATGTTGGCAGAAATGGAACAGGAAATGTAGGTAATCAAGAATAATTTGAAAGTAGCACAGGATAGACAGAAAATTTATGCAGATTGGAATAGGTTGTTTAAGGAGTTTCAGGTTGGAGAAAATTTGTACTTGCGCATCAAACCAAAGAAGAGATCCTTGTGTATTGGATCATGTTCCAAGCTGACACCTTGGCTTTTTGGACCTTTCAATATTCATGAGAGGATTTGGTCAGTAGCATATTGACTTGCACTGCCTCCGACAGTAAAATTCCATGATGTTTTCCATGTTTCATTGCTTAAGAAGTATGTTAAAGATGTTGATCATGTGATTGACTGGTTTATATTGCAGGTGGAGCCAAATGGAGAATTCCAGCCGGAACATTAGTGTATATTGTAGAGAAAGGTGCTCATGCTCTGGAACTAGGAAATCGAGTAGGTTAAAGTGCAGTGGAAGCACTTTGGGCCTGATGAAGCTACATGGGAGATGGCGGATTAGATGTGAGCTATGTATCCTTCATTGGTTGTCGAATGAGGCAAGGCAATTTTGGTATGATGTTTTGGTATATGGCTGGCATATGCTTTGGTGTGATGTTTAGGTATATGTACATATGTATATGGATGTAAATACCACCATGAGCTATGTTATAAAGCTCCAATAAGCGGTATGGGTGTCATGTCATTATAGTTGTCATGTTTTTATGTTGTCATGTTGGTTTGCTTCTCAGCAGGGTGATCATTGTAAATATTGCATTGAACTATGTTATACAATTCCATGGGAAGTATGTTTGCCTTTTAGCAGATTTTCTTAGGTATAGGTGTGGTTGAACACTGAGGACGGTGTCCCCAAAGGGGGAGGATTCTATAACAACCCTAGTGAAAATTCCATGTAATAAAAGTTAATAAAGGAAAAATAATAATCACAAATTATGGGATACTTATTCCAAGTTGAATGTTGGGAAAATTATCCTAGTGTGGGTGTTCATTTGGTTTATTATGGCTAAGGAAATTGGAGAAGGCAATTGCTAAGGAATTGGGAAATGCAAAGTGGCATTAATTGGCATATGATTTATGAAAATAATGGAAATTAGGAGAAAAGGAAGGTGAAAGGTCACAGGTTGCATGTGAGGAGGAAAATGAAGGAAAATAATGGAAAATGAAGGAAATAGATGCCTAATTGATAAAAGGACTTATGAGGATCAGTTGGTACCTTTTCTCAGGATTAGATTTTGTCAATTCAGTTTTGGATCTCTCTCTCTCGCACTCTTGGACACCTAGATTTTTCTTGGACCATTTCAGTGTTTGGTCAAGAAATGCAAAGGAGGCAAAGAGGAAGCAGAGATCAAGTAAGGAAGAGAAGGATCAAGAAGCTACAACAAGATTCTTTGCAGGTATCAATTTGCATGTGTGGTTTCCTTGCTATATTTGGTATGCATGGTGTTGCATGTGTGTTCTTGGTTCTCTTTCTGTCATCGACATGGGTTTTTCCAGGTGTGACAGTGTTTTTTAGCCTAGCCTTACCATTTCTGGATAGCCATGGTGTGAAGGGTTTCTCATGTTTTGGTTGAGTTGGATTGTTAGATGGATTCGAAGCTGAGTGAGGTGGATCTATAAATAAAAAAAACACATGGCCTAGTAACCCCTGAACCAGACTATGGTTTGCAGTAAAGCCGAATTTTGTGTTGCCTTGGTGGGCCTAGGAATCCTCGACTAGTGAATGGTGGGATATATGGTAAAGCCTACAGGTGGGTGCTCTCCATCACGCCTAGTAATCTCGGGATGGGATATACGATAAAGCCTGGAGAGTGAAGTCTCAATTAGGGCCTAGTGATTCGGTGTGGATTGCGGTAAAGCCTAGAGAATAAGAGATAGGAAAATTCCTCACAGTGTAGGAGGAGAAATATATTGGCATCCATGCTTGTTTCGGCCTATTTATCTGGTGGAGATCATGGTAAAGCATGTTATTACATGTTTATTGTTTTGGCCTAATGATTGGTGTGGATTGCGATAAATCCTGGTTTCTATTGATCGGGGTGAGTTGGTTTAGCCTCGGGAAGTCCTAGTTGGTTCTTTTGGTTTGAGCCCCACATTCATGCTTGGAATATGGCACCAGGGTGATTCGCTGAAGAGAGATTTGGCTCAACCAATCTATGGTCAGGTTGGATTTTTCATTCATCATTAAGAGTTTCTTTCCTTGGTATCTTATGTGTAAATGTACTGGTTTATATATGGATTCTATGACTGATGTATTCTTGATATTTTTTTTTGTTAATTTGGTGGTTATAAGCATGTATTATGACAGTGATGATGTATGGATCTCCTCGTGTTTTAATTTTTAAATGAATGAGAAATGTATCTATTACCTAATAGATGATAATGAAACTAATTATATAAGGGAACAATGCTTCTTAGCGATTCTCAGATAAGTATGAGACCCCTATGCTCAGGTATGTTGTTTAAACCTATAGATTACATATTTGTGACATGTTTGACAAAATTCATGTAATGGCTAGTAGGGTTCCAATCAAGTCCTTGTTTAAGTAATTGCATTTGTATCAGTGTTTTGTTCTTATCTTTCAGTTTTGAAAGTGTCATGGAGTTATGAGCAGTGACATGGTCTCTAGGCCTGAAAAAATGGTACAAATCCCAAAGTCATAGGCACAAGACTGAGGAGAAAAGTCCCCATACACACCCATGCCTTGTTTTGGGAGCAACTGGAGCCTCTTAGATGCAACCTTGTCCATATCAAGGGAGCGTTCAGGGGCTTGATGGTCTAAAAACTCAGTGGGACCTGGGGACTAGTCATGGGGATGACTAGGAAGGCTTATGGGAATCCTGTAGCATGTATAGAAGGTATTTGTTATGGGTTTCCATCGATTCCACTTCCTTAAGATCACCTAGGAGGTTGAATCCCATTATAGTGGCCTCTTGTCGCATATTTACCCCTATTGGCTAGTTACTTAGGTAGATGTTGGATGAGGGTGTTATAGTAATTATGTCATGACTGTAAATAAAAACCTATTTTTAAATCATCTTCTATTTCAAAATCATGATCAAGGGTTAATTTCTCATCATCGTGTTAGTCCTTACAATCTCCTAAGCTGAAAAGGAAATTGACAAGGGTAACCTCAAACCACTTCAACTCAATAGCTAGCCCTACTGAGCATGAGAGGGATCTCTCTAAGTCTCTTATCAATGATATGACTTTAAAGAAAATGGATTTTAGACTAGATATGATTATTTGTTTGTTTGTTTGTGAAAATTTGGTTTTTTTAAGGATTTGTTGAACTTAGGGTTCGGAGCCACAAGTAGGTCTAGGCTATGGGAATGCAGAAGCAAACATAAGAAGGAGCTAGATGTCAGAAGCCATGGTGTAAATTGAGTATTTTTCAATGTAGTATAGAGGATATAGTGTGGAAGAAACTAATGAGCATAAGTCAACATGGTTTCATTAGCTTAGGAAGACAAAACACAAGAATTCTGAGTATTTTATCAAAAGGCATTCATAGAAAGAAGAGATATAATGTAGATAAATATGTTTAGACCATGAGAAAACAAAAAGAATTAAGTACAAGCACCATGAACTCACTGGGCTAGAGTTCCTTGAAAATAGTTGCAACTTGTATCTGTATTAGCTGAAAGATGATTACAATGCAAGTCTCCTCTACAAAAAGTTCATCCTCCTTCTCTTGAAGTGAAATAGTACTTATATACTCTCCTATACCACTTTCCCACCTTCAGGAGTCGAATTCCTTGGTGGAGGAACTGACTCCAAGATTCTCTCAACCAACAAGTGAGAGTGAGAAGGTGCAACTCAAACACCTCATGAAGAGTTTGTTTAGGAGTTTGCTTCTTTTATGAGGCCTAATAAACATCAAAAACAACCTATGATATACATTTATTCATGCCTACATCACCTAGCCTCATAAATTGTGCCATTACATAGAGAATCTTGACTTTGACCAAGTCAGACTAGAAACTAGAAATTTTACACAGTGAAATTTTGCAAATAAAAACACAGAAAGTGCAAAAGCGTAGCGCCAAATTTGAGCTGATTTTTAGGTGCCTTCCAGGGGTCAAAATGTAAATCTGAGAGAACTTCCAACTAGCCCTTCACGTCTAGTTTCCAGAACATTTTGAATTTCTGAATTTGGAGCATGGGCAGACCTTCAAAAATCCATTCTCCCGATGTCACTCTAGAAGCGCAGCGCTTGTCAAAAAATGGTCCAGAATGCTAATTTTTGGCCACTTTTTTGCATTTTTCTCCAAAACTAGGCCACCTCTGCAAAATCTAGGCAAATGGATTTTTAGAGGATTCCAAGACCTTTCCAAAAATGTAGACCTTTCCTCAAATGGAGGCCTGAGGAAAAAGCACAGCGCCAAGGTGCTGCGCTTCTGGAAAGGCCAAATTTCTGAATTTAGACCAAAATTTGCCAAAAAACTCAAAATGCTCAGAATTGGCTCAAAATTGGAGGGAAGGTGTAAAAATGAGTTTTTTATAGCTTCATGGATGCTTCAGCAAGCATCTCCAAGTTTCCCTCATCCTTTTGATCTTTTTTGGCCTCCTTGAGCTTGTTTTTAAGTTGTTTCACTTTGACATTGGCGATCATGTTTTAAGCTTGATAATGATGCGCCATGTGTCTGAGCATTTGATTATCTCTGTTTTCCTTCTCCAAGAGCTTCTCTAAGTGTTCATTTACCCTGTTAAGCCAATATTCTTTATCTTGATGTACCTCTAGGGCAATCCTTTCTTCTAGGTCAAGGTCTTCATTAAGCAATATTTGTTTTTGTTCCTCTTGCAAAGCTTCCTTGAGACCTCTGGTTCTTGGTCTTTTCCTTTTCCCTTTCACCTGTGATGCTTCAGGCTCGCTTGATGTCATTATCTCCTTACCTTTGCCGACTTGCTGCATTAGCTTAGCTTTTTCCTTTTCTAGGATCAACTCTTTTGCTTTGAGTTGATTGTTTTCCTATTCGAGGAATGATATAACATACTTTGCCCTTTCCAAATTTATTGCCAGCTCCTTGATTTGGTAGTCTTTGTCCTTGATATTCTGTCTCATTCTTGTGGTTTGATCCTCAGCCTCTGGATCAATTAGCTCAAACTCATGCTCCACTATATCCTTATCCTTTGCAAAATTCCAAGCAGTGAACATCCTCAAAGCACTGTTTGATGAAAGGATAGGAGTTGATTGTGTTGCAGTCTGATGGTTCATATCTAAGAATCCTCCCTCCTTTGTGTTGTCTCTTTCTTTCTGGCGAAGATTCAGCCTCCATGATGACACAAAGTCCTAGCAGCAGGAAGTGAAAATAGATGTGAGGTGTGAATGGAAATGAAGTGATATGTAGGAGATTTTGACAAAATGATGGGAGGGGTTTTATGAAAGATGAGATGAATTTGAAAACTGATGGAAATGAGTGAAGAAAATAGTGAAAATATGTTGTTGCTTTCAAGTGAGACCAAGAAGGTTTATAATGAAATTTGCCCAAAAGAACTCTAGGAATGAGCTAGGGTTTTGCTTTTTCAGTGTTTAAACTTTGTTTGGAGGTGAATGAACTGGTCAAAATGACTCATCAAACATGTGTGCAGGTGTAGGATATCAATTTACATGTTTTGGAGATCAAAAATTATGATGGCCATTTTTACCCTAGCATTTCCCATGAAAAATTTGCTACAAACCCTAACTTGGAGAATCATTGACATGAGATGAAATTGGGAAAGCAAAAGATGGAGGATGATGGTGTAATTACTTGTCCCTTGGCTTAGAAGTCAATAAAATCAAGCTTTCAAGTGAAAAATTGAGATTTGGGAGAGTTTTGAAGGATTTCTGGGCACTTTGTCCTGCGCGCAGCGCAGTGTTCCTACGCGCAGCGCCAAAGCGCAGCGCAGTTCACAGAAGCGCAACGCCATCTTCCAAACCACTTTTGGAGGCCTTAAACTACTCCAAATTGAGAGCTTGATAGCTCATTGGAAATCTCTTGAAGTCTTCTATAAGATGGACACCTCAAGCATGTAATTTGGACACTCCATGAGGGAGAAAAATTGATTTTCCCAAGGTCACTCCAAAAAGTAAGGGTTTCTCTGACAAAAGAGAACCTCCAACTTGTAGAGCACTTTTGGATGCCTTTCACTAATCCAAATCATGATCTGAAGGTACCATTAGAAAGGTTAGGATGTCTACTACACAATAGAGACCTTAATAAATTCCAACACCTGCTCCAAACCCCTCAAAAACTGTCTTGAAGTCAAGCTGTCCAAAAGTGCAGTAACTCTCCCCTAGCAAGTGTATTTTGGGAATTTATTTAAAATCATAATACCTGTGCATAAAATGAAGGTGGTTTTTGTTCCTTGGACTATAATGGACAAAAACCTCTCTCACTTTTGTAAAATTATTCTCCATTTTGTCAGAAACATATTTTGAAGCAAACACATCCCTATGAGAAATGATGAGGCGAGGTAGTGTACTACAACATTGTCTTATTTGAAATTAAATGTTACCTTTACCTTTATGTTTCTTTCCCTAAGCTGCTAACTCCCTTTACCCACTTAATCACATGATGGACATGCTTTTGGCAACATATGGTATCATGATGACACATGAAGTGAAACCCTAGACCATGACCTAAAATGAGGAATTTAACCATTTCATGACCTAAAACATTTAAATGAAGATATGATACCTTGAAGAAGACAATGAACATTATGAGTGATAAAGGCCATGAGTAAGTGAAGGGAGAAGCAGTGACCTGGACACGATAACCAGTGACCAAATTTTTATTTGAAGACTCACTGAAATGACAAAAATTTGACTTGACACCCTAACAACACCTTATAAGAGCATATTTGATCACTGGTGATAGGCTAAACTGACTGACACTAACACATCATACACATCGTATATAGGTGGCTTATAATAATCTACATAAACTCTTTATGGACTGATATTACAATTACTAAAAATAGTGTCACATACTTGTACATTTTTTTAGAAAGGTCTTCAAGAGTTGATATCTAATCTGCTAAATCATGAATGAATGAGGTTGATGTTGTGATAGAAATAATTTCTTCATCAACTTTCCCTGCTTCACAAACTTTATCAATATAATGATCAAGGAAATCAAATAAAAAAGAACCAAAGTTGAGGTTAGTGATTAAATCGTTAGATTCCTTAAGGTTCTCTTTGTAATCAAAACGAGATATGATTCTCTGTTCAGTTAAATATTCATAGGGTAAACACATTTCATTAGAATCACAAGGTTCATCTCCCTGACATTGAACTTCATCATGAGCACAAGATTCACTTTCTTGAAATCTTGAATCAAATTTATTACAAAGCTCATTTGAATGGAAACAATCTTAAAGGAGTGGGTTAGAGGAATATATAATTCTATTGTGTTCATAGAAAATTGTATAAAAATTATTTAAAGATGAAATACCTCTAAGAGGAAACCTCTTATACCATTGTCGTGTTACCCTACAAAGACATCATGAATAGTTTCATGAGTGCGTCCTTAGGATAAACCTCAATCTTTGAAATGTGGTTGTGAAACCCTATGAGGTGTTGAACAGGATCATCATCCTCATCTTCACGAAAGTGGGGTAGGTAAGTATCTCATTTATCTAGAGAACAACTAGAGAATACATTCACTAAGGATTCTAAGAATCCTCCCACTTCAGGTGACAAGGGTTGGCCTCCCTCCACCTCAAGGGGTATTCCATGTGTCTAATATTAATTAAATAAATATTTTTAAACAATGAAATGATAAGGCTAGATTAATGATAAAAGAGTGTTTTAAATAAAATAAGGTTTTGGGGAAAGATAGGTGGTGGACACACACAGTACGAAACTTATTAAATAAAATATCGTTTATGACAAAAAGAGGCTAAATAATATATCATCATTCACACACAATGAGGGTTAGTGAGAATTAAAATTAAAAAAAAAAAGGGAAAGAAGGAAATTAAAACAAATAGGTTTTAATGAATCTAATTGAAATATGAAGTTAAAATAATATGACCTCAAGTATCATTACCAATTTACCCTACAACATAACAATTAAAATGTCTGATTTGATCATTTTTAAATAATAAATATTGGAGAAAGATTAAATCAAACTTATGTGTGAAAGATTAAAGAGCGTGATTAAGTCAAATTATTCCCAATCAATGACATGTGCTAGCAAAATAAACACAATGAAGAATAACAAACAAACAAAAAAGGAGATATAAAAAATTGGTTTTATGACATTTAAGTTTAACGTGAAAGTAACCCAAGGTAACATTTATCATTTAGAATTACAACCTGCAACTAATAAACTCAAATATACAAAACCCTTTAAATATCATGTATTCAAAGCTATAAAAATTAATGTGCAGTTCCTAAACTGCTCAAGAAATTTACTAAGTCATAAGACTAGAAGCTACTTTACTCATCTACGGAAGAAAATTCACAATCGAGAACACAAATCATTAACATGCATCAAGATTTATAACACATACACTTAAATTTATCTAGGGGAAAGCAACTTCTCAAAACCCCTTATTATTTGTATTGCATTAATCAAAGAATCTAGATGAATACAATCTGTTATGCTCAAGTTTCATCTCAACCTGCACCTGTATCTTCTATCCTCTGCCTAACTGACCAACCTTGGCCAATACTTGGCCAATTTTCCAAGCCTCCAAGCTCCTAATTCCTTGTGTTGTTCCTCAAGGAATTATCTCCCTATTAATTAGGAGATTACTCAATTTGGATTGCAAAGTTCCTATAAGTCCTCTCACTACATGCATGACCTGTACAACTTGGAATATTTTACAATTGATAGTACACTGCCCTTGAACTCCATTCTCAACTGGGTAACTCGAACTCTCTGCATGCATGAGTTAATTTATGTTGGTTTATCAGTTAACGGGATGATTACTCGATGTGAAAAAAGTTACACACCATTGTCACTCATTGTGAAAAAAGTTACACACCCTTGACTGAGCCTCCACTAGTTCTACTACCAATGAGAACTAGTTACACTGACAATAACTCAAATTAACTGAAATAGATTGCTACAAATTAGCAATCAATCATGTAGAACTGAACTCAAGTGTCTCCAACTCGAATTTACTGAGTTAACTTAGTGACAAGATCCATGTCAGCTCAATTAACTGCATCCAAATGTTCCGTTGAAATTGAAATTGAAATTTCTCCTAATTTAATCAAGGCAAAATTAAATTAGGAATTTCTCGCTGCATTTTCAACAAAAGCATCTAAGTCATTTTTGCATCCAAGATTGATGTAAAATCAAATCAAATCAACAATCTGACACAATAAGCTAGCAAATATAAACCCTAAGTTACGAAAAACACATAGAAAGAAGAAGAAAAGACAAAAATCATGATATTATTCATTAAAACCTTATAGTCACAATGAGAAGAATCACTCGAGCAAGTACATTAAGGAAACAAAAAATATGGCTTCATCTCCAACCTGCCATCCTCAATTTTATCCCCTTTTAAACCCCTCAAATAAACGCTTACATCCTTTTTAATGTTATTGGGAGTTAGTTTCACATTCAGTTTTTATAATTACCCAAATAAAATTATATTATAATAATTGTTTCATCCTCTCACTCAAATTTTTCTCCAACGATCTATTAAAATGCCCAACTTGCCAAGAGAAACAAATTTAGTTTTAAAATACAAACTAAATAATAACGTATAAACTTTGACTTTCCAAAATACCTATAATATATGTTTTAATTCATTTAATATATAAATAAAATATATGTATATAAGCTTTAAATAAATTGAACTAAATTTCATCGGCCACTAGAGAAAAAACGAAAGTTAAGGGCAAGTTGAACCCAATGAATTTTAAGCGGTCAAATTGGTTTTGATCAACGAGTGACATGTAGTATGAATATATCCACCTTCATCAAACATCATGTCACGTGGGGGCATATTTTATAAGGTGTATTAAATGTATTTTTGGAGTTTATATGATCTACCTACGTAGCTTGTTTAACTTTAAGTCGAAAGTATATTATAATACATGCAGTAAGGAATGAGGTAAGGATTTATATTTTATATATTTTAATTTATATTTATATTATATTTAATGCATATGTAATTTGTTTGTTTGATTAATATTATTTTATTTTTATTTTATTTTTAAATTATTTTTTTAAGAATTAAAATGATATATTTTGATTATAAATTAATGTTATTTTATTTTTTTATTTAATTTTTTGATTTTTTAAATTTCAAATTATTATAATAATAATTATAACTTATATTTTTGTACTTATTAGCTAAAATTAAGACTTCTAAATTTTTATTTAATATAATAATTATTTTTATAAGTTACAATGACTATTGTAATAATAAATCTAATTCTAGATAGACATGAATATTTTGTTATGAAGATTCGAGAATGCGGCTTTGATTACAAGAACAAGAGAGGAAGTCATATGGCGAAGGAAACACTAGGGAAAACCCACAGAAAAAGCTTAGTTGTAAAGGCGGCGGCGTCAAGCGACAACATTCAGCTCCAACTGGGGATGATGCCTCCCTCCAAGGCATCAAGAAGTGCAGACTTGGTGTCTTCGCATTGGGCATGGAGTCATTAAGAAAGAAAAGGAAACTCAAAAGGAAAAACATAAATCTTAATCTATACTAAGAAGGAGAAGGAAAAGCTTTGCTTCTCAATGTTTGAATTAATCCATAGCAAGAATGAAACAAGGATGAAGCATATGAGACCCTAGTACGTAAAGATTAACAGGTTCAATAATTATTCACATAAATAAGACATGTGTTTGTATATTGAGTGTACCAAGGTAATTATGATAATGATTTAGGGCACATGATCATAGATTGGTATATGTCCCATTCTTTGTAAGAGAATTTCAACACCATATATAAGTAATACATGCTTACAGTTAATGATCAAGAAATTGCAGAAGTCATAGTACTGATTAAGGTTCACAAGGGTGACTTTCATTTCGGAATAAGGTTTTATTGAAACTATGGAAACTACTTATTAGGAATTTGTTCCTGTTTTTATTTGCATAACATCAATTTCTAGAGTTGGATGTCAATTCGCTGCCAGCGGACTTATTCAAGTACCTTAGCGGAGTCATCCACTATCCTGAGATAAGGGACTTTTTGTATTCTTGTTTACTCTTTATGTTAGAGGCCTTCTTTCAATTTATTTTAGGAAATACGCACTTTTATAGTATGGGAGGATTATGCAATGGACTTAGTCCAATACCACTAACCAAGCTCCGTTGCCAGCGAGAGTCAATAGCCCCAACGAATATATCAATATAACCCATTGAAAGTTAGCTCAACAAAATGATTGAAATGATTAGACACTAGGTTTTAATCTAGTGCCACTAATCTTAATCCACTGCCAGCTAATGTTTATAGCCCCGGTGGAGATATCAGCATGCCCCACCAAGAAAATACAAACTCATGTCCCGAGGGTAGTATGGTGTTTAGGGAAGGTCTCATGCATGATATTCACTAACCTTATGTTTATAGCTCAATTCTTATAAGTTAATGCAATCCATATTGGTATTAATGTGCAAGTAGTATGAAAAGAAAGATATGGTAAAAAATGAGCGATATGAAGTTTGATGTTGTTAAAAAATGAGATATGAGCCCTTCATAAAGGTAACTACCCCTCAAACTTCGTTTATAAACAAGTTTTTAAATATGTATTCCAAACTCGTTAATATGGTGGATATTAAGGACTCATAGATCCATATTTCATTCTATTTATGGTCATATAAGGTGTTAGAGTCGGTCTATTCAACCCTCCATCAGAGATCAAAACCTCTTTTGTTGCATTTCATTTTTGGTGTCTCATTCAGCTCGATCATCTGCATTCCATTAGGAGCATCAATCTTCTGACGGAAGGGTCTTGTCTCCATACTTCCCTCATGTCATGTACCTGCTGGTTCGTGTCTGATCATCAAAGTTCATCAAAGTCAATTTTACAGTCATTATGGATGGTCTTTTGGTCAGCCAAGAGTCATTTCAGTTATTAGGTCTAGGGTTTCGCAAATTTTGTCTTCAAAGTGTCCAATAATGCCAACAGGCACATGAGGATGTTCCTAATAAGTTTCCATTCCAAAATTTTCATTATCAATAATGCTTGAGAATGATTCTTCTTCAAAACTCTGTTTTGAAGAAGAAAATGTCAAATTTATTGTTTGTAATAAATATGTAAATTTTGGTTCCTGATACAAATCTTCTTCATGTTTAGATATCAATGTTATGATTCACAGATTAAGGGTGTTGGTGATCGGCGAATCGAGCTCTGGCGATTTGAATCTGCTTCCCGCGTGCCTGCTCCTGCCCCTAGGCCCTGCCTGGCTGGGCCTATGCTCTCCTCGATCCCCTCTCGACTTTGTCTGTTCTGCTGGTCCCTGGCATTGGGGCCCAGCCTTTGCTCCTCCCCTGCGCTGACCTTCTCCCGCAGCCCCCTGCGGGCCACTCTCTTGAATGGCCGGGCTCGCTCCCCCCCCCTCCAGACTCTGAGAACC
The DNA here is from genome assembly GCA_031772625.1 of Pinus tabuliformis. Taxonomy (NCBI): domain Eukaryota; kingdom Viridiplantae; phylum Streptophyta; class Pinopsida; order Pinales; family Pinaceae; genus Pinus; species Pinus tabuliformis. The sequence continues at coordinate 833,479,816 of CM062813.1, forward strand.
ATGAGGAAATATTCGCCTCCCTATTTTCTGAACCAGTAGATGCCAGACCCCGTCCCTCTGTGACCAAGTTCATCAAAAAACTCGATGAAATCCCAAAGGTTAATCTTCCTCCTTCCCTTCCAAGGAAGTCTGCAATAACTCTCGCAGAAAGAGGTCTTGTAGGCCAGTTCACTGGCCTCTGGCCCTCTCCGATATCAGTTCAGAAATGGGTAGAGCGCAACTAGAGCACGATGATACAAGGGAAGATTGCCATCAGATTTTGCGGACGTGGATATTATACATTTCTCTTTGAATCGAAAGAAGACAAGAACCTCATTTTCAGAAATGGCCCCTACTTCATGGATTCAAGAGGCCTTTACTTGAACAGATGGACTCCGGATTTTGATCCGGAAATGGACCATCCAAATGCAATTCCAGTATGGGTACGGCTCCCTCACTTGCCGCTTCATTGCTGGGGAGATGAATCAGTAAAGGCAATAGGAAATGTAGTAGGTAAATACATTGATAGATATGAGCCAAGGGAGAACATGCATGCGTGCGCAAGGATTTGCGTGGAAGTAGATCTAGGGAAAGGTCTGCCGGAAGCCATCAAGATCAAGGTGGATCAATGGACGCATATCCAGCAGTTGGACTACGAGCAGCTTCCCTTCAAATGCAAGGTATGTCACGAGTATGGTCATTTTGCAAATAGATGTAGTAAGTAAAAAAAAATGAATCTGCTGATAATGAGGAAAATCCTGAGGGCTCATGGGAACCAGTAAAAAGGAAAAAAACTTCCCCCACTCAAGGACCCAACTCCAAAACCCCTCCAGAATCCCTTCCCCCTCCTCCCCCTCCCCCCTCCAGCTCAGCTTTTCCTTCATCCTCCAACCCCTTCGAATCCTTGTCCGTCGAAGAACCTTCTTCCCCTCCCTCTTCCCCCCGTGCAGCTCCCTCTTCCCCCCGCACGATCCCTCCCCCTTCCCCCCCTCCTACCATTGAGAGAATCCTTACCAGAAACAAATTGAAAGAAGCTAGTCAATCCACAGACCCTCCGAGAAAACCTGGCAGAAAGTCAAATAAAGAGCTCAGAGATGAAACAACGGCAAAAGAGATGGCAACGGGAGCGCAGCAACCAATGGACTCATATTTAGGCAAGCTAAAAGGGAGTGGAGAAAAAGTAAAGGAGAAGAGTGGACCTCACCCAACAAATGGTAAATAATGATCTTGGTCTCTTGGAATTGTAGGGGGATGGGCTCTCCCTTAAAACTAAAAGCAATAAGGGATTTACTAAAACAGGAGCAGCCAGACCTTCTCCTCATCCAGGAGACCAAAATTACTGAACAGGACTTCCAAAAACAACTCCAAAACTCCAAAAACTTCACAGGTGTATCAATAGGTTCAGAAGGTGCTTCAGGAGGAATAGGAACAATATGGAATAAGAATAAATGGGAAATCATCAATTCCAAATTCTGCAACTGGTGGGTCAGAACAGACTTGAAAAACAAAGGAACTCAGGAAATCTACTATATCTATAATATATATGCCCCAAACCATTATAGGGACAAAGGCCGCTGTTGGGACACCATAGCCTCAGATCTCCAATCCATGCAAAACAGGAATATAATTCTGGGAGGAGACATGAATGTAATAAGAAACGTGGATGAAAAGTTAGGAGGAAACTACCTTGCAGACCCCTCAAGAGACATGCTAGAAACAATAATACAGTCTCACAATCTGATTGACGTTCCTCTATCCACCGGGAAATACACATGGAGTAATAAAAGATCTGGCTACCACAATATCAAAGAGAGATTGGATAGATTTTTTGCTACAGGAAGGAATTGCAGAAAGTTTTCAGTCCATGAAGAGTCAATTAATTCATGCTTCGGCCTCAGATCACAAGCCTGTGCTTCTAAATCTGGACAAAGGCAGAAACTTGGGGCCACTCCCTTTCAAATATAATAAAACTTGGGATCTTCAAGAAGAATTTCGCACCCTCATTCAAAAGCAGTGGGCCAAGGAGGTAAACGGATCGCCCTACTATATCTGGGAAATGAAATTAAAATATCTAAAGCAGTCATCAAACAGTGGGCAAAGGAAGCAGCAATCTTGGAAAATAAAAAAAAATTAGATCTACTCACGAAGATGGAGCAGTGGCATAAAGATAAAGATAACATACAAAACACAAGTGAAGACTTAGAGCAGGAAAAAGAAATGTATAGGGAACTCTATCGACAAAATAGAGTAGAGGAAGAGGATCAAAGACAGAAATCCCGGTGCCTTTGGCTGAAAGCCGGAGACAAAAATACATCCTTTTTCCACAACAATATCAAACTCAGGCGAGCTGGAAACCATATAGATAAAATAGAGGCTGAAGGAAAAGAGATCATCGACCAAGAAGAAATTAAAGAAGCAACATTCAATCACTTCAAAGCCCTTCTTTCCGCTGCTCCACAGCAAACAGACAGTTTTGAATTCCTTAGTGCAGTAGAGAGAAAAATATCAGATACTCAAAACAAAGAGTTGGACCAGGACATTACAGAAGAGGAAATTCGAGCAGCAACCTTTAGTATGCAGCAGGATAAGGCCCTAGGTCCGGATGGGTTCACGGTTGCCTTCTATCGAAATCATTGGGAAACAATCAAAAAAGACTTTGTGCGGATGGTAAAGAATGTTTTCAAAAACCAGAAGATGGGAGAAAATACCAAGTCTTCCCACATTGCCCTGATCCCTAAGGAAGCGAATCCTCTCTCGTTTGACAGGTTCCGCCCCATATCCTTATGTAATGTTTCTTACAATATTGTAACAAAAATTCTAGCCAATAGGCTAAAAAAACTCCTCCCTCTCTTAATATCTGAAAACCAGGGAGGCTTTGTTCCGAGCAGGCAAATAACCGACAATGTCATATTGATCCAAGAAGCTATCCACAGCAGCCTAAACAGAGGAGAACGAGGGATGATAATCAAACTCGACATGGCAAATGCATTTGACAGAGTTGACCACTCCTTCCTAACAGCAGCACTCAAAAAAATCGGGATTTCAAAAAACTTCATAAGCATTATCAATGGGTGCATCTCCAACCCTTGGACTGCTCCTCTGATTAATGGTCGCCCCAGCAAATACTTTAGAAGCTCCAAGGGGCTGAGACAAGGCTGTCCTCTCTCCCCATTCTTATACATCATAATGGCTGAGACTTTGAGTATTCATATAGAACATCTTCGCAGACAAAAAGAGATCACTGGAATCTGTATAGAAAGAGGGACCAAAGAGATCAACCATTCACTTTTCGCGAATGACACACTTCTCATTATTGGAGCTTCCAGCTTAATGGCAAAAAGATTCAAGAAAGTGTTGGATGCCTTTCTAGTAGTTTCAGGAGGGAAGCTGAACAATAGAAAATGCAAGATATATACTTGGAATGTCCCCCTTCAAATAAAGCAAAGAATATCTTTGATACTGGACATTCCAGTGCAAAGGAACTGGAGCTTCTTTTCCTATTTAGGTCTGCCTCTTGCTAAAGAAACAGTCAAGGCGAAGATCTGGGTCAAACACATAGAAAAGATGAGAGGCCTCCTTCAGAGTTGGGGAGTGTCTTGGCTCAATTTGGCAGGCAGAACGATCCTTATTAAGTCCATCCTCTCAGCCCTTCCAATTTATCAATATGCGGTCATCATGGCCCTGACCAGTACTCATAAACATATGGAACTCATTTTGCGAAGTTTTCTATGGCAAGGAGGAAAGCAGGAGTCCAAAAAATTTAGCCTTGTCAAATGGGATCAGGTTACCCTACCATATGAAAAGGGAGGCCTTTCCATTAAAATCCCAAGCCTCTTCAATCGGGCTTTGGGTTTTAAATTGATCTGGAGAATTCTTTATGGCAAAGGATCGTGGTGGGTGGAGGTCATAAAAAGGAAATATCTCAGAGGCTCGAACTCTAGTCTTCTTACTGAATCAATAGTTGACAGACCCTGCACCCCGGTATGGAAACTTATTAAAAAAGTGCTCCCCCAATTCCGAGAAAACACATCCAAACTTCCTGGAAATGGTAAGGATACTAATATTTGGTCAGATAGAATTATGGGCTCTAAGCCGAGAAACCTTCTTCAAGCTTTCAGACCTTTGCAGATATGGATGGAAGAAAGAAATTTAGCCACCTTGTTCGACATATCAATATGGAACCAAAACAAATGGCAGGACTAGAAGGATCTCCAAACCCCCATTGATCTCAAAGATCTTTGGTCCAATCTCAAGTCCTCTCTCTCTGGTTCCGCGCCTATCAATATTGGGATTGAAGACAGGTATATTTGGGACTCCAATGGAGGGAAATTCATGGTAAAAGAGGGATACAAAACATTGCAGGCCACAACTCATTCAGCAAATTGGAACCTCTTCACAACTGTCTGGAAATCAGAGTGTCTTCCAAAGATTAAACATTTCAATTGGACCCTCCTGAAAGGCAAGATCCTTACTGCTGAGAATCTAAGGAAAAGAGGAATCTTGGGTCCATCAATGTGTTGCTTCTGTCGTGCAGAGGAGGAAAACATTCAACACATTTTCTTACTCTGTCCCTTTGCTCAAAGTTGTTGGAAGCAGGTGACAAGCCCCATGGAAATTAGTGAAAGTTTTGATCAGATCACCTCTCTTCAGAAAAATTGGGGGAAATGTTATCCCTTTCCCAGGAAAGGCAAACACAACATTAGTAGAATGTGGAAATGTATTCCAGCCACACTATGCTGTCATCTTTGGCTAGCCATGAATAACTATGTCTTCAATAACAAAAAGCCCAACATGGCCACTATTCTTGCTAAAACAACTGCCAACATCTCTGAAACAATAAGCACAAACTTCATAGCCCTTCCAGATCAATCAAGCTGGCATCAAGAAGAGATGGATTGGTACAATAAATTCAGCCTCAGTCACACCAAAAATCAATATCCCCAAGCAAAAGCACACAAGAAAAGGATGCACTGGAAACTCAGAGGATCCAAGGAAGAGGTTAACCAGTGGGTTCTAGAACAGAAGCGCCCTACACTCCATTTTGATGGCGCCTCCAAGAATAACCCAGGGAAAGCTGGAGCAGGGGGCATCATAAAAAACCATAATGGGAAAACTATCCTAAGCTATGAATGGGGTCAGGGGAAAGTCTCCAACAATGTGGCTGAAGCGTACAGCCTCCTTCTCGGCACCTCAATTCTGAATAGATTGGGAATCAGAAATGCAATCATTCTGGGGGACTCGGCCATAGTTATCGCAACCTTGGTTTCAGGAACGAAGTTTAATAAAGCAGCCCTTAATAACATAAAGCTTAGGATACAGGATAATCTCAAGAATATGGGAGAACCAATGTTCAAGCATGTCTTAAGAGAAAACAACACTGAAGTGGATTGTTTCCCCTCCAAGGCCATCAGCAGACAGGTTGGACAGATCAGAGAAAATGAGCGCATATATGTCAAAGCAATCCCATAGCAGTATAAGCTGTCAGACATCCCCTCTGAACAACATCATCAATATACTTATGAAAACAAGTCATATCAGCCGTCATGCACCTCTCGACTTTCTCTCCCGCAATATCGACAAGCCAATCCCAACCCGTCCCATCGAGAACTGTGTAACATCTCCCTTCCATTATACACACTGGCTTGCTCCAAAGACCCGATCACCCCACGTTTCACGTGATCCCCTCTCTCGGAATCCCGGCAAATGTCCCCTCTCAATCCTTATCGACTGCACCAAGGATTTCACGAATGATCTGGAGTCTGCCCAAATCCATAAAAATATCTCGCACCTCCAGCATGCTCAGCCTTCCTCGATGTTATATACTTCCCCTCCTCCCCTCGACCATCTCAAAACTCTTTCGCCCTCTCAGAAGCAGAGCAGAGAAGCAGTGCTCGGCTCCCTGCCCTCAGAAGCTCTCAACAATAGAAGCAGTAAGCAGCCTTGCTCTCCCAAGCATCCTTCGTCTCACATTTGGATCCTAAAGCTCTGCAACAAGCGAGGTAGCTCCCAAAGCAACATCAAAGTGCGCTTTCCCTCTAAAGCATACATGTATAACTTGTGTTATTTACAGGCTCATTTATCGCTGACTCTCCTCTTCTTTAAGGCTGTCTTCCTAGCCATGGCAGAGACTTCAGAAAACAGAATGCAGAACGAGACTCAGGAAGGTCGAGATCATCAGGAGAACCCGTTGGATCGTGTGCTTGGCAAAAATACTTGCACACTCTGCAAACAACACTGTTTTATGATCGCTAGCTTCATCAAGCACTTTAATGAACTTAAAGATGACTTCCAGGCAGATAGTCGATCCAAGAGGAAAAAGCTGGAAAGGAAAAGAGCCGAGATCAAGAGCCTCAAAGAGAAATGTAAGCACATGGAGGAGGCTATATCCCACATCAAGAACATCACCCAGAGTATGCAAGTTGAGGCATCATCCAAAGCAAGCCTCAAAAAGGAACCTCAGGTCGAAGACTCGGTCAACCAGTTTTGGTAATCAGCCAAATGTCCAGTAAATTTTGCCTACTCGCAGTCTGTTTGTCAGGCAATATAGCCGCTACTTATTTCAATTTATCCTTTTCAAGTTTAATCTCAAGAAGTCAGGGTCTGCGCACCCATTTTGGACTTCCTCTCTTTTTCTTCTTTCACCCTATGTAACAGCACTCGCTACTAGCAGTTTTTTATAATATAAAAGTATCCGACCATGTTAAAAAAAAAATATGTAAATTTTAAAGTTTTTTAGTCATGGAGTATTTCAGGCGTAGCCCTGGTCATCCTTTGCCAAAATCCAATGCCAACCATCCCTGCAAAAATTGACAAAATTTTCATCATTCAAGTCAAAATGGAAACAAAAAACAGAGTTTGTATTAAAAGTGAAAAGTGTCAAATTCAAAACATAAGAAAGTGGGTTGTTGCAAAACAAAAATCAAATCCATGACTATACAAGATATTTTCACCATTCACATGTCATTTTCACACAAGAAGTTGTCAAAGACCCAAAGGAAAATCGTGGAGGAGCGAAAATTTGTGTTTGAGGCTGGGACTGTGTATTGGAGTGTGCACGGCGCGTTGGGAGGTAGTCGCGACGCACCAGGAGGTTGCAGCGCATAGAGCCACCATTTGCAATGATGTTTTGAACATGCGTAGCGCACTCACACGGCGCAGCGCACTAGGTTGTACACGACGCGCACAGGGCCGACAAGCTAAAATTTCGTCACCGCTTCCGAAAAATCAAAATGGCTCAATCTCTGTTGCTCCGTGTAAGGGTATATCATCTTGCTATTACCTTTGGTCAGTGTTTGGAGTTGTTTTAAGATTGGTTATAAGAATTTGAGTGGTGAAAACATAAACCCTACCATTTCGTGAAAAACTGCTCTTTAGGGTTGGGTTTTGGTAATTAAAATCAGTTTGGTGCTAAAGACTCCTTTTCCCCTCCACCTCGTTGATTTCTTCCCTCACTTTAAACCTATCATTCCTATTAATCCCCTATTCCTCTACATCCCAAAACACTTATCACTCGTTCCTATTATCCCTATCTCTAAACCCTACAATTCCCCATCATCATCACTCTCCCATGTCATTAAAAGCTCCTAAATTCCTAAATCCCCAAACCCCAGATTCCTAAATACAGTCAAGTGACTGTTATTACATTTTAAATCTCACTTGACAAAGCTCTGCTACACCCACTGTCCATATTTCCCACAGTCCTTTCCTATTTGGCACACATTTGGCAATTGGAAACAAAGCACCAAATTCTCATTTTCAACAAATCAAACATTCACTTGGCATAGACTTGTAACACCATGACAGACATTGAGTCATCATATGAACAAGACAATGATTCTACCACAGAACTTCATGCACCGAGGAGGCCTCGTAAGGGTGGCAAACATGTCAGAGAAGAGCCCACCTAATTGCATCCTGCCCACTTGCCATGGCTTGTTTCCAATAGCAGTCATGCTTTCAGTATTGTGAAATGATTGCTCAAATTCAACATCATCACGAGTTGGCTTGGTTGTTTGTTTTACATTTGCATAATGGTCAGGTAACTCTTGCTGGTGTAAATTTCACCTTGACACCAAAGACCATTTCTCAAGCAACAGGAATACCGAATGTAGGTGAGGAGTGGAAAAAAAGACAGCAGGTAGAAAAAGTACATTATGAACCATACATCAGGCCCAACTATGTGAAATAGCTCAGCAGGGTGTTCCCATTCTGGTTTTTGAAATAATCCTAGCGTCGTTGATGAGACTCATTATCAGATACTTCAGTTGTGAGGGCCACTTCTCAAGCCTCTATGCATACCATATCAGATTATTGATGCATTTCATGAGAGTGAAGATGATGAACATTCCATATTTCATGTGCCGAAACATTCAGAGGATGACTACTCTTGTACAAAAGAAGACTCCTAAACAGAAGTACAATAGCATTTACCATTATGCGCTCATCAAGATCATTGTTGTACATCAGCTTGGCTTGCAGGGTATCACATGGGGAGACTTCATTTCCCGTGATTTCTTCACAGCTTCAGCAGCTCATCAGGAGGTTTTCCATGATGTGGGTGAACCTTCACATCAGTATGGAGGTCAGGAGGCGAATGCTACTAGTGTGCCGACATATGTCACCTATCAGAGAGGCATGAGAGGATTGTTTGCAGTAGCCCGACGAGTATTATCTCCACCTGGGGTGGAAGGGGTCTCGTTGCCGTCATCAGCAGCACAGGTACAGGTACAGGACAAAGGCAAGAAGCCCATGCAGGATGAGGGCCCTTCAGGATGCCAAGACACTAATTTCATACTCATCGATGATGACGTGAGCTCTCCTAGCTCAAAGTTGAGGTAGATTATTCAGGAGCAGAAGGCCGAGATAGATGCATTGACCAACAATTTGCAAAGATCTCAATGGTCATAAACTATTTGGAGCAGCAAAACAAACAATTGGAGGATCAACATATAGTCATGGAGTTACAAAACATTCAAAAAAACCGCCAAGCTACCCAAAGGAGGAGGATAGAGTTCACTTCATTGGAGCAAGAGATCAATGCCGATCGGGAGTCATGGATTGAAAGAGTCAATACCCACTTGGAGAGGAAGCTGGAGAAGGCCATCAATGAAAATAATATGCTCAGTATTTTTTCATATCATTACTTGTCCGAAAACTTCGTGTGCAAAGCGAGAATCAGGAGTTTGAAAGCAAAGGTGAAAAGAGCATCAAGGAGGCAAAAAGAGGATGAAGGACTCCAAATCTTGGCCGAAGCTTCCTTGGCTGAGCATGATACTTGATGATGGACCTTCAGTCCAAATTTCAGCAAATTTGGAGAAAATTTTGTCAATTTTGAAATTTTTTGGCTTCAAAACAATTTTTCTTGCCCAACGCATAGCATCACTTGGCGCGCGCTTATAATTGGGAGATCCTCTGGAGGAAAACTTTGTATTTCTGGATTTTTTATGAAAAGTTATGCATGCTCATGAATTACCTAAGGATTTAATCAAGTTCTAGGTTGCCTAAAGGGTCAAAAACAAACAAAAAATGACCTCTCTGCCACCTTTTGCACCTACAGAAGCAGTGTTGGGAGAATTGAATTTTTGGAGAGGAAATTGGACACCAAATCTAGAAATTCCACTTGGGTTGGAAAGTATATGGGAAGGGATTTCCAATGAGCTATCATGAGCTCAATTTGGACTTCATGAAGGCCCTCAAAATCAGCCTCAAAGTTGTGCTATGCATACAGGTTTCAGGCGCGGCGCATAGGGAAATTTGGCTTATTTTTCACTCAGTAGCTCAGGATTTCACCCATTTTTGACTGGTTTCACTTTTTCATATAACTCTTGACTTATCTTGATGTGAATTCATGACTTTGATGTAATTTTGGAACATTGTTACTCATCCATGTAGACTCATTCACTAAAAAGTAAAAAGATAGTGAATGAATTAGTTTCCTTTTATATAGAGGCAAGTTGTTTCATTGCCTATTTTTTAGTTCCTTGTTTAGATATGGTTGAAACAACTCCTAGAATGATGAGATCAACCCCTAGAGGCATGGGAAGGCATTAGGCTTGTCTATAGCATGTAATTTCTCAGTCATTTTCAGGGTTGGACACTTGGGATTGCTTGGCACTCAATTGTACATCTGATTTCTGCATTTTTGGCAAAGGAAAGACCAGGGTTTGCAACAATTTTTTGGGACCCTTGTGGCTCTTTGTTTTGATGGTGTTCTTCTCTATGTAATTTTTGAGTTCACTGATATTTATGTGTACCATTTCCTTTCTCTTTTGCTTCTGAAATTAAACAAATGAGTGACAAAGGTAGAATTCATTAGCTTGTTGTGCTATGCCTTATAGTTTTGTTTAATTTTCAATATTTTCTTCAGTTTGAAGAGGATTCTTGATACCCTCTCGCCCTCTTTAGCTTTTGACCAGTCTGAGCCCTCCATTTTTACATATCAAAGCATCACAACGATTTCCTTTCTTGCCCCAATCAGAACTCTGCAAAACTGGCCTTCATCCCCGGACCCAAATTTGCCTTTCCCTTGATTCCAACAAAACCCCCAAAAAAAATCAAATCAAATCCTTGCACTTCATACCTAGCCTAAAATCAGAATATATTTCAGTCATCTCAAGCCCCATCAATTATCTTTGCTAAGATAGACCCACAGAGAGCCCTCTCCTGTCCTCGTAGGGCTAGCTACGAGGCTGAGCGTGGTTTGATGTTGGCCGTGGATCCTACCTTTTTAACCTGAGGTAAATCTAGGCACTAACATAGTGGCGACCATATTGGGGACTAAATTATTTGTTTGTTGGTATTCTTCGTTTTATAAACTACAGACGGAGCCTGAAGATTATCCAGGTAGCCTTCGAAACGCTTTTGCTTTGCATTAGCGCAAGTAGATAAACGCTACTTATGTCAATCTCTGGTCTAGTCTTATAAACAGAGTATCTAACTTACAGATCACCCCAGGACATCTGAGAATTCTAAGCTTTTGGATGATAAGTTTAGGATTTGACAGGCTGAACTAGTTGTTAATTTCCTTTTGATTTCTTGAAAATAGTAACACACTGGCTTCTAGAAGACATACTAGAGCAAATCCGGATCCTGATCCCCCTCCTGTCTACGAAAATCCCAGTCTTATTTCAAGAATCATTCGCCGAGGAAGTTCTATCATTCTCGTGTTCAAAGCTCAATCGTGTCCTATTGGTTTTGAGTATCTTGAGGATCAAGAATTTGATGAGCAGTTTGAGTTGTCTTTGTTTGAAACCAAATCTGAAAGCGTTGTCACTTCCATTGCCTTAAATCCTGAGTTTGTTCGAAATCTTGAAACTGAAAGGGCCAATAAATCCATTGATGATTATATCCTGAATCGGCTCCAGAATTCAATTGTGGCTTCTAATATCTCTGATTTTTTAGAGACTGCTTTTGTAACCCTTGGGTCATCCGCAATTGCATTTGGTTCAAGAATTCCCACCGAACCTCCTTTCATTCCTACCATTCATGTGCAACCTACTATTTCTGATCCAAAATCTGCAGTCGCATCGCCTCCATCCACTCCTTCTACTCCTAAAATAGCCAAGATTGCTTCACCTCCACATACACCTCCTCATACCCCTCATACATCAGCTCCACCCACTCCCCCAACATCACCAAGACCGATTGCAAATCCACCAAGAGAAATGGTTGCTCGTTTTGCACCTCTTGTACTGCCTCAAAATTTGGATGATATGCCCGCCGATTACCAAAGCAAAATTCCTTTGTTTGATGACACTCCTCATGGTGTCACAACTCAACAACATGTGGACAGAATGACGAATTTCTTTGATCTTCATGAGATTGATGCAGAAAATGTAACCATGAGACTTTTTGTACAAACATTTGGTGGTGAAGTAAGGAAATGGTTCAGGGCCTTGCCGGCTGCAAGCGTCACTACATTGGCCAATCTACAGAGGCAATTCTTAAACGCTGGGAAGTGAAGAAAAATCCCCTTCAGATTCTTTCCGAGTACGAGCACATCAAACGAAATGCTAGTGAGTCTGTTCAAGATTACTATATTAGATTCAATTCAGTTTACAATGCAATCCCTAATCACATAAAGCCACCATGGGGCTAGCCTTGATTAAGTTTCCGGACGGTTTTGACACTGATATGGCTTAAAATTACGAGAAAGAGATCTGGATACTTTAGAAGACATGCAGAAGATTGCGGCCAACGTTGAATCAAATCTGTTGGCCAAGACAGCTAGAGCAAGAGCTGAAAATAAAGTCACAATAAAAGAAGAATCTTCCTCATCAAATCAAGTGCTTCGAAAGGTGGAACAGATGCTTGATTGACTGAAACTTGACAAGGCTGAACCATAGATCAGAAATCCTAATTTCCATGGCCAGCAGCAGCCCCAATACAGGATCAAACAAAGAGAGTAGCGAGCCCGAGATCAAACAGCGCAGCAGCAAGTGCAGACACCTCTACAACAGAATATTGTACTTGGTCCAGAATCGGAAGAGGACGAGAATGTGATTGGTGAAGAAAATAATTTCTTTATGCCCGATGACATGCCAATTTACATTACTGAAGATGAGGAGTACTTCGAGAATCCAGCTGAACGAGGGGATGAAAATTTTATTTTGGCGAATGAGACGGTACTTGAGGAAGAGTTCGATGATTACCAAAGATGATACATGAATGCTTTGTCAGCTCAGCAACAACAATATTCACTTCAAAACAGAGTTGTGCTGGTAAATCCAATTCAGAGAAGAAAGGAGGCAGCAACGTCAAAGAATGATCCTCCCAATGTGCAGAAAAAGGGAAAAGAGACAGCTGATCCTACCAGTAGCAAAATGACATCAGCAAGTGAAAGACCAAATCAGCCAAATGTGTCAAAGGAGAAAGCGGAAAAGAAAGATGTTCCAGCGAAAGAGGTAGACAAAGTTTTAGTTTTTAACTTAGAAAATGAAATTGCTAAGTTGAAAATATCCATTCCTTTGACCGAGTTGATGAAGAACAACAATTATAAAAGTCAGGTGTCTAAAATTTTGAGCTTAGATCCATCATTAGACATGGTAAATGTGGAGGATGACAATCCCGAGTTGATCTTTGGGCCAGCATTGGAAGGTCAGTCCCAAGATAGTGATGTTGCTCCTTTCTATATCAGTCTCAGTGTGCATGACTTTGTTTTACATAATGCTATGTTTGATTCCGGAGCTTCTCATAATGTTATGCGAAAGCCATCATGGAGAAATTGGGATTGGAAATCACTAGAAAATACCATGACCTTAACTCTTTTGATTCCGGTAGAGTAAGGTGCATCAGGCTTATCAAGGATTTGGTGGTCAGTTTGGATCAGATTCTGCCTAAAAATGTTTTGATGGATGTGGTGGTGGCGGATATACCTCCTAGATTTGGCATGCTTCTTTCCAGATCTTGGGGAGCAAAGATTAAAGGGACAATGCAACTTGATTTCCCCTATGCTACAATTCTCGTGTTTGGTCAAATGAGGAAACTATACCGGGAGTAGAAAATGAAGTATATGATCACTAGCAAGGAGAAACCGGTAAATCATCTGATCAACTATGTACATACTGATATAGAGTCACTTGTTTTGTATTCAGATAGTTTTAATGATGTAAATAGCCAACTAGTGGAAGTAGAAGACATTCCCGAGATTACTAAAATTTTTAGAGAAGTATTGAGACAAGAGCGGCAAAGATTTGATGACACCGCTGAAAAATCAGCAGTCCGATAGCAACAACATATTGATGGATAGCAAAGTAAAGAAAAAGAGTTTCAGCATTTGGAAGAGGATGAAATAGGCCTATGGAGTATGGAATTTGATGGCACTGTAGGAAGGGAAGGTGCTGGAATTAGTATTTGGATACGCAACCCGGTTTTCGCCCCAAACAAAGTGCCAAGTAATGTAAGCGTTTGCTCTTATAAATTAGCTTTTGACTGTTCAAACAATGAGGTTGAATATGAAGCTTTGATTGCTGGTTTGAAAGTGCTTAGAAAATTAAATGCTAAGAGGATTTCAATGTATGGCGACTCTGAGTTAGTTATCAAGCAGGTGAAAGGCGAGTACCAAGCAAAGCATCCTCGAATGCGGGCCTACCACAATGCGGTGTTGGATATCTTGAAGGTATTTTATGATTATACTATCACTTGTGTGCCCCGTGCTTAGAATGTCATTGCAGTTTCACTTGCGACGGTAGCAAGCAATTTGAAGATTCCTATGAACTCAAACAACAAGTTTGAGATTCACGTAAAGCATCGCCCGGTTGTGCCTAACAATCAAAGGTATTGGCAAGTGTTCCAAGGTTATGATGAGATCGATGAATTTCTGCAAAATAAAGGTAAATTCAAGGACATTTCTATTGATATGGAGTATGATGATGGTGATGAGAATATGGAAGTCAATCAGATGGAAGTTTTGCAGCTCAAAGACAACATCGTTCCTAAAGGTCTAATACCTTTAGAGGAGCTCTTCGATTAGGACGATGTGGCTAAAAAACCGACCTTGCTGCCAACTGAAAAAGGAGTTGAGGATGTGAACATTGGATCAGCTGAAAATCCCAAGATGGTGAAATTATCAAAAGCATTGCCCCCACAGGTGAGAGCGAAGTATATCAGTTTTTTATCCTCTTTTACTAATGTTTTCACTTGGGATTATTCAGACTTGAAAGCATATGACACGAGCATAATTCAGCATGTGATCCCGATCAAGCCAAATCAAAAGCCTTTTCGCCAAAAGCTAAGAAGAATAAATCCAAAGTTGCTGCCCTCAATCGAGAAGGAAGTGAATAGGTTGTATAAAGCTGGTATCATAGTCCCCATCATATTTTCAAATTGGATATCAAACTTGGTGTCCATCTGCAAGAAAACAGGTAAGATCCGATTATGCATTGATTTTAGAAATCTAAACAAAGTTTCCTTGAAAGACAATTATCCATTTCCCAAGATGGATCACATACTTCAGCGAGTAGTTGGAGCATCATGGATGTCACTACTCAATGGTTATTCGGGTTATAACCAAATTCTGGTCCATGAGGATGATCGTGACAAGACAACGTTCACCACTCCGTGGGGAACTTTTCATTATGCAAAGATGTCGTTTGGATTGAAAAATGTTGGTGCAACCTTTCAGCGGGCGATGGATATAGTGTTTGCCAATGAAAAAGATGTTTTTCTTGTTGTTTATCTTGATGACTTAAAAGTTTTCCGCAATACAGATGAAGAGCACCTCTATCATTTGAAGATTGTCTTTCAACGGTGTAGGAAGTATGGCATCTCGCTCAATCCAAAGAAAAGCTTGTTTGCCATGGATGAAGGCAAGCTTCTCGGGCATATAATCTCAAAGGAGGGCATCCGAATCGATCCAGCTCAGGTGGAGGCCATTCAAAAGATTGATCTCCCATGAAGTAAGAAATAAATCCAATCCTTCAATGGTAAGATAAATTTCCTACGTCGTTTTTTTTCCAAATCTTGTAGAACACTTAAGGGAGATCACAAACATGCTGAAAAGGGATAGTGCAGTAAGGTGGACAGAGGAAGCAGTTAAGTCTTTTAATTTGGTGAAATTAGCTCTTTCTTCAGCTCCGGTTTTGATTAGCCCGGACTATACTCAGGATTTTTTTTTTTTTTCCTTTGCCTCGGATCGTACTATAGCAGCAGTCTTGATGCAGAAGAGAGACCAGCTCGAAAAACCAATTGCGTTCTTCAGCAGAACCATAAGGGATGTGGCATTGAACTATAATATTATTGAAAAACAGGCCCTTGCATTGGTTAAAGCATTAAAATATTTTCGGGTTTATATTTTGCATTCTCACATCCTTGCTTATGTTCCTAATGCCGTTGTCAAAGATGTCCTAGTGCAAACAGATCCGGAGGGAAGGATAGGCAAATGGATAGCTGCCTTGCTGGAATATGATGTAGACATCAAACTGAAAAAGCTCATTAAAGGACAGGGGCTGGCAAAACTTATGGCTGAGTCAAATCTGCATGCTTTGGACATTAATCTAATTGCTACCATGTCCGAGGAAGATGAAGAAAATCTTCCCACTCAGGTATCAGAAATTTTCCTCCTTTCTCCTTGGTATTCAGACATTGTTTATGTGCTTCAAAATTTGTCATCACCTCCTGGAATGGCCAAGAACAAAACTAGAACTTTGAAATTAAAGGCTGCTAAGTTTTGTATTTTGAATTCTACACTGTATTGGAAAGATCCCGGTGGTGTTTTGTTGAATTGTTTGGTGGAAGAAGAAGCGAAGCGGGTCATGGAGGATTTCCATAAAGGATATGGCGGGGGTCACCTTTTTTGGAAAACAACGGCCAACAAGATTTTGAGAGTTGGATATTATTGGCTGACACTTTTTGCTGATGTGTATAAAAATGTCAAAAGCTGTCATAAATGTCAGACTTTTTAAGGAAGACAGAAATTGTAGCCTTTGCCACTTAAGCCTATTGAGGTAAGCACCCCTTTTCAGCAGTGGGGTTTGGATTTCATTGGTGAGATCCATCCTCCTTCCTCAGCTCAGCACAGGTGGATCCTCACGGCGACTGATTATTTCATGAAATGGATCGAAGCAATTCCCACTAGGCAAGCTACGGATGTGGTAATAATTTCATTCCTTGAGAATAACATTTTGTCTCGTTTTGGTTGCCCGAATAAGTTAATCACTAATAACGCAGCAGCTTTCAAATCCAAAAGGATGGTTGAGTTTTGTCATAAGTATCACATCACTTTGGGACACTCAACCGCTTATCATCCACAAGGCAATGGATTGGCGGAGTCTTCCAACAAATCTTTGGTTAACATCATTAAAAAGTTGCTGGAAATAAATAAGAAAGGTTGGCATAAGAAATTAGTTAATGCACTTTGGGCAGACCGAGTGAGTCAGAAGAAATCCATTGGTATGTCCCCCTTTGAGTTAGTATATGGAGTTGACATAGTGTTCCCTACCTCTCTCGCAGTTCCGGTAGTCAAACTTCTTCAAGAAGCTGGCAGTGAAGAAGATCATATGCAGAGAAGACTAAATCAAATGATTCATTTGCAGCAAATGAGAGAAGAGGTTTCTCAAAACACATTCAAGCTATAGGAGAGAATTAAGAAAATCTATGACATAAAAGCAAAGGCGGACAAATTCGAATTGGAGGAAGTGATGCTGAAATGGGATGCAAGGAATGAGGAAAAGGGTAAGCACGGTAAGTTCGAAAATCTCTGGAAAGGTCCCTTCAAAATTGTTGCATATTGGGGTCAGAATGCTTTTCTTATGAAGGAGATGAACGGGGAATATTGTCCAAGAGGGCCAGTCAATGGCCGGCTGCTCAAGCGGTACAATTCTGAGATGTATTATGTTGTTTACATTGTCACTGTATACACCATTTTATTTCAGTTTCACTGCAAGAGTGTGTTGTGATATTTTCTTCAGTTTGGGGCTCGAAGTGAAGGTTATAATTCTAAAGAATGATTTCAGCTTTGGTTTGAGTGTGTCGAGTCATGTTTTTCAGTCATTTTGGTTTCAAAATTGAGTCAATCTGAGTCAAAAAATGAGTCAAAAGCCTTGTGTCAGTTTGTCAAGTTATCGACTCCATAGCCCAATGGACGAAGGCACTGTCTATCTCTCCCAGAGATCTGTAGTTCTTGGCACCTCCAAGGAGCTACCATCCCCATTGGAGCCAATGTTAGATTCAGTCTGTTCAGCCCTCCGTCAGAGATCAAAACCTCTTTTGTTGCATTTCATTTTTGGTGTCTCATTTAGATCGATCATCTGCATTCCATTAGGAGCATCAATCTTCTGACAGAAGGGTCTTGTCTCCATACTTCCCTCATGTCATGACCTGTTGGTTCATGTCTGATCATCAAAGTTCATCAAAGTCAATTTTACAGTCATTATGGATGGTCTTTTGGTCAGCCAAGAGTCATTTCAGTTATTAGGTCTAGGGTTTCACAAATTTTGTCTTCAAAGTGTCCAATAATGCCAATAGGCACATGAGGATGTTCCTAATAAGTTTCCATTCCAAAATTTTCATTATCAATAATGCTTGAGAATGATTCTTCTTCAAAACTCTGTTTTGAAGAAGAAATCGTCAAATTTATTGTGTGTAATAAATATGTAATTTTAAAAGTTTTTTAGTCATGGAGTATTTCAGGCGCAGCCGCGGTCATCCTTTGCCGAAATCCAATGCCAACCATCCCTGCAAAAATTGACAAGAGTTTCATCATTCAAGTCAAAATAGTCAAAATGGAAACAAAAAATAGAGTAGGTATTAAAAGTGAAAAGTGCCAAATTCAAAACATAAGAGAGTGAGTTGTTGCAAGGCGCATTGGGAGGTAGTCGCGACGCACCAGGAGGTCGCGGCGCATAGAGCCACCATTCGCAGTGTTGTTTTGAACGTGCGCGGCGCACTAGGTTGTACGTGAGGCGCACAGAGCCGACAAGCTAAAATTTCATCACTGCTTTCGAAAAGATCAAAATGGCTCAATCTTTGTTGCTCCGTGTAAGTGTATATCATCTTGCTATTACCTTTGGTCAGTGTTTGGAGTTGTTTTAAGATTGGTTATAAGAATTTGAGTGGTGAAAACATAAACCCTACCATTTCGTGAAAAACTGCTCTTTAGGGTTGGGTTTTGGTGTTTTAAAATCAGTTTGGTGCTAAAGACTCCTTTTCCCCTCCACCTCATTGATTTCTTCCCTCACTTTAAACCTATCATTCCTATTAATCCCCTGTTCCTCTACATCCCAAAACACTTATCACTCATTCCTATCTCTAAACCCTACAATTCCCCATCATCATCACTCTCCCATGTCATTAAAATCTCCTAAATTCCTAAATCCCCAAACCGCAGATTCCTAAATACAGTCAAGTGACTGTTATTACGTTTTAAATCTCACTTGACAAAGCTCCGCTACACCCACTGTCCATATTTCCCTGTCCATATTTCCCACAGTCCTTTCCTATTTGGCACACATTTGGCAATTGGAAACAAAGCACCAAATTCTCATTTTCAACAAATCAAACATTCACTTGGCATAGACTTGTAACACCATGACAGACACTAAGTCATCATATGAACAAGACAGTGATTCTACCACAGAACTTCTTGCACCGAGGAGGCCTCGTAAGGATGGCAGACATGTCAGAGAAGAGCCCACCTAGTTGCAGGCCTGCCCACTTGCCATGGCTTGTTTCCAACAGCAGTCATGCTTTCAATATTGTGAAATGATTGCTCAGATTCAACATCATCACGAGTTGGCTCAGTTTTTTGTTTTACATTTGCATAATGGTCAGGTAACTCTTGCTGGTGTAAATTTCACCTTGACACCAGAGACCATTTCTCAAGCAACAGGAATACCGAATGTAGGTGAGGAGTGGAACAAAAGACAACAGGTAGAAAAAGTACATTATGAACCATACATCAGGCCCAGCTATGTGAAACAGCTCAGCAGGGTGTTCCCATTCCAGTTTTTGAAAGAATCCTATGCACCGTTGATGAGACTCATTATCAGATACTTCAGTTGTGAGGGCCGCTTCTCACGCCTCTATGCATACCATATCAGATTATTGATGCATTTCATGAGAGTGAATATGATGAACATTCCATATTTCATGTGCCGAAACATCGAGAGGATGACTACTCTTGTACAAAAGAAGACTCCTGAACAGCAGTACAATAGCATTTACCATTATGCGCTCATCAAGATCATTGTTGTACATCAGCTTGGCTTGCAAGGTATCACATGGGGAGACTTCATTTCCCGTGAGTTCGTCACAGCTTCAGCAGCTCATCAGGAGGTGTCCATGATGCGGGTGAACCTTCACATCAGTATGGAGGTCAGGAGGCGGAGACTACTAGTGTTCTGACATATGTCACCTATCAGAGAGGCATGAGAGGATTGTTTGTAGCAACCCGGCAAGTATTATCTCCACCTGGGGTGGAAGGGGTCTCGTTACCATCATCAGCAACACATGTATAGGTAAAGGACAAAGGCAAGAAGCCTATGCAGGATGAGGGCCCTTCAGGAGGCTAAGACACTGATTTCATACTCATCGATGATGATGTGAGCTCTCCTAGCTCAAAGATAAGGGAGATTATTCAGGAGCAGAAGGCTGAGCTAGATGCATTAACCAACAAGTTACAGAGAGCTCAATGGGTCATAAACTATTTGGAGCAGCAAAACAAACAATTGGAGGATCAGCATACAGTCATGGAGCTACAAAACATTCGGAAAAACCGCCAAGCTACCAAAAGGAGGAGGATAGAGTTCACTTCATTGGAGCAAGAGATCAATGCCGATCGGGAGCCATGGCTCGAAAGAGTCAATACCCACTTGGAGAGGAAGCTAGAGAAGGCCATCAATGAAAAGAATATGCTCAGAAATTTGTCATATCATTACTTGTCCCAGAACTTGGTGTGCAAAGCGAGAATCAGGAGTTTGAAAGCAAAGGTGAAAAGACAATCAAGGAGGAAAAAAGAGGATGAAGGACTCCAAATCTTGGCCGAAGCTTCCTTGGCTGAGCATGATACTTGATGATGGACCTTCAATCCAAATTTCAGAAAATTTGGTGAAAATTTTGTCAATTTTTAATTTTTTTGGCTTCAAAACAGTTTTTCCTGCCCAACGCGTAGCTCCACTTGGCGCACGCTTATAATTGGGAGATCCTATAGAGGAAAACTTTGTATTTCTGGATCTTTTATGAAAACTTATGCATGCTCATGAATTAACTAAGGATTTAATCAAGTTCCGGGTTGCCTAAAGGGTCAAAAACACACAAAAAATGACCTCTCTGCCACCTTTTGCACCTACAGGAAGCAGTGTTATGAGATTGAATTTTTGGAGGGGCAAATGGACACCAAATCTAGAAATTCCACTTGGGTTGGAAATTAGACGGGCAGGGCTTTCCAACGAGCTATCATGAGCTCATTTTGGACTTCAGAAAGGCCCTCAAAATCAGCCTCAAAGTTGTGCTACGCATACAGGTTTCAGGCGCGACGCATAGGGAAATTTGGCTTATTTTTCACTCAACAGCTCAGATTTCACCCATTTTTGACTAGTTTCACTTTTTCATATAACTCTTGACTTATCTTGATGTAAGTTCATGACTTTGATGTAATTTTGGCACATTTTTATTCATCCATGTAGATTCATTCACTAAAAAGTAAAAAGATAGTGAATGAATCAATTTCCTTTTATATAGAGGCAAGTTGTTTCATTGCCTATTTTTCAGTTCCTTGTTTAGATATGGTTGAAACAGCTCCTATAATGATGAGCTAGACCCCTAGAGGTATGTGAAGGAGTTAGGCTTGTCTATATCATGTAATTTCTTAGTCATATTCAGAATTGGACACTTGGGATTGCTTGGCACTCCATTGTACATCTGATTTCTGCATTTTTGGCAAAGGAAAGACCAGGGTTTGCAGCACTTTTTGGGACCCTTGTGGCTCTGTGTTTTGATGGTGTTCTTCTCTATGTAATTTTTGAGTTCACTGATATTTATGTGTACCATTTCCTTTCTCTTTTGCTTCTAAAATTAAACAAATGAGTGACAAAGGTAGAATTCATTAGCTTGTTGTGCTATGCCTTATAGTTTTGTTTAATTTTCAATGTTTTCTTCAGTTTGAAGAGGATTCTTGATACCCTCTTGCCCTCTTCAACTTCTCACCAGTCTAAGCCCTCCATTTTTACAAATCAAAGCATCAAAACGATTGCCTTTCTTGCCCCAATCAGAAATCTGCAAAACTGGCCTTCATCCCCGGACCCAAATTTTCCTTTCCCTTGATTCCAACAAAACCCCCAAAAAAAATCAAATCAAATCCTTGCACTTCATACCTAGCCTAAAATCAGAAGATATTTCAGTCATCTCAAGCCCCATTGATTATCTTTTGCTGAGATAGACCCGAGAGAGCCCTCTCCTATCTTCGTAGGGCTAGCTACGAGGCTGAGCGTGGTTTGATGTTGGCCCTGGATCCTACCTTTTCAGCCTGAGGTAAATCTATGCACTAACATAAGGATTCTTTAAAATGTAAATAATTTCATCTTTATTCATTTTAAACTACAAAGCGCAAGTAAGAAAAAAATTATTTCTGTACATTAATTTATATACATATGTGTTCTAATAGAAAAAAATTCAAAGAAGTCATAAATTCAATGCAGTCAAATTAAAAGCTTACTAGTTGCATGGTTCATTTTATTGGGCTTTAGACTTATAAAGAAAAGTAATGTGCTCAACTGCTGAAAGAATCAAGGGAAGAATTTGTTTACCAAGCTTTCGCGAAATATATTTGAATGATAAGTTGAAGCAATTTGTTCAAAATATGCACTCATCCATTGTTCAACGAGGTCATGTAGCCTCAAATGAATTTCTAATGAATGAGACCATGCAATGTCACTAACATGTTCATACAAATTGTTTGTTTGTGTCTCTTCCTCGTGAATATATTTTGTGGTCATAGGATTAGTGAAAATAAAACAATGACCACAAAGTTCAGTACATTAACGGCAATGAGGTCAAAGTACAATCCACCCAATGTTCAATACAATTATCAGAAATAGGTTCATCATTTTGAAAATATTTAAAATTGATTGTATCTTCATATCTATTAATGTGAAAAGGTTCGTAATTATGCCATGATTGTAAAGAAAAACCTATATCTAAATCAGCTTCTATTTCAAAAATGTGTTCAAGGGTTAATTTCTCATCATCATACACATGGTATACAGGTGGCATAGAATAATCCATGTAAACGTTACATGGAATGATATTACAATTACTAAAAACAATGTCACCTACATGTACGTTTTTTTTAGAAAGGTCTTTGAGAGTTGATATCTAATCTGCACAATCATGAATGGATGAGGTTAATGTAGTGATAGACATAATTTTTTCCTCAACTTACTCTGATTCACAAACTTTATCAGTATAATGATCAAGGAAATCAAATAGAAAAGAACTAAAGTTGAGGTTAGTGATTAAATTGTTAGATTCCTTAAGGTTCTCTTTGCAATCAAGATGAATATAATACTTTATTTAGCTAAAGATTCATAGGGTAAACACATTTCATTAGAATCAAAAGCTTCATCTTACTGACATTCAACTTCATCAGGAACACAAGATTCACTTTCTTGAAATCCTAAATCAAATTTATTAGAGAGTTCATTTGAATGACAACAATCTTCAAGGAGTGAGTGAGAGGAATATATAATTCTATAGTGTTCATATAAAATTGTATGAAAATCCTTTAAAGATGAAATACCACCAAGAGGAAGCCTCTTATACCATTTCCTTGTGTTACCTCCAAAGACATAGTTTCATGAGTACGTCCTCATGGTAAACCTCAATCTTTGCCAAATGCAATTGTGAAACTCTATGAGGTGTTGAACATGATCATCATCCTCATCTTCACAAAAGTGGGGCAGTTAAGTATCCCATTTATCTATATCTAGAATTTGATTCGGAAAACCTGGTATATTACAAAAATTAAGTGAAGCAAATCGTTTAGAAATAGAAGCCAAAAAATAAGAAATTTAAGCAACCAAGGAGTTGTCAGGCGAACAAAAAAACAAAGAAATATATACTTGAAAACCTTTAAGGTGCCTGCAACTATGACATGTTCACTAGCAGGTCATAGACTTAACCGATTAATCCAGCTACCAGGAAAATGAAACCTTGTCAATTTGATCCCCAACAATTGTGCCAGAAAAATGTTGGTTCTTGGATTGTCCCAGTAACTTAGAACAACCCGAGAAGATATTCACTAAGGATTCTAAGAATCCTCTCGCTTCAAGTGACAAGGGTTAGCCTCTCTCCACCTTAGGGGGTATTCCCTGCATCTAATATTAATTACATAAATATTCTTTAGAAGTGAAATCATAAGGCCAGATTAATGATAAAAGAGTGTTTTAAATGTAGATTTTTACTGCAGATTTTCAACAACTTATTGATTTTCTAAAACACAAGACAATAATCTACTCTACTCTTCAGCGGAAACCAAAATTGATCGATGAAAACAATAAGCATAAAAGGAATAATTTAAATCGCACATAACACAATATTTCTCTGGGGAAAGCAACTGCTAAAAATCCCGACTATCTATGTTGCATTAACCAGAAGATTTGAGAAGAAAATACAATGCTTTTTCAACCCGAACAATTTCTGCACTAGTACAATCTAACTCTCTGCCTCACAAACCAGTTCAAGCCAACACTTAGCCAATTTTTTTGCCTAGCAAACTGCTACTTCCTTGCGCAATTCCTGAGAGAATTATCTCATATTTAATTGGGAAATCCACTCTCCATAACTGCGCAATCCAAATATAGGTCCTCAACTGATTGCATGCACCATCTGTACAACTCGGAAAATTATACAAATGATAGTACATTGTCCTTGAACTCTAATCTCAACTGAGTCTTCCTCTGAACTGACATGCAAGAGTTATTTATGAGTGAATCTTCAATTAATTGGTGTGGTACTAGTGATGCACTAGTGCACTACTCCACTAGTAGACCTCCTACTAATTCCTCCAACAGTTAGAACTAGTTTAACTCAACCTAGGCCCCCAAATTTAGGGATCACTCTACATGACTCTAGATAGACTTCCAACTCGGATTTCCTAAGTCAATTAAGTAAATTTAACCTAATTAACTATTACGAGTTGCTATGAGAATAGAATTTCGATTTAATTCACAATTTAATTCAAGGACAAATTAAATTGGAATTTCTAGATGTTATTTCTAACATTTCTTCTTGTTATTTTCAACACTAAATAAAGTAAAGTTTTGGGGAAAGATAGGTGGTAGTCACACACAAAATAAGGTTTTGGGGAAAGATAGGTGGTAGTCACACACAGTGTGAGACTTTTTAAATAAAATATCATTTATGACAAAATGAGGCTAAAATAATATATCATAATTCAGAGATAGCGAGGGTTAGTGAGAATTAAAATTAAAAAATAAAAGAGAAATAAGGAAATTAAAACAAACTTGCTTAAACACATCTAATTGAAATATGCAATTAAAATAATATGACCTCAAGTATCATTATCAATTTACCCTACAACATAACAATTAGAATATTTGATTTAATAATTTCTAAATAATAAGTATTGGAGAAAGATTAAATCAAACTTATGTATGAAATATTAAAGAACATGATCAAGCCAAATTATTTCCACTCAATCATATGTGCCAGTGAAATAAACACAATGAAGAATAACAATAAATTTAAAAGACAAAGGAGATAGAAAATTTGGTTTTATGGAATTTAAGTTTAACGTGCAAGTAACCTTAGATAACATGTGTCATTTAAAATTACAACTTGCAGCAAATAAACTCAAATATGACCCAGAACACCTTAATTATCATGTATTCAAAGCATTTAAATCATTTATGCATCCAAGATTGTTGTAAAATCATGTCAAATCAACAATCTTGCACAATAAACCAATTAATATTAACCCTAAGTTACGAAGAACACAAAGGAAGAAGAAAATAAAAGAATCATGGTATTGCTCATTAAAACTTCAGAGTCACAATTAGAAGAATCACCGCAGCAAGTGCATCATGGCAGCAAAAAAAATGTCTTCATCTCCAACCTATCATCCTCTAATATGTCCCCTTTTGAACCCCTCAAATGAATGCTTACATCCTTTTTAATGTTGTTGGGAGTTAGTTTCCCATTTAGTTCTTATAACTACCCAAATAAAATTATATTAATAATAATTATTTTGACTAAGGGAAATACATGTTTCATTCTTTGTATTAATTCTCATTCAAATCTTTCTCCAACGATCTATTAAAATTTCCAACCTACAAAGAAAACCAAAATCAATTTTCAAATACAAACTAAATAATAATGTATAAACATGGACTTTCCAAAATACATATAATATATGTTTTAATTCATTCAATATATAAATAATACATATGTACATAACCTTTAAATAAATCGAACTAAATTTCGTTGGTCGCCGAAGAAAAAACAGATGTTAAGGGCAAGTTGAACTTGATGAATTTTGAGCGGTCAAATTAGTTTTGATCAACCACTGATGGGTGTAGATGTATCCATGGTTTAACTTTTGAGCGGGGCCTAATGGTACCAAACACATAGAAACGTCGAGTTTCTATGATATTCCGAAATGAGGAAGAATGGCTCTAAAATCTGCCAAAGTCTCAACCCTGTGGCTACAGTTAGAGTTAGGGTAAATCTAATGCAAAGCAGTGAGTTGTTGGTTGGAAGTCACAAGAACATAATGGAGGTTGGGTGTTTTCTGTCGTGGTGAGAACAAGGATACTCATCTTTACCGAGATCTTTGGAGTACCTATTAGTCAGCCCAAATTTTTTTGGAAGAAGAGTGGGTATTTATTGCTGAGATGGATGAGGAGTTGGTAGACTATTCCTCTGATTTGTTAGAATCAATGTCCATCTGGGAAAAATCTCCACATCAGCCTCTCGGAATGGATCTATCGAGACCGACTAGCTCACTGGTGCATTAGGTGGTCTCTTCAAGGTCACCATCGGAGGAGCTTTCAGCATTTCATCGCCGCTTGGTATAGAAACCATGTTCTTGGCATTCAGTCAATATTTGTTAGGGTTTCATAGTGAAGGGCTCCCTAATTCTCAGGCATGGGACGCAAGTAAGATTTAGACGAAGATACCAGTTCCATCCCCGTCAACTCTTCAATTTTTGGAAGATTTTCTTAACCCTAGGCCTATCGAGGAAAGGGAGGAGGGCATACCCCATCGTGAAGGCACAAAGGGGGTTCTGGCATATCCTGGGAGCTAGTCATCAAATTTTTTGATAGGGATGAGGGTAGAATTTGCATCGACTTCGAGAGGGTTAGGGGTTTCTTCCCTAGATCAAACCTCTGGAGGTTTTGTGGGATATGAAAACTGTGTACCAATCCAAAGCGGGTCAAAAGCAAGGGCAAGTGAGGATGAAGGTAATTTTCCCATGGATTTGGGAGGTGTGGAGGCAAGAGAACCTTAGACGAAGGGGGAAAATCAAAATCCACCAAAGTAGAGGAAAGAGGGAGGACACTGGTGCTCAGGGAGGGCATTAAATTGGGTGAAGTAATGGGCATGGTTGACAGATTTCTCGTGGGTAGGGTTCAGGGTGACAACTACTTAATGACTTGCTTTAAGAAATGCGTTATGGAGGTTTGGGGGCATGTCTTGGATGTTTTTCCCTCTGTGGTTACTATGACCAGAGGTTGGTTCGCGCTCAACTTATCAAATCCAGCACATGGTTAGTGGGTTCTCATGAATTTTTGGCACATAGAAATGACCCCTATAATGCTAAAGAGATGGTCTCCTTTATTTGATCCTAAGTACGAGCAATTGGGAGTCAGTACTATTTGGGTTAGGGTTCCGGGTTTGTCACTGCAATTCTAGACCGAGGATGTTTTCAGACGAATTGGGGATGATATGGGGATTTATTTAGATTGTGATAAATCGTATGTTGATAAGGGAAAGATTGCCTTTTCTTGGATTCTGGTTCATATTGACACTAGGGACGGGATGGTGGAAAGCTTGTTGCTTCAATGGCAGTGTTTCTCCATATTACAGAAGCTCAATTTTCAGGGAGTCCCTTTTAGGTGCAGAAGGTGTCACGAAGTCAAGCTCCTATTCAAAGACTATCCATTATTGGGAAAGTAAATGATTATTGAGGTCAAAGAGGGTGGGAAGGAATGTGAATACAAATCCAATTCGCAGGAACCTCTAAAGGACCCTGCATGTCATAACAAAGGGTCGGAACAATCTATTGGTTGAAAAGTACAAAGCCCGAGAGTAGCTCCTTCAGTCATCACTAGATCACATGCAACATCAACCTTGTCAGTTTCAGGTACCTCTCTTCTTCCCCCACCTTCAGAACCATTCACTTCCTATAATATTGGTTTTATCTCCTCTGGTGCATGTTCTATTATGAATGAAAGGGTGGCCTTTGCATGTCAATTATCCTTTGTTGCATGTCCTATGGCTTCAGCCCCTATTAGTTGTTCGGCTCCTTTTCTTGTAGTTTTAACCTTTACCCTCGTGTCTAATTCCTTACTGAAGGAGTCTTCATCGAAGTCCTAAAAAAAAACAAAAACAAAAACAAACCAAATCAAAAAAGCAAAAACAAAAACAAAACAAAACAAAAAACTAGCCTGCATAAGATTAATCACATTTGAAAGATTGGATGTGATTTTTCTTCGGGAGACATTAGGGAATAGTGAAGAAATTGTATCTATAGTTAAATCTATGATTATGGGGTGGAATTTCCATGCCCCGATGTAAAAGGGTAATCGTGAGGTATGGCTATGGGGATTAATGGTAGAACAATGAAATTTTTTAATGTTTGGGGATGGGAGGGTGCACTCGTGGCAGATGTGTTATCAAAAGAGTTAGGCCTTGAAATCCAAATGATCAATATTTATGGTCCATGTCACAACAGATGGGAGTATTAGGAGGCTCTCCTGGGTGCATCTTTTTTTTTCTAAATTAAGCTAATTCTATTAATGAAAAATATAGTACATTGAGGCTTTAGCCTGTGCATATCCATGCCTGAGTGTTGGGAAAAAACAACAAAAACAGAGTTTAGACTACACATAATGGGAAACCAGTTCGAATCAAAATAATATTGCCAATATTATCTTGTTACCCATGCAGGGGAAACCAACAATTACGCATAGTTTTCAATCCATTTTTCAAGGAGAGACAAAAAACAACCAAGCAACCAAATACCAGCAGTTTTTCCGAAAGCCCCGTAAAAGAAACCAAAAATCAAAATTCCCAAAAACCTGAGAATATCAGACACATGGTAAGTTGTGGCAGAGACGAAGGGTGTTCCTCAATAATGAAGCATCTATAAGCCTCCATGTTGACACCTGCCTGCTTTAAAGCCTCCATGTTGTCTGCCTGCTGCGCCGGTTGTTCCTCCTTGATAAAACAGTGGTAAGGATCCATGTCTTTGTCATCATGCTGGTCCTGGTCCATCTCCTTCCCAGTTTTCTTCGTCCCTACACTGTGAGTGCTCTTCTGGACCATGGTTGCTTCTGCTCTGGTGTGGCCACCACCTTCAGTGGCCTGCTCCTCATTAAAGGTGATGGAATGGGAGCTCCCCGCAATTCTGGCTGGTGTTGTTCTAAAATGGCATCCACCCTCAATAGATTGCTCCTTCTCGTGAAAGGTTATGGAGATGGTGGCAGTAATGATGGGCCTGTTCATGGAGGAACGAAAGATGAATTGGGTGGAATGGAGAGGCGGTTGTGGATTGGAAGGAGTGCCACTGGGAGGCGAAGCAGGGGGCGTCGGATGGAGGCAGTGAGGTCGTGAGCGGCCTCTTCCACTACGAGTGTTTGGGTAGCAACCTGTAGTCTGTTGAGCCAAAGAGGATGTGGTTTCAGAGGCCAGAGAATGAGGGGGATGAGTCAATCTTCCTCTACTTCCACCCCTGCGACTACACATTCGATGTCATGTTCTCGGCATGTTGACACCAGGTGTATGAGAATTTCTACCGGGATTAGGCTCAAAGTGATGAGAAGGCTCAGTAGGATTAGCGGGTGGCTCAGAGGAGGGATTAGCTGCAGAGGCCGAGTGGAAGACGAAATGGCAAGCCAGGCTTTGAGTGAAGTGAGTTCCCAGGCCTAAATCAATGCAACAAAGGATGTTGCAACGCTTCCCTGTAGCAATGCGAGAGTTAGGCTACCTGAGGGCATAGATATTGTAGAGGCAGGGGATAAGAGATAGGGTCGGTGGTATGATTATCACCAGAGGTCATCTTTGCGTGGAGGTGAGGTGGGTAGTTGCAGGTTGGTTGAATATGGCACCAACTTAAATGCCATTTATGGCTAGTGTTAATGCATTTTTTATACTGATGTGCCAGATTACGGAGGGCCATGTGGTATGGCCAATTTCCATCCCGTTCTGCCGCCACCTTACTATCTTTGTTGGGCACTCGCATTCGGGATCCTGGGTGCATCTTTCATGCAAGTGGATAATTTAATTCTGGGGGGGCGACTTAAACTTTTCCATGGATCTTGCTGAGTCATGGGGACATAATGCACAGGTTGACTCACTTTCCTAATTTTTTGAACATATCATTGAATCCAAGAGACTCATCAATATTGAATCTGTGCATAACCTTCCTACTTGGAGAAACCGCAGAACAGGTACCACCTCATTGGCCAGACGCTTTGATAGATTTCTCATCAAGGAAACCCTGATGGAAAAGTTCAATTTGATTAGACAGTGGGTCAGATCGAGGGGTATTTCATATCATTCTCCTATCTTTTTGGAAATTGTCAGAAGGTATCCTAAGTTGTGTGCTCCATTTAAGTTTAATTCGACATGGTTGGGAGATGAGGAATATCACGCTTTGGTTTAAATAGAGTGGCAAGCATGGGCTCCTTCTGAGAACAATTCAACGGTTGAGCATTTGGCACAGAATCCTCATCGCCTCAAAAAGAGGATGATTGAGTGGGAAAAGGCAAAGAGGAAAAAATATGAGGAAGCTCTTTGTAAAATTGATGAGGAATTAGCTAGCCTAGAGGACCCTGTCAATGGCAGATTTGTTTCTCTGGAAACAAAAAAACATGTCACCCAACTTGACGCAGACAAAATCAAGTTGTTAAAAACTTGGAGACTTCGAAGTCATTATCTTGGATTCCAATTGGAATTCTCCACAAAATCTAGCAGATTTGTTGCAGATTTCTATGGCGAGGGAAGAAAGAAGGCAAAATCTTTGCATTAATTAGATGGGAGAAAATAGCTTTGCCAAAAAAATGGGGTAGCTGGGGGACGAAAAATCTTCTCAACTTCTCAAAAGCTCTAGCTGCTATGATGGGGTGTGTTGGGTTGTGTTATATTCTCTCCACGACTAGCCCACGTAGTTAACCGGGGGTTAGAGGGGTACCCGTAACCCCACTTTATGGGGCCTAGGGCAGCGCCCCAGAAAATTTTGGTTTTGGACCCTATGTTAGGTTGGGTGGACCCACCTGTGGTTTTGTGCATGATTTTCGCACATGTTTTTGGACGTGATGGTTTTTTGATCCATGGTATTGGATGCTTTGGCATGTATAAATATGTATTATAACATTGAAAGAAACATAATGAAAAATCAAGCTGGTAGTCCCGGCTTTGGGATCCAGGGGAAAATCTCTGTGTATATGTGTCTTATGTGTTATTCTCTCGTATTGTTTATTTTCTGTGTT
The DNA here is from genome assembly GCA_031772625.1 of Pinus tabuliformis. Lineage (NCBI taxonomy): Eukaryota > Viridiplantae > Streptophyta > Pinopsida > Pinales > Pinaceae > Pinus > Pinus tabuliformis. Next base: position 833,510,961 of record CM062813.1, read on the forward strand.
TTAGAATTCGTATGCAGGTAATTTCTGTATGGGGTTAAAACCTACAAGGTGGTATCTTATCTCTTCAAATAGCTTATGGAAACAAGTGGTAACACATAAATATATTTCCCCACTACAGGTCGAGGAATGGATCAGATTGCCCCAATGGAACAAATCAAAGATATTCTCGATGTGGCAAGCGGTTTTAAATTCTTTTGAATATATTAGAGCAGGCTTGACATCAAGGGTAGGGATAGGGGAACAGGTTCACATTGGGGTGGATGCTTGGTCTGGAAGGGGTAATGCCCACATCCTGCCCCGGGACTTGTAGCAGTTTCTTATGGATGCCAGTTAAAAAACCTTAAATCAAATTGATGATAGTGAGAACTCTACCATTTTTGGTCAAAGTTGGAAGTTGGCACATGATCTTCAAATATTGGTTCAATTTCATTGGGACTGGAGTCTTTTCATCAACGCCCTCGCGGAAGAACATATAAAAATTTAGTAGAAGGAGGATGAACTCATCTGGGCCCTCACCTCCCATGGTAGCTACACATCAAAAGATGGTTACCTTTTCATCTGTGCAAAATAGATCCAAATAATAGTGTCTGGTGGTGAAATATGACATGGAAGCTTAAAGGTCCCCCAAGAACTAAGTTTTTTATGTGGTGTATGTTACGTAATAAGGTTCCTACATGTGATAATCTTCAATGTCGATATTTTCAAGGTCCAACTTGGTGTGCTTTATGTAAGGAGAATGCAGAATCTATAAATCATCTTTTTCTTGAGTGCCCCATCACCATTCAAGTATGGAACCAGACTTCTCAATTGTTAGCAATTAATATCAGGTGGCAGGGACAATTTGTATTAGAAGCATGGGAATCATGGTGGAATAGGGCTCACCTTGCCAAACTCAGGAATTTACCCCAACTGGTTTGTTGGGCCATCTGGTTGGGCAGGAAAAAAAAAAATAGATAAAGACCATAATTGGACTATAACTAGCTCCCATATAGTGACTACATATCAACTAATCCCTATAGATGATCAAAATCAGAAGATCTAGAACATTAGTGCTGAAGTCATAGACAAATCCATCCCATGGGTCTATTTTGATGGATCCACATGACCAGAAAGTTGTGATGGTGGGGTTGTCTTGTTCTTAAAAGAAGATCATTTTTTTAAAATTAAAAATGGGATTAGGGAGAGGTACAAACAACTACGCATAACTTAACAATTTTAGATTATTGCTTATTTTTTCCCTAGAAAAAGGATATCAACAACTTCAAGTTTATGGAAATTCTAAAATCGTCATTAAATGGTTCAATCAAGAAGCAAATTGTCATGTGCACATAGTCAGGAATCGGTTGGATGAACTTATGATATTAAAATCATAATTTGACTATGTGATATGTCATCATATCTACAAAGAAAGGAACTAGACTGCCAATGGCCTATACAAAGAAGTTGTGGAGCAACATATGGGAACTTGGTTGATACAAGAGCATATGGAGAAGGATTATTATCAGTACTATCACAGGCCTTTCATCGATCACCAGATATAGGATCCAACAGCTGCTTGACCCCTCTCAGAATATAGATGGGATTTTTTATTATTATTTTTGCAGATAACTTATATATTTTGTTTTAATACATATATATGTACACGGATACTGAACTTTATGATGTATGTGCCAAATGTGTCCACCAATTTTGAGATATTCTCCTTTGCAAGATCTACAACATGTAATTTTCAATATTTTATATAATTTTTCCTTGGGAAAAATAAATATATATATATATATATATATATATATATATATATATCTATATACACTAAACATTGATTAAAGGTTTTAAACCTACATGAATACCCTTTCGGGTCGACGAGTGTTGAGTCTCAAAATTGTCTTCCATTTTCATCCATATTTCCATCATTTCATGTCCATTTAGCCTTCATCTCATGACTATCTAGCCCTAAAACCCTACATCAAGTAATCATCTTCACAAACATATGGGTTAGAATCCTTATTTTCCAAAGTTATTTATTTTATGCATTATAAGTGAATTAATGATTAAAAACTAGGAAATTAACATAGTTTCATATACCTATATATGTGTTATGAGTTTTGTGACATGTGTAGGCTTATTTGGAGGTTCTAGAAGGGTCTTACTTGTCCTCCCAAGCACAAATTCGAATTTCAACTCAAGAGGTGGACCATATTCCAAGGAGAGAGATCATAGAGGTCTTTATGAGTCATAGGATTTGCATCTAATATTTAGGGATAAGTTGAGACAAGTATGGATCTATTATATATTTAAGGCATCTGCATTACCCTAACTCATGTATAAATAAGAGGTGCATCCTTCGAAGAAAGCCAACAGTTATCAGTTATTCATTAGCATTAGATTTATGATTGTTCATTCAGCATGAATAATATCATTTTCTCCAAAATTATGAGTTATGACTGTTGTTTGATTCTCAAAGACTGATAGTTATTCATGTGTGCTCGTTGAGGAATGGAAGGATCCCCATCAACCGCAATCTGCATACAACTGTAACATAATTTGTTTTTTGTTATTTTATTTTTGCAAGTATGATTTACTTTCCACAAGTATGATTTCATTTCCTAGATTTGATTTGATTGTCATTAAACTGCTTGCTTGCTAGTTATCCTAGTTTTCTTGCTTGACAACTAAATCACTAGTTGTTATTTACTGCTTTCTCACTAGTTGTTATTTATTGCTTTCTAGATTATCATAAACTTGCTTCTTATAGTTTTTCATATATTAGTTTAAATTTTTTTAGAAAAGCCATGGCATTCATTCATTTCACCCTTTGAATCTAATTCAATTTTCTTACTTGTGATTTCTTTTGCAGTTTTCTTCAGTTATAGTTGTAGTATGCATTTCCATTCTAAGCAAACTTTCTACAACAGTTTCATCTGAGATCCCATATATTTTGGTTTGCTTCTAAGTTTATGAAACCCCGGGGTTAACAAATTAAATGACAGGGATTTAGCATACAATTAAATCGCCCTACATTTTGGTGTCATTGCTAAAATAGAGAGATTGGTCGCCTCTCTCTTTTGATCATTTTACATTTCATTGCAGAAAAAGTATTAAGTTTTTGCAGGTTCCAGGAATATAAACAGATGGACACAAAAAAAAAGTGTCTCTCAAAGACCACATTTCTTAAGAACATGATCAAAGTAACATCAAAGATGAAATGTCCAAAGCATGAGCACGTGATTTTGGATAAAGAATGCTAAATCATATCCATCATACCATTCAAAACCTTTCAGATACCAGTCTTACCATTGCATTCCCACTTATTCAGTCAATAAAATCTTCATCTCATTTTCCTTAACAGTCATTTTCCTGCCTCACTTTCACTAACCTGTAACCCAACAATAAAATCATTCAACTCCCCTACAAAGTTGATTCATTCCATTTCCTTTTCGTTTACTGCAAATTTTTTCATCCATAGTCCTTCAAAATTATTGTTTTATGCTTGCGTTAGATGATGGAGGATTCATTAAGGCCTCCCTTCTAACAAGTCTTGGCCTCTCGACATCAACACATTATCTAGGTTCAAGGCTAGAGTTCTCTTTCAAGTACCTTGAGGTTTGTATGCCTTAATGACAAGTTCTATCGCTGACAATCATGGGAATACACCAATGTCCCTTTATCTTTGGATCTTACAAGTGGCTCAACGTCATCTCATCTATTCACACTTCGCAAGATGTACTTAGGTACCTTGGCACTCATTGACATTAATGGTGAGTTTGCCTCACATTGGTTAACGACATTCATTAATGGTTGGTAATCCAATGACTTCTCTTCATGCTTGACATCAATACATTTATTTGCATGACTAGAATTGTACCATCGGGTTTTGTAACGATTGAAGACTACATCATTTCATTAGTTTGCAGCAGGAATCAATTTGTAACAGTAGCAATAAATATCCCAATCTTGTCATCAGCACAAAAAGAACAAAGAAGCAGATCAAATTCCTTTGTTTACATACTCCATGATCGAACATCAGCAACCACACTCTTCAGTATACACAACTCATCCACATTGAAGGTAAGTGAAGGTATGTTGTTTTCTAATTTTTAGTCATACAATTCCTTAAAAGCTAAAATTGTAATTTTGGAAAATTCATCACTCCATTTATACTCCCTTTCTCATATTATCATAAACTGAAAACACACTTACTTAGGGGGAAGGGACATCAATTCACATTTACATTTCATACACCATGATAAATTTCCATTTCATTCCAAATCGCATATTCTTCCCAATCCAATATTTTTGTAGTATGATTCCAAAATATTATATGCTTTGCAAATTATCAATTCATTAATAGTTACTAGAGGACTTGAAAATAAAATTCTCAATGTTTTCATGTATTTTGATGCAACAAAAAAATAAAAGTATTGTTACACAAGAACCAATACTCAAAAATTTTGGTTGTCACACAAGAACCAACCATCAAAAATATATGTTGCAATCAAATATATTACACTTTGCAAAAGATAATATGATAATGCAAAGTTTGAAGAGAACCCATACAAGTCAAAACTCATAAAGAAGCAAAGCATTTCAAAAGGATCAACTTATGGATAAATGAATCAATGCAATAGTTGCATGAGGACATGCAACAACTTCAGTTGGGGGGTATGTTGAGTCTCAAAATTGTCTTCCATTTTCATCCATATTTCCATCATTTCATGTCCATTTAACCTTCATCTCATGACTATCTAGCCCTAAAACCCTACATCAAGTAATCATCTTCATAAACATATGGGTTAGAATCCTTATTTTCCAAAGTTATTTATTTTATGCATTATAAGTGAATTAATGATTAAAAACTAGGAAATTAACATAGTTTCATATACCTATATATGTGTTATGAGTTTTGTGACATGTGTAGGCTTATTTGGAGGTTCTAGAAGGGTCTTACTTGTCCTCCCAAGCACAAATTCGAATTTCAACTCAAGAGGTGGACCATATTCCAAGGAGAAAGATCATGGAGGTCTTTATGAGTCATAGGATTTGTATCTAATATTTAGGGATAAGTTGAGACAAGTATGGATCTATTAGATATTTAAGGGATCTGCATTTATTGAGAAGATAACCCTAACTCATGTATAAATAAGAGGTGCATCCTTCAAAGGAAGCCAACAGTTATCAGTTATTCATTAGCATTAGATTTATGATTGTTCATTCAACATGAATAATATCATTTTCTCCAAAATTATAAGTTATGAGTGTTGTTTGATTCTTAAGGAGTGATAGTTGTTCATGTGTGCTCGTTGAGGAATGGAAGGATCACCGTCAACTGCAATCTGCACACAATTGTAACATAATTTTATTTTTGCTATTTTATTTCTGCAAGTATGATTTACTTTCCGCAAGTATGATTTCATTTCCTAGATTTGATTTGATTGTCATTAAACTGCTTGCTTACTAGTTATCCTAGTTTTCTTGCTTGACAACTAAATCACTAGTTGTTATTTACTAATTTCTAGATTATCATAGATTTGCTTCTTATAGTTGTTCATCGATTAGTTTATAAGTTTTTAGAAAGGCCATGGCATTCATTCATTTCACCCTTATATTCTAATTCAATTTTCTTGCATGTGATTGCTTTTGCAGTTTTCTTTAGTTATAGTTGTAATATGCGTTTTCATTCTAAATAAACTTTCTACAACAGTTTCATCTGAGGTCCCATATATTTTGGTTTGCTTCTAAGTTTACGAAACCCCCGAGTTGACAAATTAAATGAGAGGGATTTAGCATACAATTAAATCGCCCTACAACGGGAGGAGAGAGAAAGGTGAAGATCATTTGGGCCCGACAAAGCTCAACCGTCGATGTATTTTGATCTTGTGGTTGTGGTTCATGTCAGATGAGAATAAGCTAGAAGGTTAATTCTCTAGGTTGGACCTAATGGATGAGTTAAAATCTTATGTGTAAAGTCGAAGAACATCATGTATTAAGCTTTATGTCGACGGGGAACAAAATATTTAAAATGCTATTTATGTTGGACATGTAACATGAATATATCCACCTTTGTCAAATTTCATGTCACGTGGGGGAAAATTTTATAAGTTGTATTAAATGTGTTTTTTGAGCTTATATGATCGACCTACGTAGCCTGTTTCAAGACCGTAGAGAAAAAAAAGAAAGCTACAGGACCAACCTCGCCAAGAAAGACGAGGAGCCAGACAATTAGAAACTAAGAAAATTATAGGTCTAATAGACCAATTTCGTCTCAGTTGACGTAAACCACCATCATCATCATCATATTATAATGCATGAAGTAAGGAATGAGGTAAGGGTTTATATTTTATATATTTTAATTTATTTACTTTTTATTTATATTATATTTAATTCATATGTAATTTGTTTTATTATGTTTGATTAAGTTTTTTTGTTTATTTGACTTTTTTATTTTTAATATTTATAATTATTTTAATAATAATTAAAATTTTGTATTTTGATTATTAATTAATGTTATTTATTTTTAATTTATTTATTTATTTATTTTTATTTCAAATTATTATAATAATAATTATGACTTATACTTTATGAAGTTTTTTGCAATTATTAGCTTAATATTGTTGGCTTGTTGGGGCCTGACCCAGGTTCGGAGTTAATTAGCCAAACAAATCCATGTACTACTGGCCCTTTTGGCAACAGTCCGTGGAGCGCGGACTAAGGTCTCACCCGAAGTAGTATGGGAGGGTACTAGAACCAGGTTTCCGCACCCTTGAGATGTATGAGAGGTATGAATGGTCCTTTGTTTGTTCCTGCGCAGGTCTCTTCGCACACTTTCCATTCCTCGCGGCCCAATACACTACCTTTGCACAGCCCTAACCAGAGGTTGTGCCGCGCTCTGTGTTATTACCTGAGATCTTACTTGCCTTCCAGTACTAATTAATTACCGTCGCTTACTTGAATGTCTTGAGTTATAATTAGCAATACAAAACATTCATACATGTACGCGTAGTAATTAAACAATATACTTGAAAATTATATCCAATCATGCATTAAACCAGGAAAAGATACACATAATTATAGCAACACTTCTCTTTGTTGATTCTTCCAACGGTTACAAACTTGACCTGCCCTGCGCACTCAGCTGCAAACTAATATGCCTCTGCGCACTTAGCTGCAAAGCCTTATCCTACTCTACGACCCACAGGCACACTTTACACTTCGACTCAATCACTTGGACTTCTCATGCTTCCCTTCTATTATTTAGTTTCTACACTTAGAGCCTCGCTCTATTTATATAATCCCATGGGCCACAGACCATGGGTAGGTCTATCCAGAAGACATTACATTACAAAACCTAGGGTGGACAACCCTGTAACTCTATTATACTTTCATGCCCTGCGCCTGTAATTCGCAGAGCTTTTACAAAAAGATTCAGTCAAAACTTGGGCTTTAAGGCCCAAAACATGTCTTGGGGGGATTCCATGCCCAACATGCCCCCAACATAAACATCGTGACTCACCCTCAAGTCACTTTGTCGACGCGGAGATCTTTGCGCGGAGTCCTTCAACTGTTCTCGAACTGCGGCAAGGTCAGTAGCGCACTGAGTTGCTGGTTGCTAGATCTGATGCATACGTTGTTCCGAGACCTATATGTCAGAAGTGCTTCTCTGTGTCAGTGCCTGCATCCCCTGCATGTGTGCGAGCTTGCCTTCAATTTCTGCTTTGATGGTGAAGGCCTCGTCGATCCAAGGCTGAACGCGCGCCTTCAGGAATGCTTCCTTGTGTTGTGTCGCATCCACTTGCTCTTTCAACTCTTCAGCCTGTTGCATCTGCACAAGCCTCTAAGTGAGGGCCACCGTCTACGCAGTTCCTTTGACATTGTCATACTGTTGTTGGAGTTCTCGCACCTCTGTCTCTAAGCGCTGGATGTTGGGGTCCTCCTGCAGATTTGTGAGGACCTCAAATGATTCTTCCAACATGCTGGTGCAGTTTCGAACAACACTTCCAATTTCATCCATTCCTGCTGTGATAGCGCTAGCGCATTGTTCTCTATCTTTCGAAGGGGTGGACAGTTGTGTCTTTAACCGCAACTCATTGATCTGAAGGTTCAGCTCCACTTGAACCTTTGTCATTTCCTCCTACGCCTCACGCACCCCAGTTGCTAACTTGTGGATGTGCGCCTCTACTAGTATGTCTGCTGGGATGGCCATCTCCGAGATGCTTTGGCAAGCTTCGTCTATTACGTGTACTAGTTGTTGATTCTGCGACACCACTTCGTCACGCTGCAAGCTCAATTGTTCCATATTGATTTTCTACCCGTTGAGGACTTGCAGTGCGCGGCTCTCCCTAGCTCGCAGCTCTGCAGTTATCCCATCCTGCAAAACACATAAGGTCTCTCGTGGGAGTATAGCCATATTGATACCAAGACCCTTCAGTGTGCTAACCGTAGGCTTGTTGGCCTCATTCATTGTCACTAGTGCCCCTTTCGGCAGCACTATGGTATTCGTCATTCGTGCGTGCAACATTTGTTCTGTTGTCGTTGTTCCGACTGTGAGGCTGGTCGAAAGGGTACCAGCCTGAGGAGGGCGCACCTATAATTCCTGCAACTGCACTCTGAGGGCCCCCAACACAATCTGGTTCTCCTGCATGAAATTTTGGAGGGCCTCAGAGGTGACATTGTGCAATGTCTCACCGATGTCGTGCAGATCACCCTCGGTTAGAGTGATCGGGTCAATAGACAACTTCAATTCCTTGACCTTCTTGCGTGACCTTGTCCGCTTGGTTGGGTGTTGGCACTTCAACTGTGTTGATGCGGTTTGTGGGTCCACGCCTCCCTCTTCTTCTTATACTTCCTGCCCATGTGAAGGCGATGTTTGGACCTTGCGCGCCTTCGCAGCTGCCTCCTGTGCTACTGCTACTGCGGTCTTTTCCTGCTCAGTTGCCATCTATGCAGCGTCCCGCGTCGCCCGCACTTCTGTTGTCACTGCTTCCTTCCTTCTCTTTTCTACCCACTGTGCGATGCACAACTTGGCCTCATCTTTCTTACTTTGTGCCGCCGACTTCTCTATCTCCGCGATGTCTGGAGTGCGCCACTCTAGCGGCCATGTCTCCGGGACATTAAATATGACATCGTCTATGGCTACAAAGGGTAGCTTCCTCCATTGTTTGGTTGGGTCCTTGCGTGCACTAATGTAAATGCTATGGATGTCCGCTTTAAATTCCACAAAACTCTAAAGGTTGTTGTAGACAGTGGGCGAAAACTGCGGCTTGCGGTTGATCCCCATTTTGAGGTTCATCTCCATAAACACCTAGAATATTTTACTGTCACAGATCCTAGTGGCATCCTTTGTGGCCCAGAGCAAAGCGTACTTTGTGGCCTCCGGCAGATCTCTGTCAATTGTGGGGAATTGACTATCCTCAGGTAATTCCCCTACCAGGAGCACTATGGATAGTAGAAGCCATGCACAGTGGAACGTTTTGCCTTGTTCCTGAGCTTAATGGCAATTCTCTAAAAACTCCTTGCAGAGGAACTCAGACCAGTTAAACAGGACCCCCTCCGTGCACTACTCAGCCAATGCTACCACCGGCACGAGTACCTCGTCTGCGCGGCACTTGTGCATAACCTTACTGGCCAGTATTTGGGTTACCACTTTCACTGCTTTGTAACTGATGTTGGATATGGCGTAGCCCCTTTTCTTCTTCGTCAGCTTGTATTTTTTCTTCATGGCCTCTGCGATGGCTAAGTCACTGCTCTTCCCCTCCGAGATGTTCGCAGGGTCCTCTCCTTTGCATGGAAGCTAGGAAATGCGGTGAATCAAGTCTTCTGTGATGGGGATGGGCTCCTCCAACCACAAACACCCATCATGCACCAAGAAGAGCAGCTATCTGATGACGAAAATGGTTATTGGGGCGTAGTGGAAATGCAGCACCCAGAGAAGGTTCAGTAGCCTAGCCTTTTCCACTCTGTGCAACCACTTTTGCGGCTCTAATTCTATAACCCCCGCTGCGGTGTTTTTCTTGTGCTCCATGAGGTGCGAGGTCTCAAGTTGAGGGAACTTCTCGTGGTCAGCAAGGTCCCAATTTTCAAATTTTAGGTTCAGCACCCGCTCCAGGTGCGTGCCTTCAAAAGTAATGTTGTTTGGGAGGAGCGGGGTTTGGAGCGAGCTCTTGGTCTCGTCAAGGTCCTTGGGCACTCTAGCCTTTCCTTTCTGTGGGGGGACATAGGGAGCAGCTTTATCGGGGGGTGCACAGGCTCAGTTTCCTCCTCCATGCCTTCGTCCTTGTCTTCTGCGATGATTAGGTCCTCCAGGTCTTCCTCTTATTCATCAGTCTCTATGGTGACGACTTTCCCCTTTTCCTCCATTGATAGCTTGGTGCGCAACGGGTTCCGCGAGGACACACGTATGGGAACCATCACTTGTTTTTCCTTCTTGGGTCTTGGCATGCGTGATGATTTCGGGATTTCTGCCACAATCCTAGAACCTTCCAGAGCATCCCCCATAGTCAGGGCCCGTGCAGTCAGTTCTGTTATCTCCATAACGTCCTCAGTGGTTGCCATCATGTCCGTCCATAAATATAGCACTCGTGAACTACGGGGCTCAATCAACACTCAACACACAACAATCAGGGCTCTGCTCAATAGCTCAATTCGCAAATGACCAAGTGTTGTTTGCTAGGCAGCCCTTTGTAATTTATAGCACTTTTTGAATTTGAATTCGACCGTTCCCCCCAAATTCGGTTCATTAATGCTCCCTTGGTGGCATATTTTCCCAAATATTGCACATAAATTGCATCTTAAATGCCTGCCACCCGCTCCATTTGGTCTCAAGTCAAGCATCTCATCATGAATAGTGACTTCAACGGTCACTTTCTAGCCAACCTGCGCAGCAGCGTGGGCATAAACCTTGTGACTCTTTGCTTCTGCAACTCCAACATCGCGCAACTCCTAGGCAGAATAGTTTATAGTCCCGCACTTCCTTTCAACTACCTGGAGCGATAATACTATTCTTCCTTCGGCTAGTCAGGTGGTGCACCACCTGTGTGAAGTTTCATCCTATCATCCATCATGTTTCTTGGAGAATACCCAGCTTTTATTGTTATGGTCAGCATCATGCACTTTACCATCTGCAACATGCTGCCCTGGTCAATACACTTAGCAATGTGCGGTCTAAGCCAAGGCATCAGACTGATCAATTCGCGGCAATAGACCTTAAACCTATCATCGTGATCATGTGCATCGTGCCTTATCACCCTGGTCCTTTTGCCAAGAAAATCTTCGTTTATCTCATCCTCTAGCTTCTTGACTTTAGCGTCCGCCAAAGCACTTTTCTTCCTTAATCGTACCCTTTCTTCTTCAAGTTCTTGGAGTCTAAAATTTCCCCTTTGGATTTCTGCTTCCAAGGTTATGAAAACTGTCGTATCTACCGGTGTTATCATGTGTGGTCTAAGCTCTCCAAGTACTATAGGGCTTACTGCAGTTGCTTCATACTCTAGCCTTGGCAATGCCTGTGCAGTCAGGTTTTTGCATGAAGTCTTATAAGCCCAGAGAACCGCCGGTATGCGCAAGTCCTAGTCAATCCATTTCACATTGTGGACTCTATTCAACACTTCACATAATTTGTTAAAAGATTTTGCGTGGATATTCTTCTGCACACTTGGCCTTTCCATACTTCGTGGTCCCAACCAGAGGGTTCGTTCGCGCCATAGCCTTACCCGCACCTGCTTACTGATCGTGTCTCCTACCGTGAGGACGGTGTGAATTCGTGCAGGTTTCGCACCATATGCCTGTATCCACTTGGATAGGTGGGTGTGTGGGCCGGTTCATTCGTCATACTTGTCTTTCAATCGCATCTGAGGCTTCCCAAACTGCATGTGCATCATCCTTCTACATTCGCACTAGTCCTCAAAACTTATTTGGTGCATACCCCACCATCTTGCGGGCGTAGCTCGCAGTACCCATTTCAGAGTGTCGAAACGTTGTTGTTCTGGTACTTCTCTTTCAAATTTGTTCAGGAAGTCATCCACCTCGCTTAACCCATCATACATATGCAGATCTCTTACCTCTGTTGCTACGCATCGCAACGATCTCGTCATCATGTTATAATTGAGCATGGTTACCTCGTGTAATCGGTTCTGCCATTGTTCTATCTCCTCATCAGAATCTAATGTGTAGGAGTTTTTGCACTCCCAAGAGATTTGGCCATCCGTGGTTGGATTTACCCAATCTTGCTCATGCACGTTTATCTTGTAGATGTAGTCCAGATCGTCATCGTTGTCATAGTCGCGCACTCGCTCCGTGTAGCTCGATCCTTTTGCAGGGTCTAAAGGTACCACTACGCGCAGTGACTTTTTCTCAAATATCGTCTTGCACTTCTTTAGATTTATCACTCCATTCATGCCAGTGGCCTAATCTATTCCAAATAGCGTGAGGTAGGGATTGTTGTCATCAACAATCTCTATCATTTCGAAATCTACTAGCGCACTTGGTCCTTCAATATCTACTGTGATTCCTTGCAATATTCCCATAAGTAGGAACTTTTGCTGGTTCGCCATCCGCAGTTAGATAGGATACCATTGCAGCGCAGGCCTGCCCATGCGCTCCCATGTCTGATTTGGCAGGACGTTCGCGTCCAATCCTAGATCCAGAATCACTTGGTCCATCTCATATTCCCCGATCTGCGCGGTCAATCTCATTTCCCTTCCTGTTTGCATCGTGTGCTTCTCGAGCTTTCGGACTATGCGCGGTTATCCTAGCGCAGTCCCATCACATCTAGTTATGAGTTCTTATAGCCCCTTTACAACCTTGCTGTCACATAGCAGCTTCATGCATGTCTCCAAGAATGTAGTGAGCATCGATGGGTCCATTTCTGGGTCCAGTCCGTCTTTACTTTCTAAAGTGGTGGCATCAACGAAACTCCTCTTAGCTTCCATGAAGGTCTCCTTAGCGCGCTCCAAATCGAATTCTGGTTCCTTCTTGGAGCCTTGCAAACCCATGTACTTTCTTCAGGCTACTTGCCTTTGTCATCCCCTGTCGTAATACCTCTCCGAAGAACTATATTTACATTAGGGTCTTCCTTGCGTGATTCAGACCTCATCATTTGTAGGTTCTGAGTCGGGGGAGGTTGGAGTGCGCCTTTATCGCGCAACCTCACTATTAGTGTTGGACAATCCTCCATCCCATGGTCAAACAACGTACAATACAAGCATGATGGTCGTGTTGGATTCATACAATTGCAGGCATAATGCCCTGGCCCTCTGCAATTGTAACATATTAGTTGTCCGCGACCTCTTCCTGGTCCCCCTCCACCTCGACCTCGTCCACCCCTCTGAAATCCGGTGCGTGCCATTCCTGCATTTTGATCGAGGGGCCGTGTTTCGACCTGAACTATGTAGGTAGGAGTTCGATCCATCATCAGCTCATAACTTCTACAGGTGCACTCATCATGTCCTACTGACCTACAGAAATTACATAACAACTGTTGTGAATTCTGTGTATACTTCTGTAATAGATGGCAGTTATCTATAGCATGCTTTTTTCCTATCTGACAAATCGTGCACCATAGTGCGGGCGCTGCGCTTGGTCCTGCTTGTGCCTCCGGTCTTAATGGCATTAGCCTTCCTCCCACAAGGTAATTCACGAACATCGAGTAGTGATCCTTGTCGTGCCCCTTGTCCTTAAACCTTATGCACCATACCTCATCACGCATCTATGGGTGGGTTGTCCTGCCTTGTTTCAAACTCTGCATCTCCAGGCACAAGTTTTTCAACTATGCATGAATCTACTAAACTCCCAAGTTAGGATCTTGTATTGGAGTCTCGTGCAATCTCTTTGTGACCTCCAAAGCCTCAACCTGAGTGGTTAGCCTTTGTTGCGACAGCGCGTTCCGTAGATGTGGCGTTAACGATGCTACGAACTATTTGTGGTGTTGCCCATTTGTTAATGTCATGTTTGCTTCGCAAATTGTGAACTTTAGTCTTTAATCCAACTCCCACGGGGTCTCACCTGGTAGCATTGTGATTTCCTTGAATCCAATGATCGACTGTGCTTCTGAGTTTGGCCTGCTAAATTCTTTGTTTAGCGCAACTTGGATATCCGTGATCCCAGCATTCAGATTGTCATTGGTATGCTTAATGTACCAGTTCAACGCGCGATCCTGTAGAGCGTTGACCAATGTTTCCTTCTTTATATTGTTGTCTGTGAAACCCTGTGCTTCCCATACAGCTTTTATCACGAACCAAAACTGGTTCGGATCTTCATTCCCCACTCCCTTGAACACTGGTAGCTTTATCGCACTTTCCATACTGCTTCGCGGTGGTGGCAGAGGTGGTCTGGGCGAAGACGGTGAAACTAGTGGTGGTGTGGGTGGGGGTGGTATGCGTGGAATTCTTTGTCTTATTAGATTGATCACACTTCTTGGCGAGACCTTTGCGAGCCTCTTCGCCCCCTCGCGGAGGTGAAATCAAGGGGCTAGTTTCTAGTTCTGTGCTACCTTCGTTTATGTATACTCTCCCACTCTACATAGTCCCAAACATCAATTTATTCGCATAACCCGCTTTTCACATAGTAGCATTTTAATCCAAGTGTTCAAAGATTTAACGTACTTACCTCGTGGTCCCTTGAGGAAGCGTCGTTCTTCCTCGTTATCGCTGACTGAAGTATCTACCACGAATTCGGTGATGAATACTCCTATGATTTGATCAAGCCAATGATTGATAGTGCACGCGATCTTATCTTTCGATGCTTCCAGTCTATGCACCAATTCTGGAGTCCAGACAATAGGTTTGTTGAGTTTACACCTTCCTTGGCTGTTTGCTAGCTTCGCGATCCACTCATACAACTCAGTAGGGAAGGATGCAAAGAAAATTTCATGCATCTCCGTATACAAGTGATAATCTAACCACTATTCCTCTGATAGTCATAGATTCCTGTTGTCCTACACCGCGAACTCGTGAATCTTTCCGTCCAACCAATCTTCAATTCCTTTCTTTGTCAAATTCCAGTGATACGAAATCAGACATCTCTATGCAGATCCTGGTCCCGGTAACAAAACCATTTGTTGGCTTGTTGGGGCCTGACCCAGGTTCGGAGTTAATTAGCCAAAAAAATCCCTGTACGACTGGCCCTTTCAACAACAATCCATGGAGCATGGACTGAGGTCTCACCCGAAGTAGTATGGGAGGGTGCTAGAACCAAGTTTCCGCACAATTGAAATGTTGAGAGGTACGACTGGTCCTTTGTTTGTTCCTGCGTGCAAGTTGCTTCGCGCACTTTCCGTTCCTCGCGGTCTAATACACTACCTTCACGCAGCCCTAACCAGGGGCTGTGTTGCGCTCTGTGCTATTACCGAGATCTTTCTTATCTTCCAGTACTAATTAATTACCTTCGCCTACTTGAATGTCTTAAGTTATAATTATCAATACAAAACATAAAACATTCATACAGGTTCGTGCAATAAATAAATAGTATACTTGCAAATTATATCCAATCATGCATTAAACCAGGAAAATATACATAGAATTATAGCAACACTTCTATTTGTTAATTCTTCCAACAGTTACAGACTCGACCTACCCTGCGCACTTAGCTGCAGGGGTCCGCGCACTTAGTTGTGGACTACTAGGACTCTGCGCACTCAGATGCAGAGCCTTATCCTACTCTACGACCCACAGAAACACTTTACACTTCGACTCAATCACTTGGACTTCTCATGCTTCCCTTCTATTAGTTAGTTTATACACTTAGAGCCTCGCTCTATTTATACAATCCCATGGGCCGCGAACCATGGGTAGGTATATCCAGCCGACATTACATTACAAAAACTAGGGTGGACAACCCTGTAACTCTATTATACTTCGTTCGCAGAGCTTTTACAAAAATATTCGGTCAGAACTTAGGCTTTAAGCCCCAAAACATGCCTTGGGGGGATTCCATGCCCAGCAAATATTAAGACTTATAATTTGTTTACTTAATATAATAATGATTTTTTATAAGTTACAATGACTATTGTAATAATAAATCTAATGCAGGACGAACATGAATATTTTGTTATGAAGATTTGAGTACGCAATTTTGATCATAGGAACAAGAGAGAAAGTCATATGGCAAGGGAAACACTACCGAAAACCCACATAAAAATCCTTGTTGTAAATGGGGCAGAGTCTAGTGACAACATTCGGCTCCAACTGGGGATGATGCCTCCCTGCGAGGCATCAAGAACTACAGACATAGTTCCTTCGCATTGGGCATGGAGTCATTAAGAAAGAAAATGAAACTCAAAAGGAAAAACATAAATCTTAATCTATCCTAAGAAGGAGAAGGAATATCTTTACATCTCAAAGTTTGAATTAATCCATAGCAAGAATAAAACAAGGAGAAAGCATATGAGGCCTTAGTACATAAAGATTAATGCGTTCAATAATTATTCACATATATAAGACATTTGTTTCTATATTCAGTGTATCGAGGTAATTATGATAAAAAAAAATTCCCGTAGAAAAAGTCGTAATTTCTATTAAGTCAAAGAAATTACATTCTGTAGATGCTGAGCATATGCATACTGAGGCTGAGTGCCTTTCAAAACTATCAAAAAAGAATTTTTGACATTTGTTCCAGAACTGAACAGGTGAGCTAAGAGAGATCATTCCTTTCCCTTTGTGTTTGTCACCACACAGGGAGTGTACATCCTCCAGGGAGGTTTATATCCAAAAACAAAAATAAAAGTACAGCTAAAAAGTATGTTGTATTGTGCCGCTGTATCTTGCTGTCCCAAAAATGATATAAACAGATAAACTGTTTATCCGCCCCGAGACGGTGCATACATATATAACAGATTGTGTATATAAAAAACATAGTGTAAACAACAAAAACTGTGAAAATTGGGGCCCCTTTCAGTGTTGTGCGTCCCTTTGTGCTTGTTGATCATCAAAGGGTCTGTGATAGTGCTGAAAGAAGGTCCCATCCAGCTCCTCCTGAATTAGCCAGCCCGCTTCTTGCCTCTGCGTTGCTTGTTTGGACAGGTAGTCCGCCCGAACGTTGCGCTCCCTGTATATATGGTGACATTCAAATTTTTCAAAAGCATATGTTAGTCTGAGAGCCTCTTCCAGAATATGTCTTAAAGAGTAAGCATTACAGATTGATTTTCTGTTGAGCCAATTACAGACTATCTGTGAATCCCCAAACAATTGTAGATGAGTGCATCCTTTCTCAAGCGCAAAAAAGATAATGTGTTTTGCAGTTGTAAGCTCAGCAAAATTGTTTGTGCCCCGACCCAGAGGGATTTGTAACATGAAGTAATGGTTTTCTCTGAGGAAGAGGAGGGCTCCCCCACCGCAGCCCGCCTCTTGGGCTGAGCCATCAAAGTAGGCCCAAGGGATGGATTTGTCTATGAGCTCCTGGGTAATGGTTCTAGGAGGAGCAGGTGGAGGATCGTCAGGGATGAGTGCAAGATCAGCAAAGATATGGGACAAAATGATAGGCCAGTGAGGGATCTTTTGGTCAAAAATTGCTCTGTTCCTAGCAGCCCAAATGGACTAGCACATGAGGAGAGGGATGTTTTTGTCCTTCCCAGAGTGTTGTTCCAACCAGCATTTCCAAGCTTCAAGGATAGTGGGGCCCTGCCATTGTTGGAGGGTGGGGGAGCGAGAAGAAAGGAGGGACCATTGTTCCTGTACTACCGGGCATGAGAGGAAAAGATGCTCTGTGTCTTCTTCATTTCTTCTGCATAAATGGCACTAGAATGGTCCATGGAAGGAGCGTTTTTTTAAGTTTGCTCCAGTAGGGCTTTTATTGTTCAGGATTGCCCACATTAGCATTCTCATTCTGGGAGCTGCCTTTAAATGCCAAAACGATCTCCACCATTGCTGTATATTGTCTAGCTGATATGGTTGCATGAGGTGCAGGTATCCTTCCTTTGGTGTGTATAACCCACTCTTGGCTAGAGCCCAAACAATCTCATCTTCCTCCTCCGATATTCTGATATGTGCTTGTGTGAGAGCCTCTATATAGGATTCCCACTCTGGTCTCCATTGTTCCGGGATGAGGAGTTCTGGTGCTGTCTTCCAAGCCTGATGAAGAAAGCAGGTGTTTGCATGGTCGACAATGTGAGCAATGTGAGTGACCCCATGGTCCTGAAGGTGAGCCATGAGCTGACCAGATAGTCTATGCATGTTGCCACATCCAATCCAGGGATCTATGCCAATGCGGACTGTGTTACCTTTATGGATTCTCCAGGTGAGTCCCTCCCGAATAAGGGGGAGGGAGTTTAGAACTGCCTTCCAAATTATAGAGTGTCTTCCATTACCTCTGTGATCCCTACATATCCAGCTATAGATGCTCTCCGGGGCAATATATTTTTCCTTTACTACCTTACTCCACAGACTGTGAGAAGTGAGAAGCTGCCATCCCATCTTTGCTGCCAGAGCATTTGCGAATAGGTCTAGTCTGTTTATTCCCCAGCCTCCCCACTTTTTAGGTCTTGCAATTGAGTCCCATTTCACCCAGGCGAAGAGGTTTCCATGTTTATTTCCTTTCCAAAGGAATCTGCAGCAAATTTTTTGAAGCCTGGTTAATATCCCTCTTGGTATCCATGCCAGTGACATCCAATACACCGGCGTGGCTTCCAGCACTGCTTTGATAAGAGTGAGTCTACCAGCCCTTGTAAGGTATATGTTATACCATACATTAATTCTCTTCTCCACCTTTGTGATTAGCCAAATCCAGTAAGCTATCTTGTATCCACCATGTTTCACTCGGAAGCCCAGATACTTCAGCCCTTCCTCCATAGGATGAATTTGAAAGGGGAAGCGATTTCTTGTGTAGATGATTTCTTGTGGAGTACAGCCAAGAGCTGTAATAGTAGATTTTTGAACATTTATAACCATACCTGTGGCTATCTGGAAGAGATCGAAGATGTGTTGTAAGGTGGAGGAGTCAACCATACAACCATTTAAGAAAATGAGTACATCATCCACAAACAAGAGATGAGTAAGAGAGCAGTTGTCCACAATTTTGATACCTTTTAAACGACCTCTCCTATGCTCAGAAGCAATCAGCCTGCTTAGCCCTTCCATAATGAGTAGGAACAGGAGGGGCGATAGGGGACAGCCCTGTTTGAGCCCTCTTTCAGCTGTGAAAAAAGGGGTGGGGGAGCCATTGAGGAGGACACTGAAGGGGACATCAGATATACAGCTCATGAGACTTTTGATGAAAGGGAAAGGGAAACCCAGGTGAGTAAGAAGCATTCTGATGTATAGTAGATTAACCATGTCAAAAGCTTTTGAGAGGTCTACTTTGAGGATCATGCCCTTCAGCTTCTTGATCTGCATTGAGTGGAGGAGCTCTTGTGCAGTGCCTATGGCTTCATGGATTTGGCGGCGGTGGAGGAAAGCAAATTGTTCAGAGGATATATTGTCCGAGAGGATGGGCTTCAGCTGTTCGCTAGGATTTTGGCTAAAATTTTGTAAAGACAGTTACAGAGCGAGATAGGCCTAAAGTCATTGAAAGATTCCGGCTTGTCAGATTTAGGGATGAGAGCTATGAATGTGGCCTTGATGCTTGAAGGAACTGATCCAGAAAGGCTACAATGAATTATGGCTTTGAGGATATCCTGGCCTAGCAACTCAAAGAAGGCTGAGTAGAACTCAATGGTCCAACCATCAGGTCCCGGGCTCTTGTCTTTTTGGAATCCCTTTATGGTGGCTTCCAGCTCCTCCAAACTGATCTCCTTAGTGAGTTCCTCTGCATCTTCATCGTCCAAAAATCTGGGAAAGAGTTCTGCCACTCTCGTGATTTCAAGTAGATTTGCTCGTTCCGAAGCTTTGTAAATGTTCCTGAAATGTGTGGAGGCCAGGTAGGCAAGTTCTCCAGGATTGCTGACTTGATGCCCTTGTTCATCTTTGAGTTCCCATATGGTGTTGATCGCCTTCCGGCCATTTGAAAAACGATGGAAGAACTTTGTGTTCTCATCCCCCTCCTTGAGCCAGATGGCTCTGCTTCTAAGTCTCCAAGAGTCCTCCCTGTCTCTGAGGACCTGAGTTCTCCTTTTGATTAGATTTTCATACTGGGATTTCTGGTCTATGGTCCTATAAGTTCCATCTGAGTCGAATTCAAGTGCCTCGGTGGCTTGTTCTACCAGAGATAGAGTGTGGTCATCCTGTATTCTCTTTAATTTTGCCCATTCTCTTGAAATCCTTTTGATCTCGGAGAGGTTTCTGAAAAAACCCAAGGCTGGGTCCACATTCTCAGGGATCGGATGTGCCTTCCAAAAATCAGTAATAAGTTTGATGTAGCTGGGGTCCCTGAGCCAAGTGGAGTTAAATTTAAAGGGGGCCTTTTGGGACTGTTGTCTAGTCTCCATCTCCAGGAATATGGGACGATGGTCTGAGATCCCACCACATCCAACCCACTGCCGAGATCTGGGGTGTAGATTGCCTAGCCCTTCCTTGATGAGGAAACGATCCAGCCTTCTGGCTAGGCTCTGTTCCCCTGCGCGGTTGTTCTTCCATGTGAATTGGACTTTTGCTGAGGGGAGATCAATCCAGTGGTAATCCTCAAGCAGTTGCCCAAAGTAATCAGAGAGGGGATCAATTTGAGCCTGATGACCCCAAGATTCAGAGAAACCCAGAGAGAAATTTAAATCTCCACCCAAAATAATATTATCCAATTGGAGAAGAGGGGAGTTGAAGAGCTTTTGCCAGTAAAGTTCTCTGTTTATGCATGGACCATAGATATTGATGATTCTATAGTTTTCCTCCATATCCTTCGAGAAAATGTCTGCCCCCAAGAAACCTACTCCACCCCAGATATTCTTTAACAGAATGGTTTTATCTTTGAAGCCAATAGCAATGCCACCAGAACGGCCAGAGACGTCGATGGCTGAGAAAGTCCATCCAGGGAGCCACAGACTAAGGATAGAGGACGCAGAGTCTGCGTTACACAGGATTTCTTGTAAAAAGATTATATCCACCGGATTTGATAGTAAGAGGCGCTTCAGGGCCGATTTTTTTTCCGGGCTGGCCAACCCTCTGCAGTTGAAGGACATAATTTTCATGGAGGCGGGTGGGAGAGGGTGTCCTGCGCTCTAAGGGCCCTTTGTATAGTGTTCTGTTTTCCCAGGAGGACTTCATCCTCCGCTTGTTTTTGTGCTATCGACATAGAGGAGGGTCGACCACGACCCTGCTTGGGAGAGAGGATAAGGTTGTCCAGCGACAGCCCAATGGAATCTGATACTTGCAGCTTGGTGGATGAGCGGGTAGGGTATCTCGGAGTAGAGTTCATCGAGGGAGAGGGCGAGGGGAAAGAGGGGAGGGGGAAAGAGGGAGAAGTGGAGGAGTGTGGTAAGCTCGATGGCTGAGGGATAGGGCAGGTCACATAATGTGATCGGGGAGGGGGAGGGGGAGGGCGGTCCTTCTTGACCAAGTCCTGTGCAGACGGGGAAGAGGGAGGGGGGATCCTGATGGGGGGGGGATTGCCAGGAGCAGATAAATTCATAGAAACAAGTAGAGATGCAGAGTCAGACATAGAAGAGGACATACCCGACGAGAAGACCGCTCCCTTTGCTGCTCTTGAGCGAGTCAGAGGTGGAGATGGTTGTCGATTACTGTTTGATGCAGGCTTCTTTCGGCGAGATGCTGGAGGAGCTTCCACAGTGTCAGATGTAATTATGTGGGCCGCTCTTGGTGCCTCTGCTACAGGTGGTTCAGTGTGGCCTTCCGAAAAGGGCGGATCGTCTCCTGTTGTCGCCTGCTGGGTCTTCTGGAGAAGGGGGCAGTCCTTATAGAGATGCCCCACCTGGTGGCATCTTCTGCAGCGGTAGGGAATGCCCTCATAATCTAGCTTCTGCATCCTTGAGGTAGATTTCCACTGAATATTGATGTTTGTCGGCACTCCTCCTCTGGTATCCATGTGCACTAGTATTCTAGCATATGCCAATGCACCCGTCGAGATGTAGGACTTGTCAGTTTCCATAAAAGTGCCAAGCGCGTTCCCAATTCTTTTGAATATGGCATCGGACCAGTACTGAAGGGGCAGGCCCGGCAATCTAACCCAGATCGGCCCAATGCCCAGCAGCTCCGTCTCAGGATCAAATAGGGGCGTCCACCGTTTGAGTAGTACCGGGGCTTTTTCAAAGTGCCAAAATGATGAGAGAACCCAGCTCGTGTGATCCGCCCTAGCAAATCTGAGTGCAAACCATCCTCGCACGAATGTCTGTACAGATGGGATCTCCGCTAGGTATTGACCCCAAATCTCTGAGGCCCATTGCTTGATTTTCTCCGCCGATGCATGTCTGCCACGAATCCTTCCCACAAGTACACGGTCCGCCATATCCATGGCGTCTTCCCACTGAATGTCCTCTTCCAACCTCAGGAAAGTGTCCTCGGCCGTGGATTTAAAGCAGCGTTGCTTCTTTGAGGGACGAGAGGACATACGACCCTGGTTTGAAGGAGCTTTTGAGCCTGCCGGGGGAGGAATGGGAGGGGGGGGAGCGGGTTTGATCCCAGGGCAGGGATGGCTTCAGGGAGGGGGGGAACCGCGAGGTAACTGCCAGAGGGAGCCGAATGGACCAGGGGAGGGTTAGAAATCGACAGGGGAGGGTTTTCCATAGGGTTGGTTGGGATCGCCTGTGGGTTTTCAGGGAGAGGGGGGATGGTGGGAATCTCTGGCATATGGGGAGCGTTGCCAATCGGGGAGGACTGTAGACAGTCCGAGAGGAAACCAAGCGAAGCCGGGGAGGGTACGGCGAAGGAATTCCAAGATGAAGGCTCACCAGGGTAAAGGGAGGAGGGGAGAGGCGGGTCAAAACGGGAAGGGGAAGGGTGTTCGTAACTGGCAGACAAGTTTCCACTGTGCAGACCCCCAGATGAGGAGAACGTTGTGCGCCAGATGGAGGACTCCGCCAGCGGGGAATCTGAATAATCAAGCTCCTCTGTGTCCATGTCGACAGCTGCAGGCCTTCCTCGAGAAAATGGTAACCGCTTGCTTGTGCCTACCTTGTGAGCTAGTAACCGTCGGCACCGACCTCGGGGGACCGTTTTGTAATGGAGTTCACAGGTCACTCTCGCCGGAAGGAAACTGTAGGCTACCAAAAACCCCCGCGCATACCCTGGATGCTCCGTTCCGATGCGGTTAGTGCTGCCAGGTGAAAACCCTAGGGTAAAAAACGGGAGCAGAGGAGATAGGGTTAAAAAATGGTATGGGGCCGCGCGTCGCGAGGTAAAAAGGTAAAAACGGCTTGGGAAAATGTAGTACGGGGAGAGGTACATGTGGGGGAGGGGCTTACAGGGCCGTGGGACGGCCTGTAAACCCCTGTCAGGTAGGGTTCAGCCTATGATGCAGAGCCGACTCCATTTTTTTTTCCGAAAAAAAAAAATATTCAGAATCTCCTCATTATCATTTTAGTCTATATCAATTATGATAATGATTTAGGGAACATGATCATAGATTGGTATATGTCCCATTATTCGTAAGAGCATTTCAACACCATAAATAAGTAATACATGGTTACAGTTAATGATTAAGAAATTGCAAAAGTCATAGTACTAATTAAGAATCACAAAGGTGACTTTCATTTTAGAATAAGGTTTTATTGAAACTAGGGAGACTAGTTATTAGGAATTTGTTTCTGTTTTTGTGTGCACAACATGAGTTTCCAGAATTGAATGTCACTCCACTACCAGTAGACCTGTTTAGTACCCCGTTGGAGTCATCCACCAACCTGAGATAAGGGACTTTTGAATTCTCTTTTACTTTTCATTTTAAAGACCTTCTTTCATTTTTCTTTTAGAAAATATGTGCTTTTAAAGCATGGGAGGATTACACAATGGAATTTGTCCAATACCATTGACCTTCATCCACTGTCAATGAGCGTCTATAGCCCTGAAGAAGCTATTAGCATACACCATTGAAAGTTGCCTCAACAAAAGAAGCGAAAAGATTACAAACTAGGCTTTAATTTGGTGCTACTAATCTTGCTCCACTGCCAGTGGGCATCTATAGACCCATTGAAAAGATTAGCATTCCCCATCCAATAAAACATAAGTTCCTATCCCCATGGTAGTATGGTGTTTATGGAAGGTTTCATGTGTGATAGTAACTAACTAGTTCCACCAGAGTTTCAATTAAATTTTGTGAAATCCAAACCATATGTTTATAGCTCAGTACTTATGATTTAATGCAATCCATCTTGGTATTAATGTGCAAGTAGTATGAAAAGAAAGATATGGTCAAAAAAACTCAATATGAAGATTGAGACAGTTGGAAAAATGAGATTTGAGCCCTTTCTAAAGATAACTACCCCTCAACCTTCATTTATAAACAAAGTCTTTAAATATGCATTCCAAACTCATTAAAATGGTGGATACTAAGAACTCATAGATCCATATTCCATTATAGTTATGATCATATAAAGATTCTTTAAGATGTAAAGAAATTAATCTTTATTCATTTTAAACTACAAAGCACAAGTAAGCAAAAGTTTATTTATGTACATTAATTTATATACATACGTGTTTTAATAGATTTTTTTTCATATAAGTCATAAATTCAATGCAACCAGGTTAAAAGCTTACCAGCTACATGGTTCCTTTTACTAGGTTTTAGACTTATAAAGAACAATAATGTGCTCAACAGTTGAGAGAAGCAATAGAAGAATTTGTTTACTAAGCTTTCGCGAAATATGTTTAATTGATAAGTTGAAGCAATTTGTTCAAAATATGCACTCATCCCTTGTTCAACGAAGTCATGTAGCCTCGAATCAATTTCTGATGAATGACACCCTACAATGTGAGTGACCTGTTCATACAAAGCGTTTTGTGTATATCTCTTCCTCATGAATATCTTTTGTGGTAATAGGATTTGTGAAAATAAAACAACGACCAAAAAGTTCAGTACATTAATGACAATGAGGTCCAAAGTACAATCCACCCAATGTTAAATACAATTACCAGAAATAGGTTCACCATTTTGAAAAGATTTAAAACTAGTTGTATCTTCATATGTATCAGTGTAAAAAGGTTCGTAATTATGCCATGATTGTAAAGAAAAACCTATATCTAAATCATCTTCAATTTCAAAATCGTGATCAAGGGTTAATTTCTCATCATCGTACACATCGTATATAGGTGGCTTATAATAATCCACATAAATACTATATGGATTGATATTACAATTACTAAAAGCAATGTCATATACATGTATGTTTTTTTAAGAAAGGTCTTCGAGACTTGATCTAATCTGCACAATCACAAATGTAAGAGGTTGATGTTTTTATAGGCATAATTTCTTCCTCAACCTCCCATGCTTCACAAACTTTATCAATATAATGATCAAGGAAATCAAATAGAAAAGTACCAAAGTTGAGGTTAGTGATTAAATCGTTAGATTCCTGTAGGGACATTACAATTCCTTAAGGTTCCCTTTGTCATGAGATATAATGCTCTATTCGGTTAAAGATTCATAGGGTAAACACATTTCATTAGAATCAAAAGATTCATCTTGCTAACATTCAACTTCATCATGAGCACAAGATTCACTTTCTTGAAATCCTAAATCAAATTTATTACAAACCTCATTTGAATGACAACAATCTTCAAAGAGTGAGTTAGAGAAATATATAACTCTATAGTGTTCATAGAAAATTGTATAAAAATCATTTAAAGATGAAATACCACCAGGGGGAAGCCTCTTATACCATTGTCATATGTTACCCTCCAAAGACATCATGAATAGTTTCATGAATACGTCCTCATGATAAACCTCAATCTTTGAAATGCAGTTGTGAAACTCTATGAGGTGTTGAACATGATTGTCATCCTCATCTTCACGATAGCGGGGCAGGTAAGTATCCCTTTTATCTATATCTAACATTTGATTCAGAAAACCTGGAATATTACAAAAATTGTGTGGAGTAAATCTTCTAGGAATAGAAGCCACACAAAAAAGAAATTTAAACAACCAAGAAGTCGCCAGGCGAACAAAAAATCAAAGAAATATATACTTGAAAACTTTTAAGGCCCTTCAACTGTGACATGTTCACCAGTAGGTCACAAAATTAACAGATTAATCCAGCTACTAGGAAAATGAAGCCTTGTTAATTTGATCCCCGACAATAATGCCAGAGGAATGTTGGTTCTTAGATTGTCCCAGTAATTGAGAACAACCCAAGAAGACATTCACTCAGGATTATAAGCATCCTCCCGCTTTATGTGACAACGGTTGGCTTCCCTCCACCTGAAGGGGTATTCCCTGCGTCTAATATTAATTAAATAAATATTCTTTAAAAGCAAAATCATAAAGCCAGATTAATGATAAAAGAGTGTTTTAAATAAAATAAGGTTTTTGGCAAAGATAGGTGGTAGACACACATAGTATGAAACTTATTAAATAAAATATCGTTTATGACAAAAAGAGGTTAAAATAATATATCGGCATTTACACACAATGAGGGTTAGTGAGAATTAAAATTAAAAAATAAAAGGGAAAGAAGGAATTTAAAACAAACTCACTTAAATGCATCTAATTGGAATATGCGGTTAAAATAATATGACCTCAAATATCATTATCAGTTTACCATACAACATAACAATTAGAATATTTGATTTAATAATTTCTAAATAATAAAAATTGCAGAAAGATTAAATCAAACTTATGTGTGAAAGATAAATAATATGATCAAGTCAAATTACTCTCAACCAATCACATGTCAGCAAAATAAACACAATGAAAGATAACAACAAAATTTAAAGAAAAAGGAGATAGAAAAATTGTTTTTATAACATTTAAGTTTAACGTGCAAGTAATCCTAGATAACATGTGTCATTTAAAATTACAACGCACAACAAATAAACTCAAGTATGATCCAAAACCCCTTAAATATCATCTATTCAAAGGATTTAAATCATTTTTGCATCTAAAATTGCTGTAAAATCTAGTCAAATTAGCAAATTTGCACAATAAACTGATAAATATAAACCATATGTTGCGAAGAACACATAAGAAGAAGAAAAAAGAAAAAAAATCATGATATTATTCATTAAAACCTCACAGCAATAATGAGAAAAATCATTGCAACAAATGTATTACGTCAACAAAAGATATGTCTTCATCTCGAGCCTACCACCCCTTTCGAACCCCTCAAATGAATGCTTACAACCTTTTTAATGTTGTTTGGAATTAGTTTCCCATTTAGTTCTTATAACTACTCAAATAAAATTATATTAATAATAATTATTTTCACTAGACAAAATATATGTTTAATACAAAGATGTTTCATCCTTTGTATGAATTCTCGCTCAAATCTTTCTCCAAATATATATTAAAATGCCCAGACTCGAAAGAAAGAAAAAAATTAAGGTACAAACTAAATAATAACGTATAAACTTTGACTTTCCAAAACATATATAATATATCTTCTAATTCATTCAATATATAACTAAATATCGTCAGTCGAAGAAAAAATGAAAGTTAAGGGCAAGTTGAACTCGACGAATTTTGAGTGGTCGAATTGGTTTTGATCAACGGCTAATGGATGCAGATGTATCCATGGTTTAACTTTTGAGCGGGGCGCGAGGGTACCAAACACATACGAGCGTCGAGTTTAATTTTTAATTTGTTGTGTGTGTGTTTTTGTGTTATAAACTTTGATTAAAGGTTTTATCAAATATCATGTCACGTGGGAGCATATTTTGATTATTAATTAATGTTATTTTTATTATTTTTATATTGTAATTAATTTGATGTTTTGACTATTAATTAATTTGTAATTTTTAGAAATTATTTCTAAAGTTTATTAAAGTTTTGGTAAAATTAAATATTAAACTTATTTTTTTAGAAATTGAAATTTATTTTTTGAATTTTTAAAAATTAATTTTATTGGTGGATGACTAATTTATGTGGTTTAAAATCAAATTTTTAGAATTAAAAATTATTTAAAAGAATTAAAAAATAAATAAATAAATAAACTCTAATCGTCAAGTGTCCTCATTAATTAATTATTGAATTTTTTTTCTCAGTTTCTATGGATTTTTTCATAATTAATATTTTCTTTAAAAAAAAACAGTTGCTATTATGTTTTGGGCTTTTATTAACAATGGAAACTGACTAATTTAAAAAACAAAAACAACAACACTGCATATTACACGATTTTTCGCTTGCTAATTTTCTTCATATATTTTCTTTGTTGATTTTTATTATTGATTGGACTTGGTTCAATCAATTTCCTCAATAAACCTTACTTATATTATATATTATCACAATTCAATTTTAAATTATGATACAATATAAAAAAATAAAATTTAAGTCAACACTATAATAAATAAGATTTTCTCTTTTGTCTTCACAATTTTAATCTCAAAATATTTATATCTATATATATATATATATATATATGATGATGATGATGGTGGTCGTGGTGGTGGTTAACATCCACTGAGACCAAACTTTGGTCTATCGGACCTAAAGAAACGAATTATTTAGCTTGATTTAGATTTTATTCCTATGCTCAAAAAGCTTGGAGAGAAGCCTCCCGAGCTCACTATAATTTTGACATCGTAAAAGGCTAGGAAGGTCAGTATTGCAACAAAGATTTTGAAACCGAGATCTAATGTGGTTATATGTAGGGCACTCTAAGAGGAAGTGATTTTCATCCTCAATGTTCGTATTCTCACAGAGATGGCATAACCTTTCCATCCATGTGTTTTAGGAACTACCCAACGACTCGTTTCACTATGGAACTCATGAGAGTTCGTTCTAATCTTGGCTATATTAATTTTCTTCTTTGAGCTAGTTAAAACAGAGAGATACTTTTGATCTTCTAGGGTGGGGTTGATGACCTCCTTATAATATCTTAATTTTCTTTTAGCTGCTAAATCTTTCTCACACCACATTTTTTCTTTGAACTTAGAAGTAACAATATTTTTAATGTTATTAATATTTTGCAATGCAACATTCTCGTCGATCTCCCAATGGTTTAACCAGGCCCTGGTGTCTTTATACCAACCTTGTTTGAGCCTTAGGTGGTTTTGGCTGGAATTTAAAGCTAGCTTAGGAAGTCTATGGTCTCCTATGTTATTGAGTTTGTGCTTGTACAACAGAAGCCTAGTCATAGCTAGGCTCTCGATAGGGGAAAGGCCCACTTCTATAAGGAGAATAGGATAGGGTGTGTTGCTTTTAATTTTGAGGTTATACGTTATAAAACGTTTCTGGATTTGCTCAATATTTTTCCAGGGTTCTCTAGAGATGCTACAACCCCAAACCTCACATCCATCTAAGATAACTGGTGGGCTCCAGTATTGTAGCAATAATGCCACAACTCCTGGAGCTTCCTATCTCTAATTTTATCAACCCGACAGTTTGTAACAAACTTGGAAGCGATGGTGCTGTATGCACAAGTACTAGCTCTTGTCGCAGCTGTCACTTGGTCAGCTGGCACAAGTCCGCTAGGGCTCAAGCCAACTTCTATATGTTCTCAGAAGAAGCTTTCTAAATGATGAACGAGGACTATCTCAAAGGAAATTAACCTACTTTGCAAGAATGAACTGAAAGCCAACCAAACATGGAAACCCTAGTAAACCCTAATCTGACTAGCTTAATCCTTACAATGCAACAATGGGAATGTAACTCCTAAAAATGATGCCATTACTTCTAGTGATATGAGATGCATGAATTTAAACTACTTCTATTGAAGAGAACATTGTTTTTATATTTTTGCTTAGGTGGTTTGAGTTATTATGATTTTGTTTCTTATTGGGTTTTGACTGTGCAGGGGTAGTTCGAAGGGAAGGAAGGCTTGGAAAAGGTCAGGAGGGCTAGGAGAGGTTCCAGGGGATTCCTAACATCATTCCACAGAAGTCCACAACGTTCAGGTGCTTGGAAACCGAGTTTGCAGGCTTCTACAGGATGTTTGCAGGGGATCCTACAGGAAGCTCGGGATTTCTACAGGAAGTCTGCTAACTTCTACAGGATGTTCTACAGTTGGAGTTTTGGGTGATGGAGGAGTCGAGGAGCTGTATGGGTGGATAGGTAGGGTGAAAAGGGAGCTTGTGATGGCTCAGGGACAGAGAGATAAGATGGAGAAAGAGTGGGTAAAGTTGGTTGGTGGATAGAAGGGTGGAAGCAATGAAAAGTCAAAAAGATGGAGCTACGTGAGAAGTAGAAGGGTTGGAAGGCAAACGAGCTGAACAGAGGATGAGTAGGTGACTTTAGGCGCGGTTGAGAAGAAGAAGAAGATAATAGAACAATGTTGCGCAGTGTAAATGGAACAAATCCTCTATGTCTTGCACAAAACCGAGAATTCCATCAACCTATTCTAACTGTGTTATTTAACCAACGAACAACAATGTAAATTGTGGAGAGAAATCGTGCATGGTGTTGGAACGAAGAGGTATTGCTCAAGATCAGAATGCATGGACGGTTTTATGACGGAAATGACTATGTTGCAGCTTGCATGAACATATAAGACTGTGTTTTTTGTGGTTGGTACGGTCTACATCCCTAATCTCTACACAAAGATGGCAGTGAGTGCACTATCAACCTTTTCTTGGAGCTCTAATGAATTCTAATCCTCCTACTCTAATCTAAACTGCTGACAGCACTTTAACCATAAACTAATCCTAATCAATCACATTAAATAAATTAAATCAGCAGACTGTGTTTTCCAAATGCATGTCAAAATAAAGAAACAAAGTGTTGAAAGGAAAGACAAGTAACAATACAAAGAAAAGGAGGTCTATTGCTCTCAGGTTGGGCCCTAACCTGAGAGCTATAGCTCCTCTTAAGAACTCAAGATTGAATCCAAATCTGCCTGCCTTTATTAAAAGATCATAACCATGAGTCTAGCAACATGCCAAAACTGGCTTACAAAAAGCAAAAACCGAGCTGTAGCTCGTGCTTACAAATTGCAACAGTAGTTCAAAAGTTCAAAAAGCTCCTATCAAAGGCTACGACCTCAATATTTATACATGATGAGGATCAAGCTGGCTTCCTCAATTAGTGGAGCTTGGCTGTCCAACTGAAAGTGAACTGCTGTTCCTGTAGAATCCATTGGCTGCCTTTCAGCTCGGTGGGGATAGCTGTTGGAGCTCGGAGTTGGGGTGGAGATCACGAGGGAGGTCATTCAAGACTGTGGACAACCTCCCTATAAACCCGCAATGCCACCTTTGTTGTCTCCTTGTCTCCATTTGCGTGGTCTTTGCTCCATTTAATGTCAAAAAAACCTGAAATCATCATGTATTAGTCACATAGGAATAATGCCTGCCCTTCTTCCTACAAATAACACGAATATACTAAGAAATGATGCATAAGTGATAAAAGATGAAGGGTTGAGCAAGGTAAGTAGGCCAAATGAGCCCAAATTGTTACCAAAAATTGGGGCTCATCAATAACCAGAGTGACTAAAGTTTCAAAGAGAGCTTCTTTCTATCCCACATTACGAGGTTTGTCGTTTTACTATTATTTTCAAGACTAAAATAAGATTTCCATCCCACATTAATAATTTTCTCAATGCTATAGTTCCAGTTATGCTTGTGATGAATATCGATTCCTAGGTACTTGTAGGAAGACACTTCCTCCAAGTTACTATTGTCATACATAAAATTAGTGTAAGTGTCCTTCTTGGATTTGATAATCATAACTTTTGTTTTTTCAGTGTTAACAATCATACCCATGGTAGAGCAGAAATCCTTAAGAAGTCTAAGTTGCTTATCAAGATAAGATGGGCACCTTGTGAGAAGAACAATATCGTCAGCGTAGAGAAGAAGGATGATGACTATCCTAGCTAAGATCGTGCCAGCACATCCTGCTTCCTCTAAACAACCTTCTAGCTTGTCAATGTAAATGCCAAATAGGGTATGGGAGAGGGGGCAACCTTGTTTAACTCCTATATTACACTTAATATCTTTCGACCACCCCTCATTTCTCTTTAACTTGGCAATTACATTCTCGTATAACCTTATAGCGGCAGCTCTCAACTCAAAAGAAACCTTTAGCTCTTCTACTTTGTTCCAAAGGTTGTTTCTAGGAACCGTATCGAAAGCCTTTATAAAGTCCACAAAGCAACAAAAGAGATTGGATTTATCATTGTGGCATTCCTCCACAATGATCCTAAGCGTAACGAGGTGGTCTGTTGTTGAGTGTTGCTTTCTAAAACCCGCTTGGCCTTTAGCCCGCTTACCTTCACTTTCAAGCCATATGCTCAACTTCCTTTCCAAAATAATACCATATAACTTGGCTAGGAGAGGGCTGATCATAATTGTCTGATAATTAGAGGGGTTATTTGTATCCCCACTTTTAAAAATAGGGATAATGAGGCTTTGAGTCCATGGTTTAGGGAACCCTTGCTTGATCGCTTGATTGAAAATCTTGTGAATGTGGGGGATGAGGACAGGACCTCCAATTTTTAAGATTTCCGCCTGGTAACCTTCAATGTCCTTAGCTTTCCCATTAGCCAAGCGATTAACCCCAAAATCAATGTCTTCTAATGAGAAAACTTCTTTCGTTGTGAGCAGGGTTTCAAAGTTATCCATGACATTTGGAGATTCATAAAGTTTTTTAAGATAGAAATTCCAGTCGTGTAAAGTAATTTTATTATTATCTTTAGTTTTCCTAGTTAGAATCTGCCTCCAAAAATTTCTTAGGAGCTACCTTAGAGAGGTGTAAGATATTCTCGTATTTTACAAATATACTGCCTTTTTTTCGTTTTAGTTAGGGCTTTGTATATTTTTATCTTTCCAATTTTAAGAGATTCATCAACAACTTCCTTAATTGCTCTCCTCGCACTTTTACAATCTTTTTCATACCATGGGTTGGTTTTTCTATTTCTTTCATTACTTGAAACTTCAATTGAGAATTTGTTAATAGAATATGAGAGGGTTGTATTAAAATTATGATCGAGATCTTCTATGTTGTCTATACTAGATAAAGGAAGCAAATTAGTTTTTAATTCATTTAGAAAGAGATCTTTTTTATTTATATCAAAGATTAACTTCTTTTGGCTATAAGGATTATCTTCTATGGGATCTCTATGCATGACAAAATTGAGAGTTATAAGTAAAGGCCTATGATCAGAGTCGAGCTCGTGGTCGTTTAAGAAATCTTTTGCACTCTCACTTGAGCTCTGTGCACCAATTAAGCAACCTAGAGGACCAAACTACTCTGATACCAAATGAAGCGAAGAAAGTTCTTTCTACAAATTAATTACTCCAAAAGACTTGGAATATAAAGATATCCATGAGGATACAAGTATTATATATTAAATGTCTGAATAAGAATGATAATAATGAGAACGAGAGGCTTGCTTATATACCACGCAAGTGTCTCTTCATGAAGAGTCATGTCTCATTTAGACATGCCTCTTCAGCCTAATTACTAGTTTAACTAATCATTATTTATGATTATTACTGTTTACATTATTTTACATTATTTATATATATTTTATTCGTTACAATCACAAAAGTGAGATCAAAAAGTTATAATTATTATTATATTAATTTGAAATAGAAAAATTAAAAATAACAAGTGTAATACGCAACGTTGCTACTTAGTATCTACCTCTTATACAAAAAGTAATCGATAGCAAGTATTCAATGCTTGAACAAATTCATAAATCTAATAATGAAACTCATTTGAATATGACGAAGGGAAGTAACATAAG
Organism: Pinus tabuliformis; assembly: GCA_031772625.1. Taxonomy (NCBI): domain Eukaryota; kingdom Viridiplantae; phylum Streptophyta; class Pinopsida; order Pinales; family Pinaceae; genus Pinus; species Pinus tabuliformis. The sequence goes on from CM062813.1 coordinate 833,544,592, forward strand.
TAATTAGTGGGCTAGATAGATAACCTTGGAGCAAAATAGAGATAGGCGCATTGTTAATTTTGGATGAAACATTAGCCCTAACATCATCGTTTGTTACAAAAATTAAGACTTTATTATACCTGACGCAGACATGGTATTACACATTCAATTTTGCCTTTGACTTTGTATTAATTTGTTTTGACCAAAAATTTATGTCGCTTATCCAAAGTTTAACATTGAGAATTCAATTTATGTTATTTTATTATTATTATTTAAATTTATTTATTTGTAAGGTGATTAGTTGAGGGCTTATTATGGGCATTGTTTAGTAACTTCTTTTTTTCTATTAGTTACTATTTTTTTTGTTTTTTGTTTTTTGTTTTATTTAACTTTTTCACTTTGTTTATTTTTTCTTTCTTTTTTTTATTATTTCATTTTTCATAAATTATAGTTTTTTTCTCCATATTTTCAATTTAAGATGACAAATTTTAAAGAAGAATATATATATATATATATATTACTTTTTAATTTGAGGTATATATATATATATATATATATTACTTTTTAATTTGAGGTATACATTTTTTCTTCTTCTTTATTTTCAATTCCAATTCCATTAATCATAGTTTTTTTTTTCTTTAATTTTTAATTTGACTTTATTTTTTTCCCTTCATATTTCTATAATTTTCTTTCTCTCGAGCAACAACTATTTCTTTTCCCTATTTTCGATTCCACTGGAAATACTACCATGCATCCCCCCTTCTTTGTGGTAATGTTCACTACTATTTCATTTTCCGTTTTCTATTTAGTTTCCATTTCCTTCTATGCTTTGTGCTTACATAAATTCAAATTACATATATTTAATTTAATTATATAGAATTAAAACTAAAAAAAAAAATAAAAAAAATTGACATATATGTAAGTAATATTAATTAATTAAAATAATATTTTAGTTATAGAAAAAAGGAAGGTATTTAATATTTAAGAAGTAAAATGTAGACAAGTAATGAAAGGTTTCCTGAAATCTTTGGTAAATGTGTTGATACATTATTTAAAATCAAAGGATCGCTCGCAGGAAGAGATATCATAATCCCTATCAATGTTGCTGAAACAAGTAATTATATTAGTCCTAAATGTGCTAACCAATTGGTGATTCCTGAATCAAATATAGTTGAAACAAATATTTTTGGCACATGTAATAAACAATACGACATAAGCAATCTACACCTAAATATTGGAGATTATACTTTTACCTCACAATTCACCATGAAAACCTTATGTTTTAACAATAGTGACATTGTTTTGGGATCACCATGGATGGAAACTCTAGGTTCCTTTATTCTAAATACAAAAAAAGAAGAAGCTTTTGACATTTTCTTACAGGAAGAAGAAAATAACACTCCAAGATGTTACATTGAAACCTAATTCAATAACGCCAGAAGATATATCGGATATTTCAAAAGTAATGTCTCAAGAAGGAAAAAAAAGTATTACAAAATATGCAAAGTGAAATTGACAAAATCAATGTTGTCAAAAATGAAGAAATTTCTCGATTTAAAAACCATAACGAAAAATTATTGACGCAAATTAAGAAACTTAAGAAGGATAAGAAGTCATTAGAAAACAAGGTACAACAACTTATCAAGAAAGAAGCATCAAATGTAGGAATTCAAGTTGATGACAAAACAACGAATACAGATCCAGTGAATATCACAATTCAGGAAGAAGACAAGTCAGTTGAAGAAACGACACGCTTAGATGTTGCAGTGCAGACAATGAACATCCCAAGTGAATGTTCCATAACCAACTCAACAACATCTTCGCAAGAAGAAAATCTAAAAACTTTATACCAGCATCTGAATCATGAGAATAGACAAATCAACCACGCTACGTATCGGGACCATTCAGAACCGAAACGGCAAATTAATGTTTCTTAGGCTGGGACAGGTATTGCGTGTGTTTGTGTGTGTATATATCTATATATATATATATATATATATATATATATATATATATATATATATATATATATATATATATTAATTATTTTTTTATTTTATTTTCTAAGTGACCAAGGGTCTGATGAAAATGAAGAAACTCCAACTATAGCGAAACACTTTAATGACAACGAAGTTGACGATTTTCAATAAATAATGTAAACAGTAATAATCATAAATAATGATTAGTTAAACTAGTAATTAGGCTGAAGAGGCATGTCCAAATGAGACATGACTCTTCATGAAGACACACTTGCGTGGTATATAAGCAAACCTCTCATTCTCATTATTATCATTCTTATTCAGACATTTAACATATAATACTTGTATCCTCATGGATATCTTTATATTCCAAGTCTTTTGGAGTAATTAATTTGTAGAAGGAACTTTGTTCGCTTCAGTGATCCATATTGATTCTTTGAAATTGACTTTCAGATTAATCACATCATCATTATTTTTTGGTTGATGTTTTGAACCCTCTAATGTGGTTTTTAATTTATAAATTTTTTTGCAATTATTAGCTTAAGATTAAGACTTCTATTTTTTTATTTAATATAATAATATTTTTTATAAGTTATAATGACTATTGTAATAATAAATCTAATGCACGACGAACATGAATAATTTGTTATGAATATTCGAAAACACGATTTTGATCATAGGAACAAGAGAGGAAGTCATATTGTGAGGGAAACACTAGGGAAAACCCACAGAAAGAGCCTAGTTGTAAAGGGGGCAGAGTTTAGCGACAACATGGGGTGCTATTGTTGGAGGTTGACTCCAAATGGATCTATCTTACGCCACTATCATGTAGCCTGATGAAACCCCATTCATTCTTTATAGGGAGCCTCTAGATCCAACTCATGTGGTAAATCATGGTCTTATCTGATATTATAAAATGCCCCAGACTAAGGACCCTTCCCCCATTCTTCCTTCTCAGGAGGTCTGCATCCTTAAAAGACCCGATAAAAAACAAAGCAAGAAGTGGGTGCAAAATCCTAGGAAGGAACTCAAGGTTAGGAATGTAGTATTTGTTGACAAAAACCTCGTCCCTGTCAAGATTCATGGTAAGGTTGGTGAAGGATATTATTACATTACTAGACTTGATGACAAACTTTGGCCGAAGCCGGTCAAAATAAGTCGCATCACCCATTTCCTTGACACTTGACATTGTATCATATGCATGTTAGAGTAGGATGCATTGCATATTGACTTTTGCATTAGAATTTAATATTATATTATATCATCATGCTAGATTAGGTGCATTTAGATTATATTTGCATTCTAAAGTAGATTTTGTTTTAATGAACTAACAAAAGCATGGGAAATCAAAGGGGAACCATCAAAACATGTTGCCCCATTTCCTTTGTTTATGATGTGCATGTAACAACTCTACAGTCCCAAGAGATTGTTGGTCTTCTCATGACCTCCCCATTCAATTACATGGTCCGTGCACTCTATTGAAAGCTCGTGCCCCAATTGGGGGCAAATGTTGAGAATGCAACAAGATGATGGAGCTTAGTGGAAAGGAGTCGCCTTCACTAAGTGGGCCCGCTGGCAAATTATGGCGCAAAGTCTATTTTTAGACATATGGATCATGGTCTATGAGTTGCAGTATGTTATTTGTGGATGATTGATCATGTTGGTAAAAATAGATGGACTTCTATTTTTATACATATGGGCAGGTTTCTATTTTTAGACTGCCAGGCTAAAAATAGAACAGTCGAATATTATTGTCTCATAATAATATTTGGACTATAAACATTATCTTATACTCTTGGAGCACTTCAGTTTGAGCTACAGATGTGGCACATGTAGCTGTCAGAAGGAAATACGCTTTTCTTATGAGTCAGTTGAGCTATTTCATGCAGGACTTTAGTTAGAACTCAAGTAGTTGAGTTTGGTGGAGTTGGATGTGGAGTAGATGGAGTTGTGTTCAGTTTGACTTGGTTAAACTAGTTGTATTTAGTCTAACTGCAAATAGACTAATGATGAGTTGTTTCACTAATTATTAACTCATAAAGCAACTAAAGGATACATCAGTTAACTCAGTTGCATGTCAGTACATGTACAGTTCAGTGGAGACAGGTGTTAGAGGTTGAGATTGCTATCAGTTGTGACTATAGTTGTGCATGAGATCTTGCACAATCAATGGGACTGAGTTATGCCAATGAGAATTGCGTAGTGTGGGCCAATACCAAGGGAAATATAGCTTGTGCTCACGTGATTTCCAGTGTGGGTGATTATTTCTCTTGCAGGATTGCGCAGTGGAGGCAGGCAAACAGTGGAGAAGAATTGAGGCTTCAGATCTGAGCTAGTTTGTGTGTAACAGGTGGAGATAGTACTGAGTACTTGCGAGGAGTATTGTACTATGTATTGTTACATGTTCTCAATCATTATAATATACAGATAGTTTGGGGTTTTCAGCTATATGCTTTCCCCGGGTTACATATTGTGTTAATGTGTGCATGCGATTGATGTTTCATTGTTTTTAATGCTGCTAAATTGATGATCAACGTAGAGGAGATTATGTATTATGCATGTATTCCGCAATAGTGTATAATCAGGATAATCTCTGTGAATAAGTGTCATATTATTCAAAATTTCTACAGCAAATGTTACCCAACACCAGTGGGTGGCCCATAAATGAGAAATATTCTCCTATATTTTTCTTCAGCCGACAGCCAGTATCCCCTTGCAACCACCTGATAACTCGATGTTCCACTATTCTTTGCCACCTAAGTAAGCTATTGTGTGCCCTCACTCATTTGTCATGATCGTATGTTTGAAGGTGGTCCTTCCAACCCTGAAGGTATGATTTTTTGTTATGTAATTGAGTGCTTATGCTCACTTTTCTTGGGCACATTTAGACATGGATTAGTGGAGTATTCGATGGAAAGCAATGAATTTAACTGTACTCTTGTTCCCTTAACTCAACTTGGGGGTTAATCTTGTATCCTAGTCCTGTGGGGTCTCCTCTTTTGGATACTAGCTTTAGGAGTGGCACTACATAGAAAACCCATGTTTTGGTTGTGTGGTCCCACTTCCCAATACCATATATCTCACTCCCCTCCACTTATTACAACCCTTGTTCACATTTTTCCCATCTGTGTCCACATATGTCCATTGGGTCCACAAGGTGTTAGCATCCCCCTACCCTTGCGTAGACCTTGGTCGGGCTTGGAATGATGCCCCAGAGGTTGATGCAGCAAAAAAGCAAGATAAAGGCATAATATGGCCACATACAACAAGAAATATGCCAGAAAATGCAAATGATGTCTAAGATAATAAAATTTAGCGGTTGGGGAAAATCCAAACATGAGCTCTACCCATTATCATTATGGTAATCATCGTGGTTCCTAGGGCCCCTATGAGTGTCCCTTACATCATTAAGGAACCCATGATTGTCTCAACCCATGGTGGGCAATGAACTGCCCCACCTTAGGGGGGTAATCACTGCTACATCTTACGCATCATGCTCTCATCCCCTCGAGCCCCAAGCAGTAAAATAAAGAAAAATCAATAAAAGGCAAAAGGCATATGAAGAAGGGTGGAAAAATGAAGACCAGTGTAACTCATCTACCACAATTTCTCCCTCCTACATTCATACACCCAATGTATGGGATTCCTTCATCATAGCTACCCTTCTACCATGGCATGTGGCTTGAAGCCTTCCCTCTTACCCCTCCTCTGTTTCATCATTATTTCACATGACACTTGCCACGTGATGGATGTAGTATGGACATGTCCCTCCCCCGGAGGTTGAAACCACATAATAGAGTCCTTTATTAACTTCCTTGTCAAGGAAGGTAACATTAGTACATTTCTAAAGCCCATTTGGAAGGGCATGCCACTATGAACTGTCCATGTTTTCCCTTGATTAGTAAGCGTATTTACTCAATTATACTAATGAATTATTATATTAGAAGGTGAGGAGACACATTGGATCTTATACATGATTGCAAGTGGGTCTTCATCTTGGACTTGACCTCCCTATATGGGATCCAAGCCCTCCAGCATTACATAACATTGATTGCCACACCATGGCCTTTTTCAACACCGCCACATTGCTTGTCCGTGCCCATCCATACAGAGATGATGATGCACTTAGACCACATTATCAATCCAACCACACATTGAAATTGAGTCTTAGCAGCTGATCCAGGGCCCAGAGGAGGTTTGTATCTTCCGAGGAGACATGGGAGGGCATGTGTTATCTTCTAGTCTCATTAATTGATGGAGCATCAACATGATTCTGAGCTATTTGGGGACCCATGAGAGCCATTTGGAGCCCATAAAGCCCAAATTGGGGTTTTGAGATGTTTTGCAGCATTTGGAGGGCATCCCCCTCTTATCCATTGATTTTGAGGCCCTCACTCTCATTTTTGGCACATGAGGTTTCAACGTTTCCCTTCTAGGCCTCCACGTCAGCATAGCATGGCCCTAATAAGGCTAATTTGACTTTCTTACTAAGCTATCATGGTTGGCTGGTAATGATGGGTAGGATACTTATCATTTTAGGCATAGGATGGGGCTTTTACTTTCATTTTTGAACTCATATGTCATGTATAAATAGAGGAGGCATAGCCTCACTCTCATCATCACACTTTGGATCTTCGATCTCTCCCAAAAATAATTCAGACTTACAATAAAGGATGGAAATTGGAAATCTTTGATGAATTATAATGTTTGAATATTTTATCTAGCATTCTTGGAGCTTGTATTTGGAAATTTTTGGATGAATATACTCTTCTTTATCTTGTAAGTGCTATATGATGCTATATTATGTTTAATGAATGTATAATGCATGGGATCATTTTCTTATGGTGATTAAATTTCCCTAATTAATTTGAATTGTTGAACCATTGAAAGTTATTTAATGTGTTACTCATTGGAAAAAGAATGAATGAATGTTCCTAGGGGATTAATTTCATTTTCATCCTTGAAACTCCAAAACAAGTGTAATTGAAGTATACAAATCTAGAAGTCGTCTTCTTGTTTCCTCCTTCTAGGGTAGAAAAATCCCTTCTAGGTCTCCTTGAAGAGTGAAGTGGACATTTCATGGTTTATCTTGACTCCATTTCTCCCAATATGCAGGCATTGGGTCTAGGATCCTTGGTGATCACATTCTAATTTGAAAAACATTATTTCTTCACCTCCTTTTCTCTCTTTCCTTGCCCCTTTAAGGCTAAGGGAGTCTCTCTAGGGTTTGATACGAAATTTTCTAGAGGAGTGTGTTTTGCATTCCGATTGGATAGACCTCTTCTATATTATCTCCTCTAAGCGTCTGCAAATTTTGAACGAAATTAAACAATGGAATGTCAAGAAAATTGATGCCTTATCTGTCACACCAAGACAGAACCCTTGAAGTTGCCTATCTGTCACACATGTCTTTATGGTGTTCATCTATCCATGTAAGTTTCCTCTTTACTCCTTGTTGTGGGTTCCCTTAGGAATTCATCCTTTGTGTAACAACCCCTGGTTGATTTTCCATGTAAATAAAATAAAACCAAGGTCATGGGACATGTATTCCAAGTTGAATGGTGGGTAAACATTATAGTAGGCATCATTGGGAAGTTGCAGCATTTTTATGAGCAGTCTAAGTGCAATTCTAAGCCTAAGCGGGATTAGAAAGGAAATAAGAAGACTAAAGGAAAGTGGGCTAATAAGTTAGGAAGGCCTCAAGATGCAGGTGATAAGGAGAATGTAGCACCTTATAAGAAGTTCAATGTAGTTGACAGAGAACATGGGTCTCAGCCTGAGGAGTAGAACAAAGGAGTTGGCAAGAATCCTTTGCAGTGTTGGACTTGTGGTGGAGAGCATCGCAGGAGAGATTGTCCATTGCACCAGGGTGGCAGACCTCAAATTTACAATGCTCAGGAGGCACCAATAGTTGGGGATGTTAGTTAGAGTATTCCTCGGATTTATGAAACAATGGATGATAGGAAGGCTAATCATCAGGCATCCATTATCAAGATGGAAGTGCATGCAAAATCTTGGTTGGTGCAGTTGGCTATAGGGACCAAGAGAAGAGTTCATCATTGGGTGGGAATTGTGCATTTGAGCTGAATGGTATGCCCACATCGACACATATAAATGTGCTTCCTTTGGGTTCATATAGTATGCTTTTGGGCATGGATTGGTTGTTCATTCACAGGACTAAAGTAGACTACTATGATAAGCCTATTGAGTGCCTAGATGATAATGGACAAAGGAGAATTTTGCAAGGAAAGAAGAAGCGTACATCAGTGAGAATGGTTACAACTATATAGGCAAAGTGTGGTTGCAGGAAATAATGTGTATTGTTTGTAGTTCATATTTATAGTGATAAAGGGAAGGATGACGAGGATGATGAAGTACTGAGGAGGTATCGTGTTTTGTAGTAGTTTCAGGATGTGTTTCCTATAGAGATTTTAGAGTTGCCTCCTCATAGAGAGGTGGTATTTTATATTGATTTGATGTTGTTAGCAGCACTAGCATCTAAAGAACTTTACAGGATGAGCACTCCAAAGTTGGTAGAATTAAATTTGCAGCTTAAGGAAATGTTTGACAAGGGATACATAAGGCCAAGTGTGTCACCTTGGGGTGCACCAGTATTGTTTGTAAAGAAGAAGCATGGTACTCTCATATTGTGCATTGAATACAAGCAATTGTACAAGGAGACTATCAAGAACGAGTATCCATTGCCACGGATTGATGACTTGTTTGATCAGTTGAAGTGATAAATAATATTTTCAAAGATTAATCTGAGATCAGGATATCATCACGTGTGCATCAAAGAAGAAGATATTTACAAAACCGCATTTAGTACAAGGTATGGAAATTATGAGTTTGTGGTGGTTAATTTTGGTCTTACTAATTCTCTATCCATTTTAATATGTTTGATGAACAATGTGTTGTGTCCTTACCTAGACAAGTTTGTGATAATGTTTATTGATGATATATTGATATATTACAAGAATGAGGAAGAACATGTAAAGCACCTAGAAATAATGTTGAGATTGTTGAGAGAGCATCATTTATATGCCAAGCTCAACAAGTGCAGCTTCTTTCAGTATCAGATTCATGGAGTGGCCAACTCCTAGGAATGTGGATGAGGTCAGATCATTCATGGGACTAGCAGGTTATTACAGGTGATTCATCTGGAACTTCTCACAAATTATTTATTCTATTACATCTTTGCAAAGGAAAGGGAAGAATTTTGAATGGACTAAGGAGTGTGCAGTTAGTTTTGAGCAGTTGAAGGATTTTCCTACAAATGCACCAATCTTGAAGATTGCAAATCTTGATAAGGAGTTTTTGGTTTGTATAGATGCTTGCAAGAAAGGACTTGGTGGGTTTCTAATGCAATAAGGGTAGGTGGTATGTTAACAGTCAAGGAAATTGAATGAGCACGAGCGGAACTATGTAACACATGATCTAGAGTTCGCAATAATCATTAATGAATTTAAGATGTGGACACATATCTCCTTCGTAGGAGGTTCATCTTGATGAATGATCACAATGGGTTGAGGTACTTGTTTGACTAACCCAATCTGAATTTCGAGTAAGCTATACGCTTGGCTACCTTAAATGAGTTTCTTTGAGATCAGGTACATCAAGAGAAAGGAGAATAGGGTTGCAAATTCTCTCAGTAAGAGAGTATAGGTGAATCACATTTTGGTTGTGAGTTCATATGGGACAGATTTACAGGGCAGATCTTGCATGCAAGGCAACATGATGACAGGTACCAATAGCTGAAGCAGATATTGAAGTAACAGGGTGAAGGTGATAGGGTTGAGGAGTGTCAACTCACGACATATGGCTTGGTTGGATTCATGAACATTATTTATGTGCCAGATAGCAGTGAAATAAAGAAGCTTATCTTGAAGGATTTTCATGTTAAGTCGTATTCAACTCACTTAGGATATCAGAAGAATTTGACAGTAATCAAGAAGTTATATCATTGGTCGAACCTGAAGAAAGAGGTGGATGAGTTTTTGCGAGATGCTTGGATTGTTAGGAGGTGAAAGCATAGTGTAAGCATTCTGATTCCAAAATGGAAATGGGAGGTCATATCCATGGAATTCATTACAGGTTTTCTAATGACATCGAATCAGCATGATTCCTTGATGGTTATAGATGACAAGTTTAGTAAGTTAGGTCACTTCATTGTGGTGAAGCCTACAAATTCAGCTAGTGAAGTAGCTCATATTTTCATCAGGGAGATAGTGAGATTGCATGGTGTTCCTAAGAAATTCATATCAGATAGAGATGTCAAGTTCACTTCCAAGTTTTGGAAGGATTAGTTTACAGGCTTGGGGACAAAGTTAGCTTTCAGCACAACTTATCATTTATAGACAGATGGAAAATATAGAGGGTCAACAAGATTCTTGAGGACATGTTGAGGATGTATATCATGCATCAACAGAGGAAGTGGGAGGATTATCTTCCACTGGTAGAGTTTGCATATAATAATGGGTATCAAGATTCCTTAAGGATGAGTCCATTTGAGGCTCTTTATGGGAAGATTTGTAATACTCTTATGAGCTGGAGTGATCCAATGAAAATGGTGTTGATTGGACCAGATATGTTAGTTTAGATGGAACAAGAGATGCATGTTATTAGAAGGAATTTAAAGGCAGCACATGGCAGGTAAAATAGTTATGGAGATCAACATAGAGCATTTTGTAACACCCTCCTCCCACATCTGCCCAAGTAACCGGCAAACCAAGGTAAACATGTGATGAGAGGCTACTATGATTAGATTCAACCTCCCATGTGACCTTAAGGAAGTGGAATCGATGGAAAAACAACATACAGACCTTCCACATCAGCTACAAGACTCCTAGGAACCTTTCCAACCACTTAGGTAGCTAGCCCTTGGGTCCCACTAAAAATTTTGACCACTTGACCTTTGTATGCTCTCATGATATAGGCCTGCCAACATCCATGAGGCTCTAGACGCTCTCATGACAAGGAATTCCAGCGTCCAAGGACTATTTTTCTCAGTGATGTGCTAGCGTCCCAGGAATTTTAGCCACTTTTTCAGGCCCAGAGCCTAGGTCACTACCCAGAATTGAATGACACCTTTAGAACAACAAGATAACAGGGAAATAATGATGCAAAAGTAAATACTTGAACAAGCCCTTAACAGACCCAGACTAGCCATGACAAGCATTTCGTCAAACATATCACAAATATGTAATCTACAGGTGTAAACAACATATTTAAGCATAGGGGTCTCATACTTATTTGAGAATCGTTGTGAAGCATTGTTCCATTATATCATTTGTTGAATTATCATCTATTAGGTCATAGATACATTGTTCATTCATTTACCAGCAAAAACATGATGAGAGCCATACATAGCCACTGTCATAAAACATATACGTAACCAGCATAATAGCAACATAAATACCAAGGAAATCATAGCCATATTATCCATGTATAAACCAATATAATACTCATAGAAATACAAGATAAATAACCTCATATTGATGATGTAAAATCCAAACCTAGGATGGGACTACCAAGTTCCACCCGACCATAGAATGGTTGAGCCAAATCTCTCTTCAGCAATTCACCCTTGTGCCATATTCCAAGCATGAATATGGGACTCAAACAAAAATAACCAACCAGGGCATCTCGAGGCTAAACCACCTCACCCTTATCAATAGAAACTAGGCTTTACAGTAATCCATCCCAGATCACTAGGCCAAAACAAGCATGGATGCCACAAGATTTCTCCACCTACATCGTGAGGAATTTTCATGTTTCCTAGTCTCTTAGGCTTTACCGTAATCCAAAGTCTGATCCAGGGATCACTATGCCCTAAACCAAGACACCACCCTTTAGGTTTTACCATATATCCCACCATTCACCGACAAGGATTCCTAGACCCACTGAGGCAACATAATCCTAGCTTTACCGCAACCCACAGTCTGGCTCAGGGGTCACTAGGTCGGTGACTTTACTGTGATCCACAATCTGGTTCAGGGACCACTGGCCCATGTGCTCTATCATTCGAAGATCCACCTCATTCAGCTTTGAATCCATATGGAAATCCAGCTCAACCAAAGCACGAGAACCCCATCACACCATGGTTATCCAGAAATGGCAAGGCTACGCTAAAAACACTGTCACACCTGGAAAAACCCATGGCATAACAACAAAAGAACCATGTGTAATACCATGCATGCCAAATCTAGCAAGGAAAATACACATGCAAATTGATACCTGCAAAGAATACTGCTATAGCTACTTGATCCTACTCTTCTTTTCTTGATCTCTGCTTCCTCTTGCCTTATTTTCCTTTCTTGATCCAACGCCAAAATGCTCCATGAAAACTTCAAGTTTCCAAGAGTGTGAGAGAGAGAGAGAGAATAATGAGAAAGCTCCAAAACTGAACTGAAAAAAAGGTTACAAATTGATCCTCATAAGCCCTTTTATCAATTAAGCCTATATTTTCTTCATTTTCCATTATTTTCCTCCTCACATGCAACCTATGACTTTTCACCTTCCTTTTGTCCTAATTTCCATTATTTTCATAAATAAATGTGCCAAAAATGCCACTTTGCCTTTCCAAAGCCTTAGCCATTGCCTTTGCCAATTTCCTTAGCCATAATAAACCAAATGAACACCCACACTAGGATGTTTTTCCGAACATTTAGCTTGTAAAAAGTGTCCCATCAACTGTGATTATTATTTTTCCTTTACTAACTTTTATTACATGGATTTTTCCTTGGGGGACACCATCCTCGAGGTTCAACCACACCTATACCTCAGCAAAACCATTGAAAAGAAAACATACTACCCATGGAGCTTTATAACATATCTCGATGTAGTATTTACAATGATCACCCTACTAAAAATCAAACCAAAATGACAACATAACAACATGACAACTATAATGACATGATACCCATACCGCTTTTTGGAGCTTTATAACACAACTCACGGCGGTATTTACATCCATATACATATGTACATATAGTAAAACATCATCAAACATGTAGCAAAACATATACCAAAGACATATACCAAGACTGCTTTGCCTCAACTGGCAAACAGTGAAGGATACATAGCCCGCATATGATCTGCCATCTCCCATGTAGCTTCATCGAGCCCAAAGTGCTTCCACTTCACTTTAACCTGCTCGATTGATCAGTTCTGGAGCATGAGCACCTTTTTTCTGCAATATACACTGAGGCTTTGTTTGGAATTCTCCATCTGGTTCCACCTACAATACAGACCAGTGAATCACATGATCAACATATTTAACATACTTCTTAAGCAAGGACACATGGAAAACATCATGGACTTTCATTGTTGGAGGTGGTGCAATTCGATAGGCTACTGACCCAATCCTCTCCGTGATACTGAAGGGTCCACAAAACCATGGTGCCAGCTTGGCACATGATACAATCCATAATGAGCTCTTCTTTGCTTTGATGCACAAGTACACTTGTTTCCCAACCTGGAACTCCTTGAACAACATGTTCCTATCTGCGTAGCTCTTCTACCTATCATGCGTTGCCTTTAGATTCTTCTTTATAACCTGCATTTATTGTTCCATGTCTGCCAACATGTTCAGTCCAATCAACACCCTGTTAACCGGATCGCTCCAACTGATGGGAGTATTGCAACTCCACCGATACAATGCCTCAAATAGACTCATCCAAAAAAAATCATGATACCCATTGTTGTAAGCGAACTCTACCAGTGGAAGATACTCTTCCCACTTTCGTTCTTGATACATCATGTACATCCTCAACATGTTCTCCAATATCCTGTTGACCTTCTTAGTCTGTCCATCTATCTACATATGATAAGTTGTACTAAAGGTCAACTTTGTGCCCAAACCTATGTACAATTCCTTCCAAAACTCGGATGTGATCTTTGCATCCCTGTCTGACACAGTCGTCTTTGGAACACAATGCAATATGAACACATCTTTGATGAATACATGTGATACCTCTCTATCTCAGAATGTAAACTTCATTGGAATGAAGTGTGCAACCTTTTTCAACCTGTCCACAACAACCATGATGGAATCATGTTGTCTCACTGTCCTCAGAAACCCTATGATAAAGTCCACAGAAATGACCTCCCATTTCCACTCTTGAATCACAATCGGTTGTAGCAGTCCACCTAGATGCTTACACTCTGGCTTCACACACTGACAATCAAAACACCTAGCCACAAACTTTGCTACATACTTCTTCAGATTCGGCCAATAATAAAATTTCTTTATTGCGGTAAATTTCTTAGCCTCGGTGACCCAAATATGGTTTCACATGAAACTCCCTCAAGGTCACCTTCTTGAGCTCATTGTTATCTCGCACATATATCTTGTCTATGAATCTAATCAATCCATCTTTTGTAAGACAATAGTCCACATCCTATGCACCTACACATGTACATGTACATGTACCACTACATGTACATGTACTTGTACTCTGCTGCAACTTGTGCACAATCTCCATATACTTGACATCCTACTGACCTCCCTGCAAGATCCTATCCTTAAGGTTTGTCCCATAGGAGCTAATAACTGCTAAGTGATTTACCTGTACCTGCCTACTAAGAGCATTAGCCACCCTATTCTCTTTACCTTTGATATACCTGATCTCGAAATCGAATTCATTAATCGTGGCCAACCACCGAGCCTGCCTACCATTCAAATTCGGTTAGTCAAATAAATACCTCAACACAATATGATCACTCATCAGTACAAACCTCCTACCAAGAAGACAGTGCATCCACATCTTCAATGCATGTATGATTGTTGCTAACTCAAGATCATGTGTCGGGTAGTTCTGCTCGTGCTCGTTTAGTTTTCATGACTTGTTGAAATTTGATGAGTAAAAAGTTTCTTGCAATCCCAACCCGCTTTTAATTTCACCTTATCACTCCCATTCAGTTGAATGCCCTTTCCCATAAACATACATTCAACATAGAGAATTCTGGAAGTGAAATTTTCAGATTAAAACACATGGGACTATCAACACATGCTGAAAATAAATATGGGCATAAACAAACTAGAAACGCACAAAAATACACACAGATTTTTGGTCACCTTAGACCCAGGCAAAACCCCTTCAATCTTTTCCGTGGAAAACCTCTTAGAGAGCTCTTAAATATATTTATCTTTCAAGTTCAGGAAAAATACATTTGTAGACAAAACAAAACAACAAAATACAACTTATCTCTTCAGCCCAAAACTCCTTGAAAACTGTGCCCACTTTGCCTCGATTTCTATGCCCACTTAAAGTTGAAAATATGTATTGTACAAATATGGACTGTACAGACTGTACAAATTTCCATACCGTTGTACGACCTGTATAGGATTTTCAAAAAAAAAATCTCAAAAACTTCTCTCAAACAGCATGCATCTCACAAAATTAAATGTTGTTCGTACTGTACCTTCTGTTGTCTTTTATGCCTTGATTTTCATGCCCATATTTGCCCAAAAATCACTCCTTCAACTTGCTACAACAAATTTATCCTTCATAAATTTTCTCCAGCTCTTAGCCTCCTTTCTCCAATCTGCTCATGAAGAATAAATGTAGTCTCTCTTTTCTTTTCCCTCTTTTGTTTCCCTAAATGACTTTTGGGAAACCCCAAGATGTAATGGCTCAGATTCATTTATATCAAGGGATGAGAATAAATGTGCATTTAATTCTCACTTTCTATTTTTTAACTCACCCATTAAATAAATTACCCACATTTTACTTTATGTCTAAAGTCACTTTTCACTTTATAATTTAACATTGACTTTACCAATTATAAAGTCACTTTCACTTTATAAAGTCACACTTAGGAAGAGAATTATTTTGGACACTTTTCCCTAGGTAGAGACTAACACATGGGAAACCACTTGTCCAAGGTACATTGAAAATCAACACTCCCTCTTACCGAGGAAATTGATTCTCACCACACCCATCTTGTCCCTAAAATGGACATGCTTGCCTCTTAGCAAGGACTTCGTGAGAACATCGGCCACCTGCTCATATGCCGGTATATACTCCAACTTCACTGCCCCCTTATGAACATAGTCCTTGATGAAATGATATTTGATGTAAATGTGCTTTGACCTATCATGAAACACTAGATTCTCTGTTAGTTTAATGCAACTTTGATTATCACAATAAATAATCGTTGGTCTCAACTCCTGATCAAATAGGCCACACAACAACTTGCAATGCCAAACGGCCTCACAACTAACATGGCCAGCAGCCATATACACAGCCTCAGAATAGCTCAAAGAAATTGACTTTTACTTTCAACTGAACCATGACACAACTGCCAAACCCAGTCCAAAGCAACACCCTGAAGTTTTTTGCATGTCAGAAGCACACCCTGCCAATATAAATCTGTGTAACCTACCAACCTCACTCCATCTCCATGCTTATAGTCCAGAACATAATCAACAGTCCCCTGCATGCAGTGAAGAATGTGCTTTGCAGCTACCCAGTGCGCCCTCTTGCGCTCTACCATGAACTGGATAAGTGTATTCATTGCAAAGCATATATCTGGCCAAGTGTTGGCCAAATACATCAAGGACCCAATAAGCTGCCTATACAATGTGGGATCCCCCAAGATAGAATCTGAAGCATGAAGCTTCTTCCAGTTGGTGATCATAGGTGTAGACATGGGTCTATAGTCTGCCATGTGAAATCTTCTCAACACATCCACAACATACTGCCCCTGCCCCAAAAAGATATGCCCCTCCTCATGCCACACCTCAAGCCCCAAAAAGTAATGGATTAGCCCAATGTCCTTCATCTCAAACTCCATATAAAGATCCTCCTTGCAACCACTAATCATTCTCTCTGCCCAAGTAATAAACAAGTCATCAACATAGAGCGCAAGAATGAGCGGATCATCCCCTACAACACTGTAGTATAGGTTTGGATTTGCATCACTCTTCGTGAAACCCGTCTGCTGAAAGTAAGTATCAATCCTTGAATACCAAGCTCTTAGAGCTTGCTTAAGTACGTAGGGTGCTCGCCTCAACTGACATACATGGGTCTCCTGCCCAAGTACCTCAAAGCCCTGCAACTGCTCAACATACACCTCCTCCTCTATAAATCTATTCAGAAATGCGATCTTCACATCCATATGATGGATATGCCAACCCATTTCTGCAGCAATAGAAATAAGGGACCGGATAGAAGTGTACCAAGCTACGGGAGTGAAGGTATCATCATAGTCAACTCCCTCTATCTATGAGAACCTTCTAGCCACAAACCTCACCTTGAACTTCTCAATGTTGCCATCTGCAACATGCTTGACCTTGTAGAGCCACCTGGAAGTCACAACTGACTTGTTCTCAAGCCTAGGCACCACTTCCCAGACATTGTTCTTAATGATAGAGGCATACTCCTCCACCATAGCCTCTCTCCATACCTCCTAGTTTATATCCTCCTCATAGATAATAGGCTCAAAGTCAACAACGCTAGTAGCCTTGGCTACATAACTGCAAAACCGCTCAGGTGGCACACTCTCCCTGTTCACCCTCTTTGAAGGACCAATAGACTCTACTTCCTTCAAGGTGTCTTGAAGCCACTTGGGCCTCCTCTTCCCTGAAGAATCTTCCCCATAGGGAACCTCATCCTCTGCCCCACAGTCTGGTGAACCTGAACGTCTGCCAACTGACCATGGTGTGCCTGTACCATCACTTATCCTCGAAGAACCTGTACCGGCACCTGTGCCTATGTCAAATGAAGTGCCATGTGAACTTTGTACCAATGGACTCCCTAAAGAAATGTTCGGTGAACTCACCACTGGTCCCCAAATGTCACTGACACTAAAGTACCTCCTGTACCAGTTGATCCAGAACCCTGAGGTCCTGCTCCCTGTACCTAACCTCCCTGCTGAGGAGAAGTTTGTGACTCTCTCTCATCATACTCTCATGATCTCCGATAGGCCCTCTCCTCCTCAAACTTCACATCCCTCCTAATCACCACTCTCCGTTAAGAAGGAATGAAGATCTGATAGGCCTTCGAAGTATCATTGTAACCCATAAAGATACCCTTCTCTACCATGGGTTCCAGCTTCACCCTCTGCTCCTTGGGGATATAAGAATATGTGAGACATCCAAAGATACAAAGATGTCCCACATGAGGCTTCTCTCTAGTAAAAACCTCCTCCAGAATCATATTCCCCAATACTCTGTGAGGACTCCTAATGAGCCTCATAAATGGGTAATTGTATGGGCACATTTTACCTCCTAACCTAGTCAAATCAACCATTTTCTTAGCTTATTGTATGATTTCCTTATTATATTTATGCTTATAGGGTGAGTTGAGTTAGTTATTATGCCATGTGGTCTAACATGTATTTAATGCAGATTATTGATGGATTTCGAGGTCAAAGTCAAGAATCTAGAGGTCAAACTGCAGAAATAACTCGAAGTATATAGAGGAGAGGACTTATAGGAGGGAATCCCCCTCATTTATTTCTCCTCACTTCGAATTCCCCTTCATTCGGCTCAAAGTACAGGCAGCCGAATCATGCACTAGAAGGCAGCCGAGCAAGTGGAAGATGATTAATAGTTATCTCGAGTTTTGGGAGCCACACCTCCCTGATTTTAAGGAAGTTGTTGGTAGCTTTAGATGTATAAGTAGAGAGGCCTAGGGCCTCACTAGGGTTGACTTTTTTGCTTATGCAAACTCTACTCAAACTTCGAGCTTACTATTTTATGACAATTTTATGTAGTCTTGCTATTTTTCTATAATGAAGATGGAATCATTTTTGAGCTAGCACTGAGTTACCTCAGAGGGCTGAAGCTCTTGGGTTAGGGCCCAATCCAAGCAGCCAAGCTTCTCTTTACTTGTATTTGTATGCTTTACTTCAGTTTGTAGATTAGTTTGTTGTTAGATGTATTTCTCTTATGGTTAAGAATAGGTTGCTTTTGATGATTTAGTAGCTTGCTTCCATTTGTGCTTTCTATAGCAAGTTAAGAAATGATCATTGAAGATTCAAAAGGCTAGCAACAGTGCCTTGGCCTCTCTTCCTCCCTCTGGGACCATGATTTGAGGCAAAGACTCTCTTGCTGCCCCAAAAACACAGATTTTCCTCATTCCTAGGACTTCTAGTGTTTGCAGCTCTCTAGTAGGTTGATAGTCCAGTTTTGCTTTGCTTTAGATCTTCTTTATCATGTTCACTTCCTGATTTGCAATAGTCCTTTTGCATGCTTTCCTTTCTTACAGCATTTCCCAGCATTTCCTTCTATACATCATAGTTTAAGCCATTTTAATGCAAAACTTTGTTTTTCCTAGGATGCACTCATTTCATTGGTTGCTTGATTTTCTTGGTTGATTGTCAGTTTCTATGCAGCAGATCTTTTCTAGCAGTAGGCTAGCTTACCAGCAATCACACCCTCCATCTGATCCATGCCCTATAGGTCTCCCAAACCTCACCTCAATTTTTCCCTAGTTTCCTTCATTTTTCATAAAACTTCTTCCTCTCTCCTTGAGCAAACCCAATCATCTTTCTCTCTCTTGGTGATTCATGGTAAACCTTAGGTGCACTAACACCTCATTCCAACCTTCATCCACCTTTTCCACCTACTCTCACACCCTAAAAACAGCAAAAATTGCTCTCGGCTTCCTCATGTAGGCCTCATGTAGTTTCCCTGTTTTCCTCTTCAGTAGTTTTCCTGTGTCCTCCTTTAGTTTTTCCTGTAGGCTTTCTTTTGAAGGCCGAGTGTGGGAAAAGCCTCCAAAAGGCCACCTAAGACCTCCTAGGACCCATCCACACCATCCTACATCCTCCCAAGCTCCAAAACCACCCTTTAACTCCACCTATTCGCAGCCACACTCACACACAATAAATTAGATGCATGTTAAATTCACATAAAAACACATAAAAATCCAAAAATATGTTTTTTGCTTATTTACTTCCAGAAATAGCATGCTTAGATGTTGTTTACTTCCTTGAGTAGGTAATGGCATTTCTTTCATGGTTTTCATAGTGTTTTTGGCAAAAGTAGAATTAGTTTGTTAATTAGGGTTTACTAGGTTTTGCTTTACATTCCAGTCTTTCTCCTTTCTGCAGTTAGAATAGCATCTGTAGAGTAATATTTCTTTTATTTCATCACACATAGAGCTTCTTCTGAAATCTATAGAAGTTGGCTTGAGCTCCTATTGATCTCGCGTCGGTTGACCAAGTGACAACCTGCAGTGAGAGCTAGTACTTGTGCATATAGCACCGACGCTTCCAAGTTTGTTATGAACTACCGCGTTGATAAAAGTGAAGTTGGTAGCCTAGGAGTTGCAGAATTCTTGCTGCAATACTAGTGCTCACCAACTCCTATTTTGAAGATAAATGTCAGTACTGCAAGCCTCAACCCACAAAAACAAAGGCAACCCCTAATCATGAATCATCGCCCTAGCAGCCCCAAAATAGCTCTGTTTTTCCTTTCAGACACCCCATTCTATTGGGGGTTGTAAGGAACCGTGAACTCTCTCCTAATTCCCTCCTGTGCACAGAAGTCAGAAAACCCACCATCGGTGTACTCACCACCATTGTCTGACCTCAAGACTCGAATCTTCCTAGCTGTCTACTTTTCCACAAGAGGTTTGAACTATTTAAAGTGACTGAAGACCTCACCCTTGGTCTTCAAGAAATATATCCAATTCCTCCTAGAGTAGTCATCAATGAATATAACATACTACTCATAACCACCCAAAGACACATGAGACATACTACCACTAAGATCAGTATGAATCAAGTCTAGTATACCTATAGATCTCTTATCGCTCGCTGGGAATGGTAACTTGGTGTACTTTCCTAAAGCACACCCTCTGCAAACCTCATAATGCTCGACACTGAAATCGGGAACTCCAATAGTGATCTCCCTCAGTACTCTCAAAGCTCCATGATGCATATGGGCCATCCTACGGTGCCATAACTCGCACAAGTCTCTACTACTGGTGGTACTAGTGTGAGTGCTACCAGATGTGCTACTCACCAATGCTCCTGCCGACTAAAAACTAAACCTGTATGGTTTCCCAAAGCAGACTCCAATCACTTTGGCTGAAGTGATGGAAGCTCCCCTGGGATGCATCAATACTTGCCCTCTTGATAAAGTGACGTCAAACACCTTCTCCTCCATAGCAGACACTGAAATCAAGTTCTTCTTCATCCCCGAAACATACAAAACATCCATGACCTTCAAAGGAGGAAAAGACTCCCTCTCAAAGGTCACAGTCCCCACACCAACAGCTCTCACAGTGTGGTCATCTCCTAGTACAATCTCAATATCAAGTGCCCTCTCCACAAGCTCTGAAAAGAACTCTCGTGCACCTATCATATGGCAGGAAGCCCCGTTGTCTATGCACCACACATCAGATGATGTACTACTACTAGATATATAAGTAATAAATGCAAAGTCCTTATTAAACTTTGAAGCAAACTGCTCCACCTCTTCTAAAGTTGTAGCACCCTTCTTCCCCTTGTTCTTCCTCTCAAGATACATAGCAGCATAGTGTCCCATCTTCTAACATACCCAACATTTGACTTTGGACATATCTGTATCTTTCTTCTTCTCCTCCTCCTTTCCCTTAGCCCCATATGATGAGGCCCCTTTCTTTGCCTTCCCTTTGTTCTCCCCCTTGGCTGTTAAGGCTACATCCTCCTCATATGTTATCTTCACCCCACCACTGCCAATCTTTTGTATCTCATGCTGCACACAATCATCCCAAAATCTGTCCCAATTAGGAAGATTCTCCCTAGAGGTAACAACATCTCCAAAGACCTCCCAAGACTTAGGAAGTCCCGCTACAGCTATCCTGACTAACTCTGTGGGTGCAACTGCCTCACCAATAGTAGTTAAATCATCACGTACATGTTTGACCTTGCCAATATAATGAACTACACTTTTAGACTTTGTCATCCTGATGTTCTTCAATTGTTCTTTGAGTACCATCTTCGTACTCTCATTAGTACTCTGATAGAGAGTGGTTAGAGTTGTCCACATCTGATATGCATATGTGTTTCCTCTCACCTGAGGAACCACATGATCCTCAAGGCTATCCATCAAAATCCTTTTTGTTTTTGCATTATTTTTTGTGAATTCAGCAAGTTCATCTACAGTAGTAGGAGGTACAACCACTTGTCGCACTATGTCCCAAATTGTTGCCTCATTAAACATTGTATGAATTTTGTCCTCCCAAATGACATAGTTGGATATCCCATCTAGTCTGTCCTCTGTCCTTAAGAACATGACCATGAATGTTGTCCACAATTTACAAAACCAAGAAAATGGAGAAATGAACTTTCCAGCACACCTTGCTGTCCCAAAATATTAGTTTGTTGTCCAAATTGATTTTGTTGTCCAAAAATTTAGTTTGTTGTCCAAACCAGTGTTTGCTATCCCAAACTACTCTTTGTTGTTCATACTGCAATTTTCATCCTATAGCTCCGATACCATGTTGAAATTTGATGACTAAAAAGTTTCCTACAATCCCAACCCAGTTTTAATTTCACCTTATCACTCCCATTCAATTAAATTCCCTTTCCCATAAACATACATTCAACATATAGAATTCTAGAAACGAAATTTTCAGGTTAAAACACATGGGACTATCAACACATGCTGAAAATAAATATGGACCTAAACAAACTAGCAACACACATAAAAATACCCATAGATTTTTGGTCAACTTAGACCCGGGCAAAAGTTAAAACCCCTTCAATCTTCTTGGGGAAAAACTGTTAGAGAACTCTTCATATCTATTTATCTTTCAAATTCAGGAAAAATACATTTGCAGACAAAACAAAACAACAAAATACAACTTATCTCTTCAGCCCAAAACTCCTTGAAAAACGTGCCCACTTTGCCTCGATTTCCATGCCCACTTGAAGTTGAAAATATTTATTGTACGGATACGGATTGTACTGTACGGATTCCAAACGGACTATATGGATTTCCATACTGTTGTACGGATTGTATGGATTTTTCAAAAAAAAATCTCAGAAACTTCTCTCAAACAACATGTAATTCACAACATTAAATGTTGTTCATACTGTACCTTCTGTTATCTTCTATGCCTTGATTTCCATGCTAAGCTTTGCCCAAAAATCAGTCCTTCATCTGGCTGCAACAAATTTCTCCTTCTGAACTTTTCTCCATCTCTCAACCTCCTTTCTCCATTCTGATCATGAAGAAGGAATGTAGTCTCTCTTTTCTTTTCCCCCTTCTTTTCCCCTAAATGACTTTTGGGAAACCTTAAGATCTAATGGCTTAGGTTCATTTAGATCAAGGGATGAGAATAAATGTGCATTTAATTCTCACTTTCTATTTTTTAACTCACCCATTAAATAAAGTACCCACATTGTACTTTATATCTAAAGTCACTTGTCACTTTATAATTTAACATTCACTTTACCACTTATAAATTCACTTTCACTTTATAAAGTCACACTTAGGAAAAGAATTATTTTGAACACTTTTCCCTAGGTAGAGACTAACCCATGGGAAACCACTTTTCCAAGGTACTACTAGTCTATCCAGCATAAGGAATCCACCAAGTCCTCTCTTGCAAGAATGTGTACATGCTACAAACTCCTTGTTCGGATCTGCAATATTTAACATTGGTGCATGTGTCAACAACTGTTTAAGCTTCTCAAAACTAGCCTCACACTCCTCTATCCATTCAAACTTCTTACCTTTCCTTTGCAATGATGTAATAGGATAGGAAATCCATGAGAAGTTCTTGATGAACCTCCTATAATAGCCTTTGAACCCTATGAAAGATCTCACCTCATCCACATTCCTAGGAGCTACCCACTCCATGATGGCCATTATCTTTTATGGATCCACTGTTATGCCCTCCTTGGAAACAACATGTCCCAAGTAATGTACCTTAGTCTAAAATAAACTGCACTTCTTGATCTCAGCATACAACTGATGCTCTCTCAACAACCTCAACACTGTTGCTAAATGTTCGACAGCTCTTCCTCATTTTTAGAATATACCAATATGTCATCAATTAACACAATAAAAATATTATCCAAATACGAACACAACACACTATCCATCAAGCACATAAATGTAGTTGGAGCATCAGTCAAACCAAATGGAACTACGACAAACTCATAATACCCATACCTGGTTCCGAATGTGTTCTTATAGATGTCCTCTTCTTTGATGTGTACTTGATGGTATCCAGATCTCAAGTCGCTCTTAGAGAACACTACTACTCCCTTCAGCTGATCAAACAAATCATCAATCATCAGTAACGAGTACCTGTTTTTTATGGTCACTTTGTTCAACTGCTTGTAATCAATGCACAATCTGAGAGTACCATCTTTCTTCTTCATAAACAATATCGGTGTGCCCCATGGTGATACACTTGGCTTAATGTATCCTTTGTCCAACATTTCCTTCAACTCTACCAACTCAGGTGTGCTCATCCTGTAAGGTGCTTTCGATGTTGGAGTTGCTCCTGGCACTAACTCCATAGAAAAGTATACTTCCTTGTGAGGTGGTAACTTTGAAATGTCGTTAATAAATACATCCTGAAACTGTTGCATAACTAGGTACCTGCCCAAAACATATGCATTCTCAACCTCCTTATCTTTGTCACTAGAAATGTGCACTGCGAATAACACACACCCTTTCCTGCGACTACGCTTTGCCTACATAGCTGTCACCATCCTAACTGATGTGGCTTTCTTCTTTCCTTGCAAGACTCTTGGATCCCCATTGTCATCTAGACACTCAATGGCTTTGTCATAACAATCCACCTTGCTTCTATGAAGGTACAACCAATCCATGCCCAACAACATATTGTATGATCTTGACAGTAATACATTCAAATGTGTTGCAGTAGGCATACCATTTAAATCAAATGCACAAACTCTTACCCAATGATAAACTCGCTTATTTGTACCTATAGCCAACTCCACTAACCAATATTTTGCATGCAATTCCTTACTCAAACCACACTTATCCACCAAGTCATGACTAACATAGTTATAATTAGATCCAGGGTCAATCAAAATAGAAATAACTTGATCACAAATCTTACCGTCCATCTCAATGATAGATGCTTGATGGTCTACCTGCTTGTTATCCAATGTTACATAAATACGAGGAATGCTCTGACCAACATCCGTAATAGTATGTGCCTCCTACGCACTATATATCTGAGGCCTACCACCCTGATTCTGTGGACAATCTCTCTTAAGGTGCTCCTTACCACATGTCCAACATTCCAACCGACCAATATCCTCACCTCTATGTTGTTGTTGCGACCCATGTCCCTGTCTAGCTGCATTGAACCTCTTTTGCGGTGCCACATTTTCTTTCTCATCTTCATTCTGAGGTCTTGTTCTTTTCAACTACCATTTACCTATAACTTTGTCTTTTCCTTTCCATCCTTGTTGATAATCATTCTTACGCTTTGATTGTTCATAGCAATGCTTCAATTTCCCAATAACTTAATCAAGTGACGACGCTCATCATACTCAATCTGACCTTTAAATGCTAATGGAAATCCATTGACAAATCGTTGAACTTTAGCATTCTCATCTTTTAGATACGGTACATACATCAGTAGCTCTAGGAATTTAGTCGTGTACTCTTCATCTGTCATTGATCCCATCTTTAGCTCATACAATTATTTGGCCTTATTGTCATAGTACCTTTCTAACAAGTATTTCTTCCTAAAAAGCCTCTTGAACTCATGGTAACTAAAGTCCTATGTCCTAATGTCTCTGACTCGCTTCACATCTTCCCACCAAATGTCTTATTTACCTTTCAAGCTAAAGATTACAATTCTAACCTTCATGTTTTCTGTGTACTCATGTAACTCAAAGAATTTGTTCATTCCAAGTATCCAAGCCTCTGCATCTTCCAACTTCTTTACATCTCCATCAAAATTAGGTGGCTTTGCTTTCTTAAACTCATCTAGCAAGTATCCCCTATCACTCCTCCTGTAAGGATGATAATGATGACGATCATGATGCCTGTCAGAACCATAACTAGAATAGTACATGTATCCATCACCTCTCCTATCTAGAGTATCCAACAACCAGCCATCTCTAATAGTGTCATCTCTATTTGAAATGTGACCACCACGAGCCCTGTTTCCATATGACCCATTAGTTCTATCCTTCTTTCCATGGGTAATCTGAAGTGGTCCTTGTCGATGCAATTCCAACAAACTCTAAAGAAGTATATCATTAACCCCTGCTTGTTTCTCTTGTGCCTGTATGATCCTGTCATTATCTACCTTGGAACTCCTTATTTCTTCCTTCAAGCTTATCATGTGTCTACCAATCAGGAGAGTTCCCAACATCACGCTACTCATCAGATTCATATTAAGAGTCTTTGTATTCTACCATTATTCTAGTCATTTTGATCTTTTTCCTGCAAGGCATACCATGTCAGCTAAACCAAATCACAATAAACCAACGTACCTTAGCATAATTTGGGGAGGATACCTCATCTGCAAGATCATCAAATCAGTGTGATACATGTATAAACATAATCATAACAACATATAGACATATAATACATAAGCACATAACCATGTAACCATTAGTCTAGCTAGAGTCCAGTCATCAATGCATGACCATATCAACTACACATACCATGACCTCATGCATGACAACAACAACCATACCGACATACACTAAAAATATGCAAGCATAAACAACATGTAACCAATCATACACTCATGACAACATACTTCATAACAATAACATCCTCTTCCACATGGCGACATCACTACAACCATGAATGACACCATGCATATGCAACAAGCACATAGACCACAAGGATGATTAATCACACGTGAAAACGACATGAATGCATGACCAACACACTGCCCATCCAGTCCGAGGGGTGAACCATGCTCTGATACCAATTTGCAACACCCTCCTCCCACATCTACCTAAGTAACTGGCCAACTGGGGTAAACATGTGACGAGAGGCTACTATGATTGGATTCAACCTCCCATGTGACCTTAAGGAAGTGGAATCGACGGAAACACAACATACAGACCTTCCACATCAGCTATAGGACTCCTGGGAACCTTTCCAACCACTCAGGTAGCTAGCCCTTAGGTCCCACTAAATTTTTAACCACTTGACCTCTACACACTCTCATGCTATAAGCATGTCAGCATCGAGGAAGCTCTAGACACTCTCACGATAAGGCATGCCAGCGTCTAGGGACTATTTTTCTCAGCGTTGTGCAAGTGTCCCCAGGATTTGAGCCATTTTTTCAGGCCCAGAGCCTAGGTCACTACCAAGAATTTAATGACACCTTCATAATGTAAGATAACATGGAAACAATGATGCAAAAGTAAATACTTGAACAAGCCCTTAACCAGTCCCCAACTAGCCATGATAGGCATTTCTGTAGGTTTTAACCCCGTACAAAAATTACCTGCATACGAATTCTAAAACACAGAAAATAAACAATGCAAGAGAATAACACAAAAAATACATACACACAAGATTTTCCCCTGGATCCCAAAACCGGGACTACCAGCTTGATTTTTCATTATTTTCCTTTCAATGTTATAATACATATTTATACATGCCGAAGCATCCAATACCATGGAACGAAAACCATTGCATCCAAAACCATGGACCGAAAACCATCGTGTCCAAAATCATGTGCGAAAATCATGCACAAAAACATAGGTGGGTCCGCCCAACCTAACATAGGTTCCAAAACCAAAATTTTCCGAGCCGCTGCCCCTAACCCCATAGAGTGGGGTTACCTGCACCCCCTGTGACCCCCCCACTACGCAATCGTCCCAACGAAGGGGGGGCTCCGCCCCCTCTAACCTCCCAATTAACTACATGGGCTAGTCGTGAAAAGAATATAACACAACCCAACATTCTCCCACTTGTTGTTTTCTTTCCACATGGGACCACAAGAGAGCTTAGTCATTTATCCATCCCTACAATGCCCTTTGTTTCTCTACACCAAGAGAACTTCTCAGAGCTCATAGATTTTGTCAATTCGTCTGCAGTGTTCTTCAAAGTGTCCACCTTTACCAACAACACCTTTTTGTCTTCTATCATATCCCTCACAAAGTGATACCGAACATCAATGTGCTTTATCTTTGAATGATATGGAAGGTTCTTTGCAAAGAAAATTGCACTTTGGTTGTCACAGTCTATCCTTATTGCTCCCTGTACTAACCCCATATTTGAACACAATCTCTGCAACCAAACTTCTTCCTTGCTTGCATGAGTGGTTTCCATGTATTCTGCCTCTATAGTTGATAGTGCCACTACAGATTGTTTCTTAGTCATCCAACTGACTGCACCTCCAAATAGGTTAAACACATACCTACTTGTAGATCTTCTTTGATCCATATCTCCAACCCAGTGTGCATCAACAAAGCCACGAATATCCAACACTCTATCCAATCCTGGTCTTCCTTGGTAGCACAAACCAAAATCACTAGTGCCACACAAATACCTAAAAACCCGCTGCAATGTTGTCCAGTGCTCCTTCCCTGGTTTTGACATAAACCTGCGCAATACTCCCACTGCATGTGTAATGTCTGGTCTAGTACAGACCATCGCATACATCAGGCTACTGACTGCACTTGCATATGGAACACGGGACATGTCCTCTTCTTCTTCTTATGTCTTGGGACACCATTCAGCAGATAACTTTATTCCTACAAGAACAGGAACCTTCACCGGTTTACTATCTTGCATATTAAACCTCTGCAATATTGTCTCGACATACTTTCTCTGGTTTAACCATAGCTTTATCTTTGTCCGATCTCTTTTAATTTCCATGCCAAAAATATAGTTTGCAGCACCAGGATCTTTCATGTCGAATTTGGAGGACAAATGGGTCTTCAAATCCTAGATAATTTCT
Source organism: Pinus tabuliformis (assembly GCA_031772625.1). NCBI lineage: Eukaryota > Viridiplantae > Streptophyta > Pinopsida > Pinales > Pinaceae > Pinus > Pinus tabuliformis. The sequence continues at coordinate 833,573,420 of CM062813.1, forward strand.
TTGTCATTTCCAACCAGCAACATATCATCCACATACAAGACCAGACAAATAACACGGTCACCAATTAATTTAAAATACACACAGTGATCTGCTTTGCTTCTGGTGAAGCCAAGTCCCCGTATAAATGTATCAAATTTCTGATACCACATCCTTGGTGACTGTTTTAACCCATACAGAGACTTCTTTAACTTGCATACCAGTTCTTTCTTACCCTTCACCACAAAGCCTTTAGGTTGCTTCATGTAGATCTCCTCTTTTAGATCCCCGTGAAGAAATGTTGTCTTCACATCCATCTATTCTACCTCAAAATCAAAAGCAACAGCAACAGATAAAAGTAATCTAATAGAAGTTACCTTGGCAACAGGAGAAAAAATATCACCAAAATCAATTCCCAGCACCTGGGAATAACCTTTTGCTACCAACCGAGCTTTGTATTTCTCCACCTTTCCTTCTGCATTTGTCTTCTTCTTGAACACCCATTTGCTGCCAATGGGTTTCCTTGCAGCCGACAACTCCACCAGATCACAAGCATCATTATTGTGCAAAGATGCCATTTCATCAACCATGGCCTCTTTCCAGAGTTTTCCATCCTCTGAATCTACTGCTTCCTTCATAGTTCTGGGATCATCATCAGTAACGGATAAAGAAAATTTTGACCAGAAAGTAGATGGACTATACCTTTCCGGCTAACTTCTTTCTCAAACTGATCTTCTCACACCTGGAGTTTGTGGCTCTTCATCTTTTGATTCCTCCTCTGCTGTAGAGTCTGATTCTTCCTTCTTTAGCTCAAACTCTATCTTCTCAGGTTCCTTTGGTTGGACTTCATGTTTAATAACATTTTTCACCTCTCTGAACACCACATCTCGGTTGTACACAACCTTCCTTATTACTGGGTTCGAAAGCTTATAACCCTTTAAACCATTCTTATACCCAATAAAGATGCACTTTTCAGATTTACTATCCAACTTGGTTCATTTCTCCTTTGGAACATGTACATATGCATCACATCCAAAGAGAGGGTTTCTTACCAGTCCATACCTCTTGTGGAGTCTTATCCTCCAACGCTGATGAAGGTGATCTGTTGACCAGGTAACATGTAGTCTCCAATGCCTCTGCCCAGAATTCTTGTCCTAACCCGGCACCACTGAGCATGCTTCTTGCCCTTTCCATCAATGTCTTGTTCATTCTTTCTGCAACTCCATTTTGCTGAGGTGTATATGGAGTAGTCTTCTACCATGCTATACCACACTTCTTACAGAATTCTTCGAATTCCTTACTGCAAAACTCTCCACTGTTATCTGTCCTCAGCACCTTTATCTTCTTCTCTGTCTGGTATTCCACCAGAGCCTTAAATTCTTTAAACCTGTCAAAGACTTCAGATTTCTTCTTAAGGAAATATGTCCATGTATTCCTTGAGAAGTCATTTATAAATGATACATAGTACACAGAATTACCCAGTGATGGAACCTTCACAGGTCCAAACACATCACTATGCACAAGTTCTAATATATGTTTCGCCCTTTTACCACCAGAGGGGAAACTCACCTGATTCTGCTTCCCATATACACAGTTTTCACAAAAATCAAAATCCAAAGAGCTATTACTCATACCTTCTACCATACCTTTACAATGAAGTATTTGAAGGACCTTCTCTCCAATATGTCCAAGCCTTTCATGCCACTGCATGGTCTTCTCTCCAGAGACCGCTAAAGTTTCTGCTCCACTTTCAGGAACCACAGATTTGTTGCACCCATCAACAACAGTGCTACCTTACAGCTTGTATAGATTTCCAATCCAAACTCCTCGCATCAATACCAGTGCTCCCTGAACCATCTTGCAAGTATCCTTCTCGCACATTGTTTTTACACTTGTTTCATCCATCTTACTTATAGAAATCAGATTTCTGGCCATTGCAGGAATATGCAGAACACCCAGAAGTGTTCTAACCTTTCCACCTTGCAACTTCAACTTTACTTTTCGACAACCAACGAATCTAGCCTTCCTATCATCCCCTAAGAAGACATCACTACCATCGTATTTCTCATATTCGCAGAACCACTCTCTATGGGGAGTGAAGTGAAAGGATGCACCGGAGTCAATCAACCATGCCTCATGATCTACATGTGTACTTGAAGAAGCCAAGTACACATCCCCACCTTCATCTGAGGCGCTTTTCTCCTCTGTAGAAGGAGCATCATCAGATCCCTTTCCTTTATCAGGAGCTTTAGATTTACAGTCCCTTTTGTAGTGCCCTTCCTTTCCGCATTTCCAACACACCACCTTTATAACAAGTTTTCCTGGAGATTTAGATCTCCCTCTAGATTTAGATCTCCCACTCGATGACTTATTTTTATTTATGTTCTGGGACCATCCTCACACAGACAAGGCATCACCATTCAGGCTCTCCATATTTTTCCATCTCGTCTCCTCCGTCAGCAAGGATGAGACTATTTCATCAAACTGCAAGGCAATTGCATTGCTACCTATTACAATAACCAGACTATACTACGAATCTAGTAGAGAACACAACAAACTGATGCACTTATCTTCATCTGAAATTTTAATATCAACAAATGCTAACTGACTTACCACATTATTAAATGCGTTCAGATGCTCTATCACCGAGTCTCCATCTTTCATCCTCAGGTTATACAGATTTATCCGCAGAAACAGTTTATTCACCAGAGACTTAGATTGGTACAAAGTCCCTAACTTGTCCCACAAAGCCTTCGTCGTAGCTTACCCTGATACATTCAGCAATACTAAATCTGAGACACACAATCGTATTGTGCTCTTTGCCTTCCGATCCAACTTCTTCCATTCTTCATCGGACACTCTCGTTAGTTTAGTACCCAGATCTACCACAATCCACTGATTTTTATCCACCGACAGATCCTCCATCTTGAGTTTCCACAACTCAAAAATCTGATCATTAAATTTCTTGATCTCTATCTTTCCACTGCTCGCCATCTTCTTTCACCACCAGAATCGATCTCGCAGATCTCCCACTGAACAGGGTCTACCACAGGCCCGAGCGAAACCCCTTAGCAACAAAGTCGTCCGATACCAAATGTAGGTTTTAACCCCGTATAGAAATTACCTGCATACGAATTCTAAAACACAGAAAATAAACAATGCGAGAGCATAACACATAAAATACATACACACAGAGATTTTCCCCTGGATCCCAAAACCAGGACTACCAGCTTGATTTTTCATTATTTTCCTTTCAATGTTATAATACATATTTATACATGCCGAAGCATCCAATACCATGGACCGAAAACCATCGCGTCCAAAATCATGGACCGAAAACCATCGTGTCCAAAAACATGTGCGAAAATCATGCACAAAACCATAGGTGGGTCCGCCCAACCTAACATAGGTTCCAAAACCAAAATTTTCCGGGCCGCTACCCCTAACCCCATAGAGTGAGGTTACCTGCACCCCTCAAACCCCCTGTGACACCCCCGCTATGCAATCGGCCCAACGAAGGGGGGGCTCCCCCCCCCCCCCCCTCTAACCTCCCGATTAACTACGTGGGCTAGTCGTGAAAAGAATATAACACAACCCAACATTCTCCCACTTGTTGTTTTCTTTCCATAGGGGACCACAAGAGAGCTTAGTCATTTATCCATCCCTGCAACACCCATTGTTTCTCTACACCAAGAGAACTTCTCAGAGCTCACAAATTTTGTCAATTCATCTGTAGTATTCTTTAAAGTGTCCACCTTTACCAGCAACACCTTTTTGTCTTCTATCATATCCCTCACAAAGTGATACTGAACATCAATGTGCTTTATCTTTGAATGATATGCAAGGTTCTTTGCCAAGAAAATTGCACTTTGGCTGTCACAGTCTATCCTTATAGCTCCCTGTACTAACCCCATATTTGAACACAATATCTGCAACCAAACTGCTTCCTTGCTTGCATGAGTGGCTGCCATGTATTCTGCCTCTATAGTTGATAGTGCCATTACAGATTGTTTCTTAGTCATCCAACTGACTGCACCTCCAAATAGGTTAAACACATACCTACTTGTAGATCTTCTCTGATCCAGATCTCCAGCCCAGTTTGCATCAACAAAGCCATGAATATCCAACACTCTATCCAATCCTGGTCTTCCTTGGTAGCACAAACCATAATCACTAGTGCCATGCAAATCCCTGAAAACTCGCTTCACTGTTGTCCAGTGCTCCTTCCCTGGTTTTGATGTAAACCTGCTCAATACTCCCATTGCATGTGCAATGTCTAGTCTAGTACAGACCATCGCATACATCAGGCTACCGACTGCACTTGCATATGGAACACGGGACATGTCCTCTTTTTCTTCTTGTGTCTTGGGACACTGTTCAGCAGATAACTTTACTCCTACAGGAACAGGAACCTTCATCGGTTTACTATCCTGCATATTAAACCTCTGCAATATTGTCTCGACATACTTCCTCTGGTTTAACGAGAGCTTCATCTTTTTCCAATCTCCTTTAATTTCCATGTCGAAAATATAGTTTGCAGCACCAAGATCTTTCATGTCGAATTTGAAGGACAAATGGGTCTTCAAATCCTGCATAATTTCTTTGTCATTTACAACCAACAACATATCATCCACATATAAGACCAGATAAATAACATGGTCACCAATTAATTTAAAATACACACAGTGATGGAAAACTCTTTCCAGAGTTTTCCATCCTCTGAATCTACTGCTTCCTCCACAGTTTTGGGATCATCATCAGTAACAGATAAAGAAAAATTTGACCAAAAAGCAGATGGACTATACCTTTCCGGTTGCCTTCTTTCTCGAACTAATCTTCTCACACCTGGAGTTTGTGGCTCTTCACCTTTTGATTTCTCCTCTATTGTAGAGTCTGATTCTTCCTCCTTTAGCTCAAACTCTATCTTCTCAGTTTCCTTTGGTTGGACTTCATGTTTAATAACATCTTTCACCTCTCTGAACACCATATCTTGGTTGTACACGACCTTCCTTGTTACTGGCTTCCAAAGCTTATAACCCATTAAACCATCCTTATACCCAATAAAGATGCACTTTTTAGATTTACTATCCAACTTGGTTCGTTTCTCCTTTGGATCATGTACATATGCATCACATCCAAATACCCTCAGATGTGAAAGAGAGGGTTTCTTACCAATCCATACCTCTTGTGGAGTCTTATCCTCCAACACTATTGAAGGTGATCTGTTGACCAGGTAACATGCAGTCTCCACCACCTCTGCCCAGAATTCTTGTCCTAACCCGACACCACTGAGCATGCTTCTTGCCCTTTCCATCAACGTCTTGTTCATTCTTTCTGCAACTCCATTTTTTTGAGGTGTATATGGAGTATTCTTCTATCGTGCTATATCACACTTCTTACGGAATTCTTCAAATTCCTTACTACAAAACTCTCCACCGTTATCTGTCATCAGCACCTTTATCTTCTTCTCTGTCTAGTTTTCCACCAGAGCCTTAGATTCTTTAAACCTAGCAAAGACTTCAGATTTCTTCTTAAGGAAATATCCATGTATTCCTTGAGAAGTCGTCTATAAATGATACATAGTACACAGACTTACCCAGTGATGGAACCTTCACAGGTCCAAACACATCACTATGCACAAGTTCTAATATCTGTTTCGCCCTTTTACCACCAGAGGGGAAACTCACCCGATTCTGCTTCCCATATACACAGTTTTCATAGAAATCAAAATCCAGAGAGCTATTACTCATACCTTCTACCATACCTTTCCCATGAAGTATTCAAAGGCCCTTCTCTCCAATATGTCCAAGCCTTTGATGCCACTGCATGGTCTTCTCTCCAAAGACCACTAAATTTTTTGCTCCATTTTCAGGAACCATAGAGTTGTTGCACCCATCAACAACAATACTACCTTGCATCTTGTACAGAGTTCCAATCCGAAATCCCCACATCAATACCAGTGCTCCTTGAACCATCTTGCAAGTATCCTTCTCGAACACTATTTTTACACCTGCATCATCCAGCTTACTTACAGAAATCAGATTTCTGGCCAATGCCGGAAAATGCAGAACACTAGGAAGTGTTCAAACCCTTCCACCTTGAATCTTCAAATTTAATTTTCCACGACCAAAGATTCTATCCTTCCTATTATCCCCTAAGAAGACATCACCACAATCGTATTTCTCATATTCGCAGAACCACTCTCTATGGGAAGTGAAGTGAAAGGATGCACCTGAGTCAATCAACCATGACTCATGATCTACATGTGTACTTGAAGAAGCCAAGTACACATCCCCACCTTCATCTGAGGTGGCTTTCGCCTCTGTAGAAGGAGCATCATCAGATCCATTTTCTTTATCAGGAGCTTTAGATTTGCAGTCCCTTTTGTAGTGCCCTTCCTTTCTGCATTTCTAGCACACCACCTTTACAGGTTTTCCTAGAGATTTAGATCTCCCTCTAGATTTAGATCTCCCACTCGATGACTTTTTTTGTTTTTGTTCTAGGACCGTCCTTGTACAAACAAGGCATCACCATTCTGTCTCTCCATATTTTTTCCGTCTCATCTCCTCCGTCAGTAAGGATGAGACTATTTCATCAAACTGCAAGGCAATTGCATTGCTACCTATTGCAATAACCAAACTATCCCACGAATCTGGTAGAGAACACAACAAATTAATGCACTTATCTTCATCTGAAATTTTAATATCAACAAATGCTAATTGACTTACCACAGTATTAAATGCATTCAAATGCTCTGTCACCGAGTCTCCATCTTTCATCCTCAGGTTATATAGCTTTTTCCGTGGAAACAGTTTATTCACCAGAGACTTAGATTGGTACAAAGTCCCTAACTTGTCCCACAAAGCCTTCGCCGTAGCTTCCCCTGATACATTTAGCAATACTGAATCTGAGACACACAATCGTATTTTGCTCTTTGCCTTCCAATCCAACTTCTTTCATTCTTCATCGAACACTCCCATTGGTTTAGTACCTAGATCTACCGCGATCCACTGATCTTTATCCACCAACAGATCCTCCATCTTGAGTTTCCATAACTCAAAACTCTGACCATTAAATTTCTCGATCTCTATCTTTCCACTGCTCGCCATCTTCTTTCACCACCAAATCGATCTCGCAGATCTCCCACTGAACAGGTTCTACCACAGGCCCAAGCGAAACCCCTTAGCAACAAAGGCGTCCCCTTGAAACCAAATCTGCTTCGATACCAAATGTAGGTTTTAACCCCGTACAGAAATTACCTGCATACGAATTCTAAAACACATAAAATAAACAGTGCGAGATCATAACACATAAAATACATACACACAGAGATTTTCCCCTCGATTCCAAAACCGGGACTACCAGCTTGATTTTTCATTATTTTCCTTTCAATGTTATAATACATATTTATACATGCCAAAGCATCCAATACCATGGACCGAAAACCATCGCATCCAAAACCATGGATCGAAAACCATCGTGTCCAAAAACATGTGCGAAAATCATGCACAAAACCATAGGTGGGTTCGCCCAACCTAACATAGGGTCCAAAACCAAAATTTTCCGGGGCGCTACCCCTAACCCCATAGAGTGGGGTTACTTGCACTCCTCAAACCCCCTGTGACCCCCTCCACTACTCAATCGGTTAAACGAAGGGTGGGCTTCGCCGGCCCCACCCCCTCTCCAAAACTAACCCCCCGATTAACTACGTGGGCTAGTCGTGCAAAGAATATAACACAACCCAACAATTTCGTCAAACATATCAAAAATATGTAATCTACAGGTGTAAACAACATATTTAAGCATAGGGTCTCATACTTCTCTGAGAATCACTATGAAGCATTGTTCCCTTATATCATTTTGTTGCATTATCATCTATTAGGTCATAGATACATTGTTCATTTATTTACCAGTAAAAACATGATGAGAGCCATACATAGCCATTGTCATAAAACATATACATAACCAACATAGTAACAACATAAATACCAAGGAAATCACAACCATATGATCCACAAATAAACCAGTATAATACTCATAGAAATACAAGGAGAAATAACCTCATATTAATGATGCAAAATCCAAACCCGGGATGGGACTACCACATTCCACCCGACCATAAAATGGCTGAGCCAAATCTCTCTTCAGCCATTCACCCGTGTGCCATATTCCAAGCATGAATTTGGGACTCAAACCAAAAGAACCAACCAAGGCATCTTGAGGCTAAACCACCTCACCCTCATCAATAGAAACCAGGCTTTACCGTAATCCATCCCGGATCACTAGGCCAACACAATGAACATGTAATAACAGGCTTTACCATGATCTCCACCAGATCACTAGGCCAAAACAAGTATGGATGCCACCGAATTTCTCCACCTATACCGTGAGGAATTTTCGTGTCTCCTAGTCTCTTAGTCTTACAACAATCCAAAGTCCGATCCAGGGATCACTACGCCCTAAACTGAGACACCGCCATATAGGATTTACAGTATATCCCACCATTCACTGGAAAACATTCCTATTCCTAATCAAGAGCAACCACCTCTAAGCTTTATCGTATATCCCGCCATTCACCGACAAGGATTCCTAGACCCGCCGAGGCAACACAATCTTGGCTTTACCACAACCCACAGTTTGGCTCAAGGTTCACTAGGCTAGTGGCTTTACTTTGATCCATAGTCTGGTTCAGGGACCACTAGGTCATGTGCTCTATCATTCAAAGATCCACCTCACTCAGCTTCAAATCCATCTGACAATCCAGATCAACCAAAACATGAGAACCCCATCACACCATGCCTATTCGAAAATGGCAAGGCTAGGCTGAAAACACTGTCACACCTAGCAAAACCCATGCCATAACAATAAAACAACCACATGCATTCCAAATCTAGCAAGGAAAATACACATACAAATCGATGCCTACAAAGAATATTGTCGTAGTTACTTGAACCTGCTCTTCCTTGCTTGATCTCTACTTCCTCTTGCCTTCTTTGCCTTTCTTGATCCAATTCCAAAATGCTCCAAGAAAACTCTAAGTGTCCAAGAGTGTGTGAGAGAGAGAGAGAATAATGAGAGAGCTCCAAAATTGAACTCGAAAAAGGTTACAAACTGATCCTCATAAGCCTTTTTATTAATTAGGCCTCTATTTTCTTCATTTTCTACTATTTTCCTTCATTTTCCTCCTCACATGCAACATGTGACCTTTCACCTTTCTTTTCTCCTATTTCCATTATTTTCATAAATAAAAGTGTCAAAAATACCACTTTTCCTTTCCAAATCCTTAGCCATTGTCTTTTCCAATTTCCTTAGCCATAATAAACAAAATGAACACCCACACTAGGATGTTTTTCCCAACATTTAGCTTGGAATAAGTGTCCCATAAACCTTGGTTATTATTTTTTCTTTATTAACTTTTATTACATGGAATTTTCACCAGTGTTGTTACACATTTAAGGAGTTTTAGGTTGGAGAGCATGTGCACTTTCACATCAATCCCAAGAGGAGCTCCTCGAGGATTGGGTCATGTACCAAGTTGCCACCTTGGTATTGCGGGCATTTTGAGATCCTTGAGAGGATTGGACCAGTGGCCTACCGACTTGCACTGCCGCCAACAGTGAAATTCCATGATGTTTTCCATGTTTCATTGCTTAAGAGATATGTCCAGGATGTTGATAATGTGATTGACTGGTCTGTATTGTAGGTGGAACAAGAGGGAGAATTCCAGTCAGAATCTCAGTGCATTTTATAGCAGAAACATCTCATGCTCTGAAATCAAGCAATCGAGAAAGTTAAAGTGTAGTGAAAGCACTTTGGTCCCGATGAATCTACATGGGAGATGGTTGATAAAATGTGGCCTTTGTATCCTTCTTATTTGTTGGTAAATCATATGTGTTGGTTTATTTATTTTAGTTTATATTTATATATGCATATTTGTATTGTAATTACTGCAATGAGTTATGTTATAAATCTCTAATAAGCGGTATGTTGTAAATATTGCATCGAGTTGTGTTATAAATCTCTAGTAAGCAGTATCATGTTCATGGTTTCAGCATTTTGGTATGATGTAAATGTTGCATCGAGTTGTGTTATAAAGATCTGTGGGAAACATGTTTCTCTACTTATAAGAGTCATAAAACACTGAGGATGATGTTCCCACAAGGGGGAGGGGTTTGTAACAACCCCTAGTTGAGTTTCCATGTAAATGAAATAAAACCAAGGTCATGGGACACATATTCCAAGCTGAATGATGGGTAAACATTATAGTAGGTGTTGATTGTGGATTAATAATGTCTATGGAAATTGACAAAGGCATTGGCAAAGGCAAAGAGGCAATAATTGGCTTTCCATTATGGAAAATAAGAGAAAAGGAAGGCGAAGAGACACAAATTTGCATGCAAGGGAGATCAATGATAAAAAGGCATCAGAGAATCAGTTCATAGCTTTTGATCATTACAACTTTAGTCAGTTCAATTTTGGCTCTTTCCTTTCATTCTCTCATACTCTTGCACACTTAGAGCATTCTTGGAACATGCTTGGAGAACTTTACTATTCACTTATATTTAGAGAAAGCAAGCAAGGAAATCAAGGAAGCATAAGGAGACAGCTGGATCAACAACTAGAACGGCCTTACCTTGTAGGTAACAGGTTGAATGTAGGATATTCTTGTTGATTTTTGTACGCATGGTATATGCATGTGGTTCCTTGGTTATGTATTGTCATTGGCATGGAGATTTCCCTGGATTGATAGTTTTGTCTACCTTGCCTTACAGTTTCCTAGATAACCATGGTTTTGTTGGTTTCCCACTTTTTTTTGGAATTTTTCTTAGGTTCCCTATGGTTTTGAGTTGGAACAAACACTTTGGAGCCCTAAAACAACTTGGGTTGAGTTACTAGTTCCTGCAGCCTGCAGGGTAGGAAAAATGCTTTAGAACCTTTTGGGTTGGGCTACTAGTCCCTGGAGCTTCGAAGTTGACAAGGTTAATCCTCTCTACAGATAGAGATGACCCCTCTAACCCAATGAGTGGGTATAGCAACTAAAGTGACAATCAACTATACATCTTCCCAGGTTATAATTGAAAAGTAGAACGAAAGAGATGACCTACCTCGTTCTGATTCTATTCTAATTTCCTTTGTTGAAGGCCTCGAACCGCGTGTCACGGACTCGTTTTTTCTTCTCTCAGTGCTTATGTACCCGCACAAGTGATCAAGAGACAACAAAGCATACCAAAACCAATATCAAATCCAATAACAACCTACTTAACTGATCAAGGAATGCCAAGTTAATGCATACATGAACATATATATTTTGGGAAGATGAACCAGCAGTTGTATATTATTTAAGGAATGAAGGAAAGATTACAACCAAAGCCTTGATGTTGAAAGTCTCTCCCTGAGTGGTAATCCAAGTCCAAGCCAAGAAACTCTCCAAGCACTCCTTCTCCAAGCCTAATGAATAGCCTCTAGGCACAAGCTCAGCATAGGGGTGAAAATGGACATAGACCAACCATTTGGGAATGGGAGAGGAGGAATTTATATGCTGGGAGAGGGATTTAGGACTCCTCAAGATAGGATTAGGCCCACGTCTCAAGGAGGTAGCTCATAGGGATAAGACAAAGAGGTAAAGTTAGGAGGAGTCAACCTCATCTATGCGAAACCACCTCCAGCTCGCCGCTCTGGAAGCTTCTAGATCACGAAGCTTCTCAGCTCCTTTGGGAAAATTACCTTTTTTGGATCATCACAGGTCAAACACAATGCAATAGGTGACCATCGTTGTTTTAAGCTTCATAAGAGAGGTGACTCTCATTTTAGGGTTTTAAGAGCTATTTCTTCAAGGAAATCCCAATACATTTTCAAAATGAAGTCTTAGGAGGGATTTGAGTTGTATACATTGATGAGTATATTGTATAATGGTCATGTTTTGGGCACTTCAAGGTATGACACAGGGAAGTGCAGGAGGTGTGACAAAATAATGTGTAACAAATGCCCCCAAAAGCATGAAGGCAGAACGAGGAGTGATGGCCGAGATGCTTTACGAGCTCTTGCAAGGACGAGGACATGCACTGTCAGAAGGCCTGCAAATCAAGGACGCATGTACATATACATATCTGAGCTCTAGACATAAATCTACGACATGGATGCAACCATCCGGATGATGAAGACTATATGAAAAGATCCATGGTATGGGCGCAGCCATCTAGATAACGAGGATCACCATAAATATAAAGTCCCACAGTATGGTCACAACCATCTGTATAGTAAAAACATGTGTACAATCATGAATGACATATAACTCCATGCAGTCTGAGTCATAACAGACAATACTTAGGGTCTTGCGCTCCATCCCAATCCGATCAATGTATGAATCCTAACATGCGAATAAATATGTTGAAGTCGAACATGCTAGAAAACCACCTGATTACCAGCCAATGATGTGGATTGTTAACAGGTATGAGAGAAACGACCAATAATGAAAATGACTCTCAAGGTACAACAATACAATCTATGAATGTGATAATGAAACTGAGGTCTAACACTCGTGGAATCACCCGATCGAAAGCCAATAATGAAGACCTGTCATCAGATGCGAAGAACTGGCCATTAGGGCATGCCAGCTCTAAGGTACTGAAAAGTAGTTTCTAAGTCATTTTCCTGGATAATGAGCTGAAGTCGATAGGAAGTGACCCGTTGAAGGAGGGAAATGATGAATCCCCCATCATCGACATGAAACAAGGAATAAATTGGAATAATATTCAGGACTATAACAATGACTCAAACAGTGTGTAGGTAAATAATTGAAGATTGGACTTCTCTTGAACATTGGCGACACGACTCCTGATTGTGGTGCCATCTGACTCGACATAGGACTAAAGGTCACGATGATAAAATGAAATAGTCAAATGAGAGGCAAATGGATCACCCAAACCTGGGAGGACAAGTGACTGAGTGAGGATATCCCAAACCCGACACGAGAGTAGAAGAGTGTCATGTTCAAGAGCGGCATGCTGCATATACAAAGGTTGTCTCATCTTCATTTTCCCCCACTATTTCTAGTGATTACCCCAATTATTTTTATCACAAGCTTGAAGGGGATAGCATATGCTTGTCATGTAAGTTAATTCTTCGAATGAATCGATCCTAGTAAGTTTTACGAGCCCTAGGAAGGAGAAGCTTGGTCTCATCATGGTGACGAGTCTTTTGTTGTAAAGCTTTAACAAGTTCGACGTAAGAATAACTCGGTATCTTTTTCATATTTAGAGAGTTTGAAAAGGAAACGAAAAGAAAACTCCATCATGTCCCTTTTCATAATTTGTCCCTTGAATCCGAAAAGGTAAAAAACAATATCTGAGGGAACCTTTTGACCATGTCGACCAAGCTGTACCTTTTTTGTAAATAGTCAATCTCAGCCAGAAAAAAGGGGTAATCGTATACTGAGGTGACGTCGATTCATTTACTTTAATGAGTTCAAAATGACAAGTACTCGACAATCTTTTCAGTTTTCGAGAGTTAGAAAAGAGCTCAAAGATGACTCCATGGGGGTTCCTTTTTCGTTTATTTAATGAGTCCGAAAAAGAGATAAAATAAAACTCATGAGAATCAGTCAATAATGATCATTGTTCACTTTGAAGGTACCTGTAACTGCACAAGAAACACACCCATCACTGATATCGAGAGAAAATATTTAAATATTATGAAAATATGGACAATAATGACTTGCAAAGAGGGATGGGATTTTTTTGGATGGGCGGCTCTGAAGAAACCGGCGTTCTCCTGCGCGCAACCCTTATCTGATCTCTCCTGCGCCCCTGTGCCTGGCAGCGTCGCAGCTAGGCCCGCGCCCTCCCTCTGCTGACTCCTCCTTCGCCCCTGGGCCTCCTGCCCTCCCCCAGCACCGGGGCCTTCCCCGGTCCCCCTCTTGAGTTCTTCGATCTCCTCCAATGCTTGAAATGGACCCCCCGTCTCAGGACCCTGAAGATCTTGAAAAATCGTTCGCCTCTCTCATTACTGAGAATGCAGCAGGAAAAATCCGCCCTACAGCTTCTAAGTTCATCAAGAAGCTAGATGAAATCCCGGAAGTCTCGCTCCCTCCTTCCCTCCCGAGGAGAGCAACAGTCGCCTTAGCAGAACGAGGCCTGGTCGGTCAGTTCACGGGACTGTGGCCCTCCCCCCGATCAGCTCAGAGATGGGTAGAGAAAAACTGGAACTCGATGGTGCAAGGGAAAATAGCAATCAGGTTCTGCGGTAGAGGATTTTACACCTTCCTTTTCGAATCAATGGAGGACCGGAACCTCATCTTCAGAAACGGCCCTTATTTCATGGACTCTCGGGGCCTTTACCTAAACAGATGGACCCCAGACTTCGATCCAGAGATGGACGTCCCCAACGCTGTCCCCGTCTGGGTTCGCCTGCCCCATTTTCCGCTTCATTGCTGGGGGGACGAGTCAGTAAAAGCCATAGGGAACGTTGTCGGTAAATATATTGACAGATCTAAACCGAAGGAGAACATGCATGCCTGCGCACGGATATGTGTCGAAGTAGATCTGGGGAAGGGACTGCCAGAAGCAATCAAACTCAAAGTCGATCAGTGGACGCACATACAGCAAGTGGACTACGAGCAGCTACCCTTCAAGTGCAAGGTATGTCACGAATATGGGCATTTCGCCAATAGGTGTAGTAAATCTAAATCAAATGTATCTGAAGGCACTGTTGAAGCCCCTGAAGAAGCCTGGGAGCACGTCAAAAAGAAAAAATCAAACCCCCCTCCTGGACCAACCTCAAAGAACCCCCATGAAAACCCCTTCCTCCCCTCTCAACCCTCTGGATCTGGCCCTTCCTTCCCCTCCTCCTCCAACCCTTTTGAAACCCTGTCCGCAGAGGACCCCCCATCCCCCCCCCCTCCTTCCCCGCGAGGCCCCACTGTAACCCCTTCCCCTATCTCCCCCCCCCAGCCCTCTCCTCCCCCAACAGTGGAAAGAATCTTAACCAGGAACAAAACAAAGGAAAACAACCTCTCCACTGACCCTGCCAGAAAAGTTGGAAGGAAGTCTAACAAAGAGATTAGGGACGCAAATTCTGCAAAAGAAATGGCTACCGGAACGCAACAACCAATGGACACATACCTAGATAAAACCAAAGGAAGCAGAGAAAAAATGAAAGAGAAAAGCGGGGCTCACAACAAATAAGGTAAATGATGATTTTGGTCTCCTGGAATTGTAGGGGGATGGGCTCCTCCCTAAAAGCAAATGCAGTCCGAGACCTTCTCAAATCTGAACATCCAGACCTTCTCCTTCTCCAGGAGACAAAAATCACGGAAGAAGAATTCCAAAATCACATAAAAAAAAACAGAAGCTATGCAGGTATAGCAATAAGTGCAGCTGGTGCCTCAGGAGGCATAGGGACAATATGGGACAAAAACAAATGGGAACTCAAAGACCAAAAGCCGTACAGATGGTGGATAAGATCAGACATGCAGAACATAGCCACGAAAGAAGAATACTCAATATACAACATCTACGCTCCCAATCATTATAGAGACAAAGCTTCATGTTGGGATTCAATAACCTCAGATCTCATGACTGTACAGGGAAGGAACATCTTCCTTGGAGGAGATCTAAATCTTATAAGGAATGCTGATGAGAAGCTGGGAGGAAACTTCTACGCTGATCCTTCAAGAGACTCATTAGAAGAAATAATCCAAACCCATAACTTAGTGGACATACCTCCGCAAAATGGGAGATTCACTTGGTCCAATAAAAGAACTGGCAACAACAATATAAAAGAGAGATTAGACCGAATCCTCGCCCAAGAAAGAACAGTGGCAAGATTCCCAAGCATTCAAATCAAAATTATTCAAGGATACATCTCAGACCATAAACCAGTGGCTTTGACACTAGATAAAGGGAAGAACATGGGACCTCTTCCCTATAAATATAACAAGGCTTGGGACAGCAAAGAAGAATTCAGAAACATGATCAAGGAGCAATGGGCAAAAGAAATAATTGGCTCCCACCACTACATCTGGGAAGCTAAGCTCAAATCTCTCAGGACTGTAATTAAACAATGGGCAAGAAATTACGCTGCAGAGGAAAGCAAAAAAAGAACCGACCTCCAAGCAAAGCTGGAACAATGGAGCCAGGAAAAAGAAAGAGCACAGTACATAGAGGAAGATCAGGCCAAAGAGAACGAATTGTACAAAGAATTGTATAAGCAGAACAGAAAGGAGGAAGAAGAGCAAAGGCAAAAGTCTCGTTGTCTTTGGCTCAAAGCCGGAGACAAAAACACTTCATTTTTTCACAACAGCCTTAAGCTCAGGCGGGCAGGGAATCATATAGAGAGAATAATGATGGAGGGAAGCGAACTCAGAGATCAAGAGGAAATAAAGGAGGCAGCGTCCAGGCACTTCTGCGCTCTCCTTACTGCAGACCCTCAATCCACCGATAATTCGGATTTTCTTAGCATAATTGAAAACAAAATATCAGAAGCACAAAACACCGAGCTGGATAAAGAGGTCACGACAGAGGAAATCGAGTGGTCAATCTTCAGCATGGCTCAGGACAAGGCACCGGGCCCAGATGGGTTCACTGTGGCATTTTATAGAAACCATTGGGAAATCATCAAAAAGGATTACATTAGAATGGCAAAGAATTTCTTTTTGAAATGCAAAATGGGAAGCAGCATCAAATCTTCTTACTTAGCCCTCATCCCCAAGGACCCCAATCCCCAATCCTTTGATCGATTCCGCCCAATCTCCTTATGCAATGTCTCCTATAAAATCATCACCAAAATCTTAGCTAACAGGTTAAAAAAGCTTCTCCCTTCCCTCATCTCTGAGAACCAAGGAGGCTTCGTGCCTAGAAGACAAATAACGGACAATGTTATTCTTATTCAGGAGGCAATTCACAGCAGCATAAACAGAAAGGAAAAGGGCATGATCATCAAACTAGATATGGTGAATGCCTTTGACAGAGTCAATCATCAATTCCTCAAGGCAGTCCTCGAGAAATTTAGCATATCTGAGACCTTCATCAGCAGGATCATGGAGTGTATTTCATTCCCCTGGACAGCCCCTCTCATTAATGGCAGGCCAAGTAACTTTTTCAGAAGCTCAAGGGGCTTGAGACAAGGATGCCCGCTCTCCCCCTTCCTCTACATCATCATGGCCGAAACTCTAAGTATACACCTGGAAAATCTTCGCAGGCTAAAAGAAATCACAGGTATCAGCATAGTGCGGGGAACCAAGGGGATAAACCACTCTCTCTTCGCTGATGATACTCTTCTAATAGGAGGAGCTTCCAGTCTCATGGCTAGAAGGTTCAAGAAAACGCTTGAGCTCTTCCTTCAAGTGTCTGGAGGCAAGCTCAATAATAATAAGTGCATGATATACACGTGGAACGTCCCTAGGCATATTATCCAGAGAATCTCCACAATCTTGGACATCCCTTCCCAAAGGAACTGGACCCATTTCATGTACCTGGGGTTACCATTAGCTAAGGAGCCGGTCAAAACCGAAATCTGGGTCAAATTAATAGAGAAGTTGAGAGGGAAGCTTCAGAGCTGGGGGGTGTCCTGGCTCAACCTGGCTGGAAGAACAATTCTTATCAAAGCCATTCTCTCAGCCCTTCCAATTTATCAGTTTGCAACTACTCTCGCCCCGGCCAGCATCCATAAGCATATGGAATTAATCATTAGGAGCTTCCTGTGGCAAGGAGGAAGGCAGGACTCCAAAAAGTTCAGCCTTGTAAAGTGGGATCAGGTCATCTTACCCTTCGAAAAAGGAGGGCTTGGAATTCGAATTCCAAGATTAGCCAACATGGCCATGGGCTTTAAGTTGATCTGGAGAATACTCAACGAAAAAGGAGCCTGGTGGACAGAGGTCATCAAAAGGAAATATTTGAATGGGGCCAACTCCAATATCCTATCAGAAACCATTATTGACAGGCAGTGCACCCCAGTCTGGAAACTAATTAAAAAAACTCTCCCTCACTTCAAAGCCTGTATCTCAAGAGTCCCGGGCAATGGCAGAGACATCAACATCTGGACTGATAGAATAATGGGCTCAGAAGCAAGGGAAGCTCTCCCAAATCTCAGGCCCCTGCAACTGTGGATGGAAGGGAAAAATCTTAAGACCCTTTATGACATCTCCTCTTGGGATCAAAACAGATGGCTAGGCTGGAAGCCCCTTCCCCTTCCTAACAATCTAAAGAATCTGTGGGCCGAACTCAAGATATCCCTCACAGGCTCAGCTCCCCTTAACAGTATGTCCGAGGATAAATATGTTTGGGACCCCAATGGTGGCAGCTACACAGTCAAAGAGGGATACAAAATCCTCCAAAATGCCTCAGCAACAAACAACTGGCCTCTTCACAAAGTGGCTTGGAATCCGGAATGCCTCCCAAAGGTCAAATTCTTCAATTGGACCCTCCTCAAAAGCAAAATCCTCACAGCGGAAAATCTAAGGAAGAAGGGTATCCATGGCCCCTCAATCTGCTGCCTGTGTAGAGCAGCGGAAGAAAGTAGCAATCATCTCTTTCTAGAGTGCTCCTTCGCTCGAAATTGCTAGAAGCTCATCACTAGCCCACTAATGATTGGCGATCTTCCCAATCAGGTTACCCTCCTCCAAAAAAATTGGGGGAACAGTTATCCTCATCCCAAAAAAAGCAAGACCCTGGCCAAAAGGCTGTGGAACAGCATTCCCTCAAATCTTTGCTGGCAAATTTGGAACGCCAGAAACAAAATCATTTTCAACAACAAGAATCCCAGCATCTCCAGCACCCTTGCAAAAACAATTGCCCTCATCTCCGAGACCATTGGAGCGAATGGAATAGCCCAAGCAGACCATGAACCTGGGGACCCAAGAGAAATGGAATGGATGGGTAAATTCAGCTATGAAGCAAGGATCCAAAAAATTGTAAGCACAGGTAAGAAAAAAACTGATTGGAAGCTGAGAGGAACCAAAGAGGAAATCAGAGAATGGATTCAAAATCAAAAGAGGCCCTCCCTTCAATTCGACGGGGCCTCAAAAAATAACCCGGGCCAAGCAGGTGCAGGAGGAGTCATCAAAGACCTTCAAGGGAAAACCATCGTGACCTACGAGTGGGGATTGGGTACAATGTCCAATAACAAGGCTGAGGCATATAGCCTTCTCCTGGGAACCTCCATAGTGAGAAAACTCGGCCTTCAGAACCTGCTTATAATGGGCGACTCAGCTATCATCATAGCTGTTATGGTCTCAGGGAGGGATTTCAAACAAATGGCCTTGAACAACATCAAATCCAGGATTATGGACAACATCAGAGATATAAACGGGGCCACCTTCAAACACGTCCTAAGGAGAAGCAACACAGAGGCCGATGAACAGGTCAACAAGGCAACTAGCAGACAGACAAGCCAAGTCAGAGAAAATGACTCAGTCTATGACAAAGCTATCCCCTAATCAATCCCATCCCAACCTCTCTTCTCAGAATCCGAGTCACCTCAGGCATCATTCTCCTCGAAATTTGTCCACCATCGAATCTCCTTACCCTCTGCAATATCTCCTCGACTGCGCAAACCTGTACATCCCAGATCAAATCCGCCCCCCTGCAATGGATTATATCACCTCTCCCAACCTCGACATGGAGTTTCACTCATCCCCAACAGCCATTTACTGGCTCTGCGCATTGGATCATCACCCCCGTACCTTCACCGCTCGCTGCAAGATCTTTTCTTGGGATCACAGTCATTTCAAGAGTCGACCCTCCCAGCACTGGCTCATGCACCCGAGAAACCTCCTTCCTTCTATTTATAGCAGCTCGGGCCTCATCGCCTTCTCATCTATCAGTGCTGCAAGGGCTCTGGATTGCGCCTTCTCTAAGCACAGGCTTTTTCTCGAAGCTGCACTCAGCCATCGGGAGCTCGGCCCTCGCTCTTCGACAGTGGTAATCTCAGGTCTCCTTATTTCTGTTTTAAATTTTTTGCTAACTGGTGGCTTTACTGGCTGTAGCAGCGCGTTCCCTCGCATCTCTCTGCTCCCCTGTCATTCTATCCCTCCCTGTGCTGCTCCGCTCCCCCCCTCTCTGTGCTCTCTTCTCCCTTATATCGCCCTCCTCCCTGGAATTTGTCCTCTCCCGCATCCTCAGCTCGTCGACATTCTTCACCAGTTCAGTAAAATGGCGGATCAGCAGGACCAGCAAGGTGCTCAGGTGCCTGCCAACAATCCTTTTGACAAGATCATCACCAACAGTGATTGCTCACTTTGCAAAGCGCATACGTTCATGATCAACAGATTCATCAAACATTTCAACGAACTCAAGGATGATTACCACGCAGACAGCAGATCGAAACGGAAGAAGCTTGAGAATCAAAAAGCAGAAATTGAGGCCCTGAAGGGCAAGTGCACTCATCTTGAGGAAGCCTTAGAGCATATCAGAACTCTCACCCAAAGTATGCAAGCAGAGTCTTCAACTAGAGCCAGTGCAAGGAAGGATCCCCTCCCCGATGACTCTGTTACCCAGAAACTCCCCTAGGAACCATGGATTGTAAATTTTGTTGGCTTGGAGGCTCTTTTATTCGGCAATATAGCCGTTACCTCTTTAATTTCAGTTATCGTTTATGTAGCAATGAGGAACAAGGGTCTGCGAACCCGTTTTTGATCCTCATCGCCTTGATCTATCATATCTATGTACTAGGACTCAGTCCCTGATGTTTTTATAATATACAAGTAACCGATTCTGTAAAAAAAAAATGACTTGCAAAACTTATAAATAGCCAAAAGTAATTTTATTTTTACCATTCTACAATAGTAAGCTCTGAAAGTGCATTTTGTGCCCTAATTCTCTTGATTTTCCAATGGTTGTTGCAGGAGATCCAAGGTACTATTTCACAAACCCTCTGTGACAAGTAAGAGGCTCATCCCTACTCTTGCATTTCATCACTCTTTTTTTATGCATTTTAAACGGTGATTTTTATGCTATTGGGGATGATTTTGAAATTTCAGAGCGTCGACGACCATCGCAGGTATGGTCATCGGACCCGTTATGATCGCGCTTGAGCTCAAAGGCTCGCGCGATGCCATCACACTATTTGCAAAAATAGGCGCGATGGCGCCAAGGCAAATTTTTTGGGAAGAAAAACCTCTTTTAAAGCAAAAATTGATTATTTCAATCCATGAAAAAAGCATCAATTGATGTTTAAATGATGTTTTGCACGAGAAAATGGTCTTGGAATGGAAAGAAAGAGGCCATGAGGCCGAAGACTTCCAAGCAGCTCAGGATCCTGAATGCATAAACGCTCTAAGGAATTGCAGGCTGCTAAAATTCTTCAGGACCACAAGGTTAAGGGCTCAGATGGAATTGTTGCCCTATTTGATCAATCTCTAGGATGTAGATTGAGAGATCTTCATCATAAAAGGCCAGGAACTAGAACTTGAGGAGATGGATATTTACTTCATCATGGGATTGTCCTGATGAGGGGAAGCGATCCAACTCTTTAGATCTCGCCAAGGAGGTGAAAGTACAAGGACTCTAGTCCAGAGGCATTGTCCTGATGCCGAAATGACCAATGGAGGGAAGGTGAAGATAACAACAATCACAAAAAATCTCATCTTGAGAATGATTTTGTTAACTATGGCGCGTGTAGCTGACACACAAGCCTTGCATGAGGATTCAAAATCCCAGTTCCAATATGTTATCGCATGTTTGACCCCCACCATCTTCAACTGGTGTGGAGTCCTTTATGCAAACATGAAATGACAACTGACCAAGGGGAAGCATGGACACCTGAAGCAATTCGGGTTCAATTCTATGTTAATGACCTTCTTTTTAGAGCGAGTCCCCTTATTCCGGTATCAGTGGGCAGAGGTACCAGATCCTGCCCCCCGAGATCCGAGACTCGTGCGATGGAGTCAACTCATGCCTCAAGGAAGAACGGGTCAGCATATGCATTACCCACCACAATTCTTCATTTGGCTAGAACAACAACTACTCGTGGTGAATGATTACACTTATGCTGGCGCAGATTTCATGTGGGATCCAGATCTACCTCTGCCACCAGGAGAACAGTGGACTGATGCAGGGAAAAACTTGTTATTTGGATTTTTTCAAGTTTTATGATTTTTATAAAAGTGTAGACTAAGACTCAACTTGTGATAAATGTGCATATGTGGTACCAGAGATACCACCAGGCATGTCGCCAATAGCACGTCGAGTTGCACATCAGATAGTGGGCATAGATTACGAGGAAGGGGCAGACCCTTTAGTTGAGATGGAGTGTAATCTGGAGGCAATAACTCGAAGAATCCCAGAGTATGCCACTATTGACGATGTTCCACTGTGTTGGTAGAGACACACATTGGGAGTCTCTACGATACTGCTTCGGCTGCTAGGCCGAGTGATCAGAGAGGTCTCGTGCTATCATGAGAATCTTGTAGGCTAATAGTTTATCTAGCTCTCTTACACATTTTGTAGGCTTTGAAAGCCAAGTGTCCCATAACACTTTATTTTTTGATATTTTTATGTGAAAACTTCGAAAGGAGTGATATATATATATATATATATATATATATGCATGTTTTATTTCCTACTTATGTGCCCATAACATGATCAATTTTATAAATGACACAAATGCCTATCAAGGACAAAATTTGTTAATGCATCTATTAATGTATTTAAATTATGTGGAATATGTTGATATGTAATGAAATCAAAATTTCTTTCCAGAAATCTAACACGTAGATACATACGCAATATTTGTGGATTTATCACTGAGTAATGATTGTTTAATTGTAACGCAACAAGCTGTGAATCCAACTTAACAACTAAATCCCTAATGCCAAGAGCAATTGCTTCTGACAAGAGTTTAATAACCGCACTATATTCAACAATATTATTGGTTGTTCAACCAAGGCAGATACCTTGTAAGTTAATCAGCTCTCCATTAGGGTCATAGAGTACCCATGTTGTGGAAGACAGATTTCATGTGCTACGACAAGTACCATTAGCAAATGCAACAAAATGGCTTGACGACATCTGCAAACCGAGTGGAACACAAGGTAAGGAGAAAAACACATGTCGGCAAAGCAAACAAACACACCAAAAATAAAAATAAAAACGTACACTAATGAATTAACACACTAATGTACAAAAGTTATTACACGAATTTCACGCATAATACTTCTTCAGATACAACCCATTACGAGGTTGTGACAATGCATTTCCCTCATAATCACATAGCTCATAGGCACCTTTTTGTAAGACACACTTGACGATGTAGGGTCGTGCCACATGGGTTCGAACTTTCCTGCTCCCAATTTATCGTTGGCTTGATCGTAAAGAAGGACAAAGTCCCCTTCAACAAAAGAGCAAGGAGAAATGGTTTGGTCAAAACAAGTTTTGACTCATTTCCTTTTAGCTTCGATGACCATTGCAGCAATGTGACGAGTCTCGTCAAGCCTTTCAAGATACAGTAGTCGCTCTGCTTTAGGCGAGGTATTCAGAAGAAGTTCTATAGCTAGCTTAAGTGAGGGGATTTCGCATTCGATGGGAAGCGTTGCCTCTAAACCATACACCAACTGGAATGGAGTGAATCCAGTGGTCATCTTCACAGAAGTTATGTAAGCCTAAAGAGCTGAGAATAACATTAAATTCCAATCATTTTTGAGCTTCCCAACGGTACATTGAAGCATAGTAATAAAAACTTTATTAACTACCTCAACTTGGCCATTGGCCTATGGATAATAAGGAGTTGAGCTATCATGTCGAAGGCCCAACTGAGCAGTCAGCTCTGCCATCATGTGTTGATGAAAATGTGATCCATGATTAGTCACAATAGCTTGAGGAACACCAAAACATGCTATGACGTGGTTAAAAAGGAATTGAGCAGCAGTAATACTGTCAGTATAGTAAGTAGGCATCGCCTCGGCCCATTTAGTAAAATAGTCGACGAGGAAGTTTAATAACCATGCCCCCCGACTGAGCGAGAGTTACATGTCATGAAATAAATGCCCCATTTGGAAAATGGACTAGCGGTAATTACTGGGTGTAGGGGTGCGGGCAGGGTGCACTGCTTGTTGTTGATAATCTGGCATTCATGGCATTTTTGGACAGCTATAATGCAATCTCTAAATATAGAAGGTCATAAATAACCGACACAGAGGATTTTCTGAGCAGTGGAATATCCAGACGTATGACCACCACAGGGACTAGAGTGGAAATCACTTACGACCCGCTCAGCCTCTTCTAGGGTGAGACACCTGCGAAGAACATAGTCCACACCGACCCGATACAATGTATCACTAAGGATCTGATAGGGTTGGGACTGATGCCAAATGTGGAGTTGGTCGGATCAAGACAACTCAAATCAAAAAGTTTGAGTTTGGAGGTAAACAATAATATCTCCACACCATGGGTCAAGAGTGTTGATCAGAAAAAGAGTTTCATCGGGTATCTACTCAATAAAATCATTTGAAGTGCTTACAGACGAAAGAGTGCAGATCAACTCAGTAAAGATGAGTGATTTCTTCAATTTGGTAGCAGTAAATTCCAAATCAAACTCCTGCAGGATAACGAGCCCCTCAATAACTGACAATTCAGTATATATGTCATGGGGTTGCAATTAGAAATCACTGTGGTTTTCCGTAAAAGGATATAGTGTCGAAATCTTTGGATGGCATGAACGACCGCCAAGGAAAGTTTCTCGACATGGGTGTATCGAGACTCAATATCGAGAAGATTTCGGCTCAAATAATAAACCATGTGCTCTTTGCCATCGTCGTCATCTTGAACTAACACCATAGCAATAGTGGTATCAGTTGCAACCGAGTATAGGAAGTAATCACATCGATAATCGAGGGGATGCAGTAAAGGAGAACTGATAAGCGTGTCTTTAAAGCTTCGAAGGATTTCTGGGCAACTTCATCCCAAATAAAAGGGATCCCCTTCTTAAGTAAGTGATTAAAACCCTTGGTGAGTTCGGCGTAATTAGGGATAAATCGATGGAGAAAATTATCCTTTCCCTGCAAGCTCTACAACTGCAATAATGATGTGGGGGGGGGTGGCGGCGTAAATTAACAATGGCCTCAACTTTCAAAGGATTAATCGAGATACCTTTGCGAGACACCACAAAACCTAAGAGTCGGCCAGACTCAATGCAAAACACACACTTGTGTGGATTGAGACAGATATTATAATGCTGAGATCTTAAAAAGATGGATCTTAAGTGATCTGGATGGTCACGACGCCCAGCAGAATGAGCTGGTAAGTCGTCAAGGTAAGGTTGAACAATGTGTTGAATGCCATGAAATGCATAAGACATTGCTAGTTGGAAGGTAGTGCCAACATTATTCAAACTGAAAGGAATATTTTTGTAAGCAAAAGTACCCTAGGGACAAATAAAGGTCATTTTATGTTGATCAACGGGTGAA
Organism: Pinus tabuliformis; assembly: GCA_031772625.1. NCBI lineage: Eukaryota > Viridiplantae > Streptophyta > Pinopsida > Pinales > Pinaceae > Pinus > Pinus tabuliformis. Next base: position 833,598,792 of record CM062813.1, read on the forward strand.
ATGTTAATTTGGTTATAGCCAGAAAAACCATCCATGAATGAGAAAATGTCACTCCCAGCGCATTCGTCGATGATTTGATAGATAAATGGAGTAGGATAATTGTCCTTAGGACACACGCGATTGATATCACAGTAATCAACACAAACACGTATCGTGCCCTGCTTTTTAGCAACAGGGACGATATTGGACACCCAATCCGTCAATGGAATAGGATAAATAAAACCACCTTTAAAAGCTTCTCCACTTATGCTTTGATAGCAATAGCCTTTTGAGGGTGCATAGGGCGAAGCGGCTGTTGAACAAGATTAGCACCAGGATAAGTCAAAATCTCATGCACCACTACTGTTGGATCGATACCTGGCATTTCCTCGTATGACCAAGCAAAGACGTCTCAAAACTCTTTAAAAAGTTGAGTATAAATCTTGATCTCATCTAGAGAACAATAAACCCCGATATGGATGTTCTCGACAATTCCAAGTTTAATGGAAATGTCAAGAGGCATAGTAGAAGTGATGTTTCCCATATTACCCTCCGACAAGACTTCATGCACCAAGATAGGTGTTTGAAGTGGAGGTGTGGGATAATGAGAAATAGACACTTCAAGACAGGAAGGCATCTCATTGAGGCCGAGAAGAAATGAAGAACGATGATGTAGATCGTTCCATGGAGTTTCATCCATATACATGACCTCAACTATGCTCTCGTTGATGGGGAATGTCTCGTTCAAAGGATCCGGAGAATCCCAAGAACCAAGCCAAGGATATGGCACATGAGTGTCCAGGTTTATACTAAAAACAGTATGAATTTCTGAAGCGGCCATCGAATCCAAGACAATTTCTTGATAATTTTGCTCCAATGGACATAAAGGCATAGCATCGCCAAATAAATCAATTTGATTTGTGGTAGGGATAATCCAAGGATCAGTAGAGACTGAGATCATATTGATTGAATGAACATTCGAGGGTGGGAGAGTAAAAGTACCCATTAAAGCAGAGTCTTTGAAGAGACCTACCCCCACACTCTCGTAAGGAATCTCAGTATTTCCCACATAAGGGACGTTGTCGTTTGATGAACTAGAAGAAAAGAAGGACAGTTGATCAACAATGACAATTTTTCCTTCATGAGGAAAACGAAGCACGCGGAACAAAGAAGACACCACACAAAACATAGTGTGGGTCCAACTTTGCCCGAGAAGAAGGTTGTAGTTGAGATTTGCATCTACAACTTCTACTTCTAATTCAACAGTCTTTCCTTCTAATGTAATCAGCAAACTTGTGAGAATACCGTAAGGACGTGGACCTCTGCCGTCAAAGGATTCCAAGGTGTTAGGATACTGGTTAAGAGAAGGAGAGCCAATGGCTTTCCAAAATGAAACAGACAAGATGCAAGTGGAAGCACCTTCATCAATAACCATCCAATGAATCGTCTTTCCTTTAATAAGAACATGTATAAGAAAAGCAATATGATAGAGGCAGACGAGGCACGTGGTTTTCAAGATCGAAGGTAATCAGACTCGAATCAGAAGGATCAATTGCACATATGGCATACAACAATGACTTCCACTGTGTTGGATAGGATTGGAGAACCTCCAAGGCAGACATCACCGAAGGTGCCTGAGCTAAATCCTCAAAAATATTGTAATGTTACACAACTCTAGCATTCGGATTAAAAAATGATTTCCAAAGAACACCTTTGGGGGTGGTAGGATGACAGACTCACTGTTAGGGCGCTTATGATGGAGTGGACCAGAACTAGATGGAGTAGAAGTAGAAGGAATATCAATGGCTTCTTTCTCCACCATCTGCTTAGGTGTGGTTTAATAGTCCTTAGTTTGAGTAGTGATCGAGATAGGTGATGAACCTTGCATCATGAACACTTGGGAACCTGAGGAGGTAGAGGACTATGGTTAGTCTACCAACTATGTCTGCTGAGATGGAAAGGGTTCTTTTAAGACAGCCAGCGTCCCTTTCGACAAGCGATTAACTTCAGGACGTCGAGGACAATCCTTGGTGTAATGATCCTCCTCACATGAGGCAAGGATATTTCGGCTTTCTTTTAGAGGCATCATCAACAATTGATTTAGGAGGGTCCTATTTTGGGGCATCGGCTTTGGCCATACCTTTTCCCTTATTATTACCTTTAGAAGCTTTATCTATTGTGATAGACTGGACAACATGTACCTCAAAGGTTTTACCAGCACTGGATGAATTCTTTGAGGGATTGTTGGAACCAGTGTTTGAGACAAATTTCTACTTCGAAGAAGCTTTCATGGAAGTCTAAGACATAGAACCAATCACACCGTCAATAGGTGGTGTATCCGAAGACTTTGATGCTGTTAGATCCGATGATGGTCCCGGAGCATCAGGTAACACCTCGTATAATGTGCCAGATTGCGAATAGACTAAGTCTAAATACTAGGCACGGGCAATATCTTGCTCTTTAGTAACACATCAACCCATAGCTATGTCCTTACCAATATTGCTAACGAGTGATTTTGTGAACCATTATGTCAACAACTCATCAGCAATCTCAAATTTTATGAGGTGACGCCGACATCTCCATTCATGGATATGATTGGAAATGTGGGTCGCGGTATCTTTCTTAAGGGATGTAATCAAATGAGTGCCAGTTTCATATCGAACCCGCAATTAGAAATGAGTGAGGAAAGCCATAGCTAGAGAATTGAAGTCGTCGTAGGTACCTCGAGGAAACTCGATATACCATTTAGTGGCAACACCTGTGAGAGTTCTCTAAAAGAGTCGAAGATGGATAGAATCATTGACATATGAATTGGAGGAGCACCAGAGGTGATATGTCATCACATGGGATTGCGGGTCCTCCTTAGCTTTTCCCTCGAATTTGGGGCAATCACTTGGAATTTTTGTTGGAATTGGAGGCCAGTAAGGCGAATGAAGAATGGGATCATTCATGAGCCTCGAGACATCGGGCAGCTCCAACGTAGCCAAGAAAGGCAATTGCATGTTAAACGACATATAGGGCCTTTAAGGAGACCCAAACTGCAGAGTCCATCCTTGCTGGTAAGGATTTTTCTCCCACAATGGAGGATTTTGTCCATACGAGACCTAATTTTGTCCCCCACTGAGGGTTACCTTGATCATAAGGTAGATTTGGTCCAGAGTAGGCTTGATATTGTCCTACCATAGGCCATTAATAAGAATTGTACGTGGCATATGGGTTATAAGGTTGTTGAACTTGCTGACCCTGGACGTAAGGAGATTAACCCTGCTGCTGCAGGGGTTGACCTTGAGCTTGCAAAGGTTGACCTTGTTGAGACGCATATAATGCTTGCTACTGACAAGGTTGACCTTTTTGCTGCAAACGCTGACTTTGTTGTTATAAAGGTTGACCTTGTTGCTGCAAAGGTTGGCCTTGTGAAGACAAAGGTTGAGAAGACTGCTGAACAAACCGACTTTTCGGCTACAAAGGCTACTGCGACTGTGGCAAAGGCTGCCCCTGTTGCTATAACAGTTGCCCTTGTTGCTGCAATGCTTGCCCTTACTGCTGCAAAGATTGTCCTTGGTGCTGTGAAGGTTGCCCTTGCTACTGCAAAGGTTGTCCTTATTACTGCAAGGGTAGCTAGACAGTTCCTTGGGTTATACCCTAAGGGTATTAATAGTTCCCAAATTGAATCTAATCATATCCACTAGGAATAGCGGATTGACCAGGCTGGACATAAGCTCCTGCTTGAGGAATGTAAGACAGATTAACCAAGGCTTGCGAACCATATGGGACATAAGCATGTTGGAGTGGAATCTGAGCCACATAAGGCTGCTGATATTGGATATTCCCCAATCTGGATGGACCAACAGGGTTAGGAATACTACCATAATAAGGTTGACTAGCTCCAACCATGTGAGTTTGTAATCCACTCACATTGATTTTGCCTGACACAAGAGGAGTATTCGGATCTTTCCCCCCAGGTGGTGGCACATTCTTTCCGCTTAATGGAGGGGTAGAAGAACTTACCGAGATCTGAATTGAAACAGTCGCTTGTACCAGAAGAGTCGGTTGAAATGACGAGATAGGTTGTGATAGAATGGTAGGTTGAACAGGAACTGAGGTGACAATAATTTGTACAAAAGTTCGAGAGGCCGTGTTCGGAATGAACAGACCTAATGTAGGCATAGCATTGGAAGACCAAATGGGGTTTTGATACAATGACGATGCACTATGAGTACCTGAAACTAACTAACCTAAGGTGGTATAACCATGTGGTAACATGGTCCACTAGTTTAAGGAAAGGTGAGAGACGAGACTCTTCTTGTATAAGGAAAGCTTTCTAAAGGAAATTCATATCCTTGCTCATCATCGACATGGGGAGTATGGGTAGTGGAAACTTCTGAATGACTCGGAGAAGAGGTTGGGATTTCACCTTTTGACTCCATAGATGGAAATAATTGGTGACGAGGAACTCAATATGTACGAGGAGATAACTCCAAAGGAATAACAGGGCGATCATAGGGACTGTAAGGGCGCTGAGGAAATATCACAACATGATCGAACAATGGATTTGACGAATAGATAACAAGCCTCTACAGACTCTCAGGAGTCTGCAGACTCTCAGGATTCTGCAGACTCCTTGCCGACTCTCAGGAGTCTATGGTCTCTCACGGGTCTGAATAGGATTACCAGAGGTATCCGGATCAGATTCTTGAGGTGACCAGGAATCTAATGGAGGTGGATGATAAGAGAAAGGATGGATGCTTGGAATAATTCCAAGTTCAAAACCTTTATCCTCAAGTGACTGAGGAAGTTCCGAATGAACTCCTTGGGAGGACCCTTCAGTATCAGACAATGAAGGGGAACTATGAGATGAACTCAATGGTTCAGCCACGATGACTTCCTCTCAAAAGCAAAAAAGGAAAGGAGATTCGTTTAGGGATTTCTTGAAATTAACAGGGAATTACTCAATATTGGTCCAAGAAGCAACTACTTGGGTTCGACATGTTTATCGTGGGCAGTTATTTTTAGAAACAAAAACTTTGCCTTTTCATCTTTTAAGAGTCGAGAAAAGGACAAAAATGTGACTCTAGTCGCTTTCGATGGTTTAGCGAGCTTGAAAGGACAAGTTGCTCGATGATATTTTCAAATTTAAAGAGTCAAAAAAGATCGAAATGACTGCTCAGGTGAATCTAGGTAAAAGGAGTACCAAGTAACTGTGAACTACAATATACACCTCAACAAATAAATTTACCAAGGACTTGATGTATGTGCAGGCAATCTCCCCGAATGTTGTGTTCGGTGTATCATGTTTACAGGGCGGCAGACTTGGCTTCCTATGGATAAAGGTTTGCAACCTATGGGGGTCTCCCTTTATATACATGATGGTACAGGGAGCACAAGCCCGTGCTAGCACTATCTAATGCTGAAGCTAATGACAGCTGCTAAGTTTTAAAGACGCCGGAACACGTCTCTAGCCTAGACCACTAAATATGAACGTTAATGTTTCAAATTCTCCTTAGATTAATTGATAGATTTTAAAGTTGATCTTCGAATTATGTTTCAATTTCAAGGCCTTAACGATGTTACCTATTCCTAAAATGCAAACTAGATGATGAAATGAAATCCATCAATTCGATGAAAGTTGTCTATGTAGGGAAGAAGATCGCTCAAATCATGCATCAAACCAAATGCAAAAGTGCATCCATGACAATCTTCAAACACGAAATGCAAAATATGAAATCAAATATTTCATATGATAAGCAAATGCAATGCCAAAACAAACCTTAAAGCAAAACTACCTTAAGTTATAATGATGTTTTTTCTCTTTTTCATAATGCAACTAATGTAATCTAGTGCAAAAGTAAAAAGAGAATGCAAGCAAGCCAACAAATATGAAAATCTCTTTCACGTTAATGATTTGAATGCAACTCAAAATGATTTGAAACCATGAAAAGATAAACACTTTCACTTTCACTTTTCAAAACACAAAACTCAAAGCACACACTTCCTTTTGATTCAAGTGAGACAGTAAATTTGTAACCTATTGCTTCTCAAACAGAACTTAAGTGAATTTCACAGTATCTACTAATGAGAACAACTTAAGACATGAGAATCAAGAGTGATTTGCAAAGGATTTTTGAAGACAAAAAGACTTTTTAACATAGGTAATTGACCTATGTTCTCTTATGAGGAGACTAACGAGTGGAGGAAGGTTGGCTTAGAAGACCTAGAAACCCTAAAAGGCTAATCAAACTTCAAGCATACTCAAACCAAGTTAAAAGGTGATTGAAATCAGACACAAAAGAGTCAACCAAGATCACACTAGTAAATCACTGGGAGAAGGAAAACATAACTAAAAATAAGAAGACAAACCCTAAATTTCTTAATCTTCTGCACTCATCGCACCTGTTAAGAGGAAAGTAGTAATCATCGCTACTGTAATCAACAAACCCGCGATATCTTAGCGGCTGTCAGGGTAAAAAATGCGATGGTCAAGAAAAACAAAAAAGAAACTCAAAATTTTCAAGAACAACTCAAATTGACAACCTTCAAGCATCTACTAGAGAGTAAGAATAACTACAGACAAACTCAAATCAACAAACTTCAAGCATCTACCAGAGAGTGAGACTGACTACAGACAAACAATGAAGTCTAAAAATGAATTATTGATCAAACTCGTCAAAAGACAAAGTGAAGAAAGGTAAGGAAAGGGTCATAGGCTCCCCAACAGAGTCACCATTTGTTGACAAGTTTAATCGTCTATGCAGATAGAGACGATCCCTCTAACCCAATGAGTGGGTCTAGCAATAGAAGTGACAATCAACTGTACATCTTCCTAGGTTATAATTGAAAAGTAGAACGAAATAGATGACCTACCTCGTTCTGATGCTATTCTGATTTCCTTTGTTGAAAGCCTCGAACTGCTTGCGTCATGGACTCGTTTCTACTTCTCTCAGTGCTTATGTACCTGCACAAGTGATAAAGAGACAACAAAGCATGCCAAAACCAATAGCAAATCCAATAACAACCTACTTAACTGATCAAGGAATGCCAAGCTAATACATACATGAACATATATATTTTGGGAAGATGAACCAACAGTTGTATATTATTTAAGGAATAAAGGGAAGCTTACAACCAAAGCCTTGATGTTGAAAGGCTCTCCTTGAGTGGTAATCCAAGTCCAAGCCAAGAAACTCTCCAAGCACTCCTTCTCCAAGTCTAATGAATAACCTCTAGGCACAAGCTCAACATAGGGGTGCAAATTGAGATAGACCAAACATTTGGGAAAGGGAGAGGAGAAATTTATAGGCTGGGAGAGGGAGTTAGGACTCCTCCAAAGATAGGATTAGGCCCACATCTCAAGGAGGTAGCTTATAGGGAGAAGACAAAGAAGTCAAGTTAGAAGGATTCGACCTCATCTATGCGAAACCACCTCCAGCTCGCCGCTCTAGAAGCTTCTAGATCACGAAGCTTCTCATCTCCTTTGGGAAAATTACCTTTTTGGGATCATCACAGGTCTAGAAGGGAACAGAGCAATGCCATCACAGGTCAAACACAGTGTAACAGGCGACCATCATTGCTTTAAGCTTCATAAGAGCGATGACTCTCATTTTAGGGTTTTAAGAGCTATTTCTCCAGGGAAAGCCCAAGACATTTTCAAAATGAAGTCTTCAGAGGGATATGAGCTATATACATGGATGAGTATACTGTATAATGGTCATGTTTCGGGAACTTCAGGGTATGACACAGGGAAGTGCAGGAGCTGTGACAAAATACTGTGTAACATGCGCGTTGGAACAAATTTTTTGGAGCCCTAGATTAGTTGTAGGTTGAGCTACTAGTTCTTGGACTGTTACACAACATTTTTTCACTGTCCCTGTACTCCCCATTCCATGATCCTGGAGGACCTCTACAGTGAACCCTACATGCCTCCCCTTCATGAAGAAACTCCCATTGTGTCCCTCTTCATGAGCAGAACAATTCCCTTTTGCATCATTTCCCAAAAATCTTCTGTTTTTCCCCGTTTACAAGATCGGCGCTAATGAACCTTGTCCTCATTGCGCCGATATGTAGGGATTAACATTATCCCTAGCACCGAATGGAGCGAATGAGCTTTGTTTCAGTCGCACCAATCCTCTTTTGAAAAGTTTTTTAAATAAGGAGTCAAAGCTTCCAGCTCTAGAAGCTTCGTAACATAAGCCTAGTAAATGTTTGAGCCGGATGGAGTCGAGGATGTCAGTTTGGGCTCCTTTCCCCTATAAGGATGGAACTACCTCAAGAGATAAGACCTTCTCCCATGAGACGAGGAACCATCTCCCATCCATTAATCTTATATAAACCTCCATTTTTCCCAAGCACAAGCTAATGTTGTAGTGTTAATGTTGGTGTGCTAGTGCTAATTAAGTTTGAAGTAAACAACAAGCTATTCAAAGTTGTATCTCTGTAGTTGTGTGTGAGAGAGAAGTGTGAATTTGGTTTAGTGTGAAGCCTAAAGGGAAGAGCCTTAAAACTATCATTGTTGAGGCCATCATGGAATGCTAACGGAAGTGTGTGGGAACCTGGTTTTGTCGAAGGAGAACAACAACATCAGGACAATGGTTGTAATCTCTTCTTGATTTAATATATATGCAACTATCGATTGATTTCCTCCATAATGTGTCATCTCACATGTTTATGGTTTAATGTTTCTTGACTTGTTAAGTAGGTTGAATTACAATTTGTTTATTATCACGGTTGTTGTTTGTTGTTGTTTACTTGTTTCAAGTGTTCGAAGAAGGAAACGGGAGATAGCTGGAGCGAGCAAGCAAGGTCATCACCAAACAGGATAAGCGTACTAAGAGGTAGGCCCTCTTAATTGGTTCTAACCTAAGGAAATCTTCCATAAAATGTCTTGTTAGTGGCTAGGCCCTCTATCGGGCTAGAGGAATTGTTTGTGTCCGCAATCATAATTTTACTTCACCACAAATTGGTGACTCCGCTGGTGAGCCAATCCTTTTGTTTGTTTACTTGAAATTTCATGGTTTTGTGTTAACTTTTCTAGTTTCATCATTTCCCTTTAGTTTTGTCTGGTTTGCCTTGTTTACTGCTCTGGGTTTGAAATTCATAATAGCAAGTCTGGTCCCAACTTTTGAAATTTTTTATTTATTTTTCTTTGCATCCTCGCTCAACACACTTAATTCACTGACTGTCGCGCTGATCAGCACGATATGCTGAGAAATAGTCGCACCGACCCCCCTTCTAGTGCTTGTTGTCAGTTAGGCAGTCGCATTGATTCCTGTAGGTGAAGATTAGGGTTCACCCCAAATCTTGGCCAGTGTGTCTTGCTCTCTTGAGTTTTGCCTTACAACTTGTCTAGACTGCGTTCTCCCTCACTAGAAAGCTCCATTTAGCTTGGTTTGTGTTCTTGCTTGGTTTAGCCCATCCTCTGATGTGTTAAGTCTAGCCCTGTGTTAAGTTCTTTTTTATTTTTTCTTTGAATCCCTCGATCAGAGCTACTTGTCAGTTAGGTAATCACACCGATCAGGGCATCAGCACTAGTTGTAGTATTGGCCAGTCGTGACAATCGGTGCTAGTTGTCAGTTAGGTAGTCGCTCCGGTCTCTGAGTTAAGAAAAAATCTGAATTTCTCCCATTCCCGTGCCAGTTTGTCTTGACCTTCAAACTCTCATCTTCATTGCTTCATTTTCAATTGAATGAGTGAAAGAGTCTCGTTTGTTCTCTTATTTCGAGTGTCTTTTTTCTCTTTCCAAGCATAGATTACATTTCTTGGTTTCTCAATTGAAGCATTTATGTGTTTGGTTGGTTCAATTCAGGGAAGAAGTTGTTTTTAGTTTCATTTATCATGCTTTGGATTTGATTGATGCTTGTTTGTTCGGAATTGTGAAAATTTTCATTAAAGTGCTTTATGTGAAAGATTCATTTTGCATTTTATGAAAAGAAGAACATCATTCTAGTTTACTTAAGTGAAAATATTGCATTAGTAGCATCATTGAGAATCTAGAATTGCATCATCATAAGCATAGGAAATGAAATGAAACTTCTTTTGTTGTTAAGTGAAGATTAAGTGCATTTAGGACATGTATTAGTGAACGTTTTCATTCTTTGATTGTTGCATTGATTATGTGCTCTCTATCCCTCAATTAGTGTTAACTTTCATCGAAGAAAGATCTCTTTTCTCATATAGCTGCATGTAAGAGTTTTGTCAGATGACAGTGGTGGGGCCTTGTAATTGAAACCTAATTAAAAATAAACTATTAAAATTTATTCAATTAACCTAAGGAAGCATTGAAACTTAACGCTCACATTTAGTGGTCGAGCCTAGAGACATGTTCCGACGTCTTTAAACCTAGCAGTTGTCGTTCGCTTCGGCATTAGACAGCGCTAGTACAAACTTGTGCTCCCCATACTGTCATGTATATAAAGGGAGACCCCACTAGGTTTGCAATCCTTTATCCGTTGGAAGCCGAGTCTACCACCTTGTAAACATGATACACCGAACACAGCATTCGAGGATATTTTCTGCCTGTACTTCTCGGTTCGTCGAGAGGTATTCTACAGTTCACGGTTACCTGGTAATCCCTTTTACCTAGATCATCCTAAGTAGTCATTTGATATTTTTGACTCTTTAAACTTAAAATATCATTCGAGCACTTGTCCTTTCGAGCTCGTTAATTCTGAAAGCAACTAGAGTCACCTTTCGTCCTTTTCTCGACTCTTAAAATATGAAAAGGCAAAGTTTTGTTTTAGTGTCTTAAAATTAACTACCCACGAAATATTCATGGTTAAAGTTATCTTCCTTAGTGATTATTTAGGGTCGATTCCAATGGCAACATTCCTAGAGTCTACCAGTCAATGGTTCCCCTCGGATGGGAATCCTACTCCTTTTCCTTCTTTTGGAAATCTTGGTGCTCCTTAAATGGCAACGTTGTCCCTCCCTGGGTTAACCATTGGTTTACCTGTATGGTTATTTTCAACCTCAGTGGTCCCAAGTGTCCCAACTCCTGCCACGCCATCTCCTCCATTCGAATCACGTCACTATAATTCTAAGGTTGACCCCTCGCCTTCTTCTCCCATTTCTTCACCTTCCTCTTCTACTTCGCCTGGTGAACGTTTCAAATCTATTAACTAGGAGGCTAAGAAGAAGAAGAAGAAGAAGAAGTCAGATAAGCAAGAGGATAACCATGCAGCTATTGCTCCAAATGCACCTCTTGTAGACAAACCTTCTGATCCTCCACAGAAGGTTAGATTCCCTTGCAAGTTATGTAAGGGTGACCATCTCCTTCGAGATTGTCCTGGCATTCCCAGAGTCTTAGAGGTATGGTCTCAAGACCTGAATCGACCATCCCTGTCAATCTTTTGAGATCATGTCGATGCTACACCTTCAGCTAGCGATCGTAAGAAGAAATGGAAGATTAGATTCCCTTGCAAGTTATGTGAAGGAGAGCATCTTCTTCACCTTTGTCCTCTTATGGATAAAGCTTCCAAAGTTTTTGAAAACCTTGCAACTCCTCAACCCCAACTTCCTGTTGGTTATCAGAGGCTTTCTTCTGACCCTCTTTCGATTGGTAAAGAGATTGACTTGGATTCATCTCTTGCCCATCCTGCTTTGCCTGAGTGAGACCCTCTTGTGTCTATTCCCAACCAACCATTAGTCCAAACGAGTGTCGACTTGGTTTTGCCACCAGTTGTTCACTCTGTTCCCAAAGAGAGTGGTGATCATACTGCTCATGTTCTTCGCGTCTCCTCAGATTCTCATGAATCAAAGAGTGACCCTCCCATCTCGGTTGTTCAAGAGAGTCCTTCTCCTATTCTCGCAGAGCATGGGGGCAATCATATGATACCCCCACCAAGTAGTTCTATCGTTTCTTTCGATTGGAGTCAATTCACTACATTCTGCCTCCCATCTTATGTGCCTTTCCATATTACAGTACAAGCCTATACTATGGTAGTACATGGCACTATATTGGATGAAGGTGCATCTGTAAGCATAATGTCTTCTGCTACTTGGCAAGCTTTGGGTTCCCCACAACTTATTACTATCACTCAAAATATGTTGGCTTTCAACAGAGGAACCAATCAACCCTTAGGGATCCCTCCGAAGTTCCCTATTACTTTGGGAGGAAAGACTATCTATATAGACGTGATGGTAGCCCAAGGTCCGTTAGATTTGAATCTTCTCCTTGGACACGATAATTTTTATGTCATGGGAGCTCTTGTTTCTTCACTTTCCCGTTTGGTTTCTTCTCTGCACGAAGGGAGAATTGTGACTATTGATCAACTATTGTTCATTGGTCACCAAGTGTCTCATTTGCAACCATCGTCCCCTATTAGCTCTTGTTTGCAAGCAGTACCTTCCTCGCTATAGGTCAATTATGTGCCTACCCGTTTCGTCTTCACATCTGTTGATGATCACACAGATGGTATAGTACATTATGTACTGGGGGCATTGGAACCCGATTTGTCTTTGGTACCAAATGACATGTATTCATCCCATAGCGTTGTTCTTCCATCTAGTGAAGACCTCTTAGGAGCCATGTTCTCGTATGGTCTATGATCAGATTAAAGAGGATAGTTCTTTTTCTTGTGTAAACCTCGTTAAAAAAGGAAACAACGTGCACAGATAGTTTGTTCCTGTATCAACCTCGTTAAAAAAAAATTAAAAAATGAAACAAGAGATATGAGCGTAGTTCTTTGTCTTATGTCAAGCTCGTTAAAAAATGATTCAAGGTGTCCGAGGATAGTTCTTTTCTGTATCAACCTCATTAAAAAATGAAACTGATTTTGAGGATAGTTCTTTTACTGTGTCAACCTCGTTAAAAAATGAAACAAATCCCTAGTCCAAATCGAGTCTTTGATTAAGATCTCGAAGGATCCCAGTCGAGTCTTTTCTAGATCTCGAAAGTGAACCTTCATTCCATCCACTTAGCTAAAAGAAATGAAGCTTAGGGGGCATGTACCTCGTTTGAGTCATTATGTTGGGGGCATGTAAATTTATATCAAGCATAGTTTTTCATTTCAAGCTTGTGTAAACATGAAACTGAATCCAAGCAGAGTTCTCCATGGTTCAAGCTTGTGTAAAAATGAACCCATGCCTGATTTACATCTCGTGATAGCTGTTTTTATCAGCTAATTTCTACTAGATGAGCCTTGGTTGTTTCATTCCATCACCACCATCTCTTTGGCCGATCATATGCTTTCACTTGGTTGTTATTCCTTTCCTGAGGGACCACAACGATGAGTGGTTTTGTTAGCCAGCCTCTTAACCATTACATGTTTTGAGCAGTCCCACCATTGTCGAAACCAGTTGCTACCCTTTATACCACTCGTTCCTCTAGGACGCGTCACCTTTAAGCTCTTTTCTGACTCATACAAAATGAAAAGATCGCCAAGTAGTTTTCCCGTTTTGACTAGTTAAAGAGAATAAAATGGGGGGTCCGCTGTCAAGCTCTTTTCCTAATCTTTAAACATGAAAATATTACCGATCTCTTGACATTTTGAACTCATTAAAGGTTGTGAATGTCGTGCACCCAGTATATGTTTACCCCTTTTTCGGGCTGGGATGCACTATTTAGGAAAAAGGTACTCCTTGACTGAAATGGTCAAGCAGTTCTCTCAAGTATCGTTTTCTACCTTTTCGGGCTTGAGAGACACAAATGTACGAAAAGGGACCATGTGGATTTTTCTTTTCTGTATCTTTTTCAAAATCTCTAAACATGAAAAACATATCGTGTTATACTTTTGTCGGACTCGTTAAAATTTTAAACAACATTGGATTCATCACCATGACGAACATGAGATTCTCCTTCCTAGGTTTCATTAAACTTACTAGGTCGGATTCGTCCGAAGGATGAACTTACAGTGCAAGCATATGTTATCCCCTTCAAGATTGCGATAAAAAATAATTGGGGTACCTGCCAGAAATGGTGGGGGAAAATTTGGAAATTCGATCAGTTGTTTCGACAACTCACTCTTGAACATGACAATTTCTGCTTCGTGTCAAGTTGGGATATCCTCCTTTCATCATTGACCTTCCTGGGTTGGGCCATTTATTTTTGCCTTCCATTTGATCTTTGCCACATCATCATGACCACCGATCCTATGGATGCAAAAGCTGCCAAACTTCTAATCGTGTCGCCGATATGTTCAAGAGTTGTCCTTCTACAGTTACACTTACCCCTGATTCTCTGTACCATCCAAAATCATTTTTCATCCCTTAGTCTCGTGTTGATGACGTGGGATATATCATGACCCTCCTTTGACACAATCGCTTCCTGTCGACTTCAGCACATTATCCAGGAAGTCACCCAAGAGACTCTCTTCTAGTACCTTAGAGCTTACATGCCATAATGGTAAGTTCTTCACACTCGACGACAAGTTCACATCATTTGCTTTCGATTGAGTGATTTCACGGGTGTTCAACTACAGTTCCTTTATTCACATTCCGTGAATTGTGCTGATAGTACCTTGAGGACCATTGTCATTATTGGTGGTTTCTCTCGCACTTGTTAACAGTTTACATCATCGACTAGTAATCAAGTGATTTTCTAGCATGTTCGACGTCAACACATCTATTCACATGTTAGAATTTGTACTTTGATCGGGTCGTGTTGGAGTGCAAGACCCTGGGCTCAAATTACAAAAGTCCAGGTTGCAAGGCGGTGTGACATGATTATGTTGATATACATGTCTCTCTCAGATGGATGGTTGTGACCATACCATTAGTTATCATGTGTTATCCTTCTCATCATTAGATGGTTGCGACCATACCTTGGTTTCGATATGATCCTCTTTATTGGATGGCTACGCCCATGCCTAGATCCGTTTACATGATCATCTCTGGATGGCTACGTCCATGCCACAATTCATGTATCATTTGATAGAGTTTTCAGTTATGTATATGTATCTTTACTTGCTTCCAGGTTTTCTGATAACAGATTCTGGTTCCCCGCACTGATTCATAAAGCATTTCATCCCTCACTCTAGTTCGACCTTCACGCTTTATGGGCCATCTATTACACAAAATTTTGTCATTGTCCTTGTACTCCCCGTTCCATGATCCTGGTGGACCTCTACAGTGAACCCCACATGCTTCCCCTTCATAAAGAAACTCCCATTGTGTCCCTCTTCATGAGCATAATAATTCCCTTTTGCATCATTTCCCAAAAATCTTCTGTTTTTCCCAGTTTACAAGACCGGTGCTAATGACCCTTGTCCTCCTCGCGCTGATATGCAGGGATTAACACTATCCCTAGCGCCAACCGGAGCGACTGAGCTTTGTTTCAGTCGCGCCGATCCTCTTTTGGAAAGTTTTTTAAATAAGGAGCTAAAGCTTCCAGCTCTAGAAGCTTCATAACAGAAGTCTGGTAAATGGTTGAGCCGGATGGAGTCGAGGATGTCAGTTTGGGCTCCTTTCCCCTATAAGGATGGAACTACCTCAAGAGATAAGACCTTCTCCCATGAGAAGAGGAACCATCTCCCATCCATTCATGCTATATAAACCTCCATTTTTCCAAAGAATAAGCTAGTGTTGTAGTGTTAATGTTGGTGTGCTAGTGTTAATTAAGTTTGGAGTAAACAACGGGCTATTCATAATTGTAGCTCTCTAGTTGTGTGTGAGGGAGAAGTGTGAATTTGGTTTAGTGTGAAGCTTAAAGGGAAGAGCCTTAAAACTATCATTGTTGAGGCCATCATGGAATGCTAATGGAAGTGTGTGGGAACCTGGTTTTGTCGGAGGAGAACAACAACGTCAAGACAATGGTTGTAATCTCTTCTTGATTTAATATATATGCAACTATCGATTGATTTCCTACATAATGTGTCATCTCACATGTTTATGGCTTAATGTTTCTTGACTTGTTAAGTAGGTTGAATTACAATTTGTCTATTATCACGGTTGTTGTTTGCTGTTGTTTACTTGTTTTAGGTGTTCGAAGAAGGAAACGGGAGATAGTTGGAGCGAGCAAGCAAGGTCATCACCAAACGGGATAAGCGTACTAAGAGGTAAGCCCTCTTAATTGGTTCTAACCTAAGGAAATCTTCCATAGAATGTATTGTTAGTGGCTAAACCCACTATCAGGCTAGAGGAATTGTTTGTGTCCGCACTCATAATTTTACTTCACCACATGGAGCCCTGGATAGCTTGGGTAGAGAACGATCTAGTTGATGTTAGTGATTTATGGACCATATAGGTGAGATCACTATGGTTGAGGGTTGAGGTGGTTTTGCCTCTAGAAGCCCTGGTTGGTTTTGTTTTGGTTTAATCCATATGATCCCACATTTATGCTTGGAATATGGTGCATGGGTGATTAGCTAAAAGAGAGATTTGGTTCAACTTAATCTATGGTCGGGTGGTACGTGGAACTCTCCGACTTGGTTGGCATTTTCATATGTTAATATTAGTGATTTTCCTATTATTATCTATGAACACTTGTATTGGTTATCATGTTGACATTATGGTTGATTTGTTATGTTCTCTATTCTGATTATATGTTAGTTATATGATGTGCTCTAACTATCGCTCTTGTTCATGATTTGTTAAGTTACGGGATGATTGATGAATGCATGGACTAACAAGTGTTGTTGCGGCTAATTATAGAGGGCTTGGGGCCTTGTTGGTGATTCTCAGATGAAATTCAGAAGCATATGATCATAAATGCATTCATGAACTATAGCTTTCATGTTTAACGAAATGTTTGTTGTGTACTAGGCAAGTCCTGGTCAAGATCTTGTCCAAGTTTGAATGTTTGGCATTGTTTTCTTCTTAATCATGATTCTCAGTTTTGGGCAGTGGTCTAGAGGCTTGCCTAAAAAAGTGGCATAGATTTCATGACTGCGTGCTTTGAACTTGGGATTTTGGGTCATAATTGTTGCCATCCAGGCTTGTGCATGCAGTTATAGCCTTCCAACCACATGCATAAAGTGTCAAGGGTGTGGTTCGGGGGGGTAAACTTTGTGAAAAAAGAGTACTAGCTTAGGGATTGATCACCTGAGGTGGTTTGCAAGCTTCTAAGTGGTCTATAGTTCTTGTGGGTTGTCAGTTTGTTAGCCCCACTTCCATAACTAGAGCTTGGAGGTCGAGCCATGTCATAGTGACACTCATATGTTTACCCCGGTGAGCTTGTAAAAGTGGATAAATTTGGGAGGAGGCATTACAAGGTGGTATCAGAGCGGGTTATGTTCTCTTTGGGCGATATCTGATACCACATGGTGGCATCAGAGCTTCTAGGTTCAAACACTTGGACTAGATGGGCTAAATTCATATGGTTATGCATGCATGTTAGTTGTTTATGTGTTCATCATGCCTGCATGTAGGATACTTCTTGTTATGATAATGATATTTATGTATGGTGATTGATATTTCACACAAACCCCCTTAGAGGCCTGATGTGAATTCAATGGAATGTGATAAGTCAATTGAGTAGCAAGGAGAAGAGTACTCTCCTGATATAGCAGACGCACTGAGACGTTTGAAGGCATAAATCAGAAGTTGTAAGGAAGATAATAGCAGGTTGGTTGAGGCATAGGAATGACTTTCTAAACCTCATGAAAGGCAAGCAAAGGTTAATGCAGTCATTCTTTAGAGCCTTTGAGATTTGTAGAAGTAGGGACAACTAAGGACCAATCATGGACAAGAGGAAAAGACTAATGGGGTATATGGAAGCAGGTCTCGATTAGATTACAGGTTGGACAAAGATGATATAGTCAGAGGTGGAAGATCTTTGGATACACCTGACAGGCGAGCTACCACTCATGGATTTTGTTCTAGTTCTAGTTCTAAGAGATATCATCACCATTACCACCAACATCCTTATAAGAGGAGTGAGAAGTAGTATTTTCTAGAATATTTCAAGAAAACTAAGCCTCCTACAGTTGATGGGGATGTGAAGAAACTATAAGATGTAGAAGCATGACTACTTGGGATGAATAAGTTAGTTGGATTGCATAATTATTCAGAAAATATGAAAGCCAAGATAATGATTTTCAGTCTCAAGGGAAAATCAAATATGTGGTGGGAAGATATGAAGCGAGTCAAAGGAATCACGGTAGAGGAGCTTAGTTGGCATGAGTTTAAAAGACTCTTCAAGAAGAAGTACTTGTCTGAGAGATATTATGACAGAAAGGCCAAAGAATTATATGAGCTTAAGATGGGTCCCATGATAGATGAAGAGTATATGGCCAAGTTTCTAGAGCTATTGAGGTAAGTGCCTTATCATAAGGACGAGAAGACGAAATTCCAAAGGTTCATCAGTGGATTGCCTTTAACATTCAAAGATAAGATTGAGTATGATGAGCCTCGGTCATTGGAGGAAGTCATTAGGAAGCTAAAGCATTCTTATGAGAAGTCTAAGCGCAAGTCTGAGGCTAAGCGAGATTGGAAAGGAAATGAGAAGACTAAAGGAAAGTGGGCTAAGAAGCGAGGAAGACCTCAGGATGCAAGTGATAAGGAGAATGTAGCACCCTATCAAAAGTTCAATGCAGTTGACAAAGAACATGGGTCTCAGCTTGAGAAGCAGAACAAAGGTAATGGTAGGAAGCTTTTGCAATGTTGGACTTGTGGTGGAGAGCATCACAAGAGAGATTGTCCATCGCACCAGGGTGGCAGGCCTCAAATTTACAATGCTCAAGAGGCGCATATATTTGGGGATGTTGGTCAGAGTATTCTGCGGATTTATGCAACAATGGACAATGGGCAGGTTGATCATCATGCATCCATTATCGAGATGGAAGTGCATGCTGAATCTTGGTTGGTTCAGTTGACTATAGGGACCAAGAGAATAGTTCATCATTGGGTGGGATCTTATTCATTTGAGCTAAATGGTATGCCTACATCAGCACATCTGAATGTGCTTCCTTTGGGTTCATATAATATGATTTTGGGCATGGATTGGTTGTTCATTCACATGATTAAGGTGGACTGCTATGATAATATTATTGAGTGCCTAGATGATGATGGATAAAAGAGAATTTTGCAGGGAAATTTGAAATCTACATCAATGAGAATGGTTACAATTATGCAGGCAAAGTGTAGTTCCAAGAAAGGACGTGTATTGTTTGTAGTTCATATTTCTAGTGATAAAGGGAAGGATGTTGAAGTCCTAAAGAGGTATCCTATTTTACAACACTTTCAAGATGTGTTTCTTGGAAATATTTCAGATTTGCCTCCTCATAGAGAGGTGGACTTTTCTATTGAGTTGACGCCGGGAGCAACACCAACATCTAAGGCACCTTACAGGCTGAGCACTCTAGAGTTGGTAGAGTTGAAGTTGCAGCTTAAGGAAATGCTTGATAATGGATACATAAGGCCAAGTGTGTCGCCTTGGGGTGCACCAACATTGTTTGTAAAGAAGAAGGGTGGTACTCTCAGATTGTGCATTGACTACAAGCAGTTGAACAAGGTGACTATCAAGAACAGGTATCCATTGCCGCAAATTGATGACTTGTTTGATCAGTTGAAGAGAGCAACAATATTCTCAAAGATTGATATGAGTTCGGGATATCATCAAGTGTGCATCAAATAAGAAGGTATTTACAATACCACATTCTGTACAAGGTATGGACATTATAAGTTTGTGGTCGTTCCTTTTGGTCTTACTAATGCTTCAACAACTTTCATGTGTTTGATGAACAATGTGTTGCGTCCTTACATGGGCAAGTTTGTGATAATGTTTATTGATGATATATTGATATATTCCAAGAATGAGGAAGAGCACACAGAGCACCTGGAAGTAATGTTGAGATTGTTGAGAGAGCATCAATTGTATGCCAAGCTCAACAAGTGCAATCTATTTTAGTCTCAGATTAATTACTTGGGACACGTTGTTTCCAAGGAGGGGATATCAGTGGACCCATAAAAGATTAAAGCTATCGTGGAGTGGCCAACTCCTAGGAATGTGGACGAGGTTAGATCATTCACAGGACTAGCAGTTTATTATAGGCGGTTCATTTGGAACTTCTCAAGTATTGGTTATCCTATTACATCTTTGTAGATGAAAGGGAAAAAGTTTGAATGGACTGAGGAGTGTGCAACTATTTTTTAGCAATTGAAGCATTTGCTTACAAATGCTATAGCCTTGAAGATTGCAGATCCTGATAAGGAGTTTGTGGTTTGTACAAATGCTTGCAAGGAAGGAATTGGTGGAGTCCTGATGTTCTAAATGGGAAAATTAGTTTTGTTGTGCTAAATTCCTCTTCAGAATATGTAAAAGTGCTTAAGGATTCATGGGGTTAATTGCAAGTTTAAACATGAGTTTTTTGAGCGTTTTTATGTAAATTTCATGTACAAATTAACATAAACAAATGACTGAACAACAACATATAACATACACGAACATCACCAAAACAGTATCACAACAACACATGATGAAGAAGTTCACCCCTCTTAGGCTACGTCTCCTTGGTCCAACTTCCAATGGCTTGATCCTCTCTATTATACTCAAGAGTGTGTATACATCACTTTACAATGCTCGGAAAGCTCTCAAACATGTTCCAATGGCTCAAGAATGCCCAAAAATGCATGTCTTGCCTCTTTCTCCTCCTAATTTGGTAAAAAACTGAAGAAGTTATGGCTTCCCCAAGTCTTTCTGTTAATCGCATCGCAATTTCTGCAAAACCCGACACCATCCTACAATTTCACTTAGATTTCGCTAATTGGGCACCATTTCCATCGATTTCACGGCAAATTTGTCGGACGCTTTAAATGTCTTATATGGCCTAAAATTCAAAATTTATGGACATGTGGGGGGCCATGTTCCTGGCCAAAGGCCTCGTGGCTGACCCTTTCCTTCGAATGGCGCGATACATTTAATTTAAATAAATGCTTAAACATATAGTTGTTAAGACCCATTCGGATGGTGTGTTGGTAGGAGGCTTGGCTGCCGCTTGGAGGTCGCGGGTTCGACCCCCGCCGTTGTTGCACTGTGGTTGGCCACCAACCATCTAATAGAATTCGTCCAAATCAACACCAAGGTACCTTCCAAGCGTCAACAAACCATTTTCCGAAGGAGCCCATTGACTAGTCAACCCTTCCATGTCAACTTGCACAGTTAGTGCCATGTCAGCAGTACACACTGCTAACTGGGCTGTCACATTTTGCAAAAATTCACCTATTTGGGAAAGCAAACAGAACATGTTTCTGGGAGCATATAGAGTCTATTTCGTGCGAAACAAGTTGCGCCAGATTCAGGATCACCAACACTACATGGTCGTTCCAGTTCCACACCAATCCGGCAACTTTGAATTTTGAGCTATTTTTTTGAGCACTTGATCACCTGATGCAGAAAGGGTAGGTGGTATGTTATGAGTCAAGGAAGTTGAATGATCACGAGCGAAACTATGTAACCCGTTATTTTAAGTTGCATCAACCATTCATGCATTGAAGATGCAAAGACATTATCTCCTAGGTGGGATGTTTGTCTTGATGAGTGATCACAGTGGGCTGAGGTACTTGTTTGACCAACCCAATTTGAATGCTATACAAACTATATGGTTGGCTACCCTCGGTGAGTTTGAATTTGAGATCAGGTACATCAAGGGAAAGGATAACATGGGTTGTACATGCTCTCAATAGGATAGTGAAGGTGAATCACATTTTGGCTGTGAGTTCATGTGGGACAAATTTATAGGAGAAAATCTTGCATGCAGGGCAGTATGATGACAAGTACCAACATCTGAAGCAGAGATTGCAAAAACATGGTGAAGGTGATAGGTTTGAGGAGTACCACCTCACGCAAGATGGCTTGGTTTGATTCAAGAACAATATTTATGTGCTAGATAACAATGAGCTCAAGAAGCTTATCTTGAGGGAGTTTCATGTCAAGTCGTATTCAGGTCACCTAGGATATCAAAAGACTTTGAAAACAATAAATAAGTTCTATCCTTGGTCAAACTTGAATCCTTAAAGAGGTGGCTAAGTTTGTTGCTAGATGCTTGGACTGTTAGAAGGTGAAAGCAGAGTGTAAGCATCCAACTGGTTTGTTGCAGCCTGTTCTGATTCTAGAATGGAAATGGGAGGTCATTTCCATGGACTTCATTACATATTTGTCGAGGACATTGAAGCAACATGTTTCCATCATGGTTGTGGGGAATAGGTTGAGTAAGGTAACTCACTTCATTCCAGTGAAGTCTATAAATTTAGCTAGTGAGGTAGCTCAAATCTTCTTTAGGGAGATAGTGAGATTACGTGGTGAGGCCAAGAAGATCATATCATACAGAGATGCCAAGTTCACTTCCAAGTTCTGGAAGGAGTTGTTTGTAGGCTTAGGGACAAAGTTAGCTTTCAACACAACTTATCATCCACATAAATATGGATAGACAAAGAGCATCAACAAGATTCTTGAGGAGATGTGTGAGGATGTATGTCATGCATCAACAGAGGAAGTGGGAAGTATCTTCCACTAGTAGAATTTTATATAACAATGGATATCAAGAGTCCTCGAGGATGAGTCCATTTTAGGATCTTAATGGGCAAAGTTGTAATACTCTTATCAACTGGAGTGATCCAATTAACAAGGTGTTGATTGGACCAGATATGTTGGTTGATATGGAACAAGAGATGTAGGTTATTATAGGGAATTTAAAGGCAACACAAGATAGACAAAAGAGTTATGCAGATCAACATGGAGCATTCAAGGAGTTTCAGGTTGGAGAGCATGTGTACTTGCACATCAAGACCAAGAGGATCTCCTTGAGAATTGGGTCATGTGCTAAGTTGAGACCTCAGTATTGTGAGCCTTTTAAGATCCTTGAGAGGATTGGACTAATGGCCTACTGACTTGTAATGCCGCTAACAATGAAATTCCATGATGTTTTCCATGTTTCATTGCTTAAGAGATACATCCAGGATGTTGATCATGTGATTAATTGGTATGTACTGGAGGTGGAACTAGAGGGAGAATTCCAGCAAAAACCTCAGCGCATTTTGCAGCGGAAATAACTCATGCTTCAAAACCAAGAAATCGAGCAAGTTAAAGTGCAACTGGGGGCGATGAAGCTACAATATGGGAGATGGTTGATTAGATGCAGGCTTTGTATCATTCTTTAGTTGTTGGTTGAGCAGATGTGTTGATTTATGTGTTTTGGTTTATATTTATATATGCATATGTGTATTGTAAATACTGTAATGAGTTGTGTTATAAAGTTCCAATAAGTAGTATGATCTAAATACTACATCAAGTTGTGTTATAAAGCTCCAATAAGCAATGTCATGGTTTCAATAGTTTGGTATGATGTAAATGTTGCATCAAGACGTGATATAAATCTCCATGGGAAACATGTGTTTGTTGGTTATAAGCGTCACTGAACACGAGGATGATGTTCCCCCAAGGGGGAGGGGTTTGTAACAACCCCTCGTCAATTTTCCACGTAAATAAAATAAAACCAAGGTCATGGAACACGTATTCCAAGATGAATGGTGGGTAAACATTATAGTAGGCATCACTTGTGGATTAATAATGGCTATGGAAATTGGCAAAGGCATTGGTAAAGACAAAGAGGCAATAATTGGCTTTTAATTGTGAAAAATAAAGGAAAATAGGAGAAAAGGAAGATGAAGAGACACAAATTTGCATGCAAGAGAAATTATAGGAAAAAAGAAGGAAACTGAAGAAAAAGAGAGATCGATGGTAAAAAGGCATAAGAGAATTAGTTCATAGTTTTTGGTCATTATAAATTTAGTTAGTTCTGTTTTGGATGTCTCCTTTCATTCTCTCATACTCTTGCACACTTAGAGCATTCTTGGAGCATGCTTGGAGTACTTTAGAATTTGCTTGGATTTTGAGAAAGCAAGCAAGGAAAGCAATGAAGTGCAAGGAGACAGTTGGATCAACAACTACAATGGGCTTACTTTGCTAGTAACATATTGCATGTGTGATCTCCTTATTGATTTTTGGATGCATGGTATATGCATGTGGTTCCTTGGTTATGTGTTGTCATTGACATGAAGCTTTTCCTGGATTGGCAGAGGTTTTAGCCTTGCCTTGCCATTTCCTGGATAGCCACAGTGTTGTAGGTTTCCCACTTGTTTTTCTAATTAGTTCTTAGGTTCCCTATGGTAGTGGGATGGAACAAATTCTCTAGAGCTCTAAAACAACTTGGGTTGAGTTACTAGTTCCTGCAGGTTGGGACAAACACTCTGGAGCCTTGTGGGTTGAGTTACTAATCCCTGGAGCCGCAGGTTGGAACAAATTATGTGGAGCCCTAAGTTAGTTGTGGGTTGAGTTACTATTTCTTGGAGCCCTAGACAACTTGGGTAGAGACCGATCTGGTTGATGTTAGTGATTTTTGGACCGTATAGGTGAGTTCATTGTGGTTGAGGGTTGAGGTGGTTTGCCTTTGGAAGCCCTGCTTGGTTTTGTTTTGGTTTAACCCATGTGATCCCACATTCATGCTTGGAATATGGCACGAGGGTGATTGGCTGAAGAGAGAGATTTGGTTCAACCCAATCTGTGGTCGGGTGGTACATGGAAGTCACTGACTTGGTTGGCATTTTCATATGTTAATATGAGCTATTTTCCTATTATGATTTATGAGAACTTGTACTCGTTATCATGTTGACATTATGGTTGGTTTTTTATAGTCTTTATTTTGGTTATATACCTAGTTATATGATGTGCTCTAGCTATGGCTCTTGTTCATGATTTGTTAAGTTATTGGATGGTTGATGAGTGCATGGAATAACAAGTATTGTTGCAACTAGTTAGAGAGGGATTGGACCCTTCTTGGTAATTCTCAGATGAAATTCATAAGCTTATGATCAAATATGCATTAATGACCTGTAATTTTGATGTTTTACCTTATGTTTGACAAAATGTCTGTTGTATACTATGGGAAGTCCTGGTCAAGATCTTGTTCAAGTCTAAATGTTTGGCATTGTTTTCATCTTAATCATGATTTTTCAAAGTTACTGCAAGTTCTTGAAAGTGGTCTGGAGGCTTGCCTGAAAAAGTGGCATAGATTTCGTGACCGCATGCTCTGAACTAGGAAGTTTTGGGTCATAACTGCTAGAAGCCAGGCTTGTGCGTGCAGTTATAGCCTTCCAACAACATGTACAAAGTGTTAATGGTGCGGTTGGGGGTAAACTTTGTGAAAAATAGTACCAGCTTAGGGATTGATCATCTGGGGTGGTTTGCAAGCTCCTGAGTGGTCTATAGTCCCGTGGGTTGTTAGTTTGTCAGCCCCATATCCATAATTAGAGCTTGGAGGCCAGGTCATGTCATAGTGACACTCATCTCATGTTTACCCTGGTAAACTTGTAAAAATGGGTAAATGTGGGAGGAGGCATTACACTTTACTCTCTTACACATTGATAGTTTGTCAAATTGACATTAAAATTTTGCTTTAGCTCTCTTGTTCTCGTCTTTCATGCTCTAAAACTAATTGGATCCACTACTAGTTTAAACACCCTACTAGTTGGAGGCTTGCTCAATGAGGTATCTCAATTGAATTGATTGTTTGCTCTAACATGTGTTTGACACATTCCCATTCCTGCATACTAATCTTCTAATATTACCATCACAAGGTAGATTCCATCGTAGATTTTGAGTGAGGAGTGTACCCTCTCACCAAAGGCACTTAGGTCACCATATTTATATTGAGGGTTTTATACTATGTGCATGGCTGATTGCTTATATAGTTTATCATATTTACTATATTGGGAGAGTGCATTCAAGTATCTTTTGCAAGGGGGGTCATGTCATGTCTAGGCATATTAAGTGGGTTATCTTCCCTTCATTGGCTACCTATTATATGTGTTTTTCTTTGGTGCCAGAAAACCCCCATTTGTTTTATTAATTAAGTTCAAAAACCTCATTAAGAATTGTAGTTTAGCTAGGGTGGCCAATGAAGCTCGAAATCCTCTTCTCATTTGCTTTCTTGCCATAAGTAAAGACTTAACATGATCAATTCTTGTTATCATTGTTTGAAAAAGTGAGATTAAATTGTTAGCATATGAAATGTTGAAGTTGTAAATAGTGTTGGTCTTCATAATGTAATCATTAATGTATTTATTATATTCATTATTATTATTTTATTTTTGGTCAAAGCATGTTTTTTATGCTTATATAGTCGAAAGAGTCAAAAATAATTTTATTATGAGTAAAAAAGAAGAATGTATTTGAGTCAAGTCCCATATGGACTTTTGTATGAAAATAAATTTGATTTTTATGCTGAGTCAAAGAGTCTACAAAATGTCAATTCGACCCTCCTTGGGACAAGTCAGCCTAGGCCTCCAAGAGCAACCTATTCAACCTCTTGGACAACTATATATAGAAGATATATTCGACCCATTTGGGACATCCATCTATCACATACAAGATGCACATCTGAACCATGCGAAGGAGGACAAAAAACTAAAGTCAAAGAAGAGAGAAAATAAGTCAAAGAAGAGATAATTTTTCTTGATCGAATTTCATACTTGGAGCCTGAATTTCTCTATGCTACTGCAGGTCTAAAATTTTAGGGGCAGAAATTTTAGGAGTTGACCAGATTTGGGACAATTTTACCATAATTGAATTTGACATTAGATGTGACTTGGGGTTGGCCATGGAATCCCCCCAAGGCATGTTTTGGGGCTTAAAGCCCAAGTTTTGACCAAATCTTCTTGTAAAAGCTCCGCGAATTGTGGGCGTGGAGCGCGGAATTATTATAGAGTCACAGGGTTGTCCGCCCTCGTTTTGTAATGTAATATCAACTTAATAGACCTACCCATGGTCTGCAGACCATGGGATTGTATAAATAGAGCGAGGCTCTAAGTAGGGAAGATAGAGAAAAAAATAGAATAGAAGAGGATGAGAAGTCTAAGTGATTGAGTCGAAGTGTAAGTGTGTTTTTGGGTTGTAGAGTAGGGGAAGGTTTTGCATCTGAGTGCGCAGAGGTCAAGTAGTCCACAGTTGAGTGCGCGAACCCCTGTAGCTGAGTGCGCAGGGCAGGCCGAGTCTATAACCGTTGGGAGAATCAATAAAGAGAAGCTTTACTATATTTCTGTGTATCTTTTCCTGGTTTAATGCATGATTGGATATAATTTGCAAGTATACTGTTTATTTATTGCGCGAACTTGTATGAACGTTTTGTATAACTAAAAATAACATAAGACATCCAAGTACGTGAAGGTAATTAATTGGTACATGAATATAAGTAAGATCTCGGGTAATAGCGCAGAGAGTGGCTTTAGTGGCGCGGGAGCTCCACAACCCCTGGTTAGGGCTGCACAAAGGCAGTGTATCAGGCCGCGAGGAACAGGGAAGTGCGCGAAGTGACCTGCGCGCAAGAACAAACAGTGGACCAGTCAAACCTCTTAGACATATCAAGGGTGCGGAAACCTAGTTTTAGCACCCTCCCATACTACTTCGGGTGAGACCTCAGTCCGTGCTCCGCGAACTGTTGTCGAAAGGGCTAGTAGTACAGGGATTTGTTTGGCTAATCAACTTCGAACCTGGTTCAGGCCCCAACAAGCCAACAAATGGTTCCATTGCCGGGACCAGGAACATAGAGATGTCTGATGTCGTATCATTGGAATCTGATAAAGAAAGGAATTGAAGATTGGTTGGACAGGAAGATTCACGAGTTTGCGGCGCAGGAAAATAAGAATCTGCGACTATCAAAGGAAGAGTGGTTAGACTGCTACTTATATACGGAGATCCACGAAATTTTCTTTGCATCCTTCCACACTGAGTTGTACAAGTGGATCGTGAAGCTATCTGATAGCCAAGGAAGGTGTAAACTCGACAAACCTATTGTGTGGACTCCAGAATTGGTGCGCAAACTGGAAGCATCGAAAGATAAGATCGTGTGCGTTGTCGATCACTGGCTCAATTGAATCATAGGAGGATTCATCACCGAATTCACGGTAGATACTTCAATAAGTTATAGCGAGGCAGAATGATGCTTCCTCAAAGGACTGTGAGGTAAGTACGTTAAATCTTTGAACACTTGGATTAAAATGCTACTGTGTGAAAAACAGGTTATGCGAATAAATTGATTTTTGGGGCTACGCGAAGTGGGAGAATATACAAAAACGAAGGTAGTACAGAACTAGAAACTAGACCCTTGATTTCATCTCTGCAAGGGGGCGAAGAAGAGCTCACGAAGGTCTCGCCAAGAAGAGCGATCAATCTGATAAGACAAAGAATTCCACTACCACCCCCACCCACACCACCATTAATTTTACCGTCTTCACCCCCATCTTCACCCATACCACCTCCGCCACCACTGCGAAGCAGTATGGCAAGCGCGATAAAGCTACCAATGTTCAAGGGAGTAGGGAATGAAGATCTAGACCAGTTTTGGTTCGTGATAAAAGTTGTATGGGAAGCACAGGGAGTCACAGATGACAATATAAAGAAGGCAATGTTGGTCAGCGCTCTGCAGGATCGTGCGCTGACCTGGTACATTAAGCATTCCAATGACAATCCGAATGCGGGGATCGCGGATATCCAAGTTGCGCTAAACAAAGAATTTAGCAGGCCAAAGTCAGAGGCACAGTCGATCATTGGGTTCAAGGAAATCACAATGCTACCAGGCGAGACCCCGTGGGAGTTGGATCAAAGACTGAAGTGCACAATTCGCGAAGCGAACATGACATTAACAGATGGGCAACACCGCGAATGGTTTGTAGCATCGTTAACACCACATCTACGAAACACACTATTGCAACAGAGGCTAAGCACTCAGGTCGAGGCCTTGGAGGTTGCGATGAGATTGCACGAGACCTAGATATAAGATCCCAACCTGGGAGTTCAACAGATTCACCCGTAGTTGAAAAATCTGTGCCTTGAGATGCTGAGTTTGAAACAAGACAAGACAACCCACCCAGAGATGCGTAATGAGGTATGGTGTGTAAAATGAAAGGGCCAGGGGCATGACAAGGACCACTGCCCGGTGTTTGCAAATACGTTGTGGGAGGAGGGCCAATGCCATTAAGACCAGAGGCACAAGCAGGACCAAGCATGATGCCTGCACTATGGTGCACAATTTGTCATATAGGAGGAAAGCATGCTACATATAACTGCCATCTATTACAAAAGTATATGCAGAATTTACAGCAGTTGTTCTGTAATTTCTATAGGTTAGTAAGACATGATGAGCACACCTGTCGAAGTTATGAGCTGATGATGGATCAAACTCCTACCTACAGAGTTCAAGCCGAAACACGGGCCCTCGATCAAAACACAGGAATGGTGTGCACCGGATTTCAGGGGCGCTGACGAGGCCGAGGTGGAGGGGGACCAGGAACAGGTCGCGGACAGCTGATATGTTATAATTGTGGAGGGTCAAGGCATTATGCTCGTGATTGTATGAATCCAACACGACCATCATGCTTGTATTATATGTTGTTTGATCATGAGACAG
Organism: Pinus tabuliformis; assembly: GCA_031772625.1. Classification (NCBI taxonomy): domain Eukaryota; kingdom Viridiplantae; phylum Streptophyta; class Pinopsida; order Pinales; family Pinaceae; genus Pinus; species Pinus tabuliformis. The sequence continues at coordinate 833,628,098 of CM062813.1, forward strand.
AGGATTGTCTCACAGTGATAGCAAGGTTGCATGATAAAGGAGCACTCCAACCTCCCCCGACTCAAAACTTGCAAATGATGAGGTCTGAGCCGCACGAGGAAGACCCTAATGTAAATATCATGCTCCGGAGTGGAATTATGACAAGGGATGACAAAGGAAAGCGGCCTGAAGAAAGTACCTGGGTTTGCAAGGTTCCAACGAAGGAACCAAAATTTGATTTGGAGCACGCTAAGGAGACCTTCATGGAAGCTAAGAGGAGCTTCGTTGATGCCTCCACTTCAGGAAGTAAAGACAAACTAGAGTCGGAAATGGACTCATCAATGCTCACTATGTTCTTGGAGACATGCATGAAGCTGCTGCGCGACAACAAGGCTGTAAAGGGGATGCAAGAACTCATAACTAGATGCGTTGGGACCGCGCTAGGAGAACCGCACGTAGTCTAGAAGCTCGGGAAGCACACGATGCGAACATGAAGGGAAATGAGATTGACCGCGCAGATTGGGGAATATGAGATGGACCAAGTGATTCTAGATCTAGGATCGGACGCGAACGTCCTGCCAAAGTAGACATGGGAGCGCATGGGCAGGCCTGCACTGCAATGGTCTCCTATCCAACTGTGAATGGCGAACCAGCAAAAGATCCTACCTATGGGGAGATTGTAGGGAATCACAGTAGATATCGAAGGAGCAAGCGCACTAGCAGATTTCGAAGTAATAGAGATTATTGATGACAGCAATCCCTACCCACGCTATTGGGAATAGATTGGGCCACTGACATGAATGGAGTGATAAATCTAAAGAAGCGCAAGATGATCTTTAAGGAAAAGTCTCTACACGTAGTGGTACCTTTAGACCCTGCAGAAGGATCATGCTACACAGAGCTGGTGTGTGACTACGACAGCGACGATGACTTGGACTGCATCTACAAGATAACCACGCGGGAGCAAGACTGGGTAAATCCAACCGCGGATGGCCGAATCTCATGGGAGCGCGAAAGCTCCTGCACATCAGATTCTGACGAGGAGATAGAACGATGGCAGAATCGGTTACACGAGGTAACCACGCTCAACTGTAACATGATGACGAGGTCACTGCGCTGCGTAGCAACAGAGGTAAGAGATCTGCCTACGTATGACGGGTTAAGCGAGGTGGATGACTTCCTAAACAAATTTGAAAGAGAAGTACCGGAACAGCAACGCTTCGACGCTCTGAAATGGGTACTGCGAGCTACGCCCGCAAGATGGTGGGGTACGCACCAAAGAAGTTTTGAGGATTGGCGCGAATGTAGAAGGATGATGCACACGCGGTTTGGGAAGCCTCTAATGTGATTAACAAACAAGATTATCAGACGAATCGGCCTGCGCACCTACCTATCCAGGTGGATGCAGGCATATGGTGCTCAACCTGCGCGAATTCATATAGTCCTCGCGGTAGGAGACACGATCAGTAAGCAAGTGCGGGCAAGGCAATGACGCGAACGATCCCTCCGGTGGGGACCACGAAGTATGGAAATACCAAGTGTGTAAAAGGATATCCATGCAGAAGCCTTTAACAAAGTACACGAAGCACTGAACAAGGTCCACAATGTGAAGTGGAATGACTGGGACCTGCACGTACTAGCGGTTCTATGGGCTTATAGGACCGCATGCAAGAACCTAACCGCGCAGGCACCGCCAATGCTGGAGTATAAAGCAAGCGATGTAAGCCTTGTAGTATATGAAAAGCTTAGACCGCGAATGATAACACCGGTAGATACGACGGTTCATAGAACCTTGGAATAAGAAATCCAACATGGAAATTCTAGGCTCTAAGAACTTGAAGAAGAAAGGGTACGATTAAGGAAGAAAAGCGCTCTAGTGGACGTGGAAGTCAAGAAGCTGGAGGACGAGATAAAGGAAGGATTTCTTAGTAAAAAGACCAGGGTGATAAGGCATGATGCGTACAATCATGATGACAGGTTTGAGGCATATCACCGCAAATTGATCAGTCTGATGCCTTGGCTTGGATCGCATATTACTAAGCGAATCGACCAGGGTAGCGCGTTGCAGATGATAAAGTGCGCGATGTTGCCCGTAACAATAAAATGTGGGTATTTTCCAGGAAACATGATGGATGACAGGATGAAACTTTACACGGGTGGTGTGACCACTTGACTAGCCGAGGGAAGTATAGTCTTAGCGCTCCAGGCAGTTGAAAGGAAGCGCGGGACTATAAACTATTCTACCCGGGAGCTGCACGATGTTGGAGCTGCGCGCAGAAGCAAAGAGTCACAAGGTCTGCGACCACGCATAGGGGGTTGCACTGCTGCACGGGTTGGCCAGAAAGTGACCGTTGAAGTCACTATTCACGATGGGATGCTCGACTTAACACAAAATGGAGCAAGCGACAGGCATTTAAGACACAATTTATGGGCAAGATTTGGGAAAATCTGCCGCCAAGGGAGCATTAATGAACCAGATTTGGGGGGAATGGTCGAATTCAAATTCAAAAAGCGTTATAAATTACAAGGGGATGCCCAACAAACAACACTTGGTCATTTGCGAATTGAGCTATTGAGCAGAGCCCTGTTTGTTTTGTGCCGAGTGTTGATTTAGCACCTAAGTTCGCAAGTGATAAATTTCTAGACAGACACGATGGCAGCAGCTGAGGAAGTTATGGAAATAACAGAAATGACCACCGAAGTGGCAGGGTAGGCCCTGACTGTGGGGGATGCTTTGGAAGGCGCCGGGATTGTGGCAGAAATCTCGAAATCACCGCGCACGCCAAGACCAAAGAAGGACAAACACGCGATGGTTCCTGTACGGGTGTCCCCGCGGAACTCGCTACGCACCAAGCTGTCAGTGGAGGAGAAGGGGAAAGTCGTCACCGTAGAGACCGATGAAGAAGAAGAAGACCTAAAGGATCTTATCATCGCAGAAGACGAGGACGAAGGCATGGAGGAGGAAATTGAGCCTGTGCACCCCCTGACAACGCTGCCCGCCTATGTCCCCCCGTGGAAAGGGAAGCCTAAAGTGCCCAAGGACCTTTAAGAGACAAAGAGCTCGCTCCAAACCTCGCTCCTCCCAGACAACATTATTTTTTAGGGCACGCACCTGGGACGGGTGCCAACGCAAAATTTGAAGATTGGGACCTTGCTGACCACGAGAAGTTCCCTCACCTTGAGACCTCGCACCTCATGAAGCCCAAGCAGAACACTGTGGCAAGGTTTACAGAATTAGAGCCGCAAAAGTGGTTGCGCGGAGTGGAAAAGGCTGGGCTACTAAACCTGCTCTGGGTGTCGCATTTCCACCGCACCCCAATAACCATTTTCGTCATCAGGCAGCTGCTCTGCCTGGTGCATGATGGGTGTTTGTGGCTGGAGGAGCCCATCCCCATCACGACAGACTTAATTCATCACATTACTCGGCTTCCATGCAAAGGAGAGGACCTCGCAGACATCTCGGAAGGGAAGAGCAGTGACTTGGCCATCGCGGAGGCCATAAAGAAAAAATAAAAGCTGGCGAAGAAGACAAGGGGCTACACCATATCTAGCATCAACGATAAAGCAGTGAGAGTGGCGACCCAAATACTAGCTGGCAAGGTTATGCGCAAGTGTCGCGCGGACGAGGTACTCGCGCCGTTGGTAGCACTTGCTGAATAGTGAGCGGAGGGGGTCTAGTTTAACTGGTCTGAGTTCCTCTGCAAGGAATTCTTGGAGAATTGTCACGAAGCTCAGGAACATGGCAAAATGTTCCATTATGCATGGCGTCTGCTGTCCATAGTGTTGGTGGGTAGGGGAATTGTCGGAAGATAGTCAATTCCCCACAATTGACAGGGATCTACCAGAGGCCGCGAAGTACGCTTCACTTTGGGCCACAAAGGATGCCACTAGGATCCTTGACAGTAAAATATTCTGGGTGTTCATGGAGATGAACCTCAGAATAGGGATCAATTGCAAGCCGCGGTTGTCGCCCACTGTCTACAATAGCCTGCAGAGTTTTGTAGAATTTAAAGCGGACATCCATAGCATATACATTAGAGCACGCAAGGACCCGGCTAACCAATGGAGAAAGCTATCTTTTGTAGCCACGGAAAATGTCATCTTTAACGTACTGGAGACATGGCCGCCGAGTGGCGTGCTCCAGACATCATGGAGATAGAGAAGTCAGCGGCACAAAGGAAGAAAGACAAGGCCAATTTGCGCATCACACAGTTGGTAGAAAAGAGAAAGAAGGAGGCAGCGGCAACAGAAGTGTGGGCAGCGCGGGACGCTGCACAGACAACAACTAAGCAAGAAAAGGCCACAGCAGTAGCAACAATGCAAGAGGCAGTCGCGAAGGCGTGTGAGGGCAAAACTTTGCCTTCACATGGGCAGGAAGCAGAGGAAGAAGAGGGAGGCACGGACCCACAAACCGCGTCAACACAGTTGAAGCACCAGCACCCAACCGAGCAAACAGGGCCACGCAAGAAGGTCAAGGCATCAAAGTTGTCTATTGACCCGATCACCCTAACCGAGGGTGATCTGCACGACATTGGCGAGACAGTGCACGATGTCACCTCCGAGGCCCTCCAAAATTTCATGCAGGAGAACCAGATTGTGTTGGGGGCCCTCAGAGCGCAGCTGCAGGAGTTGCAGGTGCGCCCTCCTCAGGCTGGTACCCTTTTGACCAGCCTCGCAGTCGGAACAATGGCAGCAGAACAGATGTTGCACGCTCGGGTGACGAATACCATAGTGTTTCCAGAAGGGGCACTAGTGACAACAAATGAGGTCGATAGGCCTACGGTTAGCGCGCTGAAGGATCTTGATATCAATATGGTTGCACTCCCGTGAGAGACCTTATATGTTCTGCAAGATGGGATAGCTGCAAAGCTACGAGCTAGGGAGAGTCACGCACTGCAAGTCCTCAACGAGCAGAAAATCAATATGGAACAGTTGAGCTTGCAGTGCGACGAAGTGGTGTCACAGAATCGACAGCTGGTACAGGTAATTGGTGAGGCTTGTCAAAGCATCCCGGAGCTGGCCATCCCAGCAAACACACCAGCAAAGGCGCACATCCACAGGTTAACAACAGGGGTGCGTGAGGTGCAGGAAGAAATGACAAAGGTTCAGCTAGAGCTGAACCTTCAGATCGCTGAGCTGCGGTTAAAGGCGCAGCCGTCCACCCCCCGGAAGTCAGAGAACAACGCGCTAGTGCTATTACAGCGGGACTGGATGAGATTGGCAGTGCAGTGTGTTATCACCAAAATAGGACCCTGATAGGCTGTTGATTAAACTATCTCAGTGTAACTATTTCAAACCAATCTTTTAGCTAAGGCTTAGCCTCCTCAGCATGAGAGGGCTCTCTCAAAGGGTTAATGATTTTGATTAAAGATATGGATAGATGGCTAACTCTATGGTTTGTGATTGTATATGTTTATAGGTTGAAAGATGAAGGCTGGCTACCATTTGGCTATGGAGTCAAAATATGTTTCAGTACCACAGCAAGATCAGCTTAACCTAAAGTCAGGGCATAGAGAGTTTTTATACATCAACAAAACAAAGATACAATTCAAGGAAACACAGTTTATAAATACATGAAGGAAGTTAGAGCATCATTGATGAGTTCTAAGTAACATGTATTCATACCACTGCAATTAAGTGAAAGAGGAAATCCATGAGACAATAGTACATTAAAAACTCTCTTTGAATCCTGAGTAGTGAAGCCAAAACATTCTACCTAGCATGGAAGTCAAGGCATTATAGAGTTCAAGTGCAGAAATGCAAATATAAAACAGTGAAACACAATTAGTTTATCTATGAAGGAAATCAGAGCATCATTGATGAATTATGAGTATCATAAGTAAACACCACTGCAATGTAAGTATTGGAAGATGCCATCAAAACAAGAACATACAAGAACTCTTCATGAATCTTGAGTTGTCTAAGTAGAAATTCTGCATTAGGTTAAAAATATACGCAGTCTGCACATAAAGCAGCAGCTGAGCCAAAAAGTCTCCAACCCTTTGCTAATTCAACCTATTGCTTCATATATAGCATTTACAATATGGATTCCCTCATCCCTCATCAAGAGAATTCAAATTTGCTATGAGTGACACCTATTCTAACCATAAAACAAACTATTAAATACAAATGACAACTAACTAGCAGTCCTAGAGTCCTAATACAATTAGGAGTACAACTCCTTGTTATGATTACAACAACCTTATCTAAACATTGAAAGCATTATTTGACAGTTGCAACCTCATGAAGTCGAATTTGATGAAGCCTCCCACGTTGTCACCTTACTGTTTGTTGATATACCCTAGAAATTAGGGAACATGTTTCCCTGTTTTTACGTTTAGGATCCTTGAAAATTGGCACGTGGGATAGAGCCTTTATCTTCTCATCCATGACATATTTTATGAATCTAAAGGAATTTTTTGTAGTCCATGCTGTCTAGAACAAAAACCTCTCTTGGTTTTTTAAAACACTTCTCCAGGTGTCCAGAACCTGTCCTTGAAAAACACGTGTAAAATAGGAAAAATTCGTTCTCTGAAATTAGGGTTTCAAAGAAAGCTTAGTATCTCCCAATTGAAAACACTTATGAAGAAAGTGAGATAGGTTATTGTAGCTGGAAGTTTTTATGAAGAGAAGCCTCCTTCAGAATTCCAAAATACCTTTTCCTGTGACCAGAAACTGAGCTTGAAAAAGACTGTTAAAACCAGAAGACAAAGCTTGACTTTCAGCAGTTTCGTAGCGCAAGTTTAACCATAAATTTCTCCCACCTTAGAACGAATTTGAAGAAACTAAAAGAGGTTTTGTATTTCATTATGTTAGAAAGAAAATGCTCTTTCATTTTTCAAAATTGAGTTTTCATCTGCTCGGGAACCCTTCTGGAAGTTGACTAGTAAAAGCAGAAAACAGAGTCTTTTATGCTGAAACAGGCTTTTTCAGGGGTTTCGTAGCGTGCTACGAAAACTCCTAGTTCAGTGCAAATTCTGGGTTTTACACTACGAAAACTCCTAGGTAGTTTTGTAGTGCATGAAAACCTTGACACAAGTTTGAAACATGGAAATTATGTGTGATGTGGGACCAGTGATGGGCGAGAACGAAGTGTTGACCCTATTTGACCATACCAACAAGACTCTCTTCTAGATCTTAGACACTAAAGCAACCATGGAAAGACTAGATCAAGACTAACACCAATCCTTTGGAATAAAACTGATGCTCAGAGTTTAGAAATCATTTCTTAAGTGATAACAGTGGCTCCACTTGGGATAGTGTGCCCTTGTGGTATACTAAGAACCTGTAGCTCCAGTGCCGCTATCCATTCTCTAGAATAAAACTGCGAACTTCTGCCCAATCTGCTCCTCAAGCCTTTAATAATTTGCTGCAAGAAGAATTCAAACTGTACCTACTGAAATAGATGCTCAGTCAACCTACCCTAAGCTTATTTGCACATTCCTACCTACCCTATCAACTGCAATCTCCACTTGTAGATCATGGAACGTGAAATTTCCAATGAAGCCAGTCATCGATCTGATCTGACACTTGAATCTCTTGACAGCATTCAACCTCAAAATAACCATGATAGTGAGATGACCAAATCAACTTATAATGTATATGATCTTCATAATGCAAATGAAAATGAAATACTGATGTGCAAAACTTTGCCATGTATTCATTTATAGGGTCAAAGAGGACATGGTTATTTTGATCATCATCATAACATTCTATATCTTCAGACAATTGATTCTCAGCCACACAAAATTCCTTTGATATGCTATCTAATTTCCTTACTGCATGATTCCCATAGACAATGTAATTTTCCTCACTATTATGATCATTCTTTGAAGTAATCTGCTGCAAGGAATTACATAAATGATCAACCTTTTCCTCTGCCTGAGGGTTATAAAAAATTTCTTCCAGTATTTCTTCTTGGTGTTTGCAATTATTTTCATCTTCATTATGATCTGAAGACTGACAAGTCTGCTGCATCTCTACATTAATCTCAGAGGATGTAATATGAATTTCATAAGTAAACCCCTGCTGATTTTCATGCTGCATTTCATGGGATGTTATCCTTTCTTCTTGGTGTTGAAATGTATTGTTATGAAGAGCTTCTAAAATTTCTTCATCCATAAATTCATCATCATCATAACAATCCTCCAAATATTGAATAAAACTCGCAGAAGGTTTACAAAAATCTTTGACTAGCAATAAGGAGGGATGACACTCCTTATACATGTCATAGAATACATCATGGAAATCAGCAAGAGAATATATTGAACCATTTTCCAAGCTTTTATACCAAGACCATGCTTTTCCTTCTAAAGTGGTCATAAACATCTTCATGAGACAATCTTCGGGGAACTGAACCTTAAGACTGCGTACATGTATATGGAACCTAACCAAATGAAGAGCGGCATTGTCTTTCTTTTCATCTTTGAATATTGGAAGATCATCTAACCAATCAACCTTTGGCATAGGATTTGGAAAACCAGGGATATGAGACTGATTCATAGGGGCATACCTGGCATTCATTCTTGCAATGGAACTCATCTTGAAACTTCATCAAGCTACCGATCTTCTAGCAGTGGATTCACCTTCCAATTTTTTATTTGATGTGTGGAGTCGCCAAGGTAGTTTTGCAGCCTCGAAAAGATGTCTAAGCTCCTGCTACCTTCAGAAGTTCAACTTCTTAATTTCGGGAATGAATAGACTTCAGGCTCCCGGTAGATGCACCAAAATGTTATCACCAAAATAGGACCCTGATAGGCTGCTGATAAGACTATCTCAGTGTAACTATTTCAAACCAATCTTTTAGCTAAGGCTTGGCCTCCTCCTCCTCCAAATCTCACTCTTGATGTTTGTGATGCTGCACTCATGGCCTAGGGCAACCGATCCTTCCAGACCTGGTCAGGGAAATTTCAGCATAATAATCTTTCTCTCTCTTCTCTCCTCCCTTAGGCCTCCCCATTGAAGCCTTTGTATACTTCTCCCAAGGTAATTGTTTAGTTGGGAATTCGTTGGGAACAGTTGGGCCACGGGCACTAACAGGTAATCAGCAGTAAAACTCGCGATCTCCGCCCGAAATTAAGGAGTTTTATATTTTTTTAAGTGTTTTAATACATATACGCGGATTGGGTATAGACCTACCCGCATATACACGCATTTAACTCAGGGCAATGTCGCGTATAAGCGATAAAACACTGTTTTTTAAATTTTTGGACCAAGTCTGGAAGGATGGGTTGCCCTAGGCCATGAGTGCAGCATCACAAACATCAAGAGTGAGATTTGGATCTATAATAGATGCCCCCTAATATATGAGGTCAGAAGGGGTACATGATGGCCGAAATGTATTAAGCAAGTCCATGGAAAGGAAATCTGCAAAAACTGAGAAGAACGTCACCAAAGTTCAGCCTGTCAAGCCACAAAAGGAGATCAGAAAGAAACACTTTCTGAGGCGGGCATACCCATGCTCAGAGAAAGTAAAGCATGTCCACATATCAAGTACAAGTGGATCCACTAAGTATACAAGTATAAAGAACTAGAAAATACATAATGGATCATCTGATCATAATCGAAACAAGTACATGTCTGAATATCACATATATGACTGTCAATGATGCTGAAAGATGCAACGGATCACTGATATCAAAGACTGATCCCCAAAAAGGTACCAAATTAACATGATAGAGTAAGATGGTACTACACTGCAAACTCAGGTGCCAACATATAAAATGTCGCCATGAATAACTGCAACATATGAGGTGGAGTGGTATCAACTAGCAGCAATAGGAGCAACTGTCTAGTGAACCAATGAATGCTGATGCAACCTGAGGTCTTCATTGACCGCCGTGGTACATTTCTACACCATGGGAATAAATGATCTGAAGTCGACCATGCGAGAAATCGTTTGATTACCGGTCATTGATGTATACCGTTAACAAACACGAGACTACTCACCGATAATGATAATGAGTGTCAAGGTACCCAGTATAATCTAAGAAGTGCTAATAAATGAGCTAGAGTCGAACACCTGTAAGAATCTATCAATCAGGAGACAATGATGGTTTCCCACTGTCAATAGCGAAGGATCTGCCACTAATGACTGCAAACCCCAAGGTACTGCCAAATGGACTCTAGATCTTTTCCCCAGAGCAATGAGTCGTAGTCGATAGGAAAAGATTCGCTAGAAGGAAGGCATTAAGGCATCCTTCATCAATCTAGCACGAGTGTAACCCGTAGGCCAATAATGTGGAAGGAATCGGACGAAAAAAGATGTAGTAACCCGACCGAAGCACGTTTCCAGCGTACACAAGATGTGGCTAGCGCATGGCAGAAACCCTCTGAACCAACCAATAATGAAAGCTGACACAGAGGCGAGGTATCCACCAATAGGGTCAAATGGAAACCAAGGTACTGCACGAATCCCAATGTGTGATAATGTAAGTTGATGTCGAACACAAGGGAAACCACTCAGTCAAAGACCCATGATAATGATCGATGCTGAGTACAAGGTGACCTATCAATAATGTAAATAGGGCCAGGGTGCGACTCTAGGCCTGCCCTTAGAGAAAGATGTCGTCGTCAATAAGGACAAGACCTGCCAGCAAGAAGTCAATTGGGACCTTCTCAAACCGGCACGAGTAAAGGACCAATATAACTGATGTGATGATAAACAAGACACTGACAACCAAGGATGGCCGACTGAAAAATGAGTCAAGAGACACCGCAGAGAGGCCGACTCAGGCTAACTTCCCTTGAACAAAAGAACGACTCAATGTGACTATGTGGCAGCATATGATGACTCTGTATAAGTTCGTCATGCAGGAGGCACGAACGAACCCTCCATTTGATTGGAAGAGATAACCAATCGGTGGAGAACTGACTCAATAACAAGGTTAAGGCGTACCTAAGTCAAACTAAATCCCACCCAAACGAAGGAGACTTTACTTTTGAGTGCTTTGTTCAAGGGCAACACGACTGACTCTAGCTGCCAACAATAAATGGAAATCTTGTCCCGTTCCCGCTCTTTTTTGGAATATATAATTTTTTTGTCTTTTTCTTTAAGCTGGAAAAAGAATAAAAGAATGCTATAGTACAGTGGAAAGAACGAGTGTCGATGAAACAAATGATCTAGTTCCTGGGATGGGAACATTCCTATGCTCAATGCAGGGAGGCGAAACTGGTCAAAAACACTCAAAGGTGTGTTCCTTCCACGGGTAAAGGTGTGTCAAGTTGCAGAAGTCAAAGGTATGCAAGTTTGATATTGCAGACATCATGGTCAAAAGTTGGCTTAAACACGAGTCCAAGTGAAGCCGGCTCAAGGCCAAAAGGTGCAAATGGTCAAAATGCAATGCAACAGTACAACTCAACACAAAAGAGCCTCTAGGGTATAAGGCCAGAACAAAGCGAAGAAGCAAAGAGGAATGAGTCTCCATCACATAAGTCATGGCGGGACTACAGAGGACTCTCGAGCCTACTCAAATCAAAGCAGCATGGGCAAAAAATGACAGTGAGGTGTTAACTACGATGCCCATGAAAAGGATGGCTCTACCATCGTGTCATGATTAAAAAATCAGCGAGTGAAGATGGTTTACTGACCATAACACGATGGGATCGACCCTATGGCAGATGTATCGACAAATGGAGGCTAGTATGCATAATGCAGCGGAAAAATGGCTTTCCTAACCTATATGCCAGTGAGAAAACGATACCTGCCATGACGGGTCAACAGTCATGGATCCGTCTCGAAACTGTCGAAAAAGCGTCCAAAATGACCTGAAAAGCAAACCATTCTCGACATTCCAAGCTCCCAAGTTAAAAGTGACATGAGGCCAAACAAAATCAAGTTTTGAAAATTTTTTGAATCTTCAAAGCCTATAAAATAGATTTTGGACTCACCATTTTCACCATTTGAGTTTGAGAGCAAAAGTTTGGAGAAAAAGAAGCAAACTTTCCATACACCAGATTCAACCGTTCAGATCCTTCGAAAATCACCAGGTAAGCTCTATACCTGGCTTGCATTCAATTGTGACTAGTTTTAGAATTTTTAGTTGAAGTTTTACCGTTGGATGTTTTGCCAAAATTTCTCCGCAGCGTATATGCGGGTTGGGTATATGAAACCCGCGTACAGGCGGGCCCTACATGTGACTGTGTGTAAAGGGGACCAGCATATACGCCGCAGACATTTTAAACAAAAAAACTAACAGTTGAAAATCATTTTTTCTTCAAGATGCCAATCACTTGGTGAGAGAGGGAGCATACCACAGTGGATGATGAAGTCATGAACGATCAAAATGCTTTGGATGCCTTGCGGGGATGTGGTTTGCTAAAATTCTTCAAATTGCCAAATATGAAAGCAAACACACGGTTGCTTGAGATGCTCATTCACTATTGGAGTATCGAAGATGATGCATTTATGATTGACCAGATGCCACTCAGGATGGAAGTGGAAGACATATATTTCATCACAGGTCTTTCCTGGAGGGGAGAGATAGTACATTCCAGGGGCAGGACATGAAGCAATCTCTCGATCGAGGATTACGTACACATATACTGCCCGGGCCATCCGAAAAAGATTGGAAGTCAGATTCCAATCAAACATGTGGCGAGTTTATCGCTGAGGATAATCCTGTTCACCATAGCTAGAGTGAACGGATCAGCATCTCTGCACCAGGCATCACGACCAGCCATGAGCCTGGCGGTAGATTGTCTCACTACCGTATTTGACTGGTGTACTCCTCTTCTGGCTAGCCTGAAAAGCCAGCTTGCTTCCATCAAGAGAGGGCAGACCAAGAACTTTGGATACGGGACCATCTTGTGCTCTTTCTTCTTTGAGAGAGTCCCAACACTTCGTCCTAGAGTGCCAGTTTCAATCAGCACCCCACGAGATCCACGCATGGGCAGGTGGGCTGATCTGATGAAACACCTAGGAGGTGGGGACGTCCCACGAACTACATTTGACGATGACTTCTTCTCCTGGTGGGAGCAGCAGATCATCGCCATAGATGACTACCCTTATGTTGGGTTGGATTTCCGAGGAGATACCGATCTAGCATTACCACTAACCGCAACATGGGGTGACATAGGTAAGTGATTTATTTATTTATTTATTTATTTATTTATGATTTTTTTTTGTGATTTTTCAAATATAATAATGAATTTTGAAAAAATATTTTTGATAGGATTCAAATGATTAATATGATGATCATGTTCCAGATATTGGGCCGGTACAACTAGATGGGTTCCCGCGGCATGGTCGGCGCGGCTGAGGAGCCGAAAAGGCGGCTGCTGATACAGAACAACTTCTACATACAGTTCAACGACACTTGATGAGACTAACTCACCAAGTACCGATGGCGGCCGTAGAGGACCTTCCTGAGGATATGCAGCGTCATGTGGTTGGCATGCCACGTGACTGGGTTCGCACTTTTAGGCATGTAGCCAATGCGATAGCTACCTACTTAGCCGCTCATCCTGAGCCGGGGCATTAGATATACCAGACATGATTATGGGCATTTGAGTCCCAATTTTGTATATTATTTTTGGACAGACTTATGTACACTCGAGATGTTTTATGATATATATATACAGTTCGACTTTTTGATATTTGATTTTATTGTGATGAATGATTGATGTGCCAGTCTAATGCTTGATTAGCGATAGAATCACCTAACCAATTATGAGATCTTGGAATGTGCAAATAATTAATATAAGTAAATGATCTTTGCAACAACCTCACCCTTAAATACTGGCGTTATAAAGATGGATCCCTTACCCGATAAATGTTATTTAATTGTGACACTATCAATTGTGAATCAAGATAAACTACCAACAAGTCGATTTCGTGAGAAATTGCCTCGGATAATAAATTAATGACGGCAGTATACTCGGCCATATTGTTGGAAGCACGACCAATGCATACTCCCCTTGACACCATTAATTGACCAGTTGGATAATAGAGTACCCAAGCTGCGGAAGCGAGGTTCCGAGTGTGCCGACTAGCACCATCGACGAATCCAAAATAGACCATGTCATCCATCAACACCTGCCACAACAGACCAAAAGTGTCGATATCAACAAACTCTCGATGAGATATGTACAAATATACAAAATGTACAAAGAAGCTATTGCCTAACTGCTAAGCAAAATACTTCTTAAGGTAGAGCCCGCTAGGGGGCTCCGCCCACTTGCTCCTAGGGATGTTTATCAGTACACTTATCGAACCAATCAATATACTTCCTTCGGAAAATAACTGTGTTGGAGCCAAAGGGACCGCACAAACATCGCTAGTCAGACTGGAGGACCTAGATTCGACTTCATGCAAAGGGGAATGAAAACATGACCGACGATGTAAATCTTCCAAAGGTTGACCTACAGCTGTCATTGCTTCGAATATCGCTTCGTAAGATGGAAAAACAAAATCCAAGCAATCCAATGCAGAAGTGGAATCAAGGGTCCAAATATGAGCCACATTACCATCTATCTCTTTCTCAAAGGAAGGAGTAGAATGGTTGTTTGTAGAGTTGATGATAGACTCACATCTAGGCTCTGCTGCAGATATAAGAGATTCTATTTCACCCACCTTGCCGTCACCCGATGTGGTCACAGGTGACAATAAGGGTCCAGGATCTGAAGAATAACGAGCTTGAACAAACTCTTTCCGTAGAGGGTCCCTGGAGGATGAAATTGTATCTATTCTTGCCGTAGGAGGGGGAAGATCAAACGTACCCATCAATGAAGAGTACATCCCGACTCCTAGATTCTCAGTAGGCGGACGGGGGTTATCCACTAATGGAACAGTAGAGTCAGAAGTTGCTCGAGGATCAACTGAAGAATAATCCAATTGATCAACCTTAACGATTTTCCCTTCATGAGGAAAGCAAATGACACGAAACAGAGTCGAAACGACGGCGTCCATTTCATATACCCAGTTCCTTCCTAAGAGGAGATTGTAGTCTAGGTTAGCATCAATGACTTCTACTTCGATCTCAACGACCTTCCCTCCAACACATATAGGGAAGGCCGGGATAATCCCGTATGGCTTATGAGAATGACCATCAAATGTTGTCAAGAGGGTAGGTGAAGGAACAACCGACGGTGATCCAATGGCCTTCCAGCATGACATAGACATGACACACGTGGAAGCTCCCTCATCTATAACTATTTGGAAAATATTAGTTTTCCGGTAGGTAGACTTTATCTAGAAAGCCATATGATGAGGAAGTCTCTTTTTGACATTATTCATATCAAAAGTGAGAGCTAAGGAATTGTTTGGATCCACTGCCCCCATTGCCGATAGCAAGGCACTTCTTTGAGCAGGACATGACTGGAGAACCTCTAAAGCGGACATAGCACATGGACTCTGAGCAGATCCTCAACAATGGAGTAATTATGGGCTGCCCTAAGATTAGGGTTGATAGTCACACGTTTAGCGGAACCTTTCGGTGTCCGTGGTATAGTCTCGACAGAAGGTCGCTCAATATGAAGTGGGTTGGTAGTTTCGGGAACTGATTTATCCTTAGAAGTTCCAGCTTCACCATAATCGCGTGACCGATGGTCACATTAGCGTGAGAACCCATCATGAAAACATTTGATGATTTATCCCCTTCCTGGCTGCCCCCTGCGGAGGTACCAGGGTTTGAACTTGCGCCAGTAAGAAGTTGCTGCCCTTGGGGGAAAGGGTTTGTTAACACAGCTTGAGAACTAGAAGTCCCTTGCTGCCCTAGCAAGTGCTGAGCGTCTTGGATTTTGGGGCAGAGATGAGTTAAATGGTCTCCATTGCACAGCTTGCATGGAAACTTGACTTTCTTTTTAGACTCATTTCTACCACCACCAGCATTATTGCCGGATTTATTTGCATCAATCTTCCCATACTAACTCTTTTTCTTACCTCGTCCTTTCTTTTTCCCATTGGAATTCTGATTTCCTTTGGGGTTATCAGATTGGATGGCATTAATCGAAGAGGTTTGGGAAGATGAAGGGTTAGACGATGTGACTTGGTTGTTAGAAGCAGTTTGCAAAGACAACTGCTGCAATTGGTTCAACAAGTTCACTGCACTTGTGTCTACTGATCCAACGATACCATACGCATGGGGACTTGGCTTCGACTTGGCTAAATCAACCTTAAACCCAGGAGCATCTGGCAAGATTTTTTGTAGGATCCCAGATTGAGAGTATATCAATTCCAATTGGTGGGCCCTAAAAATAGCTTGCTCCTCAGAATAGACTCCAGACATGGAGACATCCTTAGAGATTTCAGGTTGTAAAGATTTCAAAAACCATTCTAGACGGTACTCCGGAGGGATTTTGACTTTAACGAGCCTCTTTCTCATTCTCCATTCCTGAATATGGTCAGAAATGTGAGTTACCTGGTCCTGACGAAAAGTGGCCAGAAGTTCAGTTCCGACATCACAATGGACAGGCAACTGGAAATGATTTAAGAAAATAGTAGCTAAGTCAACGAAAGATGTAAAGCTGCCTCCTGGAAACTCTATATACCATTTGGCTGCAATACCAGTCAAGGTGGGTTGACAGAGTCTCAACCTAATTGAGTCATCAATAAGGGAGTTAGATGAGCACCACAAATGGAATGTGGTTACGTGGTCGCCTGGTCTTCACCGCCCTTTCCTTCGAATTTTGGAATGTCCGAAGGGAGTTTGGTTGGGACCGGAGGCCAGGCCGGGTTGTATTTTATTGGATCGTTTGTTAATTTCGTGAGGTCTAACAAGTTTAAAGTTGCCAGAAATGGAAGCCTAGGAGGACCTTGGGGATTCCATCCAGACTAGGTGGAACTCCCAAAGTTCTGAAAAGATTGGCCTGGATTTTGAAAGGCACCAGGTTGCCCGAAGTAACCAGCAGAACCAAAGGACGAACCTTGTGATCTAGCAACACTCGGAGTTTGACCAACTCCAGCCGTAAAACCTCCATAACTGGCGAAGCTTCCTCCTAAAGGATTATAAGGAGTTGATAACCCCTGATATGGATTCCAAGCAGAAGCTAAGGGAGGAATACTTCGAAACGAGCTAACCGTGGAGTACGACACATTCCCTTGTTGGCCATATAACGGATTTCGAGTTCCCATGCCACTAACCGCAAGGTTAGTCCAACCTTGGAAAGGATTGCTGCTTTGTCCTGTAGAAGAAAAAGGCATAGATCCTACTGTCAGGTTGGAATGTGGTATATGACCACTTCCAAAAGGAAAACCCTGAAATGAAGCTGATCCACCCATCATGGATGTGGCAGCACTAAACGGAACTGATGGAATACCCTGTGAATGGGTGCCAAAAGGGAAAAATCCAGTACTAAAAGCATTGGCTTGGGAATTTCCACTCGTAGAAGGAATGGAGGTAGACCCAACTAAAGATGTGTTAGTGAAAGACCCAAATAAAGATGCAGAGGAGATGGAAATAGTTCCTCCCCCTTGTACTAATGTTGGGGTCTGCATCGTTGTAGCACTTGTGGTGGAAGCCATGCTTCCAGTAGTAGTCATCGATGGTAAGTGCGTAATATGACCTGGACTTGACGGTCTATGCGTCGGAGATCCAATGTATTGTAATACTTCTGGATGACTAGAAGGTAGGGGAGAATTCGGAGCCGCTAATGACTCTGAAAATTCTTCTACCTCAATGTTATCCTCCGCTTGAAAGAGAACTCGAGATAGAACTGGAGTGTTCCTCTCTTGTTCAACAAAAGTACCAGGCCTATCTTGAACACTAATGTCCCTGAGAGGAGGATCAATCCCCGATGCGTTAGCTGCCGTTGGATGAAACCCACCGGTAGTATTACCTCTGCACCTTCTAGGAGAAGGCTCTAAACTTGGTGGTGAAAGACCACAAAGTCTTCGAGACTGTCTAGGAGACCGATCAGCCACTTTGAATTTTTTATTAAGATCTAGCTAAAGACTCAAAAAATTGAAAGCTAGGCCAACTAAGAGCACAGAGCACACACTAAAAAGTCCCTAAAGATATCAGCCAGTCAAACAACTTTCGAGTATTTCCGCTCCAGGTGATGAGGACAGACACCAAAATACAAGAAAGTGAAATAAGGGGCCTTCCAAAGATAGTATGGGATAATGACGGCCCAGTCCTACCAACGAAGGTAACAGAGGAAGTTACGCTGACCTCCTAACAACAACCTGCACCGGTGCTAGCCCCCAAGCTTCGCAAGGGTGCCCTTCGGTAGTACTGTTGAGAGTGATGCAACATCGACCTCAGGTGCCACGGGATTCACCTCCGCAGCCACCTATGTAGATCCCTAGGAGTAACAACTAATGTTACCAACTCGTATCAGAAGCCAGGCGAAACAGTCGTGAGGTTAAACCGACAAGTAGGAGAGGGGGTATCTCTCTTCCCTGTCTTCAAGAACCCTCGTGCTTAACTCCCAGATTCGGAGCTTTCCTGGTCTTCCTAACGCTATTGGATTTTCACTCACTATTCAGACTCCTACGTTTGATTGTTTAAATGGCCTTGGAGAGTTATCTCTCCACACACCTAATCCAAGGCCCTAAAATCCTAAAACTTGTTGGTGTATCTAACTTGATAATAAAAAGTTTTAATGGATTTTAATTAGCGTTTGATTTTAAAATAGGTTGTTCTTTAAGTCAAGGGATTTGTGGAAATGAAACTTGTGGTGTTTTGACGCAAAAGAAATTAATAAAAACCAAACTACATGCAAATGCACTTGTTTTCGTTTTTCGATGAAAGAAATTTCTACAAAGGTTCAGAGGAGCTTCTAAGAAAGCAACAAATTTTTCTTTTCTTTTTCTTTTACTCACGCTTCACACTCACAAAATTTAACAAAACTATGGATGCCTAAAAAGATGTGCAAATTTATCCTAATGCAAAAAGTACATGCTGATGCAAAAACTCAAAACTACTCTAAATCAAGAAATGAAAGTTGCTTGTTTATCAATTCAATTTGCCACTTAAAATGTTTAGATGGAATATAAGTCACTAAATCTCACTTTCGTCTCTACACTAAAAGCAAGTTTCAAGACAAAAAAAAAATGCACTTCCATTCACTAAAAGAAACTAAATGTTTTTAAGCAAGTTTCAAGACAAACAAAAAATGCACTTCCATTCACTAAAAGAAACTAAATGAAAAACAAAGTTCAAGAAAGAAAAACCAAGTTTTTTTCAAGAAGTTTTCTTCAAAAAGCGAAAAACAAAATGTCTTTTCAAAAGTGCTTTCAACAAGACTGAAACTTTATGATTGAAGAATAGGCAACAAACACTTTTGCAAGTTGACAACACAAAATGGATGAAAACTCAACAAAAACAATGTGTTTTAAAGATGCTCTTAACAATCAAAAGCAGCAATGAAAGCCTTGGCAATAAAGACCAAAAGATCAAAAAGACAATTTTCAAGAAAGTGTCAATCAACAACTTTCATGAAACAAGAAAAGTAGATGGTCACAAAAAGTAGTTTTGTCAAGCAAACAAAAAGGTCACCAAAACAAGATTTGACACGAAGATTGAGAACAATCTTCCTGCCCTGAAGGATCAGAGCAGCCAAGATTCCTAACAAGAAATCTTGCGTGCTTAGACAAAGACGATGACGCTTGCAAAAACAAAAACAAGACCAACACTACTCACAATCAGAGAGAATTCGAAATCAGATGCTTGCTGTAAAAATGCAGACTGACACAGAAAAGTAATTGTTCAGGATTGAATCAGACTAGCAGACAGACCTTCAGAAACAAAAAGATTTGAGAAATCTTGAAAATTTAAGATATACGCGACTGTACTTATGTACAGGTGCGTGTATACGCGACTATGCTTAAGGAAACCTGCATATACGTGGGTTCTCTTAAGGAAACATGCGTGTATATGCCTCTGTAAACAAGCAAAAAAGCGTATATGACAAACTTCAAGAAAAACAAAGAAACAGTCTGAAGAAACTGATCAAACTTTCAAAGCAGATTCTTACAAGAATAGACTACTTAGTGGCAGTAAGCAAATACAAAGCGGAGTCGCCAATTCTGTTAAGGGATGAATTCCCCTAGGGTTTTAGGTTAATACCCTAGCAGATTAGAGGTTTTCTATACAAAGAAACACACATTACATACAACCATAATGCTAATATAAGCAAACTATGCGATAGGGCGCATACGTGGGGGTCCTTCGTTTGAGAAGATCCACTTAGGGTCCAAACCCTCTTTGAGTCCCTTTTGCTCCTTTGACCTGCAAAACCATCAATTCAAGAAAGTACAGTAGTATATGGACTAAACATCATCAAGAAATCATCTTCATAATATATTGAAAGGTAGTTAGTCATGCAATTAAACAACCATTCATACATGAATCATAACATAGATATCATAAACATGAAGAAGATCTATATCAGGAACAAGGACAAGTGTTTCTTTTATTATAGACAAATAAAGTACAGAAAGGAATAATTTCACCTGATTCGTCCTTTCGCGAGGCTCCAAGCGGAACCATCCTCTGGATTCGCCCAATCTCAAGCCTTTAGCAAACTCCTTCCATGACTTACTCCATGATGTCTCAAAAGGTGGATAAACATCAACACATAAGGAAACAAAGGTTTCTTATAAATGGGGGAAGTGCAGGAGGCACAAGGATCTTCAGACCTGGTCAGGGAAATTTCAGCATAATAATCTTTCTCTCTCTTATAAGGGATAAAACACTGTTTTTTAAATTTTTGGACCAGGTCTGGAAGGATGGGTTGCCCTAGGCCATGAGTGCAGCATCACAAACATCAAGAGTGAGATTTGGAGCTATAACACTCTCTCAAAGGGTTAATGGTTGTGATTAAAGAATATGGATAGATGGCTAACTCTATGGTTTGTGATTGTATATGTTTATAGGTTGAAAGATGAAGGCTGGCTACCATTGGGCTATGGAGTCAAAGTATGTTTCAATACCACAGCAAGATCAGCTTAACATGAAGTCAGGGCATAGAGAGTTTTTATACATCAACAAAACAAAGATACAATGCAAGGAAACACAGTTTATAAATACATGAAGGAAGTTAGAGCATCATTGATGAGTTCTAAGTAACATGTATTCATACCACTGCAAGTAAGTGAAAGAGGAAAGCCATGAGACAATAGGACATTAAAAACTCTCTTTGAATCCTGAGTAGTGAAGCCAAAACATTCTACCTAGCATGGAAGTCAAGGCATTATAGAGTTCAAGTGCAGAAATGCAAATATAAAACAGTGAAACACAATTAGTTTATCTATGAAGGAAATCAGAGCATCATTGATGAATTCTGAGTATCATAAGTAAACACCACTGCAATGTAAGTATTGGAAGATGCCATCAAAACAAGAACATACAAGAACTCTTCATGAATCTTGAGTTGTCTAAGTAGAAATTCTGCATTAGGTTAAAAATATACGCAGTCTGCACATAAAGCAGCAGCTGAGCCAAAAAGTCTCCAACCCTTTGCTAATTCAACCTATTGCTTCATATATAGCATTTACAATATGGATTCCCTCATCCCTCATCAAGAGAATTCAAATTTGCTATGAGTGACACCTATTCTAACCATAAAACGAACTATTAAATACAAATGACAACTAACTAGCAGTCCTAGAGTCCTAATACAATTAGGAGTACAACTCCTTGTTATGATTACAACAACCTTATCTAAACATTGAAAGTATTATTTGACAGTTGCAACCTCATGAAGTCGAATTTGATGAAGCCTCCCACGTTGTCACCTTACTGTTTGTTGATATACCCTAGAAATTAGGGAACATGTTTCCCTGTTTTTACGTTTAGGATCCTTGAAAATTGGCACGTGGGATAGAGCCTTTATCTTCTCATCCATGACATATTTTATGAATCTAAAGGAATTTTTTGTAGTCCATGCTGTCTAGAACAAAAACCTCTCTTGGTTTTTTAAAACACTTCTCCAGGTGTCCAGAACCTGTCCTTGAAAAACACGTGTAAAATAGGAAAAATCCATTCTCTGAAATTAGGGTTTCAAAGAAAGCTTAGTATCTCCCAATTGAAAACACTTATGAAGAAAGTGAGATAGGTTATTGTAGCTGGAAGTTTTTATGAAGAGAAGCCTCCTTCAGAATTCCAAAATACCTTTTCCTGTGACCAGAAACTGAGCTTGAAAAAGACTGTTAAAACCAGAAGACAAAGCTTGACTTTCAACAGTTTCGTAGCACAAGTTTAACCATTAATTTCTCCCACCTCAGAAAGAATTTGAAGAAACTGAAAGAGGTTTTTGTATTTCATTATGTTAGGAAGAAAAGCCTCTTTTATTTTTCAAAATTGAGTTTTCAGCTGCTCAGGAAACCTTCTGGAAGTTTACTAGTAAAAGCAGAAAACAAAGTCTTTTATGTTGAAACAGGCTTTTTCAGGGGTTTCGTAGCGCGCTACGAAAACTCCTAGTTCAGTGAAAATTATGGGTTTTGCGCTACGAAAACTCCTAGGTAGTTTTTTAGTGCATGAAAATCTTGACACAAGTTTGACACATGGAAATTATGTGTGATGTGGGACCAGAGGTGGGCGAGAACGAAGTGTTGACCCTATTTGACCATGCCAACAAGACTCTCTTCTAGATCTTAGACACTAAAGAAACCATGGAAAGACTAGATCAAGACTAACACCAATCCTTTGGAATAAAGCTGATGCTCAGAATTTAGAAATCATTTCTTAAGTGATAACACGGTGCGAGATTGCACCAGCATGTTGGAAGAATTATTTGAGGTCCTCACAAATCTGCAGGAGGACCCCAACATCCAGTGCTTAGAGACAGAGGCACGAGAACTCCAACATTAGTATTACAATGTCAAAGGAACTGCGCAGATGGTGGACCTCACTCAGAGGCTCGCACGGATGCAACAGGCCAAAGCACAGAAAGAACAGGTGGATGCGTCACGACACAAGGAAGTAGTCCTTAAGGCGAGTGTTCAGTCTTGGATCGATGAGGCCTTCACCATCACAAAAGAAATTGAAGGCAAGCTCGCACACATGCAGGGGATACAGGCACAGATGCAAAGAATCACTTTCGACACCGCAGTCTCGGAACAACGCATGCAGTAGATCCAACAGGCAGTAGCTCAGTGCGTTGCTGACCTTGCCGCAGTTCGGACAGAGTTGGAGGGACTTTGCATGAAGATCTCTGTGCCGACAGAGTGACTCGAGGGCGAGTCACGATGTTTGTGTTGGGGTCCTGTTGGGAATGGAATCCCCCCCCAAGGCATGTTTTCGGGCTTAAAGCCCAAGTTTTGACCAAATTTTCTTGTAAAAGCTTCGTGAA
Organism: Pinus tabuliformis; assembly: GCA_031772625.1. Classification (NCBI taxonomy): domain Eukaryota; kingdom Viridiplantae; phylum Streptophyta; class Pinopsida; order Pinales; family Pinaceae; genus Pinus; species Pinus tabuliformis. The sequence goes on from CM062813.1 coordinate 833,651,312, forward strand.
TTGTGAACGCGGAGCGCGAAATTATGATAGAGTCACAGGGTTGTCTGCCCTCGTTTTGTAATGTAATATCGGCTTAATATACCTACCCATGGTTTGCGGACCATGGGATTGTATAAATAGAGCGAGGCTCTAAATAGGGAAGATAAAGAAAAAACAGAATAGAAGAGGATGAGAAGCCTAAGTGATTGAGTCGAAGTGTAAAGTGTGTCTTTGGGTCGTAGAGTAGGGGAAGGCTCTGCAGCTGAGTGCGCAGAGGCCAAGTAGTCCGCAGTTGAGTGCGCGGACCCCTGTAACTGAGTGCACAGGGCAGGTTGAGTCTGTAACCGTTGGGAGAATCAATAAAGAGAAATTTTACCATATTTATGTGTATCTTTTCCTGGTTTAATGCATGATTCGATATAATTTGCAAGTATACTGTTTATTTATTGCGCGAACTTGTATGAATGTTTTGTATAACTAATTATAACATAAGACATCCAAGTACACAAAGGTAATTAACTGGTACAGGAAGATAAGTAAGATCTCAGGTAATAGCGCAGAGTGTGGCTCTAGCAACGTGGGAGCTCCACAACCCTTGGTTAGGGTTGCGCGAAGGCAGTGTAGGTCGCGAGGAACAGGGAAGTGCGCGAGGTGACTTGCGTGCAGGAACAAACAGTGGACCAGTCGAACCTCTCAGACATATCAAGGGTGCGGAAACATGGTTCTAGCACCCTCCCATACTACTTCGGGTGAGACCTTAGTCCGCGCTCCACGGACTGTTGCCGAAAGGGCTAGTAGTACAGGGATTTGTTTGGCTAATTAACTTTGAACCTGGGTCAGGCCCCAACAAGCCAGCACTTGGAGGAGGGCTTCACTTGGCATTTTTGGTGGTAAGTCTAGTCTTGGTCTTGGTCTTGGATATCTCATTTTTATCTGATTCTACAAGATAAAGATTGTTGTTGAGTTTTCCTCCTTGTGGGGTTTTGATCTGGCTTAGAGCCTAATTTTGTTGTCTCTTATCTCTTTATTTTTCTTGAAAGACTAAACATTTGTATAATTTCTTGATGAAGAACACACATGAAGTAATAAGAAGACATTAAACATTCACAAGTAACTATCAAGACAAAGACATCAAGCCTAATCATAATACACTTGTTTCTCAACATGAAGATACATAAATAGAATAAACCATAGTTTGATTCCCTTTATATCTTGTCAATTAATTAATCCGTTTACTTGTCATTGTTAATACCCAAGATAATAAGACACATAACATAATAATCTATGACACTAGATCACACATTATTCAATTCTTAACCCTGATTAATCTAGTAGCCTATATTCTTCTTTATCTCCTTTCATTCTTATTCTTCCTTGATTTTCCATTTTTGCACCAAACATTGATTAATTACTCTTATCTCCTTCCAGGCATTCAAGTTGGGGCCTTCCTCTCCATGGTAGCACGACTATTCACTCTAATCATTACTCTACATTACTTACTAGAATGGTTGGGAGGGATTAATCACATATCTTCATACACAAAAATTGTGTATTGTTGCCAAGTGTTGTGATATAGGAACCTACATGTCAATGTATCTGTGGAGCAACATGGCAAATATGATACATGCAAATGCTTCATTCTTCTTTGGTTATTAAAGTCAATTTTTCTTTAAATTACTAAGTTTTTCTTTTTTGCTCATTTGAGGCACTTCTTTTAAACCCAAGAGAAGCATGACCACTAGCCCAAAGAGGTTAAATACTATAGGTAGCTTGCTCGAGATGGCAAAATGATGCCTATGGGGTGAACCATTAACACAAGCACCCATGATAAGTTAAGTTACCATGATAGTAGTTTACCTTTTTGTCAAAATCACTCAAGACATGAACTTGGCCCCATCTTCTTGTTAGTGGCTTTGGTATATTTAACCTTATTCAAACAAGTCTTTCATTTATTTATTTCTTAATTTTATTTATAATAATTTATTTATGATGAGGCCAAGTTTCACTTATTTTTAGAAATTCAAATCCTTGTTGTCATAAAATATGCCAAGTCAATTTAGCGTGTCCCAAGTGATTGGTAGGGTTTAATAATAACCTACCCACCTAAGTTCAAGTCTCATTGACATGATTATATATAAATATTGTGAATATATTGGCTATGTACCTCTTTTTTGAATTAAACACCATAAAAATTTCATCAAAAAATAAATAAATTTGTCCACTTATTAACTTATTTTACATAATATATATATATATTTTTTAAAATCTAAACCAAAAAAATACTCTTATAATAATTTTTTTTTCAAAAAATTAATTTTAACAAATTTTTAAAACATTAATCATAATTCTATTATTAAAATAATTTTGTATGTAATAAAATGTTATTAATATTAAAATCCTTAAAAATTAATATAAAAAGTCAAATCAATAAACCTCCCACTAAATTTATTTCATTACTTAATTGCAATACGTTACCAAATCAACATCCTCAAAAAAATTCCATCCCTTTCGAAAAAATTTGCTAGACCACTTTCACACCAGTCAAACCTTAATACAAGTATATGTTTATGTGTAAAAGGCTGTACACAATTGAAAGAATTAAGCAATGTTTGTCTTCAAAGCAAGGTGAACGCAAAATATCTAGTTTCCATATATTTCCATGAAGGTTAGACTTCTAGATATATATTCCAACGAATTCGGTTTCTGTTCTGGTTGTTCCCAGACAAATATGCAGTACATTTCAGACTGCATATTCTTCTTTGATCTAATGATTAGATGCACACATTTCTGCTTGCGGTTCCCCACTGTACGTAGACGTGCCATCCTGTAGCAATTTGACAGGTTTAGCATCAGCGCTTGTACGACCAGGGGGTTTTAGAATAAAATCTGGTGAGTTCAATGGCTTATTAAGTACCCCATTGCGGCAATTTCACAGGTTTTACCGCCGATAAGTTGTGATCTGATGCTTACTCAAGCAATAAGCAGTTAAGATCAGGAGCTTATTGCAGAACCCCGTTTTGAACCTCACAATTACTATTTTTTTTTTATCCAATGGGTAATATCTATTTCTGTCAAATTTTCTTGAAATACTAGGGTTAGTACACGTGGCTGAGTAATCCCTCGAGACACCATCCAGGTTATGCAGACAAGAATTGGGAAGACTGGTAGTGTATTTATTTACGTGTGACACATCAAGTGGCAGCAAGAATCTAATGCCATTAATCGCAAATTAGGGTTTTACGTGATGTCTGGGGATCACAGTGACCTCAAGATTCTGTCAAGGTCACAGTCCTCAGGCTCAGATTCAGATTTGGAAGTGCAGAGGTTGGTAAGCAGGCCCCCTGACAATATTGATAAGGATGCTGCGAGGAGTTTGGACAGGAGGAGATCGATTAGAAGGTTGTTGAGTAGGAGAATTGTGCCAAAGGAAGGTCGATCTCCTTTGAGCAATCAGGTGGTCTCGCAGGATCGGCTCGGTGAAGGTGCTCCTCCAGAATGGGCTTTGCTGTTGATGGGTTGTCTGCTTGGATTGGCTACCGGGTTGTGCGTCGCTGCATTCAATAATGGGGTAATGATATTTTCAATCTTTCTTTGCGGAGTATGTTCAGCACCAATGGATGCTCTTTGCAGTGCACTTTTCTAGGAAATTTGTATCTCAATCCTCTGTGCCATCTAAAGTAGTGTAATTTGATATGGAATATATCTTTGTTTATCCTTGGATGTTAAAAAGTAATGTAATGTTGCCAGGAATTTATATTTTTAGTCCTGTTTGATTATGATGTGATTAGATGCTCAAGGCAATATTAGTTGGTGAACGCTAGTTTGGCGTCAGGGGATTTTGAAAGTAATGTACGTAGGTTTGTTATGAAGCATGTCTGCTGTAAAACGTTATTTATAGGATATTTATGTTTTTCATTTGTGATTTGATTGTTAAAAAGCAATTCTCCCTTGACAAGGAGATTGGGTGGCAACCAATGTGTATTACCTCCACATTATCAATGTAATCATGTTCATTCTGCTAGTAATCTTTAGACATCTTACTATAATATAAATGATTTCCCTCGTATATTTACAATTTTGTACCCCCAAGGATTGGCTTGACTGGTAGAATGATCTCATGCAAAAGTTCACAGAGGTCCCAAGATCAAATCCCATTGACTTTGGTGTCATGAGTTGGTATTTTGGCTGGTAGTTATTACTGTCCTCCATTTAGAAAACGGGGAAGGGGAAATCTGTAGGGGTTGGTAGTTATTACTGTCTTCCATTTAGAAATCCAGGGACGAGAAAATCTGCAGGGGTTGTCAAGGTACTAACATGCTCACTTGGAACACTTTAATAAGGGGGTGAGTGAGAGGGACTATATTTCTTAGAAAGATATTGACAATGTTGCAATCATGCCCGATTACACTAAGATAAAGTGTGCATAATTGCTAGTTGTTAATCATGTAACAAATAAGGTCCTAGGGAAATTATCATGGATATGGAAGCAAGAATCTGTGTCCATGCATATGAGCTTATACTATCCTTCTAAGATAAAGTGTGCATAATTGCTAGTTGTTAATCATGTAACAAATAAGGTCCTAGGGAAATTATCATGGATATGGAAGCAAGAATCTGTGTCCATGCATATGAGCTTATACTATCCTTCTGTGATTTGATTTCTATCCAAGATAAGTGAGGATAGGCATTAGAGATCCCAACTACTTACATGACTTTCAATGTTTGTAGTGTTTACATGTAGAAGGTTCTTAGCAAAGTTTATCAAATTCTGCAAAGTGTATATATTTGTCTAGAATTTGTGTTAGAGAATCATGACACCAAGACTTTAGGGAGAAATGGCAATGTAAACTACATAATAGGGCGGCTACTAAAACCATAGATGGAAGAATCTCATAGCTTGTCAATGATCCACGTGGAAGAAATTCTAATAGTAATCCTTGATTTTTGAGCCATGATTTATGTAGAGTGAATGAAGATAAATGATGCTGGTGGAGAAATAACAAACTTAGGCTCCCTTAAAAACCCTTGGAATAACCTCAAATCTCATTTTTATTTATAACATGCACTGTTTGAGCAATTTTTGGAAGGTGAGTGTGAACAAATGAAGAAGAAATTGTTTTTTTAGAGGTGTTTTTTGTCGCGGGCTCACATCTTTGACATGCACGGCTTGCATGTTTGACACATGTTAGAGTCCCAAGGTGACTTGGGAGTAGGGGCGGGGAGTGACATTATCAAAAGCTCTCGGGTCGGGAACGAATCAGGAGCAAATTTTTATAATATCTATATCTATATATATATATATATATATATATATGATGCATATATGTCAACAAAAGCATGTAGAATGATGAATTAGATAGAAAAATCATAAAAACATGGATTAAACCATACAACATCAATCATCTAGAAGTTATAATCTTCATCAATCACGTTCACAAGTTACAAGTTCTCATTTATATAGCATGTAAGGGTGCACATAGCCAAAATAACATCGAGTGAAATCCATCTTTGAACCGAAAATACATCAACCAATAGGCTCTAGATGGCCTCTAGCATCCAAAAAAATCATGCTACAACAAATAGCTACATATCATCAAAATCATTGCCTACCTTGGGATCTTTGTCATTTATCACCCTTTAATAATTAACATAAGATAGAAAAATGTAGCATGTCAAGTCAAGATTTTGTTTGAGTGATGGGTACATTTTTAGTAGAGTCATGATAGAGGAGTTCGACAACCAATGTCACTAACATCAAGGTACATAGAGGGCTTGGTGCTCTTGATTAAATATGATTCCCATACCCTAGCACATGACAAAATCCAATGGAAACATTGCAATCTCCCCAATCGAGAAATCCTGAAAAAATGATAAACCTGTGAGATTTTGAGTGAGATCTAAAATTCTACTTTCTCCATATGAAATCCAATGAGGTCGGAACCACTCTCAAACATCTTGAGTCATTTCATGGTAATGTTAAAAGATAAAGGACAATGTCACTTTTACTTTAAGAATTTAACATTACCATGAATTGCATATCAATACTGGGGACATAAGCTTGAATATTAGGCTGCCCTACTCAAAAATTTTTGTTTCTTTGAAAAATAATTGCATTTTGAACACCTTTATGACAATTTTTGTGAAAAAACAAGGGAGCTTTTTGTTTGTTTGTTTGTTTGCGGGAGCGCGCTCCCAGGTCGCTTCTGCTCGGAACGTGCTCTGGGAGCGATTCAAAAGGGAAGGGGGGTGGGCGCTGCCCCACAACCCTGTGTTAGACACACATGCCTAGCGTGTCACATGTATCAACATGTTTGACAAGTTGACACACGCCACATAGGTCTCCCCCAAAAGTGTCATGTTTCTTATTTGACAGTCAATCATGTAATAATTGGCTATCAAGGAATGCTGGTTTAAAGTATATATCTCTATATTCTTCTCTTGTCATGCTTGTATTGAATAGAGGGTGATGTTAGTCCACGTAAAACCTAGCTATATATCAGTACAATGATAATTTGGAAGAGCATTTACTCTAGTGTTTACAGAATTTCATGAATAGTGCAAGACAAATTACATATATCCATATTTTGTTGAAGCACCTTCGACCTTGCCTAAATAAAAAGTTGTCCAAGATTGAACTTCAAATGAGACAACTTTACATGATCTCCAATTGTTCAATGCTTTTGCCTTTCTAGCTCCTTATATCCATCATAGCGAACGCTACGAACTTAAAACTTTTTTCCATTAGAGCCAAGTCTGTCATTGATAGGCTTGTTCCCTATGCTTGGAATCTATGTTGCACTAAACTTGTAATTGGTTGTCCTTTCTAAAACGAAGATGACATTCAAAACGAGATTTATCAAAATCTTAGAAAACTGGGAAACAATGACTTTTTGAAAAGCAGAAATTCTCAAAAAATCTAAAGAAATAGATTTATTCATTTTCAATAACAGATTATTAGGAAAGATTAAAGTGTTAAATATTTCAATAAAAATCTCATTCATGTATTTAATCCATAAAACAATAATAAAATTTGTTGGACAAAGAGTAGTGCCAAAAGATCAAATTGCTGCAGTTTGGGACACAGTTGAGGATGATGAGTTAGTTTGGAGAAAAGAGATGGGAAAGGAGGACCAAGGAGAGGTTAAAAGAGCAAGGAGGAAGAATGAGATTCTTCATGTCAGGGGAAGAAAGGCTTGAATCATATCTAGTGCTTTAGGTGTATCGTGTGACAAGCACAATCACTATGCTTCTTAGTGTCTTGAGTGGAAGAAGGGAAAGGGCAAGCAATGCTAGTGGCACGAGTTTCTAGGAAGTGTAGAAGCTTTAGGTGTTGATGGGTTAATACTACCTTCACCTTGGTGTTGTATCTTTCCTTACAGATAGTTTCAAGTGTTGGATGGTATGTGGACAATGGACCTTTCAAACATATGACTTATGACAAAAAGATCTTAGATTCTTAAGTAGGTTTTAAGAGCGAGAGGGAGGATTGCGTGTGGATTAAGTGATGATGCCCTGTATCTTGTTAAAGTATTGGGCTCCATATCTTTCTAGATGCCTTTGGGTGATCTTCTTGGGTTGGATTCTATCTTATATGTTCTTGAGTTAATGACATCCTCTAGACCTTGGAACATCTGCCAAGTGTATGGTGCAAGTGTGGAGCCGACTGGGCATGGTGAACCAGGTGCATCATCCTCATCCAAAAAGGTGGAACACGAGCAATCAATGATCAGTGCTGGGGATCCATGAAGTAATATCTGCTATGGTGGAGGTCTATGGCTCTTAATGCTTACCCTACAACTTACAAGTGCCAATGTGGCCCTCTGGAGGGCTAGGACCCTGTATAGGGAGACTAAGCCCCAAATGAAGACCCACCTACAATCCTACATAAGATCCAACGCATCCCCTTGCCCTCCACTATAACGAGTCATTAGAATACTCAAGTAATAAAACTTACAAGTCATGGGATCAATAGGGCTAGGACCCCGTATAGGGAGACTAAGCCCCAAATGAAGACCCACCTGCAATCCTACATAAGATCCAACGCGTCCCCTTGCCCTCCACTATAATGAGTCCTTAGAATACTCAAGTAATAAAACTTACAAGTCATGGGATCAATGGGGCACTTCATGGTGGCATGCCCTTCCATAGTGGGCTTTGGCATGTACAAGTGTCTCCAAGCTTAATAGGGGGTTAACCAAGGACCTTATTAGGTGGTTTCAACCTCTGAAGGGGGTGACATGTGTATGGTACATCCTTTATGTATTGTCCCTTCTCGATAAATTTCTGCTAGAAGAGATCTTCCATTTTTTCCATTTTGGAGCTAACACATTTTTGGGGTACCAACTTAGGTAAAGTGGGTCAAATATTAAAGTTGGTGGAATGTGGGGGCCACCCCTCAAGGAATATGCGCCTCTTGGGAGAACAATTGATTTTGTGAAGGGAGGTCGAAATATTTGGAGGGACCCATAAGGAAAAGTAAGGCAACAATTATAAATAGAAGGTTGGGGGCAACAATTGGCACCTTTTGATAATTTGACATTTACACATTGCTGTTCATGCTGTTCAGCTGTGTCACAAGTTTTGTTTAGCACAAAGTTCTCCAAGGGGAGAACTCACCCTTCTTTCGGTGGACTTTGAGTGCCACCCTAGGGAGGTAAATTTGCTGCTACATTTGAAGGGAGGCTTGTGGAATTTTGGGAGCATCTTTCAGCCATTCCCCTTAGTTAATTCATGCTCCAGGGATGACACAGTAGAGGATCTCGTGCCACTTATTTCAGCTATTTTCCAGGGGGTGTTTGCCAAGAGAAATTTAGAGAAGCTGCTCCAGGGGAAGACTAAGCTTTGTCGAGAATTTCGGGGCTGGAGATTGCTGCCTTTGAGAGGGATGAATTTCTCTTTCTAGGGCCTATGCAGAGGGTGCACTGGACAAATTTGTGTGGTGTTAGGCTCAGCTCTCGAGTGCCGAAATTTGTGGTAGAACGCCTCTCCTACTATAGGGGAAATTTCCTAAAACACTTCCTTAACAGATTGAGGAGGAATAAGGAGGATTTCAACAGATTTCATCACTTGGGGACACAGTCTTTGTTCAGGAGGGCGTAGTGCCAAAATAGGGCTATTTTGGAAGGTTGGAATTAGCCAAATCCCTTCTTGGGTTTTTGTGGGTTTGTTGAGAGGAGTCCGGGGTTAAATTTGCAGAATTTTCCGGGTAGTATTTAGGCCAGGAATCTCCTTTTGTTCGACAGTATGTTTTATTATTCAACTGGTAATTGCAACATTTTGTGGGTTTTCCGGGTGGTTGGTTTGGGGTAGATCCCTTTTTGGGATTGGATGAGTATTTTTGGGAGAAGCTACAACGACATTTTCATGCGATTTCAAGCATCACAGAGGGTCATTCTCAACATTTCTAGTGCAACATCAGTTGCCAATTTGTGGGTCTGCGTAGAAGGATATTGGGCCCAAGTTTCCTATCTCTTGGGTTCATCTCCTTCACTTGGGTTTGCTCCAGCTTGCTTAGGCAAACCCAGTTGCACTTGTTCCTTGCTATATGTACTCCTTACAACTCATAATTTAATAAAATGGCTCACCTTATTTGCCAGCTGTGGGGTAGCCAACTAAATCATGGGAGATTTGAGCATGTATGCACAATGACGGGTTACACCATACACCACCCATGGCTCAAGGGAGATTCAGTATGCAGGAATTCTGTGGTGGAATCTGCTGGAACGATGAGAGGTTGGCTCAGTTGAGGGAGATGTCATACCAGATCCATCCTTGTCCTTATAACAGAGACATTGGAGGTGCACAGGCCGTGGGGGTACAACCATCTACACCATATGGGGAGAGTTGACAAAATCAGGGCACTAAATCTCCTAAAAGGGAGCAGATGGGTCAGGGGCAGTTAGAGGGTGAGACCAGGAGGCGATTTTGCTGGTGGAGACCTGGCTTTAGATATCATGGGTTTGAGGAGGAGGAGGTCGAGCATGATGCCGAGGGTACACAGGGTCATGAGGATCACGTACGCAGGGTCATGAGGAACACATAGATACACCCAATGTGACACAGGAGCCACCCTTGCGGGAGTTTCCTTTTGTAGCCCCGATTGACACGTTGGTGGAGACAGTTGGGCACAGACCCATAGGACCTTCCATTGACGAGGTGCAGTAGGCGCAAAGGTATCCAGAGTTGTGACAAAGTTCCCAGATGACTGCTACCTGCAACAGCAGGGAGAGCACCTTGAGGAGCGTGAGGTAGATGAGGATGTTATGCTTGAGGATCTACTTGTTGTGGGGTGGCTCAGGAGTTCTGTTGAGCCCATGATGGAGGAGGATAGGCAGTGATCTTTTGGACCTGCCATTGATAGGGAGCAAATAGATATGCAGGCAACTTGCAGAGTTGCAGTACTTCCATTTAGTAGCTCTCTTCAGGCTTATATAGAAGGGGCTTGCAGTGTTGTTAGGTTACCTCTGCACATTAGAGGGAGAGTGGCTGAGTTACCTAGACATATTGTATATGTTGACCAAGATAATGAGATGAGGCAACATGAGTTGCATAGGGCGCAACACTTGCAGAGTGGAGTTGTTACGTATATTATGCTCCTGCATTTGATCCCTCTGATGGGGTTGGATGGCGAGAGGTATTGAGTTGGTACCCGATGGAGTAGATTAGGTGTCAAGATGTATCCATGGCCATAGTTTGGCAGGGGCCGTGGGGTACTAGAGGAGCTCGAGGGCCAAACTATTTTTGGGATCCAGGTGGAATTCCCCATCACATCATGGAGTCATTTGACAATGGTAGTAGCTGTGTGTTGGATCTGGGGATTGAGGGCACACACACCCACAATTTTCTATCAGAGTTTCGAGCAGCACTATTGTCTAGCTGGATCGAGAGGGGAGTAGGTGGACTCCGTGAGTTGTCTTGGCATGTGGATCAGGCATGGAGCCACAAGATGATCACCATACTCTTGTAGGGGCTGATCGAAGGAGGTGACATTAGCAGGCCACCAGGCAGAGCATTGTACGGGGTTGAGGCTTTCCTACTGATATGTGGGGTGTAGAGGACACCAGACAACAACACCTTAGTGACACCGCTGTAGAAATTTCTCATTTCCCACCCCGGTTTTCAGTTTCTCCTTATTTCTCCCATATAGTTAAATGCCCTTTCCCATAACCATACATTCAACAAGCTGGAAAAAATAAATATTGCTGAAAACACAAATTCTGGAAATTTTACAGAATGCTGGAAATTGCAGAAATAAAAATCAGCAGTAATAAACAGCCATTAACACATTTGAACACTGATATTTTTGGTCAATGTGACCCTGGAAAAACCCCCTACAACTCTTGGGGAAAACCAGTTTGAGAGCTCTTCTTTATTTCTGGAAAATGCCTTTTTACAGTGAGAGAAAATGTTCAGCAAAAATCAACAAACAGACTTCTACAACTTATCTCAGCCTTGCTGATACACCACTGCTGATACTCCGCAGCTGTTGCTGTTACACCGCGGCTGTTGCTGTTACACCGCTGCTGTTGCTGTTACACCGCGACTGTTGCTGTTACACCGCGGCTATTGCTGTTACTCCGCTTTCAGCTTTGCTGTTACACCGCTTTCAGCTTTGCTGTTACTCCGTGTTCAGCTTTGCTGTTACACCGCTTTCAGCTTTGCTGTTACTCTGCGTTCAGCTTTGCTGTTACACCGCTTTCAGCTTTGCTGTTACTCTGCGTTCAGCTTTGCTGTTACACCGCTTTCAGCTTTGCTGTTACTCTGCGTTCAGCTTTGCTGTTACACCGCTTTCAGCTTTGCTGTTACTCCGCTTTCAGCTTTGCTGTTACACCGCCCAGAAATCTCCCTTGCTCTCTTGCTCTCCTTCTCTCAATCTGCTCATGAAAGAATGAATGATCTTTTCCTCCTTTTCCTCCCTTAACCCAACCCTAAGTGACTTTTGGGTGATCCCTAAATCCAATGGCTGAAATAGATTTAGATCAATGGCTGAGATTAAATGCTCATTTAAATCTCACCTTCTATTTCTTAATTCACCCCACTTTAATAAAGACCCACTTAGTCATTTATTTCCAAAGTCACTTTTCCTTTCTAATTTTTCATTGACTTTATAAAAGTCACTTTAAAATTAGACTTAGTAACTTTATCACTTAAAGTCACTTTTAAATTAGATTTAACTTTATAAAAATTATAAAGTTACTTTAGGAGAAAAATTAAATTCTTTTTGGACACTTTTCCCTAGGCCAAAGATCAAACCCTAAGGGAACCACCTGTCCTCCGGTACCAAATTTCAACACTCCCTCTTACCGAGGAAGGTGTTCCTCACCACACCCATCTTGTCTCTGAAGTAGACATGCTTGCCCCGTGGTAAGGCTTTGGTAAGAATATCTGCAACCTGCTCATCAGTGGAAATATACTCAAGCTTCACAGCTCCCTTCTGAACATAGTCTCTGATGAAATGATATCTGATCCCGATATGCTTTGACCTGTCATGAAATACTGGATTCTCCGTGAGTTTAATGCAACTCTGATTATCACAGTAAATCACTGAAGGTCTCAATGGCTGACCAAATAAGCCAAACAACATCTTGCGAAGCCAGATGGCCTCACAACTAGCTAGACTGGCTGCCATATACTCTGCTTCCGCTGAACTCAGTGCTACTGACTGCTGCTTCCGGCTGAACCATGACACTACTACTGAACCCAACCCAAAACAGCACCCTGAAGTGCTCTTCCTATCAGAAGCACAACCTGCCCAATCAGAATCAATGTATCCTGCCAATCTCACTCCATCTCCCTGCCTGTAGTCCAAACCATAATCCACTGTCCCCTGCAAGTACCGCAAAATGTGTTTTGCAACCACCCAGTGAACCTTCCTAGGCTCACACATAAACTGACTCATCGTGTTGACTGCAAAACAGATATCTGGTCTAGTGTTGACCAAATACATCAAGGAACCAATCAGCTGCCTGTACAATGTGGGATCCACCAACTCGGAATCCGAAGCATAAAGCTTCTTCCAGTTGGTGATCATCGGTGTCGACATGGGTCTACAATCCTCCATGTGGAATCTGCTAAGGATGTCCACAATATACTTCCCCTGCCGCAGGAAGAAATGCCCCTCCTCCTGCCACACCTCCAAACCCAAAAAGTAATGCATCAAGCCGATGTCCTTCATCTCAAACTCCGCCTCAAGATCTCTCTTGCAGTGCTCTATGAGTCTCTCTGCACCTGTAATGATCAAGTCATCCACATACAGCACCAGAATGAGAGGCTCCTCACCAATCACAATAAAGTAAAGGTTCGGATCTGCCTCACTCTTTGTGAAACCCATCCCCTGCAAATATGTATCTATCCTGGAGTACCAAGCTCTGGGAGCTTGCTTCAGGCCATAAAGGGCCTTCTTCAGTCTGCACACATGGGACTCCTTCCCATGCACCTCAAAGCCCTGTGGCTGCTCAATGTACACCTCCTCCTGTATGAAGCCATTGAGAAATGCGGTCTTCACATCCATCTGGTGGATCTTCCAACCCATCTCTGCTGCTATCGATATAATGGAGCGTATCGAAGTATATCGAGCCACGGGAGCGAAGGTCTCCTCATAATCAACTCCCTCTACCTGGGAGAACCCTCTAGCCACAAACCTTGCTTTGAATTTCTCAATGCTGCGATCAGCAGCATGCTTTACCTTGTAAAGCCATCTGGAAGTAACCACGGATTTGCCCTCAGGCCTCGGCACCACCTCCCAAACATCATTCTTCATGATAGAAGAATACTCCTCCTGCATGGCCTCTCTCCAGACCTGCTGGCTAGTTGCCTCCTCATAGCTAGAAGGCTCAGAGTCAAGGATGCTGGTAACCATCGCCATATAACTACAAAACCTCTCAGGTGGTCTACTCTCTCTGACCGGCCTCTTCGGCTCAGCAACAGATGTGGCATCTCTCAAGGTGTCCTGAAGCCACTTGGGCTTCCTCTTCCCTGAGCATGCTTCTCCCATAGGAGAATGAAACTCCTCCTCCTCATCACCATCAGTAGCCTAAACTCCTGATTGTCTATCTGCTGTCCTCCTGCCTGCACCTGAACCTGTAGAAGCTAAGGTACCGTGTGAACTGTTCATCAGTGGACTCCCTAGTGAACTGCTTTGCATGCTGCCCGGAGCACCACCCCTCTGGCTTGGCGAGCCACTGCTCACTGATGGACCTGACATCCTCATAGATGTACCTCCGGATCCTCCTGATCCCTGCCCACTGGATCCCTGCGACTGACTCAACTGCTGCTGAGGGTCTGGCTGATCCAGATACTCTAACTCCCGTGACCTCCTAAAGGCCCTGTCCTCCTCGAACTTCACATCCCGTCTAACAACAACTCTCCTCTGTGCAGGAATGTAAATCCGAAAGGCCTTTGAGGTCTCACTGTAGCCCGCAAAGATACCCTTCTCTGCGGTGGGCTCTAGTTTGGTCCTCTTCTCCTTGGGTATATAGGAGTATGCAATGCATCCAAAGATATGAAGATGACCAAGATCAGGCTTCTTCCCAGAGAAAGCCTCCTCCAGAGTCATGTGCCCCAAGGCACGATGCAGACTCCTGTTCTGCAAGTAAACAGCTGTGTTGCAGGCCTCTGCCCACAAGAACAATGGCAACCCTTGATCATGTAACATGGCTTTGGCAGCCCCTATGATGGATCTGTTCTTCCTCTCCGCAACCTCGTTCTGCTGGGGGTTGTAAGGAACAGTGAACTTCCTCCTAATGCTTGCCTCCGCACAATAGTCAACAAACTCTCCAAGGGTGTACTCTCCTCCATTGTCCGACCTGAGGGACTTGATCTTCCGACCTGTCTGTGTCTCCACAAGAGCTCTAAACTCCTGAAACCGCTTGAAGACCTCACTCTTGGTCTTCAAAAAATAAATCCAGGTCCTCCTGGAGTGATCATCAATGAATACAACATAGTACTCATATCCACTCAAGGAAACATGAGACATCCGACCGCTCACATCTGAATGAATCAAATCAAGTATCCCAGTTGCTCTGCTGTCACTGCTGGGAAAAGGGGATTTGGCAAACTTGCCCATCGCACAACCTCTGCAAATATCAAAGTGATCAGTACTGAAATCTGGCACACCTGTAGTGATCTCCCGCAATGTCCTCAAGGCTCCATGATACATATGTCCCATCCTGCGGTGCCAAATCTCACACAGCTCAGAACTGCTAGCTCTGCTGTCGGTACTACTGCTCAATGCCAAAAGGGGCTGGAATGCAAACTTGTACACCTTTGCATGGCGTACACCTATCACTCTAGCTGAATCAGCTGGAGTGCCCCTGGGATACATCAACACCTGTCCTCCCCTGAACAGTACCTCATATCCTCTGTCCTCCAAAGCTGAGACGGATATGAGGTTCTTCCTCATCCCTGGCACATAAAGAACCTCTGACACCTTCAAGGGAGGTTTGGACTCCCTCTGAAATGTCACTGTCCCCACCCCGACTGCTCTAACAACTCTGTCATCACCGAGTACTACCTCAATATCAGTGCCACTCTCTGAAAGCTCTGAGAAGTACTCACGGACTCCTGTCATATGACGTGAAGCCCCACTGTCCACATACCAAATACCTGAAGATGCTCCACTAGTCGAGGGAAAAGCATGCTCCCTCTGAACCTGTGTGGCAGGTGATCCTGCACTAGAGGACTCACATGTAGTGAACGCAAACTCCCGGTCAAAACGACCTGCAAAGTCCTCAATCTCTGCGGAAGCTGCCACGTCCTGGTTCTTCCCCTTCTTCTTCTTCTTCTCCGGACACACAACTGCATAGTGTCCCATCTTCTGACAATTCCAACACTTCACCTTGGAATAGTCCTTCTGTGTGTTCCCCTGTTTACCTTTACCTTTGCCTTTGCCCCCACCACCGCTTGTGGAAGCCTGCTTCTTCCCTTTGCCTTTCTTGCCCCCTGCCACCAGTGCTACGTCCTCATCCTGCTCAATTGGCTTGGCTGCCCCAAGCTGTCCTTTACTGATCTCTGTCTGAATGCAATCATCCCAAAACTTCTCCCATGTGGGAAGGGTCTCACGTGCACAAACCCCATCAGCAAAGTTCAACCATGAACGGGGGAGGCCATTCACTGCAATCCGCACCAACTCAGTGGGTGAAATGGCCTCTCCAATCGTTGCCAACTCATCTCTCACATTAGTAATCTTTGTGAGATATCCAACTGCACTATCATTACCCATCTTAATGTTCTTCAGCTTCTCCTTCAGGACCATTTTTCGGTTCTCATTGGTACTCTGGTAGAGATTGGACAATGCTGTCCACATCTCATGGGCATGCTTTTTCCTCTCACATGAGGAATGCAATGGTCTTTGATTCCGTCTAGAATCAACCTCTTACCCTTGTTGTTCTTTTTATTATAAGCAGCCAATTGAGTAGCATCAGTAGGCACAACAACAGGGTTCTGTGTGGTATGCACCATGATATCCCAGACTTCTGCCTATTAGATCTCTCTAAGAGGATCAGGAGGGGAGGCCCACCCATTTGAGGTCATGGAGGTGTGGTAGTAGAGATGGTGACCCTGATAGGATGTAGGTTATTGCACACTGACTAAGCCTCTGGCTATGACATCCTGTGGTGTATAGAGATATGCAGCGATGAGTGCCTTTTGAGTATATCCATAAGGGCTTGCATACAATCACAGAGACGCTGGTTGTTGTCCCTTGATGCCATCACCACGAGCAGTAGGGCGCAAGAGACTCACTTGAGGCGGATGGATGTGACCTCGAGTATCATGGACATGAGAGGAGTTTTCTCGTTGGGGCAAATGAACTATGCGCGTGTTGGCACGTGGAGGCGTAGGGATGACATGGTATGTTGTAGAGGTAGCATATGCTTCGCCCCTGAGTCCCCCTCGAGGGTATAACTATGGGGGATTTGTATGACACACCTTTGGCAGGTAATTCTGGAGCATTGCAGGGGCATGCGACACAGGGGGTGATAGACTTGTTCTACATGAGGGCATGTAGGCTTCTGGTAGTTTTTGGGTACACCAGCCGGGGACAGGATGGTAGAGTTTTTCGTATGGCCAGGCAAGAGTAGGGCCATGGGATATGCATGAGATTATCCCTTGATATATGGAGCCTATACCCGCAGGGGTCAGAGGTGAGGCGTGGATGGATGACAACAATTGTCAGAATTATGTCGCCACAAACTTGGGAACTAGGGTTTCAGTTGATGAGTGAATCACTCCTCTTCGAGATGAGCATGACCTTGACAGAGAGAGATCTAGCTCACTCTTGGGTCAACACATGGGATATCACTGAGGTTTTCTCCGCACTGTGAGGCGGGTATTCCCTGTTGTTGCTGAGGATCGAGGCTAGCCATGGGTTGGGAGCAATGTTGCACGAAGCGGGAGCGAAGCAGAAGCGTTTTTTGGAAGCGGGGACACCGAAGCGTCATTTTCCAAAAATCTAGGAAGCAAAGCGTCCGCGGAAGAATCTGCTATATATATATATATTTTTTATATTTTTTTGCATTTATACTCAAAACAAACATCCCAAATACCAAATTAATTGTAGAAGACATGAAAACATGCATATTTTTGCATAAATCAAGATAGATATGGCATCCATGATTCCATTGTAGTTACTAGTATGTACATCAATCATCTATATTCTAGCTATTACAAACATACATCAAATTTTTAAGCATATTATAAAACATAAAACATTTAAGCATATTATAAAACATAAAACATAGAGCATATTATGATTTATCTAGCAAGTGAGCAACTGTCAACATTTGTCATGTCCAAAATTCAAATAATAATGTTTACAAAATATGTCACTTGGTCACCGCCAAGCCAAAGAGGTTCAAAATTCAAATTCACAAGTCTACAAGTCTAATGAGTAATCTATGACAAAAAGTAGTAGGTTGTGAATATATCTACTAATCTCTCCTCCTTCCACCATGAATAGAACGTGGTGGCGGGCCTCCACGTGGTGGCAATGAAGAAGATGGTTCCTGTGGAAGTCGTGGCACTGAAATTGATGAAGAAGAACCCCCTGCTGTTGGTGTTGAACCATGGAACCTAGGAACCAAGGGACTAGATGGGGGTGGGGGTGGCATATCAACATGATTATCATCATCCTAGAATCGCTCAAAAAATTCATGCAAAAAAAAAACACTAGTTAACAAAAAAATTAAAAACATGAATTAGAGAAATGCTTTATAAGGGAAAATTGGAAAATTCATACCACAATGGACATACCTGGATAAGAGCATCCTCTAATTGCTCTAATCGCAACACTCCATCCTCCAAATTGGGCTCCTCTGGATTCTTGTCCCAAATCAACAAGTCTTTATTAGACTTTGCATCTTCACAGTAATGGGACAACAATCGCAAGTTGTAATGAACATAAACCAAGCTCTCTGCCCGGTCTAAATTCAACCTGTTCCTTTTAACACTGTGGATGAAAGAATAAGAGCTCCAACACCTCTCTGCAGAAGAAGTGTTTACTACCTGTGATAGCACCCGCAATGCCAAACTCTATAGAAGTGGAGTACCCCCTCCATGCATGTTCCACCACTCAAGAGCAGGAAAAGTCTCTCGATCTTTAATTGCATGCATGCTCCCAAATGGACCAGTGTTGAGCGTATAGTTGCTCACCTGTCTCTGTACCAATGCAGCCTCCTCCTCATCAGGGATTAATTTACTCAATGCAGCCATATATTTTTTGTCAACCTCTTGTTCTTGGTGTGGTTTTCTCCTGCTTCCCCCCCTAGGTGCTGGTGTTGAAAGCCATGATGGATGATAGTATTTAGGTGTCAAAACATATGCTAATGCATGCAATGGAACATTTAGCATTTCCCATCGGTTTTCCACCTCTACACGAATATAATTGTACAAGGTGGTATCTCTAGGCTCAACAATGTCTTTAATCTGCCCCAACATGCTATCCATTTGCTCATACACCTCCCCAATTACTGGTCGATCTGAATCTGCAAACTTGATCATGTAATAAATTGGTTTGGTGAATTGCAAAACATATTTAACCTGTCCCCAAAAGTAACTGTCAAGAACAGTGTCCTTGACTGCATTAGCACCATCTATGTCAGTGTTATTTTCATCCCATGTTTCAGCACACACCAGATTAGTTAAAGCTTGTCTCACCTTCACTAGCCGCCTAAAGGTGAGGTAATAACTAGCAAATCTTGTCTTTGCAATTTTAAGCAATTGCAACTTGGAGTAAGTGCCATAGAAGTAGTTTACTCTTGTATGCCCTGTGATGAATTTAATGAGCTGCTTCCCTCTCCTGTAAACCTCAACAATCCACCCACATTCTTTGTGTTTCACAATATCATGCATCAAAAGGTTCAATGTGTGAACTAGGCACCCAGACCAAAAGATGCGTGGATGAGTACGCTCAATAATTTTTCCTGCTGCCTTACAATTTGCTGCATTATCTGTGATCACTTGAACCACATTATTCGGACCAACATCTTTGATTGATTTCAATAGGAGATCTGCAATGTTTTGTGCAGATGCAGTGATGGAGGAGGAGTCATGACATGCAATAAATACTGCACCACTAGAAGAAACACCAAGAACATTTATCAAATGTTGGTTTCTAATATTTGTCCACCCATCTGATACAATGGATACCCCAGAATCTACCCACTCATTTGTAAAACGTGTCAAAGCTCTTTGAACCTTAGCTTTTTCTCTTTCTAATAACACTGTTCTAGCTTTCTCATAGTTGGGGGCCTTGTATCCTTTTGGGGCTTCATTGATGGCCTTTACCATTTCATGCCAATAGGGAGAGCGAAGCACATTGAATGGTACACCGCAAGCACAAAGAAAACAGACTATCTTTCCATCCACATCATCCCTCCCAGCAACATTAAGGAAATCCCCTATTGTTCTTCTACCTCCAGAGCTTGCAGAAGTACCATGAGGAGATGAGCAACTACCAAATTTAGAGGTTGCACTTGATTCAGAATGAGTTTTTTGTTTCTTGTTTTTTTGTTGTGCAGCCATCTCTATTTGGATGTATTTTCTTCTTTCTTCAGTTGAAATGTTTGGGCAAATTTGTACCCCCACAGGACCCTTTTTTTCATCACTGTCCAGCACCCCACAAAGATGCCTCCTCAGACGGGTATATGAACCACAATATGGTTTTCCTCCATGACAACCATGAGGGCACACAAATTTGTAAGATCCACCACCCTTTCCCCCATCAAGTTTGGTCACATAGTTCCACAAGGGTGTTGATGTAGCTTTCCCATCTTGTGTTTCAGTGTCCCCTTCAGGTTCATCCCCTTCCTCTTCAAACACTTCCTCCTCATCATACATTGGGTCACTCCTATTGGGACCATCATCACTGTCCTCTTCTGTTTCTTCCCTTCTATTCCTATTCACCTTTGCCATCATTAAAACCAAGAGTGGAATGATACATAGAAGCCAAAAGAACACCATCTTGGAATATGGATATAGGTGGTGGACAACCTGTAAATAAAGGAGCAAGTAGAAACAATGGGAAAGAGTAGGAGAGGGAGGAGAAAAATACAAAAAAATTGTCAAAAAAACAAGGGAGTTTGGGGTTTGAACTTACCTCTTTAGCTCTTGCAGATGAAGTCCTCCAAGCTCTTGCTCCAAGCTCCTCCTCCTTCTCCTAGCTCCTCCTTCTTCACTCCTCCAAGCTCTCCTCTCTTCTCCTCTCCTTTCCTCTCTTCTCTTCTCCTCTCCTCTCTTCTCTTCTCCAACTCTCATAAACTCAAAGTGAGAAAATGAGGAATGAATGGGGGCTTTATTCTTTTCATTCCTCACCTTAACCTCACTCTAACCTCACCCTAACCCACCCCCTTAATGCTGAGTTAACATAACTTAAAAAAAAATTAAAAAAAGAGTGTCTTTTTCCCTTGCGCGCGCCCTGTTTGGCCGAAGCGTACGGAAGCGTGCGCTTCCTGCTCCGAAGCGCCGCGCTTCTGAGGCCCGAAGCGCCGTACGAAGCGCGCTTCGGAGGCATGGAAGCGG
This sequence comes from Pinus tabuliformis, assembly GCA_031772625.1. Classification (NCBI taxonomy): domain Eukaryota; kingdom Viridiplantae; phylum Streptophyta; class Pinopsida; order Pinales; family Pinaceae; genus Pinus; species Pinus tabuliformis. The sequence goes on from CM062813.1 coordinate 833,672,306, forward strand.
CGCTTCCGTCCGATGCTTCGAAAATTCCAGGAAGCGGCTTAAAAAGCCGAAGCGCCGCTTCCGATGAAGCTTCCTAGGCGCTTCCGTACGGGACGCGCTTCGGAGCTTCGAACCGGGGGGGGGGGGGGGCGGTTCGTGCAACACTGGTTGGGAGGCTCGGGTATTGTTGAGTTGTCCCCGCATGTTGGGCATAGCTTTGCTCATTACCTATATGGTGGCCGAGAGATACAGGAGGGGAGGACCTAGTACGAGCATGTTGGATCGCCGGTTGTGACTAGAGATCCGCAACGTAAGCATGGCAGTTTCCTTTAGCGATCAACATGGGATCTTGGCTTCTCAAGGCTTGGCAATTCAACCCCCTTCAGGGACGTGCTAGTTTCTACAGGGGAAGATTGTATAGGTCTTGGGGCACTATGCTAGTATGGCAAGATGATTGGCACATGTGGTTCTTAGCGGTCATTGGCAGCCTGGCAGGCAACAGGAGTTGGAAGCGATGGGCCTCCAATCTGGCTGTGGGATCCAGGGATCCATTGGGTTAGAGGATTACCTTGTTTTGGGAGGATCATGGGGATGATAGAGACAGGATTGCATCCTCCTTCGGATGACAGGTTGAAGACCATCAGGATGATCATTACGGGTTGAGGAAGGTCTTTCTCCCTATTGTTTTGACAAGAGACTGGGCGTGGAGACCTTGGCAGGGTGCCCTGGCAGGATAGACCTACGCACAGGGGAGTTGCCCTTATTTGGTTTTTTGGCAGAGATTCGCTGGAGTGGATGACCTTGCAGGAGCATGAGAGGGTCGCAGTTATGGTCAGATCGATGCAACATCCACTTGGTGGAATCACTTTGAGATTAGTCTCGGACCCGGGAGCTACAGGGTTGAGCAGTTGTGTTATATATTGGGGAGAGTGGGTTCTCATAGGGGGGAGGTCACACGACTTTGCCATTGGGACCCCGTTTGATAGCAAGCACTTAACTTCCTAGGGACCAGTTAATACGGGATAGCACCTCACTTGGGTCGCTATATGACTTGTAGGAGGTGTCCGTGATTGATAGACCGAGACGAGGGATCTACTTTAGGGGACTTGGCTTGTATCTTTGGGAGTTCCCTCTTAACGTACCCATGATTGATTTTCTGGTGGGACAACCTTCTGAGGAATTTACAGGGGTTTGGCAACATCGAGGTGCTTTGCTTATCGACAGGAGGTGGGAGGACTCTCACGCCCCTACACCTAGGGATTGCGCATGCAGCGAGGGGTGCTTCACATTGAGCATGATGGCTTGGGTCCATAGTATCTGGGGACTCCTTTATGATAGGTCAGCGCATGGATCGGGAGTGGCTCAATGGCACAATTGGGACCCCGGTATTGCTTGCACTGATAGTTGGGTCAGCCGGGAGAGAGAGCTTGTTCGAACATTGCTTGCGGACAAGCAATTTTTGGCGGGGAGGTTTGTAATGTACCTTCTCAATAAATCTTTGCTAGAAGAGATCTACCATTTTTGCCATTTTGGAGCTAACACGTTTTTGGGGTGCCAACTTAGGGAAAGTGGGTCAAATATTAAAGTTGATGGAATGTGGGGGCTACCCCTCAAGGAATACGTGCCTCTTGGGAGAAAAATCGATTTTGTGAAGGGAGGTCAAAATATTTGGAGGGACCCACAAGGAAAAGTAAGGCAACAATTATAAATAGAGGGTTAAGGGCAACAATTGCCACCTTTTGATAATTTGACATTTACACATTGTTGTTCAAGTTGTTCAGCTGGTTCACAAGTGTTGTTTAGCACAAAGTTCTCCAAGGGGAGAACTAACCCTACTTTCGGTGGACTTCGAGTGCCACCCTAGGGAGGTAATTTTGTTGCTACATTTGAAGGGAGGCTTGTGGAATTTTGGGAGCACCTTTCAGCCATTTCCCTCAGCTAATTCGTGCTCCAGGGAGGACGTAGTAGAGGATCTCGTGCCACTTATTTAAGCTATTTTCCAGGGGGTGTTTGCCAGGAGAAATTTAGAGAAGCCGCTCTAGCGGAAGACTAAGCTTTGTGGAGAATTTTGGGGTTGGAGATTGTTGCCTTTGAGAAGGATGAATTTCTCTTTCTAGGGCCTGCGCAAAGGGGACGTTGGACAAATTTGTGTGGTGTTGGGCTCAACTCTTGAGTGCCGGAATTTGTGGTAGAACGCCTCTCCTCTTAGAGGCGAAATTTCCTAAAACACTTCCTTAGTAGATTGAGGAGGAATAAGGAGGATATCAACAGATTTCATCACTTGGAAATGCAGTCTTTTTGTTCAGGAGGGCGTAGTGCCAAAATAGGGCTATTTTGGAAGGTCGAAATTAGCTAAATCCCTTCTTGGGTTTTTGTGGGTTTGTTGAGAGGAGTCCGGGGTTAAATTTGCAGAATTTTCCAGGAAGTATACAAGCCAAAAATCTCCTTTTGTTTAGCAATACATTTTATTATTCAACCAGTAATTACATCATTTTTTCGGTTTTCCAGCTGGTTGGTTTGGGGCAGATCCCTTTTTGGGTTTGGATGATTTTGGGAGAAGCTACAATAGCATTTTCAGGCGATTCTGGGCATCACAGAGGGTCATTCTCAACATTTCTAGTGCAACAATAGTTGCCAATTTTTGGGTTTGCGCAGAAGGATATTGGGCCAAAGTTTCCTAGCTCTTGGGGTCATCTCCTCCACTTGGGTTTGCTCCAGCTTGCTTATGCAAGCCTAGGTGCACTTGTTCCTTGCTATATGTACTCCTGACAGCTCATACTTTAATGAAATGGCTCAACTTATTTGCCAAACTTCTTAATGTTTTTGATGGTGCATGCATATTCATGATTTTATTTGCTATAGCCTTGTTCATGTGTCTATTATTAGCTATAAATTTCAATTTGGAACATTACACTTTAAGTGGTAGGTGGCAAATGATATAATAATGGAATGGAGTGGGGATCAGGGGAATCATCAAGACCACATGTCAAGGTTCATGGGTATGTGAGTGTAGGAGGGAGAAAATCGTGGTACGTGAGTTACCCCAACCTTTGTTTTTCCACCCTTATTCATATGCCTTTTCCCTTTTATTGATTTTTCTTCATAACTGCTCGGGGCTCCAGGGGATGAGAGCATGATGTGTAACATGTAGCAGTGGATACGCCCTCGAGGTGGGGCGGTTCATCGCCCACTAGGAGTTGGGACAATCATGGGTTCTTTAATGATAGAGGGGGCTCATCTAAGGCCCATAGGAACCAAGGTGATGGCCATGGATAAAGGGGTAGAGCTCATGTTTGGCTTTTGCCCACGCGCTAAATTTGTATGCCCTGACCATCTTCTGCATTTTGTGGTACATTTGCTGTTGAGAGTGGCCAAATTATGCTTTTTATTTTCTTTTTAGTTGCATCAACCTCCGGGTATTGTTCCAGGCCCAACCCAAGGTGTGGACAAGGGGAGGGGGAGGCTAACCCTATGTGGACCTAGTGGACACATGTGGACCCAGATGGGAAATAAAATGAATGGGGCTAAAATGAGTGGAACAAGAGTGATGTAGGTGGTATCGGGAAGCAAGACCACGCAACCAAATTCAGGGTTTCCCATGTAGTGCCAACCCAAAAGGCAAATGGTCAGTAAAGGAGATTCCACGGGACTAGGATACAAGGCTAACCACGAAATCGGGCAGTGGAGACAAGAATACAAGCCTAACCCACTCTTTCCATCGAATCCCCACACCAATTCATGCCCAAAAGTGCCCATGAAAAGTAAGGAAAATTACTCAACTATTCCAATGAAAAAGCCATACCTTTGGGGTCGTGAGGCCCACCTTCAAACATACATTCATAATAGATGGGCGAGGGACCAGATGGTTGGCTCAAGTGGCAGATAAAATGGCACATTGAGCTATCCGACGGCTGCAAGGGGATGCTCGCTGCCGGCAACCATCTAGGAGAAAATTTTTCTCCTACATGCACTACCCATAGGTGGTGGGTAATGGGTCCCTTTGCCGAATTTAGTGCACTTCTAAATGTAGCAGAACCCTTCCTTCTCTAATTCCAATTAACAATGATCTCCTATTATTCCATAAGCTCATCCAATCTGCTAGCACAATTGAACTTTTCCTCTTGAAGGAGTGGTCCTTGCAACTAGTCATAATTAGGGCCCCTATATCTCGAGTCAATAATAGTAGCGGCTTCAAACATTGACTGGTCGAATAGATTGTTCTTGGCATCATTGAAAGAAATTTTATTCCACAGAGATCATTTGGCTACAATCTTGTTGGCTTCTTGCTTTCTAAGCAATGAACTATTAGAAGGTTGTGTACTAGGAAGGGTTCTTAGAACAAGTAAAGGTGAGCTTGGTGAGGGATTGTGAAATATGTCGTTGAGTATTATGTTTCACATCCTTGAGTTCCCCCAACCACTGAGAAGCATGTGGTTCTTGAGCTTCTTATTAGAAGGTTGTGTACTAGGAAGGGTTCTTAGAACAAGCAAAGGTGAGCTTGGTGAGGGCATTGTGAAATATGTGGTTGAGCATTGGGTTTCACTTCCTTGAGTTCCCCCAGCCACTGAGAAGTATGTGGTTCTCGAGCTTCTTGCAATTCGTTTGGGTGCAATTTTGAGCCTTTGTGATTCCATCTCATCTTTCTTCTCACTGATAACAAGAGTCGATTGAGGGAATATAGATGACTTTTGGGGTAGATGCAAGAACAATTTTCACTTCACACCCTATAATTTTGCCAAGTTGGTATTTCAAATGGCTGATTCAGCCGTTCATTTCGTTCGCACACAACTTGCAACTCAACCTTTGTTGATTATGAGGGTCAAGTGGCTCACCATATTCACATAGTGGGTCTAAAGCCTTTGGCATTTTCCAAGGGCATTGATTAAATTGGGGGCACAAAAAGAAATGGAAATTGACACAAAAGAATGCTGCAAGTAAAAAAATATGACCCTAGGTAAGTGTTAAATTTTTCCATTAAAAATTGATCAGAAGAGGCAAATGTAATGGACATTGCTGGCCCTGTACTAAATCTCAGAAAACAAACAAAATGCAAGCATTAGTTTTTATGCATTGTTGGTAATGTGGAAACATTAGATCAGAATAAATTGCCACTATAGAATAGCTCTACTAATGGTGATGAAAATACTCTATTTCCCTTTGTTAGCTTAATTAAGGATGGTGAGAAACTAAAAATTGGGTCATAAAGGGTTATTGTCATGGATATGGCAATATTATCACAAAGATTGTGTTATTTTGATTTATTGCAATAATATCAATAATTTGAAAATATCGTGATTTTTTATGGCATTTGTATAGGCAACTTCTAGTACAGAGTACTGCTCTTTAACTATGTTTCATTTGGAGATTTGTCACGTCATCCTTGGATGTTAAGAGTATTGGATCTCTGATTTTTTATGATTTGTATAGGCACCTTAAGCAACTTGTGATATATTGTGATATTGGCAACACTAGCACAGACTCACAGAGTACTGCTCTCTAAGTTTGTTTGAGCAGAAAATGTTTCATTTGGAGATTTGTCACGTCAGCCTTGGATGTTCAAACTAATTCATTTTAGAGCTCCTCAGATTACACAGCTAGGCCCCCCTGTCCTTGAGTATTGCTCGTCTGACATCATCAGATGGGGAGTTGACCCGTTTGCTGTGATTGAGGACTCTCCTGGAGAGTCCTCTTTTTCTTCTTTCTCCCTTCATTCTGCTTCTAGCCTTCTAGTTTCAGCACACCTCGATGTCTGCATTCTATGCTTGACATGGTTTTGTTTCAGCACACCTCGATGTCTGCATTCTATGCTTGACATGGTTTTGTTTCAGCACTACTTTTATATTTCTATTGGTTAGTTTTTTAGCTCTTCTTCTGCTTTTGGTAGACTGGTGATATCAGTTGCTTTTGCAATCCCACTCTGTATTTACACTGGGAGTACTTTTCAGTCCCATTATCCTATGTATTGAGGTTATTTGTTGGACATTAATGAAATTATCTCATCTTTGCATGTTTAGTTAACTGATTGTCCCATGTCATTGTTGTTGAGTTTATTTTGGATAATTATGTAGATTCTCCTATTTCAGGTACATATAATACACGAGTGGGCATGGGCAGGAACACCACAGGAAGGTGCTGCTTGGCTTCGTTTGCAAAGACTTGCTGATACTTGGCATCGTATAATGCTAATTCCTGTAACTGGTGGAGTTATTGTTGGTGTTATGCACGGGCTACTGGAAATTATTGACCAGATTAAGCAGTCAAGGCCGCATCAAAGGCGGAGATTTGATTTGTTAGCTATATTATGCCCATCAATTAAGGCAATTCAGGCTGCTGTAACTTTAGGAACTGGTTGCTCTTTAGGACCTGAAGGCCCTAGTGTGGACATTGGGAAATCTTGTGCTCATGGATTTGCTGAAACCATGCAAAATAATAGAGAAAGAAGAATTGCTCTTGTTGCAGCTGGTGCAGCAGCTGGAATATCATCAGGTACAATAACTTTCTTTCTTTTATTTTGTCCATTTGGTAGTCTTGAGGCTAGCTTTATGCATTTTCAAAATGTATTTCATAAGAGTGTGCAAATGACAAATTTACAGTGCTCCAAATGCATACATAGTTGTTGACTTTATATAGATCCATAACCTTTAAGCCCCAAGGGTTAGCTCAATCGGTAGAACCTTCGAATCAAGGCATGTTGCCAAATGGGGGCCATAGGTCATAAATTCATATCCCGTAGAGTCCCTCGGGGTTGCCAGCTAGGCTCCATTTGGATATATCAAGGAAGAGGGATCCCATGACGTTTTCCTTGGAAGAAAGATCCTTAACAGGCTTTTTGACTATGTAGTTTTATCAAAGAGCAAAGATCATAATGTTGTAATATTACTCCTTGAATTCAACTAGAATGAATGATATTCTGTGTTAACCACCACCAGTTCTATTACAGAGTGTTTTATTTATCTATAGTTAAATTCATGTGTGTGCCCATAATCGGTTAGGTTCCTATTTGTCCGAACTTGATCCAGTCCAGTTCACCAACTGAAAAATCATATTTACCTGCTGAAAGTAATTTGGCACATCATTTTGCCTCAAACGTGTTGCCTGACTCAGGGATGGCCCGTCTTAACAAAGTTGTTAATATGATGTTGAAAAATCAGAAGTCTTCGCAAGAATGAGTGTTGATTAGGTCTTTGGTTTTTCTCTGATAATGTACATGCTATGTTATCTACCTAGAAGGTTAAATAGTTTCCTTTAATATATATATCTATATATAATAAATATTTTAAAGGAAAGAGCCCGATGGACATTTATATATAGTAAGACTATCAATTTACACTATCAAAGAACTCGATATATAAATTTTCTATGTGTCTACAGTAGCCAGCCTCCGTGCAAGTCTTTGATGCCATTCCTAGTCATTCCCACTTCTTATAATGCTGCATAAAACATTTGGGACTCTTGCATTTTGTACTCATTACAGATATGAAGATAATTATGAAGAAATTTACATTGTTTTCCTAACCTTCTCATTTTTTTCCTAGCATCTTTTTCTTTTAAACTATTAGGTAAATATTGTAATCAGCAATATGAAGCAATTCCAATTTCTTCCTTTCTTTTGGCAGGGTTCAATGCAGCAGTTGCAGGTTGTTTCTTTGCTATTGAGACTGTTTTAAGGCCTCTCCGTGCAGAGAATTCACCTCCGTTTACAACTGCTATGATAATTTTGGCATCTGTTTTATCATCTACGGTGTCTAATGTTATAGTTGGTGGAAGTTCAGCATTTACAGTGCCCACATATGAGCTAAAATCTGCTGCAGGTATTTATGTCTTTGTTTAACTAGATATTATGGTTATCATGTTTTGAAAAGAGAAGTTGACTTTTCCCTGAGTTTGTGCTTTTAGTTGTCATAAGCTTTTTTATTACCACTTCCATTTTTTCTTCATGTTTTGAATAAATGCATTGAAGGTTTTACATAATTATTCATAAATTTAATATTGGCCCATTTAATGTATAAATATGTCACTCTTGGTTTTTGGTAGTTACTTTGTCTAACTAGATGAGGAATGCTATGATAGTATAGGTTGAGAATAACATCTGAGCAGATGATGCTTCAAACACTTCAAGTTGGAGGTGTCCGCAGGTTCTACATGCTTTACTATTGGTAGAAACTTGATTGTGCAGAATATGTTCAAAGAGGAGAATTTGTGTTCCTCTATAGATAATATCTTCACTTGAAAAGGGAACACATATTAATCTTTTTCTGTAAATTTAGCCACTCATATATTTATTACTATACAAAAAAGTACATTCTTGTGAGGCTATCTTTCAAACCTTTGAAGATTCTGCCTGTTTTGATCTCATTATTAACAACTTTGATCATAATATTAGTATATTTATCTAGCTTATGTGATTTGTATATTACATTAGGAAGATGGGCAAAGTTGTTTTTTTCCTATTTTCTGCATTTCTGCATTTCTGTATTCGGCACACAGAATGCAGGGAGATATGTTGCTGTTCCCCCCCTTTGTTGCGTTCCGGCATTTCTGCATCTCCACGTTTGTTTGTTTCTTGTTTGTTCTTCCCTTATTTGCATTTTCGCATAGTCTTCTTGCTGTTTCTTCCAATGGCCAAGTCCTGACATTCCTTCATCGTTGCATCCATTGTGGAGTGCAGAGATAATTTTTTGAGTTGTTCTTTCCTTCTATGCATTTACACACTTCTACCCTCTAACGTGGAATGCAAAATCTTGTTGCTCTTTCTCCCCCTCTTTGAGTCTTGTTGCATTCCACCAATTTCTGAGCAGAATGTGGGGTTTCTCACATTGCCCCCAATCCCTGCGTTCCCCTACCTTTCCGCATTACCAACGTCTGTATCCAGAATTTCAAAGTGTTCTATGTAGGATGTGGAGATTCTCATCCTGCTCCCTTTCCTTTTCATCCTTCACCTTTCCACATTACCTCTCTTCACCTCCTACATTCCAAAGAAATTCTATTCAAAATTCAGAGGTTCTCGTGCCACTTTCTTTCCTTTGCATCCTTCACCTTTCAGACTCCTGCATCTTACATTCAACTTCCCCATTCTCCCACAGCCACAATCTGGCATCCCTTTCTCTCACATTGTGCTTCTACATCCTGCTTCCACTTTCCATGTCTCATATATGGATGCCAAGACAATAATCCTTGAGGGTGGTTGCTTCCATGATATCCCAACTTACATCTAACACTTGAGTGGTCAACAACACTCCCTTATTGGCTAGTTTGTTCACCGGACCATTTGCTTTGTGTGTTACAAGGAAGGTAATGACTTCTCATATGTGTGATATGCCATTGGCTATGCCATCCAAGATCGAGGATGGTCTGCAATTTTGCATGAGCTTGTCAACTTGGGTGCCATTCAACATTCGTCTTGTTGGAGAATGTAACTAGTTTCAGTCTTCATAATTTGTAACATTGTGTATTTGATGTAAAAGCAAAAGAAAAGAAAAAGAAAATTACTATTATTTTCTAGATAAGCATGTTCTTCGTGCTTTTAGGTTTTTGAGTCAAAGAGTCAAAATCCTATTTTGGATCTATTGTAAAAGAAAAAGAAAAATAATTTTTAAAATGTAAATTTTGGATAGAAACCCCTCTAGATGCCAAGTCGGCCTACATGTCAAGTCGGCCTTGCCCTAATGGACATTCTATTCACACCCCTCTAAACTACATAAATAGAGGGAAGGTGGAGCTCATTTGGACACACACTTGGATGGATTTTTGGTCTGAAATATCGTAGAGAAGGGTAGAGAAGAAGTGGAGGACGAAGTATCGGCGAAAGGATTTCTTGGAGCTAGGGTTTATGGAAGATCAGTCTTGGTTTGCCTCTTGTTCTTGGTCTCTTGTTGATAAATCTGCTAGAAGGAAGGAAGGTCTAACTTTGCATCTAGAGGTGGAAATTTCTGTGGTTATGGGTCTTGGACATCTCATTTGATTTGATTCTATAATAAGAGATTTTATGGGTTTTCCCCTTGGAGGGTTTTGCCCTGGCTTGGAGCCCTATATCTTGTGTTCTATTGTTTTCTGCGATCTTCATGTTTTATGGTAATTGCTTGGTGAAGAAAGTAAACATAATAATATAATGCTGTCAGATTCACATGTAATTATCGTAATGGAAACCTAAGTTAATATTGAAAAACCTACTGATTTCCAACATGGTATCAAAGTAAAGGCTTGAAGAAAGGAGGATGGAGATCACTTTCTGTTGAAGAAAAAATGTGCAATGACTTGAATTCTACGGAAACCCTAGCATTCTCTGAAAAAGAAGTGGCACCATGTCTAAACATCACTCAGCTTGAATCTAAAGAAGCTTGCTCTACCATATTCAATATTTCGTTATAGCTCGCATGATTTGGAGGCTACATCCCTATTCCGAGTTGCATCGTTATAGCTTGCGTGATCTAGGATCTACGTCATTGGTCGCATGATCGCCGTAATTTGCATTTGTTGTATTTGTGGCTCACTTTCATAGTCTTATACGACATTATGGGTTTCGCTCTAGAAACATGGCATATATTCGCTTATAGTGATTTGATTATTTATTTGAAGATTCACTTCGTCAATGATTCGTTGTGATTATGTGGCATGTCTCAGATCACACCCCTGTTTGGCTTGGATCATAATCTTTGAAGCACAAATCTATAGTGGCTTGTCTCTACGATGCAATCACAATGGATCTTAGTTTTGAGATTCACATTTCTATTAAAAGCTCAGCATTTGCGATTCATGTCTTTCCATGTATAGACATAGTTATGATGACATTATTTTGGCTTGACTATGCTTCTCTGATGTTAGTTTTTGTAGCATCAGAGGTGTTCTAGTCTCAAAACTTTGTGGAGGGGCTAAAACACAATTTTTTTTCCTTAACCCAGAAATCGTTTTTGGAAATTCCACCTAGAAGTGTCTCAATTAGATTATTAGCCTATTTTAAATTATTTCCTAAGTCTAAACTTAGGAAAATGGGTTAATTAATCAAAATTAATTGAGATAAGGTGTGAATCATCTAGAAACTCACATGGATTGACAGGGAATTAGTCTAGGCCCTTGATTAAGTTTTAATCTTGGCTGTTGGAGGTCCAACAGAAGATTATAAGAAGAAGTCAATGGGTAGATGGAGAACACACTTGTGGAGTTCGATTTCCTTGGAGAGTTTGATTTTTCCAGAGAGCCAGCAGTTGTCGGAAGAGTTCAAGCTTCAGAAGGAAGTAGAGACAGTGAGGGGCAGGGACAGTGAGCCAGAGGAAGTTTTCTAGATCCGATGAAGTGCATTGCAGAGAGGCAAAAAGAGCCACAATGAGGTTGACGCAGGGGTTGTGCAGAAGCCTCTAGAGGCAATTTGATTTTGCTGGAGAGAAGCTGGATTTTAGTTCCAGAGGTCGGGAAAGTGTTCTAGAAGGTCGAAGAGAGTTTCTCAGCCAGTGGTAGACAAGACAGCTACAGGAGTAGCTGATTCAGGTAGAGCGTGGAAGGGACTGCACAAGGGTGACGCAGGCCTGCGCAGAGGCTGTTTGGACGACTCACTTGGAGCTGTAGTTAGAGCCCGAATTGCTAGTGGGGGTGAGGAAAATTCCTCAATATTTTTGCCAGTGATTTTTCTGTAGGGTTGCCATTTTTTAGCATCCAAATTGTAGTCAGAATTTCTCACTGCTGCATAATAATAAAAACCCTCAGCTGCTGCACCAGTTTTCCTGCACTGGATTTTCCGGGGACATTTGTCCAAAAATAATTGTGTTAATTTTTATGTGTGTCTGCTTGAATATTTCTCAGTTTCCAACGCTATTATTTTCTGTAGTTTTATTTGTGAAGGTTGCAGTGTGTTTTATTAAGTATTTGCCGTAGCAAATAAATTGTTAAATAATTAACAGTTAGAGGAATAATTTCCAGTTGTCGCAATAGGATTTCACACTGGAAATTTTCACGTTTGACTCTTGCTATGGCACTTGTTATAATTATGGTGTTGGAACATAACATCGATCTATGTAATGGCATCAAAATAACAATAACAAAAAAATTCTCTATGAGTGGCATCGCGCTCTACAAAGATCGACGATAATTTGGTCTTCATGTCTAGTATGTGGTAGTGACTCTAATATGCAAGTCATGCTCACACGTTTTTTGTGAAACAAATCCATTGCGACATCAACAGTTCATATGCCTTGTGAAATTGTGATAGTTGGTTGACCACGTAAAAGATAGACCGAGACTTTGAATACAAACCTGTTATGACATCTTTGTGATTCGATCTATATGCCACGACAATAGAGATTGGAGACATGACTCTAAACCTAGGTTGTGGCATATCTGAAGTTCAATGGAATCTTGAGAATTCTAAAGTCGAGGTTCCTGTGATTGAAGATACCCTTTTGTGACCAAATTGAAGATGGCTTAGCAACATATAGACTCTCGGTGACCAAATAGAAGATGTGGCTATACCTTTGATGAAAGACAACGATTTGATCATGATGAGTATGATGACAAATAGATGATAAAATACTTGAGGAAGTCAAACTATACATAATATAAGAAAATTTCCTCATAGACCCGACTGGAAATGCTATCCTGTCATGACTCAAGACTATCGTAAAGACAATAATAGTATTGTATCGATGATTGTTGAACAGTAAGGGTGATATCAATGAAGATGACCTGTTGTCATTAAAAACCAGGTCTTTGACAACTCAACAAAGGAGAAGTTGAGGCACTTAAATTTCTGAAGAAATGTAGACAAGAACTTATATCTCGCAAAGAAAGCGACAGATTGTGGTCCTGGAGAAGGCATACTAGTAAAGAGCAAAATGTTCAAAAGGTCTCTTTGAAAGAAGTTCCTTGTAATTATGGAAGAGTGAGGCTCGTAGTCATTGTTTATGAGGTATGCAAAAATTGTTATATAGCTTATGATGGATAAAGGGTTTGAATAATCATTCGGGTTTTTGAAAGCATACTTTGTATGATAGAATTCTAGGGTTCGTAGAACTTACAATCTTGGTATGTAGGTTTTGTAAACCCTGGATGGGATTTGGATTAGAAAACCCTAGAAGAGATGAAAAATCGTAACCCTATTTTTGGTTATCCCCTCTCTAGAATCCCTTGCAATCGAAATAAAATCATCTAGGATTTGCAGATAATCTAGGGTATATGGTAAACCCTAGCAAGCGTGGAATTGGAAAAAATTTAGGATGTCGCATAAAAACCCTAGGGTTGATGTTTTTTTTGAAAGTAAAAATCTAATCAAGGGTAAGATCAGGGAATTTAGGGTTTGTATTTAAGAACCCTAGGAGTACACCCCCTGAGATACCATAGAAACCCTAGATTGATAGAGTTGACATCATGCTCTAGTCTTTGTATATTTTGCTTGGTTGTACTTTTCGGTGAATATTGCAGGTACCTAATGAGGGAAGCAAGATGAAAAAGGATGGCGAAGCAAAAAAAATAGTTCTTGTGCTTGTTAATGCTTTCTTGAAAACGATGAGCATGATGGAGAGAGGGCACTGTAAGGACCCTGATGAACATGATGAGTTCTCATTGATGATGTGAAGGTGAAGCATGGCATTGTAATAGTAAAATTAAAGTCTACATTGTCAAGTTGCTTTTGACAAAATCATCTAGCTCACAAAATTAGGAAGATTGGGACCACATTGCATATTATAGTTCATTCAAACATTTCCTAACATAATGTTAGAGGTAGTCATTTTGTAAATATGGATCATCAAGACCCTATAAGAACAATTATTTAGGAGGTTCTTGGAAGAAGCATTATGACATATTCCATCTAGTATGGAAACAATATTTTTGAAGGATGAAGGAATGTAGATGGTCAAGTTGAAGTCTTTCCACTCTTAGGTAAGAACTCTCTCTTCAATAAGTATAAGAAGCAAACTCATTTAAGATCGGTTGCTAGATGGTTGTATGGAAGCAAAGATTACATAAGATATTGATCAACATCAAGAGTAGTCTCCGGAAGAAAGAAAGTGAGTTAACAATAACAACTCAAAGGAAGATATTGTAACTTGGTAATCAAGTTCAATCCATGGGCACTTTGATTAAAATGAATGCATGAAGAAGGATTCATGTGGAGATAGATCATACGAAAGGATGTTGATCTTGAAGAACTCAAGAAAACAGATGCATTGATGGGAAGGCCATCATCATAAGGGAAGTTGGATATTAACATTTTTATTGGTTATCTGGCTAACATATTGTTTTGCTGCCTGGAAGTATATTGTAGGAATTGTGAAATTTTCTTTAAATTGCAACAACTGGAAATTTATTCTTCTAACTGATTAATTATGCAGTTTATTTGCTATGACAAACAACGAATAAATCACACTGCAATTCTTCACAAATAAAAATCGTTGCAGACATAAATGCTGGAAACTGAGAAATATAGAGTGCACACATTAAACAAGACAGTGAAGTTTGGACAATTGTCCCCGGGAAAACTCATTGTGGGAAAACTGGTGCAGCAAATGAGGGTTTTATTATTATGCAGTAGTGAAAATTTGAGCACAATATGGATGCCAAAACTTGGGAATCCTCAACAAGAATATCTGGTAAAATTATTGAGGGAATTTCTCCCTCTTCCATGGGTAAACCCGACACAACACCACTTAGAAAACTGTCTGTCCAAAACCCCTCCACAAGCCTTTGCGCAGATGCTGCGCAACCTGTAGCTCACACTACTGGAACCTGCCTTTGAGTCTGACATCCTGCCTGCTGCTGCTGCTGGAAGTGATGCTCCGACCCTCTGGAAAATTTTCCTAGCCTCTGGAAGTTGAATCAACGCCCTGCTCAGCTAAATCGATCTGCCACTCTGAAGCTGCCTACGCAGTCCTTGCGTAGCCTCTAGTGGAATAACTCAGCCTCTTGATGCTGCCTCTCCGTAACTGGAAATATTCCTCCAGACTCACTGTCTTTGTGTCCCCTCTGGCTCGAACACTTTGCTCAATTGCTGGAAGCGTGATCTCTGCTAAGGAACTCGACCTCTTGTGTTTCTTCCTCCAACCCCATCGACCTCCTCTTATAATTTGTTGTTGGCTCACCAACGACCATGATTAAATCCTCTTCAATGGCAAAGATAATCTTTGAGTCGATCCATGTGAGTTTTTAGAAAAATCTCACCTTTCTCAATTAATTCCTGTTAATTAATCACTTCTCTTAAGTTAGACTTACGAAATATTTAATTATTGACTAATTAACTTAATTGAGCCATTTCCAGATGTTTTATCTTGAATGTTTTTTTGGGTTCTGCAATTCTTGATTTTCTTAGCTTCTCTGATCAAAGTCGAGACTAGAACACCTGTGCGATGCTACCCAACCATAAAACTAACACTCCCTCTTAGAGAGGAAGGTGTTCTAGATGATCTTATAACATCCTCTCATACACGCTTTTGATGTTTGGCAACTGTGAAAACCTACCACTGCCCACCAAACCACTGCGCAACTCTGATTCATCTACTAGTCTGAGCTGAACCAACCTGCATCTGTGTTACCGCTGACACAACACTGTACATCCTATACCGCTGCCACCTCTGCATTGCGCTGCAACTGATCTCATGTTGTTGTTGTTGCGGCAACCGATAATAAGTTTCTGAATCAACTGTGTCCTATGAACTGCATCTATCTCCTAAGAATCTGACTACTACCAATCTCTGCACTGTCCACTGAGAATGCTTGCGCTGCAACTGCATTGCGCCCCTCAGCATCTTGACTGCAATTATCCCTTAAGAACTGACTGCGCCATCTGACACGGATCCATGTGCTACTGAATACTGTGGGCCCCTGTAGCAAGGGTTTTGATCGGCGAGGAAACACCTGTATGATGCTATCATCCTTGGACCCTGCCCAAAACTCGCAAATCTGGTGACTAAAGTTCAATGTCACCCCACTTCTCTCCTGGAGGTATAGATGCATATAGTGTGAATTCATCCTCCAACCTGGAAGACAAAATGTTGATCTTCGCCGAAGCTGCAACCTAATCCTGCTTCTCCTTCTTGTCCTTCTTCCTTTGAAGACACTAGGTATTGTAGTGACTAAACTCACCACACATGAAGCACTCGATCTTCGACAGATACATCTTCTTTTCTTGTCCTTGTGAGCCTTGTTCCCGATTGGGACCTTTCTTTGCCTTTCCCTTTGATGCAAGGGCTAAGTTCTCCTCCTCCTTCACACTCTTCGATCCTCTGTTGTTGCCACTGAGACTACCCTTGACTGGAGCAAGTCACATCTCCTCCTACGTGAAATCTGCCCACCATCTATCCTAACCTGGTAGCTGATCTCGGCCATTGATACCTTGGATGAAAGTAGCCCATTCCTTGGTGAAACTATTGATAGCTACACGCACTAGCTCAACGCCTTGAGGTGTCTCTCCAACTACGACAAGCTCATTCCAGACATCCTGAATCCTGGTGAGGTAGGGGTAACACCTTCTCTCTTCTGCATCGTAGTGGTTCTTAGCTTCTCCTTCAGGAACATCTTCCGATTCTCGGAAGAATTCTGGTATAGTGATGCGAGAGCGTCCCACATCTGTTTGGCCATATTCTTGACCACTCTGTGTGAGACTATATGATCTTGAACTCCATCGAGAATCAAGCGCTTCAACTTGGCCATCTCGTTATTGTAGTTCTCTAGTTGTTGCGGGTCTGTTGGTACAACTACAACCTACTTTACAGGAAACGCTTGAACAATTTGCTAGAAACGCTGATCCCCATTTCTGAAATGGAAACAAATACGATCCTTGTTCGAAACACTGTAAAAACGTTTTTGTGCCGTTTCAAAAAATTGGAAACTTCAGATTTGGAATTGGATATGTTTCCAAGGGATTTTAATTTTTTTGGATCTGTTTCTGGAAATTCAGAAATGGATCCATGAAAATCATGATTGGAATCCACCCTTAAAATGTTAAAAAGCATGAAAATTTGAATTTTGTACAGCTATAAATAATAATAAAAATGAAGAAATCAAATTTGCAAATAAACTCACCATAAACACAGTCTCATAACGTCTCTTCTAAATCTTTAGAAACAACAACACTCCATATATTTACCAAGGATTCTTACTAAGAAAAAGATAGATGTTCAAAAATACAAACAAAAGGGTTTGATGAATGTCTTCGTAAAGAGATTTATTTGAGCGATTCATTTTCAGTTTGGTTAAGGTTTTTGTTAATTGTCCTTAAGGTTGAATGTTAGGATATTTAGATCATTAGGGTTTAGTTAAGATCAATTTGGTCTAATGTATCCTTAGGTAAAAGTTTGTTTCTTTAGTATGCATTAGTTGCATTGTAATCTGATGGTCATGATTTGTTCTAGACAGAGTGATCTAACGACTCATATTTTCCTTGATATTAAGTTTTAACGACTATTGATCCGTGGCTTACCACTTGATTGGTCCATGATCTTTATTTAAAGAGCATGGAGGGTCATTGTCGGTGATTGATTGTGAGGAAATCTCTGTTGTACAAATTTTCTTTTGCATTAATAAAATTTCCTCAAGTGGCCACATTAATTGGGGCCGTTGACTGTTTCACTCTTAGACGGTTTTAACCATGTAAAAATACTGGTGTGAGATCTTTGATCTGGTTGTGTGAGCGGTTGCTTAATGTGTTCATCCTCTTTGGAATACCCTGTTTTCCCTAAGTTACCAGAAAACGGATACGGGAACGGATACGGGTACGGGGTTTGAAACGGATACGGCAAATTTTCAAAAAATCTGGATACGATACGGCAGGAAACGGCACATAATAAATATATAAAAATTTAAAATATATATATATATATATATATATATATATATATATATATATTAAAAATAAAAAAATCATATTACCATTCATATTTCAGAATCTAAATTATCATCTATGATCTATCATGATTCATAGATGAACTAAACCTAATGGATGGGCTGTTCTATGAACATTGAAAAACCTAGCCCTACAGCAGAACTAAACCATGTCAAAGTACAGCAGCATGTGTTTATCATTAACTAGAAACCAAATGATTGGATATGGTTAAGCATAAGCAACCCATGATTGCATTATTATCTTCAGTACCTACTACCATTATGTTATGAAGCAGTGGAAGAATTTCTAGATACAAATTCTATAAGACAAATGGGAATCAGGTACAGCATATCCAGAAATCAACTGGCAGTACTTGTAAGAGTTGTTTCTCAATCTATCATATGACATAAATTCATACATGAAGAGACCATGTCCCTCACAAGAGTAAGAACAATGAGATAATATAAATATATGAGTCAAACCATGTCATGACTGAGGATGGATGCCTCATTTAAAGATCAATAATGTACAGTAATGTCCACCTACAAGAAATTAGAAATTTAGAATAGGCCACGTTAAAGGATTGCGAGGTAGTAGGGTATATCTGTATCATTGCTTCTGGGACAGAGCATTGGACAAACTTACAAAGCCTAAAGGCCTTCACAAAACAAGAAAAGGGAGAGACTCAGAGAGCATGATGCACTTGCGGTAGTTCACTGCCAGCCTCCAGGCTCCAGCAGTTATCCCGGATGTTGGAGGCTGCAGCAATTTAGTGAAGTCATTTTATTTTCGATGTATTCAACTGCAGCTTTTCTTTCATGGGGCCTGACACTAGTCAAAGGGACCGTAATCTAATGGCTAGAACTCCATTCGTCCATTCATCATTTATTCTAATAATATGACCCTAATTGGTTGTTAAAGTTTAACTTCTAAATTTTATCCCTGTTTTAATACTATGTTTGCAACAAGGCATAGATATAAATATGTTTATATCAGCTGAAGAATATGTGCGTAGATATAAATATATTTCTTTAAACTGAAGAATCTGTGCAATTGATATTCTATTATTCAGTCGTTTCCCCTCTATTAACCGTTAAATTTTCGAAAGAGTCGGGATCTGTTTCAGGCTCTAATACACATATTATTCGAGCGTTCACTCAGCGAGTCAGCAGTCAGCACTGCGTCTCTTTTCAGTGTTCACATTGTTGAATCGGGCCATAGGATAGGGCAAAGCCGCAAAGGTTTTTGAATCGGGCAAAGCCGCAAAGGTTTTTGACTATAAACCGACGGTATTCATAAAACTGTGACGGTATTCATAAAACAGTCTGTGAGTCGTGACTATAAGCGAACAGTGATGCGACTATAAGGCTTAAGCTATTAAAAGTTACGTGCGTCGTGTACCTTGAGGCTTGTAGTTGATGCCGGCAGGAACCAGTCACTCCAGCGATGAAATTTGAACACTGAAACTGCAGTGAAAACTCTCGAGTCTCAACTCTCAGCCGCGGCACTCACTCAGAAGTTCAGAACTCTTCAACGGTTCAACCTTGTCGTTTAGGGATAGGTTAGGTAAGGTAGTTATAGTAGTGAATAGATTCTAGAATGAAGCTAAAACATTGAATACCGTCGGCTGTTCAAAACCTAAAAATTAAAATGCCAAATTTCGAAAATCAGTTCCCGGCGGCCAAGTGAAATGAAAATCGACTGAAACGTATTGAATTTTTTTAGATACGGATTCGATTTTCCTGATACGTTTTAGAAAATTTGAAATACGTTTTCATTTTTGCTGAAACGTATCAAATTTTTTTAAACTGGACGTATTTTCCTTCGAAACGCCTGAAAAACGGCAAAAGAAAATCTGATACGTTTCCAAACCTGCAAATACGTTTTTCGGCCGTTTTTTTGCCGTTTCCGGGCAGAATACGTTTCTGATACGGAAAACGGCGTTTTTGCCTGCTAGGGAGCCGTTTCCGGTATCTTAGGTTTTCCCTAACAATTATTACTGTGGAGTGCTTTATTACAGGACTGTTTGATTTCATCTTTCACATTCTTTAAAGGATTTGATCTTTTCCTTGGTTCTGTTTTTTG
Source organism: Pinus tabuliformis (assembly GCA_031772625.1). Lineage (NCBI taxonomy): Eukaryota > Viridiplantae > Streptophyta > Pinopsida > Pinales > Pinaceae > Pinus > Pinus tabuliformis. Next base: position 833,692,173 of record CM062813.1, read on the forward strand.
GATTGTTTAGATATTTCCTTTCCGTATATGTTAGTCTTTCAATATGTTCAGCTAGTTTGATGCTTTGTTTCAAATAAATGTTTTCTTACGGAATGATCTCTAATTGGCAGAGCTTCCTTTGTATCTCATACTGGGAATGATTTGTGGAGTGGTAAGTGTTCTCTTTTCTCGCCTGGTGGCATGGTTCACAAGGTTTTTTGACTTTCTTAAGGAGCGTTTTGGGATACCCACAGTTATACATCCTGCCCTAGGTGGTTTAGGAGCTGGATTGATAGCTCTAAAGTATCCTGGGATATTGTATTGGGGCTTCACAAATGTTGATGAGATATTGCATACTGGAAAGAGTGCATCTGCTCCTGGAATATGGTTGTTGACTCAACTTGTTGGTGCAAAAGTCATTGCCACATCCCTTTGCAAAGGGTCTGGTCTTGTAGGAGGGTTATATGCTCCAAGCTTGATGATTGGTGCTGCAGTTGGTGCTGTTTTTGGTGGTTTAGCTGCCAAGTTAATCAATGCAGCAATACCAGGTAATGCGGCAGTGGCACACCCACAAGCTTATGCTCTGGTAAGCTTCTCTCTCACAAAGCATTTTGTAATGTATTATGTTGTCATTCTGACATTGTTCTCATTGAATATCAATGCATGCATCTTGGATCAAATGTTGTCATTTGATGCAACTGCACTTTCATGGTAATTTTTGATCTTGAATTTGCACTCAGCATATAAAATAGTCATGTCAATAAATATAAACTATGTTAAGTGGTTTCTATGATCTTCTTACAGGTTGGAATGGCAGCTACTTTAGCATCTGTTTGTTCAGTTCCTCTTACATCAGTATTGCTTTTGTTTGAACTTACTAAGGATTATCGCATCTTGCTTCCACTCATGGTATGTCTCAGAGGCAATATGGTATATTTCAAATTTCAAGTATGAAGTTTACCAATTCTTTTATGATTTATCTCCAATGAAAGATTTATGAATGTTCTTATGGATGGAGTTTCTTAAAGTTTGCATGGAATCTTAATATCTTATTGCCTGATAGTTTTTCATGATGTTGTAAGGGTAGAAAAATTTAACTTAATCTCTATGAATGTTCATAAAGGGTCAATGATACAGGCTAAAACCTAAAGGAAACAAATTGAAGTACATTAAAGTGGAATCTATAGAGCATCTTCAGTTGGAATTTAATGTGGCCAGTACGTAGATAAAATAGAAATAATCTTGTTGATAATAGGTATCCAGTATGTACATTTGACCTGTGGTGGGGGGAATAAGTTGGTTTCAGGTCAAACTTGTCACTGTAACCTGTTGATTCAAGCAATGGAGATTTAGTCAGGTCATTGTTCTTTAGTTGTGTTATATGGCTACAGAGCTTTGAGCATTTTCACTTCAATCAAATGAGAGCATTTTCACCTCAATCAAATGTGTGCAGGTTTAAACAAATATCCCACTCAGAACTTACTGATAAAAGTATCTTCACACTGGCCGGTTGTTGAGGATTTATTTCATACTGATAAAAGCCATTTTTTCCTCCATATCTGGTGTCAATATATCTATCAGTTGTCTATTGAGTTGATAACCAATTTCTGTGGGACACTGGTTGACAGTCACAGATCTGGGCTGACATTGATTTATCTTTTAATGCTCACTCCCAAAATATCATCTGTAGCTGGAACAAAAAAAATTGTGAGGAGATGCTTTGCATCCTTGAATACTGCAGTTGTTGAGCATTGTATAGCTGCATGCTGCGTGTTGAGGGAAGTCATTGTACATGGTTCTCCCTCACTTCTATGTTCTAACTAAATGAGGCTGGGAAAAGGAATACCGATTGACAGTCATAGACCTGACCATTGATTTATTAGCTAATGCTCCCCACCAAAATATCATCTGTCACTGGAAAAAGAATTGTGATGAGCTATGTTTCATCCTTGAAAACTGGTGATTTAGTGAGCATTGTATAGTTGCATGCTGCATGTCCGGGTAGGTCATTGCATATGGTTCTTGCTTCCTTCTCGGTTAAATTGGAATGAGGCTGGGAAAAGGGCATAAAAATTGTTTTTGTCAGGCAAGGTCTGGGTGTGCTTTCTCCGATAAGGTGTCCCTTATGAAGAAATAAATAAATTATATTAATGCATGCAAGTGTCAAATTAGGTCCATTGGACGCAAATTCACATCAAGTGATGATGGCACGAGGAAGTTCTTCAGGCATTTGTTGAGAAAGGAAGACAAAAAAATAATTGCCTAGACTAGTTATGGGAAACATGTTGATATCTATTTTCAAGTGACAAGCGGCGAGTTTCAAAGAGGTAGTGATATCTATTTTTGATCTCATAATGAACTGGGCAGTATATTATAAAGTGCTCCTTAATTTTGCCATCTATTAAACATTGTCTACAGAGGCACTCATCTAGAGTATTGCAAGTAACTATACATTTTTCATATCCTACTCTGTGCTTATCATAGCAGACTATGAGCTGTACCTTGGTAAATTTTGGAAGAAGAAGAATTAATAAATTATGTTAATGTCCAGAAATGACCAAAGTAGGGTTAATAGGAATCTAAATTACATCAAACAGAATAGAAAAGAGTTGGGGCGGAAAAAGTGGCTAAACACTCTGACTAAAATAATGTGAACAAAGCAAACAATGTAAACATAGTGAGGGAATACGCCCAAAGTGTGGATAACAAGCTATAAGACCCACGTATATGTGCAAATTGTCTTCAAAGAAAGATGAAGACCAAAGTTGGCAATTGAAAGAAGGGATCAACACCATCATATGTTTGTATCAATGCTTGAAGTGGAATGAGGTGACAATGCCGTCATCCACTTTGGGCCGATGCAAGGTCTGTTAATATCCATATGAGAATTTCCAAGGCTAAGTGGAGTGTTGATTTATGGTAGCATCGGATGTGCTTTGAGCCTCAAAATTTGCAGGGAGGCTTGGACACATGTATTCCACAATACCCAGAAATCGTTTTGGGAAATTCCACCCAAAGACAATTTTATTAAAATAATTAATTACAGTGTTACTTGGGAGCGGGAGCGGGAGCGGAAGCGGGAGCGGGAGCGACCATTTTCAGAAGCTCCTGGTTTGGGAGCGAATCCCGGAGCGATTTTTTAAAAATATATATATTTTTTAATTTTTGATACATATATGTCAACAAAAACATGTAGAATGATGAAATAGACATAAAAAACATAAAAAAACATAAATTGATCATTGAACCATATCACATCAATCATCTAGAAATTATAATCGTCATCAACCTTAGTAAAATAATAAATTAAAATAACATTCAATTCAATAACATTTATCATCATTGATCACCAAAGTAACAAGTTGTACTTGTAAGCCAAGTTTAACCATTACAAGAAGTAATATCGAAGATATTTCTAAGTCCTAACTTCTAACTGTTAACATGATATGAAATGTTAAAAATTTATAAAATGAAACATGAATAATGAGATGAAATGAAACAACTTTAGTCTTTCACAAAGCATCATATTCATAATTCACAATCATTACCAATGAGTTATAATTGCCAAGGCCCAACTTCAAACTTCAAATTTTCATTGTCACAGTGATATAATGTTTACAAAAAATATCATAATGTCATAATGATATGAAAGAGTCAAGAGTCAAGAGTCAAGGACTCAAAACTCAACACTGAACAGTTATGAAAACTAAAGTGACAAGTCTAATAGAAACTAAAAAAGACAAGTAAACTGTAAATCTACAAGTGGCCCTTGCCACGAGAGTCTCCAGGAGTATAAGTAGGTCTTGGCGGTCTTCTAGGAGTCTCCCGCCCAGACCGACGACCAGAACTAGAGCCTCCACGCGAGGGTGTCGATGGAGGTGGCGACAGCAATGGAACAAGACTCGGGCCCCGAGAACTGCTACTGGATGGTGGAGGTGGAGGTGGCATGGCTGCTGCAGCTGCTTCAGCTTCATCCCGTACAAGCTCATCTTCTAGTTCTTCCATATGTACAATGCCATCCTCTAAATTGTCGTCCTCAGGGTGATTGTCCCAAATTTTATATGTGGGATCTTCATTAGCCCGATCACAGTAATGGCTCAACAACCTCAAATTGTAGTGCACATAAACCAAGCTTTCTGCTCGGTTTTCGTTGAGCCTGTTTCTTTTCACATTATGTATATAACTGTAGGTGCTCCAACACCTCTCTGCAGAAGAATAATTTACAACCTGTGCAAGAACTTTCAATGCCAATTTTCGCAAAAGTCCGTCGCCGCCATATGTTTCCCACCATGTGAGAGAATCAAATTTATCTTTGTCGTCCATTGCATGGAAGTTACCATACAAACCACTGCCAGTGAAGTATCTGCCTATTTCAAGGCGCACAGCTGCACATTCCTCCCTGTCAGGCACCAACTTTTCTAATGCATCCAGATATCCTTTAGTTACCTCTCGATCTAAATGGGGTTTGGTCCTAACACCACCCCCTGCTGCAGGTTTGCCCAACCAAGAATCTGAGTAGTATTTTGGCGTAAGGATATACGCCAAGCAATGTAGTGGAAGGTTAAGCTTTTTCCACCGTTCACACACACAATCGTGAATCAGATTGTACAAGTCGGGATCTCTGTTATTAACAATGTCTTTTATTTCCCCCAACATGGTATCCATTTGCTCATACACCTCGCCAATCACTGGTTTGTCTGTATCTGCAAACCGAATCATGTTATAAATTGGCTTGGTGAAATCCAATACCTGTCTCACAGCTGTCCAAAACTGCCCATCAAGAGCGGCCTCCTCCACCGTTTCAAAACCTGCAATGTCAGCTACATTTGTAGCCCTTTCCTTTAACACCTGCCAATTTGGACTTGATACCATGCTAGCTAAACCCTCTCTTACCTTCAAAAGGCGCCTGAAGGTGAGGTAATAGCTACCAAATCTAGTCCTCGCAATCTTCAGCAACTCCAATCTCGAGTGACTGCGGAAAAGGCCATGGGTATTGCTATGATTTGTAATAAATTTTATCATTTTTTTTCCTCTCTTGTACAAATCCCCAATCCATTGGTATTGTTCATTTTTGTTTTTGACAATATCATGCAACAGAAGGTTCAATGTGTGAACCAAACATCCAGACCAAAATATGTTCGGGTATCTATCCTCAATAATTGCTCCCGCTGCCTTACAATTAGGAGCATTATCAGTGATGACTTGGATGACATTGTATGGGCCAATACGCTCAATTGTTTCAAGCAATGCTTCTGCAATGTTGATAGCGGTCTTGAACTTGTCTGAGTAATCATGTGCAGCTAGAAAAATGGGACCACTTCGAGACACAGCAAGAACACTTATCAATGGCTTGCCTTTTACATTTGTCCATCCATCAGATACAATGGACACCCCATTGTCAGTCCAAGAACTTGTCATTTTATTCAAAGAATGTGATATTTTTGCTTTTTCATGATCAAGGCCAACTGTTCTTGCCTTGTCATACCCAGGGCTCTTGTATCCTTTAGGGGCATCATTTATGGCAGAAACCATTTCGTGCCAATAAGGTGAGCGTAGAACATTGAATGGTATCCCATTTGCATAGAGGAACCTGTAAATTTTTGAATCCACATCATTCCTACACCCCTCATCAAGGAAATCTGATATGGTTCTACGGCGTAAAGATGATGACCCTGAGCCTCCATGTCCATATCCACTGCCTTGGGAGGATGCTGAAGGAGTTCTTTGTGAGCTTGGTTCAAAGAAACCCCTTGATCTTTTTGCTTTGTATTGGGCGTCCTCCTCTTCCTTTATGTATTTGGCTCTATCAACTGTTGACACCGCGTTGCAAGTTCTGATTCCTATTTGTTTCTCTCCATCCCATGCCCTTTTCCCGCAAAGGTGTCTTCTCAAACGGGTGTATGAGCCTGTGAAATCAGTGTTGCAATGGGGGCAATGAAATTTAGTGGTTCCACCCCCTCTCCCTGTTTCAGGCCTCTGAACATATTTCCACAATGGAGTTTGGTCTTGTTTAGCTTTTTGACCCTCATGTTCACCCTCCACATCCTCCTCACTGGGGTTTTCACCTATTTGACTTCCTCCGGCTTCTTCATCCACCTCTTCAGGGTCAGGCCCCCTCCGTTTCCTACTCTCCACCACCATAATAACCAGAAAGGGGACCAGGAAGAGGAAAATGCCAATAAAAATGCTCAGGTCCATCGTGTTTGATGTTTGTAGGGTTTGAGTCTTGAATCTGCAAATTAATTTAGTTTATTGGGATTAATTCATTTAATTTATTAATTTAATTTAAATTAATGATCTTTAAACTCAAACAGGTAAATGAAACTAACCAAATTAACTACCTAACCAGCTAAACTAACTAAATGATTAAGTTACATACCTCTGCAAGCTTGCTCCTCGCTCCTTGGCACTTGCTCCTCGCTCCTCAGCTCTGACTCCTTGCTCCTCAGCTCTTGCTCCTTGCTCCTTTGCTCTCAAACTCAACCTCAATCTCATTGAAATGATTTTTTTTTGGCCCATTGGGCTTATAAATCCAAAAAAATTTGTTTAATTTTTAGTTTTTTTCGGGTCCGCGGATTTTTTTTCCGCCGAATCGCTCCCGGAAATTTAAAATTCGCTCCCGGAGCGTTTTTTAATGCCCGGGAGCGATCAGGGAGCGATCGCTCCCCGATCGCTCCCGGGCATTAAAAAGCGCTCCGGGAGCGCGGGAGCGATCGCTCCCTGAAGCGCTCCCTCGCAGACCAGGGAGCGCAAATTTTTTTGCGGGAGCGCGCTCCCGAAAATCGCTCCCGTCCGGGAGCGATTTGGGGAGCGCGCTCCCGACCCGCTCCCAAGCCGCTCCCGCCCGGAGCGCGCTTCGGGAGCGGGTTCGTAGGGGGGGGGGGGGGCGCTCCCCCGCATCACTGATTAATTATTTTTAATGGATTCTTAAGTCTAAACTTATGAAATTAAAATAATTAAAGGGTACTAATCAAATTGAGGGTGAAACTTTTAGAAGAAGACGAAGATCGAGTCCAAATGATTTGAGCCATTGATTAGAATCTAATCTGGGCTGTTGATTACTCAATTGGAGGATTATAAGGACTTTGATGGGCATTTGGAAGATACATCAGAGAGAGATCAAGAGATCGAATTTCTCAGAGAGGGTAGTGCAATAGATGCTAGAGAATCGATTGAGGAGATTTCTTGCAGTGAGGGGCAAGGATAGTTTCCGGGGGAAGTTTTCCCGGACCAGAGAGTACAAGGCAGAGAGGGTAGAGAGACGTCCAGAGAGGCTAATGCAGGGCCACGCTGTGGCAACGCAAACCTTCAGAGGGAGATCGGAATTTTGTTGAGGTATAGTCAAGATCTAGTGCCGGAGCCAGGGTGTGAGATGGGAGGCCTGAGAGCTGAAGTTTCCAGTTAGCAGAGGATCAGAAGGAGGTGCAACGCAGTCCCAACTGCAGTGACGCAATGACTGCATAGGCTTGACGCAGCACTGCACAAAGGCTCATCTCCAACGCAAATTAGTGTCGGTTCTTCCAATGACAGGGTGAGATCATCTCACTACTCTTTTTTGTCCAGTTTCCCTCTATATCGGATAGCCAGTGGACATCCAACGATTTGTATTCAGAAAACCACTGCTTAATAATACAAATCCTTAGTTTCTGCACCGATTTTTCTGCATTGGGTTTTTCCGGGGACATTTGTCCAAAAATAACGATGTAATGTGTTGTGTATTTCTTTCTTGCTCAGTTTCTTGTTCCGCATTTAATTTAATTGGTGAAGGTTGCAGTCTATTAGTTTCAGTATTTGCTGTAGGATGTAGTAAATAATTTGTTCAGAGTTTAACAAATAGAAGGAACTTAATCAGTTGATGTAGTAGAAATTTAGGTCTCCAAATTTTCACAGGGTCCATGTTCCACAATCCTCAAAGAAGTAGGGCGCTTATGTAGAATCTCCTCTAACATTCAAGGCTGTTGAACCTCAAAAATTAGAATGAAAATTGGTAATGTGCACTTTTCCCTTGTCCTTGGATGTGGGCAAAGAGAACTAAATGTCCTTGATGTTAGATAGAAGTAGATCCACAATGCTTGGAATGATTGTGAGGATACTATGGTACTCTACTAATAACATGTTGAGCGGATATGGTCTCACTGTCCTATATGTGTCTATTAGTATGTAGAGTCTTGACAAAATCTAAAGGGCACTTAGTACCCCCAACCTTTGGAATGCACCAAAAGGAGGGGGTGATAAGCCTAGTAACCCTAGGATTGGCTTGATGGGCTTCTTACAAAGCTTTTTATTTGAAGGTGATGCCTTTTTGAAAGAAAAAGGCTAAACATATTTGACTAGGATAGCAGATGAAGGTGATTAGGGACCTCCAAACTTTTTCTACAAACAGTGGTACCTTCCTCGTATCTGATAATAGATGGGGTGTTAGAAAATGATGTGCTTGGAGAGAACATGGACAATAGAACCTATCACCACTGAGAATATGGTGGTTTGTCTTAGCTCGTAACCAATACAGGTAAACCCCCAACTAGCCAATAGGGAATCTATAGGATTTATGTCCAATAGTGTTATGTGTCCATGTGTGCCTATTGGATACCAACAACAATGTGTAGCTTTACATCTCATATTGTATGAGGTTTAACATTGTGATTTTCATCACATCAATGGAGTTTGTTATTGGTACCTTTCGAGCTCTTGGATGGACTTTGGGGAATACATTTTCATAGTGCATTCTCTTCTTGGTGGTGGATTATTTGATTTAGGAATTTCATGGAGGAGCTTCACTTCTCTATGGTGGATGGTCATGGTTGATTGTATTTTGATGATTTTGGTGCTACTTCATGCCTTTGCTTGATGGATCACTCTCTTGACATATGGATGCTTGCTACTTCATATGTCATTTTTCTTGGAGCATCTTATTTACTATGTATGGTGATATTATATCATTGATATCACTAGGAGGTGGTGTTCTACATGGTCCCCTTATGTTGAATGCGTGCATGGTGGGGACATACTTGGTGTTTGGAGTTAATACCCTTCTTATGTCTTCTTATCCTATGATGTTGATGGTGTGTAGTCATACATGTTTCCTTGGTGGGATTGTTCTAGGTGATATAACATCGTAATAGTAGACATCACCTACGGGTGATGTGCATTTGGTGATGTTAATGCCCTTTTTCATATATTATTTCGTAAGTTTGAGTTAGAGGGGTGTAGGTAATAACATGTTTTTGTGGTGATCTAGCCTTTTCTAAGGATCATGATGTGTAATTGACTATTTATCTCTTATTGGTGGTGTGCGCTAGGTTCAAGCCTAGGTAGAGCTTATGTTTTATTATTATGTTGGTATCATGGTGGGGTGCTTTGCTAAGAGAACAACTTTATTTTGAATAGTACAATACCTTAATGGGGTGCACCTCTTCATTGGCACACATGTTGAGGCAAATCATCATATTTTAGTATTATTTTGTTTGAGTGGAGGTTCATCCCCTTGGTCTTGGAGTTTGTTGATTGCATTTATCTATCACATGGTGGATACTATTTTTGGAGGGATGTTGTACATTGGAAATTGTGCTGAGCGGTAGTTATGAGGGTACCCTTGCCTAAGTGGTTATGTTTGACATTTTGTCAACCATGTTGAAAAACTCTTTTTATTCACGTGTTAGGAGGTTGATGCACTTCTCTGGGGCACAACCATGTGGAGTTGGTTGAACATGCATTATTTTATTGTTGTTGACTCCTTACTTGCACAAGTTTTGAGTTGTAACAACTTTCAAAGCGCATTTATTTGTTTATTGAAGTGGTTGCACGTCGGAGAAAGAGCACATGAGGAATCTTTTTATTTGGAGAAGTTGTTGAAGGCTTTTGACCAGCCTCTCGTATGGAGTGCTCCACCTAGTTGATAACTTCCACATTGATTCATTGAGTAGGTTGGAGTGGCCTATCTGAAGATTCACATGTGTGAGTGGTTGAACATTTATTCATGCATCTTGTGGATCACATTACTATTTTGAGGCGATCACTATGAAATGCTTTCCTAAGGAGATAATTTTATTGTTTCTAACTCATGCATCTGGGAGGGCACACTTGGAGAGATTTTTTGTGGACATTGACCTCATTCTCCTATGTCAAGGAATTATATATTGTATTTTCATGCATGCAACTTGTAGGGTGCACTACAAGTGGACCTTGTAGCATCTTTACTTTGTTAAAGTGCATATTTTTAGTGACACACCCTCTCTCTTAGAGACTTTTGGCACATTTCTCCCTTTTTTGGATGGGGTGAGCTCTCTTGTAGAGTGTTATTGCTTGAACTCTCTCTTGAGGGAAAAGTATTAATGTAATGGGAAAGCTAAGAAGTAATTACTAGGAAAGTCGCTCACTGTCACTAGAATGACCTTGCCTCTCGCTTTTAGTCTAAGAAATAATTTCCTAACCTAAAGAGGGTGTTCCTATGGTTAATCAAGCTAAAATCGTTGTGTAAGAAGGTGGGCTTTTTGTTAGGATATTTAGACACATAGGAGTTAGTTAAGTTCAACCTGGTCTAATGTGTCTATTAGGATATGTTAGCAGAAACGGGACGACGACGGCCGTTTCTGCAGAAAAACGCATTAGAAACGAGACGGTACGGAAAACGCCGTTCCCAACGTCGTTCTGAAATGGATCAATTTTTCTTACAACAGTGTTATGCCACCAGGTTTAGTCATCACTGGTTTGTCCTCGGTTACATCTTAGAAACTCCGGTTAACTCTCGTCCCAAAAAAGCATTGCGCAAAATGCACGGCATGCAGAAAGACAACTAGTTTCATTTTCCAGTTGCACAGCTTAGAGGAACAATTTAGGATGAATAATTTTTCAATGATTGAAGTAATGATTTGGTTTTTATTTTTAATGTCAAAAGTTTAATATCTTTAGTTTCGCTCTGTATAGATCATGAATTGAAACTGTGAAACCTGCAAATCTGTGACACCTGCAAATCTGTAATGTCTATCTAATGACAAAATCTTAGTTGGGCGCTATTAATTATGTTAGATAATTATTGAATAAAATCGTTGACGGTCTAATAGGTATGTCTCTGAATGGAAGAAGACGAATAATTTAACCCCCAACAATTTTCTGGAATGAATCAGATGGTCATTCTATAACCAGGATTTTTACTTCTTATTATAACCAGCAATCCTCTGTACAAGCTGATCACAGATCTTTCCCCATCTGTCCACCTATATACACAAATCTAGGGTTCCCAACAGAGAGCAATCCCCACTCAACATATACTTAAAAGGGAAGATGACATTTTTACGTATTTAGTTACTTTCATTAAATTGTTAATTTGTTGTTGGTGTTTTGTTTTGTTTTGTTGCATGCTAAAGCCAATAGTTTATTGTTGAATTTTTATTAACATAATATAATTGCTAGGAAGAAGGATGGGTTTGGAATACTTGGTATTTTAGTAAATGAGTTTTTAAAGAAATTTTAATGTTTTTTCTCTCTCCTCGTTTCTTGAATGCGAAACCTCAAAATTGCATTTCTCGTCTCGTTATCATTTCTCGTTTCGTTTCCCGTTTCTCGTTTTTGGTAACATAGCTATTAGGTACTAGTGTGTTTCTTTAGCATGCATTAGTTGCGTTGTAATCTGATGGTCATGATATGTTCTAGACATAGAATGATCTGACGACTCATATTCTCCTTGATATTAATGGCTATTGATGTGTGGCTTAACACTTGATTGATCCATGATCTCTATTTAAAGAACATGGAGAGTCATGGCCGATGATCGATTGTGAGAACTCCCTTCTTAGAGGGTTTTGACCACATAAAAATACTAGTGTCATGATCTTTGATTTGGTTGTGTGAGTGATTATTGAAGATGTTCATCTTTTATGGAATACCTTGTTTTCTTGAACATAGTATTAGAGCCCATTTGAAGAGATGCTCCCATTGTTGATTTAGATCTTGAGCCTATGTTGTTGCATTTTCGAGATCTACTATTTATTTGCATTTCTAGGCTAAAGAAACTATTCCATTGCATTCAAAGTGTTGCTTTCAATTGAGAACACCTTTCACTTCATCTGAAAAAGTGTCTTTGCCAAAGGTTTGGTTTTTTTTGTCAGATCTAGAGGTATACAGGCCAAGTACACCTCTTTGTTTTATTTTATTTTATGTTTTGGCTACAAAGTTCATATTTTAGTTTTTAGTTTTTATTCTTTGTTTGCTACTCTTTCCAATCTTCTTATTCTCTTTTCCCCGTGGTTTGTGCAATCTCCGCAAATTAGAAATAGAGCTAATTGTGTTTATTTGGATGCATATGCTCTTTGCTGTATGCTCAGTGCAATCTAAAGAAATTTGAAATGGAGAGAAGCTTGCATTTTTTGAGTAAGCTAATTGAGATCTAATGCCTTTGTTGTTGAATTTTGGAATTTTTTTTTTTTCAAATTGTTGTTTGTTTTTGGATGAGCACGTGTTTTTTGGTAAGCATGCACTTTGACGAAAAACTCCAACAACAACAATGATAACAACCCCATCTCCCTTTACTAACATTCTTGTATGTTTTGCACTAGCTCACTTGGTTAAAAATTACTTTATTTAGTAAGAGGTCTTGAGTTCAAATATCCTTTTTTAAGTTACATCTTGAAAAAGTTGAAGCAAACTTAAGTCATTTCATAACTTTATTGTAAATTGTATTCCAATTGTATTATGAAAGTGAATCACGATAAAGTAACTTTAATATTTTTTTAGTTTTTTTTTGCATGCAATTCTCATTTAAAAAGTAACTCCATTGCAAAATTTAATGCTCTTTGTTGTTGTTAATGTTTTTTTTGAAGGGCATAACTTTCACATCCAAATTCCATTTTAAGTGCTTTTTTTTGAAACAACATATTTTTTCAAGAGCTTTCCATCTAGATAGTTATTTTTAGCTTTTGAAACCATATTTTGCATATGTTAATATGGCCACTCAAAGTGATTGTTTGCTTACCAATACCAACTATTTCTCATGGAAATCCCACATGGAGGATGTAGGAAGAACTAAAGGGTTGTATTGGATTACCGTGGGAAAAGAAAAAGGCCCCACTGATGCTGATAAGAAAGCCTTTTGGAATAATAAGAATGACGAAGCACATCGATTGATTGGAATGTCTATTTCTCCTTGATTTATTATTTCATATTCAAGGAATTGATTAAATGAAAGAAGTCTGGGAAAAGTCAAAGAAGTTATTTGGTGAACCTAATGTGATTAGATCTCATCAACATGAAAATCACATCATGACTTAAGTCTTAATGATTTCTCTGTTGATTTCTGGTAGCATCGGATGTGCTCTAAGTTTCAAAGTTTGCAGGGAGGCTTAGACACATGCATTCTCCAATACTCGGAAATTGTTTTGGGCAATTCCACTCGGAGACAGTTTTATTAAAATAATTAATTATTTTTAATGGGACCTTAAGTCTAAACTTAGGAAATTAAAATACTTAAAGGGTATTAATCTAATTGTGGGTGAAACTTCTAGAAGAAGACGAGGATCAAGCCAAAATGATCTAAGCCATTGATTAGAAGTTAATCTGGGCCATTGGTTGTCCAACAGAAAGATATAAGAAGAGGCTTGAGGGGCACTTGGAGAACACATCGAGTGAAGATCAAAAGATTGATTTTCTGAAGCAGAGCAACTGCCGAAGAGAATTTCGAAGTGATCTTTTGCAGTGAGGGGCAGGGATAGTATTCGGTGATGAGTTTTCTTGGGCCAGAGAGTACAAGACAGAGAGGACAGAATGGCATCCAGAGAGAGGCTGACGCTACCCCACGCAGTGGCAGCGCAGAGCCTAGGGGGAGATCGAATTCCCGTTGAGGAAATCGAGTTTCAGAAGTCGGGAGTCAGGGTGTGAGATTGGGAGGTTGGAAATTAAAGTTTTTGGCCAGCTGAGGGTTCGAAGGAGTAGCAACGCAGTCCCCAATAGAAGTGACACAGAGACTGCGTAGGGTTGACGCAGTTCTACGTAGAAGCTGATGCAGAAGGGACGTAGAGCCTCTATTCCAGTGAGATCAGAGTCAGATTCTTCCAGTGACAGGGTGAGAGCATCTCACTACTTTTTTTGTCCAGTTTCTCTTTGTATAGGATAGCCAGTTGGGCATCCAACGAATTGTACTTAGAATTACTACTGCATAATAATAAAACCCTCAGTTGTTGCACTGGTTTTTCCAAGTTGGGTTTTTCTGGGGACATTTGTCCAAAAATAACTGTGTAGATGTGTCGTGTATTTCTTTCTTGTTTCCACATTTTATTTAAATGGTGAAGGCTGCAGTGTATTAGTTTCGGTGTTTACTGTAGGAAACAATTAATTTTGTTCAATAATTAAAAAACAGAAGAAACGTAATCAATTGCTGCAGTAGAAATTTGGGCATCCAAATTTTCACATTCTCTTCCTTCGGATATTATTTATCTAATTTCAAAATACTTGGACATTTACTTAAAGACTGTCAAGGCGATGTAAAGGATGATCACTGCATAGATCTTATACTTTTCAAGCCCGCTTCTACGTATTCAGTTTTTGTATCTACATTTTGTTGGAAAATGTAACTAGGTATGGTCTTCATTAAATGTATTTGAGTCATTATGTAATGTACTTGTCAAAAGAATAAATAAAATAATAATAATTATTATTATTATGACTTATTGAGTTTCATGCTTGGGTCATCATGTTTTAGGTCAAAGTCCCCATTGAGGATTTCTAGGATTTATTCTGAGTTAATAAAGTCATTGTACATTTAAAGAGACCCTTCTTGGGCTTTTAAATCATGTAAAAAGGTTAAGTGAGTCAAATATGAATTATGTTACCTCCACACCAAGTCGGCCTTAAGATGATCAAGTCGGTGTCACCAAGGGACTATACATGAGGCAGTTCGAATTCCATTTGAAGCACACACTCACAACAAGCTAGTTCGATATCTCTTGAAGCTGAGAAAAAGTGTGAAGTGGAGGAAAGAAGGAAAAAGGAGTGCGAGCTTGGTCTAAGGGAAGGAAAGAAGGAAAAACGAAATTTTGGTGCATCTCTCTCTCTCTCTCGTGCCCTGGTTTGGAAGATCAAAGTTCTCTAGTTGATGCCGTAGCTTGTTGCTGCTATAGGTCGAAGTTGTTGGTGCTGGAAGCTGTTGCCTTAAGAAGCTGTATTGGCCAAGATTAAAGTTTCTGAGTGAAGATCGAAGTCTCCAAAGCTAGGTTGAAGAAAGTGATGCTACTGCTGCTGTTGTTGCCAGGTCAAGTAGGAGGAAGAAGGTTGACTTGGTGTGGAGGAAAGTTTGTGTCAAGGTCTAGAGTCTTGGAATATCTCAGAAAAACTATTGAAGGAAAAATTATTGACTGGGTTTTCCCCTAGAGAGGGGTTTTGCCTTGGCTGTGAGCTTATATCTAGTGTCCATTGATTTATGTGCTATTGCTTTGATAATTGGTTGATGAACTAAAAGAAAGAAGATATAAAGAAACATAATAAGAAATCAAGAACATCACACGTAATTATCAAGTATAAGAAAATCTTTCTACCTTTCTGATTTTCTAACACATTTTATGCCAAAGAGATTGCCTTTCGGATTAATCACATCATTGAATCCGAAAGACAATCTCTTTATCAATATGGATCGCAAAAGTCCAAGATTTAACATTTTATACCATTAGAAGAGCTTTAGGGGTTGCATATTAAAGTCACTCTCTTGAATCGTTTTGTGATTATCTGATTAGAGAGCAAGAGAAGCTCTTTCATATTGGAGTGATCAACACTGTAGGTACATCAAAGAAGGCCTTAATGGCCCAACACAAGGATGAAACCAAGCTTCCAAAGAAGCAAAATCCTTGCAACAAGCAACAAGACAAGGGTCCCAAACCCTCTCAGCCAACGTCTTGTAATTATTGTGGAAAAGATGATCATCTGGAGTCTAAATGTTTTAAAAGGTTGGAGGCCTTAGAAGTAGCAATGAAGAAGCACAACACCATTCTTGATTTTTCTTCTAACACTTCTTCTCATGGACATGCACTTTTTGCTTTTAGTTTTTCTTTCAATCATGGCTCTACTTCTTCTAATGAGTGGTTTATTGATTTTGTAGCATTTTATCATATGGTTAAGGATAAAGCTATTTTTTGCTCTTATTGGTTATAACACCAAACAAATATTTGTTGGTGATGATAGATCCCTTAGTATTGTAGGGTTTGGAATAATGCAAGTAGGTAGTGCCCATTTCAATGATGTACTATGTGTTCAAAGTCTTTCTTGTAACCTTTTATCAGTAGATTAGATCACTTATTCAGGTGAAGGTTAAATAATAGAGTTTTCATCTCATCGAGTTATAATTACGAACTTAAAAGATGCTAAGCATGTCCTTGCCACTGGAATAGTTGATGATATTACCAGGTTGTACAAGTTTGACAACTTTGGGTCATCACTTTTCCTCTCAATTTTTATTGCTCACAACAATTGAGCAAACTTTGGCACGAGTGATTTGGTTATTTAAACTATCACTCATTGTAGCAACTTTGTAATCAAAATATGGTGATTGTTCTTCCTCTCATTTGTTGTAATGATGGTGTTTGTGTCTGTTACATTCTCGACAAACATCATTGAGACAATTTTGAGAAATGTGCCTCTTAACACACCTCAATCCCTTTGTAGCTTTTTTCACAGTGATTTGTGTGGTCCACTTTTTTCTCCTTCTTTCTCTGGGTACAAGTAATTCTAAACTTTCATTGATGACTTCTCCAAACACTTGGGTTTACTTTTTGAAACTTAAGAGAAATGTTTTGACTTGTTCTTGGCTAAGTAACCTGACACGGGGATTCAGGATTCGTAGGATATGGGGATTCGAGTGTTGGATTCAGACATGTTGACCCCCCGGAAAATTAGATATTTCTTACACAAATTCTCATTAATTATACAAATTCATTGATTTCAAGCATAGATCTTCATCTAGATGTTAGTTTTACTGTTTACAAAGTAAGCTAGTAACATTATAGCATGCATAGTACATACAAAATTCAAATACATGTCACTGTCACATAAATAATAAATGATAAATCAGTGAATCATAAATTCTAAATTCATAAATGATAAATCATAATACATATTCAATTCATCAATCATCCAATAGGAGAAAGACAAGATAGTAAGATAAAGACACTGAAAACTGTAGTTTCTTCATTAAGTCAATAAATCAAAATGTGTTACATAGGTAGTGCAATGCCAATGGCAAATAGAAATAGAAAATATAAAACAACTACAGATATACAAGCCTTAAGGCAGTAGGTAGCCCATGACTCATGAGTCATCAATCCTCATAGTCATCATCAGAATCAACATCATTGTCCTCATCATCATGGTCACCACTGCTCTCCTCTGCATCCTCCTCCTCCCCTCTATTCATAGTCACTTTTGCATCTGCTGGTGTGGAGGATGACCCCTCTACAATATCACCGTCATCAAATCTAACAAGCTCTAGCACTAGATCATTGAGATCCATGTTGGCCAATGCCAACTCAACACTGCTGTCCAGACCCATATCATCAAAAAAGACATCCCACATCTTTGTCTTTCCCTTCAACCACTCTTCCCTCTGCTTGTAAATAAGACGAAGGTTGGTGTGCACATACACCATTGTCTCTGCCCTGGACTACTCAAGCCTGCTCTTCTTCACACTATACAAATTCCCATATGTGCTCCAATTCCTCTCGCAACAAGAGGATGCAGTCACCTGAGAGAGGAACCTCATGGCTAATTGCTGAAGAGGAGGGCTTGTTGCCCCATGATTTGCCCACCAAGAATAGGGCTTCTTAGCCCCTCTGTCTCTAATCACATCATATCCTGCAAATCGACCAGTGCCAATGGAAAACTCTACAAAGGCATCCTCCACCTCATCAAGCAATGTTCTATCCTGAAAAACCCGCCTGAATGCATCTTTCCTCCCCTGTGAGATTTCACCATCCATGTGAGGAGGGAATCTGCGGGAAGGTCCACCATTCAGCCACTCATGGCTGTAGTATTTTAGGTTCAATGAGTGAGCCAAACAATGTAAAGGTGTGCATTTCTTGTCCCATCTGCTGACAAGAATATCCTGTATAGTACCACAGAAGGCCTCTGGTGATGTCTCGTACTCAGGGCACTCACTCTGTAGAATAATGCTCCTCACAGACTCAATCATGGAATCCCATCCCTCATAAACCTCTCCTAGGATGGGTTTGTTTGTATCTGCAAATCGAAGCAAAGAAATAATAGGGGCCATGATCTGAATAATTAGATCTACCCTCTCCCACCAAGCATCATCTAGCACTGTGTCCTTCACTCTTTTAGAGGCTACTTGATCTGTCTTTCTCCAAAAAAACCAAAACTTAGAAATAACCATGGCCCCAAGAGCGGTCTTGACCTCCCTCAACCTCTTCAACATGATGAATGAAGAGGCAAACCGTGTATCAAGAATCTTCAACAATGATAGATTGTTGTACTCCTTGTAGATAGTGAGGGCATTTATATGGTTTTGCACAAAGTTACGGATATGTCGTGCATCCTCAATAATGTTACCAATCCAAAGCACATCAGAAGCAATGGATTTCAGTGCTAAGTTCAATGAATGGACAATGCAAGGTGTCCAAAACACTTGTGGATATTTAGCTTCCACAATCATGCCAGCAGCCTTGCAAACAGGTGCATTATCTGTAATGATTTGCACACAAGAATCAACACCTACATCTTCAATAACTTTAATAAATAACTCACCCATAAATTGTGCATCCTTGTATTCTCCAAGTGTATCCACTGCTTTCAAGAAAACTGGACCATTCAAGGAAGACACCATGAAGTTGATGAGTGGGTGTCGTGTTGGATCTGTCCATCCATCAGAAACAATGCTAACCCCAGATGTTGGCCATGATGCTTTAATAGGCTCAAGCATTTTTTGCACCTCTTTTTTTGCCTTCGTCAACAATGTGGTTCTAAGCTTCTCTGAACCAGGAGGCACATACCATGATGGAGACCGTGAGTTAGAGCTCGGCACATCTCAATAAATAGAGGTGAGCATGCAACATTAAAGGATATGAAGTTTTGATAGAAAAAGAAGGCAATGGTGAGATCAAGCTCTTCCTGTTTCTCTTTTTGAAAAATCTTGTCCATTGGACCAAGTGAAATTGCCTTTCTTTTCGCTGCTTGTCCCCCAATAGAACTCTCAAATGGAAATTTGGTGGTGCCTTTCCTCAAAAATGGAAGGGCGTCATGATTCTTGGTTTTTCTTGATTTTGCAGCCTCATTTTCCATACCAACAGTGAACTCTTTCTCCATTTCTTTCCTCTTTTGTAAAGGAACAACTTTACAAGCTCCAACTCCACAACCTGGTAAAGCCAACAAATGGCCTTTCACACGGTAGTATGCGCTTGTGAAAGAACTGTGGCAAAAGTTGCATCTCCAATGCACATTGCCTCCTCCCTTCTCCTTGGTGCTTGGCCCATCCTCTCTTGTGACATATTTCCACAAGGGATAATTCTCAATGTTGTCTTTAGGAGGAAGTCTTCCCTCAACATTACTTGCAGCAGACTTTGATGATATTGGGGGAGGAGGGGCATCTCCAATGGGGACATTCTTCCCCTTCCTTTGCCCCTTACCTACTGCCCTTGATTGAGCCATGAATACTGTAAAAAAAAACAAAACATGCACAAATTTGTAAAAGAAATGCATATACAAACTGTTGTAATAGAAATGCAAAAAAATAGAGATGAAATGTACTTACCTGTTGCTTGAATCTCTTTGCTGAACGCTCCAAACCCTTAGCTCCTTGCTCCAAACTTCTAGTAGCAAACCCACAACTCACTGTTTGCAAAAAGGAACGAGAGAAATGGTAAAAAATAAAAAGGAATACACTGTTTTAAAGCCCGCAGGTTTCACTTTTACGGGATTCGAATCCCAAAATCGGGACACGACTTGGATTCGATCTTGTCCCGTTAGGACACATCGTGTCCCGTTTTTGGGATTCGAATCCCCTCGAATCGTGTCCGATTCGTAGGATTCAGACACTTCATTAAAAATGGATGAATCCGGTTTCAGAGGTTCTCGGCCTTTAAGGCCCTTGTAGCAAAAAATTGGACAATCACTGCAAAGGTTAAGTAGAGATAATGGAGGTGAATACGTCAACAACAAATTCATAACTTATTGCACTACATAGGGCATTCAAATGCCACATACTGGTCTACAGACACCACACCAAAAACGGTGGTGTTGGAAGAAAGATTTGTACTTTAAAGAAAATGACTAATTGTATGATTCAATCCAAAGAGATTAAGT
The DNA here is from genome assembly GCA_031772625.1 of Pinus tabuliformis. Taxonomy (NCBI): domain Eukaryota; kingdom Viridiplantae; phylum Streptophyta; class Pinopsida; order Pinales; family Pinaceae; genus Pinus; species Pinus tabuliformis. The sequence goes on from CM062813.1 coordinate 833,712,441, forward strand.
CTTTATTATTGGGCAAAAGAAATCAGCTATCAATTTACAAAGGATTTAAAAAATATAACATTAGAAGAAGCTTGGACTAACATTAAGCTAGATATAAGCCACTTTTGTCTCCCACAAAGGATTTAAAAAATATAACATTAGAAGAAGCTTGGACTAACATTAAGCTAGATGTAAGCCACTTTTGTCTCTTTGGTAGTGGGCATGGACTCACATTCCTAATGAAAAAATGACAACTTTACAACCTCTTATTGCTCAAACTAGTAGGGGTCCTAGGAGGGGATCCTATAGAGCAACTACCAGGTCAAGGGAAACAATGGAGCGATAGCCCACTGTCGCCTCATCTAGGGCTCTCTGCTCTTTACAAACTTTCATCGATGGGAGGAGACTCGATATAAGAGGAATCATAAGGATGGATGAATCTATGAAAGGATAAGAAGTGGTTCCCAAGGCCTATTCATAAGAGAGACTCAATTAGATAGGTTTCTTGCTTTAGAAGCAAGGTGAGAGGCTCTCTAGGAAGGCTAAGAGGGTCTTTAGGGCTAGGGTTTGAGAGTATGTCTTGTCAAGAATTCTTCTAGGGCTACTGATCTTTATGGAGACTTGGCTTCTATGTGATCTTTGTGAAAATGACATTAATGGGTTGTGGGACCACACGAGGCCAAGCAAACCCAAAATTAGGCCAAGGGTATGGAGTTGATCCACCAAGGAGGGGCTTGACCTAATTAGGGAGGAGAAGAGGATCAATGGATAATTTTTCTTTTGATTAAACGCAATGATCCTAATGAGGCAACTAGCTATGGGAAACCTAGGGCAAGAAACGATCTTCGAGATAGGGCTTGGTGTATTTCAAGATCCCACTATCGGAATTTCTTGAAATTTGGAGGGTTTCTAGAGGAAACCCTAACACAACTATAGGCAAGGGATCAAAGTTTTTTGATGGCTAGAACATGAGATAAGTGATGCCCTAGTTGACCTATGGAGGCTAGGATTAGAAAGAGAAAGAGAGGTGAGAGAAATAACTTTTAAAAGTGACCACCTATGGAAGGATTAGTGCCTTGTCCTTTGGGAGAGATGGAGTCAAGGAGAATTTATTGTTTGGAAAGAATTCACCCAATCAAGGAGGCCTTCAAGCAACTTCGCATGGCACTAGGGCATGAGGGCAACCACTTCAAGGACTTTATACTTCGATTTGCAATAATTGATGACTTATTGAGATGTATTTAGCACAAATTATCTCAGGAACAATCACCCATTCATACATGGCCCATGACATGATGTAATGCTATAAAAGATCAAAATTTCCACCAATTCGTATAGGCAAGCAGTAAATTTTAGACTTGTATAGTGAAAATCCCAGCAACATTCACGTGACAAAGTAAATAATGAAGCTCCAAGACAAGAGAGATAGATCCAAATATCAAAATTTATCCATATCATCCAAACTCGTCCTCTAAAAGGGATAACGAAAATCTCATAAGAGCTAATAACCCAATCCAAGTAATGATGATCAAAATGAATTATCTCACTTTTATTTATAATTTTATACAATGCCTAAGGAGTTCGATTTGCCTAATTTGGCCTAATTGAGCCCTATATAATAAAATAATGTGCAATAATAACATCCCTTGGTGACAAGCCCACCAAAGTAGCTCAATAACACAATAATAAGCCTCTCAAGAGGGTTGAATGATTAATAAGGTGAGTCGTTGGGCCTTTGAGGAGGCCTAATGAAGTCTAGAGTGTGCCATGAAGTGAGAATGGACCTCAAACATAGCGGACAAGGTGTTGGACGCTTGTTATTCAAGCAAATTCTTGTGGTGCCCCATTTGGGTGTGGAGGGCACAAGGACATCCTCATGGGTCTCCAAGCAGATCAAAAGTGCCTATAAACCATCCGTCAAGGCTCAAATAATGACATAAGCCCTCATCTGGACCCTGAATCGTCTGCCAAGTGTGTGGTGCATTTGTGGCGCTGGTTGGGCATGGTGAACCAGGTGCATCATCCTTATCCCAAAGGTGGAACACAAGTAATCAATGAGTGGTACTGGGAATCCATGAAGTACTCTCTGCAATGGTGGAGGCCCATGGCTCTCAACGCTCACCCGACAAGTGCTAATGTGGCCCTCTGGAGGGCTAGGACCCCGTATAGGGAGACCAAGCCCCAAGTGGAGACCCACTTTCAATCTTGAATAAGATCCAATGCGTCCCCTTGCCCTCCAATACAACAAATCATCAGAATAATAAAGTAAAAGAGCTTATAAGTCATGGAATCAATGGGGTGCTTCATGGTGAAATGCCCTTCCATAGCAGGCTTCGACATGTACAAGTGTCTCCAAGCTCAATGGGGGGGTTAACCAAGGACCCTATTAGGTGGTTTCATCCTTTAAAGGGGGTGACACGTTCATGGTACATCCCTAAAGTGATAGGTCGCAAATGATAAATTAATGGAATAGAGTGGGGAATAAGGGAATCATCGAGACCACATGTTATGGTACAAGGGTAGATATAATAAGGGAAGCCCACACTTGGGTATATGAGTGGAGGGAGCAACTTGTGGTACATGAGTTACCCCGACCTTTGTTTTTCCACCCTTCTTCATATGCCTTTTCCCTTTGACTAATTTTTCTTCATAACCGCTTGGGGCTCCAGGGAATGAGAGCATGTTGTATAATATATAGCAGTGGATACCCCCTTTAAGGTGGGGCGGTTCATCGCCTACTAGGGGTTGGGACAATCATGGGTTCTTTAATGATGGAGGGGCTCATCTAGGGCCCATAGGAACTAGGGTGATGGCCATGGATAAGGGGTAGAGCTCATGTGTGGCTTTTGCCCACGTGCTAAATTTGTATGACCCAACCATCTTTTGCATTTTGTGGTACATTTCCTGTTGAGAGTGGCCAAATTATGCTTTTTCTTTTCTTTTAGCTGCATCAACCTTCGGGCATTGTTCCAGGGTTGACCCAAGGTGTGGACAAGGGGAGGGGGAGGCGGACCTAGTGGACACATGTGGACCTGGATGGGAAAATAGATGAATGGGGCTAAATTGAGTGGAAGGGAGTGATGTATATGGTGTCGGGAAGCAATACCACGCAACTAAAATTGGGGTTTCCCATGTAGTGCCAATGTAACGAACAAGGTTCGTATACGCAACAATAATCTTCAGAATACTTCGAAGACAAAGACATTCATTGTAGGACAAGTAATTGTATATTGAATACTATATAAAAGGATTGATGAGATGGTTTGAATATTACTAATGAGGCTTGCTTATATACCTAGGTAGGTGTCGCTTCATGAGTGGTCATGTCTTTAAGATATGCCTTTTCATTGCTAATGACTATTTAGTTAACCTTGTCATGATTATTATTGTTTACATTGATTTTATTTTATTTATATAAATTATATTCATATAAATTATATTCATAACATTGCCTTTCTCTTCAAAAGGCTTTGTCCTCAAAGCTAACTGATGAAAGGGCTTGATCTCTTTTCCCATTTCAAATATCTTCTCGTCTCAGTGCTTTCATCTTCGTTGATACAAGATGATATGATCCTCTAAGTGATAAACAAAATTGTCGGACTGAGAATGGATTTAACCATCCTAGATTAATCTTCTGTGAAATCTTCCGATCACTGGAAATCTGTAATGAATTGTTATCATAGGACTGATTCTGCAAACTTCAGTATTCCTTGGTACATAAATCTGTTGTTTCCTTTCAGAATGGTTCAAATATGTACACTGACAATTAGTTGTCTGCTCTTGTGATTTAGATGTCGATAAGGAGTTCTTGCGGTTTGTTCTCGCCCGAATCTGTTTGTGGTGATTTCTTGGTTTGTTGGGGGTCTCTGATTTCTTTCTCGTACAAAAATTGCTTGATTAATTGCGAGATCTTTGTTTGAAATTTTTGTTGTTTGGTGTTGGGGCCTTCGTTTTGAGATTTCGCAGACAAAGAAGCCGATGACAAGTGTCGGGGACCACTGTTGGAGTTGCGGAGTTGACAGTCGAGGGAAGAATAGAAATTGGAAGATGATTGGTAGTCGCGGAAAGGTGGCGGGAGGGATCAGAGACAGCCGAGCAAGGGGGGAATGAAGGCAACTGAGAATGAAGGCAGCCGAGTAGAAAGAAAGCAGAACTGGCAGTCTGAGCGCATGGCAGAGGATAAAAAGTAGAAGAAAGAGTGAAGGAGGGTTATTGTTGGTTAGTCAAGTGAGTGCGTGATAGTTATAGTCTTCCTGGGTTGCGAAGGAATGTGAACATCTCCATGGTCCTGTCTATATCTGTTTATGTTGGTTATGTTGTTCATGTCATTTATGATCAGGCCTTGAGCCTAATGTATTGCTTTACGTTATGTTAATGGAAGAGATGGTTTAGATCCACCTTGTGTTCTTAAGCTCTGTGTTGACTCTTTAAAATTTTTAATGAATGCATCTGGTTATATAGTTTCTTGATATGGCATGAGTAGATCAGTGAGATTGGGATAATATAGATGTTAAGCTATTATATCTTGGCCTCATCTGTTTGATATGACTCCTCTGGAGCCTATTTCCACCCTCATCTAACTTCAGTCGCGACACCCCTCGGGTGAGACTCCTTACCCTCTCTGGGTAAGGTGAAAATGCTGGCGTTGCTATAGACTGCAGCTGAACCTTGTTGGCCCCTTGTGCTCGAACCCAGGGTCTCAACCCTGCTGTCATTTTCGTGCCAACAAATGGTTCCATTGCCGGGAACTGAAATAAAAAAGGAGGGTTTGGGATATGGTATCGAGGATTTTTTATGTTAGACTCTCTCATAAAACAATAATAAATCCAAAAATAAATAAATTAATTAAATATTCCAAGTTAGGAATTTGTGCCTAACTCTTGGGTTGTTCCTCTAAGATAGGAGTTAGTTTAGGTAACTCCTATATTGGTGTGTGTCTGGTGAGAAATTATCTCAACCAAAGGAGAAATTATCTCAACCAAAGGTGTCTAAGATAGCACGCACTATCTTGAGAACACTGTCTCTCATCTATTTATTTGTAACACTATATTCAATTTTTTTGAGAAATGTAATGTGTAAGAATGAGAGAATACATGAGGCTTCAACCTTTTTCCGCCAATATTTTGCCTCTGGTTTTTATGTGTGATTTATATATTTTTCTGAGTTAATTGCATTTTTATCATGTGGTATCAGAGCTAGATCTGAACCTGTGTTGTGAGGAGATGCATCTGAATGTTATTGCAACCTGAGTATTCTGGACGGAGCAACCTGCGTATGCAGCCGTACTTCAACGGCTTGAATGGATGTTCCTTTTCCGTTCGAATCCTGTAGCTGAGAATCATATAATAAAGCTAGGCGGGGCGCTCTTTCGATTGCCTCCATTTCTGAAAGCCATGGAATCCA